>CM016726.1:26399993-28874535 GCA_005771605.1 Scutellaria baicalensis
ATAGGGATTTGGTATATTTGGGACCATAGAATTAGGTCTATTTTCCTCTCGAGTCCATTTCTATCTCCCATGAATAAACACGAATCAAAGGTGACAATAAGAGGTGGATATTCGCCTCTTTTGTAGAATAAAAACATTAAAGTAAATAAATAAAGGAAAATAAAATTAAAGCTAAGAATATTTGAAAGTTCTAATTCTAAATCATATCAAATAATTTTTTTAAAAGGAGAAGATGTAGTTGCGATATAGATGGATTTAAAATTAATATTATAATTAAATAATAAAATATTTTATAAGGATATAAATTCTATATCAAAAAAGAGTCATTCATAATAGGATTCTTTATAATTTATTTTTTATATAAAATTATGTAAATATGAAAATCAAATCTATATCAAATTAGAGTCCTACTCATAATAGAATTTTATATAATTGAATTTTAATATAAAATTAAGTCAATATGAAAATCCAAAATTACTATTGTACCCTTAGAACATAATCTTTAATAAGGGCATATTAGGCAATCCATATTTTGTAAGAAACATTCATACTTTTATATAGGTAATAGCATATAAATGTGAAAATAGAAACCTCAATTTCGAAATTGCAAAAAACTCACAAACTTTGTCGTTGGTTTATAGATACAACATAAATTTTAAAAAGTTCACTGTTTCTTTTTTAGAGGGTACCTTTTTTTTTTAATACAATTTCAATCACCCATTTAAAATCAAGTCATTTTCGATGTTTGAATTCACAAATATATTACTACTTTATATGATTTGTTTAGAATTTCGAATTCTTATATACGTTCGCTACTTTATGTAAAAATTCCAATTACAAACTGTATGTGGCATCAAAATTAATCACAACCTCGTACTATAATAAAATTAAATTTACAACATGCAATATTAGAATTCGTGCATTGCATGTGACGTGACTGAATTTTTCGTTCCGTATTTTCTTAATTCGATTGAGTTTCGATTTTGATTTTTAAATAATTCGGTTAATTCGATTTCAGAATGAACCAAAGTATCCGATCCGAAATATATCTCATATAAATATATAAAAATCAGACTTTGGTTGTGGATTATGTATTGAAGACATTTTAGTTTGTTTTGCTATTTTGTTTGAACTTTGATCTTATTTTAAACTTTGATTTGATCTTATTTTGTTGTGGTTGGAGTATTTATTTTATTTAAGAACTAAATTTTAATTACTAAGTTTTGGTTCATGAAAAATGAGGATGATGTAAATTATTGTTTTCTCGGTTTTGTATTGAATTGAACCGAATTTAGTTAGGTTTTGTATTCGGCATGATTGTTTTCATTAACAACTTCAGTCGATTCGATTATGATAATTCGGTTTGCTTTAGGAGTTGGAGCGATTAATGAACATCTCCAATTGCGCGGGTATACTTCTAGTGGATAATTAAAATGACAAATTTCATACCATTATAAATTAGAACATAGTTTATGTTTTCTTAAGTAATTAGCCCAATTTAAATATCAATAATCTGAATTTTACATTAAAAAATAAGAAGAAAAGTGAAGAGTGATACCTGTGTGCCCTAGGGATATGGTGCCCCCAAATTAATCATATGGTGTTAAATATATACTCTTCATGTATCATGTATATACTCTTCAGTTATCGTATGAATACTCTTATATACATATGATACATGTAGAATATATTTATAACACCAAGAAATATAACACCTATAGAGTATATATATAATACCTGAAGAACATGCATATAACACCTAGATCCGTACCCTATGTGTCCCGGAGCATATAAGTTTTTGCCAAAAGCAAATAGTTTTACAAACTTATTTTGAATGTTACTGAATTTAGAAAAGAAAATTTTATTTGTAGTTAAAATTCTTATCTTATAATATTAACTAGTACCCGCACCCGTGTGATGCGCGTTTTGTGATATAATGTTGGTAAATATTAATTATTTCATAATATAGTGT
Organism: Scutellaria baicalensis; assembly: GCA_005771605.1. NCBI lineage: Eukaryota > Viridiplantae > Streptophyta > Magnoliopsida > Lamiales > Lamiaceae > Scutellaria > Scutellaria baicalensis. The sequence goes on from CM016726.1 coordinate 26,401,966, forward strand.
AAGTAATTTTAGTATATAAAAGACAATATAATATTTATTAATTAAGAAAGTATAAATTTGCTTAAGATTATTTAATTCACAACAATATATTTATATTATATATATTCAATTCACTAATTTATCATTTATGATTAATACTAAAAACAAAAGTATCAATATCATGATCTTCAAATCAAAATTGAAAACTCTACCTGTAAAATTTGTAAGTTTTTTCAAAACTTCTTTATACACAACAATTATAGTCGAAACATTTTTTTTTATCATCGGTGTTACAAACTAGATTACATACCAATAATAATAACAATAATTTCTGAGTAAAATAAAGAAGTCTTAAAAAAAAAAAAGGAAAACTAAAGAAAAGATAAATTAATTTGGAAAGATCAACCAAATCGATTAGACGAACACTGATATGGAACTACAGAAAGGGTAGAAATAGAAATAGAAAACGAAAAAAAAGGCATAAACCCCAAAAGCAACTGTACTAACCATACTCCGCCGCCTGCAGCCGGCCTCCGCCGTGGCACTCCACTCCGGTGTACTGTTCGGTCGCTGATAGTACAGCCGACACCGAGACTCTCAGCCGAATGCCTGGGGCAACGATGGAGTCGGAGTTACCCGTAGAGCCGCAATCGCTGAAGAAACTGAGTTTCAAATCCCTAAAGCGAGCGCTCGATTTGTTTGCTCCTACGCACGGACAATTTCCGCCGCCCGACCCGGAAAGGTTTTACGAAGCCCTCGATTAAAGTATTCTGAAAACTTGTTCTGATTACTGCTGCTTTTGGATAATTTGTTATAGCGCATGCGATAATTCGGTATTAAATTTCCGTATTTTAATAATTTAATTAATAATTTTTATTTTTATTTTTGCAGCAAGAAGATTCGATTAAGTCATAAGGTAAGTGTTGAATATTGTTGAATTTCTTCAATTTAAGTGCTCATACTGGGAATTTGATGTAGAAACTATGCTTAAAAACCTATACCCACTCCCCCCTCCCCGGCATTTTTGGGAAAATTGACTTATGAAATTTGTATAAGCAACATAATTTTTTGAAGAAATGGAGTAAGAATATGCACTTTTTAGACACACATGGGTGGTACACTTACAGGGTATTTTCTTTAGGAGTAATGAATTAATGTATTTTTTTTTCTTCAAATAATTTAGAAACAATCTTCAATTTTTTTCTCATCTGTAGCTCAATACCGAGTATGGAGGAGTAAAAAATGTTGCAACGGAATCTTCTATTCATGGTGCAAAAACTCAAGCACACAAAGCTTCTACCTCCTCCAATGTCCTTGCACTTCCAGGTATTGTAATTTTGCAAAATCTGGGAATTCACATGAAGAAAAAAAAATGCAATGGGGAATGCAACATTATATGCTCATTCACATGAAGGAAAAAAAATGCAAGGGGAATTCTTGAGAAAGATTAACTTGCTGATGAAGTTCATATGAGCTTTTTCCTTTCTCTTTTTTGATAGTGGTATATTTCTGAGCAGGTCCTGAACAAGCAAATGATAAGCAGAAGGCAGGGGCACATAAGGATTTAGTGATTAGTTCAACAGCGCAAGCCAGGGGCTCGTATGTATCTCCTTTCTTAAGTTTTCCTTATTGAATTTATGTTCATTCCTTCGTTATTGACTGATGATTATCCCTTTTCTGGGAGAAGCTGGTTCAAAATAAACCACCGTCTATCACGTAACTAGATTACAGAATATGGCAAATCTGATATGTGAAATGAATATGCATTTATTACTCATTCTTTCTAGTAATTCCTGATGTTGAAATTGAGAATATTTGTGCAGTACTGATGTTGGTGCTCAAGGCAGGAGCACAAGTATTATTCCCTCTCATGTTTCTGAAAGGTATTCTCTTTACATTTTTTTTTTCTTTCAATGCAGGCTAGGACTCATCCTTAGGATTAGTATATTTTCTTAACACGTTGAGGCCTCTGACAGACACAATGATGTAATGCACTCCTCTTTTTTGGTTCTTTCCCAGGCTTTCTGGAGTCTCTCAACTTTCAACACCACACACACACACACACACACACTTTTTCCTTTTTTCTTATGGTGTACCTTGAAGTTATTTTGCATGTTATCTCTTGGAACAGAGAAATGTTCTATTTGAACCTTTTACACATTGCACATGATGCCACTTTGTTTTGTTGCTAATTTGTTTATGAACATTCTTCTTGTCAATGCAGGAGTATATGTAGCTCAGATGGTAGATATTAGTAGCCTTTGTGATTATAGATGACTTATTTTTATTTTATTTTTCTGATGCTTAGGAATTTTTCAACTTCTGCGATTATGGAAAGAATTCCAAGCAAATGGCCTCGTCCTGTATGGCATGCACCCTGGAAGAATTACAGAGTAAGAAACTTCTGAAGACTTATATTGGAAGTTTTTCTAAACCCAAAAGATGATTTCTATGCTGAAATAGGCTTGGATGCTTTTGCTTGTTTTGACCACTATTGCTCTGTCATCTTGTTTTTTTAATCCAACTGATCCTTTGCTCGCCCGTATAGACTCTGAATGTATATATCATAATTTTGAAACTTCTTGGCAAAATATAAACTGCCATAATGAAATTTACGTCACTTTATATATGTGACGTGGTTGCCTCAATAATGCTTCCACTGCTTTTTAATCTAAAAGTAGAAAAAAATTCTTTGATCTTTGTTTAGTATATGTGAAATGTCTTTTGAAAATAACATACAAGATATGTATTACTTGAAAACAGCATTGTACTGGTTATATATATCCCTGAAATTCATTGAGCCTTGTGCGCTATTCAAATGGTAATGAAGTGCGTGATTTTTTAATATTTTAGAGCACTCCATGATATTTAAGGAAAGCATTTCACTGTGTGCGTGAGATGCGTATGTGATATTTGAGCTTTATGTGTTGATGTGGTCATATATCATCAGATTTGGGGTTTTCATTATCAAATCCTTAGAAATTTAATACCTTCATGATCTATTGAGGAAAACTATGGCATGCTCATCCAACTAGGTCTGTATTGTGAAAGATTATTATGATTTATGATACATTGGCAATATTCTAAGGAAAGTTGTAACTCCCATGTAACATGTTTTTTGGGTGATCTGTTTTACATGCATCCTATCATGTTTCTTCTTCTTTCGGTCCTACCGATGTGCCTGTGAGACCTCTTTGGATTTTCAATTTGTATTTACTTTAGAAGATTTGTTCTCTCTAGGTCATTAGTGGTCATCTGGGATGGGTGCGGTCTGTTGCAGTTGACCCAAGTAACACATGGTTCTGTACAGGATCTGCTGATCGTACGATCAAGGTTAGAAACTTATACCTTCCTTTCTTTATATTGAATTATTTCCACACCCATTAAATTTTCTTCTTTATGTGGGCAAGATATGGGACCTAGCAAGTGGCAGGCTGAAACTCACGCTTACTGGTCACATTGACCAAGTACGAGGTAATCCATGAATATATAATTTTTGTGGATAGCACTCTCTTCTGAATGATTTGAAAGGTATAACAATCAGAGCTTTTTTTTTTCCGTTGCAGGTCTGGCCGTTAGTAACAAGCATACTTACATGTTTTCTGCTGGTGATGACAAGTTAGTTAAATGTTGGGACCTGGAGCAGAATAAGGTTGGTCAGTCAATTTTAACCACTGCTTCAGCCAAATTACATCTGTTTGTTATCTACTAATGCTGTTTTTATTTCTGTATTCAGGTTATTCGTTCTTATCATGGTCATCTTAGTGGTGTTTATTGCTTGGCTCTTCATCCTACTATTGACATTTTGTTTACTGGAGGTCGAGATTCGGTTTGTCGGGTATGAATCACTTTTGGATATTATTCTTTCATCGTCCACCTGTTGTCAGTTTCTGTAAAATTTCAGATAGCTTGTATTAATTCGGGCTGTATGATGGTTTTAGGTGTGGGATGTTCGCAGCAAAATGCAAATTCATGCTCTTTCCGGGCATGATAATACTGTTTGTTCAGTCTTCACACGACCTACGGTAAGTTCTTTTTTCTTGCCTTTGGAAGTGCTTACTATTTAATAGATTTCTGTTATCTGTTTCTCATCATTGATCAAGGGTTTGAATTGATGTAGGTGAATAGATGAAATTTATGTGTATCAGAAACTATATAAGCACCACATTGTTTAACTAAATCAAATCTATGTTTACTTAGTTCTTTGAGAAGTATCTGTCATAATTCAGAAGGTTTCTTTTAGCCAAGACCTTATGGCATAATTTCAATTTGCAGGATCCACAAGTTGTTACAGGTTCTCATGATTCAACCATAAAGTTCTGGGACCTCAGATATGGTATTGTTTATAAAATAATTGCTTTTGCTATTATATAATTATCTTGACCATTCTTAAGTGGAAATGCTTGTGGCCTGGCAGGTAAAACAATGGCAACCCTTACACACCATAAAAAATCTGTACGAGCTATGGCTTTTCATCAGAAAGAGTAAGTGTCTTATGTCATATATATCTTAATTTTGCTGTAATCGTTTGGCATTTGACTTTTCCTTAGTATGATCTTGATATTCAGTGCTTGCCTAATTTCATGTTCTCATTTTGCAGGGACTGTTTTGCATCTGCTTCTGCTGAGAATATTAAAAAGTTTAAACTTCCGAAAGGAGAATTCATGCACAATATGCTGTGAGTGTTAATGAATAGATATCTATATAGATTTTTTACACATTAATCTAGATCCTTATAATTTGCTTATTGTCCCCCCCCCCCCCCCCCCCCTGAAGTGTTCGCACTATATCTTACTAATCTTATTCAGTATAATGAACCTACTTCCTTAGAACTTCTTAGATTTAATTATAGGATGTTTAGTTAAATATATTCTTCTTGGTGACTGTCTACCGATTTTATTCTTTTATACAAATGGGATGGAATTTGGAACTGCAGCAATTTGTTGCTTGAGATGAATCTAATGAGTGGCTTTATATGCATTGCCATTGCTTGAAATTTATATTCTCAATTTGATGTTTATGAGATATATTTCCTCCATAACCCCCCCCCCCCCCCCCCCAAACACACCCCAACTAATGTATTTGGAATGCTTCCTTTGTCAGTTACTTGCAATAGCTGTTGACCCTGCTATATGAAGTTGTGTTGATTTTTCTGTTCTAATTTGATTGTGTACATTGCTAATGATTTATACTTCAACTCCTAGTGAAATAATTAATGTCATGTTCGTATAATGCAGCTCTCAACAGAAAACAATTATTAACGCCGCGGCAGTCAACGAGGAGGGTGTACTTGCTACAGCAGGTGAGTTTTCGAAAACACCTTATGAAGTATTGTTGCTTTATCTTCTCCCTTCTCGAAGGGTTTTCTTCCTGGTGAAGGTTTTCCATTTCATTTAATTTTGGAGGATACAACACATGATTTTGATGTTTCGTGTTCATCTAATCAATCTTTTAGGTGATAATGGAAGTTTATGGTTCTGGGACTGGACTAGTGGTCACAATTTTCAGCAAGCCCAAACTATTGTTCAACCTGGTATGCATTTCTCAGATATTAATAGTTGCTTATCTTGGTATATTCTTTTATGGGGTAGTTACAAAAGTGTCCTTTGAGGTTTGGTTTATTTACCCAAAAAAAAAAAAAAGAAAAATCCCATTTATGATTGGAAATTACAAATATCCCTAAAGATAATACAATTGGTTAATATTTCATTCGCTAATATCCCCTATATAGTTGCATTCTGAGGTGCAATCTGTGGAGAAAAAAACAGCTAATGTCAAGTGGTATTTGTAAGTTTTGAATGAGAACTATTATTAAATAAAATCACGTGAAACCTTCAAGATAGTTTTTTTTCCAACTGTCCGTTCTTTTAAAGCAGCACTTTAACATGATGCTTTTACTACATCAGGGTCCCTGGAGAGCGAAGCTGCTATTTATGCGGCCACCTATGATGTAACTGGATCGAGGCTTATTACTTGTGAAGCAGACAAGACTATCAAGATGTGGAAAGAGGACGACCAGGCCACCCCCGAAACTCATCCCCTTCACTTCAAGCCACCCAGAGATATTCGGCGCTTCTAGTGTGTTTGTGCGTCTATCTTTGGATTCACTTTTCGCCCTTTCATATCCGTTGCCCATTCCAGTTCAGGAATAGAGTGGCATTGAGCTGACCTATACTTTCGATACGATTGGAGATAGCATGTGCGTATTACATCGTAACATGATGTTCGTGGCCTTGCCATCACCGTAGTATAGATCAAATGTTGACGATCTAGTTTATCAAGAGTATGGATTTTGAGTAGATTTTGAATGTTCGAGGGATGATAATGTAAAATGCTTGTGAATTTCACTGACGAGTTCATGTTCTGTATCACTTTAAAACGTTAAAGTTGCTTATATTATTCAAGATTTTGAGATTTACCAAATAGCTAATGAAACAATATACTCAGTGTATATTCAAGTGTTAACACTTCTTACTTTGTGATGAGGTTTTAATTAGAGTTTTCCGTATTAAAGTGGGAACCTTTTAAAAATTTTAAATATCGAGCCACTTAAATAACGAGGCACCTAAACATTTTCGTATTTTATCTGCCAAACTTTCTATTCTGTATATAATGCAATAGACTATATAAATTGTTGTATGGGAAAAATATTTTGACAATCAATTATTAGTGATTTAGCGATTTATTATTATATATGATTTTGACCACTTTTTTAAGTTCCAAAAGAAAAGAGATGTATTTTAAGTTTTTACCAGAAATTAAAGTTTATAAATAAACACAGAAAAAGGAAAGAAAATGAAAACCACTAATATCAGGGCCCAACCGGGTTCGAACCGGTGACCTATTGATCTGCAGTCAATTGCTCTACCACTGAGCTATGGACCCTTTGATGTTATTAAATGGATACATTTTTAATTATCTATGACACCACATATGATCCGTGAGATTTAACTTCAAACAAGCTAATAACTCATACTCGTTTATCTCAAAAAATACAAGTCAGATCGATAATTTTAGGTACGAATACAAAATTAATATTGGAATTTTTTTCTCCAAATAAACCCTAATGAGTAATGATTACTCCAAAGTACAAATAGATAATTGAGATAGTTTTGGGTACAAATATAAGCTCATATTGGTCAACTCACGTTCAATCGCTATTGTGTTGATGAATATTTAAATTAATAAATTTAAATGCGACACAATCTCATAAATATAATTCTATAAAACAAATCTCACTATTGACAAATCAAACTAATATCCTGAACTCATGTGAATGGATGATCGACTCGTTTTCCGAAGTTAAATCATATGAATGACAAGAGGAACATTAATCACACAGTTGTATTATAAAAGAGCAAAATGAGTAAATGAAAGAGGTAAAGAGTATGGAAACTCACCTGCAAAATCTACACATTTAAGAAAGTACAATATCACAACAATTCTTTGGAGATACAACCATTCCTTGTTCATTATAATACACAAAAAAGAAACAACAGAAACGATCCTAAAATCTCCATAGATGTTGTACAACCAACCATTTGCTTATATGTCGTTGCATTGATACAAGAAGCTACAACAGTAAAACTCGGATTGTGTTTCCTCATTCAGATAGAAGTGGGATTTGCGACTCGAAAAGCCTCTTTTGTCCGCCCATAATAAATAGCCGGGCTACCATGGAATGTGATGAAGTTCCAACCGAAAGCAGAACCACCAACGATATATGTTCCTTTGACCTGATTATCTGGAGGTGGGACAGACATTACATCATCAAGCAGAGGATTATCCACAGGTTTTACGTCTTGCTGATCATCCAGAGCTTTCTGTTCGTTTTTAATGTTACCATTACTGCATTTCTCCAACTTAACGGGTTGTGATGTCATTTCTTGGTACAGTTCCATTATAAGCTTCATCCCTGCAGAAGAGTATGGTAGTTTACATGCTTAAAAGGTCTACTGTTCAAGGGCTATAATCATATGCATGGAAATGGTATGTGAATTCTGTAAGCTAGATTTTGTATGAAAAGTTCAAAATATTTCACCATTCAAATTAGAAAATATGACTGCTAAAGGGAAGCCGAGATTATTTGTAGAAGAGAAATAAGAGCCTTACCTTGACGAATATCATCAGCGGCTTTGCAACTTTGAAAATCAGGGGTCTTGAGCACCTACAAGACCAGAATCCAGCCATGAACATTACTGACTCCTATTTCATAGGGGAAGTTAAGAAGTACACATGACAAATCTGGTCAACTGGATTCTCTAGCAACAGCTATAATGTTGTTTCGTTATATAAAACTCTACCAGTAGGCACTGAATTTTTCGTTCTACTTAAATAATCGTCATCAGAATATCAGGCTCTGCTTTTCTCATTTACTTTAATTTCCACAGTACTGCAACCAATAGAGCAGTAGTGTGACAGTCGATGGATGAAACAAACAAAGCCTTCACCAATTTATAAGAGCGTTGTTCAACAAATACATGACTGAGAAACTTTCAGAGAAAGGAAAATGGTCTAAAAAATTCATACCCCCGGTCAATGTCTATTGTAATACAAAGAAACATCGACAACTCTACTAGTTACATAGGATCCTATATATCTAATCTCCCAGTTCAAAAGCTGCGATTATGCATTAGAAATGGTAACATGGTTGAACAGAGAAAAAAGAAATCATGTACATGCAGATGCATATAAGCCGCAAGGAAAAAACAAATAAATTCTGAAGGACCGTATTTAATTCTTCGAAAATCAGTAGGTAACCAAAACACTGGATTATTCAAGAGATACGCGACAAAACTGCTTTAAATTTCTAATGAACTTATGTTGCTAGTTGCTACATTCTGGTAGAGTCCTTCCTCAATCTTCAACCTAATGCATCATCTTCCTCTTTACGATACGAAAGTAAATCTTTCCCTCTCATAAAACATGGGTAAAAAGAATACTTCTCCACTCATCGAAGAAGATATAGAGCAAACTATTTGTATATAACTCAACCCTTCATTAGCATTAAAGAACTACACATGAGTAAAAAGTATGTACTCAAAAAATACAAACTTCAACAAATATAACTTACTATGTATTAACTTATAAAATTCCAAGTCCATTTTTCATTTTCCAATAAATGCTATTCACTTTCCAAAACACACATATACTCTTTTAAGAGTGTATCAGCCATGATTATTAACCGTAATAGAGAGAATTTGAGAAAGACTAATATGTTCACCTGTAATTCCATTGATAAATTAACAAAAAAGATAACATAAATGTAGAAAGCCCTAGAATTTATTAATCAAAACACACACACACATACACGCAGAAAAAGAAAAGACTGAGAATTTAGGGTAAAGACTTTGTGGATGAATTGAAGTTAAGAAAAATTGATTTCTGCTTATTAAATTGTTTTAATCATTGGATAACAAGCAAAACTGCAATTCTGTACATTCGAGAATTGAAGTCAGTGCTACAAGAAAACAGCAGAAAGTGGAAGTGAAACCTAAAAAGCAGCACATAATTCAACAGAAGATCAGAGGATAATAGGAGAGAATCTCATAAGAGAATCGCACCTCAAGGAAATGGGGTCGAAGATCTCTGACAACAGCTCGCATTTTGAAGTAAGGAGAATTCTGAATGTCTTGCTCAAGAGGCCTTTTTCTGCTGTGTGGAACGGGCTTCGACTCCTCCATTGATATACTCTCTCTCTCTCTCTCTCTCTCTACACCGACTCTCCGCTTTGGCAAGAGGAGATCGGCGATTCAAGGGAGAGTTGGGGCGGCGGCTATGGGGCCGTGGGGGTTTATTTGAAATTACCTGTAAATAGTGGGCGCTTCTCCCAATATACGATAATTCACACTTTGCACCTCACTAATCACAATTTGAAAAAGATTATAAAATCTCGAATCCGGATTTAGATTCAAATTATAAACTCCATTCACATATTATAATATTTTATTAAAAAGTATCTATCAATTCACAAATTTCAATATCCACCTAAATTTTTTACTATGTCAATTAACAATATAATATCACAACCACTTTTCCAATATTGATTTTGACATCTATAATAAAAATCATGAGTAGGACTTGGGTGCCCCCGGGGTACGGATCCAGGATCCATACCCCCAACCCGACCCGGATTTTATATATATATATTTTTTTCTTTTTTTTTCCTCTATTTTTTCCATCTTCTTCTTCTTCTTCTTTTTCTCATCCAATCCTCTTCTTCTTCTCCTTCTCCTCATCCGATCCTCTTCTTCATCTCCTCCTCATCCAATCCTCTTCTTCTTCCTCTTCTTCCTCAACGAACATAGGAATGCAGCTTCTTCCTCCTCAGAAAATATAAGATCTGAGCCGGGATGCTTCTTCCTAGCATCACCATTGCTGGTCGACTCACCTTTGATCTCAGATGAATCCTCCCCACCCAGGCTTACATCTGAGGAGGCTTCACCATCCTGAAAAGTATTGGGACCAGACTCACTGTCCATTTCAGCAAGCTTGTCCGAAAAGGATGGAGATGTAGCAGTGCCAGCATCCAGAACAGATGAGGAGTTCAGTGTGGGTGAATCCATGATAGAAGAGGAGTTCTCCATAGATTTCTTTCGCACATAATTGAAAATTTCATTTCGACTTTGAGCTTGGGAAGTGGGCCTCTTCTCCAGAGCAGTCATCAATATAGGCTTGCGTATTGTATTGTATATTAGTTCTATTGGTATTGTATATTAGTTCTATTGGTATTGTAAATAAATCACAATCTGCTAGATTATTTAAAAATTAAGGTATCAGTGTAATACCATAAAGACATTTGTGTAATACTATTAAGGTATTCGTGTAATACCTTTAAGATATTCACTATTTTTTATAAACTTTGGAAAATAAGTATATGATACCTTAGTCAATTTTTGTAATACCATTAAGGTATTAGTGTAATACCATAAAGACATTTCTGTAATACCATTAAGGTATCAGTGTAATACCATAAAAGACATTTCTGTAATACCATTAAGGTATCAGTGTAATACCATAAAGACATTTCTGTAATACCATTAAGGTATCAGTGTAATACCATAAAAGACATTTCTGTAATACCATTAAGGTATCAGTGTAATACCATAAAGACATTTCTGTAATACCATTAAGGTATCAGTGTAATACCATAAAAGATATTTCTGTAATACCTATAGGGTATATGTGTAATACCAATAGAGTATAGGTGTAATACCCATCACTGAATCATCAACTAGGTAATCAGGTGTGTGTGGGGCGCACACCAGACTTGCTATGGGCGCGCGTGGCGGCGCGTAGGCGCGCGTGGAGGCTGCCCACGCGCCGGGTCGGATCTGGGGGCACGGATCTAAGATCCGTACCCCCGGGGTACACAAGTTTTTGCCAAAAATCATACCTTACAAAATCCCATAACTAACACATTTAAACTATTGTATAACTATTCAACTTTATTTACAAATCATAAGATTTTTCAAAATTGAATTTCCCCCATCCTACATAATCTCTAATAAACATACCCTTTGATTTTATTTTTTGTGTTTTTTTTCTTTTATTTTTTAAAGATCTACCATACAATACGTGAACATTTATTTATAAAGAAATGTAAAAAAAAAAAGTTCATGTTTATTAAAATAATAATTTGATTCTCTCATTTATTAACCCTTCTAAAACAAAAATAATAATCAACATCCTTGCACAGCAACTTTCAAGAACACAAAATTATGAAAGAAACCCTAAATTTAAAGGTGAAAAAACATTAACATCTAAAAAGAGGACTAGAAAGCCCTCACTCCTAATATTGAACGAAGGTGAAGCGAAAATTGCTCCAAAAGAAAATGGTTTTGTATTTCACTTGTCTTTAATACATATTGTCCTTACAATGATGCCCCAACGGCTCTTCATCATGGTCAATTCGATATCACAAGCCTAACACCAATGGTGACGAAACTCGCCCTTACACCAAGAGGTTTCTGGATTGGTCGACACACAACAAAAAGATTGATCTACATGAATGAAAAAAAAAAAATTTTGAATCAGAGTTAAAGAGTAACACAAAAGCATAGTAATTGTACGATCACAACATGATCTTGGTTCTTGATTCTGGATTCCTGAACACAGATAGATCAAGGATAAGAGCCTAGAGATATTGACAAACTTGTAGCATTATTCGATTTCATCATAGTTGCAACACTAAAGGCATCTTAACAAATACTGGCAAAGAGAAAAAAACTAACCTTGAGGTTTTGTAGATCAACGAAAACTTGCAAATATCTGGGATGAGTTTATCAGAAATAACCCTCTAGTAAAACACTATTTCTGGAGGCAAATGATGTCATATTTTTTACCTTTCGTTTCAGGTTTATGTGATTCAGAGATCTTTCTTGATCACAATCTAGAAATGGCAACACCTCCACCACCACTTTCTGGAATAAGTTCTGTTCCAAACCCTCTTCAAGTACATTCTCAAGATCTACATCATTACATGTAAAATCCACCAAGACACTGCATAGTCCTTGATTCTTGCAGTGTTCAAGAACTTCCTGTAAGTTTATTTTATCAACAGATAGCAATTGGATTCCTTCTTGAACAGCCGTCGTGTCTTTCTCAGTGACTATCATTAATTTAGAAGTGAAGTCATCACTGAGAGCAGGAATCTGACATAGAGAATTCGAGTGTTTTGACAGCACGATTTTAAGAGGTTGATTGGCTCCAGGTTCTTTAGAAATGGGATATAATGATTTCTCAGCCAATGCCATGGAAGAAACTATGATAGCATCATATTCTTGCAACAATTTTGAATAATATCCACCACATTCCATTGCTTCTTCACCTAGCTGATTTAGTAGACGCCCATCAAGGGACATAGAATATCTGTTAGATGAGCCAATTTTAGTCAATATAATAGGAGAAATTTGGTCGACCAATCAATCAATGACACGATTGATAGTTAGACGAGTAGAGAAGCTTAAGTACCTCAAAGTGACATATGGTTTCCTTGTCAGCATATAATGGATATATGCTTCATTAAGCCTTTTGCACAATTCTTCCTCAACCCCGACAGTGACTTTAATACCAGCATCTCGGAGTTTTTGAACCCCTGTTGAAGCCACAATAGGATTAGGATCAACCATACCAACCACCACGTTTTTAACTTTGGCTTTGATTAATGCTTCAGTGCAAGGTGGGGTTCTTCCGAAATGATTACATGGTTCCAAACTCACATATGCTGTTCCATTCTCAGCCAAACCACCAGCATCTCTTAGTGCAAAAACCTGTACTTTTCTCGGTTAATTTCTCAGTGCAGTAACATCAATGTCACAAAAGAGTCACTATGGTTGAGTATAAAAGGTCTTCAATAAGATTAACCTACCACGAACTATCAATTCAGACTTCAAAATAAAGCCAACGCAATCTATTGCACCAAAATACTAAAGATTTTCCGAAACGAAGAAGTATAACTGAAACAACTCAGTTTATATTTTACTGATTATTGGTACCAAAATAACGTTTAAATTGCTGAAACGACAATAGGAACCAAAAGAACACATCACCAACAATTATATCTTTGAACATCTCAAAGTCCCAACTAACTCACATTGTATAACCTCGACAACAACTGTTGTAGTTTACTCTAATCACCAAAACAACACTGCGATAACCAAATATCCCCACAAACTGCCTCGAACAGCAAGAACATAGATTTAAACACCAGAAGGATAACATCCCACATCAATCAATTAGCATAAACATCCAATCTTTAATCAAAATGTAACTACAAAACACGCAGAGATATATATAGATTGAGAGATTGATTGAGAGAGAGAGAGAGAGAGAGAGACCTCAGCGTGAGGCTGACCAGCTTTAGGGTGAAATCCTTGTCCAACAATCTTGCCATCTTTAACAATGACACAGCCCACCATAGGATTAGGACTGGTGCACCCAATAGCCTTTCTCGCAAGCTCCACACATCTCCTCATATAGTACCCATCATCAAATTCGACTTCTTGATGCATTTTATCCTGCGACCCACCACACCTGATCACACCCGAGCGAGCACTATTTCCTGAACTGATTCTTGATTCACACACCCTTTTGGAAGAAGTGGAAAAGAAAAGTCTTGATTTTGGGGGAAACGCCGCCTTCTGCTGCCGTTTTAACGGTGAATTTTGGGCAATGTTGTTTGCAAATGGGAGTGCATGAGCATACATTCTTGAGATGAATTGTTTCTTCAAATTTTTGAAACTTTACAATATCACAAGGCCAAAAGGGAATTTGTGTGTAAAGATACAAAAAGATCGGATGTTCTTTTAGTCTAGAGAGAGAGAGTTTTAGTCCAGTGAGGGGCGACGTAAATTAACGAATAGTCAAAAATGGATCTTAATTATGATTTTTATTTTATTTTATTACTTGATTTTTTTTATTTTTCTGTATTTCACTTTTTATTTATCAATACACATGAATAAACGACAGAACAGCCTACATTTTTACAAAATTAGGAAGTGAAATTTGTAAGTCATCTTTTTAATTTCCATTCAATTCAAGGTAAATTTGAGCTAATGAGTTTAGGCTGTATAAAAAAAAAAAAAGTTAATAGTTGAAGTTGATCTTTCATGTTTATTGAAAGAGTGACACTTGTGTGTCCCGGTGATAAAACCCTCTTTGAACTTGTTTCGGACGACATGACAGTCAATGTCGAGGTGCTTCGTTCGTTCATGGAAGACTGGATTGGCAATAATATGAATCGCAGCTTGGTTGTCACAATGAAGAGGAATCGGCAGCGGAATGGGAAGAAGAAAATCCTTGCACAAGAATGAAATCCATTCAAGCTCACTCACAGTGGCACTAAGTGAGCGATATTCAGCCTCGGCAGTGGATTTGGACACGGTATTCTGTTTCTTGCTCTTCCATGAGATCAAGGATGAACCAAGGAAAACACAATATCCAGTGATGGAACGACGAGTATCCTTGCACGCAGCCCAATCAGCATCACTGAAGGCCAAAATATCCAAAGATTGCGCAGAGGAATAGAAGAGACCAAGGGATGTAGTGCCCTTGAGATATCTGAGAATATGGAGAGCAGCAGACCAATGAGATGAATACGGATTGTTAACAAATTGTGAAAGTTGCTGAACTGAGTAAGTAATATCAGGTCTTGTGAGAGCAAGATATAGGAGTTTTCCAATCACCCTCCTATATTGATCAGAATCAGTCAAAGGATCACCATCCTCGGCTTGCAAGTGTAACCCTGGAGGAAGTGGTGTAGAAGCAATCTTGCAATTCTCCATATTTGAATCCCGCAAAAGATCTAATATGTATTTCCTCTGGCAGAGATAGGTGCCAGCACTACCTCGAGCAATTTCCACACCAAGAAAATATTTTGCATAGCCAAGGTCTTTGATAGTAAAGGCATCATCTAGATACTTCTTAAGATCAAGAATAAGAGAGGTTAAAGAACCTGTGATCAGAATGTCATCAACATAAACCAATAATGCCAAAAACTGATCATTAACAGTCAAAGTATAGAGGCAATGATCATGCACTGATTGCTTGAATCCATAATTGAGAAGCTTGATAGATAATTCAGTGTTCCATTCCCTAGAGGCCTGTTTTAATCCATATAAACTCCTGGTTAATTTGCAGACTTCACCTGACTTAGCACCCTTATACCCTTCAGGGGTTTCATGTAAACTTCATCGTGCAAAAAACCATGCAAAAAGGCATTATTGATGTCGATTTGATGGAGAGGCCAATGTCTTTGAGTAGCAAGAGCAATGAGGAATCTCACAGTCACCAACTTAACAACTGGTGAGAAGCTTTCTTTGTAATCCAATCCATATACTTGATTAAAGCCTTTGGCAACAAGCCTGGCTTTGTACCTTTCAATGCTGCCATCAGACTTTAGCTTTACCTTAAACACCCATTTGGAACCAATAGCTTTCTTACCCTTAGGTAAAGATGTTATCTCCCATGTGTGATTCTTCTCTAAGGCTGTTAACTCATCATCCATAGCCTTTATCCATTCAAGTTGAACAGCAGCCTCAGCATAAGTACTAGGTTCTTTGACATTAGATACATAGTTTAAGTATGAAGTATATGCTGGATCAAGAACAACATGCATATGTGGGAATGTATCTGTGGATGAAGATATGGTGGGAATATGGTTAAGAACATAGTCTTTAAGCCAAAGAGGTTGATTTCTTCTTCTAACAGGTGCTTTGGGAGGTGGATCAGTTGGTTTGGGAGGATGTGTGGTAGGTAATGGAGTAATGGAATGATCAAGTAGGTCACCATCTATACTGGAATTCTCATCAATCACAGGAACCACAGGTGTTGAATCAGAAATGGAATCATGAAGATATGGAAATTGTGTAGGAAAGAACTTGACATCCCTAGAAACTGTGGTGGTGGCTTTATCAATATCATATAGCAAATATCCCTTCTTACCCAAAACGAACCCAAGAAAGACAGATTTGATGGACCTAGGGGAGAATTTAGATTTGGATGGCTTTATATTGGCAAAGTAAGCTAAGCACCCAAAAGGATAGATGTTGCCATAATCAGGTTTATGACCATGCAACACTTCAAAAGGAGTTTGCCATCCTATGACAGAACATGGAAGTCTATTGATGATATGAGTGGAGTATAGGATGGAATATGGCCAAAAATCGACTGGAAGTTTAGAGGAGAACATCAAGGATCTGGCAATGTTAAGGATAGATCTATGTTTTCTTTCTACAATGCCATTTTGTTGTGGTGTATAGGAGCATGTTGTTTGATGAAGAATTCCAAGTGTCTTAAAGAAAGAAGAGCAATCAGAATTGACAAACTCAAGTCCATTATCACTTCTAGCAATCAGAAGACATGGTGCCCCCAAATTAATTATCATATGATGTTAAATATATACTCT
The DNA here is from genome assembly GCA_005771605.1 of Scutellaria baicalensis. Lineage (NCBI taxonomy): Eukaryota > Viridiplantae > Streptophyta > Magnoliopsida > Lamiales > Lamiaceae > Scutellaria > Scutellaria baicalensis. The sequence goes on from CM016726.1 coordinate 26,418,851, forward strand.
ACAGGATCATGTATATACTCTTTAGGTATCACATGAATATTCTTATATACATATGAGTATATATATAACACTTATAGAGTATATATATAACACCTACAGAGTATATATATAACACCTGAAGATGTATATAACACCTGAAGATGTATATAACACCTAAATCCGTGCCCCTATGTGCCCAAGGACATATAAGTTTTTGCCTTATTGAAAATGTATGGAGACTGAAAAGGGTTCACTCATCTTTCATTGGGACAATCTGTATCCGAAAGCAAGTTCAGTTACAACATTATTTTGATAATTTTTTCACTTATTTTGCATTGTAATTCTCTTTTTCGAATTTGCATTGGATTTTGAATCATCAAACATAAAAGCATATATAATTGAATTAATTTGATATATTTATTAAAAGGAACTCAGCCCAAAAATAAATTATGTCTGAGCCCGGGTTCGAACCGGGGACCTCTAGTGTGTGAGACTAGCGTGATAACCGACTACACCACCCAGACTTGATGAACAACTTCTTCAGTTTTATCTATTAATTCTAAATTTATTGTTTCTTCAATATGATGCCATAATTTGAAATTCTAATTTGTGTGTTTACTTTTGCTTCCTTAAAAAATTGAGTCAGTGAGTTAGTTTCTTTCTTGTTTGCAATTTTGCTGGAATACCCGTGTAGCATACTTACTACAAATGAAACTATTCATTAGATGCAAAGTGATCCAAAATTCCTTCATAGAACTGAAGAATCTTCAATATGTAGGTTTGGTGAGAAATCTGCGTCCAACAACATGGCATTTTAGATTATGGCTAAGAAAACACAACAAAGATTCCAATTTATAACCATGAGTGCAAGATCATACAATGCAGTGCTGATAATCTACAATTCATGGGACTGAAATATCACCAAACTGAATTTACAGCTCAGATGGCAAGAGATTTACAACTTATTACTTCATCATCACAACTGAATTTCAGAACAGAAGAACTCACCAGAACACCACCCACTAGGCCTGCATTTTCGACATCAAACATCACTGTGCTAAGTCCCTTCCCAATCACGAAAACCTTCTTCTCAATCGCCATGAGTCTACAGGGTGGCCTTATGAGGTGCATCGATAGTCTCTTTATAGCCATCCACTCTCTGCTATCTTTCTGCCACATCATCAATCTCACACCAGATGTTTGGTCCAACACATATAGGACACCATCTATCACCACTGCTGGACCACGCCAGCCACATGCCATGTCTGCATCAGCATGCTGCCAAGTGCCACTAGCCGGCTCATACACAACAGCGTACACATGAGAGGATACAGCTGATATACCACACCGAATATAGATCTTCCCTTCAAAGACGACTGAGTCTTCGATATCAGGTATCACATTTGGGTCTACATGAGAACTCCAAGAATCTGTATCGCTGTCGTAAATGTCCCACGAATGTGGATCACTTGACTTTGATCCAAGCCCACCAATAGCATATATTTTCCCATCTAATGCTTCATATGCAAAAAAACACCTAGAAATGAATAACATGGAACAGCCTCAAATCAGCACAAAATGCAAGTGATTTGATCAGTCCAGGGAAATGCAAGTTAAATATCAACAATAAGTTAATAAACGCAATACCCTAAAATCACATATATAAAATGAAAAAAAGAGCTAAATAATCTTCTGGCTTAGGTTAGCTTTATAACATTAAAGTTGTAGTCTCTGATGTATGGAAGTCCCATCTTCAGTATTTACAAATGAATCCTTACATGTACTAAGTTTCAATGGATTAGTTGATGGAAAACAGTGAAGTAGTTAACCAATGGTCACATAACAACCAACAAAAATGTGGTTAGTTATCAATTTATTTGAGCAATATCACCAGTAAACACAATACCTAGCAGTGGATAAAGAGCCGGCTCTGGACCACATGTTCATAGAAGCATGATAACAATAGACTTCATCAGTGGCATCCTCAATCCAACCACAACCTCCGAACAGGTAAACATTCTTACCCAATACTTCAAACCCGATTCCTTTTCTTCTCAAGAAGCTTCCTGGAAGGCCATGAATTCTCTTCCAACCACTTTTCAATTGGTGAGGATCCAACACATACATGCAAAGCTGCTCAGATTTGTCTCTGCACAGAGCATAAATCCATGTCTCCTCCAGCTTATGATTCAACCTGTACGAAAACAATTCTTCACTTGAGACCAACTCTCTCCATCTCCTCGAAACACAGTTAAGAACTGGATGGCACTTCCGAGGAACTCTTGCCAAGCAAGAAAGGGCAATGTCATCTGGAAGTCCAGGGATCAAAGATGGTTTAATTGATTGGATAGCAGAATCTGTCAAGATTTTTGAACAGTCATCAATTGAAGATTTTTCCTCTGGATTCAACTTTAAGGACTCACTGTCCATAGTGTTTGAACTTTGGCTACCAAAAACTGAAATATCTGAGAATGAAGAAAATATCAAACTCAGAAAGTGTTGTATCACGCATCCGGCATTCATTTTGTAATTTACGAAGAACTCAAAAGCAATTCATTGTTATTTGAAATCGACAGAAATCAAATTGCTAGCAGAAATCAAGAACAACCTCAAACTAATGCCGAGCTGAAAAGGGAAATAATTATACTTGTAGCAAAAACACAAACAATCATGCAGTAAAAGAATAAACTCATATGCAATCCCAATCTTTTATCAGCATCTATCATCTACCAATACCGACAACACAACCACAACATTGATAATCCGAAGAATGATAAAAACTTCATTAAAATAAGAGTTCACAAACAAAAACCTTAGATTCATACAGAAAAAAATACAGATCAAAGCGCAATAGTCACATTGCGAAACCATATATATAGGCATAATAACATAAGCAACTCCGAAATTCACCTCTTGAGGACCTGGATTCCATGAATTTAGCTTCTTTTCTTAGCAGAGAATTGAATGATCGGCGAAGGACGAAAATCTGTTTCCTCGCAGAAATTGAGAAGTTGAAGATTAGGAAAGAAGCAATTGTTTCATTTGACTCTAAAAGTACGTTTTCGTTTCTTTTGGGGTCATTTTTCTAAGGGTAATTCTATACACACCCCATCAATACTAAACACACCCCATCCATACACACATTCTTAAAATAATAAAAAAAAAGAATGTGTGTATAGATGGGGTGTGTTTAGTATTTGATGGGGTGTGTATAGAATTACCCTTTTTCTAATTTGTTAGTTTTTTGAAAGACTATGGTTAAAAGGCAATAAGACCCAGATTTTTTGGGTGGACTTTGATTTGAACCTATTCCATGAAATGGCAACAATAGAGAAAAAATATTGACCTTTGAGTTCACGTAATATAAATATTTTTTTTTAAGATATAGTAAATATATGGTATAAATTTAGGACATTCACATTTATATTGTTTGTAAATGATTATAAAATATGTAATGGAAATAAAGAAAATTTATATGCAGAATATTTCGTAAATCGAGTTTAACATTTTCTTTTTAATTTTTAATTAATATATGATTGATTTACTTAAGTTTTTATAAAAAAATTGGACTCGATGTGGATATATGTTGAATAACTCCTATTTAACCAATGATAAAAACGTATATACTTTTGGGGTACATGTCATACCTGAAAAGTATATACATGATACAAGTAGAGTATATATTTAATATCATATGATGATTAATTTGGGGACATTGTATCTTTGGGACACACAGATGTCACTCTTAACCAATTAGAATGTCAATATGAAGAGTGAGTTTCTTGTGAATTAGGTGTATTGATCGGGGTCGGATCCGAGTCAGGGGGGACCGCTCCTTTTTTTTTTTTTTTTTTTTTTTGCGCATGATTTTTGAAAATGTTCACGTACCAATAGGTTAACATACTTTTACGTTATGTTATACATACCTTTAAGCTATGTTAAACATACCATTCAGCCCAGATTTCATACCTTATCTTTTTTGTCCTTAATTTTTGAATTTTGGCACCTACCACTACATTATGTTAGACATACATTTACGTTGTGTTGGACATACATTTGTATATAGTTAGACATACATTTATTTATGTTAGACATACCTCTATATATAGTTAGATATACTTTTATATATAGTTAGATCTACCTACATTAGGTATGTTTAACATAACACAAAGGTATGTCTAACTATACATAAAGGTATGTCTAACTAGACATAAAAGTAGGTCTATTGGAACAAATTTTGGGTGAGTCTCAAGCGTGTGGGAACGCGTGCAAGCGCGTTTTAGGACGCGTGAGCGGGTCAATCCGATTACACGAATAGGGTCGACCCGGTTGCACGGATCCTAGATCTGTGCAACCGGTGTATAAAAGTTTTGGGCAACATTATATCGATGAAATCAACTCCTCGATTTTAAAACTCATTTAAATTTTATTTAGTTAGAAAACAAACAAATAAGGATGCTTATATCATTAGTTAAGAGAGCTTCATAGAAATCTTGTACCACGTTCGTGCAAGACAACTATAGTCTATAGCTTCTATAGCTCCATTTCCACTTGTGTAAGTTAATGTATAACCATAAGTGCAAAAAATATCAAATTGAAAGTTGAAATCAATAGATAAATAAACTGTCAGCATCATTTTTTGCTAAAATATAAGCAGTTATAAAGACAATGTTGAAAAATTATATGCATAATTTCCTCACCCTAGTAGTCATGGCATGATTCAAGAAAGTTGACATAATTCAAAGAAATTGAAAGTTCAGATAATGTTAACAGACAAAAACACAAGGATCAAACTTCAAAAAAAAAAAAAAAAAGACTCATAAATATAGGGTCCAAATAATCTCCTAATATTTAAACAATATCATAACAAAAAGTCATCACCTGTAGAGTTTCAATGAATGTAAAAATGGTTTCAGACAACACAAAGTCATGACCATATATGGAGCATGCCATAATTATTGAAAACGGAAATAGTTTTTCAGACAAAGACAAAGTTCAAGTGAGGTTGGGAAGCAGTCTCAAAGGTCATCGATCCAGTCACCGTAAATTTTGCTGATTTTATTCGGACCCTTCCATTTCCTAATAGGTATGTCTCCTATGTTCTGTTTCGGCTTTGGCAATGTTAATGAGTGAGCTCCAACACGATAGGAGTAAGGGACCAAAGTTGGGGCCGGGGCCTTGGCTGGGGCAGGGGGCCGAGCTGGGGCAGGGGCGAGCACATCAGTGGGAGCTTGAGCAGACACAGCCACTTGATTTGCATGAACCATTGAAGAACCTTCTGCTTCTCTTCCAGCGAGACCTCCACCAATAGGCAGCAACTCTGTTCACATAAATCTTGAGCTTGTCATAAAGTCACAAACCAATCAAACAGAATCACAATTCTCAAAAGAACATAATGAAGAAATTCAGATGTGGAATTATGGGTTTTGGACCATTTGGGGTACAGAAAAATGTGACACAGCCACCTATAAGAAAAAATGGATATGGTCATTAGGGCACATGGAAAGACTAAGAAGAGCACACCTCATGATATGTAGTTAAGTAGTTGAAAGTGTTCTAGATCTTAAAAGCTCAAAACTGTAGAATATTTTAGCTTCATCAAGATAGATAGTACATGCACACATATATTATATATTAACTATAAATGGAGAATAAATTATACATCTGCTTAGGCAGCACCTAGTTGATACCTAGGCACTAGGCGGGCCATCTACTGTCCAAGTGCAACCATGTTTGAGAGATTTAGGTATGAACAAAGTGCAGTTGTCAGAATAGTCGAATTGTTGGTAATAGTTCAGGCTTTGCAGAGTGAACAAAGGTGAGACTGATGAACATGGAGGGGAGTACGTAGGAAAACCAAAAACTAACAATGACTGGGTTAATTTAAAACCTCATGAATTGTATAAATTAGTCCATGGTAGAAGTACATCAGGTTTTACACAATTGAAACAGATAAATAATTAGATATTTCTCATGCAATCAGTAACCATCAGCAAATCCTCACCAAGTATATGAACAATTTTATGTAAACATAAGGAGTTTAGTTTTCATAATGGTAATATATATAAGGTGCACTAGAGTGGCCACTCTCTGACCAGTAGAAGCCTCTTCTTTAGAAGACTTAGGTGAGGCTTTATATCTACCAAAATTGCTAGTTTCACCACGAAACATTGATCAGATAAACCAGAAAATGATTAATCATTATCGTAGCGTTTGCGACAAGACGTTACATTCATCTTTCAAGTTCAATTTGGACACTAAGGGAGATAAGCTATTATGTTGCCAATGTATTGACATTTCGAAGGGAAAGGAGAGGGTGGGGGCAAAAAATAATGAAAGAAGCATATATTCTTTACATTGTCAACGTTTCATGCTACAATCGTCAAATCTCATGCCCTAATATTTGCATTTAACCATTGCAAGGTAACTGGAATACCAACATTTTAGGCAATCAAAATCTCACACAATATTTGCAACAGGGAGCACAAATCAGAATTTGTACTACAATATTAAAGGATTCAAATCGAGTAAGAAAAGCCTCATGCAAACTAATAAATGCAACTTAAAAAAGCTCAAACAGGATCTAAATCATTGACATGAGATTTTAAATGATATAGAAATTATACCTGCAAATCCATGAGTAAAATGACAGATTTGCCGCAGGCACAAAACCTTTGTTAACATTTCATGCTACAACATTTTTCAACTCTCATGCTCTATGTATTTAACCATACCAAGGTAACTAGAATACCAGCACATTAGGTAAACAAAATCTCACACATTATTTGCCACAAAGAGCACAACACAAACTAGAATTTGCACAACAATATCAAAGGATTCAAAATGAGTAACAAAAGGTCATGCAAACTAATAAATGCAACTTAAAAAAGTTCAAACAGAATCTAAATCACATTGCCATGAGATTTTGAGTGTATTATAGTTATACCTGCTAATCCATGAGCAAAATGACAGATTCCTCCGTAGGCACAAAACCCTGTAGACTCCCACTTCTTACATAATCTTGTCTTCCTGAATGGAGCACTTGAGAGCAGTTTACTTTCACTGCTCTCATTTCCACTAGCAGTACCTGGAAGTAAACAAATTGCAACAGATTGGCGCTGTTTGTTATGCTCGCGGTGAATATAAGCGCAATTTTCACCATACATGCAACCAAAACCAGATAAATAATCCTTGCAGTAACTCCTAGCCTCTCTCACATTAGGTCCCTCTGAGTCTGCCATATCATCAAAGCCAACAAGAGGTATCTGAACTACCTCTCTTGGCTCTGAAAATTCCAGTTCTTGTATCTTGTGTGCAGACACAGTTCCCTTCCAATTACGGGGAGGTTTCCTAAGTTCCTCTGCACTATGTGCAAACTTACAGCCACTGATATATGGACAAGAGCCATCTCGGAATCTGTGACATAGTTTTGTCTTGTAAAACATATTCTCTATCGCCTCCATTCGATCAGAAGCTGCCAAATCCACCAAGAGAGAGTGGTCAGCTCTTCTATATGGTGGTTCACTTCCCACTTCAAATTGAAATGTTCCCTCATGATTTGGCTTTGAATCAGATTGAGAAGTTTCATTGTTGCACATACCATCCTTGGTGGCCCAAGCTCCTTGATTAATGGATCCCAGATGCCAATTCTCATTAACAACATTTCCAGGATTTCCAGATTGAACTTCTACCACATCTCTTCCAGCAAAATCATTTCCCGAAGAACAATCCATTACTGCATAAATTTGAATAATCAAACTAATACAAGTAAATTAATAATTGTATGCATTAAAATACTAAATACTCCCAAATGTTCAACTTTTTTAGGAACTCAAAAGACAGTTTCCTACCTATTATGATCAAGATTCAAACTCAATCATAAGGGAATAAACAACAAGAAATTTGATGCAGAATAATGCATACCTTCCCAACAGAAGGAAAAGTGAGCAATTAAATAAGATCCATGTTTTAGAGTTTACAAAGAGGGAACAACCAAATATTAAATATCAATCAGAATCATCATATTGGAAATGCCCAGACAGTAAGACTAAAATCTGTAGAGTCTAAATCTATTATTAGAATTCTAATCTACCAATTACCAAATGTACTTTTAGGATTTTGATCTATCAATTACCCATACCTTGCTAAGACTTCGAGCAACTTCTTCCAATCAGTGGATGGGGAAAAAACCAAATAAAATCACATAACCGTGCAAAGGGTAAGGAATGCCAGGTACGAGTGAAGGAGATGATGAATCTCCAAACACCACGGATATATCGGGAAGCTGTCTAATCTTCCAAAGGATCCACAAAGGATGTACAATTCAACCTTTCTCACGCAACTCTTAATACTAGATACATTTTTCCTTTGGCAGCCAAACCATAGATTCAATCAAACCTATAGAGGAAACCCTAACGCGCTATAAATCGAAGGAAACAAGGAAAGTAAATAGAATAAGTATTCAAAAATGGAAACTTTATCCACTGACTTCCTTCCATATACAAGAGAAACACATACCCGGATACAGAATCATGATACTAAAAAGACAATATAGTCCCCTGACAATCTATATAACCATTCTTTGTTCCCCTCCTAATAGCTAACCCGTACATATTTCACTCAAAGTGCTTTTATTTGTATAAATCACTCTCCTTTTTTCGAATTGATTCACAATATGGAAAGGAAAAAATATTTAAAAAAAAAGGAGGCACAATGCTAACTCATAATGTAGAAAAATGAGTAATAGCCATAATGATATGACATCCTACACTAGAACTCCACAGTCCCCTCAAATTCACGTTGGATGTATATAGAAAAGGCAACAATTTCGCAACACAGACAAAAGTATAGTTTCATGAACTAAGAAGTATAATGGATTTGAATATAAAAAAGTTGCACACTTAATTTTCATTTCCAATCTTTCTCAATATATGATTTCGAAATCAGTCTTATGCAAGTTATATGTTCACAAATCAAATGTACCCAGAGAGCTATATGCAACAAGATGGTTGTATAAGACATTTTCACTTTCTCTTTAATTTAGCACATAAGTAATATCATGTATTGGCATCTAGATTCTAGACCTTGGTGAGTGAAGATACCCTTTTTGCTCGCCAAAATTCTCTTGTCATAGTCTCTCCACAATTTCATCAATTCAAAATGCTTAAATATACTGCCCCAATCAACTAATCAACTTGTTTCACAACAAGTTTGTGCAACCCTAGAGGCTTTTAAGTACTGACTGTGTACCTACTTCCACTACATACATGAGCCTTTCTAATTGTATAGCCAGAATTGAACCAAAGACAACAAAAGAAAGAACAAATGAATAAGACTGCAGAGGTCAACAAATGAGAAACTTGCTGAATAGATATAGAATAACATGTTCCCAACAACTAAAGCCAGAGCTAGAAAGCAGCAAGACTTAAATATACAAGAGAGTAAATCCCAGCCATTTGCACCTTTAAATGTAACACTTTTTTTTTTTTTTTATTTAGTAATTTTACACTGTATTTCTTCAAACTCATTACTTTCTTTAGCAACCAACTTGAAATATCATCATCAGTTTTCAGGATTTTATGGCTGGTTCTTTTGCTTAACAATAAACACTTCAGAGTGAAGGGACATTTTGAACCCTACAAATAACTTCTCAATAATGCAATCATAATATCTCCAATGTCTATGATATACTGGCTGTACATGCAGGTCATGCAATATGAGAGAAAGTTATGTATTCAACTTTATGAACAATCACTCCAACCAGCAGAAAAAAAAAATATTGATGGGGATTTTGTTGCAGAATCCTAGTTATATTATTACTACCCAGATGATACAAAAAAATCTCAAGTAATTAAATGTCACGTTTTCACATGTTATACATCATAAAAAGCTCCAAGTGAAATGGACTTACTAGTAACGTCATCAGAAACCAATTATGGAACAGAAGAAATCACAAGATGACATCCATATTAACAGTTGTTTCCAACATCAGTACCACTAGGCTATGTCCATCCTACATGAGAATGTTTATTTCCAGTCACTAAATTTGACAGGGGGTTATCCTGCTTCTCCGATCTCCATAAGTCACCCACTCACCAGCATCTTTTTGTTGCATAATCAGTTTAACACCTGAAGTACCTCTTCTATTGCCACTTTGGTTGTACGTACTGTGAACCATGCTAACCCCTCAGTGAAATCATGAGAGGCAGAGGATAGAGCTGAAGAACGGCACGGAAATTATCTTTCCATCCAAGGACACTGACTCATCAGTTGCAAGATCCCAGATGTGAGAGCTCCATCAATGACCTAGATTTTGACTTCATTCCCAGCCCACTAAGAGCATATATTCTTTTATCTATAGTTTCATAAACAAAGGAAGGAAGCATAAATTCCATAGAAAATCTCTTCAGTATCAAACAAAATGAATAGAATTCAACACATCTTCCACAACTTTTAACTTCTCTATTGATATTCTCATTCAGACCCACGACAGTGAAAGCAACAATAAATATCTCAAACATAAAAAGAAACAGGACTTTCCATTTCTGAAAGAGCTAACACTTGTTCCTTCAACTGGGAAACATGGAAATAGAAGAAAGCATCAATACTGATCATTGGTGCCTAAAGTACATAATTGTCAAGTGGCAAATACCTTCATAATGTGAGAAATGCAAAAGAACAGAATGCAAACTATTATAAAACCATTCACGAATATTAACGGCAGGACGGGAAACTTACATGGCTCTGCATCTGGATCCATTCACAATGGCAAGCTACTGGGTAAGAACAAGTATGCCACGTGCAATCTTTCATCTTGTAGATGCTACACAAGGTGAAATACACTCCGTGTCCACCTCTCATGTACACATAAACATGTGCATATGTGTGTATTCATTGATGGTGAAACTACACTGAGTGTATTTCACCAATTGTATCATCAAGAAACCCCAATCTTCTCTAGCAATTCCAACAATATAATTGACCTAACATCCAAATCCCTAATCAAAATGAGTTCCACAGAATCAACCCCCAAAATTAATAGAAACCATACTCCAGAAGCAGGTAAGATCAATCTACAGTACAAACTACAAAAGAAAAAGGTAGCGCATAATTTCCGAATCTTGATATCATCAATGAATAAATCCAGAGATTTATAAAGGGATATTCAACGGCTTAGAAATATAGTGCGTACCAGCCGCGAAGCCCTCATCGTCGACGGCGGTGGCGGCCCCACCAACTCCGCCGGCCGACGGCGCTGTGTTCCTATTTATTTTTTCTTCGGGTATTTATCTTCTTTTATTCTGTTCTGGACTGGGCCTAATAAATAAATGGGCTCACTTCTTTAAAAGAACATTTTGGGCTATCCAAAAAAGGAAAATTAAATGGGCCTTGATCTTTTAACATATTTTCGTTTTTAATTTTATTTTGCACTATTATATAATAAATATTTTTATAAGTAGGAAATAAATGTTATAAATACATAATGGCCTCCGCCCATGAGATGAAATATTATTATGATAAAATGAAAATGTATGAAAATCTGATAAATATTTATACATATATTATATTTACGATTCACCGTAAAATAAAAAAGAATTTAAAACTAAAAAAATCAAAATAATAATACTAATAATGATATGGGTTAGTTACTTAAATCAACATATACTTTTCGTGTTTTACACTTTACAACCTAAACTTTATTTTTTGACATATTTAAAACCTCCAACCTAAACTTTGTTTTTCAATATTTCCATAAGTGTGGGCATTTAGAAAAATCAAAATTAAATATTGGAACTCATACCCCTAAATAAATTTATTCCATTATGATTAAAATATTGTTAATAATACTAGTACTTGCACCCGCGTGATACGTGGTTTGTGATATAATGTTGGTAAATATTAACTATTTGATAATATAGTGTGAGTAATTTTAGTATATAGAAAACTATACATGATCCAATTTACTAAGAAAACTAAGAAAATCTACATTTACTAAAGATAATCCAATTCACGAAACTATATCGATATTATAATCATCCAATTCACTAGTTTATGATTAATACTAAAAACAAAAGTATCAATCATGATCTTCAAATCAAGATTTAAAATTTTACATGCAAAGTTTGTAAGTTTTTTAAAAACTTATTTATACACAATATTTCTAGTTTAAACATTTTTTTTATCATCTATGTTACAACTTAATATCGTCACTCATTTGAATTAAATATAATAAAAAAAGAAAAAAAATAAAAAATCAAATTCAATTACTTAAATTAAATACATGTGTGTATCAGAATATATATATATAGTCTTGATATGCTGAGCCCTTTCTGTGAGCATCAATCTGAGCGACAGCTTACGTGGCCATTCATTTTCTATTTTTCTTTTAATATTTTTATATCTCCTGTAAAAGTGCAGAAGCAAATTTTTCTCATCTCCTTTCTCACCCGCTGCAAAGATACAACTGCTTTGAGAAGTCAAAGAAGCAAATTTTTCTCTTCTCCTTTCTCACCCGCTGCAAAAATTTGCATCGAAAAGTCACAGAAGCGGGTGAGAAAGGAGAAGAGAGAAAATTACGTTTGTGACTTCTTGAAGCAGTTGTATCTTTGCAGCGGGTGAGAAAGGAGATGAGAAAATTTTGATTTCTGTGACTTCTCGAAGCAGCTGTATATTTGTAACAAGTGAGAAAGGAGAAGAGAAAAATTTACTTCTGTGACTTCTCGAAGCAGTTGTATCGTCGCTCTTACAGGAGATATAAAAATATTAAAAGAAAAATAGAAAATGAATGGCTACGTAAGTTGTCGCTCAGATTGGTGCCCACATAAAGAGCTCAACATATCAAGACTATATATATATATATATATATATATAAAGAATACACAATAAAATTATAAATTATACGTAAGAACTTGATGCAAACACTGTCAATTATATATTTCAACCTTTTATTTTAAAATAAATTGAGTTAGAAAAACATTTTTAATTAATATCGTTTAACATAAAAGATGTCAGATAACTATTTCATTATAAGTATCACGTAAATTAATCTATATAGCACGATATTAATCATTACAATTCAACCCCAAAATTAAATCAAAATGTAGTAGTAGTGATCATGATGATGACAATATAATATATTAGAAACTAAACATATAATTTAAATAATTAGTTGAGTCATTTAACGTGCACCCTCATACAAAAATATACAGAGTCCTAAGTTTCAAGTAAAAAGCGAAAATTTTATTTGATTATGAGATATTTATAATTGTATACTTAACAATATCTTCAATTCTTCAATATATTGACTGATATTACATATTTAAAATATAAATATTAATTTAAAAATATTTAGGATGACATATAATTCAGATCAAAATACATATTATATATACATATATGTATATACACACATCTTTTAAATGTGTTATATATATTTATTAATTTACATTAAACATGATATAATTTATCCCCATGCAAATTAATATTTAATAATGAAATTCTTGTTTGGATATCTATTGTTGATATTTAAGAAATTAGTCAATAAAAATTAATTTAATTAAGATCAATAAAATGAGAATAAACTAATATAGTATTTATATTATTAAATCAAATAAATTAAATAGTAAAAAATGCAAATTTTTTTTTGTTGACGTGACACTTACAAATATTAATTTAAAAAATATTTAGGATGACATTTAATTTCACACTAAACACATATTTTATATATATGCATGTATATACATACATCTTTAATAGTGTATACTTATTTATTAATTTATATTAAATATGATTGTTCGCTTATTTCTTAAACAATAAAACTCCGCAAGTATACGGTGTCAAATTGTAGAATTAGTAAGACCAGATATCGTTTCCACAGGGATTGGCAAGAAATTTATAAAACTAATTACTTCTACTTACTGATCTAAATAATATTTAGTGAATCAATGAAATAGATAGAGATTAATATGCTAAATTACTAACTATGAATTAACTAAATTAAACTAACTCAATTACCAAGAGAACATATGATTACGAGAGATATCAGATTTCAAGATAATTGATTTCAGGGAAACTTTCATTCGTATTAATTATATTTGTCATAAGGTATTGATCTAATTAATATACTCAATTCAGATCTAAAGGCAATCACGAAATTATAATACTCCGTCTTTCAACGCAAATATTACGTAAATTAATTAATCTAATAATCATCTCTGCATTATCAAACTAATCAACTCCTAAAAGTTCCTAAGACTGTATTCCTTTCACAACTTTTCACCGCCTCTCGGATCCTAGTTACTTGTTTGTGTTTCCAATATATTAGTGATCCAATTTAATCAAATAAATTCAAACTATAGCAAATCAATCAAACTAGGTTTCCAACTTTCGAATTCTGCCTAGTCAATCATATAGATTCAATCAATCAACAATAGAGAGTGGTCAGCTCTTCTATATGGTGGTTCACTTCCCACTTCAAATTGAAATGTTCCCTCATGATTTGGCTTTGAATCAGATTGAGAAGTTTCATTGTTGCACATACCATCCTTGGTGGCCCAAGCTCCTTGATTAATGGATCCCAGATGCCAATTCTCATTAACAACATTTCCAGGATTTCCAGATTGAACTTCTACCACATCTCTTCCAGCAAAATCATTTCCCGAAGAACAATCCATTACTGCATAAATTTGAATAATCAAACTAATACAAGTAAATTAATAATTGTATGCATTAAAATACTAAATACTCCCAAATGTTCAACTTTTTTAGGAACTCAAAAGACAGTTTCCTACCTATTATGATCAAGATTCAAACTCAATCATAAGGGAATAAACAACAAGAAATTTGATGCAGAATAATGCATACCTTCCCAACAGAAGGAAAAGTGAGCAATTAAATAAGATCCATGTTTTAGAGTTTACAAAGAGGGAACAACCAAATATTAAATATCAATCAGAATCATCATATTGGAAATGCCCAGACAGTAAGACTAAAATCTGTAGAGTCTAAATCTATTATTAGAATTCTAATCTACCAATTACCAAATGTACTTTTAGGATTTTGATCTATCAATTACCCATACCTTGCTAAGACTTCGAGCAACTTCTTCCAATCAGTGGATGGGGAAAAAACCAAATAAAATCACATAACCGTGCAAAGGGTAAGGAATGCCAGGTACGAGTGAAGGAGATGATGAATCTCCAAACACCACGGATATATCGGGAAGCTGTCTAATCTTCCAAAGGATCCACAAAGGATGTACAATTCAACCTTTCTCACGCAACTCTTAATACTAGATACATTTTTCCTTTGGCAGCCAAACCATAGATTCAATCAAACCTATAGAGGAAACCCTAACGCGCTATAAATCGAAGGAAACAAGGAAAGTAAATAGAATAAGTATTCAAAAATGGAAACTTTATCCACTGACTTCCTTCCATATACAAGAGAAACACATACCCGGATACAGAATCATGATACTAAAAAGACAATATAGTCCCCTGACAATCTATATAACCATTCTTTGTTCCCCTCCTAATAGCTAACCCGTACATATTTCACTCAAAGTGCTTTTATTTGTATAAATCACTCTCCTTTTTTCGAATTGATTCACAATATGGAAAGGAAAAAATATTTAAAAAAAAAGGAGGCACAATGCTAACTCATAATGTAGAAAAATGAGTAATAGCCATAATGATATGACATCCTACACTAGAACTCCACAGTCCCCTCAAATTCACGTTGGATGTATATAGAAAAGGCAACAATTTCGCAACACAGACAAAAGTATAGTTTCATGAACTAAGAAGTATAATGGATTTGAATATAAAAAAGTTGCACACTTAATTTTCATTTCCAATCTTTCTCAATATATGATTTCGAAATCAGTCTTATGCAAGTTATATGTTCACAAATCAAATGTACCCAGAGAGCTATATGCAACAAGATGGTTGTATAAGACATTTTCACTTTCTCTTTAATTTAGCACATAAGTAATATCATGTATTGGCATCTAGATTCTAGACCTTGGTGAGTGAAGATACCCTTTTTGCTCGCCAAAATTCTCTTGTCATAGTCTCTCCACAATTTCATCAATTCAAAATGCTTAAATATACTGCCCCAATCAACTAATCAACTTGTTTCACAACAAGTTTGTGCAACCCTAGAGGCTTTTAAGTACTGACTGTGTACCTACTTCCACTACATACATGAGCCTTTCTAATTGTATAGCCAGAATTGAACCAAAGACAACAAAAGAAAGAACAAATGAATAAGACTGCAGAGGTCAACAAATGAGAAACTTGCTGAATAGATATAGAATAACATGTTCCCAACAACTAAAGCCAGAGCTAGAAAGCAGCAAGACTTAAATATACAAGAGAGTAAATCCCAGCCATTTGCACCTTTAAATGTAACACTTTTTTTTTTTTTTTATTTAGTAATTTTACACTGTATTTCTTCAAACTCATTACTTTCTTTAGCAACCAACTTGAAATATCATCATCAGTTTTCAGGATTTTATGGCTGGTTCTTTTGCTTAACAATAAACACTTCAGAGTGAAGGGACATTTTGAACCCTACAAATAACTTCTCAATAATGCAATCATAATATCTCCAATGTCTATGATATACTGGCTGTACATGCAGGTCATGCAATATGAGAGAAAGTTATGTATTCAACTTTATGAACAATCACTCCAACCAGCAGAAAAAAAAAATATTGATGGGGATTTTGTTGCAGAATCCTAGTTATATTATTACTACCCAGATGATACAAAAAAATCTCAAGTAATTAAATGTCACGTTTTCACATGTTATACATCATAAAAAGCTCCAAGTGAAATGGACTTACTAGTAACGTCATCAGAAACCAATTATGGAACAGAAGAAATCACAAGATGACATCCATATTAACAGTTGTTTCCAACATCAGTACCACTAGGCTATGTCCATCCTACATGAGAATGTTTATTTCCAGTCACTAAATTTGACAGGGGGTTATCCTGCTTCTCCGATCTCCATAAGTCACCCACTCACCAGCATCTTTTTGTTGCATAATCAGTTTAACACCTGAAGTACCTCTTCTATTGCCACTTTGGTTGTACGTACTGTGAACCATGCTAACCCCTCAGTGAAATCATGAGAGGCAGAGGATAGAGCTGAAGAACGGCACGGAAATTATCTTTCCATCCAAGGACACTGACTCATCAGTTGCAAGATCCCAGATGTGAGAGCTCCATCAATGACCTAGATTTTGACTTCATTCCCAGCCCACTAAGAGCATATATTCTTTTATCTATAGTTTCATAAACAAAGGAAGGAAGCATAAATTCCATAGAAAATCTCTTCAGTATCAAACAAAATGAATAGAATTCAACACATCTTCCACAACTTTTAACTTCTCTATTGATATTCTCATTCAGACCCACGACAGTGAAAGCAACAATAAATATCTCAAACATAAAAAGAAACAGGACTTTCCATTTCTGAAAGAGCTAACACTTGTTCCTTCAACTGGGAAACATGGAAATAGAAGAAAGCATCAATACTGATCATTGGTGCCTAAAGTACATAATTGTCAAGTGGCAAATACCTTCATAATGTGAGAAATGCAAAAGAACAGAATGCAAACTATTATAAAACCATTCACGAATATTAACGGCAGGACGGGAAACTTACATGGCTCTGCATCTGGATCCATTCACAATGGCAAGCTACTGGGTAAGAACAAGTATGCCACGTGCAATCTTTCATCTTGTAGATGCTACACAAGGTGAAATACACTCCGTGTCCACCTCTCATGTACACATAAACATGTGCATATGTGTGTATTCATTGATGGTGAAACTACACTGAGTGTATTTCACCAATTGTATCATCAAGAAACCCCAATCTTCTCTAGCAATTCCAACAATATAATTGACCTAACATCCAAATCCCTAATCAAAATGAGTTCCACAGAATCAACCCCCAAAATTAATAGAAACCATACTCCAGAAGCAGGTAAGATCAATCTACAGTACAAACTACAAAAGAAAAAGGTAGCGCATAATTTCCGAATCTTGATATCATCAATGAATAAATCCAGAGATTTATAAAGGGATATTCAACGGCTTAGAAATATAGTGCGTACCAGCCGCGAAGCCCTCATCGTCGACGGCGGTGGCGGCCCCACCAACTCCGCCGGCCGACGGCGCTGTGTTCCTATTTATTTTTTCTTCGGGTATTTATCTTCTTTTATTCTGTTCTGGACTGGGCCTAATAAATAAATGGGCTCACTTCTTTAAAAGAACATTTTGGGCTATCCAAAAAAGGAAAATTAAATGGGCCTTGATCTTTTAACATATTTTCGTTTTTAATTTTATTTTGCACTATTATATAATAAATATTTTTATAAGTAGGAAATAAATGTTATAAATACATAATGGCCTCCGCCCATGAGATGAAATATTATTATGATAAAATGAAAATGTATGAAAATCTGATAAATATTTATACATATATTATATTTACGATTCACCGTAAAATAAAAAAGAATTTAAAACTAAAAAAATCAAAATAATAATACTAATAATGATATGGGTTAGTTACTTAAATCAACATATACTTTTCGTGTTTTACACTTTACAACCTAAACTTTATTTTTTGACATATTTAAAACCTCCAACCTAAACTTTGTTTTTCAATATTTCCATAAGTGTGGGCATTTAGAAAAATCAAAATTAAATATTGGAACTCATACCCCTAAATAAATTTATTCCATTATGATTAAAATATTGTTAATAATACTAGTACTTGCACCCGCGTGATACGTGGTTTGTGATATAATGTTGGTAAATATTAACTATTTGATAATATAGTGTGAGTAATTTTAGTATATAGAAAACTATACATGATCCAATTTACTAAGAAAACTAAGAAAATCTACATTTACTAAAGATAATCCAATTCACGAAACTATATCGATATTATAATCATCCAATTCACTAGTTTATGATTAATACTAAAAACAAAAGTATCAATCATGATCTTCAAATCAAGATTTAAAATTTTACATGCAAAGTTTGTAAGTTTTTTAAAAACTTATTTATACACAATATTTCTAGTTTAAACATTTTTTTTATCATCTATGTTACAACTTAATATCGTCACTCATTTGAATTAAATATAATAAAAAAAGAAAAAAAATAAAAAATCAAATTCAATTACTTAAATTAAATACATGTGTGTATCAGAATATATATATATAGTCTTGATATGCTGAGCCCTTTCTGTGAGCATCAATCTGAGCGACAGCTTACGTGGCCATTCATTTTCTATTTTTCTTTTAATATTTTTATATCTCCTGTAAAAGTGCAGAAGCAAATTTTTCTCATCTCCTTTCTCACCCGCTGCAAAGATACAACTGCTTTGAGAAGTCAAAGAAGCAAATTTTTCTCTTCTCCTTTCTCACCCGCTGCAAAAATTTGCATCGAAAAGTCACAGAAGCGGGTGAGAAAGGAGAAGAGAGAAAATTACGTTTGTGACTTCTTGAAGCAGTTGTATCTTTGCAGCGGGTGAGAAAGGAGATGAGAAAATTTTGATTTCTGTGACTTCTCGAAGCAGCTGTATATTTGTAACAAGTGAGAAAGGAGAAGAGAAAAATTTACTTCTGTGACTTCTCGAAGCAGTTGTATCGTCGCTCTTACAGGAGATATAAAAATATTAAAAGAAAAATAGAAAATGAATGGCTACGTAAGTTGTCGCTCAGATTGGTGCCCACATAAAGAGCTCAACATATCAAGACTATATATATATATATATATATATATATATATAAAGAATACACAATAAAATTATAAATTATACGTAAGAACTTGATGCAAACACTGTCAATTATATATTTCAACCTTTTATTTTAAAATAAATTGAGTTAGAAAAACATTTTTAATTAATATCGTTTAACATAAAAGATGTCAGATAACTATTTCATTATAAGTATCACGTAAATTAATCTATATAGCACGATATTAATCATTACAATTCAACCCCAAAATTAAATCAAAATGTAGTAGTAGTGATCATGATGATGACAATATAATATATTAGAAACTAAACATATAATTTAAATAATTAGTTGAGTCATTTAACGTGCACCCTCATACAAAAATATACAGAGTCCTAAGTTTCAAGTAAAAAGCGAAAATTTTATTTGATTATGAGATATTTATAATTGTATACTTAACAATATCTTCAATTCTTCAATATATTGACTGATATTACATATTTAAAATATAAATATTAATTTAAAAATATTTAGGATGACATATAATTCAGATCAAAATACATATTATATATACATATATGTATATACACACATCTTTTAAATGTGTTATATATATTTATTAATTTACATTAAACATGATATAATTTATCCCCATGCAAATTAATATTTAATAATGAAATTCTTGTTTGGATATCTATTGTTGATATTTAAGAAATTAGTCAATAAAAATTAATTTAATTAAGA
Source organism: Scutellaria baicalensis (assembly GCA_005771605.1). Classification (NCBI taxonomy): domain Eukaryota; kingdom Viridiplantae; phylum Streptophyta; class Magnoliopsida; order Lamiales; family Lamiaceae; genus Scutellaria; species Scutellaria baicalensis. Next base: position 26,439,336 of record CM016726.1, read on the forward strand.
TCAATAAAATGAGAATAAACTAATATAGTATTTATATTATTAAATCAAATAAATTAAATAGTAAAAAATGCAAATTTTTTTTTGTTGACGTGACACTTACAAATATTAATTTAAAAAATATTTAGGATGACATTTAATTTCACACTAAACACATATTTTATATATATGCATGTATATACATACATCTTTAATAGTGTATACTTATTTATTAATTTATATTAAATATGATTGTTCGCTTATTTCTTAAACAATAAAACTCCGCAAGTATACGGTGTCAAATTGTAGAATTAGTAAGACCAGATATCGTTTCCACAGGGATTGGCAAGAAATTTATAAAACTAATTACTTCTACTTACTGATCTAAATAATATTTAGTGAATCAATGAAATAGATAGAGATTAATATGCTAAATTACTAACTATGAATTAACTAAATTAAACTAACTCAATTACCAAGAGAACATATGATTACGAGAGATATCAGATTTCAAGATAATTGATTTCAGGGAAACTTTCATTCGTATTAATTATATTTGTCATAAGGTATTGATCTAATTAATATACTCAATTCAGATCTAAAGGCAATCACGAAATTATAATACTCCGTCTTTCAACGCAAATATTACGTAAATTAATTAATCTAATAATCATCTCTGCATTATCAAACTAATCAACTCCTAAAAGTTCCTAAGACTGTATTCCTTTCACAACTTTTCACCGCCTCTCGGATCCTAGTTACTTGTTTGTGTTTCCAATATATTAGTGATCCAATTTAATCAAATAAATTCAAACTATAGCAAATCAATCAAACTAGGTTTCCAACTTTCGAATTCTGCCTAGTCAATCATATAGATTCAATCAATCAACAATAGAAGAATTATAAAACGAATATACAGAAAAGGAGAATTGAGCAATTAACTAAATCAATGGTCCAAAATCAAAACATAAAATCTACGAACTACTTGTCCCTGAAATCAACAAAGTGTTTTAGTCACTCATGTTCCAATAAAAAGAAAATTATAAATAATCTAATACTAGACATGATTAACAAATGGAACAAAAAAAAAAGAAAAACCGAATTGACGGTTCTTGACTTGCTCCTCTTGATCCTCAGATCTCGCCTCTTCAATCTCTTGCTTTCCTTCTCTCTTATGGTATGTGAATTAGATTTTTTTCGGATCCTTATTATAATGAAATTAAGGCCTATTTATAGGTGTAAAATAGGATCTCCTAATAAAATTAGGAGTCTTGAATTCCGCAAAGTTGTTACTCTTTGATAAGTCTCGGCAAATTATAGTGGAGTTATTTGGATAAGCACAAATCATTGCTTTTAAATTGTAAATCTTCTCCACGTTGTATCTCTTCAAATTCAACTTGGACTTTTGAATCTATCATTTCAGCCCATGTCTCACTTTCCAATCATTGCAATTCATTTCAATTTCCATGCTTATTGGACCAACCTTCTTCAACTCTTTTTCGATCCATTTATCAAAACACTCCACTTTAGGCCTATTTCCTGTAAAATATCATAACCAATGTAGAGAGACAATTATACTCGCAATAGGCCAATAAACCACAATAAATTGCATATTTATACAATATTTCCAACAAGAATTAGCTCCAGAAACATACAATAAACACTGTTTATCAAACCCCCAAACTTAAACACTTGCTCGTCCTCGAGCAAGAAAGAGAAAGAAAACATGGTTCTGGGGCTAAGCGAGTTCAAATCAATTGCACATGAGAAGCAAGCATATAAATGATCAATCTTTCTAGTTTCCATACAACAAAGTTTTCATGCATATTCTTTTGTAAATTAATGCAAAATCAAACATACTTTTCAAATTGCCTCCCTTCGGAAAAAGTGTATCACTCAATCACTCAAATGTGTATCAGGTATGAAATTTTCGCTCAAGTCAACTTGAAATACACCTTTTACCATAGGCTTGCAGATCGCCTAAACTCTCCACTGCTTGAATGTGTGCTTTTTAGACGAAGATCAATTAGGACTTTAATTTGGACCGTAATATGGCTCTTTGGATGGGTAGGAATATTTGGCTAAGTGACTCAAAATTGGACTAGAAAAGTACGTCTACTCACCACTACCAAACTCTTATCACTCAAACAATACAAATCTCAGCAAGGTCAATTAATGAACCTCCTTCTAACCTTTTATTAATTCGGATACTTGTAAAACACATGTGAAATCATGAACCTCCTTTTTTTTTTTTTTTTTTTTTTGGGGCTCGACTTTTTTTTTTTTTTTTTTGGCGAAGTCATTTTTCCACAAGTATTTACACAAGATCCTCTTTCACAATTTTTTTTTTTTCTAACACTTTTCCTATTTTTCCACTCATAATACTCTTCTAGTCCACAGTAAAGGGTGTCAATAGAACATGTCATGAAACAACTCTATTAATCATTTAATCCAAACAAAAATATATATATATATATTTTTTGGCTCAAAGGGGCTAACTAGGGATATATATTTTTTTCTCAAAAGTGTGGGATAAACAAAGATGGCCTAACATCATATCAAAGTCCTTACGCACACTATTGCAGTCTCAAGTAAGGTCACCAAAGCAAGTTCTAGAAAATAATGCATTCAATTGACAATCACATAGAAAAATATGACTGTAGAGAAATCAGTCATTTCAGGCTCAAAAGCTCACAGGTTTATGTGCAATTTTCCAAGCATATTCAATTAAGCATCGATTTTTTTTTTTTTTTAACAATTCAATACACTAGCATTCAAACCAAGTTGCCTTTCAACTATAGGATTTTTCACAAATAAGCTCTTTTCCATAACCAATTAATTTTTCCTCCCTAACCCCCAAACTTAGACAAGTGTCCGTCCCGGACACAAGAAAAATTAAGAAGAAGAGATAGAAAAACTAACCCATAAAAAAAATTGACTCAAAACTATGTTACCTCGGTTGGGTTGCCTCCCAACAAGCGCCTTTGTTTAACGTCTTTGGCTAGACGGTGTGCTTTTTCAATCATTTCGGAGTGATATTACTTGGATCTCTCGACTTTGCAATGGCTCATGGTAATGCTTGATTCTTTGTCCATTCACTCGAAATGTTTGTCCATCTTTGGCAATCAATTCAACTCCACCTTGTGGAAAGACTTTGTACACTTCGTAGGGTCCAGACCATCGTGTGCGCAACTTACCTGGAAAGACATGTAAACGAGAATTATATAACAATACTTTCTCTCCAGGGAGGAATTCCCTCCGCATAATCATGCGATCATGCCATTTTTTAGTCCTTTCCTTGTAAATTTTGACATTTTCGTATGCTTCATTGCGAAATTCCTCCATTTCATTTAATTCAAGCATTCTCTTTTCACCAGCAGCATTCAAGTCAAAATTTAGTTTTTTAAGAGCCCAAAATGCTTTGTGTTCCAACTCTACGGGTAAGTGACAAGCTTTACCATACACTAATCGATAAGGAGACATACCCAAGGGTGTTTTATAAGCAGTTCTATATGCCCAAAGAGCATCATCCAATTTTAATGACCAATCCTTTCGATTAGTGCTAACCGTTTTTTCAAGTATCTGTTTTATTTCCCGGTTAGAGATTTCAGCTTGCCCATTGGCTTGAGGATGATATGCCAATGTTACTCGATGTTTTACCCCGTATTTTGTAAGCAAGTTATTAAATAGCTTGTTACAAAAGTGGGAACCCCCATCACTAATAATAGCCCTTGGAGTTCCAAAGCGAGTAAAGATATTCTTTTGAATGAACTTGAGGACTATTTTAGCATCGTTGGACATAGTTGCTATTGCTTCAACCCATTTAGACACATAATCAACAGCAACTAAAATATAAGTGAAACCAAAAGATGATGGAAAAGGTCCCATGAAATCCATGCCCCAAACATCAAACAATTCAACTTCTAATACATTAGTTAGAGGCATCTCATGTTTTCTAGAGATTTTTCCCGCTCTTTGGCACTTATCACATTTTTGCACAAAGACATGACAATCTTTAAAAATTGAGGGCCAATAAAAACCAGATTGTAAGACTTTAGCAGCAGTTCTAGAAGAACCGTGATGTCCCCCATAAGGTGAAGAATGACATTGTTCAATGACTTTATTCCACTCATCTTCGGGGAGACATCTACGAATGATAGAATCTGCACAACGCCTAAATAGTAAAGGATCATCCCACATATAATATTTCACATCGTGAAAAAATTTCTTTTTCTGATATGAGTTCAAATCAGGAGGGATTACACCACTTACCAAATAGTTCACAATGTCAGCGTACCAAGGAATATCAGATTTCACCACAAATAATGTTTCATCAGGAAATGTTTCTTTAATTGGGAATTCTTCCTTAGGCATGCAATCACTATGCTCTAGCCTAGACAGATGATCAGCTATCATATTCTCACTCCCTTTCCTATCTCTTATTTCAATATCAAATTCTTGAAGTAACAATATCCACCTAATCAATCTAGGTTTAGCATCCTTCTTTCCAAACAAATATCGAATGGCAGCATGATCCGTGTATACAATAGTTTTAGTCCCTATTAAATAAGGTCTAAATTTGTCAAAAGCATATACTAAAGCTAGCATCTCTTTTTCAGTCGTAGTATAACTACGTTGAGCATTATCCATGGTTCTACTAGCATAATATATAGCTTTAAACACTCTATCGTATTTTTGTCCCAAAACCACCCCCACAGCATAATCACTAGCATCACACATAAGTTCAAAAGGATGAGTCCAGTCAGGTTTTACCAGAATAGGAGCAGATACCAAAGCAGCCTTCAGAGTTTCAAATGCTTCCAAGCATGAATCATCAAAAACAAATTTTACCTCTTTCTCTAAAAGGCGATTCAGGGGCTTGGTAATTTTAGAAAAATCCTTAATGAACCTGCGATAAAAACCTGCATGTCCCAAGAAACTTCGAACTGCTTTTTCACTTGTGGGTGGTGGCAGCTTTTCAATTGCCACTATTTTCGCACGATCAACTTCCAAACCTGCAGCAGAAATTCTATGGCCAAGAACAATGCCATCTTTTACCATAAAGTGGCATTTCTCCCAATTCAGAACAAGGTTAGTTTCAGTGCATCTTTGCAAAACCAATGACAAATTATGCAAACATTTATCAAAAGTCATGCCAAACACAGAGAAATCATCCATAAAGACCTCCATAATGTCATCAACCATATCATGAAAAATAGCCATCATGCATCGTTGAAAAGTTGCTGGAGCGTTACACAATCCGAATGGCATTTTAATGAAAGCAAAAACTCCATAGGGACATGTAAAGACAGTTTTGTGACGATCTTCCGGATCAATCAAAATTTGATTATAACCAGAATAACCATCTAGAAAACAGTAAAACTCATAACCAGCCAAACGATCCAACATCTGATCAATAAAGGGGAGGGGGAAGTGATCTTTTTTAGTAGCATCATTTAGTTTTCTATAGTCAATGCAGACTCTCCAACCAGACACTACCCTAGTAGCAATTACTTCATCATCTTCTCCCTTTACTATAGTCATCCCTCCTTTCTTAGGCACAACTTGTGTAGGACTAACCCATTCGCTGTCAGAAATAGCAAAAATTATTCCATTTTCAATCCACTTTAAGACTTTTTTTCTTACTACATCTTTCATGACTGGGTTAAGTCTACGTTGCGCTTGTACAGATGGCCTAACATCATCATTCAGCCTAATCTTATGCATGCATATCGTTGGGCTAATCCCTTTCAAATCAGATAATGACCACCCTATTGCAGCTTTATTCTCCCTAAGCACTCTAAGCAATTTATCTAATTGTGTGGGAGTTAAAAAAGATGATACAATTACCGGGAATGTTTTGTTTTCACCCAAGAATGCATATTTCAAATGATCTGGCAACGGCTTCAGTTCCACTTTTGTTTCTTCCTCATCTTTTCCACCAGCCTTCAATTCTTCAAGCTTTAAAGGTGGCCTTGCAGAACCTGGATTCTCAACTTCAAAGTCTAAGTAACAAGAAGTTTCAAATAACTCCTCATCAAGATCATCCATGTAAGAGAATAAAGATTCGGTTATGCATGCTTCTAATGGATCAATAACAGGAGTTATAGTTTTTAGCATAGCACATGTATCAAAATTCTCTACGGATCTAATATGGTCCCAATGTTCGGGATCCCCATTAAACTGCATCATTTTAAAAATATCAATCCGGAGAGTTTCATCATTAAATCTCAAAGTTAGTTCTCCTTTGTGAACATCTATTAAAGCTCTAGCAGTTGCAAGGAAAGGTCGACCAAGAATAACTGGTATTTCTTGATCTTCCTCCATATCAAGTATAACAAAATCAGCAGGAAATATGAAAGAATCAACTTTTACCAACACATCCTCAACGATGCCATGAGGATATACCATTGATCTATCTGCCAACTGTAGTTTCACCGAGGTGGGTCTTGCATCTTTGATATCTAGCTTCTTGTAGAAAGATAAAGGCATCAAATTGATGCTTGCTCCAAGATCACAAAGAGCTTTGAACCACTCACTGCCAATTATACAAGGGATTGTGAAACTTCCAGGATCTCTTCTTTTTCTTGGCATCTTCTTTTGCAATACAGCACTGCATTCCTCAGTCAGATTCACCATCTCATGATCATTCAGCTTTCTTTTGTTGGACATCACTTCTTTCAAAAACTTTGCATAATTAGGCATCTGTTGCAAAGCATCAGCAAAAGGGATATTAATATGGATTTTCTTAAAAATATCCATAAATTTAGAAAACTGAGCATCTAACTTTTTCTTTTTCAATCTTTGGGGAAAAGGAACAGGAATATTAGAATTAAAAGAAGTAGAGTTGGAAGTCGATTTAGGCTTCTCAGCCCCTTTTTCTGCAATGTTGTCTTCTTTCTTGACTTCTTCCTCTTTAACTTTTTCAGATTCTTCAACTTCAACTGTCTCCTCCTTATTTTCAGGCATCTTTGGTCCTTCATAGGACATTCCACTCCTCAGATTAATTGTCTTGCAATGCTCTTTGGGGTGTACTTCAGTGTTGCTTGGAAACTTTCCACTATCCATCAATTTAGTCAGTGCTTGTGCCATTTGTCCCATTTGAGTTTCAATGTTATGGAACCTTGCATTGGTGGATGTTTCATTCTGATTGACTTGGGCTTGCAACGTATCAATTTTGTCAAGTTTCTCAAGCTTCTTCATCATTAGTGCCAACATTTCATCCGTAGACAGCTTTTTAGGCTCCACAATTACTCCTCCTTTTTGTACTGCAAATCCGGGGGGTGGTTGCTCAACGTTATTCTGATTGGCATAAGAAAAATTCGGATGATTCCGCCAAGCTGAATTATATCCTTGCTGATTCTGATATTGTGGCCTCCTAAAATTATAGTAATTTGGCCCATTCACATAATTGACATCTTCCATTATAGGTTCCTCTTCTTGAACTGGAATCTTTGTCAATATCTTCATCACTGCTGTCATTTGATTCGTCAACTTTTCAATCGGATCAGTATTGGATACTTGAGCAACTCTACTTGGAGGTAGTCTTTCAGTAGGCCACTGAAAAGAATTTGTAGCCATCTCATCTAACAATTCAAAAGCTTCCTGTGGTGTTCTAGAGAATATAGATCCTCCTGCAGATGCATCCACCATATTTCTAAACTGTGTATCCAACCCAGAATAAAAATAGCTGATTTGATCAGCTTCAGGTAGTCCATGCTGTGGACACATGCCCAACAAATCTCTGTATCTTTCCCATGCTTCATACAAACTTTCCATATTTCCTTGCTTGAACTGAGTAATGTTAGCTTTCAACTTCATAGTCTTACTTGGTGGGAAGTATTTCATAAGAAATCTCTTTCTGAGTTCTGACCATGTGGTAATCGGAGGATTCTGAGCTTGTAGCCATATTTTAGCTTTATCTCTTATTGAAAAAGGAAAAAGCTTAATTCGAATAGCATCTGCAGTTACCCCATTAATCTTGATTGTGTCAGAGATTTCCAGAAAGTGTTGCAAGTGGGAATGAGGATTTTCAAGTGCACTACCCCCAAACTGATTATGCTGTACCATATTAATCAAGGATGCTTTCAGCTCAAAATTATTAGCAGCAACAGTTGGATTCACAACTCCTCCATAAACTAAGTCATCAGGGGGCTGGAAGTAGTTGCGAATAGGAGTCCTCTCTTGATCTGGTTTTTGTTGGTCAGCCATCTCAAATATTAATCTTCTTGGTGTCTTAGATTTATTCCTTCTGCAAGCAGCTTCGATCTCAGGGTCTATCGGTAGAATATCTCCTCCCGTAGACCTTGTTTTCATACGCTACCTGTATCAAGAACTACTATTAATAATAATATAAATAATAAAAACTAAATTATTACTCGGATCAATGTTCAAAATATTAGTTTATAGTTCCGTTCAATCCCCGGCAACGGCGCCAAAAACTTGTTCGCTTATTTCTTAAACAATAAAACTCCGCAAGTATACGGTGTCAAATTGTAGAATTAGTAAGACCAGATATCGTTTCCACAGGGATTGGCAAGAAATTTATAAAACTAATTACTTCTACTTACTGATCTAAATAATATTTAGTGAATCAATGAAATAGATAGAGATTAATATGCTAAATTACTAACTATGAATTAACTAAATTAAACTAACTCAATTACCAAGAGAACATATGATTACGAGAGATATCAGATTTCAAGATAATTGATTTCAGGGAAATTTTCATTCGTATTAATTATATTTGTCATAAGGTATTGATCTAATTAATATACTCAATTCAGATCTAAAGGCAATCACGAAATTATAATACTCCGTCTTTCAACGCAAATATTACGTAAATTAATTAATCTAATAATCATCTCTGCATTATCAAACTAATCAACTCCTAAAAGTTCCTAAGACTGTATTCCTTTCACAACTTTTCACCGCCTCTCGGATCCTAGTTACTTGTTTGTGTTTCCAATATATTAGTGATCCAATTTAATCAAATAAATTCAAACTATAGCAAATCAATCAAACTAGGTTTCCAACTTTCGAATTCTGCCTAGTCAATCATATAGATTCAATCAATCAACAATAGAAGAATTATAAAACGAATATACAGAAAAGGAGAATTGAGCAATTAACTAAATCAATGGTCCAAAATCAAAACATAAAATCTACGAACTACTTGTCCCTGAAATCAACAAAGTGTTTTAGTCACTCATGTTCCAATAAAAAGAAAATTATAAATAATCTAACACTAGACATGATTAACAAATGGAACAAAAAAAAAAGAAAAACCGAATTGACGGTTCTTGACTTGCTCCTCTTGATCCTCAGATCTCGCCTCTTCAATCTCTTGCTTTCCTTCTCTCTTATGGTATGTGAATTAGATTTTTTTCGGATCCTTATTATAATGAAATTAAGGCCTATTTATAGGTGTAAAATAGGATCTCCTAATAAAATTAGGAGTCTTGAATTCCGCAAAGTTGTTGCTCTTTGATAAGTCTCGGCAAATTATAGTGGAGTTATTTGGATAAGCACAAATCATTGCTTTTAAATTGTAAATCTTCTCCACGTTGTATCTCTTCAAATTCAACTTGGACTTTTGAATCTATCATTTCAGCCCATGTCTCACTTTCCAATCATTGCAATTCATTTCAATTTCCATGCTTATTGGACCAACCTTCTTCAACTCTTTTTCGATCCATTTATCAAAACACTCCACTTTAGGCCTATTTCCTGTAAAATATCATAACCAATGTAGAGAGACAATTATACTCGCAATAGGCCAATAAACCACAATAAATTGCATATTTATACAATATTTCCAACAAGAATTAGCTCCAGAAACATACAATAAACGCTGTTTATCAATGATATCAATTATCGCTAAACAAATTAATATTTATATTGGAATTATTATTTAGACAATAACTATTGATGATATTTAAGAAATTATTCAAACAAATTTAACTTAACTAATATTAATAAAATAAGAATAAAGTAATACATATTTATATTATAAATTGAATGAATTAAATAATAAAAGATACAAAATAAAAAAGAAAAAACAATTGTTGATGTGACAATTTTTGTGGGAAAAATGGTATTTTTGTAAATATCTTCAACTTTTCCTCTATTGTTATTATAGTATAGAAATATATAGATAGATTTATATATTTATTTTTTCTTTTGAGTTTTTTCTATACAATAATATAAAATTAAATGTCATAAATATTTATATTTTTGTAATTTTTTATTAATAAATGTAAAGTGAAAGATATTAATGATTTATCAAAATAAAAATATTTAATAAATGAGACATTTATTATAGTTATTTTTGTCAGAATATTCTGCTTATATATATATACATATATATAGATGAGTCTTAATAATTTAATTTGGGTTTTTTAAAATGACTCAAACAATATGGAAAAAAAAAAAAAACCTCAATTTCACCTGAAAAACTCATCAAGGTTGCAATCTGTATAATTCGTGGACTTCAGGTTGTAATTTGTTAAGAAAATAAAGTTTAGATTGTAAAGTATAAAAATACGAAAAATTCAAATTGATTTAAGCCCCAATAATACCAGATAGATCATCAAATGAAATATATTCTGATATGATGAGCAATCTGGCTACAGAAATGAATAGCAATGCGCACAACCGCATCAATTTCACGTATTATATCAATCAATCAATCAAAGAATGAATATTATTTCCAAACTCTTCTCTATGGATAGGCTACTACGAATTCTATACCATGTTTCCAGCATTACCAGAATCAGAACTCATCCCTTTGTAGATTATACGATAAATAGTGGTGGCCAGTGCTTGAATTTTGACCCGTCTCGAAATCTTGGAAGGTTCCGTAGGCAGGGGGGGAGTATGCATGAGGAATATCCAAAGCGACTGCCCTCTCTATCGCTGCTCGGTACTCATCCCTGTGTTCTTTTGCAAGCGATTCCTGCCTCTGCATCCTCTGGGCCGGTGGGATGTCCATAATTCGCTCGTTTTCCACCATGCACTGCGCTTGAGAATTATACCATTAATATCCACCACTATAATACCAAACAAGCATTCACATCTCAAGTGGGGAAGATACTGTGTCTTTTTTTTGCATGTTCGATTTAGCTAAAACATGAGAAAATAATAGATTGAAAACATGAAAAACGGGTTCTTTATTGCTCTCTCTGGTTCACTCGGTCATATTTCTATTGATAATAAATGACAAACTTACATCAAATGCTCGTTCAGATTCTCTGAGTATCCATATAATAGCGTGATCTGATGTCATGTTGCAGGACAAAACCATGTGCTCAAACCGTCCATCTACAGGCACTGCTGTCCTAACTAGAGGAGAAATTTTTTTAAACCTGCATATAGGATAAGGAAATCAATAAACTAATCATCAACTTTATGGTCCAATTTATGAAGATAGTTGGGCAGAAAATAATGCTAGAGCTATGTATTTGATTTGTGAAAATCAAAATACTTATGACTATAAGACAAGAATTTCACACTTTTCACCAAGTCCGCTCAAATTCTTTATCTGGCAGAGATTATAGATGTCTTTTGCCTTGCTAATTGCTATACATCAATGTCTTGGATTACCAAAAAGGTGGAATTTAACAGAGAGCAGCCTCCAGACTGTAATGCTACTGTTGTTTTAAACCCAAAACCTCTTAAGGGTCAGCATTGTATTGCAAGACTATGTATATCTATATAGCACAAGTCACATATGCTTAGTCTATTGGAACTGAGGTTGTGTTTCGATTGAAGGATTTGAGGAATGATTTGAAATACATAGAAGCAAGTTCACTGGTGAAGTTTGGATTTATATTGATTCAAAATCCATTATTTTCGTTTTGAACTAATATTTTGGCAAATTGGGAGGATTTTGAATGCATCCTAATTTGAGTAAATAAGAAATACATTCATTTCAATAGTTTTCAAATCACTCAATCTAAACACAACTTAAGTGTATCAAACAGAGGAAGATGCATAGTGGGACATTCATGGCTTAATCTTCAAAATTTATCTTTAACCCTATTTATTACCAAATGATGCTTCCCAGTGTTCCTACATGGATATCGAGCAAAATTTCAGGTCATTCAATTCATAAAATCTCAGTTCTACAAGAATTTCTCAAATTCCTGTACCCGAGAACCCATACCTGAAGGGTTTTCTCACAATTATGTGATAGAGTCGACCAGGTGCATATAGTCTCCTTGGATCCTGGAGCATCTTCTCCTCTAATGTGCATGTATCTTTTAAGCACAATATGCACAGCAAGCAAGGGAAACTATGGGGAAAAAAAACTACATTAGTGAGTAAAAGTAAAGTGCTTTTGTGCAATCAATTATTACTTTATCATGTCATAGTAATCAAAAGCAAAATCTCATACACATAGTTTTCCTGTTAAAGATTGTTGGGTGAAGCTCTGCCATCAACATTTTCATAATGTAGCACTACAACTCTGAGGATGTTCGAGGATTTAGGGAATCATTTAACTTAGCTTCACATTCATAGGAATTTTTAGTTTCTTTTTTGCCCCATTCATTTTACATACAAGATGGCATATACTGCCATATGGAAGGTGGAAGTGTAAAAAAGCAGTCAAAAATACATCGAAGGAGCTATATTTGTATGATTTCAGAGTTTCTGTCTCATGATTACTGAGACTATCATATAAAGAACAATAAAACATCTAGTCTCAAATAAAAAATTAAATTCTGAGAATTCATGTCATGTGAACTTGCTAGTTATCGGACTCAAAAGGGGAAAAAAAAGGTGATAATTTGATACTAAAAGTTGGCAAGACCTGCAATCTTTTACCATAAAAGTGACTTGAAGACATCTTGTAGTGCAACAGTCGTCCGTGGTAAGAAATCATCCTGATCAACAAAGGTAAAAATGATTATAGTATACCACAAACATATGCAGGGAGATACAGAGAATGTGCTTTCATCTCAAGAAAACAGAGGCACAGCAAGCAGAAACTAGAATATATCACAATCTTTTTTTCTTTTTCTTTTTTTGGTTGGGCCGAAGAGGTATAAACATTTTTCAAGCAATAACATTCATGTCAATTATTCAAAAATTGATGAGAACAAAAGGAGATATTGCTTACTATACTACTCAAAATCGACTACTCCTATGTGTGGTTTACATATGCTATAGAGACATAACAAGTGAGATCACATATATAAACGCTCATTACCTGCAGAACAACTGAATTAATGACATCTGCATATCTAACGGCCAGGTTTAGTGATATACACCTTGCAGGAGCAATCGCATAGCACCTAATCCTTTTCCTCTCAATATTCCCCAGTTTGTCCCGATTCTTCACAGCCAACATCGTTAGCAATGTCACAACTCCAGCCCCCAGAGAATGTCCGGCAAACGTCAAAGAGTAATCAGGATGCTCACTAACTAGTCTCCTCAATGTCTCACACTCTTCTTCCAATACATACTGAGCTGCCTTCAACAGCCCGTTGTGAACATAACCACCATCATAGGTCGTCTGCCCCAGCTTGTTATCGAGTAGGAGCAAAATATCGCTTTCCTTCCCCAAGTCAAGACCCCTAATTGCCAAAACAATATCGGCATTATCATGATCAAGATAGATCATGTACGGAGACACTCTCCCCCCTGTATCCCCATACTCTCTCTTCACCAACATCCAATCCGGATTCATGCCATACCCTCCAGGGGGCGCCCAAACCGGATTCCTAAGATCATCTTCGTAAACGGATAGAATATAACGACACAGTCTAGGGACCGGCTCGAACTCAGTGGCAGTCGCAAGGCCCCAGTTTTCGCTCTCACTGCCAGCAGTGTATAGAAACTTCTTCCACACCCAACGAACGCAGGCTAAACATGACACACATTCAACAAGCGGAAAACAGCAGGCAACAGACATTGATGCCTAGAAGAAGTTGGTCACACACACACTAACAGAGATCAATACCACATTACTAAAATACATAAAAAAAATTAATACACAAGCAAATCAAGCAAGATGAGCATGGATTCTACTATTTCTACAAGGAAAAATCAACATCTAAATACAGTTCCAGATTAAATCTAAAAGCGCTCAATTCCAAACACTCTAATCTACATCTAAACTTCAGAAATCAAAATAAAACCTAGCACGAACAATCACTGGCTAAAATAAGCATCGAATTGAAGATTAAACAGCAGTTGATTATTACCAAGTAGACGACAACAGCGGATTACAGAACATCAGAACTCCTCAGCACATCAAACCCTTTGTTGGAAAATTCAAATTCAACTACGCTACTTCGAATTGCAAAGAATATGAAGATCAAATTGGAAAATTGTCACATAATTTAATAACCACAAGAAAATAGGAAAAATAAAAAATAAAAAGGATAAAAAAAGAATCTGAAAAAGACCTAGTGAACATTACATAATTGGCGGGTCAAGGCCATTGTTGAAAAGAAATTGGGTCCCTTTTCGTCTCTCTCTCGAATCTACCGCGCTTTATCCCTTAGATTCCCGTCAACTTTAGTCAACGTTTTAGTTATTCAATTTTAGGTTAAAGATTTATATTTGAAATTGTTTAATTATCTAAAAATTGGGTTAAATTATTTTTAATCAACTTATCTAACTGATTTAAATAATTATATGAATTATCTCAATTTACGGATGAAATAACTTAGTTTAGTTTCTTTAATGAATACAATATTAGTTTCTAGAATTGCTTTTCTTATGACTATTTTCATGAATGAGTGATCCTATGTGAGATCGTCTTAATAATCCACAACCCACGTTTTGCAATTCACATATAAATTAATGAAAATAAATTTGACTCATGAATTAAAAGAATTCATCCCATGAAAATGCACTTTATAGTCATATATTTGTGTTCACGAATATATCATCTCATAATTAATCAACGAAAATGCACTTTATAGTCATATATTTGTGTTCATGAATATATCATCTCATAATTAATCAGGGCAAAATATTTTATGCAACTGGTGCATGTCGACCCACCCCACGCGCCTCTGACGCGCATTTTCACACGTCCCTACGCGCTCTCACCCGCCTCACACGTCTGGTGGGTGCGCTCAAACCCACCAAGATTCGCTTCAGGCAGTCATACCCTCATATTATGTTAGTGTTACCCGTGTTACCCTCACGAGGGTAACACTAATATAACATGAAGGTAACCCTAACATAACACGAGTGTATGATTAACATTTTAGTTTAGTAGTTTTAAACTAAGGGTATGAAATCTGGAGATGGAGTCACATTAACATAAAGTGAAGGTAACTCTGACATAACACGAAGGTAACACTAACATAACGTGAGGGTAACGACTAAAACACACGAAAAAAGTAAAGAGGCACGGGCTAGCCCGTGCGCGGCCCAGTTGCACAGATCACAAATCCATGCAACTGGTGCACAGAAGAGTAACTCATTAATCAGAGTTCTTTTATTAATTAGTCTAAATTATTGTGTCTTAATTATTTGCTTTATATACTAAGTTATTCAGTATGTTTAGTGGGAGTAGATATGAGTAGGTGATATGTTTGTATAAATACAACAAGAAAACGGTCACAAGTATCACATCCACCATTTTCTAAAATTTGGGCGACCCCTTTTTTTAGATTGCTTTCATTGTTAATTTATAGTTTTTTATATGATACGAGTACAGCACATGTGTCATATGTGAAGGATGAATTATTTAAATTAAAAATATTATAATACTATTAACTTTAAATAAATAATAATTTTTTTATAAGGATATACAATCTATATTAAATTAAATCAAATTAATCAAAAAAAAATGTATAGTAAATTAGAGTCCTACTCATGATAGAACTCTATATGATTTTGCTTTAGAATTCTTTTGTAAAACTATTTAAATATGAAAATCGTAAATTACTGTTATAACCTTAAATAAAATCTTTAATAACGATATATTATGCAATTCATATTTTGTAAGAAATATTCATACTTTTATATAGGTAATAAAAATAGATATATGTGTTGTGTATATTGTCCACAAATTTTGTTTAAAATTGTATTTTTATTTTATAATAGAAAACTTGCATTGTTTATATTTGCAGGTTAACTATAATTACAACAAAAAAAGTCACAAAATTTGTATGAGACGATCTCACGGATAATTTCTGTGAAACGAATTTTATTTACCCACTAACCCAACCAACCACAAAATTATATGTGAATGCAGTGTGGATAGTAGGTTAACTCATCTCATTTGTACGGATAATTTATGTGAAACGAATCATATTTACCCACTAACCTAACAAACCACGAAATTATATGTGAATGCAGTGTGGATAGTAGGTTAACCCATCTCACATAAAATGATCCGTGAAACGGTGTCACGCAAACCTTACTTCACAAAAAATAGAAGAGAAATGAAGTAGACTATACCACAGATTAGTTGTCTCAAGTAAATACATAATCAAAGACGGTGTATAGTTTTTTATTACAAAATTACTTTTACAAATACAAAAGGATCATATTTATTGAATCATAGCATGATTACAGAATAGATTTACCTTGCATTCTTTTTACAAATCTTTCAAACTCCATGAAATTGTACTCTTCCATCAATTCTGGGCTCAGCCTGAGATAAGTGAAAGCAGATAGATGTCTTCCATCTGGATCTATGAGAGGTTTTGCATTTTCAAGAATTTTATTATATCCTTCTCTGTCATAGCATGGAAGAGCATTCTCACTTGCAACTGGTATGCCCACATCCCATGCCGCATTCAACACCTAAAATGTTTGCATAAACGGTTTCAGTGAAGAATGAAGGGTTTCTCGTACACGAGTCAGATTGAGTTTGAAATTAATGTGACGTGTATTCTGTAACACAATTTGTTTCATGAACGGACAAATGAAACAAGAGATTGCAGGGTTTATTTTCTTGGTCTGTAAAGCTAACCTGCCAAACCAATCCTTCTGGATCTGCTAATGCCTCTGGAAAGTCCTCGTGTTGATCCAATGTTCGCAACTCAACACAGGTAAAATTAAGAGCAGTTTCGTGCTTTTTCAATATTGATGCTATTGGACTGTAACCATCACGATTGGCAGGATTATAAAATCCAGCTGTTAGCTCTGCAGCATGACTAGCAGTCTTGTACCACCAATGAATGCCCGATAACTGACCTCACCAATTAAAACACTTAAAATGAAGTCCGAAGATGCAGAAACTTACATTCTTATTTGAAGTTTTGATCTTTGTATTGAATTGGCTATATGAAGAGTTAACTCACCTTTGCAGCAATTGGAGTGCCTTCAAAGGCAAGATTCGCCAGGGTGAGTACCTGATCAGCATGATCAACCAAAACACCAGAGTACCATTTTAAGAAGAATCGACCATAATAACCATCATATTCACCTCCATCACGAAAGAACCCTGTTTCGTGTGGTTTGGAATTATAGGAGCCTGCATTTTCAGGTCCCACACCCCAAATGGTATGGCCTCTGACTTCTGCTGCCTTCTTCAAACTCTTCAGCAAGTATTTGTCATAGCACTGTCAAACAAAAAAAAAAAGGAAAAGCTTGTTTCCATGAATTTGCTGGTCGTAGATCAACTAAACTAATACGAAAATGATAACTCACATAAACTGAGAAGGATCATAAGTTCAGGCTTTTAGAGACATCTATATATGGATTCCCTTAATGGAAGCTTACCTGAAATTCCCCAATACCAGGATATTCCCAGCCATGATTTGCAGGATAAGATGGATAGCGTAACTCCCCACATGGACCAAGCCCAATTTCAATTTCAGAGATAAGTCCGTCCTCAAAGAATTCATCAAACTCTACGCGGAAGCTTCTCATGTAATCAAAATACACCTACATTTTGTTCTCACTTAAATGATAGGAATTTGCACCAAGAAAAAACTGAAGAGGAAAACTATCAGCGGAAGGGTACATATTAAATTTTTAATTAAATATAGACAACTTTCATTTCAAGTTACAAGAGCAACGAAGTAAGAAGTACAAGTAAGCAAGAATAAAGGTAATCACTAGTGAACTTACAGAGCATTTTGACTATATATATTTCCAAATGAACTATAATAAAACAAAGCTTAGTGATGAGGTTGGCAAATAACATACCTCAAGAGCTGTTCGACCTCTTAAAACCCGTTCCTTGTCAATTCCCCAAGTGAGACATTCATGGTTCCTTCTTCCCTCTCTATCTGTGAAGAAAATATCAGGATTTGTGGTGCCAACTTCCATCACCCACTGTGGAAGAGGAATATGCACATCATCGCCGATGTTTCCTCCACATTCGTGAAAAGACATGACCACCTATGTGAAAAAAATAATTGACTTAAAACCAAAAAAAAAAAAAAGGATTAATTGGACGTTCAAGAGAAGATGAAAAAAAGATAGCAAGCCATAAAGCTTTGGTGATCAATTATGATTACAAAACCTTTCAAACCACTCACTTGTAGCTTGAGCTCAAGGTCTCGTACAATTTGAAAAAGCTTCCTATAGCCACACCAGTTATATTGCTGTGGAGTATGTGCTTCGACTATACCCCACCAACAATCAACCATAACACCATCAACATTAAGTGACTTAAGGATCCTCAATTGGTTTATCAAATTCTCTGGATCAACCAACTCACACCCCATACTAATGGTTCCTAGCTGTCTCCCAAAGATAGAATGTTAGTTCAAGTGTGTCAATCTGTACATTAGAAATGACAAATCAAAATTAAAACCAAAAACAAAATCCAGAAAAATAGAAATATGAGGCTAGTATTACATATAATCAACAATTCAAGTGAAGGTAGTTCATGAAACTAAAAGGCAATGGATTTATATAGAAGATAAGATTTAAAACTCACAGGAAGCATCACATAAACAGGAACATAAGGAGTGCCAGTATAATCTCGCTCCGGAACCTGTGGAGAAAACGCTTATAACCTTAAATGAGCAAAAGTAAAGCAAACAACACAATTGAGTTATCCTATTACAATTTGTCATAACAAATTGTGATTAAAAGCAAGCTGCAGAAATTGCAGAGGTAACAGTTTCACATCACCACAATAATTTACACATTTTCTTCTCAAACTAATATTTATCAATCGATCAATAATCCTTCCAACAATCAGTATAACATGAGGAGATCAATTTACGCGATACACGATCCAGTTCGATCTCATTCATTCATAATTATTTAATTGCCTTTGATATTTCCATTTGAAAGAGTTTAGCCTAAACAATAATCTATTCACATCTTCTCTTTTCAAATAAGAAAGAAAAAAGAATTTCACCTGCTCATTCTTCGAAGAAGTGGCAGCAGAATCATCAAGCAAACAGTCATCATCTTCCGCCATTTTTTCTCCAGCTTCTCCAACCATGGCGCGAGAACGAAGACCACATTTCACCGAAACGCTCCTCAATTTACAGCGGTGGCGTGTGCTTAAACTCCGGGCATCGCAATTGGCCGCCGTAGAAAGGAGAGGAACCGCCATTGCCGGAGCAATATCCCAAGCACCGAAGCCGCGGAGCACCTCAACGGAAGAGAAATTGACTGCCATTTTCAATCAATTCTCTATCTCTGAAGCTTGTTAATGGTGTATACATGTATATCTACTCGGAAACACGCACAGTGTGTGTGAGAGAGAAAGAGAGAGGATGGCGGGGGCATGGAATCCGTGAAAGTGGGGATTCAGGGATCCAAGAATTTGAAAGAATGAAAATATATTTTAAACTGTACGGAATTGAGCTTCCCAACTAAATCGGGTCGGGTCAGAATATTTATGAAATTTTCGATTTGAATTAAATATTAATCATTCAAATCAAAAAAATCTCTGAATTAAAAGCCCAAATATGTTCCACGTGTTTTTTGGACCTGTAGGCCATTAGCCCAAATATGTTTCAACTGGTTTTTTGTTTGGGCCTATAGGCCAGTCCGGCCCAAATATATTTGGTTCTGTGATTTTACACCATAAATAAAATTACAAAAAATGCATTCTGTCTGATAAAAAAATAAAAAATTGTTGCTTAAATTCTCAGTAAACCAAATTAATAATCTTATTTTCGAAACCAAATTTTCAATTGGATACTTTTTCAATTTTCTTATGAAAATAATGTAGTAGTTAAAAGTGATTGAAAAGGTCAAATCAATAAATAAATGGAATAAAACTGAAAATCAAGAAATTATAAAATGATGCACCTTTATCTTTATATATATAAAAACACAAACATTACCAGAAAAAGTAATGTGCATATTTTTCTGCCAAAAATACCTTGCCAAAAATAGAAATTTTTTTAAATTTATTTAATAAATATAAATCATATTTGATGTATACATATAAATATATAATTAAGGTAACTTTATGATAAAATTCAATGTATATATATAGTAATTATAGAATGATTTCGTGCGATTACACTATTACGCATTAATAATGATAAAATCCAATCCAAGATATATACTAATTATATATTTTTTATGCTTCTTATTATACATAGTTTTATAATTATATATTTAATAAATATAAATCATGTTTGATATATACATACAAATATATATATATATATATTTAAGGAAACTTTGTGATACATTCTAATTATAGAATGATTTCATGTCATTTCACTATTACACACTAATTTTTTAAATTTGTAAGTAATTCTAATCAATTAATCTTTGATTGGTATATATTTGATATCTATTAATTGACTTTGATGAACTAATTATCTTTGATTTTTTTTTTTTGTAAACAATGTAATATATATTGTATGTATAATTTAAATTGAATGGTCTTATATCAAGGAAAAAAATAATATTACGTACGTGATAATAAATAATAAACGATAATAAATACCTTTTCCTATTTTTGAAAATTAAAATAAAATGATAATAAATAATATTACGTAGACAATTACTTTATTAGAGTATTCAATTTGCATGCTTTATAATTAAATCAATTGATATGACAATTGTGATTTAATGGGAGTAAAAAAATGAACATGATTTATTTACAGCTAATGTATTTAAATATATTTGAAAAAAATATTCTATAAATTAGGAAATAACCACATTTATGCCACACATAATGCACTAATTCCATATCCATTAAACAAATTTCAAACTATAAACTTGAGAGAATAACCTTAAAATTCAATCACATTTTCTCTTCACAATTTCTCAAATTCAATATTTTGTTCTTATCGACTCATGGACGGTTCTCTCTCTCTCTCTCTCTCTCTCTCTCTCAAGTTTTTTAAGTAATTTGAGATTGGAATTGTTCAATGTGTGATTTATTTTATTGAATTTTGCATATAAATTAATTATTCTTACTACAATGTAGTTTTTTTGCTCTACTCTGATTATTTTTGTTCTGGGAATTCAATGATGAAATTTGAGTAAGAATTGTCAACTTTTGAACAAAATAAAAGTTGTAAAGCTTCAGAAGATTGAAGAATTAGCTCTACAAGGTGGATTTTAATTTTTCTTAAATTTAAAAAAAATGAATCTATATAGTTTTTTTTTTTTTGGGGACATTTTTGTCATGTAATCACTTATCTTATAGAGATATCAAAGACAACGTAATTAGTTGAATTAATTATTCTCCATACATATATAAATTAAGCAATGTAGTTGATTGGTTTTCATGTTGGAATTTTTTTATATAAACAGTATTCCTTCTTTTCTCTTACATTATTCCTTCCTATATAAATGTGTATATATAAATGAAAAAACAATATTGAAAAAATATGTAATAGCTTCTATGTCCAAAAGCCTCATCTTAGATATGAAAAAAAAAGATGTCAAAAAACTTATTTAATGTCGACTAATTTAAAATGAATCCAATTCACATAGATAATGAATGTACGAAATTACCTACCAACAATCATGTGATTATTACCAAAAAGTGTGGTGATTGATTGGATGTGATTAATTCACAATTTTTTTTTAAATAAATGTATTTTAAAATTACATGTATTAATTCAAAATGTAAAAATGTAGTTGTTACCGAAGATTGTGGGTTGTGGGAACTGATTAGATTATATATACGAGGCATACTATTATACAAATACTTTATTCTTCTAATAATATATATTGAAAATTTTGATTTTGTGATTTATAAATTAATGAATTTGTTGATATAATATATATTTAAATAAATATGATAAAGTATGTGTAACTATTTTGAATTATATCGGCATTCAATATATGAATCTATCGTCAATAATTTTTTCTTGAATCGTGGAGTTTGTACTTTATTAATTGATCAATTTGTTTTCTATTTATTAAGAAAGTTAGTTGCACAATGGCAATTTAAGTCAATATTTTCAAAACTAATTGTTACAAAAATATCTTTAAATTTGTCATACATAGTGTATTATAATACCATTGGTTTGTCACTTTATATGTTTATTGATTGATATCAAAAGAGATCTGAAAATTGGGAAATGTGCATTTATATTAACCATGAAATCATGCAATCAGAATAACTAAAAAATTAATAAATTTTATGTCATACAAATTATACATATAATCATACAAACAAACCATACATTATAAATGAGGGAGAATTAACTTACAATCAAATCACTCTCTTTGATGGGCTCAATGATGAATTATAGATTTTCTTGGCAGGTATGTTATTTATTTTGATTGTATTTTAATTAAAAATGTTTATTAGTATGTTGATTATGCAAAATCGATTTGAAAATAAATTGTATATATGATGTTTCAAAATGTATAGATTTTATTAATACATTTGTTGTTAAAAAAAAAAATGGTTATTTTAACATGTTGATTACATTTGGCCAAAAGTTTAGACATCACTTATCAAATGAGAGATTAGGACAATAAAGTTTAGATTTTGAGTTAAAGATCGTTATATGTGATAGGTTTATAAAAGGATTATCACGGCAAGTGTATCAATTTTTTGAAAGTTACTTGATTTTGTTAATCACCCTTACTTTTAATTATGTATCATTTAATTCTAAATTTTTTAAATTAAGTTGAAACATTATAATATTTACTTTTATTGACAATATACAAAGTTAATCTTCATTACCTATATATTTATAATATCTAATTAATAATTTTATTGTATTAAATTTATATCTTATTTCTTTTTCAAATTCTATATATTTATAAATTGTATTTTAAATATAA
The DNA here is from genome assembly GCA_005771605.1 of Scutellaria baicalensis. NCBI lineage: Eukaryota > Viridiplantae > Streptophyta > Magnoliopsida > Lamiales > Lamiaceae > Scutellaria > Scutellaria baicalensis. Next base: position 26,462,469 of record CM016726.1, read on the forward strand.
ACTTCATCCCATGCATTGCACGAGTACAAAACTAGTTTAATTAACCATAGAACACACACATATGTTTGCTCTCAATTACTCTAAAAATATGTAGTTTCATATACATGGTGTAGAATGACCCTATTAAAAAAATAATAATAATAACTACTAAATGTAGATGAGTGACACTTGTGTGCCCCAGGGCATGATGCTCCCAAATTAATCATTATATGATGTTAAATATATACTCTACAAGTATCATGTATATACTTTTCAGGTATCACATAAATACTCTTATATACATATGATACTTGTAGGGTATATTTATAATACCAAAAAACATAACACATATAGTGTTAGTGTTGGATTTTCCAACATTAATTAATTTTCATTTTTCATTTTATATATCCTAAAATCAAATTAGATTTTATTAGATTTGGAAAAGATTTGATATTCTCTCTCTTATCGTTTTTGACTTCTTAAACTCACGTGTGATTTATTGGATCCAATCTTAACTAACAAAATTCCTAAGTATTGGGAAAATTGTTATCTTTTTTTTCTTTTCTTGATAGGATTCAAAGATATATATATAAAGATCAAACAAGTGAAGTTTGAAGGAGTCAAACACGTTCTTTTGAGAGTGAATATCAACGTGAGAATCCGATGAGACACTACAAGAAAAATGCACATAGACTACGCCCCTAAGACAACGTTTTTTTGAAAAAACCGTTGTCGTAGCCAAAATTGGCGTTGTCGTAGACAAAACCGTTGTCGTAGGGCTGAAAAATGCGCTCATAGACAACGGTGCTTTATTAGCGTTGTCGTAGAGGCGTAGTCATAGGTTAAAATTCAGGCCTAAGACAACGGTTGTGACTTGAGGTTGTCGTAGTGGTGTAGTCTTAGGTAAAAAATGAACCTTAAGACAACGCTAATGACATGAGGTTGTCGTAGATATGTAGTCGTTGATCCCTAAGACAACGGGTACAATATGAGGTTGTCGTTGAGGCGTAGTCATATATCCCTAAGACAACGATAACTTTATAGCGTTGTCTTAACCTCATAGTAGCGTTGTCGTAGACTAAATTAACTTGATATTTTTTTCTTAAATATTATTACTTGTAAATACTTGTAAAATGAAAAGACATATTATGGAAATTAAATTTAAGGATCAAATCCCCAATTGAAACCCTAGACATCTCTTCTCCTCACCCACGCTGCCTCTGCTCCCTCCGCCGCTGCCCCAGCCGCCGCCGCTTCCCTCGACTTCTCTTATCTGCCGCTGCTCTTTGGCCTTCTCTCATCTCCACGGCCTCCGTTGCTCACCGACGCCGCCGCTGCCCCCGACCGCCGCCGCTTCCCTCGACTTCTCTCATCCGCCGCTGCTCTTTGGTCTTCTCTCATCTCCGCGGCCTCCGTAGCTCACCGACGCCGTCGCTGTCCCGGCAACCGCCGCTTCCTTCGACTTCTCTCATCCGCCGCTGCTCTTTGGCCTTCTCTCATCTCCGCGGCCTCCGTAGCTCACCGACACCGCCGCTCTCCCACGCCGCCAGCCGCTGCCGGCCGCAGCCTCTCCTTGCCCACCCATCCTCTCCAGCCACTGTCGCCTCCATGTCGCGCACCATCCCCGCCTCCGCAGCCTCTCCTCGCCAGATCTGCAATTTTGGAGGTTTAGTTGATGTTTTTATCATTTGCTATTGGGGGCTTTAGATTCTTCAGATCTGCAATTTTGGAGGCTTAGTTGATGTTTTTATCATTTGCTATTGGGGGCTTTAGATTCTTGTTGTTTACGTTCATCCAATCTCGTTGTATTCAGATTATAGTGAATTCAATTAAATGACTTAGTTCCAGTAATCGGCTGTGATATACGAATGTTCTACATAGCATATATAAGATATTGCTATGCCTTGTAAGCAAATTGCATGATTTGTGAGTTCTGATTAATATGCCCTTCTCAAATACATGAACATGGTTCTTATTGGTGTTGTTGTTTAATTAATGAAAGTTCATTCATTTGTTGTTTAATGTATATGCAGATAATGTTGGGGTCATCGTTAATCCTAAGGGTGAAATGAAAGCTAAAACAATTAAAGATTCTCCCTTTTGCACATGTACTGTATGTTGTCGATTCCTGTTTGGTTTCATATCATTTCGATGGTCTCTTATGCTGACTGTGATCGGAAAGGAATGTGCTGATCTGTGGCCTAGGATTGCCAGTGCTGCTAATGCTATTGTCTAGAGACCAAAGTTTTGCCCCTTTTCTAAAGTCTTGTGGTTGTTTCCTTTGTTGGAGTATTTTTAGTTTCTGTGTTTTCGAATGATGAAAGATGAACATTATCTGGGATTTTTTGTTAGGGCTAAGCATGTTTGAATTTACTTTCATTATTCTCTATAGTAGTGTTCATTTTCATATATGGATGACTTTTATCTTGTCGAATTGTCATGTGTTCAATTTTCTAGATGTTGTGTTGTTGCTGTTATCTATTTTGAGACTACACACACAACAAAAATACTAAATTTACTCGAAAATATGTACTTTTATACCTTTCATTTTTCAAGAGAATGTGTTCACTTAGGTTTTTTTTTGTATTTTTGGTGTTTATAGCTCTCTACCTTCATCCATTGGTACACTGCAGACTTAAATGGTAAATTTTGTTGCTTTTTGTTGGAAATATATTGCAAACATAGTTTGGAACCAGATTGCCTGTTGTGATGGGAGGTTCATACACCTATGTTGCTCCCACTATTTCTATCATCTTGTCCACTAGATGGAGTGACACCTATGCTGCCTCTCCGCGCAATCCCCGCACCCTTGCAAATCATTTTTCCACCGTCTCTTCTCATGTTTTTTGTTGTACTTTGCACTAGCTTTTAGCATGCATGTTTACTTATTCTGTCATTTTGAAGTTGTTCATCCTGTGTACAGGTTAAAGATCTCACTGATCGGTTTTCTGCTGTAACACCTCTTGCTTTGGTTCTAAAACAATTCTTGGCTGACCGCGGTCTGGACCAGTCTTACTCAGGTGGTTTAAGCTCATATTTCCTGGTAAGTTCCATTATTTGCATGTCTTAGTATAGGAACATATGCAACTTTGCTCATATCTAATATTTTCTTGGTGCCACCCCTATTTCTTACCACACTTTTAACTTATGTCATTTTGGTGGCATTATTTATTTTTGAGACTATACTGTGACATTGTTATTGAATTTGAAATGTATATTTTTTAAATTTTATTGTGGCACTAAATATTATCCTCCTGCTTGGCTGCTTTATTTCCTTGCATCTATGCTTTATTTCTGTAACAACACTTGCATGTACCCTTTGTATGTTCTGCCCTTTGCCAATAATTGAAGTTTATATTGGGCATCATATCTTCAAATTCCAGCTTGATTTCACTTTTCATGGTACTTATAATTCCATGTATTCACTTGCTGATCTTTTTTCTTTTAATTTTATTTTCCATGCGACAGATATTATTGATCACACGTTTTCTGCAGCATGAGCATCATCATGGCCGACCTATTAACCAAGTATGTCTAGTTGGTCTTTATGCATCTTGTTTTTGCTTTTTTTTTATAATAAAAATGTTGTTTAAGCATTGTTGGTATTCCTATCATTTATATTTAAATTGGAGTTCTTACTTTTTAGGGACAAAAGAGTTGTTTCCCGTGCTTGCAGAGTGATACCTGTACCTTCTTAATTTCTGAATTATGAGATTGGATAGAAAAACTTATTTCATTTTGCCTGCAAGTGCATAATCCTTATTCCTGAATGTTGTTTTAGGTCTATGCTGTTTGAGCTATGGATACTTTTTCTGGATGTCAAAGAATCTTAGTTCTCGTGCTTTTGTTGGTGTTTTAGTCTATTTCTTTTATTCATATATTATTGCTTGATGTAGGCATTTGCTGATGCTTATGCTATGCTGGAGAATGAACTCACATGCCTTCCCAATGATGATAGTACGGATCCCAAGCCCACCCGTAAATTGCTTTCAAAGCTAATTCCTAGCAACTTCAATGTGGTTTTTGTTACTTAAATTCCTTTTGATATTTTTAATTGGATTGAATCATATACTCATTTGTCATTGGATCTCTTTGTGGGAGGAATGTACGTTACTTGTTTTGATGAACTTATGATAACCTTGATAACTTGTCTCGGACAACTTTAAATTTTTGTTATGAATATTTGTTGTATGAAGTATTAGATGAATTTGGTATGACTATTTTGAGTTGAATGTCTTATTCTATATTTTTCAATTTTTATTAGATTTTAATTAATATAACTTGTAAAAGACAACGCTGAAATAAGTTACGACAACAGTTTCGAAATTGTTGTCGTAAGACTTTACAACAACGGCAATATGAACCTATAACAACGGTATAAACCGTTGTCATAAGTATCTACGACAACGGTAAAAATAGAGCAAAATGCGTAGTGAAAAGGATCAACCACAACGGCATATATATCTACGACAACGGTTAAAAACCGTTGTCGTAATAACCTATTACAACGGTGAAAAACTGTTGTCAAAGCGTTGTCTTTCTTAGCAATGACAACGCTTTGACAACGGTTTTTTTCAGTTGTCATTGGTAGATACAACAACGGTTTTTTTCCGTTGTAAAAGCGTAGTGAAAAGGATCAACCACAACGGTGGGACAACGGTTAAAAACCGTTGTCGTTTGTATCAAAGACAACGGTTAAAACCGTTGTCTATGAGCGTAAGTACCGTTGTCGTAGGTATTGTCATTAGAGCTACTGACCTATGACAACGGTTAAAAACCGTTGTCTATGAGCGTGACAGCCGTTGTCGTAGGTACTTAAGACAACGGTTAAAAACCGTTGTCTATGAGCGAAATTTGCTACCCCCTACGACAACGATGGCTACGACAAGGCTGGTTTTTGACCTACGACAACGGTTTTTAACCGTTGTCTTTCAGCGAAAATCTTGTAGTGAGAAGAGAACGTGGGATTAAGAAACGTGATTCAAAGAAAGATCAAGTCAAGCTAGAGTTCAAGAAGTAGAGATGAAGAAGTCAAGAAGAGAAACAAGAACAAGTCCACTCCACCTTGTGATTCAAAGAAAGATCAAGTCAAGCTAGAGTTCAAGAAGTAGAGATGAAGAAGTCAAGAAGAGAAACAAGAACAAGTCCACTCCACCCTGTCCATCATGTACGTGACTTATGGAGATCATGGAGCACTCCAAGATCATGGGAAGTGGAGTCTACACAGTGTACTTCGAGCTCTATAAATAGGTGAAGACTGCTGAAGATCAAGTGCACATATATTGAGAGCTTAAGTACTGGTGTCATTGGTTGTGTTGTTCACACTGAAAGGCAACACCATTTTCTTGTTGTGTCATAGAGTTTGCATACTCGTGACTTTTAGTATAATTGTTTTTCAGAGTGTTCAACTGAGAGTCTTTGTATACATCCCTAGTATTCATATTCATCCTATAGGACGTATTGAATTCGTTGTACGAAAGAATCTCTTCTAGAGATCTTTCTATCTCCTTGTACACATACGAAGATTAATAAAGGAGTTTTCGCCCTGAAGGCATTCCACGAGTATACAAATACTCGTGGATAAATCGTTTGTGTTCTGCAACTTTAATTTTGATCCATTTTTCCGCTGTGTGTTACGCTGGTGACAATATCATATACTTTGATTATTCTGTTTTGTTTTGACTATTCTATTTTTGTTTTTGCAGATCCACGTAAGACTTTCATATAGAGTATATATATAACATTTGAAGAGTATGTATATAATATCTAGATCTGTGTCCCTATGTGCCACATGAGCATATAAGTTTTTGCCAATGTAGATTACTTTAGTAATCAAACATATACCTTCTACGAATTTCTTACAACTTTGAAAAGAGAAATCTTGTTAAGTAGACACAGCATGTGTTCACAAGATTTACCAAATGAATTAATATAAAGATCCCAAATATATATGGTATATATTCTATTACCTATATAAAAGTATGAATGTTTCTTATAAAATATGGATTGTCTAATATATCATTGTTAAATATTATATTTGGGGTTAGGCAAAAACTTGGGTGCACCCGGGGTACGGATCTTAGATCCGTGCCCCCAACCTGACCCGGCGCGTGGGCCATCTCCATGCGCGCCCACGCGCGTCTGCAGCTATGCTGGTGTGCGCTCGCGCACACCAGATTCCATTCAGTGATAGGTATTATACACATACTCTTAAGGTATTACGTGTATACCCTTAAGGTATTACGTGTATACTCTTAAGGTATGACACATTAATCTTTAAGGTATTGAGTTTAAAACATAAGGTATTACATATGCACCTTTGAGGTATTACATATTTGAGTATAAGGCATTGCATACTCACCTTTAAGGTATTACTGCTTTTGAGTATAAGGTATTACATATTCAGCTTCAAGGTATTACTGTTCAAACTTTAAGGTATTACATATTTATCCTTAAAGTATTACATAAAATATATTTCAGGTATTACATAAATATGTTTAAGGTATTACATTTTTATCTATATGGTATTACACATTCATACTCACATTTAAGGTATTTGATACTCAATTTTCAGGTATTACATAAATATCTTTAAGGTAATACCTGAATATCTTTAAGGTATTACACGTATGCTTATGTGGTATTACACAACCTTTCAAGTATTTATGGTATGATGATTTTGTTAATATTCTGCAAATCAACTCAAATATATGATGATTTTGTTAATATTCTACAAATCAACACAAATATATGCCGATTTTGTTCAATATCGTCAACAATACCCAAGTTTTTTCACAATTTTAATATCTTTCAAATCTACCAAATCATGCAAATTTCACGAGCCAATTGTAATCCACCGCTAGGAAATATGTGAAAATTAAAGAAGAAGAAGAAGAAGAAGAAGAAGACCGCTAGGAAATTTGGAAGAAGAAGAAGAAAAGCGCTAGGAAAGCTAGGAAATCTGGAAGATGGAGAGATGGAGAAGAAGAAGAAGAAGAAGAAGAAGAAGAAGAAGACCGCTAGGAAATCTGGAAGATGAAGAAGAAGATGAAGATGAAGATGAAGATGAAGAAGAAGGAGGAGGCTAGGAAATGAAAGCAGCAGAAGAAAATGGAGGAGAAGAAGAATAAGAGAAGAAAAATTAGGGCACACAAATATATATATGTAAACCCAAGTCCTTCTCTTGGGGTTATGACGGTAACTTAGGATTTTCATATTTGAATAATTACAAAAACTCATGTGAGACGGTCTCACGGTTTTACATTAAAATTCTAAATCAAAATCATATAAAATTCTATTATGGATAGGACTTTATTATATCAGAACTCTAATTTAATATAGATTATATCATTATAAAAGATTACTATTTAAAGTCTTAATAGTAATCTAATATTTTTTGATTAAAAAAAATTCATCAATATTACAACTCTATTTTTGATTTAATATTATTCAAGGTCTTATTATTATATGATTATATTAAAATACAAGTATATGTAATATTAGTAAAGATGTGATAATATCACATGAAGGTAAACATATTATGTCGAAGTTATAGTTTTTTTGAGTTAAAAGTATATCATATAAAAATATGACTATTATAACTAATATAGAAGAGGTTGATGGATTTCTAAAGTTAAAATATTGAAATACTCGAAAATTAAATAACCAAACAACAACCTTTGATTCAAAAAATATGAAAAAGTAGTTGGCATAAAACATCAATACGATTTCGTAAATTAATAGTATTATTTTTTCTTATAAACACGTGTGCAAATTAAATTCTGGAAAAGATATTTTATAAGATTATCGCAACAATTAACGTTCTCAAACTCGAAAGGGGAATAAAATCTAAGTTTGATCACGTGTGTGAATTAAATTTTGAAAAGATAATAAGGGAATAAAATCCGAGTATTAATCACATGTGTAAATTAAATTATGGAAAGATAATCATATAAGATTGCAAGAACGTCGAGAAAAAGGAAATAAATTAATCTGAAAAAAGATTGTACTTTCCAAAACACCGCAATAAAACGCGTTGGCGTGCAAGAAAATTGTAGGTTTTCAAGAAATGGCATTCACTGCAAATAAAAACGTGTTTCATAACAATTTCAATTCAGGTCTCTTGCACACTAATTTGTTAATTAATGTATCATGTTTTTCAGTTGCGTGATTGGTTAGAGTTAATTGGTTTTAATCCTGTGTTTTTTTTTCTGTGTTATGCTTAAGATTTTTGAAGGGTGGTCTTGAGAGAATTAACTCTCTTCTTAGTCAACTTGATTTTCTCAAATAATAGAATTGTTATAACAGCTTGCATTTAACATAAGAAATCAAGAAGAACCATAATACTGTTGAAGAACCACATGCATTACAAATCTTATTATCCATACATATGAGCACAAATTAAACTACACAATTTCACAAACCAAGTCTTACTGTCTTAAGAAGATATGTGATTATTGTAGATATAGGCCTGCAGCCTAGTGATGCAACAACCTTATATAACGACTAACACTCGATTCCGGCGAAATCTTTAACTGTAACATCGACTTTCTTGTAATTGCTTTCTCGGAATTTCACGTACTCCGCACAAACGAATGGCTTGTAAGTCCTTGTATGTTCATGGCCTACCACTTCATCGGGTGCCAAGATCACCTTCTCGTCCTCGAAGCGCCAGAAGAAAGCTAGAGAGAAGCGGTTTACAGGTTTCTGGAGCATCACCCTGTGCTTGGAGGATCTGAGCCGCTCGTTGCTCCAGGCCTGCAACATGTCTCCAATATTTACAACAAGGGTTCCTTCAGACGGAGTGATGTTCATCCATTTACCATCCTCTGACCTTACTTGAAGACCACCTATTTCATCTTGGTACACGATTGTCAAACAGCCCATGTCCGTGTGCATTCCAAGACCCTCAGCTTCTTCCTCCATTTTCTCAGGAGGGGTGTAGTTGTTTATCCGCAAGTATCCATGGCAGTGGCTGAATTCAGAATCATAATATTTTGTTTCAAATCCTTCTCCCAGAGTCATTAGTACAAGTTTAAGGATTATCTTTGATAATTCAGTCACTTTGCTGCCATAATCTTGAAGTAATTCACTGTAGCTAGAGAGAAGATGAAACAAACTGTCATGAATGCATGCAAATCTTTTCCAGGATATGAAAAGTCATATGATCAACTCCAATTTGACAAAAAAGTGTTACCTGAATTCAGAATTTGGCTCACATCTGCAGAACTCTGAGCAGAGGCAGCAAAATCCGGCCCTGTAACTCTAAGGGGGTGTTTACTTTGGGGGTTTGGGTTAGTTTAGGTTTATAAAACAATCCAAACTCATGTTTACTTTGTGGGTTTCAAGCTCGGGTTTAAACTAATCATTCGGGTTTGGACCGGATTAAAACATGGATTGGGCTGTGTTAAATGTCCGATTCTAAACCCACCTATTTTGGTGGGTTATGTCCAAGCCCAACAGTGTTTGGGGTAAAATTACACTACTACCCTTACTATTCATAGTAAAAGTTCTTTTGTGCCCTTATGCTTCAATTAATTACAGATTTGCCACTACATATATACATCTTTAAGGAAACCCTAACCCTCACCCCCCTTCCACCCCGAATCAGTGATCCGCGGCGGCCTTCGTCGATTCAGCAGCAACCTGCGACGGGGCGGTGAGTGAGAAGCTCAGACGGCGGCGCCTCCAGCCGAAAGTCCCGACCTCCATCTTATTCAGGTAACTCGTCATCTCGCACATCCACATTTGAGTGATCGAAGTCCGATTTAGGCACGATAGAAATTTTGTATCGTGTGGGTTAGCCGCGTTGAACATTTGCATCGAGCTCCCTGTTTCAGTCTGTGTTCCGTTGTTTGTGTTTTTCGATTCTTCTGGAGTTCTTGTGACTGTTTAGTGTCTTGTATGTGTAATAATTTGTGTGGGTAAATTTTTTGTTTGTAGGTTGATTTCTGTTGCAACTTTGACTTAGATTTTAGGTTTGTTGTTGAATAAAAGAAATTCTTGAAAATGTAGATGTTGTCCATGTAGGGGTGAGGAGCTGGTTTGTCCAATTGACTTGATTTTATGTTGAATAATCAGTTGGTTTTTCGGATGGGTACATTTGGTTTTGCTGGTTTTTTTTTTTGCTTTTGGAGATTTAGACATTGTATTTTGAATTCCCAGGATCTTTTGGACTTTTTGATCAAGTGTAATGACATTTGGTTTATAGTTGCTGTGGATGAACAAAGAGAGGAGTGGCTTGAGAGGTGGAGCTGGTGGCCGACCGCCGCCGTTGCTACGGCTGTGCAAAAATAGAAAACCCATCTGTAGAGGGTGGACAGACATTGGAAATGTTGTCGATAATTTGGATTCCTGGTCAATGTGGCTCGGGTACGCTCAGAATCCTTTCAGTTTAGCCATGTATAGTTGATTATGCAAGTAATTATTCCTTTTTTTGGTTGAATTTATAACTCAAGACAACTTCTTATGATTTATGAACCTTCCTAAAGAAGTATTCTGTGTTTGGCTTCCTTGTTGTTTCTGTTAGTTTGCATACCAGGACACCTGTAGAGATGAACAGCGTAGGAATCGCAAAAGTAATAGCTAAAGGCTGATGTGGACAATTGTGTGTCGGATAAAAGGGATGTGTCTTTCTGTGAGAGAGATTCATTGGCCAAACTTTGAAAGAATTTACCAATTATTGAATGAACCCCCTGCATCTATAAGTTTAACCACTGTGCATCGGTAGATCTACCAATAATCATTCAATATTCATATGACATGGTGTTTTCTTTCCACTTGAAATGTGCATGTGATGTGTGGCCATAATGCTTTACTTATACATGAGATGTCCATATCGACTTTCTTGTAGAAATTGGTAGTTTGCAGAGGTGTCATGGGTGTAATGGAGAATTTTCAGTAGTAAATACACGTTTCAGACTTGTGAAAAAATGTATTCATTGGTTTTCCCTGTCATGGAGTTGCTTCATGCTTGCATAACTTCAAAAGCAGATTTGTCTTGACAAACTCCATTGTCCTTTTGGTACTCACCTGATCATATGAATTTTGTAAATATGATAAGAGCAATGTATCTTTGGCCAACTGATACTTGAAAGTTACTTTCTTTTTAATGTAAAAGGTATGAATCAAGATATGGATATTTTTTCAACGTGCAATGTAATTATTGCAAGCTTTCAGGTTGATCATTGTTTCTACTCGCAGTTTGTTGTTTGTTTGGTTGACTGTTTCATTCCACGAATACAGGCTCAAGCTGTAGATTTGCTGCTCAAGCTAGTGTCTGAACTGAAACAGACAACAACGTTTTTGGGTTTTGCATCTCTGAACGATCATGGAGACCGGAGAACAGAGGGGTTCAATAAACTGGTGGAGAACACGGGTAGGAGACGACTTCCATTACTGAACGAGCATCCACCATGAACCTTAAAAGGAAGGTATAGAGGCTTATCTTGGATTAACCCCGGTCAACTGATCACTCAATTGTAATTTCCATAGAGAAGAGAGTTGATATCTGTTGAGTTAGTTGTCATGGTGCTAATAATGTACCTGTCATCTTATGATTGAACCCATAGCTAGATTTTGTAAATGTCCTTGCTTTTGTACTTATGAATTCATTTGTCATATTATAGTATTTTAAAGAATGCATGTTATGTAATAACATTGTGAATATATTCGCAAAAGTGAACTAGTTGATGTATTTGGGGGTGAAATGAGGTACCAAATATGTTTCCTCAAAATAGTTCATGACTTGGAAAGAAGAAACTCGAAAAATCTGGTAGCCATAGCTGCGATCTTGCTTAGACGAGTGGATTGAAGGTTGAAGTTTGAGCTTGGAGATTCGGATCTGGTTTTTGCGAATGGAAGCTCTTCTTCATGGGGATATTTTCACCATTTCTCTTAGCTTGTCATTTAACATTTTTTTAAAGTTCAAATTTTAATAAAATATGGTTTGGGGTAAAATAGTCATTTCCTTAATTTAATCTATATTAACCCATATACCAAACAAGATTTTATAAACAAACTCATTTTAACTCACTTACAATCATTCAAACCAAACAAAAATTTAATTAAACCCACATCTAAACCTACATACCAAACACTCAAATTAGCACTTTTTAATCATACATGAACAGTGCAATCCCACTTTTTTAATCAATCCAAACAATCCCGACCACCAAAGTAAACGGGCCCTAATGGTCTCGAAGAAGGGAGATGCAATGAAATGAGGGGTGTAAGTATTGGCCGGTGAGAATGGGCCTACTTTAAGTTTGTCCTCAGATGGTAGGCTGAAAATCTTGTTAGAGAGACGGTGGATTTTGCTGCATAGATCTTTGGAGATTCCATGATTGATAATTTGAAAGAAACCCCATTCTTTGCAAGTTGTAGCTAGAGAGGCAAAAGATGATGACTTCAATGGCTGAGAAATGTCAAAAATAGGAAGTTGTAAGGAATTCTCAGATTGATGAAACATTTTCTCCAGAGCCCAGAAGAAGATAACGCTTAGTTCTTCACTCGGTAATGCTGATATAGGTTGAAAGCAGTTCAGCAGTCTTTATCTCAATTGCTCACATACACCATAAATATATGGATAGAAGTATATATCCAATCTCAACTCACTCGACTTTGTACACGACACGCAAGAAAACTCGCAGCACAATTACAATCAAAAATCAGATACTACTGTTTGTGAACAGTTATTCATAGAGAAGGGAACTGACAGCCAGATACCACATTATGAGCAGCCATTAAAGAGATAGGTGTGTCCTATTGGATCTTTGGCATACTTAGTAATGTCAAAACATAAGAAAAGTTGTCATGCAATTCAGCAAGTTTATTATTATTTTCATATAATATGGTGCATCTGATTCACATTTATTTTGGAACTTCTGAGGGTTTCTTTCCCTACCCTGCATTTGAGGTAAGTTGACGACTACAATAGAAAACTTTATTAATGTTTGAAACTTGGTTTTCATCTTTGCAGACTTGTTTTGGGATATATGTTAATCATATATCCTTGTTCGTTAAATTCTTTGGTCATATGAACAGCTACTGAAACCATGTTACTCTCAATTTTATATACATATATTCAAACAAAACAAGTAAAGCTTTGATTATCCTCTGCCAAGTAGGATTCAAACACTGTGATCTTTACGGTGAAACCATCATCATTAAGTAATCGCAGTTCTAAGCACAACAGATTTTCTTCACATGATGATGATCGCAGTTTCTTAGACACGAGCACTGCAAGTACTTAATCAAATCAGATTTTAAAAATACATATACAGTGGTAATCCAACACCTGTTACTATAAAACAGTCTTTGGAATAAGAACTACATTCTCCAATCTAATATTACGAACATATTTCCCTATCTATTTCCATTTCATCAACTGAAACATAATTCGAAAACAAAATCAGTTTTCAGTCACTTTTAATTTGATTTTTCCCCTTCTTTGATCAAATAAGAAAAAGGAGTTTAAAAAATCACCTGCTCATTCTTCGAAAAAACAGCAGTAGAAGCATCAAGCAAATAGTCATGGTGCGAGAGCAAAGACCAGATTTCACCGTATTCAGCCCTCAATTTTCTGCTCTGGCGTCTTCTTAAACTCCGGCCGCCGCAAATGCAATTCGCCGCCGTAGAAAGGAGCGGAAACCGCCGTTTTCTTTTTACTCATCTGCTTCAAAAGTAAATTGTTGGATCCAAAATAAAAGCCCTACAGTTAAGATTTGGGCTGGTCCAGCCCAAATAATATACACTATAAAATGAAAGCCCAAATATGGTTCCGTGAGTCTTAGTTAAGAAATATGAAATATATTGGGCCTGTGGTCCAGCCCAAATATTTTACTATGATTTCACTCCAAAACTTTAAAATTAACTTTATGAGACAAATGATTAATAATTAAATGTGATTAAAGTAAATGAGAGATTAATGGGTTATAAAATGGTATTATGGATATTAAGCTATGTGGTTAATGTGTTGAAATTAGATTTATCCACTAATTTTGTATAATGAAATTAAATCTGCTGCCATGTGTCATAACACATTAAGACAGTGGATAGGTGAGTATTTCCAACTTTCATTGATGTTGATCTAGAAAATTCATAATTGTGTAAAGTGAGTTATAATGAATGTTTAATTATTATAAAAAAAAAATCCATATTGCTTAAATCAAATTCGTTAATGGACCCAACGATAGGCGATTATAAATAGAGATAAAGTAGCTTTTCTATAAAGGAAAGGATCTATGAAAAAAATTGCAATCTTTGATGTTGGTTTAATTTTTCTAAAGTGATCACCTTCATTTTGATCTCTTTATTTGTTTTTATTTTAATGAATTTTAAAAATATAATATATGTTGAGAGTTTCAACGTATTTCAATTTATAGCTATTTTTAATATTTCTAATAGTACTGGAGATATATAATAATAATAGTAGTAGTAAATCATAACAAATATCGAAAAATACAGTAAAAGATATGTAATGATTGTTTGTTTTATAAATATGGTTAGGATTCAAAGAAAACCCATTAGGAGATTGTTTAAAGTGAAGATAATAATTGAAGCAACTTTATCACGGTTGACTATAGTGACAAATTGTGATTAAATCGAAGTATTTTATGTGCAATATGTCTGCGCAAAAACTCACGTGAGACGGTCTCACGGATGATTTTCGTGAGACAAATACTTTTTACCCATTATCAAAATTCATATCCACAAATTTACATGTGAATTGTGAAGTGTGGGGTCATGGGTTGACCCATATCACATGAAATGATCCGTGAGACGGTCTCACATGAAACTTATTCATATGTCTTCATCAATGAAAACAATTACAAAATTTTCTGATTTTTCTAAGTGAATCGCCACTAAAGTTCTTTAAATGGTAGTATCTAAACAGGTGGCACAACATAAAGGGTAATTTATTTCTCTCCTTTTCTTTTGGGTTTTATTTCAAATGCCCAGTTTAAGTGCATTTGTTTGTATATAGATCATATACATTGAAGATGAAATCCACAATCACAAACTCAAAGTGGAGCTTAATTAACCATGATTCAGTTATATTTGTAGCACAATTATACATTAATCTTTATCTGAACTTCAGTGTTTGGAGGTAAATTTTTGACATTTATAATTTACTTATTCAATTAATCTGGATTATTTTACTATACATTCCACAATTCTTAAGAAATATTCAATATCAACAATGTTATTATTCCCACTTATTTCAAATTATATATAATAATTATATTAATCCAATTATTGTGAAATGTTCACACTTTTTTTTTTTGAAACATTCAAACTTATATATCATATATGATATATATATATATATACATAAACACCATGTGAAAGGCAAATATATTATAAAGTTCAAAATTTCAACACTCCATTGTAATTTGACCAAGCATTGCCTATTTAATGCTTCTAGAATTGAGTGTGTAGTGTGTGTTTGTTTATGTATACATAAAAATACATTTGGAATTTATGAGTTTCTCACATACACAAATTAAATACAAATTACTAGCAATCTGATACAAAATCTATAGCAATTTCTAAGGCTCCAACAAAACCCAATATTTATATATAATTTTATCAGTTCCATATATATATATATATAATATTAGAAAATAGAATTGTGATTACAGCCTGCATTCAACATAATAAAACAAGAAGAACCAATAAACTATAACTCAGAAATGTTCAAAGTTGGAAGTTAGAATTCCAAGTGTTGAAACAAGGGCTTTAAACTAACAGGCAACCACCTTCAGCCTCAACCACATTATTCTCAATCTCAACAAACTGAATAAGCACATACAATACAAAATAATTTGTTTATACATACGAAGACAAATCAAACCAGAGAGTTTCAGAAACCATGTCTTTATTGAAGATCTAGGCCTATAGCTAGCTTAATGACCCAACAACTTTATAATATAATTACAAGAATATGATAACAAGGAGAGCACAAAACAACTAACTTCCATTTAATATCATCGGAAACTCGTGGATTCCTGCAAAATCTTTAACTGTAAAACCGACTTTCTCAAACCTTCCTTTCTCGTTGCTCTGCCTGAACTTTAAGTATTCCAAACAAACAAATGGGTTGTATATCCTGGCATGTTGGTGGCCCACCACTTGGTCGGGTGCTGAGATCACCTTCTCGTCCTCGAAGCACCAAAAGAAAGCCAGAGAGAAGCGGTTTATAGGTTTCTTGAGCATCACCCTATGCTCGGAGGATCTGAGCCGCTCGTTGCTCCAGGCCTGCAACATGTCTCCAATATTTACAACAAGGGTTCCTTCACATGGGATGATGTTCATCCATTTATCATCCTTTGATCTTACTTGAAGACCACCTATTTCGTCCTGGTACACGATTGTCAAACAGCTCATGTCCGTGTGCATTCCAAGACCCTCAGCTTCTTCCTCTATGTTCTCAGGAGGGGTGTAGTTGTTTATCCTCAAGTATCCATGGCAGTTGTTGAATTCAGAATCATAATATATGCTTTCAAATCCTTCTCCTAGAGTCATCAGTACAAGTTTAAGGATTGTCTTTGATAATTCGGTCACTTTACTGCCATAATCTTGCAGTACTACACTGTACAGAGAAGGCTCGCGTCATGAATGCACATGATTTTTTCCAGACACATGAAAAGTCAAGTCCATTTAATTTGCAAAGAGAAGTAGTGTTACCTGAATTCAGAATCTAGTTCACCAAGGACATCTGCAGATTTCTGGGCGGAGGTAGCAAAGTCTGGCCCTGAAACTCTAATTGTCTCGAAGAAAGGAGATGCAATAAAATGAGGGGTGTACGTTTTGAGCAAGGAGGAAGGGCCTAGTTTGAGCTTGTCCTCAGACGGTAGGCAGAAAATCTTGTTAGAGAGAGAGTGAATTTTGCTGTAGAGATCTTTGGAGATTCCATGATTGATGATTTGGAAGAAGCCCCACTCTTTGCAAGCTGCAGCTAGAGACGCAAAAGATGATGAGTTCAATGGCTGAGAAACATCTAAAATAGGAAGTTGTAAGGGATTCTCAGATTCATAGATCATGTTTGTCGGAGCCCAGAAGAAGATAGTGCCTAATTTTCCACTCAATTTGATCAAATGCTAATATATATAAGTCGAAAGCGGCCGTCTTTACTGTATATTATACTCACATACACCATAATATACAGACAAAGACATATCCAATCTCAACTCACTTGACTTTTATGCAGCACACGGGGTAATATTACAGCACACGGAATTGACCTTTATAAGCAAGCAGTCATTATAGAGATATATAGGTGAGCCTTATTATTGGAAGTGAAATCTTTGGCATACTTAGTAATGTCAAACATAAGAAAAGTCCATAATTTATTTCATATTTTATGGTGCACCTGATTCACATTTTGGACTCTTGTGGGAATGTCTTCTGCTATGCTGCATTTGTTAGGAAAGTTGAGGACTTTGCATTATTAGAAATTGAAACCTGGTTTTGATCTTTATTACTCTAAGTCTACTGACTTGTTATTTGCTAGAATCAGTTGCCCGCCAAATAGGATACAGACATTGAGATCTTTACGATGGAGAGTTTTTGAAAATGACAGCAAAATAGCCAACGATACATGTGAAACCATTAGCAGTAGGTAATCACAATCAAACCATGGAAGAGCTCAACAGATCATTTTATTCACATGATGACGATAACAAACTTTTGGAAATTCAGCATATATCAAGTCCGTGACATGTTTCACTTCCAAAAAGAATGCATTTTGCTGTGATCTTAACAAAGAACGTTTACATGAAGAAGACCAGGCTCATAATTACAACAATTGTCTATAATCCACTTCAAACTTTATTAGCATGAGTAATTATATTTCAACTGATTCTTCCTTCCAAAAAAGATGCTGCTTGGCTGATTCTTATTTCCCCGTCCTGTGTGTGGCATGGGCATATAATTTGTCTATTATATTTCTATTAAACATCCGACCAGATTCAAAGGGGCTCCCAACTTGTAGTAAGTAAAGTATCTCTCATCATACTATCAAGTTGGTAATCAAAACTACTAAAAACCACCACTTGAATTGCCAACTAAAAAAGTCATTGTATCAACAAGAACTTTCGATAAATCATGAAAACATGACATGAAAAATCGAACCATCCTACGCCAAGCACATTCGAAAGTTACCACCAAAAACACAAAATTTAAGGCACACATTACACAGAAAAATCGCAAAATGCTCTTAAATACAGAGCATCCCTATGAGACAAGGTCAATTTTCTCACTGCAACAAAAACAATCAATTTCTTTTTAATTTTCTTCAACTTCCCAATCTATCCACCAAGCCTTGAAACAATTGCAAATATCATGAGTGGTTTTTATCAGCAATTCAATAATTCCTGCAACCCCACCAAGGCACCAACCACTAAATTATTCAATCAAGGCAACAACCTTCAGTTTTCAAGATTAGTTCAAATCAAACAACAACTGGCCCATATATCAAAGACTTTAAGATTTTATTTTATCTAATAGTCATTAATCCAATAATTAAACCCTAGCATTCATCCTGCTCCTCAAATATTCAATAGAAGATATAACATTAACTTTTTAAAATAAAACAACAGAAAAGAAAAAGGCATATGTAAAATCTATATCTATATATATATATATAAAGACGACCTTCAATAAAAATAACATAACTAATTTTCTCTCCTAAATTTACATACTATAATTGGAAAGAATTTAGTTACAATAATTAAAAAAATCAAAAATAAAAAGATTTATACTTTTAAGGATTGTAGAGTCCACTAGGTTAGGCTATAGCCTATTGATAGGTTATGTAGATTATTTTTGTCTTTTTTTATATTTATATAAATCACATTCTTTAAATTAAATCATTTTTTATTTAAATTTTTGTTATAATCAATGATAAATCAAATTTATCATTTTTGTAGCTAGAATTTAATTGTTCCATTTAATTGTTCCTTTTATTTAGTATTCACAATTTTGATAACAAGTGGGTATAAGTGAATGAATGTATACTTAATGCATATTAAATAAGAAATCATGATTTCTAAATTAAATGATTTTTCATTTAGAATTTATGTTTAATATATGATTGATCAGTTTTATCGTTTTTATTATAATTTGTTTATTGTAATTTTTAATTTTTAATTTTAATTTTAATGAGACTATGAGACAATTTTAGGGATGTAGATTTTTTTAACAAATCATAATTTCAAATTAAATAGTTTCTTCATCTAAAATTTGTTGTTAATGCATGATATTAGATTTATCATTTTTTAAGAATTCTGATTTGTTAATTTACATTGCATCGTAAAAAATAACAATGTATAAATTTGATATTTAATTTTTTGTACATAATTATATTTAACACAATTAGAAATAAAAAAAACAAATGACTAAATTAAACAAAGATTAGGAAATAAAAAAATAAATTTTAAAATACAAAGTTTTAGACTTTTGGAGAATTAATTATAATGAAAAACATTTTTATATAATTTTTTGGTTTATTTGTCAATTTAAGTGGGTTCAATATTCAGTTATCTACGTTATTTGAATATATATAACAATATATTAAAATATTTATATTTTTTCTTTAATTAATTATAAATAATTAAGTTATTGGTTAGACCGAAAATTTCAAAGAAATTTATAATTGTGAACGTCAGGGAATATGCTGTTTTGTCAATAAAATTAATCATTTATTAAGCATGCATCAAAAAATACAATAATATATTTATTATGATACTTATGTCTATATTATAAACTGCAACATGCATAAAATATCTTTATGAGTTAAAATGTTTTTTTAATATCAATTATCGTTTAACATCCATAACACAATAAATGTTTCTCATTACTAAATTTAATTTTTGTTTACAAAATTGATTAGTGTATAAAATTGGTGTCATTTTTAACAACTTCATATTTTAAATATAGATTTTATAATTCATTGTTCAACAAAAATATAAATTTATATATTATTGTTTGCATTTTAAAAATATAATAATATTTAAAATGAGAAACAGTAGAGATAAAATGTCTAAATTCTTATTGATATATAATTTAGGTTACCATAATACTATCACATTATATTATTAAAAAATTTAAAATTAATAAATTAAATTACAACCCGTGCATCGCACGGGTATAATTCTAGTTATACTAAAAGCAAGCAAATTGGAGAAAATTTCTAATTTGACAATTTCCCTCCTAAAAATGTTACATCAATTGATGATGTGTAAAATAATTTCTTTTTCTTTTAATTTTTCAAGATTTCATTTTAATTTTCAAAATTAATTTAATAATTTTAAATTACATGACTTTCTTAATAAGCTATCAAATATTATAATAAAAAATAAAAGAAAAATATATATAATTTTTGATTAATAATACATTATAATGAAAGAGAGAGAAAATTTATCTTTTTTATGCATTTATATTATGCATACTATTAAATTTTTGTTTAAATAATTATAAATTATAAAAGATCACTTAAGTTAAATGTTTATAAAGTAAATAAAATTTATATAATATAATTTATTGTAGAAAATTTGTTTTTTTCATATTAACATACTCACGTGTCTTCTTTTTAAAAAGTCTTTTTTATTTTAATATATATTTTGTGATAAAATATTTAAAAGAATTTTTGAAATTCATCTAATTAAATATAAATGTTTAAGATAATATAAATATGTAAAAGTTTTATGAAGTTAGAAGTTAATACGAAAGTATTTTATGTTAGAAGTATATACTACGTAATGTGTAATGTAAGAAGAAAATATAAGCATTCAATGTTTTTTAATATTACAATATACATAAAAGAATATGAAAAATGTAATTATGTAAATTCATCTCTATACTATATCTAAAATGATAATAGTTGGTGATTATTATCAATTGTCATTCAATTGCAAAACTATTAGCCAATAGGAAAAAAGGGAAAAAGCAAACTAAAAAAAATAGAAAAACTTTTAAGTATCTTATTGACAAGTTCCTAAAAACTTATTGGACAGTTTGAGTAATTTTTTTTAATTTCATTTTGATTTTTTAAATTAATTTAATAATTTTGAATCAAGCTTCCATATTAAACCATTAGAATTAGGCTTCATCTACAAGCCATTGTCCTACCTCTATATAAGTAATGCATGAATGAAGATGAAAGTCTCACTAAATGAGGATGAATTAGCTTATTGAAATGAAGGTTTAAAATATCAAAACAAAAAGGAAAATAATATAGCTTGAAATATCAAAAGAAGAAGAAAATTAATGATGGAAATAAGATGAAAAATTGAGGTGAAAATCATTTTCGCATTTAAGCAATGTATGTATATATACCTACTCACTTAATGAGAATGAACTATATGAAATGAAGGTTAGAAATATCAAAAAAAGAAAAAAAAAATGGTGATGAAAATAAGAAGAAAAATTGAAATGAAAGTTATTGTATACAAGCAATGTATATATAATAACTCTTATTTAATTAGGATGAACTAACATCAAATGAAAGTTAGAATTATCAAAAGAAAAAAAAATGATAGAAATAAGAAGAAAAATCAATATGAAATCATCATACTATATGAGCAATTCATAAATATCCACTCTCACTTAATGAGAATGAGCTAGCATAAAATGGAGATTAGAAATATCAAAGAAAAAAAATCAAGATGAAAGCTTTTTCAGATATAACGAGATATATATTACCAATACTGATTAAATTGTCATTTTGATTATCCAAATCCATTGATAAGTAATTGTATTACAAAAGTATAAAAAAAAACATTTAGCGTTATAACAGTATATATTATAAAAAACATTAAAAAATGATTTAACATTTTAGATAAATTACACTATATTATCAACAATAAAAATTATTAGATTATATAACAAGACGTGCATTGCGCGGGTGCACTGCTAGTACGGATAAACATCGTCAACATCCAAATCAATCGTCGAAGTGATTCAATGAATGTGAAACGCAAAAAATATTAAAAATTAGATTAGATTACTTACACGAAAACTAAAATTTAGGGAAAATTATCCGTTCTTGAGTGCTATGTAACTTGAATTTAATCATTCCTTTCCCAGAAAAGAGAAAATGGAGGAGGAAGCGAGCGAGTGTTTCTGCATCACTATCAATTGCTAATTATGAATTGCAATCAACTACCCAATTTAGGTTTTTTTTTTTTCCTTTTTCTTTCCATGTTTAAATAATAAAAAATTAAAAATGAGCTCTTCACAAATTTTAACGTTATTTTTTGGATTTAGGAAACTTAAGTTCTTCATGATCTTTAGGGGAAAAAAAGGTTTTTTTGTTATCTAAGCTTGAGATTTTCATCATTTATTTTCCAGTTTTTGTTTTTCAGTCTTATGTGTTTATTATTTTAGTGAACAGGTAAACATATTATATTTTGTTCTTAGTCGAAGAGGGCAATGTATATATTTTCGTAACACGAGGGACTACAGAGAATATGGATATAGTTTTGGGGTCAAAATGGAATTCTCTTTAATTTTACTACCAGCTTTATATATCTTCGACGTTCAAACTAGTGGTGGCTCTAGCAAACACTATACCGCCTCTCTCTCTCTCTCTCTCTCTCCCCCCCCCCCCCCCCCTTTCTTTGGGCTATTGATTTGATACCAAGGTCGCGTTTCAGAAAGCGAACATTTAATTCGCAATTATTTGTTCCTTTATATACGACTGTATGTCAAATGTGGTTCGATCTCGGAGTGCGCACCAAGTGTTC
Source organism: Scutellaria baicalensis (assembly GCA_005771605.1). Taxonomy (NCBI): domain Eukaryota; kingdom Viridiplantae; phylum Streptophyta; class Magnoliopsida; order Lamiales; family Lamiaceae; genus Scutellaria; species Scutellaria baicalensis. The sequence goes on from CM016726.1 coordinate 26,485,196, forward strand.
GATAAAGTTACTAAGAGACGCCAAACTCTTCAGAACTCACCAAATTGCAAAACCCATATTTCTTCAAGTAGAAAGCGCCTGAATTTGGTAGACGTTCTTGAATATTTTGAACAGAACGATATTATAAAAACATGGTCATCAAGAATATCGAGCTTGGTCCGAGAGAATCGATCCCAGGAGGCGATAGAATTGTTCAAATTGATGCTTGTCCATGAGCAAAGGCCGAATTTTGTGACGGTGTTAAGTGTCATAAAGGCTGCTGGTTCACTTGGTACGAAAGATTTGGCATGTGGAATTCATGGGTACTCGATAAAAATCGGTTTGATTGATAATCAGATAGCAGTTGCAACTGCTCTTGTTGGTGTTTACTCTTATTGGGACATGGGGAGTGCATGGAGATTGTTCAATCAAACACCTAATAGAGATGTGATTCTGTATAGTGCAATGGTTTCGGCATTTGTGAGCAATGGGGATTATTTGGAAGCTTTGGAGTTATTGAAGGAAATGCTGCTTTGTGGGGTGCCACCAAATCATGTGACCTTTTCAAGTATACTTCCTGCTTGTGCTGATCTTTCTGCGTTGAAGATTGGGAGAGAAATTCACGGATATTCTATCAAAAAGTCACTTCATTGTCATACAAATTTTCAAAATTCCCTTATCGGTATGTACTCCAAATGCAGACATTTAGAGACAGCACTTCAGGTTTTCAAACATATGCAAAACAAGGATATTGTTTCCTGGAGAATCATGATACGTGGTTGTGTTGAAAATGAGATACCACGAAAAGCCTTGGAGATATTTCGTGAATTGCGAACTTGCAGTGTTGAAAAACTAGATGAATATATTATCCATGAAGTAATTGTAGCGCATACACTATTGGATGAGAATTACTTCAGGCAAGGATTTCATAGTATTGTGTTGAAAATGGGGTTTACATTATATGTGTCTGTGGTGACTGGACTTCTTCAAATATATGCTACATTTGGCGATATTGAGTCGGCTAGGAATATATTTGATCATCTTAACTGGAAAGATCTTATTGCTTGGAGTGCCATGATTGCAGTTTATGCTCAAAGTGCACAACCTAACATTGCTTTTGATATATTAAGACAGATGCAATTGGTTGATCAAAGGCCTAATGAGTTCACTTTTGTTAGTTTGTTACTGGCTTGTAATTCATCTGATGCTGCAGGGGTTGGTGAAAGCTTACATGCACAGATAACAAAATATGGATATTCAACCAATACATTTTTGATGTCGTCTCTGATTGACATGTACTGCAAATTAGGAAAAACAGGGGAAGCGCAGGCTGTTTTTGATGAAAATACCAGCAAAGATTTTATATGCTGGAGTTCAATGATAAATGGCTATGCGGTTAATGGCTACGGGGAGGAGGTTCTTGAGTGCTTTTCAAACATGTTATCTGAGGGGATAGAGCCGAATGATGTTGTTTTCATATCAGTTCTCTCTGCTTGTAGCCACTGTGGGTTGGAGTACGAAGGTTGGAACTGGTTCCATGCCATGGAAGCAAAATATGGTATTAGGCCAAAACTTGCACATTATGCTTGCATGGTGGATATGCTTAGCCGCCAAGGAAACATTGAAGAAGCTCTTGAATTTGTAAATAATATGCCTATTGAACCTGATAAGCGAATATGGGGAGCTCTTCTTGCTGGATGCCGAAACACTCATGGACCTACTGAAATTCTAGTTAACTTAGCCAAGAAAGTGATTGGTTTGGATCCTGAAAATATCAGCTCTTATGTTGCTCTCTCCAACATATATTCTGAACAGGGTAGATGGGAAGAAGTTGAGAAGTTGAGACATATAATGGACACCAAATCACTGAAGAAAGTTGTGGGTTACAGCGCAGTTTGAGCTAAATTATAGAAGGCATCCCTAGAGTTCATGCTCAAGGAATCTGATTTTGGTGTCATATAGAATATATTTTCTCTTGGCTTGATGATGGATCAGAAGTATTCCCACTTGTTTTAGTTGCTTAAGTTACAGTTCCTCTCAAAGAAATTGGAAATAATTTTTGATCTCTGGACTTGATAAGCTTGCAGAAGCACAAAGTTTCGAAAAGCACTATAACAGCAGAAGAAATGAGAATGCAGGGTATAGATATATAAATTGACTGTAGAATAGGAGTGTGATTTGAGTTTGTGCTGATACAGCACCGACTCCATTCCAAATTGATTAAAAAATCTAGGTGATTTAGTTGCTTTCAGTCTGGTCATGCTGGTAGTATTAGCAAAAAAAAAAAGATATGTTTGACTGAAAGCTCAACTTTGAAGCAGGGTATTAAGGCATTAGAAACTCAAAGTGGATTCTTTGGAATTTCGCTGTTTTATCAGGTCAGAACTCAATGCTACATTGCTACTAGCAGCTCCACTGATTACGTTATAATGCTTAAGTATGACCTACCATATTGCTAGATCTCTTCATGTTTGGTTTGTAAGAATTTTATTGTTGATTATAATTGATTACATACATTTTTAATGAATTTTTGGCATTTCCTTAGATCTTTGCATTGCATTGCTTCAGCTGGGATACTATTTGGCAATTGGCTTTTTCCCTTTTTTATTTTTATCCCCTATTAGAGGTCTGCACAAAGTGCGATACATATGAATTTAGAACCACGACCTTGATGCAAATATCAGAATTTCTTTGTTCTCTTTGCTTGATCTATATTTCATGTAATGACTTAATATTTTCTCTTCATTGGCAGCACTTGTAACTGATCATATTTAAGCAACTTTGTTTAACTGAAGCTTAATAGCTTAATTTAAGACAACATGTTCTGAATTTAACTCATTAGCTTCTTGTAAGTTGTAACCCCCTATTCAAAAGATATTGAATTTTATGTTTAGATAAGCTATGACTCTCCTTTTATGAGCAATAAAATGTACAAGGAGCGAAACTATTCCTCTCTTGATAAGATGAAAGGTGCAATCCTCGAAGTACTTCTTGTTAGTGCCGAAGGCATTGCTCACACCAGTATTGTTGGTAGCACCATTGCTGGATGGATTAGTTCTTCTTTCTTCTGTATGATCATGTTTTATTTTTCTGGAAGCTATTGTCATTGTTGAGTTTGCTATGTTGACAGGGCATCCAGCTTACCATGTTATTCTTGAATGTGGTACTCAAATTTGCAGAAGCAAGACTTCATCAGGTTCTTTTGTAGAAAACCATTTCTCAGCTCAGATTTTATCCAACTGTGTTATTAAACATCATTGGTTCTACCAGGAGAACTGGACAAGATCTACTGGAATGAGAAAATCATATTCGAACTGCCAGCATCCGAGTTGGAAACTTTGAGCCACCTTAAACTCAAAATCGTGAACGAGGAATATTTCACTGATGGAGAATTTGTTGGTGAAACCATGTAAAAGTTCCACTAAAGATCACTCTTTGCATATGCTTCTCTTCTGTTATACATATAATCTTTTGAGTTAATATATTATCTTTACTTTCCAGAATTTTCCTCAAAGGAATAGTTGTCGAGGGAAATTGCAGAGGGTTGATAGAATTGCATCCAGCACCATTCAACGTGGTGCTTGATGATGACACTTACAAAGGACAGATGATGATTGGATTGAAATTCATTCCAAACGTAAGTTTCTCTTTCTGTGTTGTACTCATCATGAACGATGATAGTACAGTGTCTTATGAGTTATGTCATTTGTCGATTTTACAGACCGTTCTACATATGAAACGAAAAGAAAATGTGCAAGAGGGAAACGATCTAGGCGAATCCATCTGCGCGATGATTTCGAGTATCTGGCAAATGAAGTGGTGGAAGCTTTTCTCTTCATATAGGAATAGGTTTCTCATAGATAAGCAGAAAGAGAATTAATGATATTGGAGAATGTTACCTTAATTTTCATGTTGTGTAAATTTATTTCTACAGAGTTGCATTACTGAAAACTTTTTGAAGACTATAATGTTATGAATTTGTTGATTTTATATTTTATTTTTCAACTATGCAATGTCGATTCGATTAATTATCACAAGTCAAATTCTCTATATAATCCGACTCTTGAACATCTCTAATAGCATGAGGTGTTAGCTTTGAATAGTTTCTAAAATTAGCTTTTATGAAAGGTCATATTTTCTTATGAATTTGAAAATTTAAAATTTAAAACCCATCTTAGAGATTATGACAACATTCTATTTTAATTAAAACCTTATGCCATATTATATAGCAATAGTTGAAAAGTGTGGACTATCAGTCACCTCTATTGTCACTATCACTTAATTATTTACAAACTAAATTTATATCATAATTGGACTTTCCTTTGTAAATACAGATTAACACATTTTCTGCGAACAAAAATCAACTCTCCTTAATTGGGTCCAATTCTCATCATTAAAAAATGCAACTTAATTTTTCTTCTAATTATTTTATTGATAATTATCGGTTTCATTTGACTATTCTTCAATTATTGAAATAATTCCGACTTTAACTCATTCCACTCATTTGCACGTTCTATAATGTGAACCAAAAAAGAATGGTGTGCACGTCTATCAATTGGACCTGTTTAGTTTGGTAAAATTGACAAATTAGTAACTTAAATCATGTTTCTATAGTTAAGTCATATTTTTGTCCATAGTTTTTTATTAGCAATTTTTATAACTTTATACTACGTAACGTTACTAGTGATGCAACTTTTTGGGTTTTTTTGTGTTAGCATTATTCTCTATGTTTCTAAACTAAATTCCTAATACAATCATTAAACTAAATTTGAATAAATTTATTTTAATTTACAATGTTCACTGATGTATACTAAGTCACTAATCAAAGAGCTTAGTACTTTTTATTTGATTAAGATCAATATAAATCAAGAAATTGCCAATATAACAAAAATTGACTTTATGAAGTTATTAATTATAGGGTTTTGAAACTTTAATTTTGCAATAAAATAATTAGTTTACATGAGTTCTAGGGCCAGATGAAAATAATCAACTTATTAAATATTATCTCCCACCACCCAAATTTATTCTTTAATAAAAACTACAGCATGACAGAGTTCATGGAAGCATCCAAGAGAGCACTACTACCCAATTATTTAATAAAATATTTGTCAAACATTTGTTTATTTAGTTATATATTGTACCTAATATAACCACCATAATTATGCTCTGATTTCCAACTCATATACATCACACCACTTTTGCAGCCAATCTCACTTCTTTCCTTTCTCTCCTCCAAATTCAAAATAAGCTTAAGAGATCTTATTCTCTTTATTTGAAAATCTTTTTTTTAGATCAGTTAATTGCTTATAATTCAAGATTGTGAAAGTAGAAAAAAAAAATGGTTCTTTTTGGAGAAAAAGTTGGAAGAATTTGGAAAAAGAGAAGTTGCAAACGGTAGCCTTGAGTTCCCACTGTTCAAATTCAAATCATTAGTCACCATTAAAAGGTATATAAAGAAATATACCGTTGCTTTCTTTTTCTAACTGCCATTTTGCTTTATTCACATATTTTTTGTTCTCTTTTATTTATTTATTTCAATTTGAGTAGTATGTACCAAACTTCTGATCTAGAAACAGTGACAATTGCTGCTTTTTTGTTGCTTTTATTTTTTTTTTCTTTTGAGCTAGCCCTTTTGCATGCAAGAAATGTGGGCTGTTTCCCGGGTTGTATTGCATTCAAACATTCAATTTTGAATACTTAGGAAGAGATTCAAGAATCTTGATTTGAGTGTATAATATAACTCAAAGTGTTTATAGGTAAAGTAGAAGAAATCATCAGAAATGGAGAGCATATTAGGAAATAGTGAAGAGAGTTGTGAGTTGGGGGGGTATGAGGCATCATCTCCTTCATCAGTGGATCAAGCAACGACGACTACGTATTCGCTTATGAGTGGTGACTCGTTCGCGTATTCTGAGGTCTCAGACGATCACAGCTGTTCCGAGGTTGCTTCCCCGTTCAGCTGGCGAGGCCTCAAGTCCCCTGCTCGCGCTGCCCTTTTCAAGTTAGGAATGAGGCAGCAGAACAAGAATGGTGGTGGCTTGGATGATGAGATTATGGATTTAGGTAAGCTTTTTCATTCATCACCTCTCTCTCTCTCTCTCTCTCTCTCTCTCTACAAATGTTTCTGATAATTTTTATGGACAGAGCTAGAGATGATGAAAGAGAGATTTTCAAAGCTGTTGTTGGGTGAGGACATGTCTGGAAGTGGGAAGTGTGTCTGCACTGCTGTCACCATCTCTAATGCCATAACCAACCTCTATGGTACCCTCTCTCTCCTCTCTTTCTCTCTCTAAAAAACACCTGTATGATAGATAACATGGATTTTAATTGCAATGCAGCATCTGTATTTGGCCAGCATCAGAGAATAGAGCCATTGCATACTGAGAAGAAACTGATGTGGAAGAGAGAAATGAACTGTCTATTATCTGTTTGTGATTACATAGTAGAATTTAGTCCCTCATTGCAGACTCTAAAAGATGGGACTACTTTAGAGGTACAAAATCATGGTCAAACTAAATTCTTACCATACATGTCTCTTAATAGGGTAAAAATCTCCACTTTCAGGTCATGACCAGCAGGCCAAGATCAGATATTCATATCAACCTACCAGCCCTGAAAAAACTTGATGCAATGCTATTGGTAAGAAGAGGGAGGAGTTAAAACTGAATATTTTAGCCCAAGGGTGAAGCTGATGGTGATGATATTTTGTTTGGAAACAGAGTATAATGGACAGCTTTGAGGAGAGTGAGTTTTGGTATGCAGAAGAGGGAAGCAACTCGACTCGTTCTGGGTCATTCAGGAAGCTCGTTCAGCCACAGCCACAGCCACAGCCTCAACGAAAAGAGGAGAAATGGTGGTTACCTGTTCCTTGTGTAGCGCATGGCGGCCTCTCTGAGAAATCGAAGAAACATTTGAGGCAGAAGCGCGATTGTGCTAACCAGATTCACAAAGCTGCAATGGCTATAAACAGTGGGATTCTCTCTGAAATGCAGATTCCGGATTCATACATGACATCCCTCCCTAAGGTATAATTATGTATTGATGGGGGAGAAAAAGATTCATTTCGTGCCGTGTATCATGGAAATCTGCAAAAGATTATTGATATTTTTTCTTCAAATGTATACAGAGTGGAAAAGCAATAGTAGGAGATACAATCTACCGTTACATGTATAATGCAGAAAAGTTTTCACCTGATTATCTCCTGGATTCTCTCAACATAAGCTCCGAGCATGAAGCTCTTGAGCTTGCAGACAAAGTCGAAGCCTCAATGTACACATGGCGCAAGAAAATGTGCATGGCTCACTCAAAATCATCGTGGGACATGGTCAAAGATCTCATGTCCGACATAGACAGGAACGACAAGAATCATGTCTTGGCAGAAAGAGCTGAAACTCTCTTGTTCTGCTTGAAGCAACGATATCCTGAACTTTCACAGACTACATTAGATACGAGCAAAATCCACTACAACAAGGCAAGTTCTCTATCTAAATCACAAGATCATACACACTATACTACCCCATGCATCGAACCAACCTTTTGACAATCGTTATCACAGAAGAAGATTGAACTCTTTCATTTAATACTATGTGCAGGATGTAGGACAGGCAGTGTTGGAGAGTTATTCTAGAGTATTGGAAGGCTTGGCATTTAACATTGTTGCTTGGATTGATGATGTACTCTTCGTAGATAAAACGATGAAAAATCAGGCAGAATAGCAGGTAGTCACTCAGTCCAAAGGAACAAGAAATACAAGCTCTTCACAATCATTTTTTGGAATGGAGGGCCAACTTCTACAGTGCAACATCATCAACATTTGCCTTTCATTCTTCACTTTTGTAAAAGGGATAGACAGTGATTTCTTAAGTTCTGTATATTCTGGGATTTTACTCTATGTAGTTCATTTTCTTCCATGTAGAGATAGACACATGCATTACTACTCATCATCACACTAAAAGCCCTCAAATTTTTGTGTAAATAATGCTTCTGTCAATATGTCATCAAGGTAGTAAACTCTCTACATATGGCTCAATGCAGTATGAATGGTTAAGCCCCACATTACATGGCACTGGATAATAATTTATGTAAATGTATGTAGTAATCAATTGAAATAACTGAAACAGAAGCTTCTTTCAATGTTAATCTAAGGATCTATAATATCCTTTCAATCAAACAAATTTGCATGAAAATATGTTACAAGATTCAAAAAACCGTCATAATTAGATCCCCTAACCAATAAAATAGTTTCTTCGAGTGTTGTAGTGCTGAACAAATTACAACACTACAAAAAAATTGAAGATCAAATCAACAAACCATAAAACAGATCAAACATATTCAAAAATGAAACAGAAATCTTTAACACAGAAGTTCTCGTATATAAATGCAGGTCCTTTAAATAATAACAATAACATTAAATACACACATATCAAATTTTCAGTTTCTATTCCATGAAAATCATATCAAGAATTCCAAGCATTATATCTTCATCATCACCAAGAATTCAAGAAAATCCAATCAAAATGCAAACAAACTAGAGTACCTGTAAGAAACTCGATGAATAAATCATTTTCCAACAGCAAAGAAAAAAGGGGCAAAAAAAAAAAAAACAGAAAAAGAAAAAAAATTAGGGTTGCATAGAGCAAAAAAACGATCGAAATTAATTGCAATAAATTGAACATAATCTACATATAATGAATAGATCGCTCATCAAAATCAGATTTTTTTTATTAATCGTAAGTGTATTTTATATCATGGGATTTTGATTTCAAGAATCTTAATTTTTGGAAATTATTATTAATGGTAAGTTATTTGTTATGGAATTATTAGGGAAGAGAATTTTGTCAAGTCTTGTGAGACGTTAATGCTGGTCAAATTAGTTAACGAGTGAGTCAACATGAATTAATACCATCAACATAATCTTATATACCGTTGGGCACATAGAAGCACGAATTTAGGTGTTATATACATGCTCTTCAGGTGTTATATTTCTTGGTGTTATAAATATATTCTACAGTATCATATGTATATAAGAGTATACATGTGATATCTGTAGAGTATATACATGATACTTGTAGAGTATATATTAACACTATATGATGATTCTGAAGAGTATATACATGCACAAAAACTCATGTGAGACGGTCTCACAGGATCCTTATTACCCATGTGTTGAATTTATTTTCACAAATTTCAATATGAATTATTAATTATGGGTTATAGGTTGACCCGTCTCACATAAGAAGATTCGTGAGACGGTATCACATAAGACCCACTTATATACATGATACTTGTACAGTATATATTTAACATCATATGATGATTAATTTGAGGTATCATGCCCTGGGCACACAAGTGTCACTCTATTTATTTTGTATTTAAAAAAAATTCTTTTTCCTTTTAAAGGTACGATTTTGACTTGAATAATAATTTTTGAAACAAATTATATCAGCAACTTTTACTTAAAAAAACTATATTTAATTAATAATATTAGTTGTTATTCTTTTAAATTTTATTCAAAGTGTTATTTACCTGAAAATTAGTATTTATAATTTTAAATTGAAAGCAATTCAATAGGGTATTGAACAACTTGGAAATAATATCTACTATCTTATTTGAAATTAATTTGATGTGGATCATCTATTATCTTAATCTCGTTTTTAGTAAAAGTTAGTGACACAAGTAGACGTAGTTCGTGATTTGCTAAACTAAAATAAACATATGCATATGAGTACTAAAATCAATCACGAACTACATTTAAAATCTAAGTATTAGTAAAATGACTTCAAAGTTTAAATTTAAGAAAACAGTCAATTTGGAAAATATTATGCCCTTTAAGAGTTTCTACTTAATCTACCCATTTCTTGGTAAGTGACACATAATTAGCAAAAAATCCTAAATACTAGTAGTTCATAAAATAATTTATTTTCTCTCCTCATGTAATTATTTTATGATAAAGAAGTACTCCTTCAATTCATTTTAAGTGTTGTTGTAAAGTTACAAATAAAGTAAGGATTATAGAATTTTCTCTATATAACCTTCATTAAAAGAGTCTCTTCTTGACCTTTTATTAAAGATATGGGTAACATAATTTATGAATTAAATAAGCATGGTATGTATTATGGAAAATGACAATTGAAAATGAAACATTATAAAATATTAAAACGGCACTTAAAAGGGATCGAATCGAAGGGAGTAGTTGACAATGTTGCAATCAATCAATGAGTGTTATGAATAAAATACACTAATAAAATACTTTGTAGATAATTTAAATAAATGATAATAAAAATGAGTTTTTTTAAATTATAATTCATGTGTATATATATCAAATTATTGGCCGTGTTTGGCCACATGAATAAGTTTTTCCTGCAACCAAAAAGGGATAAACGCAATTATTTAAAAAAAAAAAAAAAACGGATAATCTTACAAAATTTATTTATTTATTTCGGCTCACTCTAGGTGTTGAGTTCAATGCAATTTCATCAATTTTCTCAATTCCTTCTCTGATTAAATCTTCCGATTTTCTGCTAATTAGAACTCGTGGTTCCGTAATCAATTCACTTTTTTTTTTTTTTCTGGGAAATTTAATCTGAAATGGCTGTAAATATCTACTATCTGAAAAATCGAGAATAGGTTCCTGAAATTAGTAGCTTCAGAGTTTGAGATCTGGCGGCCACTTCCAATTTGGTGAGACGTTTCGATTTTCAGCGTTTTGAACCTGATAATTTGCTGTGGGTTATTTGCGCCATTTCTGAAAAAAAGATTGGATTTTTATTATTTATTCAGAGGTGAATTCAGCTGGTGAGCTACTTTTAGCCGTGCTAATTAATATAGAGAGTTATTCAGAAGCAGTTTCGTGATTTTGTTTACTTATTATATGTTACATTTACAGTTTAGAAAAGCAGTGTGATGTTTTGGGAAGTTTATGGTATAGCTTTGTAGTTTTCTCATATAGTGCTCTTTATAGCTGAAATTTGCCTTTTTTCTGTAGTTCATAGTATAGTTTTCTTGAGGGGTTTCATTTTGTTTAGCCATAATTAACTTCTATAAGGATTTGGGGTTAGATTTCGACGTTCTCTAGTGTATAATTTTACTTTAGTAGGGGATAAAGTATTTTTCTTGGAGCTTTTTTACTTGCAAATGGATTATTCTAGAGAAAATGGCTATTCTAGTGGTGATGTGGTGAATGTTCTTTCTGGCAACTCTGGAAATGCTGTTAGTGAGAACTGGGGTTTGGGGCTTGTTGATCAAGCAGTTTGGGCGACGGAGGATGACTATCAGATGTGGAATGGGGAAGGTTCTTTTGACACCAATTCTAATTATGATGGGAGGGTATCCCAATCGAGGTCTGGCAGTGAGCCGCCAAATAAAAGGTCTCGGAATTCCCATTCGGGTGACTTGTCAGCTTCCAGTAGGTCTAAGGCTATTGGAAAGATGTTTTACAAAACCAAATTATGTTGCAAGTTCCGAGCTGGAACTTGTCCGTATATCACTAACTGTAATTTCGCGCATAGCATTGAGGAACTTAGAAAACCACCTTCTAATTGGCAAGAGATTGTGGCTGCTCATGAGGAAGAACGAGCATCATCATCTGAACCCCGAGAGGAATTTCAGATACCGATTGTAGGGGTTAGTGATGAGACGCAGAGGTCTTATAAAGGACGGCATTGTAAAAAGTTCTACACGGAGGAAGGCTGCCCTTATGGGGAGAATTGCACTTTCCTTCATGACGAGCAGTCAAGATCCCGAGAAAGTGTGGCGATAAGCTTGGGACCAGGTAGTGGCAGTGGATATGGAGGCAATGGAAATGGATCGACATTGAAGCCTTCAAACTGGAAAACTAGGATTTGTAATAAGTGGGAGCTTACTGGGTATTGTCCATTTGGAAGCAAATGCCATTTTGCTCATGGATCTGCAGGTATAACATTTATTTCTATTGCAATCATGAATGCAAAATTCAAATTTGGTCTTGAAGTGATATCTGTTGCATTTGTGAGTCTATATGAGGTTTTATTCTGCCAATATTCAATGAGCTCCAGATGTTTTATCTCCTGCAACAAGTGTTAATTGTGAAAAGGAGAGAAGTTCGCTAAGTTAATGATTATGAGTGTGTTATAGATATTATACATGGGATCCATTTTAATGCTGTCATTATATTTATTTGTTTTCCTCCATAACAATGACCAATTGTGTTCATCAAACTTGCGGTTTTTACTTATGAAGCCATTACAATCTATTGCTTTAACCATCCAGCATAATAGGCTACTTTGTTTTGTTCTTATGTAATAGTTCTATAGCTTGTGTATCTCTAATACCCAATTTTCATGTCAACTTTATGCATGTTTAATAATGCCATGATAACGAGAATATAATTTTGAAAATTAGCAGTTAATTCTGAGATGCTTTGTTCAGTGTTAACTCGGGTTTTTTCTTGTTTAGATTTTCAAATTTTAGGTACTTTCTACTCTTCTGTTTCCTTTAAATAATAACAATTTGTTAGATGAGCTTCTATGTCTAAGATTATCTCAAATTTTTCAAAAAACAGAACTACATCAGTATGGTGGCGGACCAATGGACTCAGAAGTTAAAGATTCTTCGACTCCTGATGCCAAACAAGGCTCACTACCTGCTAGAAATTCTGTAGATACAGTGGTTGCAGCTGCTCCTCACTCGGATGGTTATCATATGGGAATTCCGTCCCAGAGATTGTCCAATGTGTCACAGAAAACTGGACAGAGATCCACTCAGAAATGGAAAGGCCCCAATAAAATTAGCAAGATATATGGTGACTGGATCGATGACCTTTGAGTAAGCTACACTTTATTCCAATATAGAACTCGTTCTTCATGGAATAAAAACATGATCATGTTGTTGTTGTACAATGATTTTGCTCTGTAAAATATAGAACCAACGTGTTAGCAAATGTTTCTTTTCTTTCGCTTGGTCTCAGCATAAAAGGCTTCATTTTGGCAGCTTGTTATGCATTTTTTTCCTGCATATAATTACAAGACTTGAAAAAGCAATCTGTGAGTCAAGATGGGTTTGGAACCACTGCAATTCAATTGTGGTTTAATGTGTATCTGGCTTCTTACATGGTGATTTCCTGCCCTAAATTTTCCTAACCTTCTGTATTTTAGGGACCTGAGTCATTTATGTAGTTTTGGTCATTAAATTACTGGATATTATGTTTCTGTACTAAAAAATATGTTGGAAATGAAAGTATGTTTGCATACGTTATTGAGAAAAAAGGAGTTCGCTTTTTAACAGGGATAACTATTATTAAACGAGATGTAAAATTGTAAAAGTGGATGAGAAAAAATATGGAGATGATGAGAATTCCAAAATAGATGGATGCAGGAAAACAAACAAGATGAGAAGGTGGACGAAACTTGCCACATATCATTCATAACTGAGATCATCATTTTTTGTAACAAACTATAGCTGAGCATCAAAGAAGCTACAAGCACATTCCTCATGCATTCGACTCAGCTCAAGACAGAGAAACATACATTTATATCTCTATATATACAATAACACTATGAAATGCAGAATTTGGGAATGATTAAAGGGGTTAGTAATGAGCAGGGCCTCAGATATATGTACCAGACGAAAAGCTAGGAAAAAGCTGTCTTCAGATCTAACCCGAACACCAAGGCACCTGTAAAGAATGAGTCTACGAGCAGCTTCCTTGCCGCGCAGGAACAAACAGTCGCCCTCGTTTCCTCAAAGAAGAAGTTAACAACCAAGGATATGCAACAAAGATGAGATATTTGATTCAGGGGGGTAACTCCTTCGCCAAAAAATTCAAAATGGAGGTGTGGGATGCCATCCCTCGTTTCAGCTATCCTCGTCTACTGCACCAATGTAAGTGAGGTCCGTCCTCCTCACTCTCACAGCCCCCTTAAGCCAGTACGATGCCTTCAAATTAGTATGATCACCACCACTGATGCCAGCAGAGTTTGGTGAAGCCTGGCCCGATCCAGCTCCATCCTCCAAAAGGGTCCATTGATCGATATCCATATTATCAAGGTCCTGTTGCGAAACCTGTGACTTGGTTTTCATACCTGAGGAGGCACGTCCTGGCAAGGCCGTACTCCTCTGAGGTACATTTGAATTGCTAGGATTTAATGATGTTACTGTATTGCTGGGTTGAAGACAGGCAAGGGCAGCGGGTGATACTGATGGAGGTTGACAGGAGATGGAAGAGCGGCCCAATGGGATAAGAATAGGGAATGCAGTTTGAATGCGGATCCGAATTGTCTCAGGCAATTCCATGCGATCCAAGTCATTCTGCATTTATTTACAAAAGATAAGACAGGTTGACATCCAACCAATTATTGCCAGGGATAACTACAAAAACCAAGATTTAGCCTATTTACAAAATTAAACAACTCTTTCAAAACCTACAAATATGACTAAGGTTTTCTTAAAATTGTAGTACCTCCAGGTGAGCACTTTAATCTCATAAAATAATAGGGTTTTTTTTTTTTCTTTTGAAGGCTGAACCTCAAGGATAAGATTTTTATTTTTTTTAGCATTATTAGTTTCTGTAAAGCAAAATTAAGAAATAGAGCTGCAAGGCAATAGTAGACTTTCGAGTGTAAAACATGTTTCCCGCGTCACTTTTAAGTTAAAAAAAAAAAAAAATTTATGGAGGGTGAATGATGTCAAACCTGTAGGTTTTCTGCCACTTCACGGTCAAAAACAGCATAGTCCTTGTTGCCTTTAGTGGACTTTGATTCAGATTTCATTTTCAACCAGCTTGGCTGGTAACTGCTCAGCAGCACATGCAGAACTAGCAACAGACAATCGAACAGACTTTCCCCACACAGAAACGTAGCAGAAGTTTCCATAAAAGACTCAGCATCTCTCTTCGATGAAGCCATTGCGGGATTAACAGAATGACAACCATCTTCATGTACGATCCTGCTTCCAAGGAGACGTAAAATCACTGAAGCAAGAGCATATCTCATATTACGGCCAGACGGCTCCCTGAAAAGTAAGCCATGTGAAATTCTTAGCCGAATTAAGCAACACATTTTGATGAATAACAATAACTGACAATCTCTAAGTAGATTGATGCAATTACAAGTAAACTATCAAAGCTAGCATGAAACAAGAAACACAAACTCACATATGATAAGACAAAATTGATTGTCAATATCTGAGTATATTGACTTCGGAAAGCAAGAACAAGAAATGCACTCATGCCATCAATGTCAAACACATTAGAATAGGAGGCAATAACTGGTAAAGAGAAATGGACTTCATGTATTAAAAGTGCTTAGGGCCGATGGTTGATGGATATATTTAAACAGGAACCGCAACATGATACCTTCTGTTAGTTCTTAAACATTTGTATAGAGGCAATAATTACCATGGACACAACAAGAATTGCAAAAAGAAGTCAGAATATAATCAAAAATGTAAAATTACCTATCTGCACAAATAATAGGGAGTAATCTGAGCAGGAACTGCAATCTCAAAGTCATGGAGGCTCGCAATGCTACAGGAGAAGGTGGAACAGTATCGACTGATCCAGTTGATTGTCTGGATATCCCAGGGCTACCGCCTTTAGCACTCTTGCGGCTCCCACTTTTATTGGCAGGACTTCCAATTGTAGTAGTGGGAGTAGCTGCCAGCTTACCGCCACCACGAGTAATTGCATTTATTTGTTGCTCAATGTTGCTCATCTGCTTGATCATTTCACTTGCAAAATTATTACGCAAGTCATCAGAACCTTGATCTACACATGGAAGAATCAGTTCAATAAAAGCTCTTTCAGTCAAATGCTGTTGATTCACAACGAGCCCTTTAGCATCCAAAAGGCCAAATCCTTTTCCAAGCTGGTTAAAGTCGGCCCCTTCATCAACAACTTCTCCTTCTTCCAGGGGACCAGCTTCAGATTTCCATTTGTCTCCCTTATTATTCATTGGAGTACTATCAGTATGACACCATCCCCATGGCTTCCAGTATTGAGGCTTCACAGACAGGTCCTTGATCTCACCAGCAATATTCATAACCTTCTGCCAAATTGATTTCTTACCATACAGAACTTCAGCACCTCGTAGTAACCATTTTGCTTGGAATAGCATTGAATCCTCAAGCGACTTCCCCAATAGATGTACAGCTTCAGAGAATAAGGGAGCAGCATCAGGTCTAACAAGTAACCTGGTGAGGATAATTTGAACAAAGTTGCTCTCATTCTCAGAAGCAGTACTTTTATCAGGATGTGGTGAGAGAGATCTAATGGCCTCAGTCAAAGAAATCTCATTTTCAATCATCTTTTCATTGACAGCCTGTTCATTTAGAAGGAGCCTTAGCTCAACCCACTGCCAATGAAATTTTGCAGGTTGCAAGGTATCTAAAACATGAACAAGCTTACCCATAAGCTTTCTCGCATTTTCACCACATTGTTTTTTCAACTCACCTTGACTGGAGGTCCAATTCCCTCCATCCAATTTAATTACAGGTTCTGGCATTTTGCAGTCTAAGAGCGCATCTAGAAAAAGCCTAGAACGAAGAGGGACCAAAGCTGCAGCTTTCAAGCTGCTGTCTGAACCACTAGATTGTAGCATAGATACAAATTCAGAATCAAGGGTATCTGCAGCTATGAGATCATATAAGCCATGAGTATCGCGAAAACATGTCTCACGGAAAGGCAGATGCTTTATGGCATCACCTACGGCAACCGCCAATGACTGAGACAATTGATGGAAATCTTCTCGTACTCCAATGCTAGCATCAAGAATGGGCTTCCATATCAGAAATGCAAATATAGAATAGGCTGGTGGAAAGACCAGATTTAAAGACAGCATTCGCTGCATTCTGGAGAGAGCTACAATTGAGGCTTCACCTAAGAGCTCCACAATGAATCCATCACTCACTGTTCTGCAGTTCCCTACAAGAACCCTAAACCAGTTCACTGAAACTTCAATCAAATTATCCACCTTTAAAACCCCCATCGTCCGTGAATTACCGTTCGCATTGGATTTCAGACTCCTTGCGAACTGTATTAGATCCAGCCCTTCTTTAATTCTGAACAGAGTAACCATTCTGTCCAGGCTCACAACTCCCTGAAGAATTGCCCCAACCACAAGTCCGGAGACAGCAGCCGTTATTCTTGCTGCTTTCCCCAAAACTGCTTTATTAGGATGGTTCAAAGTATTATTAGATAAATTTGCATTGAAATCAAGGGATTCAGAAGACATTTGAAACTGGCTGCGAGGTGCCTTTCCAGGTGCTAAAGCTTGCATAAGAGCATTAGAAGCTTCCGTTGCAAGAGCAACCTCAACGACCCGGCTCTGACGCTCTCCAAGCGCTTCCTTCAATATACATAGGCATGTGATATGAATACGTAATATGCGCTGAGCAAAATGTAATGATCCAGAAGAGGAAGGAACATTTAAGTGATTACTGCCAGCAGATAAATCAGGAATTCTGGCAATCACTTGCCCAACATTATTTACAATTGCAGCAATGGCCAAAGATACTAATGAAGGATCACCTTCTTGAGCCGCACCCCCAGTTTGTCTCATGCAGTCCATCAATCCAATCACTATTTGCTGAGCTATGTGATAGCCATCTTCCCACTTCTCCATACTAGGACTTTTATTTATTCCAGGTCCATAAGGCTTTCTTTCTTTGCTGTAAAAGTATTGAAAAGCTTCATCCACATGTCTGTGAACTATGTCTTTCATGCTCGGACCAACTCTCGAAACTCGAACACCATTTATTTTTTGACGCAGATAATCATCAAGATCTTCCACTCCATTTGGGACACCGAGGGTAAAACCAAAGTCCCCTTCTGAAGATCTTACAGAATCAATCTCAGAACTCTGTCTTTTATCACAAGTGGACTTAAAGGACTTTTCCCATTCGATGACACTAGTTACATTGCCATATTTCTTTAGGAGATGGCGAGCATAAACTAAGGCTGGTGAACCCGAAAGCCTGCCCTTAGAAGCCAAGAATGTGGCAGCACGATTCATTGTGGCAGACAAAGTTTCAGGAATAAGATCAGCTGCAACAATTATATTTTCATAACTGAAACAGAGAAATAAATGTGTAAGATATATTAAGAATCAACAACCAATCAGATTTGCTTGAATCAGTTGGGTAGCCAAAATAAAAATAATCAGAATTGAGTTTATAAATAAAATACAGCAAATGATGAATCTGACATGCATGATATGTACAATGTTTCGGGGGAAGCAAAGGGGGACAAAAAAAATTGTTCCCAGATCAGCTATAAAGTAGTTCAAGTCACTACATATACACATTTAAAAAATTATGAATACACAAACCTTTAAATTCCATTAGTGTTCAATTATGTGAAGCACTGAAAAGTTTGCACCATTATCCACTCATATCAAAAGGAAAAAAGTCATATGGCAATCCAAAACCCTCCTTAAAAACTACCAGCAGCCTATCCCAGTAGTACTAGGACAATATTTGGGTTTTGACCAAATAGAATATTTATTAAAAAAAGCATATTATTCAAAACATTTGAATTTAAGATTCAGATGCAAGGGCGACAACATGGCCCACTTTCTTTGCTATCAAACAAGTTTTTGTTATTTTTCTTATTTTCATATCACTTCCCTTCCTACTCCCAGCCAAATACTCCATGTACCACTAAGTCCGTATCCATAATTGTACGCCAACCTTTTCCTTAAAACAGCTTCACTAAATGAGTAAGTGAAGACATATAAATAGATTGCTAAGTGAAGACACATAATGAGATTACTAAAGAAACAGAACCGTTTGAAGTCAAAATATAGTTAACACTGATCGCTATTGGCCAATTAATCATAACAAGAACCATAAAAACATAGGTTAAGACTACAATTAGGGCAAGATAAATATTTATTCAGATACATACGATAATGAGTCTGTATCAGTGGTCTTGCTGAGCAATATCTACCTTATGGTCTGTTTGTTTGTAACAGGTATAAAAGAATATTATCAAATGAAAAAAGAAAAAAAAAAAGAAAAGAGAAACGTATGAGCAATGAACTAATGTCCACAAACAAGATAGCACAAACTAATTAAGAGACGAATCACAAGCATACCTACGGATCGACGATAAAAGAAATGCCTCCCCAATGTTGCAGGCATTGGTATCTGAAATTCTTGGAAGCATCATAATACTCCGGCTGGGGATGGCAGAACCAGGATTATTAGGAATTTTTGACAACAACCATAGAAGAAACCTTGTTGCTGCTACAAATTCATGACATACATCCATCATATACAAAACTGCTGACAGTTCATCTTCACCAAGCCGCCAGTGCATGGAGCCTCGACCATCATTAGCAGGAAGTGCCCTGCCATATTGACCAACTTTGGGTGTATTTCTTTCTGATTCTTCAATAAGATGCTTTACCACAGATACCAACCACACACTCACTGTCTTCTTCTCTGCAAATCGCATCTGCTTCAGAAACTTTCCAATTGAAACAATATCCACAGATGGTGATTTTCTGGTATCATCCGATCTCATGATATCATCCGAAACAGTTTTATGGTGTGGACACCCTATCCTATTTTCACATGTATGACTTGTTGATGCTCCCTGACTACCTTCAATTCGAGCAGCAGCTAGCTGTGCAAGACTTTGAGTCTTACGAACAGATTTCTGCCTACTCCTTGAGGTCTGCTTGGCAGGCTTAGGCGGTGTTTCTGCTGTATATGACTCCAAATACTGCAGCCCCTTTCTTATCCACCATAGCTCTTCATCATCAACGGGATTTGACTGCAAGAGTGAACTCATTTCTTCACTTATTTTCTGTCTCTTCACCCTTTTGCATTCTTCACATCCAGAAGTTTCTTCAACTCCATCTGTTCTGTTAAAAACACCACCAGGCCGCTTAACGCTCCCTTGAGATTCATCTCCAGCATCCATCGATGATGAGGGATGGGGGAATTGTAATAATACAGAAATTGAAGCTTTCACTTCTTCAAGCCTGATATCTGGCTCATCATATGTTGTCGATAATTTGGGTGATGCCTGAAAATACCACTGATCAACAGAAGATGGAGAACCATTAGCGCTTTCAGATAAATGATGATCCTTTTTTCTCTTCGCTGCACTTTTTGTACCAGGAGTAGTTCTACGGTTTCCTAATAGCCCATGAAGTACCAGCCGGCGTTCATTTGAGTAAACATTCATTGCCTCCAAAAGAATTGATGGTTCAGCAAGCTGGGCTTCTTCCAGAGCATCACGAATATAGGAACCAGGCAACTGCTTTAAGAGTTTGTAATGCCTCCTTCTCTTTTCTAGGTTAACCGTGTGTCTAGTTCCATCCATGATTCCACTAACAATCAGCTGTCTGCCATACACCAGGGGATTGAAAATACCAGATCGAATCAACTCTTTCATTAGAAGTTGCAATCTTGTGAAACCTTCTGAGTTATGTACTTCATGCTGATCAATCCAACATACAATAACATCATGCAAAGGGCTCGGGCTCTCAAAAATATCAGAAATATTTTTCTTTTTCTGGTTCAAACTGTACGAGTTCGGCATATTACTCATCTTCAGGTTTAGAAGTCGTATAGCTATATATATGTGAGAGATATCTTTACCACCAGTAAACTTCAAACCATGAGGACGCATGGTGCAGAAATCCCTAAACTCACAAGTAGCCCACTCACAAATGAAAAAGATGGAGCAAAGTAATGATGAAGTCACTGTACCAATATGCTTAAGGGATGTATTTAAACAAGGGCTCACTTCAGCACTCCAATGTTCAGCATAAAACTCATCCCAAGTATTCTCTAAGAGCAAGTTGTATGAAACACCGACATCTCCATGCATGAGAGCTTGGTCCAACACCTGCAAGGCTTTAGCTACTTTATGACCAGGATGATTAGGTTTAGCTGCTCTTGAAAGGGTCTCTGCACGTTTCTGAATTGATAATGCAACACTTTGGAAGGAAAAAGACTCAGCTTGGACATCATGGTTTCTATCTCTAAGTACACCAGAAACCTCATTTTGACCTGCACTTTACCTTCTTAGCATCCTCAGCCATTTTGGATAAGAAACTTCCATCATTTACCACATGACTTATCACACTCGGTGGCAAAGGAAAACAATCCAAAGCAACAAAAGTATCAGGTACAGCTAGTACTAAATATCGAAGCATCTCAACAACAGCAGCAGTAGTATAGGCACGCCGAGAATTATCGACAAGATCAGAACCACCAGGAGAAGGCTCTTGGATGAACCGAACAGCGATTCCAACCAGCATACGCACATAAGACTGAGATGAAACAAGAGTTTCTATGACACCATATATAATTGGCAATAGCAACTGCAGAACACTGAGCAATTCCTTTTCCTACAACGGCATGAATTCATGGGTTATAACACAGAAGGAGAACATTCATCACAAACACAATATAGATATAGCAAATCTTTGTTGCCACAAGAGGATGAAAAGGTAAAGAGAACATCTGTACCTGCAGCTGATTAAGAACCCAATCAATGATGAGAGAAGGAGTGACCAGTCCTTCAGCATGGTGCCAGTGAATAATCCTCACCACATACCACCATTTAGTGTACAAAGAAGGCTCCTCGCCATCTACAGATAAAAATGAATCACCTTTTTGCTGCACTGAACCAGCAACAATCATGTGTGATGACCGATCTCGTGCATGTAAAGCCGAATGACTATTATTTCTTGCAATAAATTCATCCAATAGATACTGCAAGTACTCAATAATATCTTTAGTCCACTGTTCTGAACGTGAAACTTGAGTTTTGTCGTGATATGCAGATGATGAATTAGCAGAGGTGGCGCGAATCTGGAAAATAATACATTATTACAAACTTTGAAATTTGAGGGAAAAAAAAAGAAGCTTGCAGTCACTGCTTTTCTTAACCGAACATCATACCTGATTAAGATAAGTTACTTTGATGAACCACGTCGCTCTCAACAATGGAACATTATTCCTAATCAGAACTTCAAAAAGAGATGTCTTCCTATAACCATGAGGTACGTGGTCGGCCAATGAACGCAGTCTTTTGTGCAGTTGAGATAAGCCCTGGAGAGAAGCTCACACATATTTAGCACTCTGTTTACTTTAGCTATTGATGAGAAGCAAAATTCACTTACAAACATCAAACTCCACCAAGAAAACCAAGGCAACAGGAAAAATTAGACAGAGAGCGCATTAGCTTCATACTGGTCAACTAAAGCAAAACAGTTTAAAACAGCATAGAACAAGCAGGACAGTTTTAATCAAGATTCTGATACAATGTGTGTTATTCCATAAGCCGCAGATCAAATGCCGACAATTATGTAGTGTCATCACCAAAATGGAAAATCAAGTTGTAGAAGCCCATGGTTGCATAACTTAAAATCTCCCAGAATAGAATCAAGTTATATTAGAAAAACAAATACTGAAAGCCAGCAAAGATATATCCATTTCCTTACACTTGAAACACCCAGAACAGATTACCATTGGCTAGCTAGCTCCAAAAACTAATCTGGCTTGAAATTAAAAAAAAAAAAAAGAAGAAGAAGAAGAAGAAGAATTCATAAACTACATGAACATGCCTATTTGTCAAAAGACCAAATTGAATCCCCCTTGTAAATTCTCTACATTCTACTTAATACAGGGATTTAGGCAAATAATGAAAAGCAAGTGTTGAGAGGTTTTTCCCATGCAAAAAAAAATTGGGAGGAATATAACATAACAAAAAAAAAGCTCATTTTCCTTCCAATAGTCAAAAGGTTGGGTGAGGGGCTTTTTGACCATCTGTTCTCCAAGATATTAATAATCTCCCTTGTCCTCATTCCTTTCCTCACCGTCATGCCCAAGACAACAAAACAATCTCAAGATTTTATTTTCCCTTCCTATTGTATTCCTTTTTAATCAAAATCATTGAACCAAACTTAGTGTCAGTCTACACCAGGAAAGATAATACATACACACAAGACCAAATAGCCAGACCTTTGCAAAATACTATGTGCAAAAAAGATAAGAGCACTGGAGGAAAACAAAGACAAAGATCGGATATATAGTAGCCTCTTATTTGACCTAGCAACTATCTGGGGTAGCTTGTGTAGTGGAAGACATCATGGGCATTCAGCTACATTTTTACTTATCAACCCTACCACATCCCGTGAACCAAACGAAAGAATAATTTTATGAAAATGCATGACCTAGAGCACAATCTGATTGATAACAAAGAAGATGATGAATTTGTCAATTGATGCAGCAATTTCACAAAATCTGAATGGAAGTAAAAGACATGCCTCAATCCATTTCTTCCTGGACTCTTCTCCATACGGTCTTTGCTCCGGGAAGATACCAGGCTTCGACAACAGTGTACCAGAAAGTGGCACTCCATAAACTTGACCCGCCTGGACATGGAAAATAATTTTAACCTCAACATGAAACATGCTCTTTATTAGTATCCACAATGTTTCTAACACAAACAGGTTCATGTCTATTGCATTTAAAATTATGAAACTGCTCAGTTTACGAGTAATGAGTTAAAAAATCCTTCTCCTCTTTCGGAGATGTGCAAGGAAAGAAATGCAGCACCTTTCGCTTTTGGACACGGGACTCATTGATAGCTCTTTGACATTTTCTGATTGCCTGCAAGTGAAATCAGGGTTCATTTATTAGTACACTATCCATGAAGTAAATATGAGTTTGCCTATAAACTCTACAGAACCAGACATCTTTTATTGCGCACCTCTTTGCACTTGACAATTCCGGGCTTTGTGAAAAACTGAAGCTGTGATAATGAAATCTCTCGAGATTCCTGATTTTAATTTGACCACATAGATAAAAGTGTAAGTACATATACTAAAAATATAATGTCTTAATACCACAAATATATTAGTTAGGAATCGTAAACACTACCTCAAGTCCTTCAACAGTCTCTCTGTAACCAGATTGCAGATACTCTCGGGTAAGAGTCTCCTCAGGGCAATTTGGAGTCTGAGGGTGGAAGTCAGGTGGCCCAAGTCTGTAGCCAAAAATTCAAAAGAGGGTAAGGTAAGGGCTGATGGGTTGCAATGAAATTTGGTACTATATGTGGAGTAAGCTCGAAAAGCTAAATATGATGAAGAAATCAATAACATATTCCTAATGACCAAACACGGTGATGGAAAGATAAGAATGACAAGAAGTTGTATGCCGCAAACCTTTAACAAAAAAGAGAAGTCCTATGGTACAATATTCAAACAAATATAAGTTATATATGAAAATTACCTGGAATTCAACAGTTCCTTATCACACCTCAATTTGTATGGGATTGGCTGTGCCGACCGTCTGAGAGATACGACAAAATAAAACACATACTATCAGGTGAAATAGCTAAGACAACTCAATAAAATGATGATAGTGAATATGCTTTATTCAAATCAAATCTCATCATACACACAGTGATAAAAAGTACATGATAAACAGTATGCTTGAGGGTAGGTTTGTTTGTGAATTCCCCAGACCAGATTTGGGATATCGAAATCCCAGTCCACGTTTGTTATGGGACTAGTACAAGATATAATATCCCATCAAAATCCTACTCTTAACACTATTATTTACACGTATTAAAATGTACTCTTCGACATACTGCCTCCTCTCTTTTTTAGCACATGATGTTGACTCTCTCACCCTATTATTACACATTAATTATATTATTATTATTATTATTATTATTAAAATAACTATATATAGTAGTTAATATATTTATTATTTATATGTTTATACACAATTAATAAGTGAATACACATATCTACACATTTAAGGAAATTAATTATGACATATATACATACAGATATAGTAATAAATATACATATATTCATTATATCTTGACGTAAATGATATAATATACACATATGTAACTGTACATATATGTATATTCATTATATTATAAAAATATGTAAATATTAATGTTATTACACATATTGATCACACATACACATACATAAATGTGTGTGTATTAATACATATACATATATTAATAAAATATATAAATAAGATATATATATATATGTATATCAATTGTAATATATACATATATTTGTGTGTAAAACCACCACATAATTATCCAACCACTACTTCTCACAATCATACAATCATTACAGCCACAGCTTTTCACATAAAAAGCATTGATGCACATCTCACCAAAACACGACTATATAAAATCTCATAACAAACATTCATTTCACTACTCATCATAGAAAGTTTGAAGTCTGGAGCTTCCCAAACACACCTTAATCGTAACAAACAGACCCTAAGGGATGTTACATTAAAAAACCAACAACTTCAGACCAAATCAATAAATAAAAAGGCACAATATCAACTTCTACCAAAGGAAAAGGGTAAGGGAACTATCCAATAAACAACCTATTCCAATGCAGATTAAAACTTAAATTAAAAGACAGCTTATAGGACATGTAATTCCATGCCAAATCACTAAATCAGGTAGTACTGAGTTCATATCAAAAGGATGGCAAGTAGTCCTTCGATTTTGCCATAACATGCCAGAATGCGAACCTAAAGAACAAGTAGTTTTAAAACTAATAAACAGAACTCATTCTTGCTCAATAATATCAGAATCAATCTATACATGCTAACTCTTGTATACGGGTACAATTTTGTATAGTGTGATGTTCTATTATCAAAAGTGAAATTCCAATAAAATGTTATATAAGCAATCAGTATTAATAATTTAATACTTTAATAGTTGAAAGAAGAACTCCAAGCTATTTTCGTACTAATACTTTATCTGATAAAAAGCTTAAAACAGATTTAGAATATTATCTTTGATAAAATGAAATAGTAGATAGCAAAAGATGCACCTGCAGCATGGATAGCATTTAAAAAAGAAAATTTAAGAGTAAGTCAAAATTTAACTAAAAGTATAACCACAATTCTTTACAGAGCAAACCTAATAACTTGAGAAAAAATTTACTGGTGAAATAATAACAAATCTTCAAAATATCTGCTTTCATCCAACATTCATACGAGAAAATTCTGATGCACTACGTCTACATGCGCTAAGTAGATCAAGCAGTGCACTGCATATGCATCTGGACAGCCATTTTCAACAATGACAGTAAAACAATCACTACCTTGAATTAAGTGAGAAGTTAGGAGGCAGAGTTGAAGGGTCAGCACGTGATGAATCCCTTGCTTGTATCCCGGAAATTGCACTGTTATTGACTGCACTAGTGCAGCTGCCACCATGATACCTTTGCATCTCTTCCAACGATCATCTGCATGCTGCCACCAGCATCGAGTAGCAAAAAGAAATGTGTGCTGGCCAATCTACAAAAGCAATTCATTCAGAAACTTTTATTATCTATATGATAATCAGTAAACTTTTTACAGATCTAATGCATCATCATCATCAGATCATACTCACTACTCTCAGGGTTGGCTACACTGTAAATATGCATGTAAGAGTTGGAATAAAATAGTTGGTCCTAACACGCCATTGAACACAGCGATTAAAAACATGTTTAGGAGAGGACAATTTCTTGAGTAGAAATACTAACTTAGTAACTTAGTCATCTAGTAAGTACAAATCATACTTATACTACTCATCAGGTCATGGACCATCAACAAGTGTAGCAACACAACTAAGATGGCCCATGTCATGATTGGTTTTTGAAATGAAAATGATATACCATTCAAATAGATTATCGAATAAAACATAATATATAAATTAAGAGTGGCGAATTAGGAGATCTAATTGTACGTGATTACTAATCAGACTACGGAAAGCAAAGTAAACCTAATTAGCAATCAAACCAAAGATACAAACAAAATGTACATCACTCTAAAAAGTCCATTAATTATAAATGAAAGATACTGGTGCAACATATAAAGAGTGCTTAATTATGGAATCAAAGCTTGCTTGGTCAGATTATTATCTTCAACCACTAGCTTATTCCCAGTTACATATAAGAAATGAATGGAAGTAATATTCTTTTGCTAGCTGTACCCTGGTCTATATTCTATGAACAATTAATATAATATAAAGTAAATGCTTCACGACAAGTATGAGAATCTTCGACTTCAATCAGTAAAATTAATCTTTGTAGGCATTTTATCTTTAATGTTGCACGTGTTCGGCTTGTTGCCAAAAATAAAAACTACAGTGTCACATTTCTCACCACAATCGTAACGGAAAAAAACATTTGTGGATCTCAGCTAAAATACAATAACACTATTAAAATCACTTTCCCCAATCGACCACTTAAACCTGAATGATGGTCCTGGCAACCAGGAAATCCAATGCTTGATTACACTCTTAATCTCAGATTAATTAATTCTCTGTATTCAAAATTTACATGCGTCAATAAATGAATAAAATCATTTCCTATAACTGACCAGAAAAGGCATAAAGATCACTCTATCACATTTATCCAAGTGCAAGCATTACCAACCCAATTCCCAAGAGACAAAATAAACTGCTCAACTGATTACTTCACCCATCGATACGTCATTGGAATCATTCAAACCCACGAAAATCAGTCCAAAACCACCGAACAACAATTCAGGAACTTAGTTTCAGTTGCTTAAACATATCAAAACAAAAACAAAACCATAACGCACCCCTGATAATTTTTACTGAATCAACAACTCATCAAAACAAGAAAATAACTCAAATGAACTAATCCATAGCCAAGAACGCAAATACTATAGATTAAAGAATTTAAAGAACCTATTTTGACATTCCGACGAGTGAAAGAAATCAAAATCAAGCATACCTGATAAACAAAGTGAGAAATCCAATAATTAATCAAATCCCAATATCCGAAATAGTACCGATTGCGAATTATGAGTTCAAGACTTAAACTAGGGTTCAAAGGAGCAAAAGCTAGGGTTTTTCACAAGATAACTTAAATCAAGAAGTGAAGAGAGAGAATTGTAGAACGAAAGAGGAAGATTGGGATTCAACTGCCAATAACAAGAGGCTTACTGCCAGATTAGGGATTTGAAATCGACTTGAAGGATCAAATTTAGGGGTATTCTAGATTACGTACTTATTTTATTTTATCTGTATGTATCGATGTATGTAATTTTTTCAAGATACAGAGAGAGAAGGTAGAGAGAGAAAGGCAGTGAGTTTTAGTAGTTTTAGACCGAGAAAATGAAGTGCTAGTAATTAAATTTTGCACCCATAAGCAAATATTTATTTACTTTCCACCCAAAAAATTATTATTGTCATTTTAGTCCATAATGAGATACCATCTCACATATCATGTTTCGTGATCCGTGATCCGTAAGATGAGTCAACCCACAACACATATATCACAATTCACATAAAAATTAATGGAAATTTATTTGATTTATGAATTAAAATAATTCATCTCATAAAAAATATTCGTGAGACCGTCTCACATGAATTTTTGTGTTAAATCTATCAAAATAAAATGGCAATTTGCTGTCTCAAAGTTAATTTATCTCCATATTAATTTATCATACTTCGAAACAAATTTTAAATATAAAAATCCAAATTATCAGTGTTTAAATTAAATACTTTACACAGAAGTAATTTATGAAAATTTTTAAGTACCACCATTTTACCATTAATAATACTAAAAAAATAATATGTAGTGTTAATTCTAATTTAATCATGTAATTTCACTTATGTTGGCATTACTTGAGACACTTATAAAATGATGTCTTCCGATTTAAATAAGTACTACTTTAATTAAAAAAGTGTAGTTGAATTTAAATAATTAATCTATAGTTTTTTCTTAGGAAATTAATTTATATTTAATATCGAACATCAAGAATTTTTTGTTTAGGTCCTCAAAACTAAAAATATGAACTTGTGTTTAATACAACTCTTTTATCAATCCAACTTATCAAAATACACAATATTACCAAATATAATTTAAGAGAATCCGAAAAAATTATGAAATTAAATTTTATCAGTGCAATGTATTAAATAAATTATAAGCTTATATTAGGATTTTAATTGACTAAGCTAAATTTACAATATGAAATGTATAACAATGATGTGATTCAAAATTACATAGTAGCGCTTCTTTAATCCAAAAAATATAGTGCAATGTAACACATAATTGCGTTTTTGGCATGAAAGGGCAATAAGATGCAAAATATCAATATCTAGTGCATTTTGGGGTTTGAAGTGTTAATTTATATTGTTTTGGGATGCAAAGTATGAAAAGAGCTTTTTTTGTTGGGTACAGAATGCAATTTACCAAAAGTGTTGAGTAATGGGATTGGTTGCCAGGGTGGAGGAGGGTGTTGACTTGTTAATTTTGGTTGCTGACATAATCGCTGCAAATTTTGTGTTTTTTTTTTTTTCAAATAAAAATCACTATAACTTTTTATTTAAAAAAAATTAGAGTTTTTCTTGGTTGTTACAATTAAATTTTTATATGTATGAAATTATTTGAAATATGCTTTTTTTAATCGTACATTAGTAAATACTAGTAGTGTATCTGTGCGTTGCACAGTGTGTTATATATATAATTATTAAAAAAATATAATAACATATAAAGTGTAATGATTATTATTTTAACAAAAATATATTGATACTTTTTTAATTTGTATTAGTATAAAGCTAGGTAGTTTAATTTTAAATTTATGTCATTATAAATAATTATATTCGAAAATATTAGAAATTTGAAATATATAAAGTAATATATTAATTTATGGATTAAACAAACAAATAAAAAAATTGTGTCAGAACATTACATGGGTAGTGAAATTTAAAAAAAAAATTAATATCGAAAATTAAGTTATATATATATATTAGAAACGTCATGATTTAAGTATTGAGATAAATAAATTTATATTTTATTGGCATTTATAACTATAAATACACACGTATTTTAATAACTTTTTTTAGTTCAACGCCACATATAACTCATTTATTTTAAATCAAATAACAAATTATATCAACTTATCAAATACATGAAAATATCTCTTGCTATCTATTTGAATGAAACAATTCAAAATTGGACTTAATTTACACATTTTGAATAAAAAAATTATGAATAATAATTATAAGATTGATAGTCAATATATCAGGGAATAAGAATGATGAAATTTTAATTTGTGAAAAACCAGAAAAATTACCTTTGTCCAATCCCTTATGTCACCTCAATTAATCAGAATATAAATATAAATAAAATTTGACAACAAATAAATATAAAGTAAAAAAGATAAAATAAAATATTTGTATATTTCAAATGAATAAGTTTGTTAACTTGCAATAATAATTTTAATCTAATTTTTTCTATTTGATATGTTTTATATGTGTAATCTATTAGGTACAACTATAATATTTTTTATTTCTACATTTTAATATCAATTTATAATAAATTAATATTATATATCATAAAAACGTTAAAAAATGAAAAATAATTGAAGCCCACACATACATTTCCATATTTCAGTTTGATAAATTTTATATAAATATTAAATTTAAGATCATTAAATAATGATTGATTTTATATATTATATATTTAAAATTGATTTAAAATATAGTAAATTACAAAAAACAACCCCAGCTATCGACTTTTTTAAAATTGCAACCTAATCTTTTTTTTTTAAATTGCCACCCAATCTTTCTGTGATTTTGCCGATTGCAAAATTTCTGGTCATTTTTCTGGCAAATTAATTAATTTTTTTCACTTTGCAACCCAAACTTTAATTTTTTGTCCAATCGCAAATCATGATTTTTTTTCGCTTTACACCATTATGTTATATATATGAGTGTGACATTTATGTTATATAAATGTGATCGATATTCATAAAATAAATATCAAAGAAATATTGGTCAAAATTGGTGAAATATATGTAACATCGGTAAAAAATCGATAGAATATCAATAAATATCGAGAAAATATCGGAATATATTGGTAAATATAGGAAAAATAAAAATAAATATATGTACCCATATTTCCATCGATATCGATATCGATATTTTCACGATATTTTTGTAAATTTAAGTTACCTATATTTTCGCCGGAATCGAATTTTTCATTCTTGGTTACAATCTGATAAAAACACAAAGTTCAGGTTGCAATTAGATAAAAAAAAAAAACAAAGTTTAGGTTGCAAAGTGAACAAATTAATCTCCATTTCACCGGAAAACAAATTTGAAATTATTTTATTTTTTATTTCAGTTTTTTCAAATACAATATGGACGAAATTATAAGTAGCCCATCATGGAATTGAATTCTCTATTCCAAGACCGTGTTCCATCTTATATTTCATTGTTTTAATTAGATGTCAAGTGTACATTGGTGATGTCATCTTTTACACGTGTCGTGTGGAGATTATATTGGAACACCAGATGAAACACATTTTGGAATAGAGGATCTTGATTGTCCATCATAAAAAGAAACTATATTTTTTAAGTAAGAGTTCGAAATTATTCCTTTGTAGCCAAGAAAATGTTTTTTTTTTTTTTTGCATCATTACATCATTAATGAAATTAACTCGTTACCTATCTTGACCATCGTATTGCAATTTGTACCAGCATGTACCATCATAATATATCTCATACCACAATGAATATGACTTGTACCACCATATTACACACTCATATCATTATTAATGCACCCTGTACCATCATATTACACCTCACATTATCATTCGCGTAACCCGTGCCATCATGCTACACGAAAAAAATAAAGTTAATAAATCGAGAAAAAAAAATTCATATGGCTAAAAGTAGGGTTAACATGATATAATTTTATCATCATACAAATCAAATATATGATTGTTATTTGGCACCCTCATCATTTATCAATAGTGTTTGAGCATTGAAATTTGGGTGGGACTATCCACACCCCATCAATTTCTAACCACACCCCAAATACTAAATACACCAAAAAAAAAAAAAAAGTTTAAATTTACACAATTTCTAAATATACCACAATATTTCTCCATTTTGCCCTTTAGTTAAAAAGAAAAAATCAACCATGGGAGCCATCGACTTCATCCCCATTCTCCATTTCTCCATGGAAACACCGCTCGTCCACTCTGACGCCTTCACTCTGCCGCCTCCACTACCTCTCATGCTTTTAAACCATCAGAAAACCTAATTAAAGGGCATGTGATAAATCAAATCTCATGCAAGACCGCTCCCCTTCTTCCCCATTCCTCGTCTCCGCCACGATCGATGGCAACATGTCGTTGGCGACATCCCTACTCCTCCAATAGTACCCAACATGTCACACCATAAATCCACCACATCACACGCAATACCCAACACACATTCGACAGCGGCGACCTAAAAGCAGTCCGTGTCGAATAGAAAACTGCGAAGTCCCCGACTCCAAATGTGTCGGCGTCTGCCATGGCCAGAATGAGATGAAAGAAGCAGAGAGAAGGGTGGTGGCTGCCATGGACAATATCGGTGGTGGTGAGGAGAAAAAGAGAGGAGAGAAAGATTTAATAATATAAGGCTCCATTTGGATAGAGTGATTTGAAATTCAGGATTTGAAATGAGTGGATTTCAAATCCTCTAAAGCTTGAGTGGATTTGAAATCCACCAAAATGACTCCAAAATTAGCTCAAAATGAAAACCATGGATTTCAAATCCATATCCATCCAAACACTACCGGTGGATTTGCTACCATGAATTTCAAATCCCTCCTCAAATCCACCCATCCAAATGGACCCTAAGGGTATTTTGGATTTTTAACATCTATTTACTTTTGTATTATTTAAAGATGGGGTGTGTTTAGGAACTTTTAACATCTATTTGCTTTTGTATTATTTAAAGATGGGGTGTGTTTAGGGATTGATGGGGTGTGG
The DNA here is from genome assembly GCA_005771605.1 of Scutellaria baicalensis. Lineage (NCBI taxonomy): Eukaryota > Viridiplantae > Streptophyta > Magnoliopsida > Lamiales > Lamiaceae > Scutellaria > Scutellaria baicalensis. The sequence goes on from CM016726.1 coordinate 26,517,950, forward strand.
GTAGTTTCACCCTAAAATTAATCCAATTTTATTATTCATAAAGGCCCATTTAATCAATGGGCTAATTGAGGCCCAATGCTTTTAATGCACAGTGAAAGCCCAATATATATATGTATAATAATATAAAACCTAGAGCAGATTTATTCACACATCTCCTCCTCTTCCCCGTCGTCCCCGCTTTCAATCGCCACCCAACTCCGTCGCCTTCAATCGCCACCCAACTCCGTCGTCCCCGCCATCCAATTCTTCGTCTGTTATCGTGTTTTTTCTTCTGTAGAAGATAGATTTTCGGCTCATTGTGCACGAACAAGCTTGATCAGGTAGTTTTTCATTGTCAATGAGATGGATTTTGATTATCTGAACTAAGAGCGTTGATTGCTTTTAAGTGAAGTCAATACATGGACTAATGGAAGAGAGAGGTGATGTTGCTGATAATATATTCATTGCCATTGTTATATTTCCTAGAGTTATTAGTTTTGAATCAGAAGCATTTGATTCAAATCAACGTGCTATGCATATATTTGGTGATTAGTTAAAGAATTATTTTCTTCTAATCTCTGAGCAGTAACTTATCTTTCAGCTCGAATATATTTCTTTCTTTCTTTTTTTTTTTTTGAAGATGAGAAGTTGCAGTTATTGCATACATATGAAGTATAGTGTTGGATTCTTGTTTCCACTTTAAGTCACTTTCTTTAATTTACACTTAACAAGCCAGGAAACTCGGTAAAGCTTGCTAGTTTGAACCGTGTCTCTGGCTGTGTGTGTTTCAAATCCAGTTCAGGGGAGTGTTCACTCAGTAAACATATCACTTGTAGCTATTGTTTTGGACGGGGTTTAATATGTTTGTTATTATGTTTCAATGTTATCAGTGTATCATCACGGGTTTGAAGAAATCTGATGATGATATATGTTTCAAGTCACCAAATTTGTTTCATCATAAATCAACCATTCAACTATCACCAAATGTAATTTCAAGATGAGAAAGTTTTGATGCCAAGGCACTTTATGAATAAAAAGTGCAGAGAAAGAGTATGATGGTCAGAAGCTACCTAGAATGAACATGCATCGAACCATTTGTGCTTCATGTTTCTTTGACCTTTTTCTCGTTGATGATTTTAGTATTGAACTATTAGATACAGATATTTATTATGTATCCAATGATCAGGGGTGACGGAATGGCAACTAGTACCGGAGAAGAACCAAAAAAGAAGTCACAGCCGCAGCTGATGAAGTTGGACATGGCATTCAAATTGGTAACCATCTTTTTAGATGCTTTATGTTTTGTGTCACCATCTTGATTCATTGCAGGAGCTTTTGATGTTCTTGGTATAGGAATTCATATATGGCTTGTCTATATCTGCGTATCTGAATTAACATATTTGAAATCTTTTGTTTTGGCCATCTTTTCCATCTAGATGATTCTTCTTTTCATCGAGGAAAAGATACTGAAACAGTTTAATGATTTATATATGTATGTTGTTTGAAAGATTTGTTTCTTGCTGTATGGATATATTAGATCATGACCCTTCTATTCACAACTCTGTTAGGATCTTAATTTTTTCTTCTCTGTATTCATGATCCACTTGAATATAGGGATCCAGAATTACCGTGTTTCTGCATTACAAAGCTGTGTTCTTACCGAACATATCATTTCTCTGCAGGCTGAACAGTGGGTTAATAACATGAGTAAAACCTCAGCGAATGAGACGTCAAGTACCGTAGAATTGGAAGGGCGCCCATTGAGGTCAGTGCATTTGTGCCTTCAACTTTGCATCAGTGTAAACACAAAATGGAGTTTTATTTGTGAGAACTTTTTCTAGGCTTGGTATTGGTGCAACTGTTCCTAAAGAGTCCAAATTCATGCGTTCAAATAATCCAGTTGAAAGAAAATTGCTTGGCAAGTTGCACAATGACAAAAGAAAAATCGCCTTGAAAAATGAAGATTTAGCGGTAAATGCTGACGAAGATAGCGAAGAAGATGATTCGGAGAGTAAAGCCCGATCTTTTGACAAGAAGAGACCTCCAATTTCGATTTTGCCTCAAAACACGAAAAAGAAGCATAGATAATTGGTATATCGTTCAAGGCCACCAATATGATGTCAAGTTCTCTTGCGCAAATGAGTGACTGCTCGAATCGAGTATGAAAATCACGAGTCTGTTGTATTTTGTTTCATCTTCCAACGCTTTCTCTGCTCCACAATCTCTCAATATATGTTGAAAATACTTCTTTCAGTAGTTGAAGCAGAAATGCAAAATGTGAATCTGTGATCTCAATTTCTATGAAATCGTTTAGATGGATAAATGAGATCAGCTGTTTCAAAATTTACATCTCACATCTCAGCCATTCTATTTCTTACATATCTAAAATCCAATGATTCTGGATATCATTCACCATTTTTACATTCCAAAAATGATTCCAATTTAGCAATTAGTAACAAAGAAAAACAGAAAGCAGCATAGTGAACAGTGTCAAATTAAGCTACAGATAAACATATATTGTACAAGATACACTGGAGATGTATAGATGGTAACATTGAAGGAAGAGTGAGCACAACCATGTTATCTTTACAAACCAAACCTATGTGCAACCAAGAAATAAACAAACTACAAACATATCGATACAGCACACATTAAACACACCAAAGCCTGAATATTCTAGGATCATAGGTATGCCAACAAGCTTGATCCTCTTTTATCAGGTTAGACCCATTGAACCTGCAATATAAACAGGTTTTACGGCACCATACGGAATTAGATGTCATCCTCTGACCTATGGAAACTTTCCTGTGGGGGCAAGGATCCGTTATTTCCAACTTCTAACATGAAAACCTCCCGTACAAGACTCAGTTGTATCAAGAAATCCTAACTATGTTTGTAAGCTTTATTGAGTGATGTTAAAAGTATATGTTTCTGACCTTTAAGGAGAGCTCTAAGTGAAACCATACAAGGCCTGAAACACTTAGTCTGGTCCGCATGCCCCTCATACGAGAGTAAACAAGTTTGGTCATATGTCATAGACTCTACGAGCTGGTGTTCTCGATGGAACTGGATTCAGCTTGGAGCATGGAAAACTCGCACTCAGAAGTATCATCTTCAAAGCTTAGAACTATTTCCTCGACCAATTCTATGAAAATGGTCTCTCCCATCTCAAAAACAAAAAGCTCGATCTCTGATTGCAGGTCCATCCATTTTCTGGATCTTGCCAAGTCTGTTTTCACAAGCTGGTCCAGAGAATGAGGATGTGGATGCTGGAACAGATGTTGCTCAACTTGTTGCCATATCCGATGGATAAGATCCATCCCCGTTGGAGGTGGTCGGATATTCAGTTTAACATGTGATATCCCAGTAAAGCATCCGAAGTAACTGTCACACACCTCCTTTAGAGCATCGTTAGCACTGTTGAAAAGGAGTTTCTGATCATGATGGGGACGGCTAGAAAACAACTCGACTTCTTCAAATAATGATGAGTCAAGAATTTCATCCATCGAAAGCCATCTCAAAAGAAATTCATCCCAGTTTAAACCTGAACCCAACAACACTGCTTCCACATATTCAAATGCAGATTCCTCATCCTCAAGAGAAATTCTTGTACAGATTCCTTGGTCACTAGCAGAAGATTGTTCTTCAAAATGGATGTGCCGTGGTTGAATTTCTTTTTGAACTGAATGTCAAGACCAGTTCAATTTCAGTGTGAAAGATAGATACATTAAAAAATGACATCAGACTGGTTTGGTTCTTTTTGCAAAACTAACCTGATTGAGAGAGGGTGCTTGCAGGACTGATATCATCATCTGTGAATAATGGATCAAGAACAGATATGGGACTGGGACGCTCCATTTTGTCGATTACACATTCAGAATCTTCGATTTCACTGCTTGCTGGACAGTGTGGGGGGGACACTGATGGAGAAGACAGTATTTGGTCCTCTTCAAATAAAGGCTGATAAAATTTAGAAGAATAATAAACATGATAAGATAATCCCCATAAAGAAATACCAGAAAAGAGTATCAAATTCTGCCAAACCTTTGATATCTAAAAAAAAAAGAAAAAGGAAATTTACCTGTTTGGAGCACGGCAAAGACTCTTTCAACAATTGGGAAGCATTTTCTGTATTGTCTACTTCTCTCATTTCTTCTTTCTCGAGATCTCCATGGATAAAATTATTAGATGATTTAGAGGAACAAGTAATGATCTTTTCCTCTTCCCAAGATTCAGTCATTTCTTCAATCTCCACATCAATCGATGATGAACTTTGAACTGTTGGTTAAAAACACAAAATTCTTTCAGTGTGGTCAATATTTAGATGGATTCGCAATTATGTTTACGGAATGAGTGGAATTTACCTTCAGGAACTATGACATCTTCAATACAGGATTGAATTCCTATAGAATTTTCTTGACCCTCTGTGAGTAGAACACAATCATTTGTATCAAGGGACTGTACTTTGTCCTCAGAGCAGCCACCAGAGATGCTTGGCTGACTGTCCAGATTTTGCCTTGGACTTGGAAGATTGTTATGATTATCTTGCAAGAAACCACTCACATCATTCTTAACCATGCCACGTGGAGATAATCTCATCTGAGCAGTTATAAAGATATCATCACCATATTTTCTTGGGCTGCAGCACGGGGAACCATTATACTCGGGAAGAGAAAGGATCCTACCAAGAGATTTTGGCAGCTGCCGAGCCATTGACTCTGGATTCTCGTCTCCATTCTTCACCATTTCAGACAGATGTTTCTTGGCCTCGATATAGAGGTTAGATCCCCCAACTCTTGGAAATTGGCCCGTCTCATTCACCGCTTCCAAACCATTCTCCTTTAACTTACCAACTGGTTCACCCTTTTTGAAGCTAGGAGAAGAAGATATCAAAAATCTTTCAGTATAGAAATGGTTCCTGTTCGGCGAACTCCAGCTTAAATTTTCTGCTGTACCACTTTTGTCACCATTAATGCCGTTTTGTTGCTTGGGAGAATATTTAAGTGCCAGTCTATCAGGAGAGACACCTTGTCTTTCCTTTCCCATTGCATGCCTCAGCTTTCTTTTAATTTCAGTGAAAGAGAACTGAGATGCATTTTTCTCATTGTTTGCCTTGTTATTCATGTTGTGCGATTGCAATGGAAGACTACCAACCATACTATTATTTCCCGGGCTCTGTGCCCCTGCGGGCCCTGGTTTCAAGATGACGATTTTATTGGCAGATTCGAAGTCTTTTTCCCCTCCCAAAGGATAACTTTCCATAGATTTGGTCCTTCTTCTGAAGAAATTCCGCTGTTTTCGACCACTGGATTCATCAAGTTTTAAGCTTGCCGGCTTCTCTTCTGACAAATTGGATGCAGACAAAGATCTGGGCGATTTATCTCTGGTTAAAAGAGCATCCTCTAGTTTTTCAACGTGTTTAACCAGTATAGAGTTCGGATCCTGAAGTAGTTTCAAGAACAGCCCTTTATTTAAACTTAATAGTTGTAGAGCATCCATGAGCTCTTTGGAGCAACAATTATTTCCCTCTTCCCTGAAATGCTTACTACTACTCAATCTCTGTTCTATAAACAGCTTCACAGCTGCAACTACCTTCTCTTCGACAACTGTTGTGGCCTGATCAGACGGTGTATTGAGATCACTGTGAAGATCATGCTTCAAACAGTTTGTGTTACTCTGATTGATCTCGGCCAACTCTTCCATGATCTTTTCCAGATCAAGATTTTGCTTTGATACATGGTTAGAAATTTCAGGGATCAAGTATTCTGCAACATCCAACCCAGTGATATCCACATCACCAGACTTCGTGTGATTTCTGTTTCTGTTTCTTTTCTTTTGATGTTTCTTCAGATGATTTCCATAATCTGAACTGCGTTTTTCCGAACCCATTTCAGAATCGTTCGGTGGGTTTTCTGAGCCTTGCTCGTTAACCATCTCTTCTTCCATGAGTTCCTTCACACTTGTTTTGGAAACATCACAAATAAGCATTGGAATCTTGCTTTCTTCAGCATCCTGAGTTACTAACAACGATTAATTGACATGATAAAGAAAACAAACAGTTAGACTTCAAGTCAGGCATGATATGGCCACATACCACTATTCCTTCACATTTTTCGGTCAGACCTGCTATAATTGTTTGGTTACTTGAATATCCACCACCTAGAAAATGAGTGGCGGGGTGTTTAGTTACCTTAAATCCAGAAAATTGGATTCTGAAAGAACATGTAGGTGCTTGAAATTGAAATTACAACTCCATATGGAGCTCTTACCAACAGCTTGCTTGGGGTCATGCCTTCTATCTGCAAGCAATCGTTTGGTGGATCGACCATGACGGAAGTCAAATATGCTAATAAAACCCCACATGCAACCTGCATGGTTTCTTTCATGCCGTGAAGGCCGTCTTCGTGATCTCTTTGCCATATTGGGATACTCAGCTTTCACCACTTCAAGTTCATTTAGTTATCCTCCTACTTCAATTTAGCAATCTTGAAGTCAATTCAGAATTTCATTTTTTATAAATGAACACGAAATGCTTATAGTTAGAATATGTCCAGAATGCATGAGGGACACATTTGAGAAAAAAAACTGGACCAAAAATATTATGGTCAAAATACCCAACAAAGAAATTCAGTAACAAAATACTGAAAACAAGATACGATCAAATAATTCCTACACGACTCAACACTTCAATTGGTCATTTGACATTGAAAAGGTTTCACATGAAAAGACCCCATACAAATACAAAATGCTACATAATCACTCTCGACCACACCCTCTGAAAGTAATGATCAATACGGCCTTTTCCTATGGAGCATGGCTGCTAACATGCAATAGCAAAGCAATTGGGATATGAAAATGGTTACACACGTCATATTTTAATTCCATGTCTTGCTTTAAAATGTAAAATATAATGTCCAAATGAGAGGACTTCAAAACAGTACTTTCAATTGCACAAAGCTAAGACATTTTCGATCCAAAATTCAAGTGCCAAATCAATTCTTTTACTTTCTAAATGTAGTTTTGACCTAATTTATAAATGTTTGGGCATTTCTATTTTCTAGCGAACATCCATCACATTCTACATGTTAGTTGAACGATAGCAGGAATATTAATGAAAAAAATCAGAATCTTACTCATAAACTTTACCAAACAAAGAACCAACTCCCTATATTAAACCATAACTTCCAAGGCTGAAAATTGCATGCAATCTCCCCAATGTGATAATCATAAAAGCATCAGTAAATAGATAACAAAAAAAGGAAGAGAAAGAAGTAGAAAAATACAAGAAAATATGAACTGAAAGAAACTATCTGTATCAAGCTTGATTTACTTCAGCACTGAAGTTTAAAGGGCAAAAGAGAAGAAGCAAATAAAATAAAGATTGGACAAAAAATCCAAAACCTCAAATTTAATTCACATCCTTGATTCAAAAGTCAAAAACAAAAACCAAAAAAAATATAACTATGAATACAAATGTGGATTTATTACCTGAAATTTGATAGAACATGCAACCCAATATACGTGCTCAAGAGTCCTTGGAAGAAATTTTGTCCGAATAAAATTTAAAATTGGCCTCTCTGTTTTGCAAGGAATCAACTTCTTGACTTCTCTCTCTCTCTCTCTCTCTCTCTCTCTCTCTCTCTCTCTCTCTCTCTCTCTCTCTCTTCACTAACCATAAAAAGCTTGGAAACTTATGACAATGGCAATATGATCTTCCCTTCAACGAAACAGTATAATTGCCATAAATTCTGCTAAGCCAAAGGAAAGTTCTATTATAATTATTCCGAAATCTTTGAGCCTCTTGAAAGATGTGGACAAAATATCTCAATCATCAAACTTTGCCTTCAACTATGGATTTCAACAATCCAGTAAACTGCTCCCACAATCAAGCATTGATTGTGCATCTATACAAGATTTAGGTTAAAAGGGGGAAAAAATCAACAAAAAATCCCTTCAAATACTTGGTGAAAATTCCTCAGGCAGCCATAGCTCTCACTTCTCAGCACTCAAAAATCACAGTCACTCAAATTTATCACAGTTTCAGGCAGAATTCATCGACCCCAGATGGAAACACCAATCAAGATTGATATTTTTTTCCAAAATAAAAAGGAAAAGTACAGCCCCACAAAGAAAAAAAAACCCTTAAGAATAAGAACTTCCTTCTTTTTTTTTTTTTCCTTTCTTTTATTTAAAGCCCAGAAACAAAAATCCTATCTTTGACAGGTATTTACAAGCATCGGAAAAGCATTGAAAAAGAAAAGAAAAAAAATCAAGAGAGAAGAAAAATTATAGGTGTGGAAGAAGGCGAGTATACACCGACCAAAAAGAGAGAGAGAGGGAGATGAAAACTACCCACCCACTTAATAAAAAAATGGAACCAAAAACTGGAGAGTGGGGCAGCCATTTAAAGACTGAAACACGGATGAAAAAGAAAAGAAAAGAAACAAAGAAAGGTTGGAAAGTGCAAAGTATTAGTGTGTGCGAGTGTGTTGGAGAGAGAGAGAGAGAGAGAGAGAATCGTGCAGATGGCAATGTAAATGGAAGAGGGAGAAGAATAGTATCTATACCATACGCCATTGCCACGTCAAGATGTGGGACCATCTAGTGCAAGAAGATGACATTTTCATCGTTACGCTTTCAAGAAAAGAAGAAAAATATGTGTGTGTATTAATTTTATGTTTATGCCACATGTTTGTATTGGTTTTGTGAAACTTTTCTTCACACTCATAAAACAGAGTTTAATCTCATCAAAAGAACACTAGAAATTGATTTATAAATATCATGATTGTGAGTTATATGGGTTAGTATTAAAATCTACACGTTATTTAAAAAGATATGGTCAAATGGGTAATTTTAAAATTGAAGATATATAGTTAATTCTTTTAATTCTAAAATATAATTGAGTTTTTTTTTTCTTTTTATTACAATTAAAATTAGGGGTGATTGAACTCGAATTTGAGACCTTGTTCAACACGAAAGATGTATATGACACTAGACAAAGTGTATGGGTACGAAAAACTTATAAAGCGAAACAAATTCGATTTTTAAAGGACAAGGACTATTTAAAAATTAGCAGCATGATAATAATTCATTCATAATAAATATTTTATTAACCTCTATATTTCTTTAATTGAGATATCAATAATATAATTCTTTCAAGCTGTAATTCTTAATGTTGTTAATTCAAAACCCTAAAATTTACTTTTGCAATTACTCAACAATATTATTATCTGCACAAATGTAGACAAGGGACCCAAAAAATAAAAACACACACTTCACTGTTTGATATTTTCTTGTTTTTATGTTTATTTTATAAGATTGCATTTCTGGAGGATAGTAAGGACTGTAATGTAGGAAATTTGGAAGCATACATTGAAAGGGAGAAAAAGGTAATTATACTATGTCTTCTATTTGTTGCCTATTTGCCTGCAATAAACAGCTAATTTGTCATTTCTCATTTAGGGCCATAATATAGTAACAATAATTTTACACTATTATATGTTTATATTGAGAGAAATATTTTAAAATAGAATAAAATTATATTTTATACGTGTTTTTGTATAAATTTAATAGTACTTTTGTGCATAGTTGTACATATGCTGATATAACACAAAAACTCATATGAGACGGTCTCACGGATAGTTTCCGTGAGACGGATCCTTATTACCCATAAAGTGAACTCATATCCATAAATTTTCATATGAATTACTAAGTGTGGGTTGTGGGTTGACCCGTCTCACGAAAAAAGATCCGTGAGACGGTCTCACACAAGACCTACTCATAAAATAGTATATTTATGCCTTTTATTTGTTATGGCATCAAAATTTACAAGGTTGTAAAATGTAACTTTGGATTCATAATGAGGTATTTCTATATTTTAATATAAAAAAATTGCAATTGTTTTACTTTTTCAATTTTTTCATTAATGAATACGTTGAAGATATTGAAAAAAATAGTATAGATTTCTAGACTATCTTTTTTTTAAGTTTCATTATTTTCAATGATTTGATTTGTTTATTTTAATGTGGATGAGGGTAATAATTAGTATCGTTATTATGTTTTTAATTTGAGTTGAGATTGGAATTCAAATTTGTTTGCCTCCATTAAGGAAATATTGAATTACATAAACAATTAATGATTAATCTTCTGTTCCTTCCTCAATATACTGCTATTTGTTAATTCACATGAAGGATAATTATTTAGTTATATTATACAGCATAATTAGTTGATTTTGTCAATTAATAAAAGATTCAACATATATTATTCAAATAATCAATCACAATAATAGTTTTATTAATTCCGTTAAATTAAATCACTGAAGACATCTTATCTCATCAAGACAAGGATTTTGGTTGACTACTAATGTCAACTGTAAAATGATATAATGAGTTAATATAAAAAATGGAGCTAATTAAAAGAAATTCTTAAATATCTTTTAATATTAAAATTTAAAATTAGCAATTTCATTTACCAATTTCAAAAATTCACAGCTTCGTTCATCAATTTAAATATGATGAAAAGGATCAACTTTTGACTTTTCTTAAACCCTCGATTAAGTCTTTTGGAAAACCGTCTTACAGATTGTTATATATGAGATGAGTCAACCTACAACCTATACTTTACAATTTATATATGATGTCAAGGTGGAGAACACAATGTGTATATGCTTATATGATAATGAGAAATTCAGATCAATCACAAGAGAATGCACAAGATAAAGGAAAAAGACTTGCTAAAAGATTAGAAAGTTCTTTGTATTCAGAGATCGTGTGTAAAAGTGCCTTTGGATGTACAATCTTGCTCCTATTTATACTTCTCTCCTCTCAGGAGGACATTTTAGTCATTTTCCTAGATATTTCTTGTTGGTTAAGTTACATTTTCTATTTCTTTTGTCAAGGTACTTTCTTCATTGCTGAGAGTACACCACTTCTTCTCCAGAATCTTCTACTTTCTGTTAAGGAGGAGATATTGTGCTTTTTGTCCTTTATAGCCATGTCAGCTACTCATCTAGGATGCTCATCATTGTGCTATGAATTATTATTCTCTACTTCGAGCTTATGGAATCCGTTCGGCTGCCTCTTGTTACGGTATCACCACTTCTGCCTTGTAAGATTTTTAGTGCTTTCGCGACCTCTTTGGGTTGTGTGATGTATTTGCCTCCGCTTCTCATTGTTTTCTGCAAGTTCCGTTCCTCTGTGATCACGGGGTACTCTATTCTTCCTTTCTGTTTCTGCATCAGCATTGGGGGAGTTCTGCTGTTCTTATGATCACGTGGAACATTTTGCTCCTGACCTTTTCTGTCTCCTCCAGTTCTGCTCCCGCGTCTGCACTAGATGAGCTCTGCTGACTCATAGTTACGCAGAGTCTCTTTGCTTTAAATCTTTCTTCTCTCATTCACTTCTGCCTCCAGGTCTGCCGAAGGGCAGTTCTGCATTTATGTGAGGGCAATTTTGTTATATTGTCATTTTACAAATTCTAGGAGTTTAGGTGTTTCGGGGTAATGGTGCCAGCATTTTTCATGATCTTTTTCCTCCAAAACATTTATAGGCTCATCCTTCCCACATCAGCTACTCCCCCTGGTGCGGTCGAGCAGATCTGACTTGGCAGAGCTGGTCGATCGCAGCACTTCTAGTTTTTCTTTTCTCGGACAGAGAGCTAATTTTCCCCTTAGCTACTCCCCCTGGTGCGGTCGAGCAGATCTGGTTTGGCAGAGCTGGTCGATCGCAGCACTTCTAGTTTTTCTTTTCTTGGACAGAGAGCTAATTTTCCCCTTAGCTACTCCCCCTGGTGCGGTCGAGCAGATCTGACTTGGCAGAGCTGGTCGATCGCAGCACTTCTAGTTTTTCTTCTCTCGGACAGAGAGCTAATTTTCCCCTTAGCTACTCCCCCTGGTGCGGTCGAGCAGATCTGACTTGGCAGAGCTGGTCGATCGCAGCACTTCTTGTTCTTTTCCCTCTCGGGCCGCAGTTCTTCCCATGCGCTATGTCTTTTTCTTCTTCTTGAAGATCTTAGCGAATCTCTTAAATCTGACAATAGATGTCCTATCACCTTCACTTTTTGGTACATCACATTAAATGCATGTGATCTACTCCATCCACGTGTCAACCATCCCCCGGTGGACTTCAAAGGGTCGTTTCTTATCCCGATAAACGTTTCGAATTTGCCCTAATTTCACATTTCCCCCCCTTTTGCTCATACGCGTCTTTCTCTCTCTTTGTCGCCATTCCTTCGTCTTCTCCGGCGGTTCTCAGGCTTTTAGTCTTTCGGGATTCTTCCTCCGGTGACTCTTCTTCTTCCTCTTCTTGTTCTTCATTTGCTTCCTTTGGTTTTCGATGGCGAGAGGAGGTAATTTCTGACTTTTGCTTGTTTTGGTGTTTTTGTGTTTCTGTGCAGTGCCTGTGTGCTCGTAGATTGAAAGATTTTAGTTGTCGCATTTGTTGGGTTTGGTTTGTTGCTCGTGTTGGGAAGATTCTTGTTAATAAAAACCCTCTTTTCATCTTTTCTTGTGATTATGGATTCTTCTGGTCAAGAGACTAATTCTTCGGATGTTCAAATGATGGAGGGTGTTTCTCCTTCTGCCCTTCCTTTGCCTAGTGATCAGACTTCCTCTAGTTCCTCTAAGAGTCCCTCTGTTCCAGTAGAGGAGGTAGAAGAGCCGTCTGCTTCGAGCGCTGAGCCCCTTAATTATAGTATATCCGACCCGAATTTTAATGCTGTTAGTCATAGGACTGTTTTCTCTCCCGATCGTGTTGATTTTCTTCGATTGGCGTATAACATTCCACAAGATTTTACTTTATACTGCCCTGCTGGTCACCAGAGACCCAATTTTCTTTCGGGACGCATGCTTGCCTTCTGGTGTTCTCAGATGAAGGCTGGTGTGCGCTTTCCTGTGAATCCCTATCTCTGTAGATTATCCTACTTCTATCAAGTTCCCTTAAACCAATTTACACCTTCTGCCATCCGACTCATGCTTGGCTTTTACATTATTTTAAAAGGCAATGGGGGTAATCCTACTGCCGAACTCTTTTTCTCCAATTTTCCTCTTAAGTTTAAACCTCCTTTCTTTTATGTTACTGCTGACCCTCGAGGTCTGATTCATTTCTTGGGGAAGCCCCAGAGCCGAGATAAGAACTGGAAGGAAGACTATTTCTTCATTTCCTGGTCTGACACGTGGGACTTCCCAGTGGGCCCTTGGCTGTATACTAAACCCTTAATAAAGAAGGAATTTTTTGTCAGCTGTCCTCCTTCTGACCGTGAAATAATCGAGGCCTTAAACACTTCTGTGGATGAAGTAGGGCCCTTCGATATAGTTAATCTTGTAGAGCAGCCCTCTGTGTTGTCATATTTTGGTCTTTGTTCTGGAGAGACCTCTTGTCCTACTGAATTTGGTATTCTCTTCTTCTGTTATTTTTCTTCTCCTGCTTGTTTGTTGATTGTTTGTGTTCTTAACTGTTGAGTGATTTTGATGGTGCAGAGCCTGCATGGAGGAGGACTGTTCCTCGCAGAGACTCCAATCCCCCACCTCGGCCGCAGACAGAGGTAGCGTTGACTTCCGACGCTCAAGTGGCTGCACCTCTTCAAGTTGTTACCAGGAGTGATAGAGGCAAGCGTCCTCTGAGCACCTCTGATCCTACCCCCGATGCCCAACGACCACGTCTGCAATCTCCTGGCAGAGGTGGACACGAAGGGAGAGAGCGTTCTAGGTCGAGTCGAGTGAGGGCTTCCGCAAACGACGCTTTTACTCTTGAACTTCCAAAGTCTCTTCTGGAGCTTACTGCGGAGGAATCACGCCAATTCCTTCAGCTCTGCCTGACTCCCGCGGATACTTTTGCTTTGAGCAAACTCTCTCTGGATAATGAGTTGGCTATGAGCGCTCACTGTGCTTTGAGGGTATTCTATTGTTCTCTCCTTTTTCTTTATGTCTTAGGCTCTTTTACACCTCGTCTCATTTTTTTTTTTTTTTTTTTTTTTGGCAGAGCTTGGTCCATTTGAGCCGACTTCAGGCTAGGGCGGCTTCTGCTGTGGATCCTGCTCCCGCGCTCTTGGAGAAGGACAACGAGATTTCCTCGTTGAAATTTAAGCTGGTGGAGCAAGAGAAACAGCTCAAGGAGCAGCGGAAGGAGGCGGAATTCTGGAGGAAGAAGGCTGCCGAGGAAAAGAGTCGCAGTCGGGATTATGGGGCTAGGAAGTTTTCTGAAGGGGTGGAAGCATGCAAGAAGAATCTTCATATGACGGCCGCGGGGCAGAGCTTTCTAGAAGAGGTGGTCACTGGACTGAAGGAAGCCTATCTCAGGAGTACCAGCTCTTTGGTTGACTTTGGGCCCCACATAGGCCACTATTATGGTTATGGCTTTGATTCAGCCCTGAAACAGGCGCAGGACCAAGGTTTTTCTGGGGTCCTTGATTTTAACGCTCCTCTGGATGATCTGCCAGCCTCTCCTTTCTTTGAGGGTGACCCTTTGGAGGATCCAGATTCTCCGTGGTGGCTGCCGGTCTTGCAGAAGGCATATGCCAGGCTATGTTCTGCAACCAACGACGCCTTCACTCCTGTGGACCCGGCTTCCTGCAAGTTCCCACTGCTGCCAGCGCCACCTTCGTCTGATCCTCCCGTGGTGGATCTGATAGTGCTGAGTGGAGATTCCTCTGAGATAGCAACAGGAGCGCCTCTTCAGCCACTTTCTGGAACTCTTCCAGAGCCGCAGGGTCCAGAGGAGCCAATCTCATCTGATCCTCCAGCCGAAGCCGTCCCTTCAGCAGATTGAACTTCTTGACTTTTGGAATCTTGCCTTTACAAACAATCTTCATTTTCTTTATGCTTGGAACAATTTTATTTTTTCTTATGCTTAGACCATCTTTTATTTGTTTTTCGTTTAATGTGCTGATGTTTCTTTTTCATACCTACTGTTGCAAATACCCACGATGCTCTCTTTATTATTGTTAAGATTTTGTTATTCATGCTTGTGGTGTGACCTTTTCACTAATATGCTTATAAAAACGACAGCGCTATTTCACCCTAATCAGAAAATGCAATTCAAAATAGATAATCTAAGGAGGCAAATTTAAAACGAAAAGCACGAGAGAAATTATATTCAAAGACAACAATACTTGTAAGGCAATTTCTTAAGTAATATCCTGCTTTCCAGTCCCTCCTTTCAAGTTAGTCGATTTCAGAAGCTTCTTCTTGTTTTCCCTCTTCCGCCTTTTCCTCAACCAACTTTCGAGTCATATCTGCAAGTAGAGGAGTAGTGTGTGTTATCAATCGAATAAATATGTCAGTTTTTTAAGGCAAGATGGCCTTGGCCCCACCAATCCTAATCAGAGATATGCTAGACCCGGAGGTTCGCCTCTGTTAAGGTGGCTGCTTTCTAGGGCAGTTCTGACTTCTGGCCCCACCGACCTTAGTCAGAGATGTGCTAGACCCGGAGGTCTCCCTCTGCTAAGGTGGCTGCTTTCTAGGGCGATTTTGACTTCCGGCCCCACCGACCTTAGTCAGAGAGGTGCTAGACCCGGAGGTCTGCCTCTGCTAAGGCGGCTGCTTTCTAGGGCGATTTTGACTTCTGGCCCCACCGACCTCAGTCAGAGATGTGCTAGACCCGGAGGTCTACCTCTGCTAAGGTGGCTGCTTTCTAGGGCGATTTTGACTTCTGGCCCCACCGACCTTAGTCAGAGATGTGCTAGACCCGGAGGTCTGCCTCTGCTAAGACGGCTGCTTTCTAGGGCGATTTTGACTTCTGGCCCCACCGACCTTAGTCAGAGATGTGCTAGACCCGGAGGTCTGCCTCTGCTAAGGCGGCTGCTTTCTAGGGCGAATTTTTTCAAGTTTATGGGGTATTTCTTACTTGTTTCTTCTAGGCGTAATATCTTTTGAGATTGCCAATGTTCCACGGTCGGGTTACTTCCTTCCCTTCTGCTGTCATCAACCGATAAGCTCCCCCTTTTAACACCTCTGATACAATATACGGTCCTTCCCAGTTCGGCTCCAGCTTTCCCTTGGGTTTTAAAGCATCGGCTTTCCTGAGGACCAGATCTCCCTTGTTCAAACGTCGTGGTCGCACCTTTTTGTCATACGCTGCCTTTACTTTACTCTTAAACTTCTCAATTTTCAATCGTGCTGCCTCTCTGTCTTCTTCAAGCAGATCTAGATCCTCCTTCATAAGTCTCTCATTCTGTTCTTCTTCAAATGTCATGATCCTGTGGGTTTCCATACCCACCTCTGCCGGGATTACGGCGTTGGCCCCGTATACCAGATTGAAGGGGGTCATATCTGTTGCTACCCTTGGTGTCGTCCTGTAAGCCCACAGGACCGAATCCAACTCTCCCACCCAGTTGCCTTTCAGGGTTTCTATCCGTGCTTTCAGTCCATTGATGATAGTTCTGTTAGTGACTTCCACTTGACCGTTCGCTTGGGGATGAGCTACTGCTGCGAACCTTTGGGTGATCTTCATCTCCGTACACCAAGCTTTAATCTTTTTTCCACAGAATTGCGTGCCATTATCTGAAATCAAAACTCTAGGTACTCCGTACCGACAGCAGATCTGCTTCCATAGGAACTTTATGACACTCTGCTCGTCGATTTTCCCCAATGGTTCAGCCTCCACCCATTTTGTGAAATAATCGATGGCCACTATCAGGAATTTTTTCTGCCCTTTGGACAAGGGCAACGGTCCTACTAAGTCCACTCCCCATTGAGCGAAAGGGCATGGGGAACACATTGTTCTCAATTCTTCCGCTGGGCTGTGAATCAGAGATGCGTGAATTTGGCAACTATGGCACTTCTGCACTAACTCTTTGGCATCTGCATTCATGGTGGGCCAAAAGTATCCCGCTCGTAGGATCTTTCGAGTCAACGTTCTTGATCCCACATGATCACCTCCACATCCTTCGTGTGCTTCTCGCAGCACGTATAACCCTTCGTCCTTATTTAAACATCGTAGGTATGCCTGCGAGAACGATCGTCGGTAGAGCTGTTCCCCTATGATGCAATACTTTAGAGTTTCTTTGGTCCATTTCGAGGTTGTTAATGTTTCTGCTTTCCTCAACTCGTTTATGATGGGTGTTCTCCAATCATCTGCTTCCTCCACCTCTGCCACCTCTGCTATCCCGACTGACTTTTCTGCCACCAACAAAGTTATTCTTCTCGGCTGCAAGAGTGGATAAGAACTGGCTACCTTGGCTAGGTAATCTACTTGAGCATTCTCTGCCCTCGGGATTTGTTTCAGCTCAAATCTGTTGAAGGATAGTTGGAGTTTGGCGATCTCCCTTAAGTATTCGGACAATGACTCCTTTTTTACTTCATATGTCCCTCCAAATTGCTGAAACACCAATTGCGAATCGGTGTGGGCTATTAAGTCACTTCCCCCGGCCTCCTTCACTATGTTCATGCCCCGTATTAGAGCCTCGTATTCTGCTTCATTGTTAGACACGGAATAGTCTAGCTTGATGGCATACTGCATGTCCTGTCCATCTGGGCATTCTACCAACACTCCAACTCCGCAGCCCTCCTTGGTAGCAGACCCATCCACAAAGATTTTCCAGCTTTGTTCCTCCTCTGGCAGAGCTTGTGATTCTTGTATGAAATCTGCCAAAGCCTGTGCTTTGATGGCTTTTCGGGGTTCGAACTCCACGTCATAAGCCCCGAGCTCCACTGCCCACTTAACCATTCTACCAGAGGTGTCTGCCTTGCCCATGGTCTGCGCCAGCGGGTAATTGGTGCGCGTGACTATCTTATGCGACAGGAAGTAGGGACGCAGCCTCCTAGCTGTGGTGATAACGGCTAACCCAGCCTTCTCTATCTCTGCATATCGGGTTTCGGGCCCTTGTAACATATGACTGACGTAGTATACTGGCATCTGTTGTCGCCCCCTTTCCCGGACCAGAACTGTACTGACTGCTGCCTCTCCGACTGAGAGGTACATGTATAGAGTTTCATCCTTCTCAGGCTTGGAGAGCTGGGGTAGACTAGCGAGGTATTCTTTCAGTTCTTTGAAGGCTTGGTCGCACTCTTCTGACCATTGGAATCTGCATCCCTTCCTCAATATTTTGAAGAAAGGGTAGCTCTTGTCCGCCGATTTAGAGACAAAGCGGTTCAGTGCGGTTATCCTCCCCAACAGCCTTTGCACCTCTTTGACATTTTTGGGTGGGGTCATATCCATCACTGCTTTCACTTTCTCTGGGTTTACTTTTATGCCTTCTTTAGTAACTACAAATCCCAAGAATTTCCCTGTCGTCACGCCAAAGCTGCACTTCTCTGGGTTCAGCTTCATCCCGCTGCCACGTATGATCGCAAAGGCCTCTTCCAGATCTGCAATGTGTTGCTCGGCCTCTTTGCTTTTTATCAACATGTCGTCTACATAAACCTCCATATTTCTGCCAACCAGTGTTTTGAATAGCTTGTCTACCATACGTTGGTAGGTGGCTCCTGCGTTCTTTAATCCGAAAGGCATACGCACATACCCATAAGTCCCGGCAGCTGTGATGAAGCAGACCTTTTTGACGTCCGCAGGATCCAGCTGGATCTGGTGATACCCTTGGTAAGCATCCATCAGAGACAAACGGGCACACCCAGACGTGGAATCCACTAATTGATCTATGCGAGGCAGCGGATAATGATCTTTGGGGCAAGCCTTATTCAGATCGCGGAAATCAATACACATGCGCCATTTCTGGTTGGGCTTAGGCACCAAGACAGCGTTGGATAGCCATTCCGGGAACTGAACGGGCACTATGTGTCCTGAGTCCAATAACTTCTGCACTTCTGCTTGTATGATTTTGTCTTTTTCTGCTCCGAAATTCCGAAGCCTCTGCTTAACGGGTCTCACTTCGGGACTGATATTGAGCCGATGCATCGCAATGTCCGGGTGGATACCTTTCATATCTGCTGCCTGAAAGGCGAACAGGTCAGCATTCCTCCTCAAGCATTCAATCAATTCCATCTGTTCTGCTCCTGGGATTTCTGCGCTGATCTTAGTACAGAATCCCTCTTTTCCTGGATACAGCTCTACCGATAGGAGTTCTCCATCTGCTGTCATTTTCTTGGGCCCTTCTTCCTCTTCCTCATCTGTTTTCTGCCGTTTCGTTTTGACCTCCTCGTCTACAGCTCTGCTCATTACTGGCGAAGACCACTTATGTGCTACCCTAACAGATTCAACATAGCATTTTCTCGAGTGTACTTGATTCGCCTTCAGTTCTCCTACACCTGCAGACGTGGGGAACTTGACTTTCATATAGTATGTGGAGACCACAGCTTTCAACTCATTTAGTATTGGTCGTCCGAATATAACGTTGTACGCGGAAGGAGCATCAACTATTAGGAAATCCATCATTAATCTCTTCTGCCTTGGCCACTCTCCCACCAAAACATGCAGAGTCACCACCCCCAAAGGGTGGACTGCTCCTCCCGTGAAACCGTACAGTGCCGTGTTTACTGGGCGGATCTGGGTTCTGATATCCATCCTCTCAAAGCACTCTTTATATATGATGTCCGCAGAGCTCCCTGTATCCACAAATACTCTGGCAACATCATACCCAGCTATCTCCGCCGTCACCACCAAGGAGTCGTTGTGAGGTTTAAGCATGGGAGTTTCATCGGCTGCTCCGAACACGACATCCGGAGACGGTTGAACCTCCGACACCTCCATGTGTTGGTCATGCCATCCCTGCGCATATCTCAGGGCCGACTTCCGAGCTCTGTTTGAGTCTCCTCCCTGAGGGCCGCCAGCAATCATGTTAATAAATCCCTTTTTCGGGGGTGGGGGTAGATCTTTTTCCTCGTTTCCCCTCTCCTTGTCTTGAATGCCCTCTCTTTCTTCCGATCTCTCATTCCTCTTGCCATAACCTCCAGTGTAAGTCTTGCTCTTATCTTCGAATCCCTTCAATGCCCCAGCTCTGACCAGGCGCTCTATCTCATTTTTCAGATGCCTGCACTCGTTCGTGTCATGACCATATTCATTGTGAAATAGGCAGAAGTATCGTCCCTTCGGTCTCGTTGGGGCCTGAGGTCTGTTGGGAGGGAATCTGAATGGAGCGGTCTTCTCGGAGAGCTGGAACACTCTTGCCAGTGGAGCTTTCAACGGAGTATATCGGGCATAATCTCCTCTGCCGGGATCTTCTTCCCGTCTTCTGCCATCAAATCTGGGCTCCCCATGTCTCCGCATATTCACTTCTCTGGGGGCCGGTTTCTCTGCTCTTTTGGCACGACTGACGTCTTCAAGGTTAATAAACTTATCTGCCCGAGCTAAGACCTCCTCGAAAGTGTTAGCTGGTTTCTTTGCCAATGAACGGAATAAGTCCCCCTCCCGCAGACCTTGTACTATGGCGCTGATTTTTACCTCTGCCGTGGCAGACGGTACCTCCAAGGCAGCGGTACTAAACCGTTTTATGAAAGCTCTCAAGGACTCCTCAGCCCCTTGCTTCAATGCGAATAGAGACTGAGATGTCCTTCTTTGTCTTCTGGCACTAGCGAACTGGTGGAGGAAGGCAGAACTAAAGTCGTGGAAAGAATGGATGCTGTCTTCTGTTAACTGCCCGAACAATCTCTGGGCAGCTTGTGTAAGCGTGGTCAAGAATACTCTGCATTTGACCCCATCCGTATATTGGTGGAGGAGGGCCACATTCTCGAAGCGCAGAAGATGATCGTACGGATCCGCCGTCCCGTCATATTCGAAGGTTAAGGGCTTGAAATTTACTGGTAACTCATCCATTCGGACCGCCACTGAAAAGGGACTTCCTCCTGGCATCTGGATCTGACTGGTGGTGCCTACTCTCTGCCTCAGCAATTGTATCTCCCTCTGCATAGCTTCCATCTGTCTTTGTACGTCCTGATCTTTCATCCGTTGTGCGGAGAGGTCTGCCGACGACACCTCGTGAGAAGCGTATTTCCATTGGGATGGGTGACTATCTGCACTCTGTTCCAGCGCCGCTCCTGATCGGCCTGGCTGGTCTGCTTGTGTAGGGATCTTGGTAGCCTCCGTTCCCAGAAACTCTCGCCTTCCTCCTTCTTTTCCTTGCTCAGCGGCCGCTTTGTCTAAAGCCTTCTGCACGGCGGAATGGATGAGACCATCCAGCTGTTCTGGGGTAAAGGTCCACATGCCTGGCATAGCCGGTTCCCTCACTTCTTCCGCTCTCTCCTTCGCCCTTGATGCTTCCGGCCTAGCTACCTCCCGGAAATCCCCGTCGAGATCTCGGATCATCCGATCAGCCATTATCACGATTAACTTTGAACGAATTACTGCAACTCTTCTTCCCAACCAACACGAAAGAGAAACAAAAGAAAAGAGAAACAATACCAAGAATAATAACCAGAGGAATACAGGTAGGATAAGAAGGAAACTCACTCCTCCCCCCTTATTCCCACAGACGGCGCCATTGATGTCAAGGTGGAGAACACAATGTGTATATGCTTATATGATAATGAGAAATTCAGATCAATCACAAGAGAATGCACAAGATAAAGGAAAAAGACTTGCTAAAAGATTAGAAAGTTCTTTGTATTCAGAGATCGTGTGTAAAAGTGCCTTTGGATGTACAATCTTGCTCCTATTTATACTTCTCTCCTCTCAGGAGGACATTTTAGTCATTTTCCTAGATATTTCTTGTTGGTTAAGCTACATTTTCTATTTCTTTTGTCAAGGTACTTTCTTCATTGCTGAGAGTACACCACTTCTTCTCCAGAATCTTCTACTTTCTGTTAAGGAGGAGATATTGTGCTTTTTGTCCTTTATAGCCATGTCAGCTACTCATCTAGGATGCTCATCATTGTGCTATGAATTATTATTCTCTACTTCGAGCTTATGGAATCCGTTCGGCTGCCTCTTGTTACGGTATCACCACTTCTGCCTTGTAAGATTTTTAGTGCTTTCGCGACCTCTTTGGGTTGTGTGATGTATTTGCCTCCGCTTCTCATTGTTTTCTGCAAGTTCCGTTCCTCTGTGATCACGGGGTACTCTATTCTTCCTTTCTGTTTCTGCATCAGCATTGGGGGAGTTCTGCTGTTCTTATGATCACGTGGAACATTTTGCTCCTGACCTTTTCTGTCTCCTCCAGTTCTGCTCCCGCGTCTGCACTAGATGAGCTCTGCTGACTCATAGTTACGCAGAGTCTCTTTGCTTTAAATCTTTCTTCTCTCATTCACTTCTGCCTCCAGGTCTGCCGAAGGGCAGTTCTGCATTTATGTGAGGGCAATTTTGTTATATTGTCATTTTACAAATTCTAGGAGTTTAGGTGTTTCGGGGTAATGGTGCCAGCATTTTTCATGATCTTTTTCCTCCAAAACATTTATAGGCTCATCCTTCCCACATCAATATATAAATTTATAAAAATAAGTTTGGACAGTGGATAAAAGTAATTCGTCTCAAAAGTGTTATCGTTACAATCATTTCACAAGAGTTTTTATGCAATAGAAAAATGTACACCCAAACATGGGAAATCATTTCCAGTATTGTATGTCATAAAATGCACAATAAAGAAAGAGAAAGGGGCAAAAGTACAAAAAAAATATGTTGCAGACATGCCCTCGTGATTTAAATAAAAACAAAGAAAACACTGTAAAAAAAAAAGAGCACAATTTTTTCTAGTTTTTTGGAATTACCAATGAATGAATGAAGTTTGTCAGAGTCTGCATTTCAGGTGCAGTTACCACTGAAAGCAATGATAAACACAATTAAATACTACCTCTATCCCAAAATAAACGATGTTTTAGCCTTTTGCACATATATTAAAAAATGTGATTAAAAGTTCAATCTATCCCTATTTAAGTTTAATTAATGAGGATCTTTTCTCTTTAATACATTTAATTTAAGATGAGTAAATAAGGGCATATTTGGTATATTGTATGTAAATATGCTTTGAAATACGAAAACGACAATTATTTTGGGACAAATTTTAGTTGCTAAAACATCATTTATTTTGGGACGGAGGTAGTACTAATTAAATACACTTTTTTATAATAGTACTACTATAAATTACTCACAAATAGTATAATGCTCATTCATAATTCACTCTCTGTCAATCCTTCGTATTTGCCACGTATGTGTTAAACACATTAAAATGAATAGAGTTACACTTGTATGTCCGGGGCACCGTGTCCCAAATTAATCATCATAAGGTGTTACATATATACTTTACTGGTATCATGTGTATACTTTTCAGGTATCACATTGATACCCTTATATGCATATGATACTTGTAGAGTATGTGTATAACACCAAGAAACGTAACATGACCTGTAGAGTATATATATAACACCTAAAGCACATGTATATAACATCTAGAATCGTACCCCTATGTGCCACAGTGGTATATAAGTTTTTGCCAAATGAATATATAAATATATTGCATTTATTTTATGTGAAATTTCAAATTATGTAAAACAAAATGTTGATTTAAATAATGGTTGGTTTGGGGTTTATCTTGGGTTTTAAATGTGTTCTTATGCACTTTTTTTTTTTTATGTAGGATAGATATTTGTTTAATCTCTATTTTTTGATGGATTTTGATTAAAATAGCGTAAAAAATGTTTTAAAAAGATTATTTGATTTTTGTTCACAATCTATGAAGATAAGTTGTTGATTTCATTTTGGTCGAAATTTATAAAAATAAGTTATGGAAGTTCGTTATTGGATTTAATTGGAGTTTTTATATCGCGATCTTAAGGTGTGTTTAATTGAAATTATTCTAACTTCAATTAAAGTAACTAAATTGATACATTAACAACAACACGAATAATTAAACAAACAAATCTCAGATGAAGATGATGTTATACCTTTTTTTCCTAATATAATTATTTAATTTGGAATTAAGAAAGATTTATAAGTAATAATGCACTAAATCATTAGCTTTGAGGGGCCATTGGTACTGCAACTCCAACATTAATGTTTTTACCAATTAAATCGAAAGCTCTCCTAATTAGCTAATAAATGCCCTAGTAGAGTAGTAGGCCACACTTATTTTCCTTTAATTCTAATTTACCTATTAATAATTTGATTTTGAATTTTTTCATAATTGTGGTAATCATTATATTATCACTAGAAAAATAATCCTTGTTCTTGTCCCAACTCCCATATATCCATCCCCATCTCTGTACGGAATTCCATCTTATTTCCTATTTTAATTTAATATTCACAAACAATGTTTACTAACTCACCATCAATTATCTTGATCAAATAAATTAAACAATGTCTGAATTTTATTAGTATAATAATTCAAACTTTAATATATACTCAAGAGCCCAAATTATCCTTCCCACTAAATTTTCACTTAAAAAAATATCCTAACCCGTAAACAATTTCAACTTCTTATTTTCTATTAGATAGTCACAAACTTACAGTCGAATTATCACCTTTTATGAAATAAACTAATTGATTATTCAAAAGTGTCAAGTTTGTTAGGGTTTTATAGTGTATAGATTCTTTGTATGTCGACAGAAAAATATCATGTTGATCTGTGTTTTGTAATTGAATTGATGATTGAACCGATCATATTATCTATTAACGATTTAATATATGTATACTTGGTGCAACTAGGGAGGAAATGGGGTGGCAACAGTAAATAACAACAAATGGAAATAATTGAGATTAATGGTTTCTTGCATCTACCCATCAAACAATGACTGTTCATTTATGTTTTAGGATGGAGACAACTTACGTTGCTAGAAAATGGGGACAATTTTTTCTCCAAAAATAAATTAGAAAAAGTAAATGGAAAAAATGGGGACAAAATTTCTGTTAAGACAAGGATGGGTTAAAGAGATGGAACCATCACCTTACTCCAATGTCTCAACTCATATGTTGTTGTTTCATTGTAACAATCACACGAGCACGATTGTGGGCCCAGCAAGGCCCTGCTCGACCCGACCCAACCCAACCCGTCTTGTCCTAAATGCGACTTCTTTGATAGCATAAATTGGCAGTAAAAGCGTGTGAGATGTAATTAGCGAGTTTGGTTTCGCATTGTACGGTCACGTGATTTATTGAGTGATAGCAATATTTATCTACGGATTTAAAATAAAAACATTGGCTTGAATACATATATTAATTGATTATGCACATGGAGACCAATTGGCTGTTTTATATTATTCGTGTTTGGAATTTTAAAAAATATTTGGGAATTTAGTTTGGTATATTGTTATGTTTAATTTTGAAGTAGAATTTAGGGGGAAACAATAATAAAGAGATACATACTAGGAGCAGCTCCCACATGGTACACTTTTCCGGAAAAAAAAAAAAAAAAGGTCTCAAGAATATTTGATTTATTATAGAAAATACCAACACTGTGTAATGATATCATTAGCTTAATCATGGAATGTGAAAATAATAAATACGTTATATATGTGACACATCAATAATAAACGCATTAATATAAAACTACGGTTGATAGGTTAGCTGAACTAGATTTATAAATGCCAATTTATATCTATCTAGTGTAGTTTAAAAAAGAAAAAATTCCTAAAAAATCTCCACATTCGGGTGGAAAAGAAAAGAAAATTCCTTCCTTGAAACAAAAATCAAAGAGAGTTTCCCTGTTAAAGTTGCTTATCTAAGAAGAGAAGTGGGGAATTTGAGAGAGAGAGAGAGAGAGGGGAGAGCACTCATTCATGTCTGTAATTCAATGATGTGCACCACCTTTTTATCTCCACACACATGCTGCCCAACTTTGTTTGACATTTACTAATTACTTAGCTGTCCACAAAGAACAAAGAAAAAGAAAAAAAAGAAGGAAAAATTCTTTTTTTTAATAAAGAATAAAAATGCCCAAAAAAGAATAATCTTCCCATAAGTTTTGAAGTCCAATATTTTAACTACTTTTGGGAAAAAATATTGAAATTTGTGGAAGAATTTATTCATAAGCTCCACTTCTGTGGTTATTTGGAAGGAGATTGAGTTAACGTGAAGGAATGAGAAGATTATATAATTTTACTATTATGAGTTTTTATACTTAGCAAACATTTTTCAAGTTCGTGAATTGCGTGTTCATATTAGCATTGAAATATCTTCTTATAAATTTAAAACAACTCACAAGTTCATATCATCTATCTATATATAAAAGAATGACAGTTGGCAAAATTTACAATTTTGCCATTTTCCCTCCTAGAAATGTCAAATCAAGATTTTAGTTAATAAAAAAATTGTAAAAATTAATAGGTTTTTCAAGGGAATTAATTATGTTATGTTGTAATATTTTCAATTAACTTATTATTATTATTATTATTATTATTATTATTATTATTATTATTATTTATTAATTAATTAATAGTATTATTATTATTATTATTATTATTATTATTATTATTATTATTATTATTATTATTATTATTTGTTGTTGTTGTTGGCGGTGGTGAATAATGTTTAATGTTGAACAATAATTTAATTCTTTTGTATTAACTATCATTACTTAATGTCTAAAATTATTCACATTCTCATTTAAAATTAAAGAAATTTTAAGATATTTTTGTAATTTTGAAAAAATGTTGTATATAAGTAAATAAATATTTCTGAATTTATATTGTTGATTGATCAATTTTGACCAATTCCAAAAATCATTTGAAGATAAATATATTCTAAAATACTTTTCGTAAGTTTCAAAATATTAATTTTTTT
Organism: Scutellaria baicalensis; assembly: GCA_005771605.1. Taxonomy (NCBI): domain Eukaryota; kingdom Viridiplantae; phylum Streptophyta; class Magnoliopsida; order Lamiales; family Lamiaceae; genus Scutellaria; species Scutellaria baicalensis. The sequence continues at coordinate 26,544,520 of CM016726.1, forward strand.
TTTTTTGCTAACTTTAACTACTTAATGTTTATAATGATTCATATTATCAGTTTTAAAGTTAAATATATTCTCAAATACTTTTTGTAATTATGAGAATGTTGTATATAAATAAATTTTTCAAAACTTATATTGTTAATTTGTCACTTTTAACTAATTTTGAAAATCATTGACTTATTAAATTATCTATCAAGCCATGAGAAAAATTCAATGAAAAACAAAAACAAATAGAATGTAATCTTTCAAGTTGTTAATTATTTTCTTCCTTTTTTTTTTTTAAACTAAAGTTACTTAATGTTTATAATTATTCATATTATCAATTTTGAAATTAAAATAAATTTTAATATAGTTTTTGTAATTATGATAAATTTTGTACATAAATAAAGATTCAAAACTTATACTGTTAAATGGTCATTTTTAACTAACTTTATTATTGACTTATCAAATTATCTATCGAGTTAACGACCATCATTTTTTTTTCAAAAAACAAATAAATAGAATGTAAGTTTTCAATTTCGTTGTTTAGATTATTTATAATTTTGTATTCCAGCCTTTTAATACTGTCAAATATAATGTAGAATAACATATTAATTTGTGTTATTAGAATTTAAAATAACACGTCTTAAGAAAACGAATACACAGGAAAGTTCAAAAAACACAGGAGAGATATGGCCAACCAATTCTACTTTCTTCAACTAAAACTACTTTACCCAATAATTATTTTAAATAATAAAATATAACTTTAAAAATTAATAAAGATATGGTAAATATATTGCTATATCATACCACATTTGGATTAATAAAAGATATATAAATAACTTTTAATATAACTATTAGAATAAATAATAAACCACGCTGCTATGGGTGAAATACTAGTCTCTTTATAAAAAACTAAAAGATATATTAAAAAAAATATTACAAATACACATTTCTCAAATTGATTGACAAAGGAGATTAGGAGATATCAAATATCATGAGAAAAAACTAGCAAAACTCAAAAGCATAATAATTATGCACAACTTTAGAAGTATCATCCCACACCAAATATCTAGTCACGAAATATGAGATTTAATTATTAAATTAGGTCACATAAATCAATAGAGGATTCATACACGACGTTAGATATTTGGTATGAGAAGATACTTCTTAAGTAGTACATAATCATTATGTTTTTAGAGTTCACAGAAACTTACATGAAACAGTCTCACGGGTGATTTATGTGAGATAGATCATTTTTATCCACTAACCAAATCAATTTCCACAAATTTATATGTAAATTGTGAAGTGTGAATCGACTTGTCTTACATAAGATGATATTGAGACTTATTCTAAATAAGAAATGAAAAGATTCCAAGTTTGGTAACTCTAATCCACAATACCACCACTTATGACGAAATCAAACATTGGTGCTTTCCAATCTAACGTTTTCTCAACTATAGAATTTTAAAAAATAAATATAAAAAAAGGAAAAAGGAAAAGTTGGTAGGGCTAATCCATCAAAGAGAAAGCAAATGGATATATTCTCATGTAAACGGCTCTATATTGGCATAGGATGCGACCTCGCTTTGGACACTCCTTGTCTTGAAAAGGACTCAAAAGCCCAATATTCTATGTTGCAATTAAATATTAGAAAACCCTATATTTTAATTACATCAAATCGATAATTATAACAGCATAGACTATGTAAGCATTCTTAATTGGAGTAATTTAATTAGGAAATATGTGACGCGTCTTATATTGTAATTTAATGAATACAATAATGGATATCAACCTACCTTCGCCGACACTGGAAGTCTCTTCAAGATATTCTGAAATTGTAGAAATTAATCTTTACATATTCAATTTTTTTTTTTACTACTTCGACGTTTTACTAACTCCTGGTAATTTTCACCAAAAAGAAATAAAAATACCCAAGTTATTTTTGAAGATAATTTGTTTTTGAAATTTATGGAATAAAAGGAAATTTGTTGCTCGGAGATTATAAATGAGAAAATAAGAATACATATCAGACAAAAAATTTATTTGCAAGACTTCTGTGGTAATCCAACACCATTGTCGTGTACATATATATTGTATAGATCAAATAACGAGTGGGCCCTTAACTTATTTGCAACCAAAATATTTTATTACTTCAAAGACACCATTTAGTTTTTATTAAATAATAATAATATTTATTATTATTATTATTATTATCATACTTACTATAAATTACTCCACTAGCAACGATCCGTCTTAAATTCGAATAAAGAAAGAGTATTGATGCCCTGTTAGCAATAGTAAAAGTGAACAACAAATATTTATGTGATCGACCTAATAGACATTGTCATCACTATAAGCAATACGAAATTGAGCCAAAAAAAAAGACAAATTCTTAAATTATTTTAGCAGAGTACAAGAAGGAATATTAAAGAAGAAGATTTTGTTACACTCAAAAGGATCTGTAACATGTCTTCATTCTCAAGTAATGACAAAATCATGGTGTGATTCAAGAAGAAAAAACAAAGCACTTTCTCATCGATAACTAATCCGATAATTAGTCGTGTATCGTGCCTTATGGCAATGATTAATTTAAGAAAGATAACCCAATCCTTTTCAAAATAATGAGATCCTAGAATTATCGAGATAGAGGAAGGACCAATACTAGATGGTGGCAAATACTTGATGTTGAAAGGGCCCATAACTCTTTTTCTTCATAATTATTTATTTCTCCAACTTTCCCAGCTACCTATAACTTTAGATCAAAATTAATCTAATTCTATTATTTACTTATCTTTTGGGAGAAAAAAGAAAAGGATTCTAAATCTATAATTAGGGTTCAAAGCTATGCTACATGAATTCCCACCTAACACAAGCAACACTTGCAAAAGAGGCCAAATAGGAACTTAAGTCTTAACTAACCTAAAAGGAATGTGGAATATGTGACCTCACTTTAAAATAGATATTAATTGAGGCAAATTATGCTTTTCCACAAAAGTAAATCTGTCCCACAATTATATTACAGACTGTTTTTAAACATCTTTGCTTTTGATCTTAGCAATAAATGATATTCTATCCAGCTAGCCTATGTAACAATGTGATGCCCCATCGATGTCTGTTTCATTGGGCTATATCAACTATCCTTTTTGAATCACTTCGTCGTCCTATATAATTAACTAGCTCAATGCTGTGAAACAAGCAAGGTGTTTTTCTTATTGGGCTACTATCGACTATCCTTTTTCAATCACTTCATCGTCCTATGTAATTAACTAGCTCTACCCTGTGAAACAAGCAAGGTGTTTTTCTCATAGACGTGGTACAAGAATTGATTGGTAATAAATGTTTTTTTATTATCGTGGAAGAAAATGAGTGTGATGAATTTACAAGTTACAGCTTTACAATAACATTGTCGATCAGAGTTTCATAATGCAAGAAGGATGGAATCATAGATGACAGTTTGATTAAAGATGTGATGGAGATAGAATAACGAAACTAAATAGACCTGGTGCTGTGGAGGACTGGTGAAATAATCTTTATTCACTTTTGGGATTGTCTGATAGACACATCTCTCTCCCCATGATCAAGATATCTTCCAAGTGTAAAGCCTTTATTTGAGCTCCCTTTACTGTGTTTACCTGAAACGAGCACACTATCATAAAAGTGAAAAGTAAATTTCAGAAAGAAATGGGAGATAAGGTTGTACTTGCTAATCATATTTAGTTATCAGAGCTCCATATCATAAGTGATCGCTGAACATTAGATTTAACAATAGTATCTGAAGAACACTCTTCATTAACCAATATTAAGGTAGTACGCAATGTTGAACTCTACTCCACAGGATCCATACTTTGCTGTGTTTAAAGCAAATCAAAATGTGTCTACAGAAATAAAACTGTCGAAAAATATCATACAATGGAATACCTTCAATTTATGATGATGGTATTGCAATATTTTCTCTTTCTCCTCCTTGCTTTCCTAAGGATACGTGCAGTTTCTTGCTCAGCTTCCTCTACCGAATATTTATCCATTTCTAAACAGAAGCCAAACTAAGAATCAGGGGTGATCACAGAAAATATTGTGCAGCACAATGAGTTTGAATTACAAAAAGGAACAAATGTTGGTTGATTTCATATAGCATCAACAGCCCATGTAGCTTGAGTAGTTACTATGAATTTGTATAACTGATACAAGTGCGTATTTCTTGCAGTAGTTTTCCTAGCAAGAAGTGTAAAGAGTTTTTATTCCAGCTTTAAAAGTTAAAACACACTATGTCAGTCCAGACTCTGGAATATCTTTAATTGTGTTCTGAAAATGAAATTATACAACATAAAGAAATTTCAAACTGGAGTTGGAAAAAGCAACTAACTGTTACCTGTTCCCTTTTCCTTAAACAAGCTAGAAAACCCCCCATCAATTTCTTCATCTGATTCGATTACAACTCTGTTAACCTGTTCATATATTAATAATTATTTTAATATTGACTATCAAGTGTTTTTAATATTTTATATGCAGTTTTTGTAACACAAAAAATAGCATGTTCAAAAGTAAATGCTACACCACAAATTTTAGAAAATTTTGAGATGCACTGAACAAAGTCTAACAGATGATTGTTTGGACAGATTTTATCTAGTATATAGGGCTTATAATACTACACTAGAAATTGTTAGGCGTATTTTAAAAAACACATGAAAAGGAAGGTAAGCAGGCATTAGAAGCTACCAATTGATCAGGTGAGGCTTTCTTCTGGTTGCTTCTCTGGTTATGATTTCTAACATTAGGGGCGGCCTGTCCTTGTTTTACTGATGTCCAGCCACCCGTTTCAATCTTTGGTAGCAGACTAGCTCGCTGTGTTTTCAAATGCTTTGTTGCACTATGTCAAACTTAATGGTTAGTAAGAATACATATGGAGGCAAGCAGGTAAAAAAAAATTAGTATTGTCATTTTCAATAGAGAGCAAATATAAAACGTGTCCGAAATAATGTGATCACAAACTAAGGCAGTCTTCTAGACTGCAATGTATTCTAGGCTCTTAATGTAGTGAGGAGGAAGTAGCCAAAATTATAGTTACAAGATAGAACAGTCATATAAGATGCAGAGGAAACACAGCCTACTTCTACCTTGCACATTTATTGTGAAGCATTTTGTAAGACTCTGTGTTCTGTGTTCACATTGGAATACTTTCGGCTATGCACTGACACTTACTACTTATTTAGTTATTTCATTATAAAGATGCTGCATTCACTCATTAACCCCTGCAATGAGGGCAAAAACCTAAATGGAAGAGTTCACGGATATTTTACTCAATCTACTTTCTCAATTCTGATGCTTGTTAACTCAAATTTCTCGAAGTCAGAGTCTCAGACACAACATAGAAATTAAATAGGAAATTGCACACTGCAGATAAAACTCAGAAATTTCGGATAGGATCAAAAAAAGCTTGAAACTGGTCTGCAGGATATCAGAGAACAGAGGCTTTAGAACTTTAGTTTTAGAAATAGAATAAATTCCAGGAAGCTTGTGTGTTTTCTGCGCCAAAATACCAGACCTTTAAATCTATAGTTTCACCTCCATAAGATGCAAACAAATTTCTCCTAGGTTCTTATAACCTTAATTCCACGCACATTGATTGGAACAACTGATGACAAACTCAACCACATCACACTAGACAATCACAGATATTAAAAAGAATGGTTCGGCATTGGTAATTGGACAATTTGGTTCAGCATTGGTAATGGACTATTTGTTTCAGCGTTGATGAAGATTTGACAACGGCAGTGTTTATTACATACTTTTTTGGAAACTGCACTTCCTGATGAGAAGCATGACAGCTGACAGCCTACAATTATTGTAAATACGAGGCACATCACGAAGGGTTCTTCAAGATAACTAAAACGGTTAGAGATTAAGTTGTTTTTCTTTCTTACAGTTGCAGTAAGAAGTGCCTTAGGCCCATATATAAAAGGACTTGATTGTTTTTGTGTAGAGATCTTCATACTCCGAGAAATTGCCTACAAATATATGAACAAGAAAACTATGCTCAAGTAATTCTACTGGAAGTGGAAAAAAATGGTTGACTCACTATACAATCAATCATTGTCCTATCGGGATCCAATAGTGTTTTAGATAGACATGCCTGTAGTTCTTTGCAGAAATCCTTCTGCAAATCAATCTGTAATTTCACCATTTGGGTGTCAATTTTCTCTTGAAGAGCAGACAGAGAAGAGAATATCTGCCTGGAATTCTCTTGGTTCATAATTTGCTTGAGTTGCTCAGACAGAGACTTAAGCCCATGTCCAAGCAAGTTTTGATGTCTTCTTGTCCTTTGCTCTGGTTATTTATAATATAACATACTTAAAATTAAAAGGAAAATGCTTCACTGAGACAGGCACTTCAAAAGATTAAGCACATGAGAAGGCTCAAAACTGAAATACCTCTTACCATTAATTTCAGTGAGTCATCATGAGCATTCAGTTTCTGCCGCACATCTTTCACTGGACAGAATTACAAACTACGTCATGTACCATAAGTTGATGTTAAATGATATTGCTTTTCTGATTCTTTCTCTTCTCTTTTAGCAAATCATAAAGGGCAAGGTACGACAAATATACTTAGGCATTTAAATAATGATTAAAAGTCAATTATCTATAAGTACTGAAGTAACTATAAGGTTATTCTTACAAAATAACTAGGAGGAATACATTAGAGAGAAAGTAAGTTTGTAATCCTTTCTTTGAATGAATTCAAAACCTCCTAATATACAGTTGAAAGATTGGGTTTACTTACTTTCCAATGCCACTTCTTTTGTACCCTTATTTGCTAACATGATGTCACTCTGAACAGAGTCCAGGATCAGTCCAAACCTGCTTAATGAAGTTTCAATCATTCCAATCCTGTGTTCAAGCTCTTCACTTATATGACCTGCTTGTGCAAAGTCAATTGTTTGAAATTGAAAGAATAGCTGTAGCAAGATGGATACTGGACTAGTGTTGGGAGTATATTGTTTCTAATAAAAACAATGAAGACATTAACCATTTCACCAAACGGCTCTCACATCCAAAATCAGAATACTTGAGTTCCAATGGAGTTTTTTACTACTCTTTAAGTTAGACTTCTAAACTGCTTAATATAAAGTTTGAACAATTGATAATAATTGAGGTGGCTAAGTACTTCCTACATCAGGCTGCAATTCAGATGCAAGATATGGGACTCACATTTGTATTCCTGACCAGACCACTTGCGCATTAAATTGTTGGTAGTTCTAGATACCATCATTTGACTCTCTTCTCGTGTGTAATTGATTGGAGGCAAGGAACTTCTCCTCCTTGCTGAGCTCTCTCTTTCTTGAGATCCTACTTTCTACCAAGAAAAAAATTGAAAATTAAACACATTTAGCAAGATTTGAAGTGAACAAATTAACAAGCCAAAAGAGCTAAATGAAGAACAATTGCTATTTTGGATTCTTTAATTTCTTTTGGGTGTTTCTTTACAAGGAAACTTCTCTTCGTTAAGAAACATAAAATACCAATCTACAAGACATTATCAGAAGTAAATGAAAAGGAAAGGATGAGACTGATGAACTACCAATTGTCAGTAGTAGTACTCTGTAATCAAGAAACTGACATCACTTTTTACAAAGAAACAGTTTCATAAATGTATTAGAAAAGTTTTCTTTCTATTATTATGTGATTTTAAACATAAAAATATTCAAAATTCATTAATAATATGGTCATGAATTATCTTGGTCCTCACAAAGAATTGGCATGATAATTCAGAAAGCCATGCAGTTTTCAATACTTTGTTATTTAGCATCAACACAATATTGATCCTCTTAAACCATACAGAATAATAACAACAGAAGACAGGTAATTAATAAAATTCATGTTTATCCTTTCACAAAATATTTTCAGTAAAAGAATGAACAAATTGAATTCCTGCACATATAAATATGGTAGTGACGATACCTGCATACAAGTATATTTATAAAATCACCAATGAATAAAAATCTCAGAAAGAGAATCCTCTTAATATCCAAAATGTAAACTATACAAGCGTGGATCTATTATTGTTTTTAACAATATACCAGATTGAACATACAAATAATTTTTTCCACAAAATGCATTATACATACAAACACAAAGAAATATTTTATGCATCATTACCTCATTAGTAAGGATCTCATCTTGAGAATTCTGAGAAAATTGAGAGAAGAGACCATGCTGAGAAGATGCTCCCTGAGAATTTGTCAGTTGTGATTGTTGTGGCCGATGCTGTGATGCAGTTTGGCTTCTCCCTAAGATCGAAAAGGAGTCTAATCCACCAGAAACCGCACTCGTTCTCCTTATTAATTCATCACAGACAAAAAATAAAATCAATATCACATCAACAACAGTTCCGCTCTCAACTTATCAAACAATTACACACCAATTTTGTCATATAATACGCATTGACATACATCAGTTTTTACACTGCTATACTTAAAATCTTACAAAAATTACTGCATCAATCTCATAAACTTAACGTTCATAATGAATGTTTACAGAAATACCAAAAGAACTGAAACCACTCGACGAATCTCCATCAATCACGAATTACTCTCGTACATTGCATTAGTACGATAACCTAATCCACAAATAAAATTCAGAATTACAGTTCCAGCATACAAAATAAGTGTAATAAAGAAGAAATCAACCTAGTTTGAGAAGGAAGAACCGATATAGAACTGAGATCGCACGCTTTGTTGATCTTCAGCTTCATATTCCGATCACGAATCAAAATTCGCGTGAACTCAGAGTTCGTAACCGTTACGCTTCCACAAATCGGAATTTAAAAACGCGGTAAATTCAATCTCGCAGGTGTTTTCTTCTACTCGTCGGACTTGATCTTTGATCATACAGTGGTGTGTGGAAATGGAGCGAAAATGAGGCGTTGGAAGGTGTTTTATATTGAAATTTTCGGATTTAGAAAAGCGGCGTGAAATGGGCTGAATGAGTGTTTGGGCCTTAACCATTAGGGCTTTTTTGGTGACCCACTCCTTTTCTCACTTAATAATGGGAGTATAAAAGTATTTATATGTAATAAAATAATTAGGACTGCTATTTAAGATAAATTACTCATTGTTATGTTTGGATTGAAAATCTTGAAATAAATTGATTTAATTCTATTAAATGACCGATCTCAAATTCACTCATATTACTTACAAATTAGTTGAAAATGAAAGTGATTATGTTCATTCTATAACAATCAAAACTGTCAATGTATTTACAGTATATTTCAAAAATCGGTTTACGTGGTCGTTTAGAGGTCCTTGGGCACTGGTGGCTCATAACAACATCAATTGTTTTTTTTCTTTATTTTGGAACCATTTGTTTTGACTATAAATATTTTAAAAGAGATAATTATTTAAAGTATCTTAAAAGATCAAAATTTGAATCGACTAACAACTTGACGTCTTCATCACTAAATACCATGTTAAACTATACTTTTTTATTTTTTGGATTATTTGCACCCAAAAATAAATAGACAAATTGGAAACAAGGTAAAAATAAAGTTGTATGTTTCATTTGAGGAGTATTTATAGTTGATCGAGGCAATAACTTTTAAGTTATACATTACTTAATTTAGAGTACAATATCGTTTTTATATAATGAAATGACTTAATCATTTATGAATATCAAACTCAATAATTTGAAACTGGAATGGTCTTGGTCCTCATAAAAAGTATGCAGATTGATCTAAACATGTTTGATTATTCATTATTAAGGCAGAATTATAGGCTGAATTATAGAGATTAATTATTTTCCATATCATGTTGTATCTTTCCATATCTTGATGTATCATTACCTCTCTTGTATTCTTGTACCTATATATTGGGATGATTCCCGTGTAATAAAGATATAGAAATTATTCCCCCATCATATATCTTATATTCATCACACATTGTGAGAATTTGAACCCCAGTAATTTTTAAGTAAATAGTTTAGAACTGGATTAAATTAGGTTTGAAATAACTGGTCAATTGATCCCGTCCTTTGATTTTTTATTTTATTTTAATACTTACTCTCGTACTGATTGTGACTACTTTTTCAATAGACAATCGAATTTGGTTTTCTAATCATTTATGAGTTATATTTAAACCTATTTAAATCTGATGAATCAGTAAACATATTTTTATTAAAAAATATTATGTCAACATCGGGTGTAAATTAATATTCATGCACATAAAAGAAACATTATAGACGCTATACCCTTGTTTCAAAATTCACAAATTTCTAATATCAGTGAAATACTTGGTGTAATTTGCTATATTTATTTATATTATACTTGGAAGAATTTTTTTTTTCTAAATATGTTGCAAATTAATTTTTGTTGTGTAAATTAATTTTTCTTAATTATAAAGTGGCTATTATTAATTTTTTTAATAACCAAATAGTGCAAAATTTACAGCAATATAACATACAACAGTGAAGATGACTTTAGAGATTAAATGAATGAGACACCTTAACCACCAAATCAATTTAATGCTACCACAAAATTTTCCATTGTGACATGCTCTAACAAAATAGGAGTCATATGATTCGACATGCAACCATTAAAATTTAATGCTGCAGCAGCACTAGCATTAAGTATTTTTGTCTAAACCTTTTATAGTCTTGTTCAAATTGTTGAAAATATCTTCTTAACTGATCAATAAAAAAAAATCATATCAAATCCTAAATATTAGAAAGAAAAAAAAAATCACATAACAGTGATAGAAATGATTTTAGTATTAAATTGTATACAAATTTAAAATGATAAAAATAAAAAATATGACTGATCTCTAAAACTGATGTTTGAATGGATCAGAGAGGATATCATCTTTTTGTTGAATATAAATTCTGATTAAGACAGAAAATAAATGAGCACATGTTATTGTTTTTTAATAATAGAATTTAATAAATATTCCAATTTAGTTGAAACTTATGTTTAGATACAATGTTTAATATGCTGACATTACGTTTAAGTATGAATCACAGAGGCTATAATCTGTTTTTCGCATAGAATTCCTTATTAAAACATAAAATAAATTGTTTCAAAGGGTTATATTACATGAGGGTGAGTTTTATGTGAGATTGTCTTAAATTTTTGTGTTTATGACGAGCAAAATATAAAATCTACAAACTTGAATGATAAAATTAAGGATAGAAAAATAAAGAATCGTGAAGTACGATAACTTATAATAAATGAGTAGAGAGAGTTAAAGATAATTTTATCTATTCATAGGTTTCTGAATTTAAAATGAAAACCTTAAACCAATATTGAAATTGGGTCAAATACGAAGTACGTACTTATTGTAAAATAACGTTTAAATATAAAATTTGACCAATGAACAATTAATTCCAAGTCTTCGATCCTTGTCTTCCACAGGCCATGAAGACGACGATTTAATAGAGAGAATCTTTATGGGCAGCGGAATATTCCTCTATTAGGAATGTATTGGTCTCTGACACTTGGTGTATGTTTATTGTTTGACCCGAATGTGTACTTAGTTTAAGAAAAGTTAAATAAGTGTGATAGAAAAAAAAAAAAAAAGCAATATATATATATATAAATATACACACTTTTATATGATATTAGTTGCACATTTACATGAGTTATATCATATGAAACAAAGTATGTTCATAAAAAATGCGTTGAATGAAAATCTTCATAAATTACATTTTTAAGTTATAGAACATTGATGTTATGATATTTGTAGATAAATGTCATAATCTTACAACATAAATGTCGCATTAATACATAATGAGTGTCTCAATACCTAAAGAGAAAATAAAAACTAAAAATCTTACTTTTTTTCTATGCTATTGAAATTAAATATAATATAAATGTGGCAAAAATCTATATCTATATCTCTATATATATATATCTATATCTATACTATATATAAAAAGGAAGAAGTTGGCAAATTTTACACATTTGTCACTCAATTGCAAAATTGGAGATAGTTACTAATTTGTCATTGACCAATAGAAAAATTGTGGAAAAAAAATTAAAAAACTTTGAGAATCTTATAGAACAAACTTCATATATATTTTAAATATAATAAGTAGTCTTTTAATTTAATATAGGGGTAAAATGAAATAGATGAAATTATTTTTGGATGATATTATTATATGATTACGTCTTAATGATATAATTAAAAATTTTGAAAATAATGAAATTTAAACAGTGTCAAAAATTTAAAAATTTGAAAATTCTGTAATTTTAATATATAAATGTGAAAAATAGGTGTAAATAAATTTCATTTTACGAAGGGCTGTAAAATGTTTAAAAGTTTAAAAACTATTATAAAATTATTAAAAATAATAATTAAATTTGAAAGTAAAACTAATAATAATCTAATAATGTTGTGAGGTTAATCTAAAAAAATCCACAAATAACATTTAAAAATAAATTCAAACATATATGCAATAGATATAACTATAAGAAAAAATATTTTAAAATGGTTTCAAAATTCTAAAAAAAATATTGTTTTAATCGTAAAATGAATTTGAAACCTAAATTTTTTAAATATAAACTAAGTTTTTGAATAAATACAGTGTTTGTAAAATAAATCCATCTAAAAAAAATGTAGAAAATTATTTACAAATTATTAAATATAATTCTAAGATATAAAGGAACAAAAATATGAATAGAACATATAAATTAACAAATATAATTAATCACTAATAATTAAAGCACACAAAACACAAAACTATTATCATTATTATTTTTATTGTTTTTGTTATTGTCGTCGTTGTTGTTGTCATTATTATCATCATCATCATTAAAAAATACGGATTTGTTACAAATCTCAAAATTATAAGATCTCATGAGTAATATTTTAATATAATAAATTTATTATATTATTAATAATCATATTTGTCATAATAAATAATAAACTGCGCATCACGCGGGTATACTGCTAGTGTGTATATATATATATATATATAAAAGAAGATCCTCTATAAAAATATCAATAACTAATTTTCCCTCATATTTTGACATATTATAAATGGAATTAAAGTAGTTACAAGAATTTTTAAGAAATCAAAAAGAAAAATATTTATATATTTGAGGATTGTGCGGTCCTATAGGTTGCGCTATGGCCTATAGGTACGATTATGTAGGTTTATTTTGTATTTATTCATATTTTATATAAATCATAATCTTTAAATTAAATATTTTTTCCATTTTAAATTTTGCTATAATCTATGAAAAACATAAATTTGATACTTAAATGTTGGTGTATAATTATATTTAACAAAATTATAAATTACAAAACAAATGACTAATTAAAATATACATTAGAAAATAAAAGAAAATTTAAAATCATTAGTTTTAGAATTCTCGAGAAATTAATAGCAATGAAAAACATTTTGGTATAATCTATATCTATATAAAAGCAGAACATTCTGTCAAAAATAACTGTAATAAATGTCTCATTTATTAAATATTTCCATTTTAAGAAAATCATTAATAACTTTCATTTTATATTTATTAACAAAAGTATAAATAAGTATTAATATTTAAAACATTTAATTTTATATTTATTGTATAGAAATTCAAAAAAAAAATAATTAGATAAATCTATATATATATATATTTCTATACTATAATAATAGAGGAAAAATTGAAAATATTTATAAAAATACCCCTTTTTCCAACAAAAAGTGTCACTTCAACAAATTTTTTTTTTTTATTACTTAATACATTCAATTTAGGATCAATTTACAAAGTACCAATTTTCATAAGTCAAGGAACTTATCTACCCATTTTTCTGGGAAGTAATTTTTTTACCCAATTTGGGTAGTGGAATGTCCTTAATAATCCCAATTTAAGTTATATTTACATAAGAAAAGTTCAGAAAATATCTTGGACTCGAGTCATCTTTCTTCGACTCGAGTCAACTTTTCAGATAAAGTGAACATGTCGTGAACACGAAATATAATATCGTGTTCACGAAATACAGTAAGATTCAATATGTCGTGAACACGGAATATAATATTGTTCATGAAATGCAGAAAGGTTCACATGTCGTGAACACGGAATATAATATCGTGTTTACGGTATATAGAAAAGTTCAACATGTCGTGAACACGATATGTAATATCGTGTTCACGATATGCTGATATATTTGTGGTTTACGTAAATATGAACTTAAGTTGAGGGCATTATTGACATTTCGCCCTCAAATTGGGTAAAAAAGTAACTTCCCATAAAAATGGGTAAACAAGTTTATTGACTTGTCAAATTGGGTAATTGGAGGTATTTCCACTTCAATTTATAATATAAATATTGTATTAGTTTATTCTTATTTTAATAATTTCTTAAATACCAACAATAGATATTGTTCAAACAATCATTTCAATAATAAGTATTAATTTGTTGAGGGATAATTGATATTATATTTAATATAAATATAATTAATAAACAAGTGTAATACTATTAAAGATGTGTGTGTATATACAGTATATATATGATATGTATTTAGTGTGAAATTTTATGTCATCCTAAGTATTTTTAAATTAATATTTGTAAGTGTACCGTCAACAAATTATCTATCGAGCCAATGACCATAATTTTTTTTTTCAAAAAATAAATAAATAAAATATAAGCTTTCAATTTCGTTGTTTAGATTATTTATAAATTTGTATTCCAACCTTTTAATATTGTCAAATATAATGTAGAATAACATATATAATTTGTTATTAGAATTTAAAATAACACGTCCCAAGAAAACGAATGCATATGAAAGGTCGAAAAGCACACGAGAGATAGGCTAACCAAATTCTACTTTCTTCAACTAAAACTCTACTTTACCCAATAATTATTTTTAAATAATAAAATATAACTTTAAAAATTAATAAAGATATGGTACATATATATTTCTATATCATACAAGATTTGGAATAATAAAAGATATATAAATAGCTTTTAATATAATTATCAGAATAGATAATAAACTGTGCATCGTGCGGGTGAAATACTAGTTATTTGATCTATTTGTCAATACACGTGGGTTGAATGTTGAGTTACATATCAAGATATTTTAGTTATTTGACGGACATATATTTTTTCTTTAGTTTGAAACAATTAAATTGTTTGCATTAGTTATACCAAGAATTTAAAAGAAATCCACAGCTGTGAAGCAAAGGAAATATTCACTAATATATTTGTTTGTAAGTATAAATCAAATAATAAAATAATATATTAATTATAGTACTTACATTTATATTAACCGCAACATGTCTAACATATATATATATATATTTTCAGGAGGTAACATATCTTTTAAATATAAATTGTCGTTTAACATTCACAACACAATAAATGCTTATAGATACCAAATTTAATTTAATTTACAATATTAATGAGTGTATAAAATTGATGTTTATTTAACAACTTCATATTTCAAATATATATTTTATAATTTATTGTTTAACATACATTTATATATTATTGTTTGCAGTTCAAAATTATAATATTATTTAAGATATGACATGTTAAAGATAATATGTCTAATTCTTATTAATATATAATTTTAGGTTAAAATAATATAATCACATTATATTATTAATAAGTTTAGAATTAATAAATCTTATATTACAAACCGTGCATCGCACGGGTAAATCACTAAGAGCATCTCCAACAATGCGCCATCACAATTTGATGGCGCCGGTTTTCATCTCCAACAGTGATTTTTTTTTCTGCACCATCTCATCTTAACCGCTGGTTTTGCGCCAACTTTCCACAGGTCAACCCTTGCGCCATCTGATTTTTCTTTTCTTTTTTATTATTATTTATTATATTTATTTTATTCATTTTCTTTTCTTATTTTATTTTATTTTTAATTTCTTTTTCGGTATTCTTACTTTGTATTCATTTTTTTCTTATTATTTATTTTATTCCTTTTCTTTTCTTTTCTTATTTTATTTGTTTTTAAGTTCTTTTTAAATATATATAATTTAAATAAGATTTAAATATATATATAATTTTTTTACCCTTTTAAAATAATAGATGAAAAATAGATTATTTAACAATAATAACGAATATTGATAATAAATACAATGTTAAATAAATTAATTAATAAAGAATATTATGGAATATTCTTTTTTGGTGCAGAGAATAATGTAAACTGTTGGAGATCGTTGGCAATTATTACATAAAAACTGTGTAAGACTAACAGTAAAATCTTGTACACTGTTGGGGATGGTCTAACACAAAAATATCAACCTAAAACGTACAAAATAAAAATTAAATGAATGCGAATCCGAATCACATCGTCCCATTTGATTCTTGAATGTGGAAGCCTCTTTATTCTGTTAAGTCTTATAGTTGTATCAAATGGGAAATATTTAATATCGTATATGGTTATTTAATCTAAAAATAATTACATTGGTTACGATCACTTTCTACACTTAATATTATTTTCGTGTACCTTCTTTTTCTTCTTGTGTGTGGCATTCTGTAGTGAATTTTATTTATATTAAATGAACACTTGCTTGTATCAATTAAATTGATAATTATATTTTTTCTATTTTAATCCTGGAATATTAGGCATAAGTTCTTATATTATTTTCTAGAACAAAAAAAATATTTTACTGGATTCTTACAATTATAAATAAATGGAAAATACACAAAAGCTCACATAAATGGAACCAAAAGTTCGTGAATAAAGTAACGCAATAAATTTTTGAGTGGATAAAAAAAGGAAACATGGACATATTCTATTTCTTTCTTTTTTAAAGACCATGCACCTCGCTTTAGATAAAAAACTAGTATGAGGCCCGTGTAATACACGGGTTCAAATTTATTGAATTTAATAAATGAAGTAAAAAATTTATATAGAAAAAATTTATGATGTTGTATCCATCTAGGTTAATATGAAATATAATGTAATTTTAATTAATATATTATTTAACTGTTGAAATAAATATTTCATAATGTACTGTGTAGATAAATTATATTGTATACATATTAAAAATATTAAACAATTTTTAAATATATTATTTCACAATTACATATTTCTAGTGAAGAAAGAATCTTACATGTATAAAAGGATAGATTGTCACATTTAAAAAAAATGTTCATTATGACATAAGTTTTTTTTTATATATAGTTTGTATTGAAAAACCTATCAATAATTTTATTCAATATTTTAATTTTTTTAATTTTATATATACATATATTAATATTTATATATATCTAAACAATATCTATATTTATAAGATAATTTATTTATATAGAAAAAAGAAAAAAGTTCATGTGAGAAATAATTGTTCGAGCTTCGTATTAGTGTCATGTGACACTTTGGTCCTTCTTTTATATATAGATGTGTGTGAATAACATATTCAAATTATTAAATAATTTTTAAATGTATGATTTCAATATTATATATTTCTAATGAAGAAAAAATAGTACATGTATACATTGATAGATTGTCACATTTGAAAAAATTGGTTCATTATAGCATAAGTTTTTTTTAGTTTGTATTGAAAAAATTATCAATAATCTTTTTTGATATTTTAATTTTTTTAATTATACAATATATAAATATATACACATATATTAATCTTTATATATATATATATAAAAGATATCTATATTTATAAGATACTTTATTTAAATAGAAAAAACATTTAATGTGAGAATTAATTGATCGAGCTTTGTATGAGTATCATGTGACATTTTTTGTCATTCTTTTATATATATAGATGTGTGTAAATAAATTATATATATTGTCTTCATATTAACAATATTAAATAACACTTAAATATTACTTTTTCTAGTGAAGAAAAAAATCTTACATGTATAAAATGATAGATTGTCGCATTTGAAAATTTTGGTTAATTTATTATAGCAAAAAAAAAAATTATAGGAAAAAAGTTTTTTTTTATAGTTTGTACTGAAAAAATTATCAATAATCTTTTTCGATATTTTAAAATTTTTAATTATATATATATATATTAATCTTTATATAAATCCAAAAGATATCTACATTTATAAAATAATTTTGTTTAAATAGGAAAAAAAACATTTGATGTGAGAATTAATTGTCCAAGCTTTGTATGAGTCATGTGACACTTTTGCTCTTTTTTTTTATATATAATATATGCAATATAATGTAGTTTTAGTTAATATATTATTTACTATTTAAATATTATGTAGTTTTATGTGTAAAGATTTTATATATAATGTAGTTTTATAATTACTCTTGGTTTTAAGGTAGTTTTATATATAAAGATTTTATACATATATAAAATGATAAATTGTCACATTTAGAAAATTGGTTAATTTATTATATTATGAATTATTTTTTATAGTTTGAGAAAATTATCAATAACCTTTTTTGGTATTTTAATTTTTTACTTATATATGTAGTAATTATATGTACATATATATGTAAAAGACAATTATATTTATAAGACAATTTATTTAAATACAAAAAGGAAAAACAAACATTTAATGTTAGAATTAATTGCCTAAGCTCTATAAGAGTGTCATGTGACACTTGTGGTTCTTGTTATATATATATATAAAGATGATAAATTGTCACATTTAGAAAATTGGTTAAATATTATATTATGAATTATTTTTTATAGTTTGAGAAAATTATCAATAACTTTTTTTGGTATTTTAATTTTTTACTTATATATGTAGTAATTATATGTACATATATATGTAAAAGACAATTATATTTATAAGACAATTTATTTAAATACAAAAAGGAAAAACAAACATTTAATGTTAGAATTAATTGTCTAAGCTCTATAAGAGTGTCATGTGGCACTTGTGGTTCTTGTTATATATATATATAAAGATAAAGATTATATTGAAAAAAAAGGAGGTGACCATGTATTTCAAATTTATCTTGTAATTTTTTGGACTCATCATATATTAAATAGTGTTTCTCAACGTACAAACAATAAAAATATCTTAATGTGATCACTACTTATATAAAGAGTGAGTTTGATCGGACCGTTCCACGAATATTTTTTAGGCAGGTTAATCCACAACCTACATTTCATATATAAATTAAGAAAAATGAGTTTAATTAATGAGTTAAAATGATTTGTTTCAATTTCACTAGATTTTTGTGGATATATAATGGTTGACATACTTTCATAAAACAATATCATGAATGATTTATGTGAGATAAATCCTTATAACTCATGATCTGAACTCACCTTCACAAATCCTTACCTAAATTGTTAAGTTTGGATTAAGGGCTGATTTGTCATACCGTGAGACAATCTCACATAAAATCTTTCACGAAACACAAACACAAACACTCGACGGTCTAATAGATAGTGATCGTGAGATGAAGTTCCATCACCCACAGTCAACATGTAAATTGTAGGATTTGGGTTGAGTGATCTAATTATGGATTGTTGATTTGTCCACACAATGTAAAAAAAAAAACATGTAAGACAATCATACCAGAGACCGACTCTCCATAGGGAATATAACAATATTCAAATATATAGTATAATAAATCATTTTCCCTTACAACATCCAATAAATACCTAATTATATATAGTACATGTCAGTTTCCTAATGTAGGTAAACAAATATCTTTAACATGGGACAAATTCAAAACAATTATTAATCTTAAATAATGATATTTAAAGAAATATTATCTTTACACATGAGAGGCAGGTTATTAAAATCTGGTCCGTGCAGATAAAGTGTAATGTATATTGTGTAAGGAACTCGACCAATAATACTACTAAATATCCGAATTTCTAAATAAACACTGCACCATTCGAACGCGTCTGATATCACGAGAAGAAACAAGAATTGACTTCTCAATTCTCATTCATTGCGACAAACTCCTATTTTCCCAGCTATTTCATCAACCTCTCCTCTCCTCACTGCTTCTTCCCAGAAATTTCCACCAATTTGTATCTCATGATTCCAAACAATCAACTCCTTTTCACCAACAAAATGTGTCCACGAGTATAACGCCAACACAACTAACTTATTTGTTTTCGCCTTCTACATCAATGGTTGAGGGATAATTTTGCAGCAGAATTTCTGCTGGTGATGTGATGGCTATGGTGGAAATTCCTCATTCTGTGAACACAATTAGGTATCCTGAGATTGATTTCGCGAATCTGAGTGTGAGGAGTGGAGGCGGCATGAGACGCGAGCAGGAGATCGCGGAGGAAGTGGAGATCAGAACGACGTCGACTCCTGTTGTTGAGGAGGATACGGTGTTTGTGGCTCTGGGGAAAGATGCGAAGGAGAGTGAGACTGTGTTGAAGTGGGCTTTAAGTAATTCCAGAGGGATGAGGATTTGTGTACTCCATGTTCATCAACCTGCTAAGAAAATACCCATGAGTTAGTACTCTGTTGCAGTAATTTGATTTGGGTTTCACTTCAACTGTTCGTGGATTTTCGTATTGAGTTCTTTCTTGGTCCATCATTGATGGGGTTTTGGGTTTGATTATATCGATTTTGCTTTTCTGAAAATGTTTATCCATCGTTTTAGCATTGTTGTTCTGCCATGGCTTACAACGCTTTTTTTTTCTTGTTCTTGTCTCTTTATTTCCATACTGATTCCAAGAAATGGTAAAACAGGCCCTAATCACAACTTCTTGAATAATCTTCCTTTATATATTGCTTTGATTTGCATTTGGAAGATCACAAGTTCTTCAAACAGTTTCTACTCTCTTGGATAAAGTCACTCCATACTTGGCTGGTTACTCCAGAAATTTGTAGTTTGAATTTGTTCCTCTGAATCATGGATGTTGCATATCTCCTTTAGTATTGTTATTACAAGCGCTCCACAACTATATAAATTGATGACCATTGTTTGCCTCTTCACTTACAGTGGGATCTAAAGTTTCAATAAGCCTGATGGAAGAAAATCAAGTTAAAGCATATCATGAAAATGAGAGGCAAGAGATGAATCAGATTCTCGACATGTATATTCGCACTTGTGACCGGGCAGGGGTATTCACCATTGTTTTGTTTTTGCAAGATATATACCTCTCTCATCCCCAATCCCACTCCTTATGTTCTAACAGATAGAAAACATAATAGAAACTTAGTCTATATTGTAACTTAAAAGGCTGATGTTGTATGGTCTTCACTGACGGCTATCTATCTTTAATTATTGATGAACAGTTTTCCTAGAGATTTTGTTACATCCTATAACAAACCTGTTGTTTACCAGCATTTTCCCTTTTTTTTATCATGTAATATTTATCTAAACACTTAGACCAACTTAATATTCTCGATATATTTATGTGGTGCACATGCTTAATCTCTCTTGATTTTTTTTTTTTTATGTAGGTTCGAGCAGAGAAACTATCCATAGAAATGGACTCCATTGAGAAGGGTATAGTGCAGCTTATAACTGATCGTGGTATCAAGTGGCTAATCATGGGAGCAGCAGCAAATAAATCTTATTCTAAGTATATTGCCAAAGTTTTGTTATATAACAAACCAATATCTACTGACAACACAATCACTAAGTCATGCATGATAGCTATAATTCTTATTATTGTAGATCTCATTGTACTTATTTGAGTAATTAAGTTTTTTTTTTTGCTTGCTTACTCATATTATTTTGAAATTGCAGAAAAATGAAAGGGCCTAAGTCTAAGAAAGCAATCCATGTTTGCACAGAAGCACCTAGTTTCTGTCACATTTGGTTCATATGCAAGGGAAATCTAGTACATACAAGGTATGCACTTAATGGTCTTCCTTTTGAAGTGGTGTTTGTAATTTCTGTTCTATAGATACGAAAGTTGGTAGCCTCTCTGTTTGAACTAACTATCTTATTAATATGCAGAGTATATGCCCAACCATGTGGTTGATAATTATTTTGGCTTATGCTTTGATTTTTGACAGCAATTATTTCTCAAGATCATGGAAAGTCTCATTCTAAGTATTGTTATCTAATTGCTAATTTAGACTGTCAAATCTACTTAGGGAAAGTAAAATAGGTGGAGTTAACACAGATGCAGACTCTCCATCATTTCAACCAAGTCCAAATACTGAAGCTGTGCATTCCCTGAGATCACTGTCAGTTGTAGAAGGGGGAAAGGGTCAAAAGTTTCGAATTCCAGCACTGAATCATCGTAGGGCTGGTTCTGAAAGTCACGGGATGCAATTTTTAGCTCTTTTTAGTAGATCTGGTGGGGTATCTCCTCGAAGCAGTTTGAATCTGGAAAGGAACTCTGATTGGGATAGCTTATCACGGAGAAGTCCTTCAGTAGGTTCACGCTTTTCAACATGTTCATCTGGTGAAGTGATTGAGGATTCAGTTCCCCTTCCAAGCGCTGAGGAGAATGATATTGAGTTTGAATTACCTATGTTTCCACAGCACACCTGAGGAGCATCATCCTTCCTCTATAGCATCCAGTGCTTTAGTAAGTATATCACTGTGAAAGCAGTCATGTTTTCTTATACAAGCTGTATATCATGCCAAAGAACAAACATGAAAGTGTGTACCTTTAATTATTCTCCATAAACTCACCAGAATCTTGAAACTCATCTGTAGTTTCATCAAAGAGAGTGAAAATGTAAATATCAGGGAAAAGATGCTGTAATATGTTAATTTTGTAATTACTTTTGTGTAGGAGATTTGGATTCTGATCAGTTGGTAAACTTTACAGGAAAGCAATATGAATGATGAACTTTATGATAGGCTTGAGCAATTGATGGCAGAAGCAGAAAGTTCCAGGAAAGAAGCGTATGATGAATCAATCAGGCGCAGGAAAGCTGAAAAGGATATCATTGGTGTTACTCGCCGAGTAAATTCTTAATACTGTTTTCTTATCATCCGTTTTGTTTCTATAACAAAATTACTGATATGATACTCACACAGAGTTTTAAAAATCTTACAATCATTTCTCTCCAAGCTAAACTTTGATTAGGGTGGGATAATAAGCTATTTGCTTATTTACGGTACATATATATTTTCCTACAGTTCCTCAAACTGTTAATCATCTTGGTTGAAACTGCATCTGAGATATATCCTTTCTCTTATCTGATTTCAGAATCGGCTAATCTTTTAAGCTGTAACCTTCTATCATGACTTCCTTTTCAGATTACTAATTCATATTCCATTTCACATTTTAGGCATATGCATCTGAGAAAATGCACGTCGAGGAGCAAAGACGCAGAAGAGATATTGAAGAAGAACTAGCAAGAGGTAGGGAAGAAGCTGAGAAGATGAAATTGCAATTAGCTGAAGTAATGGAAGAGCTCAGAGAGGCTCAGGAGCAAAAGTTCTCCATAGAGCGTCAAATCGCAGATTCTGATAAGGTGATAAATGACTTGGAACAGAAAATGTATTCTGCTATTGAACTCCTGCAAAAATACAAGACAGAAAGGGATGAGTTACAAGTCGAGCGTGATAATGCACT
Organism: Scutellaria baicalensis; assembly: GCA_005771605.1. NCBI lineage: Eukaryota > Viridiplantae > Streptophyta > Magnoliopsida > Lamiales > Lamiaceae > Scutellaria > Scutellaria baicalensis. The sequence continues at coordinate 26,567,892 of CM016726.1, forward strand.
CAGGGCAGCTGAACAGCTGAGAAAAACACAAGCAGAGCAGGCATCTACCTCATGTGTATCTCAGTTCTTTTCTGAATTCTCTTTCTTGGAAATTGAAGAGGCAACAATGAACTTTAGTCAAGCCTTGAAGATTGGTGAAGGGGGTTATGGAAGTATTTATAGAGGAAACCTTCGGTACACCCAAGTGGCCATAAAAATGCTGCATCCAAATAGCTCACAAGGTCCTGTTGAATTTCAACAGGAGGTAAGTTTCTGGAAGCTGACCAATCAGTTTATATTTACTTTCTTCAATGCACACCCCTTAATTTATTTTATTTTGCACTCTTTTTCCAAGATATCATAGCCATCTAATCTGATCTTTTCACTTTTCAAATCCTTACTTGAAATCATGGAGAATCCATATTGCTGTGTTGCACATAGATTCATTTTTCCTTTCAGCTTGTGTAATTGATGGTCTGACTGAAGCTTAATATATTTAACATCCATTTCTGGTATTAGATCATTGGAGACGTTGAGTTTATTTTCTTGTATACCCCTGGTGGAAATTATAAATTTTTAATTGTTCCCATACTCTTGTTTTAGGTAAATATCTTGAGTAAGTTGAGGCATCCAAACATAGTTACCCTAATAGGGGCCTGTCCTGAAGCTTGGGCACTTGTTTATGAGTATCTTCCCAATGGAAGCCTTGAAGACCGTCTTAACTGCAAGAACAATACACCACCACTGTCATGGAAAACTCGAATCCGTATTGCTGCCGAGCTATGCTCTGCTCTCATTTTCTTGCATTGTTGCCGCCCTCAAGGAATTGTCCATGGTGATGTGAAGCCTGCTAACATTCTGCTTGATGCCCACTTTGTGAGCAAGCTAGGTGATTTTGGAATATGTCGTCAGCTTCCTCAAGACAAACTGTCGGAAAATTATACAACCCTGTGTTGCAGGACCGACCCAAAAGGAACCCTCATATACATGGACCCGGAATTCCTTGCAACAGGAGAGCTTACGTCAAAGTCCGACGTCTATTCCTTTGGAATTATATTATTGAGGTTGTTGACTGGAAAACCTGCTTTAGGGATAACCAAGGAAGTCAAATATGCATTAGATAATGGGAATTTAAAAGATCTACTAGATCCAACAGCTGGTGATTGGCCGTTTGTGCAAGCAAAACAATTGGCTCATCTAGCTCTTAGTTGCTCTGACATGAACCGTAAGGGTCGTCCCGATCTTGCCTCTGAGGTGTGGAGAGTGCTTGAACCTATGAAAATTTCTTGTGGGGTTTCATCTCTCCGTTTTGGTTCTGAAGAGCACTACCGGATTCCAACATATTTCATTTGCCCCATCTTCCAGGTTGGTACACGGCTTTATCAGTCTCTACTTCTTGATGTTGGGTATATTTATCTTTAGTATAAAGGCCCAACTGCAAAAAAAATCTTAAACTCCGGAACATTCTGGCTGATTCTCTTAATTTGTCGAGTTAGCCATAAACTTTGTGGCAGTTTGCCTGATTCTTTTAATTTGTCGATTTAGCCATGATTTGGCTAATTGGGTACAATTTTGGCCAATTATTTAGGATGGTCACAGTTATATGTCAAATGGACTGTTGATATTGCACCCTATCCAATTTATTAAATGTAGCTTGGCAAGATTGGTCTGAATTGGGTAATTTTAGGTGGATGTATTTGGATCCTTAAAATCATCTTTGTGTATCCGCGTCTACAGACAATCAGCTAATACATACCAAATGCAGGAAATTATGCAAGATCCTGCAGTAGCAGCCGATGGGTATACTTATGAGTCGGAAGCTATCAAAGGATGGCTCGAGAGTGGCCATGATACTTCACCCATGACCAACCTCAAGCTTCCACACGACAACTTAGTGCCTAATCATGCTCTTCGTTCTGCAATACAAGAGTGGCTGTAACAACCTTAAGTAGTCTACACCTTCCCCTTTCATTCCTTACATATCTGTATAGATGACAGTATATTCTTATTACACACACATCACGTGCTGTATATTAGGCAATGGTACCTCATACTCATAGCTTATAGAGTTCTGTTTCTGATTCATTATTGTTTACGTTCATGATTGTTATATGGAGACTTAATTTTTGAAGGGTCGAATCTTAGACAGATATGTTTGCAAGGGCGATGCAAAAGTGAAACCATCTATGATCTATCTGCATTTTTTTAATTTGTTTTCTGAAGATTTTGTGATTGTGTGAAGGCCAGATTATAATAGCCTTGAGGGGTTAACATTTCTTTTTTCTTGGTTCGAAGATTTCCTTCCCAAATCATTCAATTTCTTATTTTTAAAAGGAATACCCATTGATGAAATTAATTGTGATACAGTATGTTTAATTTTAAGGATTAATTATTGAATAAATCACAAACTTTACTTATTTTGAAAATTTAACCAAATTTTTATATATTAACAAATATAATATGACCTTTTATATTATTTGCAATTTTAACAAAAGACAGATTCTAGATATGATTGCAATGGTGAAACTATTATGAAAAAATATGGTGAGATTGAAAAAAGCCGAAATCGTAAAAATTGAAGAATTCATCTTTAAATATATTAGAAAACTGTCTAATTGATTCAAATGGTAAAAAAATATGAAAATTCTTGTTATATTTGTTAATATTGAAGAATTTGATTAAAATTCCAAATTATGTAAAGTTTGTGATATTTCCAATAAATTAATTTTAACACCAAAGCATAAAACCATGAATCCCATGACAAAGAATATAAGATGTGGACCTCTTAGGATGAAATGCAGGAAACCAGATTATGTGATCCTCTCCCAAAAATAGAAATATAGTGTTTATCGGTATAGTTCATTACATAAGTTACTAGCGCAACTTACTCTCACAATAGCCTAAAGTCAAAGGTGGGAAAAAGAAAGACATAGGTCAATTACTGAAACCTTCAGATAATTACCAGCCACTTGCAAGTGAAGGTTTTACAACACAAAAAATGTACGATTTCTGTTGGCCAGAGTTGGCACAGAGGACTCTTATTGTCATCTAATCTGCAAGAATTTCAGTGAGGTTTTGGTTTAAATCCATCAACAGCGAAGTTTCGTGTGGCAGCAGGAATTGCTAAACGAAGGCCATCAAGTTCAGGATCGGCAATTATTTGACAACCCAAACGAGACCTGCAGAAAAATATGGCGTTATTAGATAGCTCTATAGATTAAATTGATCAATTCATATTGAGGCACGAGATTTACGTTTCTGTGAGGCCAAATGCCAGATCTAACATGTCGTTTTCCTCATCAGTTGGATCTTGTAATTTGTTATAATGGTTTACATCCTGGCAAAAGCATCAGATTAAAGACTTCAATGAGTTTGCATATATACATCTATTTCCCAGTGGTCATCTAAACATACATGAAAAGGGAATGGAGAGGCAGTGTTTTGCCTGATCAACTCACCATCACAATAACATGACAAGTCGAACAAGCAAGTGATCCTTCACACGCTCCTGTAATAAATTTAGTGGATTTAGCTAGTGAAATCCCTTAAATCAAGACGTCATATTGTAATTAAAGAGCACAAGTATCTTTTTAACAAGTGGCGAACAGCTAACTAAGATATAAAATGATTTACAAAACAAAACAGCCCATTATAGTATGTTCACCTTCTAGGTCTATGTCATTCTCATGTGCAGCTTCTAACATTGACATTCCAACTGGGACCTTAATATGCGTCTCTTCTCCATCCTTGTCAACAAATGTCACATTTATTCTGCAAAGTCCAATTTAACAGCATAAAAGATACATAAAATTAAGATGGCTTTCAATCTCATATGCCTGCTCAATAATCCATGCACCAACTGAGAATGTCAAGAAAACCTATTAGACAAACACTTCAGTGAACTTCTGATCAGACTCAACTACGTCATTTGAGGGGGAAAAAGAGAAGGAAGTATACCCGTATCAAATGACTTACTTTTCTTTTTCCTTATTTCCCTGCTCTGAGTCCAGTTTATCTGCTGTACTGCTAAATAATTCATGTCTCTGAATTACATATAGATAGAGAACACACGTGTATTAGGTTTGAATTAAAATGCATGGAGAGATCAAAAAAAAAAAAAAAGAGTTTTAAAAAAGTAAAGGAAAATATTCAAGTCAAATTCAAGCCGTAAAACATAATGAAAGAAACTTATCTGCATGCGCAGATGATAACATAATTTTATCATGAATTGTCTCACACATGAAACCCAATTACCACTGCAGGCTTGCTAATTTTCTTAAGAGTTTTACTCAGTTTATTTTCTTGTTTGACATCTGTATCCTAATTTCCCAATTCCTGTCTTTTAAAATATTGTTCTATGTTCCAATTTATGTGTACTAAAATTGGTATAATTGTACCCACTCCATCTATTCACAACTAATGGAACTACTTAATTTTTCAAGACTGTACATTGGTTCAACTTAACTTTATTTTCATGACAAAACCATTAAAAGAAGATGATCAAAGTCCATGTGCACCTAGATGTGCAGACAGGCCTCAAACACTTGGATGTTGCTTTTCTGTTGAATTAGTGGTACACCAGGCACCATATCCCTCAAAGCTACGTACTCAAGATATGCATAAGTCCATTGGCTTAATTATATTTAATCATTATCAGTTGCCTACAGGTGTATCCAAGTAGGTATTTTTAAACATCTTCAGATTTGTAAGAAGAAAACCGTGAGGCTCAAGCTTTTGATGCAAAGTAAAAATGTACTGACCAGGGAACCCAAATGCTGATTATGAGCCTTTGGGAAGTATGAAGTCCTCGGTGTAAGAGTTGGAGCTGCAATAGAATAAAGACCAATTTAATAGAACTTCAAGCACAAATCCACATAAGTCCAGATTCACAACAATGCCATGGTAAGACTTTAATTCTCACTGAAATCCCCATAATTTAATTCAAAACAAGCACAAATCCTCTCTATGTGTACTTTAATTCTTCTCTACATATATTACATCTTTTTTGAATTGATTCCCTGCAGTTCATTCAAATTTAAACTGCACGTACGTTCTCAGTTATTTTGTATTTCCCCATCTCAATACATTCAAATCTACATATTCAGTGTTCCTAAAGGGGGACAGGCAAGTACATAAAACGATACATCCAACTACTTGTCCAATTTCGATCTTCACCAAAGAATCCCTGTTGCACCCACTGAACAAATTACATAAGTAAATATAAAATGATGGAGCCCATGTCTAATATCGGTCAAATTCCAACTCCATCTGTGAACAAAGAGTACCAACTAGGACAACAAATTTTTGTAAGTCCCAAAAAAGGCAGTTCTGTACTTATGTTTTTCTAAGACTGAGCAGTTGACACCGCTGCAGTTGTTGTTCCATCAGATTTCCTACTCGAAACTTTCTAAGAAAATAAAAACTAACACGGGACAATCTTCCTCGACATCTTATCCAATATTACAATTAGGTAAGAAATTACAAGTTATTCATGTTTTCATCATAATCCAATAAGCAAAACATCATATTCAGTATTAATCCAAATACTAAAAATACACATCAATGAATTTATAGTTAGAACTTGACATTAATAAATAAACTCATAAAATAAAAGAAGAAAGAAAATCATACCTTTTACCACTCTATTGATTGTATGAACTCCTAGCTTGTAATACCTAGAAATGAACATAATCCTTCAACCTGTGAAACCTCCATGTAAAAAGGAACATCGAACAATCAGTAATGTGAAAAACGAGCCGCGCTGATCAAACAATTAACCTAGAGAAATAAAATCCTACTAACATGAATACAATGAAAAGGAAACTCGAAATTTAATCAGAGTAGCAGTATACCGGAGCTTGCCGGAACCAACGATAAGCGCAGAGGAAAATCCCGACGCGGAAACGGCGTCGTTCTAACGCAGAATGGGAACTCAATCAGCAGCAACCGAGAGGCCGATTGTGCTGATAGAAACAGCCTACAGGCTACAACGACGTCGCTGAAACATGAGAAGAAGAACCGCCATGGGTAGGGAGATGGGCCTGTGATACTTATTGGGCCCAAAAACAAAAGGCTCAGAAAATATAGCCCAGAACTAGTCAAATATATCAGGATTTGGGCCGATGATCATTAATAGTTTTTTTTTTTTTTTTAATTTGATAATATCTTTTTTAAGTAAATATTATATATAAAGGTCATATTTATTTGATAATGTTTGAAGTAAGAACAAAACTTATATACCCCAGGGGCACATAGGGGCACAGATCTAGGTGTTATACAGATGCTCTTTAGGTGTTATATATATACACTATAGGTGTTATGTTTCTTGGTGTTATACATATATTCTATAGGTATTATATGTTTATAAGAGTAAACATATGATACCTAAAGAGTATACATATGATACCTGTAGACTATATATATATAACATCATATAATAGGTTAAGTTGGGGGCACGGTGCCTCCGGGGCACACAAGTGTCACTCTTGAAGTAAATATTTTGAATTGTGAATTATTGGTTAACCCGTCTTATAAAAATTGAGTCGTGAGATGGTTATCATTCGCTGTGAATTTTAGAAATAGAAAAGAGAAGGTAAAAATAAGTAAATAAATAAAAGAGGGAAAAGTTTCTATATTTCACCTTTTGAATGGAAGGAATGAAAACTATTCACATATTCATCCTCAAATGTTATCATTAATCTCCTTCAATTATTAAGCAACCAATTAGATTGTTTACAAGTTACTATTCATAGTTTATGCTTTATATTTTAGACAACACATAATATAATTCTTGCATTTTCATTTATTTTTTGGAAAAAAAGGATTTGTTTGATACGTTTTAAAAATTTGAACCATTTCCTAAGTTATTACTGACAGTTAAATAGTTTCGTAATTAATTAAATATAGATAGTATCCCTCCTACTAATGAGAGATTAACTAAACATATGATGGTTGGAGTTGGACCCAAAAACGAGTGTAGTCCACGCGCCACTACTGAGATGGCCAAAGGTCTACCGGTCTAAAAATGGAAACACGGCGCAGCGGTTAAACCATGGCGGCGTAATTGTTAGGAAAGGTGAAAAAAGAATAACAAGAAAGAAAGCCAAACAGTCTCTTATAACTCTTTCTTACATCCTTCATACATAGATATCACATTCTTGACTCCCATCTCACATCTTACTACAAACTGTATTCCCACGAATACAATTCAAGAAAAAGAATAACAAGAAAAACCCTTTTGATTCGACCCATCCATATATTTGATCTTCAAGAAAATAAGTTTCTTGATATTATTTTTGGAATTTCTTACTTGACTTGATGGAGTTGTGGACCAGAGCCCTCTACTGTTCTTTCTGTGCAGTTGCTGTGTTGCTTTGCGGTTCTGTTGTGTTCGCAGGTGATATAGTTCACCAAGATGATGTTGCTCCCAAGAGGCCTGGCTGTGACAACAATTTTGTGCTGGTAAACACACACCACCCCCCCCCCCCCAAAAAAAAAAAAATTAAGATAATCATCATCTAGGTTTTACCATTTTAATCACTTCGTTTTGTGTTTGACTGAGATTTGATTTTACCGCCGTTAAGCAACGGTTATTTATTATGTTTCTGATGTTTTTCGTATCTTCCGAGGTTGTATTTGGGGGAGGGTTTTTGTTATTTGGTTGCATTAGTTTCCTAGTTTCATGTTTCTTGAATTTCATTTTTCTTATGTAATGTATTAGGGTGTAAAAGTTCTAATCTTCATTAATTATCATTTTTGACTGTTGGATATGATCTATTATGTGGCAAATACAACCATGATTGATTCTGTTAGTTTTAGTTTTAACGTCTTAGAATTTTAGTTACCTGAAATTGTTGATGGTATTAACAATGGCTTCATCATTTCATGCTTAATCTGGATTTGGACTTGGCAAAGGAAAGAATATGAATATGTGTTGTAGAATTTCAGGAACTTTGTCTTGAATGTACCTTCAAGCTTTCTTGTTTTAATCTAACATAGTCGTGGACTCTCCAGTCAGAGACAGAAGATACACTTTAACTTGAGGCGTGGCTGTAGATCCCATTTAACTGATATCATGATATAATAATGAGATGATGTTTTGGTGTCTTATGTTCGTTTTGGAGGTGCAAACCTTTCCCCCTTGGTTCCAAGCTTCACTCAGTAACTGATTTGTAGATTTGCATTTCATGTGATCTACTTCAGATTTTAAAATTTTCATATGTGTTCATTATGATTTGTTGCTGTTTAATAGGTTAAAGTACCAGTTTGGGTGGATGGCAAAGAAGTAACGGAGTTTGTGGGTGTTGGGGCTAGATTTGGGCCCACCTTGGAGTCGAAAGAGAAACGTGCCAGTCAGACAAAAGTTGCTCTTGCAGACCCTCCTGATTGTTGTAGTAAACCAAAAAATAAGGTTTTTTCTTCCATACCAACTGTTTACAGTTGCTATTATGATTATGTCTTGCAGAAATATTTTGAAGATTCATTTTTCATATATTCTCAAAATTTCTGTTTTTTAGCTGACTGGCGAGGTTATCTTGGTGCGCCGTGGCAATTGTAGTTTTGTCACCAAAGGAAATTTTGCTGAAGGTGCTGGTGCTTCAGCTTTAATCATCATAAACAATGAAAAAGGTCAGTCCAGTTAGGATGATTGATCTGGGTTCTTTATAGCAATATTTCTCTCATTATAGCATACTTTGACCATTACTGTCTTATAGGCTTCATTTAAGAACCTGACATTAACATTATATTGTTGCTCCAGTTGGTAATTTTCAGTCAGTTTCATGCGAAAACTTAAAGCAATTCCTTGCCTTATTATTTGAACCGATTACTTAATTTCCTAATGATGGGCTTATTTTTCAGAACTCTTCAAGATGGTTTGTGAAGCAAATGAAACTGATGTAGAAGTTCACATACCTGTTGTCATGCTCCCACAAGATGCTGGTGAAAGCTTGAACCAAAATATGAAGAACAGTTCACATGGTAAGCTTTTCTGACTGGCCTTTTTCCTATTTAGCTTTGATGCTCTATGCTATAGCCTATCTATGCATAGTTTGTATATTAATCTCACTCCTGTCTGTTAATGGGCTTGTCATTATTTTCAGTTTCTGTTCAGATGTACTCTCCACAGAGACCAGAGGTTGATGTTGCTGAAGTGTTCTTATGGCTAATGGCTGTTGGTACTATTTTGTGTGCATCGTATTGGTCTGCATGGAGTGCAAGAGAAGCAGCTATAGAGCAGGACAAGCTCTTAAAGGTAACACTTACTCGTTCTCCAGTAAACTGCCACCTGTTCGTTGAATTTCTGCACAGATCAGGTTACCTCACATGCATATAATTTTAACCTATCAGGATGGTTCTGATGAATTCCTTAGCAAGGACACCTATGGGTCCAGCGGTTTTGTGGACATCAATACAACCTCAGCAATTTTATTTGTTGTGATCGCTTCCTGTTTCTTGGTTATGCTATACAAACTGATGTCCCACCTGTTCATTGAGATTCTTGTGGTTGTCTTCTGCATTGGTGGAGTAGAGGTATGATAAGCTTCACTCCGTCTTTACCAAAATATTCTCATTGACTCAAATGGAGTTAGGGGGAGGGTGGGAGGGTGGGGGTTGATTGTGATTGTTTACAATCCATGGACTTCATCATACTTGATTCTTTTACATCTTATGTGGTGAATTTGTGGGCATTAAGTTGCCTTTGGTGCTGCTATTTGTATGGTGCTAATAGAATGGTGGGTAGATTTGTGGGAAGTTGGAGAGCTACATATGCATTTCTAAGATTTAATTTAATGCTGTTCCTTTTCTTGTACTACAGGGTTTGCAAACTTGTTTGGTGGCTCTATTATCATGGTATGTATCCTATTGTCCAAGACATGACATCTCGGAAATTTCTCTATTTTCAATTTTAGAAGAACAGGCTGATCTATGTATATATGTGTACCTCTCTCTCTCTCTCTCTCTCACTCTCTCTCACACACACACATTGGAGAGAGAGAGAGAGGAGATCTTATGCTAGATAAAAGAAAATAAGAAGAAAACATTTGTACCTGTAAAAGGTGCTGGCTTTTGAAGAGATGGAGATACCTTTTCTAATACAGTAATACTTCTCTGAATAAAAAGAAAAGGAGAGACTTTTCATGTAGGTTCCACATGGTCTGTATGAGGTTGTCATCATACGAACTAAAACCCACGTTACATTTTCCATACGTTTTTTCTTCTTCTTCTTGGAACGTTTATTTTTGTCACTTTCTTCTAGTTTGAGGTTGCTGAACAAGTTTCTGATTATGTTATTTCCTCAAAACATTGACTTGCTGTATTCAATATAGTTTCAGATGGTTTGAACAAGCTGCAGAGACATTTGTTAAAGTACCTTTTGTGGGAGCTGTATCATATTTGACGTTTGCTGTCTCTCCATTCTGCATAGTATTTGCTGTTTTATGGGCAGTGTACCGCCGTTCCTCCTTAGCTTGGATCGGTCAAGATGTTCTTGTAAGATTAAATTCTTTGGTTTATCATCTCATAACTGTTGTTTGTGCCTTTACAATGACTAATGACAGAACTGACTTGGTTCCATAACCGTTCTACTGCCTGTACTGTTGCCTCTATTTTTAAAGGACAAAAGTCAAATCTTGATGAGTATTCTTGCCTAATAATTAGAACTTTGAAATGAATATTGGTTTAAAGGCATGTACATTAGTGCTTGTGGGAGCATAAACGCGTATGGAACTTGTCTGTGTCTATGTGAACTTATTCTTTTACCATTTCTTTTTTAGTCTTAGCTATGTTGTCTGATAATTAAAGTTTTATATATCCTTTCAGCTTTGTTTTTTTTTTTTTTAATACATATAACTTAATCACTGTTAAATATGAATTTCTTTCGGTTATTATTTTATCTTAATTTCCATAATACTTCACACTTTGCCCTTTGGACACTGAAGACAATCTACTGATTTGGCTTCTATTGTTTTTTCCATTTCTTGGAGGACAAATTAAAAATGCTATCATTGCTTGAAAAGGAATGCTGTTTTCTGCTGTGTAATTTGCTCTAACAATAATAGTACGGTCACATATTATGTTTATTTGGACAGTGATTACAGTAAATTGAACAGTTTGATTCATTTCCAGTAATTAATAAAACTTTTGATGAAGGCTTACTTCTTTTTCTCTCTGTAACAGGGCATTGCATTGATAATCACTGTTCTCCAGATAATTCGAGTTCCAAATCTGAAGGTGGTTTTCTATACTCATTCTATGCTTGGTAACTGTTTCTTGATCTACACTGTGACAACCAGATGCACATTTCTTGGCCTCTTTCGTTTATATGGGCAAGAAATTAACTGAAAATTACTTTGCTTAGTAGTTATTCATCATGAGATTTACCTTTCTTCACTCTCTCTTAAAGGTTATAATTAACTTTGGAAGACAAGAAATAATCTCATAATAAATGTTGCATGTGCTTTACCTTTCTTCACTCTCTCTTAAAGGTTATAATTAACTTTGGAAGACAAGAAATAATCTCATAATAAATGTTGCATGTGCTTTTGCACTATCAACATTGCATTTGCATGTCAATATTTCTGTCATTTACATATTTTATACAAATATATCTATAGTTCAGTTCTATTCCAAACTGCAAATTCTTGAGTGTGATTTGTCAATACTTATATTAACGTGATCTATATTTCCTTGTACTCATGCTCAGGTGGGAACAGTACTACTCAGTTGTGCATTCCTGTATGATATTTTTTGGGTCTTCGTCTCCAAGTGGTGGTTCCATAAGAGCGTGATGATAGTGGTAAATACTTGGTTCTTAAAATGAACCAATTATATGAAAAATTATTTGGATTTGGAAAATGAACACTTATATCCATTTCTGTCCTGCAGGTAGCTCGGGGTGATGGAAGTGGTGAAGATGGTATTCCGATGCTTTTAAAAATCCCACGAATGTTTGATCCTTGGGGTGGATACAGCATCATTGGATTTGGTGATATTATCTTACCAGGATTACTCGTAGCATTCGCCCTCAGGTTTGAATCTAAAACTTCCAATTCTTGTAATTACGATGGATCAGTAAATTAATTGGAATTAACCTCTTCTAGTATCTTTTATCCTGCCTATGGTTTTAACCCTCCGTGTCTCTTGAAAAGCCGTTATTTTCTTATATTCCGTTCATGCTGTACTTAGCGTATTTCTTAACTTTCTTTTTCTGGATACGTAGAACTCAAAAAATATGTATGTCGAGACGATTTAGCATTTGATTATCATTGAAGCTATTCTAAGTATTGCCAATAAAAAATTCTTGTATTCTTATAGGTATGATTGGCTGTCCAAGAAAAGTCTAAAAGCCGGATATTTTCTCTGGGCAATGCTCGCTTATGGCTTAGGTACGCCTCCATTTTATATGTTGAAGGGCTGGATTACATTACTATGCATCTGTTGAAAATGAAACATCCATTGACATATCATTGTTCTTCATATGATATGATCTACTTGTTCCATACCATTTTCTAACATCTGCAATCTTTTGGACACAGGTCTTCTGATAACATACGTTGCTCTGAACATGATGGATGGGCATGGACAGCCAGCTTTGCTCTACATTGTCCCTTTCACACTAGGTAGGTAGCATCTACCAAGATTCTCACAAGGGAAACACATTGATCTTCGGTAATATTATTACAGAAATATACGTCGTGTAATCGTCTGTGATTGTATTTCAGGCACATTGATCTCATTGGGTAAGAAGAGAGGTGATTTAAAGCATTTGTGGACGCGAGGGGAGCCTGATAGACCTTGTCCCCATGTTCAGCTTCGACAAGATGAACAATAACACCTTGTAAAGTCTGATGTACGGTTATGTATCGACTAGAAAACAAATTCCCTCGAAGATCATATGTTGTATGTAGATACTGATACATCTTAGGGGAAGAACTGAGAATGTAGTGTTGCAGGTTCTCTAATCTGTTATCTAACTTGTCAAAAAGCCATTTGAAATTGAAGACTCTGTTTTCAATTTCACTTAGGAAGTCACAGACAATTCGTGTTATCTGTGTCTACCCGACACCAACATGACATGACATGATATATATGTGTATATGATATGATTTCTGCTTAACAAGAAGTACTAAATACAAATGCAAAGTTATTATCCCAGAAAAGATGATAATACACTAGACAAGTGAACATGTCATTTGGCAGTTTTGGACATGAAAAAGTCAGTAACCTTAACAGGTTGATCGAATCGAAAGCGACACATAAAAATACCGATCATTTTTGTATAGTATCGTGTCAAAAGCTGCCACTTGGTCACATTTCACTATCAGAATAGTCTGTATACAATCATCAATCATACACTACAATCTATCTCAGAATTTAAGATATCCTGTTCATTAAGACACAATCAATATGAATATCCATGTGGATGCATGCAAAATAAATGATGAATGATAAAGTTAGAAAAATCAAACCAGTGTAGCATCCAGTACACCTTGAGAAAGTTGGAAAATAAATGAGAAACGGGGGATCTAGCAATTTAAGACACAAGATTTCCGAACATGAACTTCCAATGATTCAATACCATAAAGTTCCTGATATTTACAACACTTTCGACTCATTTGGCTGATCACTTCACAGCAATATGATATCTAATCCAAACGGTTTACACAGTTCTTGTACAAGAGAGAAGATTTTAAGGTCCGACACTACATGAGATCCCTCCAAAATATATAGTCTCATGGACAAATGGAGAAAGAGAGCAAAAATGATATATAAAGAAAGGTACAAAAAGGAGAAAAAGAGGGGCAAAAGGAGAAAAAGAGGGGCAAAATTGGCTGGTATTGGCTTCTTCATAACGTTCTCTCTCTTATTCTGTAAAGGTGCCTGAGGTCAACTTTAACGTCAAAATTGAATCTCTAACAAAGTCAAAAAAATTGCCAATGAACATGAATGTCAATTCACTGTGATGTATGTTTGAAGTTGGAGTTTGGACACCACAAGCAACCTCTCACTGTCAGATACATCAACCAAAATTTTCTGGCCGGTTCTCCATTTTGAAGTCGATGGGTGTGCCCAGAGAATCATTTCTGGTGCTGATTTGAGCCTGGGAAAGGGGGTAAAATTAAATGAATGTGACTCGAGATATTAGACCCAATGCCAAATCAAGAACCGATACTCCAAGCAGAATTGTAGTCAAGTTTCTATATGTGAAGATTGACTCGTGCAGTCATAATAATGAAAATATTCTCCATGGCAAATAAGGTTTAATCACTTGACATGAAAAAATTGGCAGAATATATAGAGATGCAAAAAATAGAGATGAAAAATTAACATCTATAACTGAAAGCACATATTTCCAGTGGAGATATCCAAGATATTATTTGCCATATACATACTAATGACAAATCCAACCAACAACTAGACTTTAATCTTGCTATGGGACATTGGCTATATGCTAATTCATCATCTTAAATCAAATACATGCTCTCATTTATATTTAAATACATTTCATCATTTCTAATGGTTTCTTTCCAAGTTATTTCAGGTCTTCCTTTTCAATCAATAGCTCTCTACTTTTCTATATGTCATATTGGAACATCTAATGGTCTCTCCTCCACATGCCCATTAAGAGTTTTAAATCCCTGTTTATGATAATTTTTTCATTCTGATGGATTGTAAGGACTAAAGTTTCCAAATCATCCCAATGTTTAATTTTAATGTATCCATCTAATCCTATTTGGGGTGCATATACTCTTAACTATATTTATAGGTTCATTTCCTGCTGTTATTTTTGTAGCTTTAACTTTAACAATTAATCCAAGCAATTGAAAATAAGAATGTTCTAAATATCAAATTTTCTGATACAATTACTAGGAAACAACAGATAACTTATCAGGAAAAGTAAAAATATCAAAGGAAACAACACAATAATGGCATCTCAGATTGTGTGGCACATAGAATATGACAAGATCATGAACTAGAACGTACTTGTAAATCTCCTCAAGGAACCATTTCCATTGATAGTCAATGGTAACGGTCTTCTCTCTTGACCAAGAGAAAGGATTTCCTGTATCCTTTGTGGCCAATCTGAATTCAACCTTCTGGCAAAATCCTCCACTTCCCTGATCAATTAACAATAGAAAAAAATTATAAGATGCACAATCAAATAAAAATATGGTAAGGTAATTAGTGTTTTTGTATTTGCTTGTTGTTTGCTCCTTAATGATTTTCTATGAAGCAGTCCACAGGTGAAATGATATAAAGAGAAAAAATTAAGAGCTTTAAGTTTCCTTTAAATACTGCCGAAGAACCCAAGAAGTAAATATACCTATGAACAATATAAATGGTACTAGGTTGAATCAAGAGATAGACAACCCAAATGGAATCCCCAAGCATAAACACGTGTTTCACCCAATCGCTAAAATAGTAATTACTTCTCAGAGAAACATCACCAGAAAATCTAATTATAAGTGTTTCAAGGAGAGAGTCATAAGGAAACAGACATCCGGCTAACACAGTTTTGTGGGGGTGGGAGGTGTGGAAGGAAGAAGCTACTAAACCAAGCTAATCTTATAGGTAAAGATCTCGCAGATGTTATATCCCCCTTTCCTAACAAAAAGCAAAAAGCACAGAGGCGAAGACCTATAAGAAGTTGATTATTGCAAAGAAGAAAATAATTTGGGGAGTTACGAAACACAAAAACTTAGACCAAGAAAAAAGGAAAAAATGAAATGGAAAAGGCGAGCATGATTCAGAAATTGATTAATATATCTGACTTATCCGATGTCATTACACCTCAACTGACATTAATGATTATCTCAATACATATCAAAGATCCATTAAAAAATAACAGAACTTGATAGCATATGAACTATGATGTCAAGGGCGTGTCAGATATAAGATTAAGCCTCTAGGTGATACTGGTGCGCCTTAGATATATGTCGAGCAATGCCTGAAATTAGAAATACCTAGCGGGAAAGAAAATTAGTTTATAAGTTAAATTAGGCTGAGTTAGCTTAGTAATTGGCCTCTAAAATACTGAAATCAAAGGAAAAAAACCCCAAGTCAACTTCCAATCGGGAACAAATTCATTTTGGATAAGGGTGTGTTTTCCGAATCAGTTCAAAATATAGCCTGGGTAACTTTCCAGATCCAGTAAACGGACAATCAATCAAAATATGAATTTTGCTTAGACATCAATACTTTGACCAGCATATTTACAAATTCAACAAAATGATGGCCATGTAGCCGTTAGCAACAAATAAATAATATTGATACATGATGAAGAATTCAATTAATTGAATAGGCAGGATCCTAAATAAGCAACAAGCATTTTTATCCTTTAAATTCTTCAAGGTTCCAACCACATAACTTATTGCATAGAATTCACAAGGAATGAGAAAAAAAAGCATTCAGACAAGCTCACCTATCAATTTTTTCTTTTAATGCAGGGTCGATGTCGTCATCTAAATCACAATCATCAAACAAATCTTCAGCTGCTAATACGTCATCTTCAATGTCCAAAAACTTAGTTGCATTGCAAACATTAGTCAGAAGCTTGTTATCAAATGAAGGATTATCGGACACAGAATGAAGCTGGTCTGAGTCCTGCAATATAGGAGCAAAATAAAAACAATATAGATGAATGGGGCAGAGATGCCTGCAGACCCTTTCCTTCTTCAATGGAAATGCTAATCATTAAGTAGTAATGTCATCTCTGAACAAAGTCTCAACAGAAAGATGAAGCTATGAAGTAATGTACTACTCACTTTCTTGTTCATATCTACAGCGCAGCTGGAAGAAGAGGTACTGTATGAAGTACCAGTGTAGTTTGAAGGGGCAGCCTTGTGATGATCTTTCCTCTTACGGTTCTTCTTTTTATTTTTAGAAGTTCTAGTCCCCTTCGGATCTGAAAAAGGTTTACTATTAACAGTCCAACTTGAGTGATAAAGTTAAGTAATATAGGATGAAATAATATGGAGGGCTGGTATGGGGGTCTATAATGTTGCTCTTCTACAAAAACATGTTAGAAGCACTTACTTTTTGTCTTAATTCTGTTGACATTGTACTACATTTTAATCATAATGAAATTTGTTTCTCAACATTCATGTACTCAATGCAGGTACTCAATGCGAATTTGATAGCAGTCCATCATATCTCAATTTTTAAATAGGACTAAAATAACAATATAATCTGTATTGATAATCTTGAAGAAGTGAACTGGAACGAGTCTGTGTTAAAAAAAATTTAAAAAGTACTATGAAAATCCCTTGATCCATTAGTTCATCCACTAAACTCAAGCTTTCAGGATGGCACCAAAAATATTATTTGTGTCACAAATATTACAACTAATTAGAATCTGCTACTATATTCTCAGTTCACCAACATAGACGTTGGGCAAAAAAGCAAATTGCAATTCCACTAATAGTCGTGGTAAGTAGATCAAGAAACAGCAAAAGTTTAGTGATTTCCTCAACTTCAGAGTGCAAGCAATTTTTTTCTAAATGATCCTATGAAGAATCTTGCTTGCATGCAAAAGAAATGAGACTCATTATATATTAAAAGTGAATGAACAAAAAGTACCTTCATTGCCTCCATTAATAAATGATAACAGGTCATCAACTGAACGCTCATCCCCATGTTCCTCTTCAACTTCTACATTCTAAAGAAAACATGAAAGCCACTGTCTCAGTCTTAAGTAGCACGTACTGAAAAAACCACTATCAAGCAGTTTATCAAAGCTGAGAAATCCAAAATTATAAATGGAGGATTGCATCAGACAATAAAAACAATGGCATGATCACCTTCAACCTCTCTCTTTCTTTTAATTCTTTCCTCTTCCTAGCATACAATCTATTCAACAGCCGAATTCTTGGGTCATCCATGGTGTTCTTTATAGGTTCCAATTTTTCTTCCTGTTGATTCAATAAAATAATAATTTATAAGAAAGAGGAGATGGAATAATAGAACTCTACCCAATAACACCAAAAAAAAAAAAGGACATTAAGCATGTACACTGCTGGCAATGACAGAACACCTCTGTAAGATCATCAGGCAGATGAAATATCTCTCGAATCTCTTCGGGAGTCTTGCCTTCAATCACCCTTGCAAGAGCACGACTAGTGAGATCAACCAGTGGCTTCAGCTGCAGGCTGTCAGCAGCAGACGTCAGTTCACAAAGCCTTTTAGTATCCATTCGAACAAACTTTTCATCAAAAGACTTCCTCTCCTGCATTGAAGTATAACAGAAATCAAAAGGTTATTTACCTCTAATCTGATGTGAGTGACTAAAAGACTCTTCACCAAAATTAATCAGGTCACACAAAAATGAGGATTTCAGCAATATATATCGACCTTGTTAGAGCGGCCGGGTACTTGATGAAATCGGCAATAGTCAAGAATCAGGCTCAGCATAGAAGGATTGACCCGTGAAGGAAGAGAGATTGGGTAATTCTTGGAAGCTCCCATGCCTGAGTGTATTTCTTGGCATATGAATGGACAATACATGGCAACCTCTTGTTCTACTTGCTGTATTGAACCATCAGAAGTTTGAACCCAGACATAAGCCTTCAGCATCTACAATGTGCAGCATGAACCAGTTACTAAGAAACTTAAAGAAAGTAATTGTTATATGATACTGAACAGGCACTGTGAACACCTTGAATGAATGTGCTAAGCTGCTGCCAAGGAAGAAAATAGTAATCTACTACAGGAAGAGGGCTCTTTTTCATCAAGAAAACCATACCTCAGGTTTTATAATTTCACTATCAGCTTCTGTCATCGTACTCAAAATTGTAACAACAGGAAGCCCAAGAAACCAACTTCAAAACTAATTCACCTGCAGGAAATATCATATGTGTAAAGGGTTATTCCAATTGTCCTTTAAGTACAAGGAATGATCAATATTGTTTCATGGATTGATTTTGAGAGCCCAATTTCAAGTTGCGGCGTAATTCATCACAGGACACTCAAAATTATGACTTAAAACTCATATACAGGATTGCAATTTGTATTATTAAATACAAGGCTTCTAAATAAGCTAATTATAATCATCTATAAGTTAAAGAAGAAATGTTCCATTGTGTGGATAGATCATTGCATATATAAATTTAAGAATAAGAGCAAAGTGTAGACTCAAAGCTGCTGGTATTGGCATCCATAGTACGAATCTGAAATATTCTTTCTTAAATTGACAACTTCTGGATAGTGAATAGTGATATATTTTTTCTAAGTGATGCTTAGTCTCTCTCACTTCCGATGAACCCAAGTCTGCAGATCACATACATCCCAGATGAGATTTCTGGTTCCTCTTCCACCAGCACCATAATCCACAGGAGTCAATCCACCCAAGGAACAACATCCAACCAATCCAATCTCAACAGTATGCCACCTAAACCCAAACGGACTATCTAACCCCAAATCAAGAATACAAAATACTCTCAGAAGAAAGAGAACATTTCTGGCAGAGCCTGCAAACTGTCCAAAAAATTTCATAACTATACCTTACAAGCCTGCAAACTATCCAACTTTGTCACATAGGTCAAATAAACTAAAAGGTTCAAGAGAAAGGACACGAGAATGGCTGGAAGGTATATGATATTATAGATAGAAAGATATCATCCATGTCATTTGGTCAAAGAAGTTCTCTTTTCTGAGTCCATGGCTTTCATTCAAAAACAGGAGACTATAGAAAAATGGCAAACACTATTGACTCAATCATCAAACTCAGAAGTGTGAAGCATTAAAGATGAACCTTGACAGTTAAATTTTGTAGCAGTGACTATATGGCAACAAATTGACACTCCGGATAAGGCGACAAAAACTATCTCCTATTCAAATCAGTTGTATTTCCAAAATGAGTCCACCAATTCTTTAATTGTTCAGCCTCCAACTACTCGTTGAAAAACTAATAAAACCCCATGCAGCATGAATATCTTGCTAAAAAGACCTTCATCAAAGTGCAGCACATTAACTAAAATTCAAACCACAAGAAATAGAAACTTAACTCTTATAGCCAATAGAAGGAACCTTATTAATTCCCAGCAAGAATATAAATTGAAAATAGAACATTAAAACGAACAAGAATCATGAAATGCGGGTTCAGAAAAGCCCTAATCCCCATTTTAGCTCAAACGCCTACCAATTCCTATCCCTAACCCAACACATTATTTTTTTCAAATTCAATATACAAGAAACAGCATAAGAACCACAAGCCTACAATTCCAAAATCCACAACAACGAATTGAACTGCAAATTAAAGAAAACGATAAGGAAATTAAATAGAAGAAAAGGGAAGAACAGCTGCTGTCCTCAATCAAATTCAAACCTGAAAATTCAATAAAGAACGCAATAAAAGCAAGAAGCAAACTTACCACGTTTTGCACGTAAATTCAAATGCAAACCAACTAAACGGAGCTTCAAATTATGGAAATGGCGGTCGTCCCCGTAAGCAGATAATGGATAATTTATTGACAGAGAAAGAAAGGGAGAGTAATGGATATATGGGGATAATATTTCGTCCAAGATTTTTCTTTTCTTGAAATTGTTTCAGTGAAAGAAATCTATGGATGGTTAGATACATACAACTGTTGGTGTATCTATCGCTGTGTGCTCTGTGTGTGTGTGTGTGATTAGATGTGTGCTTAAGGTGAATTGCAGGTGAGGGTTACGTCATATGTCTATTTCTGACGTCATAATCTAATTGTTGGTGCTTCTCGATCATTTAAAGATTTTTTTTTTTTTTTGCACTTTTGTTTATTTATTTTCTATTATGGGTTTTTGGTACTTGCCATCATTTATAGTTGAAGTTTTTTTGTATTTTTTAGGAAAATGTGTTTTGAGTATTTTGTGTCATAGTTTTAGATTTTAATTATTATTTTATTCAGATGGGAGAATTTTCACATTATGTGTACTTTTTATTTTAGAAAACTGCATATTATATTGATTATATGTATACTATGGCTTAGAATGTGACTCAACAATTTCAAAAAATATACCACAAAATATTTAGAATTGAAAATATAAATTGGTTGTTTCTATTTTCCGGAATGGTACCAAAAATATTTATTGAGACATATGTTAGATGAATCTATGTGATGTTATAAATTTGTATATTTTTGGTAGTTATGGATAGACCCCTCAGTTTTTTTTTTTTTTTTTTGTAAGATCTTAAATTTCTTAATGGCTTTTGGTACTCCACGTCATTTTTAGTTGAATTTAATTGTCTTGTTACATTTTTAGTTGAAGTTTTTGTATTTTTCTAGTGATCCAATCAATTATGCTGAGTTTGATTTCACTAGTCCAATCAGTATTTGTGTTTTTTTTCATTAAAAAAGATTTGAATAATAATTTTTAAAACAAAGAAAAATTTGTGTCAATTGGTATATTTTAAATAATCAATGATATTGCAATTGCATTTTTGAGATACATGCCTTTTCCCCTGTAATAATTTCTGGGCCTCAACCGAGCAAGTGGGTCTGAATTGGGAGCCCACGTTTATGGGCCACAAATCTTACAAAATTGGGCCACATTTTTTAGACAATTTGCTAGGCCAGTAAAGGCTTATGATGTTTACACGAGCCCATATATAAAGATTATCACAATTATTTTAGATTCATAACCTTTGAAATTATTGGGCTTTAAGAAAAAGCATCTGAATATTTGATGTCTGAATAGTATTCTCGGTTCACCAACGATCCATAAAATAAGATTAATTTATTAAAAGAGTAAGTTTTATGTGTAATTTTCTCACGAATCATTTTGTGTTACATGAGTCAACTCATAATCTACAATTCACATATAAAATTTGTGAAAATGTTTTATTAATGAATAGATATGATCTGTCTCACAAAAACTATTTAAGAGATCATCTTACGTATTTTTTGTGTTATTTAAAATTGATTTGGGATGTTGAGATCCCATCTCTCAATATAAATAAGAAGAATTCAGAATATAAATTAGGAGATCATTTTATAGATATAATTATGTGAGATGAAGACCCACCCACATCTTGAATCTATTTTCCAATGAGTTGTCGATGTTGATATATTATTATTATTATTATTATTATTATTATTATTATTATTATTATATCATCGTGAATTAAACCATTTCACATTATCAATTTTATTAATGCTTTTGTATTTCTCAAAAATTATTACTAGCTATGGTATTTCAAATATCTCATTTCAACATTTTCTAATGCATAAATTACAATTTCATTATCAACACACTTATATGATGTAATGAAATTAAAAGTATATTCTAAAACTACATCGTTTTAATACTTCATTCTGCGTATAAAAACTAAAAAAAAAATTCAAATTAACCACCTGAAAAATTGACGATTAACCTGTATAAACGATATGTAATATTTGAGAGCCACATAAGTAAAAAAGATATTCCACAAGACAAAAAGAAAATTGCCAACCCACATGGCCACCTGTTAGTGGTTGGTCGGTTATCTTTGCTAATCATCGGTTTCTATTTATGGTCAAATAGAAAAATAAAAAACTTATCCCTTAAAAGAAAATATTTTAAATATCTGTGAGGAATGGTGGTGGAGTAGTTGTGGTGGCAAAAACTGGATATATATTTGATTTTAGAAAGTAGAAAGCTTAATTTATCAAGAATTTCATCATCCACATGATGAGTATTTGGCCCAACCTCTCATAGTGCTAATATTGGTTGGTAGCATACATGATACAACACATGACATGGGACCATTACCTATTATGAGTTGCCATTTTCTTTTTCTCGTTATTATTTAATTCATAGCTACTTTTTTTCTTTTATAATTTGATAAATTATGTCTTGTTCAATTTTGATGAAGTGATCTTGTCTTTTTCAATTTTGGTCACTTGTTGTCAATTTTTTTTCAATTTTAGTCCTTTTAGTTTGTAATAACCTAAATTGTTGACACGACGTCAGAGATTTTGGTTATTTCGACATTTTTTTTAAAGAGCTAAAATTGAAAGAAGTGTAAAAAAAGCGCATTAAATTGGATAAAATATAAGTTAGCGAACTAAAATTGATATATATATATATATATATACACACTTAATTTTATCCAAACATTGTATATATACTCAATTTCATCCAAACACTTGCATAAAACGGCAATTTCAATATGGAAATTTCAAACTCAAGGCAATTAAAAAGTCACAACGATCAAACACAATAAAATTAGAAATTAAAACACAATATATTTATTTTGCAATCAAGCCTTCTAATTTTCTGTTTATTATTTAAAGCAAATTTAATATTTTTTAAATTATGAACAATTACCTTAGAGTTGGCTTAGTGGCAAATGAGAGGCCACAAACACATAATTCTCGTAATTAATTAATTAATTAATTATATGGTATATATACTGGTCCATGAGATGTTGGTGAGTTGGAATTATAATGTGTGTATATATAAAAATAAAATTGTAGCATCTTTAATATTCGTAGAACACAACAAATTTTGTGCATCAGGCACCCGCACGTGTACGCGCTCCCACGCGCGTCCAACGCATCTGGGTGGATGCGCTCAAATCCACTCAAATTTGCTCATTAAGGATATATTTTAGTTATGTTAAAAATACATTTTAGTTATGTTAAGAATATCTTTTAGTTATGTTAAGGATACCTTTGAAATTCTGATTCTAGGCTACATACCACGTTATGTTAAGAATACATTTTTGTTATATTAAGCATATATTTAGGTTATGTTAATGATACATTTGAAATCGTGATTCCAGGTTTTTGAAATCTTGATTTGATACTCTTAGAATTCGCTTCAGGTCACATACCTTTACGTTATATTAAGGATATCTTTAGGTTATGTTGATGATACATTTATGTTATGTTAGAGATACCTTTGTGTACAAAATGTGTAACACAACTATGTTACACAAATGTATCTCTAACATAACATAAAGGTATCTTTAACATAACCTAAAGGTATGTCTGACGTAACGTAAATGTATGAAATCTGGGCATAAATGTATCCTTAACATAACATAAAGGTATCCCTAAACATTACCTAAAGGTATCCTTAACATACCCTAAAGGTATGTATAACGTAACGTAAATGTATGAAATTTGGGTATAAATGTATCCTTAACATAACCTAAAAGTATCCTTAAACATTACATAAAGGTATTCTTAACATAAGTAAAATCATGACCAAAATTAAAAAAAAAAATTGCGTGGAAAAAAAAAAAGGGTCGGGTAACCCGGATCCGACTCAATTGCATTGATTTAAGATTCATGCACCTGATGCACGGAAGTCTTACTCTTCGTCGAATTAGTTGGATTGTTAATCAATTCCAAATTTATAAGTTTGGGATTATTCAAAATGATCCAAAAGAAACACTCAATTAAAAAAGTATATCCTTATTAACTAGAGTGACACTTGTGTATCTCAATGGCATGGTGCCCCCAAATTAATCATTATATGATATTAAATATATATTCTACATGTATCATATATATACTCTTTAGGTATCACATGAATACTCTTATATACATATGATACATGTAGGGTATATTTATAACAACCAAGAAACATAACACCTATAGAGTATATATATAACACTTGAAAAACATGTATACAACACTTAGATCCGTGTCTCTACGTGCCCCAAGGACATATAAGTTTTTGCCTATTAACTAATATTACTGAAAAGATTCATAGATATAAATCAAATTACAAATCTTTTAAATAAGATTTAAAAGGAAGACTTAAAAGAATCTAAAAATTTGAAATGAAAGAACAAAAAGTGGTCCAAACAAGAATTGTTGTAAAATCACAAGTTATTACAACTCAGATGGTCCCAACCCACTCACTGTTGTCTATTTCAGGTATTGGACAAATTAATTTGCTATCTTCATTATGTTTAAACTTTACACGTTAATAGCTTTTCATTTGAAACTGGCTCTTATAACTCTGATCATCTATTTAGGGAACAATATATTGGACTATTATGTCGTCTTATTTATAATAACAACTAAAAAAAACTTAATTACACAAAAGTCACCATCTTTATTTAATGGACATTTAATCAAAATTTAAGATTGAACAAAAATAAAAATCCTAGTGTACCATCACAATTTTTTTAATGATCGGGTGATTATGTCATTTATGTGATTGCGACTTATCTATCATAATGTCAATTTAGAATGATGATTAATCTTTAATTAATGGCGAGAATGGCAAGATATAACTAAAGGGTTGATCAATTTAAAGAATTTAGTAAGATTTTCAATTAAAGTAAAAATCATGAGTTTATTGTATATAAGTTATAATTATTATTGTTTACATCAATTACGTTGGTAAAAAGTTATTCTTGAGATAATGTTTCACCAAACATGTGAAGTTGTGGGTTTTTTTTTTTTTTAAATGTCTTTGTCCAATGAAAACGTATTTTTTAATTACTTATAGTTAGATTATAAGCAACCAAAAAGTTTCTTTGAAATATAATTAACTTAATATTTAAGGTCAGACCTTTTGTTTTTCATAAGCCACATTTTATCAATATCGACTATTTTTTCACAAATGCAATTTCATTCTTAAATTTCATCTTTCTTCAATTATGTTCAAATTTTACTTTGTGTAAAATGTGAATTTGGAAACTAGTTGACTTGAACTAAACAAAATTTTCCAGGTTTAACTGGTGCTTTCCGTTATTTTACATAGATAACATAAATAAAGTCCTATTTAATTGCAAACATATCCAACCAACATAAATATATACCAAATCATTTCTTTTTGTAATGTGATATATTAAAAAAAGAATTTAAGACAAAATGATAGGAATATATTCTTTAGTTGACTGACAAATATTCGTATTATTATGTCAAATTTAAAATATTATTTAACCAAATAACATAGCAATTTATAATAGGGAAACCGGCCATTTATAGCCTATTTATTATAAATATGGACAAAAAAAACCCTCTCTATAACACAAACTCATATTTAACCCAAAACTCAAAATTTATCCCAAATATACCCACTTTTTGATTTGATTGAGATTGTCAAATCAATTAAGAAAAGAATCTTATGGGGAATTGAAGAGAAATTGGACACGTTGACCAGCCTCTTTCTCTCTCTCTTATTGTTTTCGTGAACCCAGGACCACAATGAGCAATTTGAGCTATAGTTCCACTGGGACAAACACGTTTAATAAGATAGTTTTCGTGTAACACCTAAATATAGGGTTACACAAAAACTTTTGAAATCAAGGTTACACGAAAACTCTTCAAATCAAGGTTACACGAAAACTCTTCAAATCAAGGTTACACGAAAACTCTTCAAATCAAGGTTACACGAAAACTCTTCAAATCAAAGTTGCACGAAAACTCTTGAAATCAAAGTTACACGAAAACTCTTCAAATCAAGGTTACACGAAAACTTTTCAAATCAAGGTTACACGAAAACTTTTCAAATCAAGGTTACACGAAAACTCTTAGTTTTCGTGTGGTTTACAAGCTCCATTAATTTCGGTTTTTTTAGCAACTTTTCGTGTAATTTGAAGACATATATACACGTGGCATAACTCATTGCCCTAACTATTCATATGTAATAGAGGAAAAGTTGGCGTACAAATCAATATGTCGGTGTTTTTGACTTTGAAAAAAGTGGATAATTTGGATAATTTTTTAACAAAAATGGGTATATTTGGGTCAAATATATAATGAAGGACATTTTTAACCAATTTTTTAAGAGAATGGGTAATTAGGGTCATTTCCTCTCTATAGCATCCCTAAAATATTTAATACAAAAAATATAAGTAAAATAAATAGCATACTGAGGTTTCATGAAAAGCACGTGACACGTGTTATTGTGGGCCCGTGCCTATAGGCCTGTGGCCTTTCCAACGTCTCTTTTTTTCTTCTCTATTCTTTTGAGGCGGGACAATTATTTAACGGTCCAAAAAGCCGTCAAGCAAACGTTATCCACATATATCTATTTTAATTTATTCTTAATTTTGTCCTTTTAGTTTTAAATTATTTGTATTGGACACATGTAGTTTTTTTTTTTTTTTCCTTCCAAGTAATAAATATAAAAATAAAGTGTACTTCTGACAAAATTTGAAGACACATATTTGTTGAGTCAAATATATGATTCATGTAACATCGAATTATATCATGTCCATATTATTCAATCTTACTGTGATAAGAGTTTCAGTATAATATTTATTGTGTTGTTTATTTAGATAATCGATGATATTTGTAGACTTAGAAATGTAGGTTGATAACTGTTTTTGAATTGGGTGTTTAATTTATATTCGAATTTTTTGATTGCTAACTAAATAAATTGTATTTTTGTCAAAAATAAAGTAAATAAAAAGAATACCATATTTTCACAAATATTTTATTACCAATTACAACCTAACTTATGCCCACCCCTATTCCCTATCCATTTGTTTGGTTTTGAATTTAAATTTTTATAAAAGTTAAGGAACTTCATAATAAATGTTATGATATTACAATTTTTTTTATAATTTTAATTGTTTTAATAAGTTAAAGGAAGAGGAGGAGAGAAAATAAAGACTTATAACGGGGTGTTTGGACTAACACTAGCTCATCCGGATGTAGGATGAGTTCAGTGAAGTCCATGTTCGGACATGAATTTACAAGATCCTTCAATACTACTCTACGTTACCTATTTTTTCTACAATTCCCAATAGACGTATCCACATTTTCTACATTTTCCACAACTCTCAATATAAAACATTACATTTTCTACAATTTTTATCGTGATAATAACATTTTAACTATAATTATACCCTATAAAATCTCAATACAAATACAAGACTATCAAAATTTTATCATTTTCAAATCCTCTCAAATCTTAAATCCAAACTCACAAAATCCACCTCTTCTCAATATAAACATGTACTAAAAAATTCACATGATCCGACTTCAATCAGAGATATAAAACACATTTATAAGAATAATTAATTATACATCTATAAATAAGAGATAAACACAAAGAGCTGGATGAAAAAAGAAAAGAAAAAGAAAATAGAGGGAACAAAAAGGTGGGGCAGACAAATCAGCTAACTGGCCGTTACTTGTCTTCTTTAGCCCTCTCCAGAAACATCTTCCCTTTTATATTTTCAGGATATTATACTTCTGCCCTCTTTTATTTGATGATTTTGCATTTGAGTTCATATTTTTTATTGAGACCCTTCAAAGTAATAAGGTTAAGTACGTAATCCATGTGGTTTTTGTCGAAAACTCAGACTAGTATTTTTGTGTTTAGAAGTGGAATTGTTATAGAGAACAATAAGAATAAATAGTCATAGTGGGAAAAAAATGATTTTTAACATATATTCAATACAAAAATATAATTGTTCTAGAAATATATAATAATCATGATTGATTGTCAAGTATTTTTTATGAAAAATATTTTAACTTCCATATAATTTTCACTATAAAATGATATTTTGGTTTTTTTTTCTTACCTAGATTACACCTTAGTTATTCATGTTGAGAAACTAGAGTAACCATTATGTGATATAAAAGAACTTGAACATATTCCAACGAATCAATTTTATAATAATAATAAGAAGTGATTTTGATAGTATGTTTTAACTATTCTTTACTATTTAAAATTCTTGATGCAGTGTAATATTAAATAAAAATAATATGATGATAATAAGCAAGGAAAGACAAAAAGAATCCTTATATTGTAAACAATTATTTACTTGAGACAGAAATATTATTATGTAAACATAAATCCACAAATACATTCACAAAAAAAGGGACGAAAACGAAAGAAATTAGAAAATGTAAGGGGTGAAAGAGAATATAGAGAAAGTGGAATGGCATGAGATGCAATTGAAGTGCATGAAAAGAATGTACCATCTGCGCACTTATCCATTGTTGTTCAATATAAATCAAACTCTGCTCTGCTCACAGCACCACACCACCTTTCATTTACCATAAAAAGCAGCAGCTTTGAAGAGAGAGAAAGTAGAGAGAGAATCGAAGAATGGAGGGGAAAGAGGAGGATGTGAGGCTCGGAGCCAACAAGTACACTGAGAGGCAGCCGATTGGCACCTCAGCTCAGACCAAGGACTACAAGGAGGCGCCGCCAGCTCCGCTGGTCGAGCCCGGTGAGCTCAAGTCATGGTCCTTTTGGAGGGCCGGCATTGCTGAGTTCATGGCCACCTTCTTGTTCCTTTACATCACTGTTTTGACTGTTATGGGGGTTTCGAGATCTCCAACCAAATGCGGCACCGTTGGAATTCAGGGCATTGCTTGGGCTTTTGGCGGCATGATTTTTGCCCTAGTTTACTGCACTGCTGGCATCTCTGGTACATCTCTCTCTCTCCCTCTCCCCCCGCTTTTGTCACTGTCAGCGTGTGTTTGTGTGTGTTTCTCTCTTTTGGAACTCTAGTTGGTTGTTTACAGTTTTCCTTTCCTTCAATTTCATGCTTTGTTGTGTTTGTCTTCCTAGGGTTTTTGATGGTGGTGAGTCCTTTTCTTTTGTTGCCCTTTTTCGAGAAATTCATGCTTTGTTCTGTGAATTATACATATATTTTTCAACGTTGAAGCTTATTCTTCTGAATTAACGTACAAAATTTTCTTAATTATGAAATGAGTCAAGTGTTTGCTTAGATCTGTACTTCTTCCGTTTCAGCCTCTGAAATTGAAGACCCTGTGCATTCCGCTCATCAATCTTCCTTTTAATTATCTACTTGCATAGATCTTTGAACTCTAAATTTTCCATCCAATTTGGGGGTTTCAAACACCTTAATCCCTTGGATTTTGTTCACAATCTTGCAGTATTTCAAGATACTAATTCTCTGTAATGTTATATTGGGGAATCCATGTACCGATTTGTTAACGTTACGAGTATTTCAGGTGGACACATCAATCCAGCAGTGACTTTTGGCCTCTTCTTGGCAAGGAAATTGTCTCTAACCAGGGCAGTCTTCTACATTGTGATGCAAACCCTGGGTGCAATCTGCGGCGCCGGTGTTGTTAAGGGCTTCCAGCCTTCCTTCTACCAGATGAAGGGCGGTGGTGCTAACGTGGTTGCCCATGGCTACACCAAGGGATCAGGCCTTGGTGCCGAGATTATCGGCACCTTCGTCCTCGTTTACACCGTGTTTTCGGCTACTGATGCCAAGAGAAATGCCAGAGACTCTCATGTCCCTGTAAGTATCTTTGGCTCTATAGAACTTTGTATTTACAGAACTCTCGTGATCATGGAAACGATGACAGAATGCAATTTCTTTTCTTATGTTGGTAAAGGGTTGTAAGTAGTCTTCATATATATGGTATGATTGTATCATGTGCTTTCCTTGAATACAATGTTTTTACAAAATGCTCGCATAATTGTAGAGTTTTCTTGAAATTCCCACTTGAGTTCTTGTTTGATTTGTGGCTTTTTGGAGATAATTTGTTCGTGGTGGTAATCCACCACATGATCATGACTCTATGATGGCTTAAACTAATGTGTGGATTTGCAGATTCTGGCTCCACTTCCTATTGGATTTGCTGTTTTCCTGGTTCACTTGGCAACCATCCCCATCACGGGAACTGGCATCAACCCAGCCCGTAGTCTCGGTGCAGCTATCATCTTCAACAGAGATCAAGCATGGGATGACCATGTAAGAAGCACACATCACACTACTACATTTCATCCTCTGATTTGAGAATGAAGTAATTGTTCGTTTAATGTTCGACTAACTCTGCGTTTCTCGTGTTTTCTACAGTGGATTTTCTGGGTTGGACCATTCATCGGAGCTGCTCTTGCTGCTCTCTATCACCAGGTTATTATCAGAGCCATGCCATTCAAAAGTGGCCACTGAATCATATCTTGCTGCTTGTGAAGTGTGTTGAAGCTAATGATTTTATTGCTTTTCTTGATCTAGAGCTGTGTTTATTGTAGTCTTATTTATGCATCTAATATTCTACCAAATTGGATGTGCTGTACTTCTGTGTTTGGTTATGTAAAGATATTGAATGATTTGGAATTAATTTAATTTGCCCTTCTTTGAAATTGCAATTCCCCTACAAATTCCACATCGGATTTTTGGTTATATTTTGTGTTTCAATTCGCTCACATTAAATGATATTATAAATGAGATGTATGAATTATAGAGTAAAACACAAAATATAACATAAGGTGATTTTTGATTGTAATCTTCTACAGATTCGTGAAAATGGTGTTACGTTACATCTTTACCTAATGTTGCTTCAAGCAGGATTCAACATGATATTGATTGAAACGTGACATAAAACAAATAAGATCACTCTTTTGTATCATAATAAAGTACTCAAAATTCTACTTTGAAAAAAAGAAAAACCTTTAATTCTCTACCATTAAGAACATAGTATAAATTAATATATTTTCTGTGATTTATCAGCCCAGTTATGGAGTAATAATAATTTGCATCAATGGTACAATTCTTATTTTTGCCTGCCACCCAGCAATTGTTTATTCCAAAAAATAAAAATAAAAATGGGCTATGAATGTCAATTAGATTTAATTGATTACGATAGTCATAATTGTATCGTATCATATATTATATAGTTATTATAATAGTTTTATTAAGTGGTTTTAATTAATTCGAAATAACCATTAATGAACTCAAACAATTAGGTAATATGATACAGCAGAAGCATGACAATAATGATGAACTCCACAGAATCGTTATAACTCTACATACCAACTGATGCAGCAGAGTATGTAACAAAAGATGAACAACAGAAGATCAAAGTGTGAATCTCGTTAATACTATGAGAAGAACAAACAACGGGATCAAACCCTTTATTTTACAATATCAATATGCAACAATAAAATCAATGTAAATTTGTACCAAATATATCCATTCTTTATTCTTCATCACAATATTAATTAAGTATGAAAAAGACGAACTAGTAGTAGAATAATAAATTAACTTGGTAATGTGAATGAAACGTTTAAATATGAGTGAAAAAAAATTCTAATTGAAGTGCATTCACGTGAAGCCGGTAAGGTTGGTGACCCAACATAAAGTTCGGTGAATTTTTATCAATAACTTATATGTGATGGAATTAAATATTTGGTTATATAAGTAGACGCATATGTATTCTAACCTTCTTCAATGAATTTCCTATTTAGGTCCAAAGAAAGAGCACCATGTTAATTCAAATAATATTGCTGCACAAGTTTCTTTTACTAGAAAAGATATATAGACACCATCTACATATGTTCGTAATTCATAATACTATTATAGGATTTGGCATTGCTAGAATTTATTATAATAGCATAAATTTATTTTAATATAAAAAATTTACAAATCTCTTGAAATCTAGAAATAAAATAATTTATTTATATGAATTATTTAATAATGATGACTTAGAAAAATATATAAAAATGAGTCGGTATGACCGAATTCTTAGATTTTGAGTCGCCACGTGTTACAAAAAAGATTTAAAATTATACTTCTCTATAGATTTTAATAGTGTATTTATAAATTATAAGTAGTAATTCACATTTCATATTATATTTATCTTTATAAAAAAAGTATTCTTTTAAGAATAAAAACTGACCGTATGAAAATCTAAAATTTATTGTATAAATGATCACTAACTTTCAAAATATAAATAAACATTACAAAATTCCTACCAAAATAGCACTATTTATCTATGATATTAATATGAACAAAAATCGTTAGAAAAATAAAATAAAATTAATTAATATTAAGGGTTCGTACCTACGGCTAGGAGAAGGCACGAGGGATATTGTTGTAGTTTGATAATCACAATTCAGATGGATGATGCCACGTGTCATTATGTCAGCCCCTCTCTTGCAATTTCCCGCTTTTCCAACAAATATATATATATATATATATATATTATAGAAAATAAATTCAGAAAATAATATCTGAGTTGAAAATATTTGTATGAAGAACAGTGGCTTCAAAGATATTATCCATTCTAGAGAGAGAAAGCTGATCAATTGTGATTATGAAGTGAGGCTTCCATCTAGACCTGGAATTATGAAAATATAAACGTTAAATCTGGTGCAGAAATTTTCCGGTGAGAATGGTGATCGGCGCACTGGTTTCGCACCGGGATGTTGGTTCTTTTATCGGTTCTGGTAATTATTCTCTAATTTTTGCTGTTTAACTTAAATTGTTTTGATTATGAGTAGCTTTTGCTCGTCGTGTTGATGATTGTTGAACACACACTGTTTACTTGATTATTGTTGCGAACTGTGATGAGAGATTATTTTCGGAGATTATAATTATGGGAGTTAATTTGCATTGGAAATTAGGTTTTTCTGATACTGAACGTTGTAGATTGAAACAATGAAAGCATCATGCGTTTCTTGAATTCTTGTGCCGCAAGGGTAATTAGTAGTTAGTAGTTGTTTAAGTCGAAACAATGAAAGCGTTGTGCATTACTTGA
The DNA here is from genome assembly GCA_005771605.1 of Scutellaria baicalensis. Classification (NCBI taxonomy): domain Eukaryota; kingdom Viridiplantae; phylum Streptophyta; class Magnoliopsida; order Lamiales; family Lamiaceae; genus Scutellaria; species Scutellaria baicalensis. The sequence continues at coordinate 26,601,272 of CM016726.1, forward strand.
ATTCTTATGCCGCAAGAGTAATTAGTAGTTGTTTAGATATTGCAGAACTCTGAATGGTGTTGTGTGAGAAATCTCCGTGTGCTCAGGTTAAGATGGAAATATACAAGTGTCTTTCGAGTTTCGATGCATTTCAGTAGCAGGCTTCACTTCTGATGCATTAATTTTTGGTGCGAAAGAACAATTTGCGTAAATGATATGGAGGAAAGATGAAATTTACTTTTGGTCTTTGCTTTCGGATTTCTGTTGAAATGGAGCTCACTACGTTTGGGTCTTGATTAGACTAATTTTGAACTATATGATAAATTGATTATGCAAGTGTATGGACAAGCAATATGAGTTATTTTGAGCAGTGGAATGAGTGTTGCTATGATCCCCTGGGTTGTGCAAGCTTTTAACTTTTAGTATTAAAAAATTAATTCATTACTCTGTCTGTGGTTAAATGCATCAAGTTATATAACCTCAGGAAAAACTTAATCCATATGAAAATATACTCGTAATTGATTTAGAAACTTCAAGGCATTGACGACCGTGAGACACGAAAATAACAATTTTGGTAAAAGTGTTCTTTTTCAGTAGATAGTCATCTTAACTGTGATGGTGTTGCATCCTCTTGTTTGCTTGTGTTACCAGGACAATTATGTCATGGAGAAGCAGTATCAGATCGTCAAAGATGTCAACACTTGAGTGCTCGTGCTGCGCAGTCTGTGTTTAAGATGACTGATAGCAAACTATATCTTCTGTATGGAAGCTTTTCATCTGGCTGTGCATATCGGTCATCTCTTTATGCTAGAGATCATTCAAACAACGAATTTCACCTGTCAAATTCAACATCCCGTTTTAAAGTAGATCCACTTCTCTTGATGTCAGGACAGAGCAATGAGTTTAAAGTCATTAATACAAGGAGGAAAATCAAAGGGCAATATCAAAGCTGCCTTTCTTCGGCTTATTCTGATGGAAATTGGATTCAACCAATGAAGTTAGATAACCATGGTTTTGTTGATAGCCAAAAGCCTCCATCAAAGCACTCAACAGTGATGAGGACAATGGCTGACTTCAAATCTGAAGAGGATGAGATAACAGGAACTAATTTGAATTCCATCTTATCCCCTGAAGGGCCAACTGAAGTTGTTTTAGTTGAAGGCGTTGAACAAACACATCCTTGGTGGGAGCAGTTTCCAAAGCGCTGGGTGATGGTGCTCCTTTGCTTTGCTGCATTTCTATTGTGCAACATGGATCGTGTAAGGTTCTTCATTTGTTACATTTCCTATAATGATAATAGTTGACTTTCCCATGCTTCTTGCGTGCCTGGCCAAATTAATATTTGAAGTTAGTTACATAATGAGATTATATAGTTGCTATCTGTTCTGATAATTTGATGGTTTGTGTCTATAGGTGAACATGAGCATAGCGATACTGCCAATGTCAAAGGAATTCAACTGGAACAGTGCTACAGTTGGTCTAATTCAGTCTTCTTTCTTCTGGGGTTATCTTCTAACTCAGGTTTTTCTCATGTTTTATTTAAAGAGCATCCTACCCCCTTTTAAAAGATCCAGTTTATCTCGAGTTCAGCGTAAGTGGTTGAGCTATATCCTTTTGCAATAATCTTTTAACACTTGGAATTTTATATAGAAAAATGTGATCAATAATATCAAAAAAACCTTGTGAAACTTGTACATGTATAATTGTCAGCGTGTCAAATAACAGTATCCAGATAAATCTTCTTCTCTTTCTTTGACTTTAAAAAAAAAAACTATTAGTCATGGATGATTGTACTCGCTTTATAGTTACAATCTTGTGAAACTTGTACTTGTATAATTGTCAGCGTGTCAAATAACAGTATCCAGATAATAGAATTTTAATGGTGTTGGTTTTTTCTTAATGCATGTCCGCATTTTTAATCCAAAAATTAATACATGCTGACTTGAATATTTTTGTCATCTAGCTATAGTTTCTTTCTTCACAATTTCTCTGGCATAGATTGTTGGAGGTATATGGGCTGATAAAATTGGCGGGAAGCTAGTGCTTGGTTTTGGAGTAGTTTGGTGGTCTCTCGCAACTATTTTGACACCGATTGCTGCCAAAATTGGGCTTCCATTCTTACTCATCATGCGTGCCTTCATGGGGATTGGCGAGGTAATAGTTAAATTCTTCTGCAAGTAATTTTGTTATGTTGCTTGTAAATTCTGAGCACAAATAGCACCTGTTCAAACATTGTTTAATATTTTATAATGCGTGTGAACTTTCACCTTACTAGCATTTCTTTCCATCTTAAAATGGTGCCTCAGACAGCAAACGTTCCCCCATTTGCATTTGACTAAAAGAAACTGTAAGATAATTTCAGTGTTCAAATATCATCACCAGATTCATGACTGCACATTGATTATTTGTATGTCGTTAATTTCCCCCAGTATCTAATTCATATGAAATAAGCCATTAGACGACAAAGTTCTGTGATCAGATTTATTCAACTGCTAATTTGAAATTTATTAGGGCACTTCAGGATGCAGTGGGTTCTCATCTAATGAGTTTTATGTTGTAGCCAGGGTGTTGCCATGCCTGCTATGAATAATTTGTTATCAAAATGGATTCCTGTCTCTGAGAGAAGCCGATCTCTTGCACTGGTATACAGTGGCATGTATCTTGGATCAGTTGCTGGTTTGGCTGTTTCACCGATGTTGATTCACAAGTTTGGGTGGCCATCTGTTTTCTATTCTTTTGGATCGCTTGGGAGCATCTGGTTTGCACTTTGGTTAAGCAAAGTAAGACCTCACTTCTTTCTGCTGCTATTTTTTTTTTTTACGAGGATGGATGTTTCCACAACCACAAAAGAAGAAGAACCTTAGATATAATATACATATTTTTCCACCACCCATGCATATAACCTAGAACCAATCTAAGTGGTTAAAGCATATCCAATCATTTGATGGAAAGCGGTTAAGATGATTTTCAAGGCCTCTAATTCGTCCTCATGATGTATGAGCGTACCATCTCAGAATTCTGCTCTTACCAAGGAGTGAAAAATATTGAAATTATTTATGTCTTCAGCCTAATTCATGACATCTTCCTTCTTTGGCTTTCTCTGAGTGCTAACTGTTATGTGAAGTCTATATATTTGAATCTCATCTTGCAGTTTCAATCTGTATGATTGTTTTACCAGTATTAGCTTTGAAACTCTTTACATAACATATTTAGTGTTAGAATATCAATGCAGGTGTTACAAAATCTTTTAAAATTCTTGAATTTGACTTGCTCTAGGCACACAGCTCACCTGTGGAAGACCCAAATATCAGTCTGGAGGAAAAAGAACTGATCTTTGGAGGCAGCATATCAAAGGAACCTGTCACGGAAATTCCATGGATGAAAATTCTATCGAAGGCCCCTGTTTGGGCTCTCATTATTTCCCATTTTTGCCACAACTGGGGAACATTTATTCTTTTGACATGGATGCCTACTTACTACAACCAGGTATCCTCAACTGATTCTATACGTATACAACAAAGATGAAGTGTGATCAAATGATTACAGGAACAGTCATTCTAATAGTTTCTCCCCTTCCGTTTTGGATTGTTTGCATAGGTTTTGAAGTTCAACCTCACTGAATCTGGACTGCTTTGTGTGCTTCCTTGGCTCACTATGGCTGTGTTTGCTAATATAGGTGGATGGATTGCTGATACCCTTGTGAGCAAAGGTTTTTCCATCACATCAGTTCGTAAGGTAAACGCTCTCATTTCTTACTATCTTTCAATTCTCTTAGCTTGATAGCTTTTGTTTTTTCATCATGGAAATATTTTATGCAAGAGGAAACCTCGTATTAAATCTTTTGTAATTCCTTATTATCACAGATCATGCAGTCGATTGGATTTTTAGGCCCCGCTTTCTTCTTAACACAACTTAGCAATGTGAAGACACCTGCTATGGCTGTGTTATGCATGGCTTGCAGTCAGGTTCCCAAAAATTCATATTGCATCTTGTCCTTTGAATTTCATAACTTAGTACAATTTTTATATGATTTTCTTGCAGGGATCAGATGCGTTCTCACAATCTGGACTATACTCCAATCACCAAGACATTGGACCACGCTATTCCGTGAGTTGTTTGTAATTTTCTCCAGTTGAAACGAAAAAAAGGTCTCAATATCAAATATCTCCTACCATGAGTCTATTTGAGTAGAGTTGAGTCGAGTCTCATACTGTCAAGCTCGACTTGATTGTTTATATAACTACATTGTAATTCTTAGAAAGGTTTGATAAGACTCGACTCATTACATCTCTGCGATTCCTACACTTTGATTTGTCAATCCAATATCCTGAGTTGCTTCTATTTCAGGGAGTACTCCTAGGTCTATCCAACACTGCTGGTGTACTTGCTGGTGTCTTCGGGACTGCTACCACCGGATATATACTCCAAAAGGGTACCATACGAATCTCAAACCTCATTTTCTTTACACCTTCTATCATCTCATCAAATCTGATATAAGGTTTCTCAGGTTCTTGGAATGATGTATTCAAAGTGGCTGTTGCTTTGTACATCATTGGCACTTTAGTGTGGAACTTTTTTTCCACCGGTGAGAAAATCCTCGACTAGATTTTAAGAATTCGTAGAAAATTTTATAGATATATTTTTTAATGAAGTGGTCATTTAACAAGAATCCAGTTCGAATCAAATACCACTATTACTTATCTAGGATTTTGAGTCTCTATGTGTGTGTGTAGTTTAGAGATTTCGATATCATTTGTATCATTATTATTTCTGATGTTGTTGTAAGAGTTTAAAGACATCAAGTTTGAACAACTCCCACCGACACAGTTCTGTATAGACGAGCAATGAATGATATATTTATACCTGGTGAAGAAGAATGCAACAACCTTATGTGAAAATTTTGCATGTATTTTTAATAGCTTTAAATTGCAAATTATGGCAGTGAGAAATAAGAAATACAAAGAATAAATACAATAACAAAATTGAAATACAACAAACAGAGCTCCCAAAAAGGATAAATTTGTAATAAAGGGAAGAAAAAGAACAAGAAATATTAACTATTATAATTATGGTTCGTTTCATCACCTCTCACCTTCCTGCATTGAATGGTTGTACCTTCAAACATGAATAGCATGTGTACAAGCAGCTCACTCATTTACACACATTCATGCTCAAAATTAAGCCTCCCCATGTGACCTTGTCCCACAACCTGACAGAAAAATAGCCACCATTCACTGAGTTGGAGGCTAAAATGACTCAGTAGTTAATGGCCAGCCACCCTACAAAGAATTATGCTTCTTTCCTTAATCACAGTTCAACCACCACTTAAACCACCCCAACCACCACATCTACCCCGCCGGAGCCACCGCATTTTCCGGCAGCTTCACCGTCCTTGTTTATACTCGCCACCAATAAACTCAAGTCCCTTGGATGTACATTCACCTTCAGCCCATCTTTCATGAACAATGTCAACGACATTTTTTGCTCCACCTCGTGTCCCGGCACCACCGTGAGGCGGTGGCGGAGCAACACCGCTGCCGCGATCGACTTCATTTGGAGATACGCCAAGTCCTTACCTAGACATATTCTTGGTCCGGCGTTGAAGGCTACAAACTTGTAGGAATCATGAATTACGAATTTGTCCCCGTCGGGGGACAACCATCTCTCCGGTTTGAAGTCCAGACAGTCGTCCCCCCACGTGGACTTCATCCTCCCGGCAGAGTATATCGAATACGTGATCGACGATCCTGCTGGAACAAACGTGCCGTCTGGCAGAACATCATCGGAGACGACGTGCTTTGAATCCTCCGGCACCGAAGGGTACAACCTAAGGGTTTCGGACAATGCAGCTTTCAGGTATACCAAACGATCGACTTCTTCGAATGCAAGGGGCTCATCAAGCCATGACGCCATGTCAGCGCCACGTGTCTCGATCAGGACGGTGCATATCTCACGTAGAATCTCGTTCTCCACCCTTGGGTTCTGTATGATCAGCCAGAAGAACCAGCTTAGAGCGACCGATGACGTGTCCCTGCCAGCTAGGATGAAGTTGAGCGCCACGTGTTGCAAGAACTTGTCTGAGTATGACTCTTTCTTTTTCATGAATCTGGACAGCAAATCATCGTGTAGATTGGCATCCTTCTGCTGAGTCGTCAGCTCCTGCTTACGTGCACTGATCACACTGGATAAATACTCATCCACATGGACGAGGCTTCGGCTCAAGCTGACTTCCATTCCAAGCCGAAGCCATTTTTTCAATTTCCACATGACTTCAGGAAGAATGAACCTCTGCAGTGAAGCCTCGGTGGCTCGGTCGAAAGCCGACGCGAAGCTGTTCTCCGGCAGGCCGGCGGCTAAGGTCTGTGGATCCTTTCCAAAAGCCAAGCCGCATATGTTGTCAAATGTGAGCCGAAGCAAGAGGTCTTGCAGGTCCACCGGCTTGGCTTCAAGCTGAGCCGATTCAAGGATTGGACAAAACCTGTTCTTGATGGCTCTGTTCACCCACCGAGCCATGGCTTGGCGCAGAGTCCGAGTGGTGAACTCCAGGGCAGCTGTTTTCCTCTGGAACAGCCACGTGTCGCCATCGGAGTTGAAGATCCCCTGTCCAAGAAGATCGTGGAAAACGGCTTGCCAAGTCGGACCCTTGGGATAATTGTCGAACCGGGTTTTCAAAATGTGCTCCAAATTTTTGGGGTCACAAGTGACTGTGACCAGGCCTTGCTTTCGGGCCAAGAGAGGCAAGGCACAAATGCATGTCTGGTACGTGCCGCCGCACGCGCGGAGGTTGTCGGCGATCCACTCATGCATCCGGTCGGCATTCTCAATGAGGCCCGGAAGACTGCCCAATAAGGGCCAGACACGTGGACCCTTGAGGGACTTGGATATGAAGGTGAACCAGAGTAGATAGCAAGTAACAGCAGAGAACAGAAACAATGCTATGGATATATCCATTTTCAACGAAAGATACTGTTTTTTCTTTACTCAAAGATGTAACAAAAAAACACTATCAACTCAAAAACTGACACACACAGTGATGGTGTTTTTGCATCAAGAATGGTATAAGATGGAACCACTGTGAGAAAGAAGAACAAAGTAAGAACAAAGTCAGAGAAAGTGTAGGGAGGAGAGAGAGAGAGAGAGAGGGGTTGAATTATGGTGAAGAAATATGAAGAGAAAAGGGAATTTATAGAAAAGAAAAATAATGGAAAAAGGGTAATAACTGAGGACAGTCTGTGCCTTGAATTACACCATTGTCTAACTTCAACAGTCAGATGCCACCACCATTAATGCAATCCAGAGGCAGTTGAAGATTTAGGGAAGAAAGGGTCAAAAGCAGCCTAAAATGTTAAAAAGAAAATATGAAAACCAGCAACACAATACGAGGAAAAGAAAGTTTCAAGCTTACAATGGTTTTATCCAAACTCCAAAGCAGAGCTGTCTCTCTCTCTCTCTCTCTTTCTTTCTATCTCTCTCTACAACCAATTTCTGCAGCTGGGGCCTTTAATTCTGGCATTCAATGAAGGGAAATAAATGAGATTAGTTGAGAAACCGTGGTGAAAAGAAATGTAGATGAAAAGAGAGATTTCAATAATACACAGTAACACAGATGTAGAAAAAAAAAGGATAAGTAGCTTAGATAATGATTTGGTTGTTTGCTCTTTTTCTTATACAGGATTATTTTATCAATTTATGAGGATCATAAATGTAACATGGGTTGGAGCTTGTGGCTAGTTAACAGTTCGGTGAACAACTCACCAACAATTTATAGCAGAAAGCTTACATTGCGTGAGTAGATATAAGGTAGAGAGAGAAGAAAAAGAGAGAGAAGAAAGGAAAAATCTAATCTTTATTTATAAATCTTGGATTTATACGTGGAAGAGACCCAGTAAAAGTCCACTGATACTTATCTGTGGATTTCATAACCAAGAGAGTTTGACCCTCTTCAATGCAAAGATTGCAGCAGGAGCAAAAGTCAACCTCACTCAGCCATGAATTTCCTGCCAAGAAAATGTAAAAAAGTCAACTACACTTTCACATATTTTTCGATAAAACAAATCCTACCTGATTTGGAATTTGAGCCTTTTTGTCATACATACCAATCCATGTATTAGAACAGCAATATACAACAACTAAGCTTTTATCCCACTAAACGTGGTCAAATTGTGTTTGATCGAAAGACATGTTATCTTTTAAGTTGAATATACATAATCAACTTGACTCAAACGTTCTTTCCATTCACAATAAAGAACTTTTTTTTTCTCTCTCTTTTCTCCTTCAACAACCAATCATCAAATACTTAAGTAACTCTGCAAGAAAGCAAGAAAGTTAGATGAAAAGCAGGTTATCTGAAAAAAGACATAAGCTAAAAATTCATTCTATTATATCCCTTCGTCCGTAGCTCATTCAAAATAGATGATGCAACTGACATAAATACAAACTATGCCATTGCATACCAAGAGGTAAAACATGCGGCGAACAGCATGAAATATCACGTCAAGTGTGGATAAGCTCGAACTATCGGTAAAACATAAAGAAAATAACACTTTGACCATCTTGTAATTACTACGGGATGAGCAAACTGATTTCTTTTCAGAGCAATGAAAACAGAGTAATATTAAACTACTCAAACTTATGATTGGATTCATAAGTAAGAGCATCAGATTGGTTGACAGTTACGGTCATAATGATGCTGATGAAATAAAGAAAAGACCAGAACAATCAACATCAAAGAAGTTCACACTCTTTTCTGAATAATCTCAACTAAGTAAAACATTTGTAGTCTGTTAGAAAAATCATTTTTCTAGCCATAGTAATATACAAATGAAGGAATATTATTGTACTCCAAATGAACTAACAATACTAAGTAGAAAAGAATAACAGGGTGCTCATTAAATGACCAGTAATAGGACATATTTACACGAAGAGCATGGTGGTACATTTAAGTACAATGTATCATGGGAACCTTAACATGCTAGAGATATCAGAACTTGTTTGATGAGGGTAGCCATGTTAATGCGTTCAACTTTGGGCGCTCTGTGGACTGATCAGATCCAATATATATGTTAAACATGCGAAGCCAATAGATTCATGTGCCAATCCATGTTTACTTATGATATCACTTGAAGGCCAGCATGAGAGCTCCAGCTATTTGAACGATTTGTTAATTTCTATATAAGTATTTTGACAAGGAGAAGTTCAAACTCCTCGCTACCTGTGAGCCATAGAATAATGCTGTATGATTAAATTAACTCAGAAGAATAGATAAATTGAAATATGTATGATTTGGTTTATGACCTTTGAAACCATATCTTCAGACACTATGGATCGATACCGTGTTGAGCCTTCCAGTGGACAGCTAGCTCCTTTCGTAATAAAGTTGGCACTGCATAGACTGGATAATTGCAACAGAATGTCGGCCATCAATCCAACGTCAGAGCTCTCAGCTCCAATTCCACCATTTGGTAGTTCTTCATCATCAGGTGAATAATCTGCACCAGATGTGATGCATTGAAATATGGCCAGCAACCTTTCTAGAGGGAAAGTTCCAGGACCCTTCATGAGTAGTTCCTGTTCTTTAGTATCCTTCTGCTCTAATGATCTTTCAGAGACCCTGAATTCATTCAGAATAGAGAAGAAAGTTATATTCATTATTTTTATGATTTTACCTTATAGCAAAGGAACTGGTTATGTTGCTAGCATACCACTTGCAATTCTAGAACAACTCTTCACTGGGCACAAAAGTTGTACAAACCTATTCGAAGTTTTTTTTTTCTTTTAAGGCAAAGTGTTTTTTCCAAATAATTGATGTATATCTGATATGAATCTCTTCAGCAAACCAGCCATATTTAGAGACTCAATAAAGTATGCATAAAGCAACAGAACTATTTATGTCTCAACAAAAGAGTGTTTTTCAAAATAAAAAATTAGCAGGATTGATATATAGTCCAGAACCTGCAACCTTAAAATACTATCTGATATCATGGAAAGAAGCCCTTACTTTCTCTTTTTTTTCCGATTATCTGACCCCCCTGTTGAATCAAAGAGTGAGGCATCAAGTGTTGCTGGATTTCTTGAAGCAAGAAAAGCAGAAATAAGCAAATATTTTGCAGAAGTAGACATATGGAAATCGATCGCATCTGCAGTTTCACAAATTCTACTCTTCCTCATGTTCCTGTCTGTATTGGCCGTGGCTTTGAGCAAAGGTCGAGAAACAATAGTAAATGTCTCATTCAGGGATTGTAACATAAATGGCTTAAGATGGCTAAATAATTTTCTCCCCATATCTTCACTAGGATGTGTTTCCAAATCACCAAAAGGTTCACAATACATCTTAAATAAAGGTGCAAAAGCAGTAGATAATTCATCAACACGTCTTGTAATCCTAGAGAAAGGCCTCAACACCAAACTGTTCAACAGAAAACAGTGCATAAATGTAAGTTATTCTTGTACAAACAAAATGATGAAAGTAAATCACAAGCAAGCCCTGATAAATAAAAGAGTCATACGTACTCTATAAAAGTGGCATATAGCTTGGAATTTGCTTGGTTTTTCAAGAATATCTTGCGCAAATCATCTTCGTCATAATCATGGAAAAAGACTGGTAAAGGCTCAACACAACCAGTGTCCCACTGAAACGTATCAAGAGAAGCTCTACTGACAAAAATTACACCAAGCTCAGGCATTTTCAGAATGTCATACAAATTAAACAGAAGGGAAAGTATACTATCGCTCTTATCCCAATCTCTAACAAGCTCTAAATTATCAAATATCAAGTAAACCATTTTCCCATTAACCTGTGGAGACAACTTCTTAGAGCTAGATTTCACCCTATTCTCTTTGAGATTGTCTATAAGAGCACTCAAAGCTTCACGCAGTAGATTGATGAAATCAGAGGGCTTTTCACACCGCTTAGCACACGAATAACCACTACTCTTGTTTTTCCTATGAAGCAAAATCTGATTCAAGATGGATTCAAACAGTATTCTAGGATTGTAACAACTGACACAACTAGAATAAACGAATGGGCGCTTCATGTGCCTGAAAATCTGGAGTAAAACGGTCGTCTTTCCGGTCGAAGCGCCTCCATAGACGAACATCGGAATCATAGGGGAATCTAAAGGGCCTAAAAGCTGGACCAATTCAAGAATCTGTGATCGTCTTCCCGGAAACGACTTGATCAACTCATCAAGGCTCGTAGATTGACCGTGAAACACTAGATCATTAATTGACAACGGCTGCAAATGATCAATAGCCTTCGAAACCTCTAGTTGAGATTTCGAATTCGGAGTGCTACAAGAAGACGATCTTGTGGTTCTTCTAACAACTTGTGGACTTTCATCCTTACCCATATCTGCTACAACGCACAAAATCAACAAAAATATCAAGCTATTCTACAACACACACACAGAGAAAACAAATCGCAATCTCTCACCATTCTAAATGCAAACCAGGATTATACAACTACAAATTTCGATTACCTGATTATCGCCGTCGCTGGTGTGTGTGGGTGGGTGCGCGCGCGTTAGAGAGAGAGAGAGGCTTTAGGGTTTCGTTTCCCGCCAATTATAAGAAGAAGAGAGACAACGGTATTCGAAATAAATAAGAAAAAAAATATAATATCGGCGGAAAAAGTGCTAAAATATTTTCTGCAATTATTTCTTTCCATGTTTAATAATATGATTATATTTTCTTCCAAAGATAGAGTAGCTGTGGCTATGAAATACTGAATATGAATAGTTTGTATTTTTATTTTCTTGAATAATTAAATAACATGTGTTTAAGAAATTAACCATATCTGTAATTATATTTATTTTTTTTAGTGATTCATTTGTTTCTGGAGTAACACTTGTGTGTCCCTGGGCATGGTACCCCCAAATTAATCATCATATGGTGTTAAATATATACTCTACAGGTGTCATGTATATACTCTTCAGGTATCACATGTATACTCTTATATACATATGATACCTGTAGAATATATTTATAACACCAAGAATCATAACACCTATAGAGTACATATATAACACCTGAAGAACATGTATATAACACCTAGATCCGTGCACCTATGTGCCCCAGGGGTATATAAGTTTTTGCCTTGTTTCTGGGGTTTTAATTTTTAATATTTTACTCCAACCTTTAAACGTAACATACTGAGAAAACAGACGATTTTATTTGAAGAGTAGGACTTATGTGCCCAGGGGCACGGATCCAGGATCCGTGCCCCCAACCCGACCCGACCCGCCCCCATTAATTCAATTTATTTTTTATTTCTTCTTCTTCTTCTTGCTCTTCTTCTTCTTCACAGCACATTTTTTCTTCTTCTTCTTCTTCTTCAACCCGATCTGCTTCCTTCTTCTTCTTCTTCTCCTTCTCCTTCTTCTTCTTCTCCTTCTTCTTCAACCCTTCTTCTTCTTCTTCTTCTTCTTCTTCTTCTTCAACCCGATCCGAAAACATATACATACATACATACATATGGGGAATCATCTATGGGGTCAAGGAGGAAGGAACTCAACCTTTGTCTATCAAATCCTCATTTTCCAATTAATGAGAGAGGATATTTTGTTGTTAACCTTAGCTCACCATTGATGCTTCCACTAGTTTTGTGTTCTAATTTTTTCAGATTTCAAATTTTCTATTTCATCTCTATTGTTCTTTTATCTTCATTAAGGTTTATATATTCATGATTGTATATATATGTAATTTGATATGCAACTTTGTTGGTTATTGAATGAAGGTATAAAATTGTAGAAATATGATTGAGTAGTATGAATTTGCAGAAAATTTAGTGAAGAAGATGATAAAATCGCATTTTACAATCTATTATTTATATATACATATCACTTAATCTTAAGAACAGACATTTAACACCTAAAAAGTATATATATAACACCTATAGAGTATATATTAAACATATCAGACATATAATATGAAAATATTATAAAGGTATTACAAATATACTATATAGGTGATATAAGATCACATGCATCTATAAGATATAATAAATACAATTCCTTTAGATGTTATGAAACTATTTTAAAGGTATTACAAAGATACTCTATGGGTGATATAAAATTACATGCATCTATGATATATAATAAACACAATTCCTTCAGGTATTATGAAAAATATTATAACACCTAAAGAACATACATATAACACTTATAGAGTATATATATGACACCTATCATTCAATCACATAATATTAAATTTTCTTTATATGTGATACCTCAAGAACATACATATAACACATAAAAAGTATATATATAACTCATATAATGTATACATATAACATCTATCATTGAATCACATAATATGAAATCTTCTATATATGTAATACATCAAGAACATAGATGTAACACCTAAGGAATATATATATAACACCTATAGAGTATAACTATAACACCTATCATTGAATCATATAATATAACTATAACACCTACAGAGTACATATATAACACCTATAGAGTACATATATAACACCTATCACTGAATCACATAGTGTGAAATCTGGTGTGCGTGCGTGGTCGCACACCATATCAAGTGGGGGTGCGCGTGGGCGCGCCTGGGTGCGGCCCACGCGCCGGGTCGGGTCAGGGGCACGGATCTAGGATCCGTGCCACAGGTGCATATAAGTTTTGTTCTTATTTGAAAATAATGATTCATTTTACAAAGATTAGTGATGAGATTATTTTGTGCCTTTATTTATTATTAGAAACCAATTGAAGTAAATATTGGTCCATTTAAACATGCATGCCACTATTAAATTAGTGACCCAATTAAGCTAGTGAAAATTGTTAGATTCATAGTCGTAAATTTAATCGAGATTTTCATTTGATTGAAAATCCATATTCATAATTTCAAGCTACCAGTTCATGGATTCGTAATCTTAAAAACCTAAAAAAAAAAAAACACCCAAACATTTATATATGGTGCATCGACTCGATCTAGTTTACACGCATCCCAAATGCAGCTCCATATACAGCTCATGTATTTGAATGGATGAGTTCAAACCCACCCAAAGTTAAATTCGGGTATTGTACATTATGTTTAGTTAATCCTATTTTTAGAGCTTTTTAATTATGCCTTAACAATATTTTTAGATAGTCATTTACATTTCATACGTTTTAGTTATGTTAATCATACATCTTAATTATGTTGATAGTAACTTTATATATTACTTAAATGTATAACTATGTGATTTAAATATATGATTAATATCAAATAAAGTTAAAAATAATATCATATACATTTGTATCGAAATTAGGGTTTTTAACTATACCTTAGTATATCAGGAGCAATCATCCGCACTTTTCTTAGATTTTTGTTATGTTAACTGTATGTTTATATATCACATATAAGTATAATTAATACCACCTAAATTAATTACAAGTACACCACCAAACATTTTTGCCGAAAGAGATCTCAACCACCTATATTTAATATAAGTAATTCAACTTTGCCGAAAGAGATAATAACCACTAACGATCAATTATTTGATAATATAAGATACATGCAAAACACAAATTAAAAAATATTACATTAATGAACTTAATAAATTAAAAAATTGAACAAATATTACTTATAGTTCTTTCTGGTATTATCATACAATCAAATTTAGCAATTACATACGACATATTTTGATTGATATGTTATTTAATTGCTGAAATATCGTAACAGAGATATAATCTTCATATGTTATATAATATACTGTTTAATTTACTATCTCATTTGTTTTTTTTTATATTTCTGAAATATCATTTATTTACATGTTAGAAATAGTAGGTCAAGTTTTTATTTCACAGTATTTTAGTCACATGGCTGCTAAACTCGTTAAAATTTCACGAACTCAAGTATGACTATAACATTTCAATTCGTCCTCATTTATTTTATTGTTTACTCATATGTTCCATTTGTGTGTAATTTTTTTCAAATGAAAATAATTTTAATGTATAATTAGTTTATAATTGTTGGGTCTATGTCACACATCCTAACAGACACTTATAATTTGCACACATGTATCTGAAAGATTTAAAGTATTTCATTTTTTCAATAGTTAATTCACCATTTTCATAACTATTGCCTTAATTATTTATTTTTTAATAATCTTTTTTAATTTAAACTAAAATTAAAGAACACACTTATTTTTTTTTTTTTAAGTTAGGTTTTGAACATGTATCCCTTCACATCGTGCATAGTAATATATGTATATATAGAGACTCACAACTTCACCAAAACATTAGTTAAATTTTGTAACAAGCTAAACAAATGTTGTGAATTTTTATGCAATTAGACCCAAATGAAACGAACGAGACATAAAATTGACTTGAGTCCTGATATATCAACTATTGACACATTAATTTGTGGCAACGATTAGGGATGATTTGATTCCCACACAAGTACAAGTACCAAAAGTATTGATAGTACAAGACATAGAGTAGAGGAAGAAGATAATCAAACTTTAGCATAAAAATCAGATCATGTAACAATCCCAGCTAAAAATACATCAGTATAAAACATATCATATCATATATGGGCCAAAGTATATTTACATCCCAGTAGTTTGCACAAGAACATGCTAAAGGACATGTGTATATGCCTCATTTGCAGAATTCACAACAGCTATACAATATTACATCCACTAAACAAAACACACACAGATCCCACAACTTGAGAATATGCAATTACATGCTAACCTGAGGAGTATCATGCATTGATTAGTACAAGCTCCTAATGTTGCTCAAAACCAAACCGCACACCGAAACGACCAGAAGCTTGATTTAGAGAATCGATTATTTGTTGGTTCTTCTTCGAGAAGCTGACTTTGAATGTTGTATGTTGCTCTCTTCATCGGTCAATGAAATTGGGAATGGGAAAAGCCCTGCAGCAATACAACACTCACAGTTATAGTTTTTTAATAACGAGACAACAACTAATTTAAGGATTTTACACGCTATATCATCTTCTGGAATGGAGGGAAAACTGATAAAAAAAGGCAATAGCAGCAATTAAACAACTTTCTCAACACCTAAGTGGTTAACTACCTCGTCATGTATAACCAACTGGGACCTGAGATGAAAAACTTGCGGCTTATCACGCTGCCACCGGTGACCAATAATCACGATCCCCATAACAGCTGCGGCAACAACAATAGACCAATATGGATTTGCATTCTTGACATGCCCGTATAAGGAAACAGCATTCTTTCTCCACCAAACATCACACGGAAGATCGGGTTGTTCATCAGAAGCATCTTCTTCAATATGCTTCTGCACATTCGACGCGCCAGGATTTGCCACTTCTTTACCTTTTTCATCGAAATGTGGAATTCCAGGGAATTCACTGGACATCAATCCTTCAATATGCAAATTTTCTTTGTTCTTTAAATCGGATTCACTGCCTTGCTGCACTGTAAGTTGAGGAACATCATTGTCATGGCCTTTTTCATGATATCCCTCCTTGTATTCAGGTTCTAATGGTAAGCTCTCGTGTATACTAGACGAAAGTCCAAAGTGGCCAGAATTGAACATCGCATCTGCAGTCTCAGCATTACTATCCCCAATTAAATTGTTGCAACTGTTATCCAGAATGTCCTGTTTGGGACCAGGAGATGCAGCATATGCAGATTCCGTGAGTGCCACAACTTCCCATTCATTACCTTTGCGAACGATCTCCTCTCCATCGTTATTTTCTGACATCTATGGAAATATTTAAAAGCACGCCATTGTCAGGAACATGAAATAATACAATACCAACAGAAGCATTTTCCTTCGTTTCCTCACAACAGAAGTATCAAAGAAACAGTAACACACATCAAACTCATTTGTATCTTCACAAAACAGATTTATAAGTAACTTATCCAAAAGGAAAGTACCACAACCTGGGTCCAAATGAAGCACAAATCCCAAAAGCAAACAACTCCACTGTTAGAATTGTAACTTGGTTATTTTGATATTTATCATGCTTTGACGATTTTAGAGTACTCTGTTAACCTAGCCTCCATCATCAAATTATAGCTTTCTCCTATTCTTCATCGTTTTCTTACTTCCATCATGATTTCTTCGATTAATCGATTACACACATCTAAGCATGATCGAAGCATATCAGCAGTCGATTAATTGATTAACTTACCCATCACTTCGACGCACCATCAACAACACCAATAGCCTCTACTTCCCACTAAAAAACCTTTCAATCAATAATACAAAGCCCTAAAATCTTAAACCTAATCGAACACACATCCAAATATCCAAATCGAAATTCAAGTGAAATTAAGTCAATCAGAAGCATGAAATCACAAAAAATCTCATCAATCCGGATAAAAGAATCAATCATACAGTTAAACTCAATATGTTCATCCGTTTATGCATATTCAAACAGGAAATCTGAGACAAGAAAACTGGATTAAAACAACATGAAATTGAAGTAGAATGGATCAATTCAACGAAGCTACGAATAATTTTAATCAGTAATCCAAATACTTACCGCGGTTGAACTGAAATTGCATCGATAAGTGTGAGAATATAAAGGAGATGGCCATATTTATAGAGAGAAAAAATTAATTAAATATATATCTTACTATAACCACGAAAAGACGGTTTCAGCCTTCTTTGTATATCCCTTTTTAATTTTCATTGTCTTCATAAATTGGACAAGTATCAAATTCCATTACCTTTTCTAAAAAAATATTTTTTTTGGAAATTTTATACTATTTGAATGATTCCATGATTCAATTCTCTTGGTGAGCAAGTATCTTTTGGAGTAGTTGGTCTACAAGTTTCTATTACGATTTTATTTTTGTATCAATATTTACGAAAGAATTTATTAAATATTTCGTTTAATATAGTTATTGTATGATGATGTTAAAATATAATATTAAATCTATATATATATATAAGTAGGATATTCTGCCAAAAATAACAGTAATAAATTATCTACCTATTAAATAATTACTATTTTAAGAAACCTATTAATTGCTTTCATATTGTATTTATTGTAAGAAATTCAATACAAATAAATAAATACAAATAAACCAATTTATTGTATTTTAAGAAACTCAATACAAACCTATTAATTGCTTTCATATTGTATTTATTGTAAGAAACTCAATACAAATAATCAATTTATTGTATTTTAAGAAACTCAATACAAATAAAAATAAATAAACCTATTTATTATATTTTAAGAAATTCAATACAAATAAATAAATATTTAATTTAAGAAATCAGTTATGATACTCAATTTAGTATTTATTGTATAGGAAATTTCAAATAAAAAAATAGATAAATAAGATGAAATAAGGGATTTTTTGTAATTTACCATATTTTAAATCAATTTTAAATATATAATATATAAAATCAATCATTATTTAATGATCTTAATTTAATATTCATATAAAATTATCAAACTGAAATATGGAAATATATGCGTGTGGGCTTCAATGATTTTTCATTTTTAAACGTTTTTATGATATATAATATTAATTTATTGTAAATTGATATTAAAATGTAGAAATAAAAAAATATTATAGGTGTACTTAATAAATTTCACATATAAAACATATCAAATAGAAAAAATTAGATTAAAATTATTATTGCAAGTTAACCAACTTATTCATTTGAAATATACAAATATTTTATTTTATCTTTCTTATTTTATATTTATTTGTTGTCAAATTTTATTTATATTTATATTCTGATTAATTAAGGTGGCATGAGGGATTGGACATAGGTCATTTTTCTGGTTTTTCACAAATTAAAATTTCATTTTCTTAGTCCCTGATATATTGACTTATCAATCTTATAATTATTATTCATAAATTTTTTATTCAAAATGTGTAGATTAAGTCTAATTTTGAATTGTTTCATTTAAATAGATAGTAAGAGAGATTTTCATATATTTGATAAGCTGATATAATTTTTTATTTGATTTAAAATAAATGAGTTATATGTGGCGTTGAACCAAAAAAAATTATTAAAATACGTGTGTATTTATAGTTATAAATGTCAATAAAATATAAATTTATTTATCTCAATACTTAAATCATAACGTTTCTAATACATATAACTTATTTTTAGATATTAAATTTATTTTTTAAAATTTAACTATCCATGTAATGTTTTGACACAATTTTTTTTATTTGTTTAATCATTAGATTAATGTATTGCTTTATATATTTCAAATTTCTAATATTTTCGAATATAATTATTTATAATGACATAAATTTAAAGTTAAAATACCTAGCTTTATACTAATACAAATTAAAAGAGTATCAATATATTTTTGTTAAAATAATAATCATTATATTTTATATATTATTATATTTTTTTAATAATTATATATAACACACTGTGCAACGCACGAGTACACTACTAGTTATTATATAAAACAAAAGAAATTTTTTTACACGATTTAATGAGCTCTTTATTTTAAATAAGGTTGTCTAAACTAAAATATTAACTGTTTGAATCAAATACCAATTCAAGTATATGAACATTGATGATTGGTTTAATGAGTTTATAAATAAGTCGATTTTGTTTACACATATTATAATCTGAATCATAATACACTAGAGAGAGTGACATTGGACCCAGACACGTTATTATCATGGTTGGTTTGATCCATATTGTTAAAATATGCGAGTTAGTAGTATAAGATAAGAAGAAAAGAACTATCATAATCTGAAATTCAATAAATATCTAACAATCTAAAATTAGCTGAAATATATACGTTTTGTAATTTAAAAGGTGCGTGTGAGTTTTATAGGAACAAACAATGCAGTTTTGACCACTATTTTGGATTTATTTTCTTGAATGGACATTTTGGTGTTTAATCGTGATTTCGTTTCCATTATTCATCATTTATTATACATATCTAAAGTATTTGAAATGTATTAGTTAAAAAAAATCCACTTACAATATTAAAAATCACAAAAAAAAAAATTTTAAAAAAAGTATCTAATATAACACTTTGGCATTCATAATATATATATATATATATCTTCATATTCTAGATATGCAAAAATTCATGTGATATTGTCTCATGTAACACTTTGGGTGAAACAGAGCCTTATCATGTTTTTGTGAAATCAAATTGACCATATTGATGAATTTTATTATACATGCTCATAAAGTCTTATATGAGATCAAATTGACTATGTCAATGGATTAATCCAAGGTTCGGTTTCGGTTACAGAACCATTTATTCTCAATTTGATTCAATTCCAAATTGAACTATATAATAAATGGCGATGAACCATCCTTATTTCAATTTAGAACTATGTCATATGAGATTTTTTACCCTAATGAATCCATACCTAATGAGGTGGTATAAACCCAAACCCAAATCCCAAATGCAGTTCGAGGTTGTTGATATAAAATTGTGAGGTTCTTTGAAACTGTGAGGTTGACCCGAAATGTCAGTTCTCCTCTTCGTAAACCAGATTCCTAACCAGACTCTGCACTGCTTGGTTTGATTTCGATTTGAGAACTGTGGGTTTCGAGATCAACTATTTAATGAAGGACCGATAAATTTGTACATGCCGGTTTGAAATGGTTTAATATGTAACTGATGGATTTAACCTAAAATGTCTGTATTCCGTCCCATAAAACTGGTTCCTTAATCTAATTTTTACATAAAAACCTTTATGCATCAGTTGCACGGATATGGGATCTGTGCAACCGGGTCGACCCACCCACGGGCGTCCAACGCGTCTGAGTGGATGCGTTCAAATCCACTCAAATTCACTCGTTAAGGATACATTTTGGTTATGTTAAGGACATTTAGATTATGTTAAGGATACCTTTGAAATCCTGATTTCAGGTTACATACCACATTATGTTAAGAATACATTAGGTGATGTTAAAGATACATTAGATAATGTTAACAATACATTTGAAATTCTGATTCCAGGTTACATATCATGTTATGTTAAGGATACCTTTAGGTGATGTTAATGATACATTTTGGTGATGTTAAGGACACCTTTGAAATCCTGATTCTAGGTTACATACCTTTACGTTGTGTTAAGGATCTCTTTAGGTAATGTTAAGAATACATTTATGTGATGTTAACAATACCTTTGAAATTCTGATTTAATACCCTTAAAATTCGCTTCAGGTCACATACCTTTATGTTATATTAAGGATATCTTTAGGTTATGTTAGAGATACTTTTATGTTATGTTAGAGATACATTTGTGTACAAAATGTGTAACACAAGTATGTTATGGATAATGTATATCTAACATAATATAAATGTATTTCTAACATAATCTAAAGGTATGTTTAACGTAACGTAAATGTATGAAATATTGATATAAAAATATCCTTAACATAATCTAAAATATCCCTAAGCATTACCTAAATATATCCTTAACATAAAGTAAAAGTTATGACAAAAATTTCAAAAAGGTAGGGCGGAAAAAAAAACTTTAAAATTTGGAGCCCAAATAATTTTTGGGCTCTTGTAACGGCCAGGCATTCCTAAGAGCACAAATTGGGCATTGAGCCCAAATCAAAGCCCATCATTAAGCCCATATTCGAAGGCCTCTTCCTGGCTCCTACCATCATATCGTATATACTAATATTATAATCTATTATAATAGAACATTTAATGAGATAATAATAATTGAATAATAAAGTGTTAATAACTATGATTCATAATAAAATTGTGAATTATGAAATTTTGGACAAACATTTTAATTAAGTTAATATTTGCAATTATATTAATTGAAAATTAAAAAATTTCACACATATCTATACTAAAGGAATAATCAAAAGTGACACATGTCACTCTCTGGTTAATCCTATTTAATTATAATTTAACTTTCAATTAATTCATTTAGTATTTATAATCTATTATAATAGAACATTTAATGAGATAATAATAATTGAATAATAAAGTATTAATAACTATAATTCATAATAAAATTGTGAATTATGAAATTTTGGACAAACATTTTAATTAAGTTGATATTTGCAATTATATTAATTGAAAATTAAAAAATTTCACACAATTAAAATTTAAATTCATACTAATTAAATTAAAAATTAATGATAAATAATAATAATAAAATTTCTCTATAAATAACAATTTTTAAATTTCTTAATTAGTATTAAAATATCCGTGTGATACACGGGGCTTACGCTAGTATACTATATAGTATATACTAATACTATTTGTTGTGGCGGGTAATAAATAGAATATTATCGGCAAATTTTTTCTTTATTTTTCAATTTAATTTAACAAAATTAATTTTACAGAAGAACACACAACTATGGGGGATCTCTATGCTCTGGATTTCGATGGAGTGCTCTGCGATAGTTGTGGAGAGAGCTCAATTTCAGCAGTCAAGGTTTTGATTAATTCTAGCTTTTTGTATGTTCAATCTCCTCGCAATTTTCGTCGGAATTTCGATTTTGACTCGCGTTTACTTCTTTTGTATTGCTGTTGTTTGTTCTAATTGTTCACGAGATCTTGGTATAGTTTAATTTAATGCATCAGAATCTTGATTTGGATTTTGATTTTCATTTATTTACCTACGTGGAATTGATTGAATGAGAAATACGATTTGCACGTACATACGTGAGTATGTGGTCGTTTTCGTGTTTATGTTCATGCGTGCTTGTTAGGGATTGGCAGATTTTTGTTCATCTAATTAATAAATATAATGTATCAGTATTTTGATGTTGATTTGCGTTTATTTGCTTACGTGGAATTGATGGAAGAATGAGACGTATGTCTTGATTGCTATACACGTCGGTATGTGTGTGATCATGTGTTTATGGTCATGTGTGTTAGGATTGGGGATGAATGTAATTTATAGTGTTTTTGATGCATTGTTAGGCTGCTAAAGTAAGATGGCCAAGTCTATTCAATGGTGTCGAGTCATCATTGGAGGATTGGATTGTTGATCAGATGCATATAGTAAGTTATTCTTCCTATTTTCTTCTTGTAATTCTAATCATTTCTCATTGAGCTTTGGATACCTAAATTCAAGTGTCGCTAAGAAGATATGAAAGGAAAGAGTAACTGTTCTGTAACATGTGTTCACAGTAATTATAAAATCATTGAGGTTGAGAAATGGCATTGTTGTTTATGAAGATTCACTTCTTTCGATCTATGCCTTGACTAACCAGTGTTTTTATATATAAACGATTCTTGCATAATCCTGAAACAGTTATTTTGATTGGTAAATGGAACCTTACTAGGAGGATAGCATTTTCAGCAGTTTGTTTTCTTTGGTTCTTTATTCCTCCCTCTAATACTATATACCGTTTACGAAGACATTCTGAAAATGATGAAGCTTTTGAACTGGTTTCAGGTTCGACCAGTGGTGGAAACTGGATATGAAAATTTATTACTTGTGAGACTGCTTTTGGAGTCCAAAATTCCTTCAATCCGGAAGTCATCGGTGGGTATCTAGCCCATAAAATCTACACAACTTTACTATTGCTTGGGCTGTGAAACCCTTCTTGGCTAACCTTACGTTCATGGTTTGTGTGCAAGGTTGCAGAGGGAATAACGGTTGAGGGAATATTGGAAAACTGGATGAACATAAAGCCTATAATTATGGCAGAGTGGGATGAGAACAAGGATGCCCTGATTGATATTTTTGGAAAGGTTAGGGATGAATGGATGGACAATGACTTGGCCACCTGGATAGGTGCTAACAGGTAGTTTGTCTTTGTGCGTCAGATCTTATATTATTGTTTGAAATCAGTACAGTTCGTTGAGTTTGTTGGTTTCATAGTTAAGTGGGTAGTGCAGGATGCAGAAAAAAGGTTTCATGTTTCAGGACATATTTTTTGCAGAGATGCCAGAGATAAAGGCAGAATAACAAACCACAAATTTAAACTATTCTGCATGAACACACATTAGTGGAGAACAAATTTTTTGGCAGTTGAAGGGAATTTTTCACTTTTCAGGGGTATTACATTAGAATGGTGTCTTAAATTATTCTTTCAGTTCCATCTGGTAAGAAATGTTGCTTTGAGATGGTGTGAATTCCATTACTAATCTTTATAACATCCTCACTGGTATATTTTGTAATACCCCTCAAGTAGACTCTAGTCCTAGTGAATGTTAATTAATGCAGCTTATATAAGAAAAGAAAGACTGACCGAGATGGTTTACGACCTGCAGATTTTATCCTGGTGTTCCAGATGCCTTGAAGTTTGCAAGCTCTAAGCTTTATATTGTCACAACAAAACAGGTATATTTCACCCAATAAAATACACATAAACACGTGAGATTCTATTGTTGAATAATATCAACGAAAACTAAAAAAAAAAAAAAACACAAAAACTTCTAGCCATATAAGGTATGGCAAAATGCAGTATTGCCACGTGTTCTACAACGAAGAAGGGATGTATGCGTTTTGGCATTTAAAAGTCTAAGAGGCCCTTTTTTTGTAAAACACAAATTTATGTCGTTCTCTTAACACACCAAGGATATGTAGAAGCTTCAGATACCCGTGCCTCAAGCTCTTGAGCATGTGAAGCTCAAGCTTGAGACCATTTACCTCCAGCTTCACATGCTAGAGAAATCTTCTGTCTTGATCTTCTACTTGTCCTGGGACACATAGATCTCTTTTTTTATTTTCACAGTAAAATTATCTTTATATTAGTAATGGTCAAAATGATTGCATCTTATTATTATTATTATTTATTTATTTATGTTTGAACTAGTTTGTTGTATCCCATTTTTCTGTACCCAAATGGTCGAAATCATAACTCTTCATGATTTTATTACGTTACTAGAATATTATGATGCGATTTTTTTGCAAGTGGGAGAACCTAAAAATCTTAATAAGCGGTACCTAATTGTGTCATTTTTGCCTTATTGTTCACTGTTTACTTTTACAGAGCCGTTTTGCAGATGCTCTACTTCGAGAGCTTGCTGGAATCACTATTCCAGCTGAAAGAATCTACGGTCTAGGAACCGGGTGAGTATACTTGCAATGAAGAGGAACGTCATAAACGAGTAATATTGCTAATAGACTAATATGCTTAGCCCTACATTACACTTCCCAATGTTGACGGTGAGCTCATGTACGAAAAATTTCAGTCCCAAAGTAAAAGTGCTGAAGCAGCTTCAGGAAATGCCGGAGCACCAGGGTCTAAACCTTCAGTAAGATCCTCAGATTACTCAATTTCACAAACACTCTTCATTATCTACTTGCTGCTAGCAGTACTAAAAACATTTGAATGGTCAATGTTGAATAGCTTTGTTGAAGATCGACTTGCAACTCTAAAGAATGTCATTAAAGAGCCAGAATTGAACAAATGGAACCTCTATCTGGGTAACCAATGTTATACATATGCTACATTATTTGAATTTAGCAAATGGAACCTAAGAAAGTACATATATTGAAACAGGGGATTGGGGTTATAATACTCACAAGGAGAGGGAGGAGGCCTCCGGCATTTCCAGAATTCGTATGCTTCAGTTGTCGGACTTCAGCAAGAAGCTTAAATGATCATCTCCTCGGTGTACTCTTTCAAACCCTGCTCAATTATGTTGTTATCAATCGAAATTGCCAATATAAACTTATATACTATGAAGTTTTATTAAATATGACTTTATTGAGTAATTATTAGAAAATTGAAATTCAGTTGATGCTTTGGGATACAATTTCTTTCAGAGTATCTAAACTATCAATTTTTTCTTGAGGGTAGTCCCAAAGATCATTTACCTTCATTTCTTTGAGCCTAAAATATTTGATATTATCCCAGTCCTTTCTTGGACCTTAATCGTAGTAGGCCGGCAAAATAGAAACCCAGCCCAATCCACTAGGTTTTTTTTTTTTTTTTTGGTTGATAAAATATAGAAATAGATCTGTATTAAGTTAAATATACCGAATTAGAACATGGCATGCCGGAAGTCAAAAAGGTTGCACATACTGAATGAGGCCACGTGAATTCAATCAATCAAAAACAGCCCATTAATATTTGGGCCCAAAAAGGCCATCTATGTGCAGCCCAATTTCAAAAGATAAACGCAAGGCCAGATGACCAAAAGAGTAGGCCTAAAGACACAAGGAGTAAACGGCCAACACAAAAACACCCATGACCCAAATTCTGTCTACAT
Organism: Scutellaria baicalensis; assembly: GCA_005771605.1. Taxonomy (NCBI): domain Eukaryota; kingdom Viridiplantae; phylum Streptophyta; class Magnoliopsida; order Lamiales; family Lamiaceae; genus Scutellaria; species Scutellaria baicalensis. The sequence goes on from CM016726.1 coordinate 26,627,339, forward strand.
TCTTGATATTTAAAAGCCGATACGCCCAATTAATTAGTCGGGAATAAGAACAGATGCAGCAAAGACTATTATTTCCAACACACTCCAACCATTTCAAAATAACTATTATTTAGTATGTTAAATTGTTGTCTATTTGGAAATGATGATAGATATTTTCAAAATAAACATTATTTAAAAACTACATGATGGCTAAATTTACAAAAAAAGAAAATGAAAGTTCATTTTAAATTTGCCAATTTTCTAAAAGCTGGTTATAATTGCAATTCAAGCAAAGTTCCTGGTTTTTTTTTAGTAATTAACCATATAATATATATATATATATATATATATATATATATAACATACTGTGCATATCTTACCCATCCTCTATATTAAATAAACAAGATACTAATTTATTTAATTAATTGATACATCTCTTGATTAATAGAATTTACTTGGTCTCAAGTTATTAATTTAGAGATGTTTTATAACTTTACTGTAAAATTGCCTCTTGAAGGAAAGAATTAAGGATCCTCTCAGACTGTTTCTAAACTTCATTTCTAGACCAGTTTCCACAAGAGTATGAGCATTTCATTTTCACATTTAAACATGCAGTAACTTAGAAGACATATATGCATCAATATGAGTTGTGCAGTTCATAATTTATAGTTAACAGAAAGAGAGAGAAAGTATATGTCTATGAATTCAAGAAGCCAAACCATCTTACAAGAAAGCCACATACAACTAAACCTTAATCCCATCACGTGGGATTGGCTTCATTATTCATATCGTATTCGGTTGAAACACATGTTTTGGTCCTTTTTAATAGTGAAGATTATAAGGGGAAATCAAGAAGAAAGAAGGATGAAATCAGTGTAATCCATATCGACTCGTGTATGGTGGGTGGATTGAAAAATCAGTGCCTCTGGCTAAAGTTCATGATGCCCTTCATCCACCATGGACTTGGCATCATCGCCTTCACTCTTTCCTGCCTGTGACTTTGCAAAAACTTCATCGAACGAAGGATCCCCCGGTCTTCTGAAGAGTTGATCTCCGATCTTTATCTCATAAGCCTCCGGTTCGCCCAATAAGAATTCTCTTAACTAAACAATCACAGAACCAAGAAATCATGTGAGAAGTGAGAACAAATCATCTGTAATTTATTGCAAGACGACGAATATATGCACCGCCATAATGACACATCTTTGACTGACAATGCAAATGCACTTGCATAATTCAAATATGATGACCTGACTTCAGAGAAACTAATGGCATTCAGAGAGAGTGAAATGAAACGAACCTCCAAGACATCGTGACCTTTTTGCATCGTGAACATGATCGTACTCAGATCAACACCTGCAAACTTGACCTCAGTTGCTCCTGTTCTTGCAACTTTGGTCCATTTCATGGCCATTTCTGATACCATCTCCTTTAAGACATTTATCAGCAAACATAATGTCATTTAAGGAAAGCTAAAAGCACGATAGGATACAGAACATGAGAGGCATAACAAACTCATACTTTCCACCAAAATATCTTACATCCTATTTTTAGGCAAGTCAAAATTTTGTTGACTAAGTTAAGTTCGTGAGTGCCATCGTTGAGCTCCACCTCCACTGCATTGCTTCTACCATGTCATATGTACAACATCACGATTCAAGTGTATTTTCATCGAACTCAAACCACATTGAGAAGATAAGTTTATTGTGTAAAACAAGATTTCGACATAACTTCATTTTGTTTCGTTCTTTCCTTCTCCGTTTAACAATCCTACGTAGATGTCTAGATCCGTATAAGCCGTTTCAAGAAATGTAGAATATTTGCACTTTCAGCAACTTAATCTAAAATAGTATTCAATTCCTTTTAGGTTCCTCTACATCCCATGTTTTCTCACTTCCCTCATTTTTTAACAGAACAAATTCCATCCCAAATCAGAAGCATGTGCTCACATCCCCCCCCCCCCCCCCCAGCATCTACACATTGTAACAAATTCCTCAAATAAGTGAAAACATCCTATGGGATTGATGGATTTCAAAAATCCTATGGGATTGATGGGTTTCATATCTGTTAGTAAATCAATTCAAACAACCACTACACACAGAATTCAAAATCCATTCAAATTCTTCTACCATAATGGAATGTAAAACTAAACGCCAATTAGAAAGCACAAAAAAAAAAGGAGTAATATAAGTTGAAGAAGAGAACTGAAAGCAGAACATCAAAATCACCTAGCTTATTACCGGAGTCCGAGGAGTTCCTAATCGGAGCTTAACGAATCCGAAAACGGGTCCGGTTTGGCGCTTCGTCATTTCATCCTGCATTTGGTGGAGTCCCATTTTGGTAAAGTCAGTTGGTGGCGGGTCGAATTCGGGTTGCTTCTTCGGCTTTCCCCATTCTCTCCACTCATCATCCTCCTCATCGTCGACGACGTCATCTAGTTCGTCCGGTATATGGACCTTCCGCTGCGCTGCATCGGAAAATCTGCATGTTCCGGCGGCGGCGGTGAGGAGGAGGAGTAGGAGGAGACGGCGGTGGAAATTGAAGGTTGGGTTTTCCATTTTAATGGAGTTTCGGAACCATGTTTGATTAGGATCTGTGTATTTATAGGTAGTCAGGGTGCGCACGGAGTTACCCTGCGCACTTGAAACAAGGCAAAGGGCGTGATTTCATAATTTGGAAAATCAGTTGATATATATAAGTAGGTATCGAAATTGTCCTTCATAAAAGAGAAGAATTTTAAATTACACAAAGATTGATTACATTGGTTGCTCTTTTAATTTTGTTGTAAATTAAATTAACAATTATGGTGGACATTACTCTGCAACCATTCATGTTCTTATGACCTTTGAAGTTACTTTACATGTATATATATATATATATATATAATGTACTCAAGTATTGGATGGTTGGTGATTTTGATGAATAAAATTCTCTTCTTCCTATCTTTTGTTTTATGTATATTTTGTGCAATCAAACAACTATTTTACAACATGTTATCAGCACGATCCTTTACCAGAATCTGAGTTGTACCCTAGGAAAGAATCGTGTCTTTCCTGCAAGGTATTTTCTTATACGAAGAATTCATTTGCTAATTAGTATAATTACCACTTTGATGCAACTTTGCCTATTTTGAACTTTTTATCAGAATATTTTTAGAAGTAATTTGAATGACTCATATTAATTTGGTATGAATACATTATTTATACTTCTTTCTTTGCAATTCGAAGTTTTAAAATGATTGCATAGATTTATTATAGTTCACTTTCAAGCTGAATTGTTTGGGCTACGACAAACTTGATGCCCTTTTCTAATTCAAGAGACTGAATTTGTTTAGTGTTAATTGAATTTCTAGTATTTCAACTTAGTTTGTTTAACTTGAGTCTCTTGAACTGCACAGAGAAAGAAAAATAGGAATAAAAATGCCCATAAAACTTTTCATATGGGGTATGATTATGTTGATTTAAGAACGCTTTTAAAGTTGTATTACTTTGTTTGTTGTCTTTGTTAATTTTGCGTGAATATTTCATGTGTCAGTCATGTTACTTTTAGTTGATATTTATGAGAAATTAAAATAAGATTGAGAGAATAAAGTGCACATGTATGCCACCAAAGTAATTATATCACATAACTGAAATTAAAACATAATATCTAATCTTTTTCATGTAGAGATATCTAACATTATTTATGAAATATCTTTTCTACATTACGTCTAATTGATCTCGACTCTCATCTAAAATCAAACTTCCAATTTTAAATGTGAGGTGGGCACTTAAAAGATGTGCAAAGTCTTGTTATTTTGAATGAACTCTAAGTTTACGTCATTTGTATAGGTCAGAACCTTATTTTGTGTGGCGACAAATTTTACTTAATGGATGAAATTTCTTAACTCACTCTTGATGATGGTAATTATTTAACCTGACTATTCCATTTGTGTTTTGAAGGCAAATACCTTGATTTTTTCGAAACTACATTACACTAATTTGCCTGAAGTAAACATGAACTTGAATTGGTAATTTTCTGAAAAATTTAATGTGGTTACTTTGAGATAACAAATGATTTTATGAGAAAATGAGCATATTATTATGCATACATTTATGTCACACAATTAGATGTTTCAAGTTTGGTTTTATGTGATTTATTTTCGAAATATTATGCATACTCTATGATACCCTCAAATTTTAATAGCATGCTTACATTAACATTGTCGATTTAATTTCTTTAGATAGTGTACTATTTACACTATCCTTAAAGATAAGACATTTTTGTCAAACTTAAATTTTGAAGAAATAAAGAATTACTACAATTATAGTTTGTTGGTATTAAGCTCCAGAAGAGCTTCACTAGTTCTCCATATTTATATCAACTTCATTATTCATGATACTTTGTCATATCCACAATTTAATTAATGGTTTTCTCTTTGAAACCAACAATTTGAATATTGTAAAATATCTCTTAATGACTCGGTCCATAAAATATTGGAGGCAAGTTGTCGGAACAACTTAATTCTTCCTCATTAGGAGTATTTTTTCATGGAGATATATGTGAACCAAACATCAGGACCATTTGTCTCTCATTCATCCTAAATAATGCTTTCGCAAAAATTCCATGCTAAATTTTTTAAATTCTAGCCCAATTCCCTGACTATCCAATTAAATGGATTAGAATGGATAATGTTGGGGAATTCACTTCGAAAGCATTTGATGACTATTGTATTAAAGTGGAGCATTCGATTCCTTACGTCCACACTTGAAATGGTCTAGGTGAATCATTGATTAAACATAGCAAATTAATCGCTAGACCTTTACTACAAAATTCCAACTTACCATTTTCATGTTGGACTCATGCAATTTTGCAGTTACTTCTCTAATTCAAATACACCTAACTGCATATCATGACTATTCCCCTTTACAATTAGTGCGTGCCCATTTGTGCAAGTATTTAGCAAGTAATTTGCCAGATGTGTTTAATGATCATAAATGAGTGACAAAATCACATATATCTGCTATGAATGCACCACCAAGAGTGGAAATTCCTAAAAATACAAATATATATGATGTAATTTTGCACCTGAAGCGTAAAAGGTCTATGAATACAAAAGATAAAAATCCGTGGAAAATAAAAATTAACAAAAATATTCAGTCACTTAAAATATCTCCTGAAGAGATTCGTCCCGAAGGCGAAAATCCTAGTAATCATGCACGTGCACAAAATAATAAAAAACACTAGAATTGTGGAACGACCAGATCAAAATATTTTGGGAAATGATAAGGATCTGGTTGATATAAATATCAAAGTTGCAACTAATATTATAGATATGTGGTAAACTCATATATAAATATTATTGTTGTCGACAACATACTTGCCTCCAAAATTGCTCTTATCATCTATAAAGATAATTTGGATCCAGAACCCAAGTCAATGACTCAGTGTCAGAAGCGCTAAAATTGGGTAAGATGAAATGATGCAATTGAGGTCAAACTAGACTCGCTGAACAAAATAAAAGTTTATGAATTTGTCGTACATACCCTTAAGGATGTTATCCTCGTAGGATATTCATGGGTTTTTGTATGGAAAATAAATGAAAATAATGAGGTACAAAGCGAGACTAGTAGTTCAAGGGTTCCCGTAGAGACCCGTTATTGAGTTTGATCAAACACATTCTCCTAATATGAATGATATAACGTTCCACTACTTAATATCCCTGACAACAAATATAAATTGAAAAATACATCTGATAAACATTGCTACAGTATATCTACACAAACCTTTAGTTATGAATATTTATGTGAGAATCTCTGATAGAGTTTACAATCTCTTAATAAGGAAAATGAGAATTGTAATTATAAAGATCATTAGATCATTGTGTAGAATTCGATACAAATTGAATAGGTGAATTCTTCCTGAAGAAGAATTATGTTCAAATAATGATGGATTTTCTCAAGTGGTTATAAAGAAATTGATCATTAGATGAATATTGTATCATTTTTGTGTATGCATATTATTAGAAGACATAAGGAAATTTGAAGAAGCAAGGTTGAATTTAAAAGTCGATTCGAAATAAAAACTTTAAGTAAGATCAAATATTGTCTCGGCCTGTGGATCGAGCATCTCCCTAAAGGAATTTTCATACACTAATCACCTACTCGGATAAGGTTTTGGAAAGATTTTACATGGATATGTCTCGTCGACTAAGTAAAACAATCGATATCTCTTGAAGTGAGCAATAACTCATTTAAATATGAAGAAAATTTTGAGTATATATAGGACCTGAAGTTCCTTACTTCTAATTTATCCTTCAAAATGGATCGGATTTGGTATTATGGTAAATCTACTAGTAAAGGTTCAGTGTTCCTCCAATATATTGAATTATCATTAACTATATTTCGGTATTTTCAAAATTCATGTTATCTTGTTTACTTTACAATAAGTTTTTGGTGGATTATTCACATGTTGGTTTATATATCTGATCTTCGTGATGCTAAAACACAAACTAATTAAGTTTTCTATATGGAGGTATTACATTTTCAAGAAAATATGTTAAACAAATTTTGATTACACTTCTTCAAACCACTTATTATTATATGATGTCTCATGAAAATGTGTATGATTAAAAATAATGATAAAACACATTTGTGAGTCATGTGGTATTAATAAATATTATATTTTTATTAGTTATTTTATGAGGATAATGCAACTTGTGTTGCATAAAATGTATAGCGGGGAATGTCCAGAAGAGTTGTGAAATTATACAAAAAGTACGCTCCAGTGACAATCTTGCAAATTTGTCTATTAAATCTCTACCTACATCTATTTTTGAAAAATATGCTCATGGTATTGGAATGTGTAGGCATGGAAGATTGTTGTCTTAAGGGCGAGCATTAAACAATTCTAAATGCTGGGTCCTGAAGACCAATAGTTCTACTCATTTAACCCTGAAGGTTGGGTCCAAAAGACCAGTGATTGTACTCTTTTTCCCTTTATTAAGTTTTTTCCCACATAGTTTTCTTAGTTAAAGGTTTTTAACGAGGCAATCAATGTAACACATTAAAAATTTGTATGTCATGTACTATTTTCTCGTCTAGTTTTTTCCAACTGAATTTTTCTAGCGAGTTTTTAACGAGACATGTACATCAAGTCGTAATGTCCAATGGGGAGTGTTGTAAATTAAATTAACAATTATGGTGGACATTACTCTACAACCATTCATGTTCTTATGACCTTTGAAGTTCATTTACATGTATATATATAATGTACTCAAGTATTGGATGGTTGATGATTTTGATGAATAATATTATCTCATTCCTATCTTTTGTTTTATGTATATTTTGTGCAATCAAACAACTATTTTACAACAAATTTTTTATATTTTGCGCATAGTAGGGTAGTTTGGTTGATGGGCGCAATAACACAACCTGATTTGGTAAGGGCGTCCCAAACTTCTCGTTACACATTTCTGCTAACCTAGCCACTATAGACACATTAATATGTGTACATCACTAACATGTCAGATTTTTAACATATTAATTAATTTGAGTTTCACTATAATGAAAAATGAGATTATTACATTATGGGCATATCAAGAGGGGAGAATCATTACACGTCAGCAGTAGATATGTTAAAACCCATCCACCGAGAACATTTTAACATTTAGTTTCATTAGAATGTATCTTAGATTAATTAGTCCAAAACCCTTTTCTTTTCTATTGAAAATAATAACTATCATTATTAACCCTATTATTATTATATTATGTAACTTGAAGAAGTTATTATATTATGTAATTTGGAGAAGTTAATAATCTACTCCTTTATCTACAAAATTAAGTTTTAGACCGTTTCACAATTCACAATTCATACCTCACAATTAAATATAAAATTTAAGAAAACGGGTTTGGTTGGCAGATAATTTTTTTTAAATAAGTCTTATGTGAGATCGTATCACCAATACAAATTAACCATACCTACATATAATTTTTTTAAATGAGTTTGGTTTGTAGTTCAAAACAATCATTCCCACATATAATATTCATGAGAACTTATCAGAATGATTTTTACATAAAATCAAGTGCTTGATTACTATTAGCATAAATTTGCTCTGAACTTATTCAAGTATATTTCAAACTCACAGTGTAACAAGAGTCCATTTAAATTGAATTCACCTTAATTAAATTGACCGTCTAATGTATAGTAATTAGTTTTTTAGTATTATTACAAAGTAAACTACTTTTCCCCTGTAAAATAGGGTTCCTAATAATTTTGGACTTTATTTATTCGGGCTGGCAAATTTGGACAATAATTTTTCAAAAAGTGCAATTTATGCCCAATTTCGGCCCGAATTGCTTATTTGGGCTGAAATCGCACGTGCAGTGCACGTGGGACCATCATTTTGGGCTCACCGTGCCAACTTGCTGACGTGGAATAAAAATAAAGGAAAAATCAAAATCAAAAATTAAAAAAAATTCAATAAAATTAAAAACATTTTTTAAGAATAAATATAAAGTTAAAAAAAAAACCATGTCTTCTCCATCACCATCGCCTCCAATCTCCCATCACCACCCGCCACCCCCTTCCTCCATATACAGAATCCCTCTCCCTAGCTTCATTCTGGACATAGATGAAAATATCCCGAAATATCTCCGATATATCCCCGATATTTCCGTTTTTTGACGTGACCGAAACAAGCAGCGAATATGATTTTGATTTGGGTGGGGGCGGGGCTGGGGAGGGCGAAGGAGCGGCAGGGATGGAGGGGGGGGCAAAGGGGGCAGCGAATTTGATTTTGATTTGGGGTGCCAGGAAGGGGAATTCTCAACTCTTTTTTTTTATTTTGATTTTAATTTTAATTTTATTCTTAAAAAATGTTTTTAATTTTGTTTTTTTATTTTTCCTTTATTTTTTTCCCACGTCAGCAAGTTGGTCCGATGAGTCCAAAATGATGACCTCATGTGCACCGCACGTGCGATTTCAGCCCAAATAAGTGATTCGAGCCGAAATTTGGTAAAATTGCACTTTTTGGAAAATTAATGTCCAAATTTACCAACCCAAATAAATAAAGTTCTACATTGCCAGGGATCCTATTTTATGAGGAATAAAAAGTAGTTTACTCATTATTATATTATGTATAGTAATTAGTTTTTTAGTATTATTATATTATATGCTATGTATCCACTAAACTAATCTTAAACTAAAGTATAACTTGATGATTATTAGAGTGAGTTTTACGTCCTATAGGATACGGATCCTAATTCGTGCCTACAACCTGATCCATCATATGATGTTAGATATATACTAGATATCATGTTTATACTCTTAATGTATTACTTATATATAGAACAAAAAAAATTGATATTTTTAGTGAATAAGCAAATAATACTTAAAGGGTATATATATATTTAATACCGATCACTGAATATAAAGTAATACCTTCAGAGTATACACATAATACTTACATACGTGTATACTCTTAAAGTATTACTTACATACACAACAAAAATTGATATCTTCAGTGAATAAAAAAGTAATTCTTGAAGAGTATACACGTGATACCTAAATAGTACATGTCTAATACCTATCAATAAATATAAAGTAATATCTCAGAGGATACACGTAATAGTTGAAGAGTATATATCTAATACCACACCAAAACATGGAAAATAATATCTTAAAGAGTATATATCTAATATCACTTTTAACATGGATAGTAATACCTTAAAAATATATATCTAATAGTCGTGTTGACTAATACCACGCTACGAGTCGGATTGGGTTACGCAAGTTTGTGACTAATTATTAATACTTATGACCTTTCTGAGTGACGTTTATAATTCACGAAATAAAATCATTTTTGGTACATAGAATTTATGGTGGCTTTTGGAATACATTGGACGGCAAGAATATTCAAATTTGTCCAATTCTCCATGTGCACTTTTGTTTGGACTAAATATAATAATGGCTAATTATGAATAGATATGTAATAAGTGGCTCCCTTGAAAAATTGCATTCCACTTCTCAGCAAGACATATGGTTGGTTCAAGATTTGGTCCCATCTTACTAGTGGGGGGGGGAAGAAATTATCTCGTTGTGTGACTATTAATATCAAATTGATTGGTTAACTATACATCAAAATGTATTTATAATATCATATATGAATTATATGCTAAGAATCACTTCACACATATTACAATATCACTTAATACATACTACATAAATTATCATTGAATGTATTTTATACTTAATATAATTGAATTATTATTTGTTAAACTAAAATTATCATTTGTTATACGTATCATTATTAATTATCATTTGTCATATTTAAGCATAAATATGACATTATTAATTTACACTTATTCACGTGAAAAAGGATGATAGACCAAAATAATAATAATGTAGAATTGAAATAAAATTTTAATTTGTTTATCATAAGTTCAAATAATAATAAATATATCAAGTTGCATATTTGCCCACCCCCACCCCACCCCACCCCACCCCACCCCTATAAGATGGTTAGCTATGGTTCATTCTGAAGCAGATTTATTGCAAAAGCTTAAAATTAGAAGAAAAAAATAATGGCAGCTTTGAGAAGCGTAATAAAGAGAAAATCGGAATTATGTGTTGGGAGAGAGAAGTTATTCTCTACGGGGATCCCTTTGGTGGACTCTCCTTCATTTCTTCAGAGGCTCAGAGATCTGCCTAAAGATCTTCCTGCTACCAATATCAAGAGAGAAGTCTCTAAGGTCAGTGATGTTTCTATCTCTCTCACACACTCACACACACCCTAACGGGTCTGTGCTCTTATTTTTAATTCATCTATCTTAATTTTCTTTGTTGAATAAATTTTTGCAGCAGATGAATCTCTGAATATTATTTCCCACTCTACTCATTTATTTTCTTCTTGTTTGCTAGTGTTGATTAATGAAGGATTGTTTATTTTTATTGGAACATTATTTTCACATCAAATTAACTGATCGATTAGAAATGATGAAGGCTTCACAGTTTGTGATGTTTGTAGAAGCTGATAAGTGGGAGATATCTTTATTTGTTTTTTGTGAAAGTTTGAAAAATCAGAAAAAACTCACGTGAGACGATCTCAAGGATAGTTTTGTTTTCGTGAGATAGATTCTTATTATCCATGAATTGAAGTCATGTCCATATATTTTCATATGAATTGCTAATTGTGGGTTATGGGATAACCAATCTCATATTTTCATGTGAATTGCTAATTGTGGGTCATGGGATAACCAATCTCATGAATCCAATCTCAAACAAAACCTACTCTTGAAAAATATGGTCCCACTATCTTTCTTTTTCAAATTCGTCAGTAATTCATTTTCTTTTATTAATACTTTTTTTTTTACTTTATATTTTTGAATTACCAATTGCTACTTTTTTTAACTATTTTTATACATTTTCATTTTTAGGTATTTTCAATAAAAGATATGTAGGTATTAAGCAGGAGGAAAATACTAGAATATTTATGGTTAACAATTCATTCACTGATATATAGAAAGTGAAATTAAGTTAAATATCTAACACATGAACTATTGACACATATTAAAGTGTTCATTATGGATAGAGTAAATATTTGATATGTCATTGATGGACATATATTAACGTGACCACCGTCGATAGGATAGAAAGACTCTTTAACTTCTTCTATATGTATTGATGATTTGAGGATGTGAAAAGAATATTATTCAAATCTTGTATTTTCATATTCCATCTAACCAAATAAAAAAAGGAGTTATATTTTAAATAAAATTTGTTTAAAAAGAAAAAAACCATGATCAGGTATAATCATTTGAGTTAGTCTCCTGTGCAACTGGTGCACACACAATTCGGGTCGGGTTCGGATCGACCCTGATCCGCACACTTTTTTTTTTAAATTTTATTTTTTCGCTTCATACTGTTACCTTTATGTTATATGAGTGTGACCTTTATGTTATATAAGTGTGACTTTTATGTATAAATGTAATGACCTTTATATATTCTAACTTAGAAAAAAAAAAAGAATATTAGCAAAATTTATACATTAAAGGTCATAATATTTATACATAAAGGTCACAAGAATTGTACATAAAGGTCACAACAATACAACATAAAGGTCTCAATCAGAAGTGAAAAAACATGAAAATCTTTATTTTTTCCTAAGTTACTGAATATAAAGGTCATAACATTTATATATAAGGTCACGCTTGTATAACATAAAAGTCACATCCTTACAACATAAAGGTCACAGCCTGAAGCATGAAAAAAAAAAAAACCTAGATACGTGAATTCAGGTCAGATTACCCTAATTATACCAATTCAGATCCGTGCACTTGGTACACAGAAACATTTGCGTAATCATTTTGACCATCTAAATAAGTTTAGGCTTAAAAAGTGAATGGAGTCTAGACGACAAGATTTGGTCAATCTGGTCTTTGGGTTAGGGTTTATAATCACAAAATTGGGCGAGCACAGGTCCTCATTGGGGCCCATCACATTTGACTTCTTTAGTGTTGACTCGATCGAGTCAATCCTAAATCAGTTTTACTTTTTTTTTTCTTTGTGAGAACAAAATAAATCCATGTAATGATAAGTATGATGAAAATCAAATCGTGTTTTTTTCCCTTAGTTTATTAACTTTAAATATAATATTATAAAATAAATTAATGAACATGCTACTAGCATATAGTATATATATTTATTCCTTTTCTTATTTAAGCTATAAATTTCATGTAGCATCTTTAGAATAAATTTTCTGTAAATATACTCGATATTATACATTTCTCAACAATTTATTATTTTTTTCAAATTGGGGTCAAAACAAGTCATTCCTACCTGTTTTATGTTACTTATTGTTAAAATAAGGAGAAAAAAGAGTAATGGGTACTCAAAGATAGGAAAGAAAAGATGAAATGAATGGTGTTGATTGCAGCTTATTGGAAGAACACCCCTTGTATATCTAAACAAGGTTACAGAGGGATGTGGTGCTTATATTGCTGTCAAACAAGAAATGATGCAGCCAACCTCCAGCATCAAAGACAGGTATATATTATCTATATATAGATCTGATCTTGAATTCATTGCAGTAATGTTCAAATATGGGCTCGTATATTTTGTTACATTCTGCTCATTTGTATCACCAGACCAGCATTTGCTATGATGACAGATGCTGAGGAAAAGGGACTTATCACCCCTGGAAAGGTGGGGTTAAGTGTGTTCTCTATTGTTCGTTTTCTTGTTTGTTCTTCTTGTTCAAGTATTGTCGTTCTGTTTTTTGAGTTTAGACGACGTTGATTGAGCCCACATCGGGCAATATGGGAATAAGCATGGCATTCATGGCTGCAATGAAAGGCTACAAAATGGTGCTGACCATGCCTTCTTACACAAGCTTAGAGAGAAGGGTGACTATGAGAGCATTTGGTGCTGAACTAATCCTCACGGATCCTACTAAAGGAATGGGAGGCACTGTCAAGAAAGCTTACGACCTTCTAGAATCAACGCCTGATGCTTTCATGCTCCAACAGTTCTCCAATCCTGCCAACACGAAGGTACATGAAATCGCCCTGTTTCTCCGTCAGACAGCTACGTTGTGACTCTCTTTCATGGTACTGAGTTGCGCGTAAACTGAATCACAGGTTCATTTTGAGACGACAGGCCCTGAGATTTGGGAGGATACTAATGGGAAAGTCGATATTTTCATTATGGGGATTGGAAGTGGAGGCACTGTTTCTGGTGTTGGACAGTTCTTGAAATCCATGAACCCTGATGTCAAGGTCATTTTGGTCATTTCATGCACGAGACGTGTTGGTGATACTTTAGCTTACAATGTTGTTATTATTAACTGCCTTATGTTGTCTAGATTTATGGATTGGAGCCCGAAGAAAGCTGTATTCTCAACGGTGGTAAACCAGGTGTGTGTTTTCAGACATCTAGAACCGAACATATAGATCAATGTAAGAGATTAAGGATGTGAAAATTGTTTTGAGTTTAGGCCCTCATCACATTACTGGCAATGGAGTTGGATTCAAGCCGGATATCTTAGACATGGACGTGATGGAAGAAGTCCTTATGGTGATCATCTTCTATATATATGCTCGTTGCATAATCCAACTGAATGATCTTGTAAGCTAACAAGAAGCTCTTTTGCAGGTTTCTAGTGAGGATTCGGTTAATATGGCTAGACAATTAGCATTGAAAGAAGGGCTAATGGTACTACAAATCGATCGATATTTAACACGTTTGCATTAGTTTTTAGTTGGTTCGTTTCTTGAATCTTCAATGTACGTAGGTTGGGATTTCATCAGGAGCTAACACTGTGGCGGCCCTTAGACTGGCCCGAAGGCCTGAAAACAAAGGCAAACTCATTGTGGTAAGAAATTATGAACACGTTTCTTAATTTTTTACGTTTTTGAGTTATGTGGTTTCTCTTAGTTCTTACTTGCACTGCTTTGTGTCTCGTCTCGTTTCAGACGGTGCATCCAAGTTTCGGGGAACGATACTTGTCGTCCGTGTTGTTTCAAGATCTCAGGAAAGAAGCTGAAAACATGCAGCCTGTTTCAGTTGATTAATCAACCACAGACAAAATATAGAACAACAGATCTTGAAATGTTATTTCTTTGTCTTTGAATTGATCACAAGAGTATTTCTGATCAGTTGGTTTTCTGTAGCAATGGCAATCACAATGTTGCCAAATATATCATTCCATGAAATCCTGTTTTTTTTTTTTTTCCCTATGAATGCAGATTTTTAAACTATGTCAAGTTTGTATGGACATGAATTGGAGCCCATTTCTAAATTGATTTTGTCCATATCATCAATATATATTTGGATGGCTTATCTAATGTTTTATGTATGTGGCATAGACATTCAAGAATCGAACCTATTGAGAATACCATCTAAGTCCTCAAAAGGTCAAAAGAATTCTTCATAAATTTCACTTTATATTTTTGTATTTTATTGTTGGATTATGTCTCTAGTAACAAATAGAATTTTGATACTGTGAGACTAGTCCCCATCTCATGCAAAAATGGACCTTGAACAAATTTGGAAGTTATGCAATAAGTAGATAATAAAGTGTGTAATGGTATTTCTTGACGTAGTTTATTTTTCTAGTTGTCACAATGGCTTTCACGTTTTTCTTTCTTATTTCCTTAATTTCTACGTAATCTTTAACATATGCTATATTTCGATTTATTAATTTATATTTAAATTTATTTATTTAATCTACGTCACGTGTTAATTAACATTTAATTTCGTAATGGAGACATTGTATACAATATACTTTTGATTAATTACTATACACAAAAAGCGACATTAAAACCGCTATTTTGTTACCCTAAGGAAAAAGCCGACCCACCGATTCATCGTGGGTGTGGTTATCAACCCATTGAAGTTTTAAATTTTTTAAAGATAAAGAACATATATACATGTAACATATATTTAGATTCAATTATGTATGTTAATGTATCATATATGAGACTCATCAAAATAAATATTTTGAAGCGGTGTAAATAAAACTATAGAACATATTAAATGAATATAATGGAAAATATAAAAACCGACCTTAGCTCAGTTGGTAGAGCGGAGGACTGTAGTTGTTTGCTGGAATCCTTAGGTCGCTGGTTCGAATCCGGCAGGTCGGATCTCCTTTTACTTTAAAGTTTTTTCCATTTTCTTTTTCTTTCATTTTTCTTTCCATTTTCTTTTTCTTTCATTTTTCTTTCCATTTTCTTTTTCTTTCATTTTTCTTTCCATTTTCTTTTTCTTTCATTTTTTTACCCTTTTTTTTTCCACCTCTAACTCTAAGTCCAAATTGATTATTTCCTGTTTCTTTGTCCCACTTTATTATTTTCAAATCTCCAAAAATCCAGTATGGAACTAAAAGAAGTAGAAAATGTGAAGCAAACTGCAAACTTTATTTATTTTTCTCCCCAAAAATAGATTCTTTAGCTTATTATTCCCTTATATTTCCATCATCAACAAATTGGATAAAAGAAACTCATTAATTAATTGATATATAATAACAATACTAGAAGAAATGGAGAAAGGGGATCAAATCCAAGGTTAAGAAGGAGAGTAAAAATAAAATTCCAATTAAATGACCTATAAGAATAGTTGTCCAATAATTTATCATTATGGTTATACAAGGTCTGCCATGTCATTTAGTAATTATTTGATTTTTAATATATAAAGATAAATTTGATTTGAATAAATCAATTAAGTAAAATACAATGCTTAAAAAAGTCAATAATTGTTGGTCAATGATATCACATGATAAATAAATGATGAAATTTTATCAATTTAAGGTCATTAATGTATATAAATATATATATTTATATTATTTTATTGCTTAAATCAATAAAACCCCTTTCTTTATTGGATATAATCTTAGTATTATTTTTGACTTTTGAAACATTATTAGATTTATTATTTTCATATCTAATTATTCTGATCAAATATTAAAATTAATACATTGTTTTTTAAATATTAATTACCAAATGAGGTATGTCGCAAACATATTTTTTACCAAACCAACAACTCTCATGTTTGTTTCGTGTCATGTCATACATCTATAATTCATGTGATCTATTTTATTTTTTTATTAACATGAAAATAAATACAATTTTAAGTAATTTTGAATAACGTATTTTCTATCATATTAAGTACAGGCACACATATTATTATATCCTAACTTGTGTACAATGTATTATTAGTGTCATTTATTTCTATAAATTCGTTTTAAAATCTCATTGTAAATATGATAGAAAATAGGGGCAATAATAAGAGAACCTTCACATGTCTCCTAACCCTCATTTAATTAACCACATGCCTGCATCACTTAACCATGGTTAGTCCAAAGCAGAGAAAATGACCATAATACCCTCGCTCATTGTGCAAAAATGGAAAAGAATTCATCACCCCTCTTTAGTCTTTATATAGGTTGCCCTTAGGGCTTGGCCCCTCCAAACCCCAAAGAAAAAGGCAATTGCGTGAAATTTGTTCTCACACACAGAGTGAGAGGGAATTCGAGTGTGAAAAATGATTTCCGGCAAGTGCGGGGAATCGCCGACGATCAGATCGATCTAGACCCTAAAAACTCGCGCCAAAATATCTCCAATTTTTTTAGCATTTTTCAGAAAATGGTTTGATGTGATTTAGGCAATCGTAATATGCTTCCCCTAAATGTGGGACATGTGTCGGGCGAGTGAATTTTGTATTCTGCGGTCGGGATTCTTAGACGACAGCGTTTTGACTCTGCAGCAAGCTTCAATTGTCGGAAGGGTTTTTCCTGGAATATATTGATTTTGTGCTTTTTGTGTTTTTTGTTTTTGGGGGAGATCTAAGTTGTTTCCAGGAATTTCAAACTGGGAGTTTTTGTAAGTTTGAATTGTGCTCGCCGTGATACGACTGCGTTTTAGTTCCGTTCGAATTCGAGCGACGGACAATTTTCCGTGGGAGGTCTCTCGGGGTGCAAGCAGTCTAGTGTGGGCCCGACTTCTTGGAACGACAGTGTTCGAACCTTCATTCAATTGGTAGACGGATTGTAATAGGAGGTTTTTGTGATTGTTTGTTGTTGCCTGTTGTGTTGTGGGAAGTGTTTGCTGTAAAGGCGAGGCATCGTCTTTCACCCCAACTTCTTGCATGCAATCCGGTGGCGGGCCCCAACAGGGTGGAGGCGGCCATGGCCGGAATACGGCTGCATCAGCATCCGCATCGCCATCCTCGTCTTCCTCTGCTGTGTCCGCATTTGATCAGCAACAGCAACAGCAACAGCAAAGACAGCATCAACAGCAACAGCATCAGCAAAGACAGCAGCAGCAGCAGCAGCAAAGACAGGTTATTCCCCCTGTTTTTCTCTGTTCAAATTCAATTGCTTGTATTCTGTTATTAATGTTTTGAAGTTTTGAACTTTTCTGATTCGTTATGATTCTATGACTGACTTCAATATAATTCTACCTATGTGTTGTTGTAGTTGTTGTTCTTGTTGTGTCGTGTTTTTGTTCTTTTTATTTGTTGACTAGAGAATTGGTTGGCTCGGTTAGGAACTTTTGTTTTCATGTTTTACCAACTTGGATGGACTCTGATAGCTGTTGATTTTTTTTTTTTGAATTAGAGTTGTCAGTTAATGGTCCTGGTATTATCTTTTCCTTGGATTAAATAGGATTCTATAGATTGGTCTGTCAGATAGTTTTTAACACAAGGAAAAAGACCCAACTTGTCCTTCTTCCATTCTCAGTTCTGAGAATTAGAATTAGGCGTGGTTTTAACATCTGAGATAAATAATAAGTTTTTTTGTGGTACTCCTGTAGGATTTAATTGTTTGAGGACTTTCACAACCTTGTTAATGAAGAGGGAATATTGTGTCTGAGCATTTTAATCATGCAACTGGAACTTATTTGTCAAACATGAATATTTATTTACCTGTCCATCCATTTCCTCTAAATCCACCATTCTAATTTCCCACAGTTTCTCATGTATGTTATTTCCATTGCTCTGTTTATGCATTATCAGTTTGTGCTCAGAGTTTGTAGTAACACAATCTTTGGAAATGATCTTACTGAAGGACACTATGCCACCCATGCTCAGTATCTCCTGAGTTTTAAGTATACTAGGATATTTGGAGAACAATTGTTTTCAATTGTTAGGGTGGAATTGTGTTGTGTCCTTACACGTGCTACTCATGAACTTTTTTGAGTTTAGGAGATCTAATTATATAGATTCAGTTCAAAAGTATTTGTGATTGGGGATATATGAAACAAATCTATGAAGTAAATTAAAATGGTTCATTACAGAATAGAAACTAACATATAGGGTGGTGTATCTTTCGCATGGGTGGAGTTGATATACTTCTTCCCCACCTCCTCCGTGTACTCATTATTTAGGCTCCTGAAAAATATTATGATTTTTGTTATTCACTTTAAAGTTTAAATTGGATATATATTTTTGCTTCAACCCATTTTTCTGCCAGATTGAGATAAGCCTGGATTTACCTGTCAGAGGATTAACTTTAAATTTAAAGTTTCTGAGCCTACCCTTAGAAAGTTCCAATGGCTTTGTCAGTGTTTATTGCCAATGTTCCCTTGTGCAGTTTATTTTTATGGCTGAAAATTTCTGCTTTTCTTGACTTGGTTCTGCTTTTTATTTCCTCTAAAGTTGCAAAATACCGTCTGGTGTTTTGCTTACTAGATTTTTTAATTGAATTTAGATGTATATAACTGACTTTTGAATACTACTGCAGTCGTTGCAACAACAATTTCTTAGGAGACCTGAAGGGAATGATGCACTTTTAGCCTACCAAGCTGGCAGCATTCAAGGAGTTCTTGGAGGGCCAAATTTTGCTGCAGCATCTGGGTCTATGCAGCAACCTCAACAACCCAGAAAGTTCATTGATTTGGGTCAGCATGGTTCCCCCAATATTCCGGAACAAAGTCACAATAGGAGTCAAGGTGTTGAGCATCAAATGTTGAATCCTATCCAACAAGCTTATTTGCAATATATGCAAGCAGCTCAACAGAAATCTAACTTCGGGATTCCATCTCAGCAGCAGGTGAAACCAGGAATGTTTGGCTCTCTTGGAAAGGATCAAGAAATGCGGATGGCAAATATGAAGATGCAAGAGCTGATTTCCATGCAAGCAGCAAATCAATCTCAGGCATCCTCCTCCAAGAAATCATCCGAGCAGGTTGCTCAGAGTGACAAACAGACAGATCACAGTCATCGGACTATGCCCGATCACAGAAATGAACAAAAAATGAATCATCCTATGCTGCTAGGTCAAGGAATCTCAACTGCCCCAATGCCAGCGCCGCAGTCGCAGCAAAACATCATGAACATGACAAACAATCAGATGGCTATGGCTGCACAGATGCAGGCAATGCAGGCTTTGGCTCTTGAGCGTAATATTGACCTGTCTCATCCTTCAAATGCAAATGTAGTTGCACAGCTTATTCCACTCATGCAATCTAGGATGGCTGCCCAGCAAAAGGCAAATGAAAATAGTCCTGGTATACAGTCTGTATCATTTCCCAAACAACATGTTACTTCACCGCAAGTTGGAAATGAAAGTTCTCCCCATGGTAACTCCTCAAGTGATCTCTCAGGGCAATCTGGATCTTCTAAAGCTAGGCAGGCAGTTTCGCCCAGTACTCTTGGTATAAGTTCCAGTGTAGCTCTACCAAACAACTCCAACATATCTGTGCAACAGTTCTCTATGCATGGTAGAGATAACCACTTGCCTCCCAGGCAGCCTACTTTATCTGGCCATGGAATGCCCCCTATGCCTCCTGCACAGTCATCTGGGAATCAAAACCAAGGAGTTGATGGCTTGCTTGTTAAGACCCCTGTCTCTGTCTCAGAAGTCTCCCAGGCACAAAATACCAGACAATTGAATCGATCTCCTCCACAATCTACAACTCCATCTAATGAAGTGGACATGGGTAATCCATCAACATCTCAGGGAGCACCTGGTCCTCAGATGCGGCAATCGCATGTTGGGTTTACCAAGCAGCAGTTGCTTGTACTTAAAGCACAGATACTTGCATTTAGGCGCCTGAAGGTTGGGGGAGTTTCCTACACATTCAGATATTTTGCTCCACATTGTTTCAATTCTTTGTTAATGGCTCTTTTTCACGTTTTGTTTGATTCTTTAATGAAGACTTTTGTGTCATGTTCTGTCTTGTTGCTTTGCTTGCAGAAAGGAGACGGCACTCTGCCACGTGAATTACTCCAAAACATTGCTCCTCCACCACTTGATTTGCAGATGCAACAAGTACTTCCACCTCCTGTACCTGCTGGCAAAGATAGATCAAGTGGAGAGATTGTAGATGAGCATGCCAAACATATGGAGCCAGGTGAGAAGGGTTCTCCGGCTGTAAAATCAGTGTCCGGAGTAAGTAATTTAAAAGATGAAGGTCCAGGAGATGATAGGGCAGCTGCCTTTACAGTGAACATGGAAAACACTGTTACGGCAGCAAAGGAGCAGAGGTTTGTGGTTCCTCATGGAAAAGAGGAGCAGCAAGGCTCTGGGAAATCTGAGCAAGAGTCTGAACAAGTGAATCAGAAAACTCCTATCAGGACTGATGTTGCTGCAGACAGGGGTAAAGGAATTGCCACACAGTCGAGCGTTTTGGATGCAATGCAGGTTAAGAAACCCATTCAAGTGACGAATGCAGCCCAAACTAAGGACGCTGGTTCAGCTCGAAAGTATCATGGGCCTTTATTTGATTTCCCTGTCTTCACCAGGAAACATGAGACTCTTGGATCTCCTATGATGAACAACAATAATAATATGACCCTAGCATATGATATTAAAGATCTTTTTGCTGATGAAGGTGGAGAGATCCGTAAAAGGAAAAGGGCAGAAAAAATAGAGAAGATTGATAAAATACTTGCTGTAAACTTAGAGAGGAAGAGAATTAGACCGGATCTTGTCATACGGCTACAAATCGAATCAAAAAAACTGCAGCTTGTGGAGTCCCAAGCACGCTTGAGGGATGAGATTGAGCAACAACAACAAGAAATAATGGCCATGCCTGATAGACCGTATCGAAAATTTGTTAGACTCTGTGAGCGTCAGCGTCAGGAGCTCAACAGGCAATCACAGGCCAATCAGAAGGCATCTAGGGAGAAGCAATTGAAATCCATATTCCAGTGGCGCAAGAAGCTCCTCGAGGCACATTGGATCATTCGTGATGCTCGAACTGCCCGCAATAGGGGTGTTCATAAGTATCATGAGAGGATGTTGAGGGAGTTCTCCAAGAGGAAGGATGATGGGCGCAATAAAAGGATGGAAGCCCTGAAAAACAACGACGTTGAAAGATATAGGGAGATGTTGCTGGAACAACAAACTAACATACCTGGGGAGGCTGCGGAAAGATATGCTGTTCTGTCATCATTTTTAACTCAAACCGAGGAGTATCTGCACAAACTGGGTGGAAAAATAACAGCTGCTAAAAATCAGCAGGAGGTTGAGGAGGCAGCTAATGCTGCTGCTGCTGCAGCACGCGCACAGGTGCTCTCTCTCTCTCTCTCTCTCTCCCCCCCCCCCCCCCCACCCCCACCATGCTACAAGCATTGCATGTTCACATAGTTGCCACAACATTATCATCTCCATTTGGAAATTCTAAGTAATGAAAGCATCATTCATTTAGTAAAAGTCAGATTATTCGTTTTTCTCATGTAGTGTAATGTAGTCCAACATTGATTAGTCGTTTATTCATATATTCATATATTCTTGTTCTACAAAATTTTAACCAACTTTGATGATTGTTGTTGAAAAAATGGAAGGACATACCATAAGATTGAGAGTCAATCGACTTGTATACTTTATGTTTTTTCTTTGTTCAAACCTCTAAGTTTCTGTAAAGAGTGTATCTTTGTGTTGAGTTTCTTTCTCTATCTTCCCCGTTTTATTTGCACTTTTTTTTTTTTTGGGGCTTGATATACTTGGTTTTACTCATCCATATCTCTTTTGGATGAAAGGGTCTCTCTGAAGAAGAAGTAAGGGCTGCTGCTGCCTGTGCTAGAGAGGAGGTGATGATAAGGAATCGGTTCTCTGAGATGAATGCACCAAGAGATAGTTCATCAGTAAACAAGTACGCCTCTTCTGGCTGATTCCTTATAAATTGCAGAATGTTGTTATGAACAATACATACAAGCTACCTTCAAGTTTTTTCCTTTTTTTTTTCCTATCAGCTATCCTCGAGAATGCGTTGTCTGAATCTTTTACCATAACACCATGTCTCCATTGTCTATTTTGGACACACCATATGAATTTTGCCTGTACTTTGCTGTTTTAAGCCTAAAGTTTCAGTTTTGTGATGTATCATTTGATTTTAGTATTAATACCGTCTTACACTCTTTTTTTTTGGGGGGTTTTCCAGGTATTACAATCTTGCACATGCCGTGAATGAGAGGGTCTTCAGGCAGCCGTCAATGTTACGAGCTGGAACACTAAGAGACTATCAGCTTGTTAGTTGTTGTTTATCTAGAACATCATTATTGGCCTTTGATTACTGCACATTTGATTTCACTATGCACTGGTTGTAGATATTGACCTTGAATTTTTAACTGTAGGTTGGTTTGCAGTGGATGCTATCTTTGTATAATAACAAATTAAATGGAATTTTGGCTGATGAGATGGGTCTTGGGAAGACTGTGCAGGTGAATTCTTCATGTTTTTTTTTTTCTCTGGAGTTCCTATACTTCTTTTCACATTCTTTTGATTACTGCTGTTCTTTTCTGCGCCTGTGAAATTTTATAGATGCATATGATTTAGTTATATGTTTTGTTATGCAGGTTATGGCTTTAATTGCTTATCTGATGGAGTTCAAAGGAAACTATGGCCCACATCTCATTATTGTTCCTAATGCTGTTCTAGTGAACTGGAAGGTAAGGGTCTTTCTTTTGGAGTTCGATTTGAATTCTTATGAATAAATGACTTCTTTGGCATCTCTGATTTTTGTTCGTTTTATAGAGTGAATTGCACAATTGGCTTCCAACTGTGTCCTGTATATATTATGTTGGTGGGAAAGACCAAAGGGCGAAATTGTTTACTCAAGTAAGACGACAAAAAATTGTTCATTTAATTTTTTTTGGCTTCAAAGTACTCCTGTTTTAATCCATTCTATTTTTGTTCATCTGCTGTGTAGGAAGTGTTGGCCATGAAGTTTAATATCCTCGTGACAACTTATGAGTTCATTATGTATGATCGCTCAAAACTTTCCAAAATTGATTGGAAATATATTGTAATTGATGAAGCTCAACGAATGAAGGACAGAGAGTCAGTGTTAGCTCGTGACCTTGATAGATATCGCTGCCAAAGGCGCTTGCTTCTCACAGGGACACCATTGCAGGTGTGACTTTTTGTGTTTGGTGCATCTTTGTTGGGCAATGAAGTTTTTTGGAATGTACTATTTTATTGAATCAATAATTCTGTTCTGAATGGATGTTTACCGTCAAACCTTGCTATGTCCCCTTGTCTGAAAAAGAATCAAGAGTCCCTTCTGGCTAGTTGTTGAATTTTTTAAATGAGCTGTAAGGGTGAAATAATTTCCTTACTATTTGCCATTAAGGGTGGTGTCAAACATTATTTTGAAGTAAAAAAGTATTGCTGGAAAGTATTCCTTACGAGCATTAATGCTCCTTCAACAATGATCGTAAATGGTGTTTGACTCTACTGCATTAGTTCTTGATTAGAGGTTCTTACTGCAGCATTGTCTTATTTTCCTTACTTTAACAGAACTCACAAAATATTTCTTATATCATCTCAACACCAACCACTCTCCTTTCTGTTTATCTAGAACGATCTTAAAGAACTTTGGTCTCTTTTAAACCTGCTGCTCCCGGAGGTCTTTGATAACAGAAAAGCATTTCATGATTGGTTCTCTCAACCATTCCAAAAGGAAGGGCCTTCACACAATGCTGAAGATGACTGGCTTGAGACCGAAAAGAAGGTGATAGTTATCCATAGACTTCATCAAATTTTAGAGCCTTTTATGCTCAGACGTCGCGTTGAAGATGTGGAAGGGTCACTTCCTCCAAAGGTATTTCTTTACTATTATAATAGGTGTTGTGTGTATTATTATTATTTTTAATTCTAATTGATTTTCAAATGCAGGTCTCAATTGTTCTGAAATGCAGAATGTCTGCAATACAGAGCACTATTTATGACTGGATAAAGTCCACTGGTACTCTTAGGATTGACCCTGAAGAAGAACAGCGTAAAGCTATGAAGAGTTCAATTTATCAGGCTAAAATTTACAGAACCTTAAATAATAGATGCATGGAGCTAAGAAAAGCTTGCAATCATCCATTACTGAATTACCCATATTTCAGTGACTTGTCAAAGGATTTTCTTGTGAGATCATGTGGAAAGTTGTGGGTTCTGGATAGGATATTGATTAAACTTCAGAGAACTGGTCATAGGGTACTGCTCTTCAGTACCATGACCAAACTTCTTGACATAATGGAAGAATATCTGCAGTGGCGTAGGCTTGTCTTCAGAAGAATTGATGGGATGACTAGTTTGGAAGATCGCGAAAGTGCCATCGTGGACTTCAATAGTCCTGGCACTGATTGCTTTATCTTCTTGCTTAGCATTCGTGCTGCTGGTCGTGGTTTGAATCTTCAGACTGCTGACACAGTGATTATATATGATCCTGATCCAAACCCAAAAAATGAGGAACAGGCTGTTGCTCGAGCCCACCGTATTGGGCAGACTAGGGAGGTGAAAGTAATCTATATGGAAGCTGTGGTTGACAAAATTTCCAGTCACCAGAAAGAAGATGAATTCAGGAATGATGGAGTAGTTGATTCAGATGATGATCTTGCTGGCAAGGACCGGTACGTCGGTTCAATTGAGAGCTTGATTCGGAATAACATCCAACAGTATAAGATTGACATGGCTGATGAAGTTATAAATGCTGGGCGGTTTGACCAGAGGACTACACATGAAGAGAGACGGCTAACTTTAGAAACGCTGTTGCATGATGAAGAGAGATACCAAGAAACAGTTCACGACGTTCCTTCTCTTCATGAAGTAAACCGCATGATTGCTAGGAGCGAGGAAGAAGTAGAGATATTCGATCAAATGGATGAAGAACTTGACTGGGCTGAGGAGATGACTCGCTATGATCAGGTCCCTGATTGGCTTCGTGCTAGCACAAAAGAAGTGAATGCTACAATTGCTAATTTATCAAAGAAGCCATCAAAAAATTCTGTATATGGAGGAAATATTATTGTGGATTCTACTGGAGGGGCTGAGACTGCAAGAAGGAGAGGGCGACCCAAGGGGAAAACTCCTATTTACACTGAATTAGATGAAGACAATGGAGAATTTTCTGATGCTAGTTCTGAGCAAAGGAATGGATATTCTGTTCAAGACGAAGAAGGAGAAATTGGGGAGTTTGAAGATGAGGAGTCTACTGAGGCACCTAGGGGTAATAAAGATCAATCAGAAGAAGATGCTCCTGTTTCTGCTGATGGTTATGAATACCAAAGAGCTTTGGATGGTGTCAGAAACAGTAATATTCTTGAAGAAGCAGGCTCATCTGGATCTTCTTCACATAGTCGAAAATTAATGCGAATTGTGTCTCCTTCTGTGTCTTCTCAGAAGTTCGGATCTCTTTCTGCTTTAGATAGCAGGTCCAATTCCCGTTCGAAGAAATTGGTATGCCTCTTAAATGTTTATGATTTTCTATAAAAATAATAACTTCGTTATCTTACACTATATTTCCAATTTTCCAGGGAGATGAACTTGAAGAAGGAGAAATTGCTGTATCTGGAGATTCTCCGATGGACCAACAGCAATCTGGCAGCTGGATCCAAGATCGTGAGGAAGGTGAAGATGAACAGGTGTTGCAGCCAAAGATAAAAAGGAAACGAAGCATCCGGCTTCGCCCACGGCATACTACAGAAAGGTCAGAAGAGATGCCCAGTGACAAGTCATCTCTTCGCCGTGGTGATCCTTCTCAGTTGCCATTCCAGATGGAACAGAAATACAAGTCGCATGCTAGGGATGACCGTACACATAAAATCCTTGGAGACGCGACTAGTTCATTGAAACCCGACAAAAATGATTCATCAATCAAGAACAAACGAAATTTACCCGCAAGGAGAAATACAGCTAATGTTCAAGGTTCTCTCAAATCTGGGAAAGTGAATTATGGGTCTACTCCAGATGACACTACTGAACACTCTAGAGAAAACATGGACAGTAAAGTCATGAAAGGGTTTAAAAGTAGTGGCGCTAAGATGTCGGAGGCCATCCAGAGAAAGGTATGCTGATCCAAAGCACTTATTTCTGTGACGTTCAAGTTGAATTTTGGCTTCTGATAATCATATTGCTGTGGGACTTCTTGTTGCTAACTATTTTAAGGATAAAAAATCCAATAAAGTATATAAATCAAAAGCACCCTCTCCCTTGACTTTTGTTTATATTTTACAAATTGCACCAATTGAGGGGGGTATTTGTGAAAATATCCAAAGTGGTTTGGGGGGGTGAGGTAGTTAGTGAACTCATTTTTGTTATTGAAGAGGTATCTGCAATACGGGGCACGTGAGCTATATATCGTCTTTGCCCAGTTAACGATTTAAACCAAGTTGTCTTCTTTTAACCCTTTCTAAAGAAACATGTGGCGTTATCTGCTTGTTTGTGTTATTTTTCACCCTTCTGAAGGAAATACAATTTATTTTAATGTAATTGTTTTACAGTGCAAAACTGTAATCAGTAAGCTCCAGAGAAGAGTAGACAATGAAGGCCATCAAATTATACCATTGCTAACTGACCTGTGGAAAAGAATTGAGCACTCAGGTGGGGCTGGTGGAACAGGGGACAACCTTCTGGATTTGAGAAAGATTCACCTCCGTGTTGACAAATCTGATTACAGCGGAGTCATGGAGCTTGTGTCTGATGTGCAGCTTATGTTAAAGTCTAGCATGCAATATTTTGGATTCACATACGAGGTATGATATTTTGCCTTCGCTTTTCCTCTTTTTTGTGTATTCTCCAAAATCAAGTCTAAGTTTATATTCGACTTAGCAGAAAATCTCAAAAATTGTAAAGAGTTATTTTTCTAGTAGTGCATCCCAATGATTATCTGGTAAATTGAAGCTTCTATTCAACTCCAATACTATAGGTGAGATCGGAGGCAAGGAAAGTCCATGATCTCTTCTTTGATCTCTTGGGTGTTGCATTCTCGGAAACTGATTTCCGAGAAGCCAGAAACGCCTTATCCTTCACCGCTCCAGCTTCTACGCCGGTTGCTGGTCCATCTTCAAGACAGACAACTGCTGGTCAGAGCAAGCGCCAAAAATTAGTAAAAGATGTTGATTCTGACAATGTTCCTTTACAGAAGCCACAGGCTCGAGGGTCTGTTCATACTGTTGAAAGCTCTAAACTTCGGAGTTACATCCCTCCAAAGGAATCGAGGCTTGGAAATAGCAGTGGCCGTGAGGTCAGCCAACCAGACGATGCTCGTCCATTCACACATCCTGGGGATCTTGTTATCTGCAAAAAGAAAAGGAAAGACAGGGAAAAGTCAGCTGCGAAGCCAGGAAATGGATCGGCAGGGCCTCTTTCACCTACTGGGATCGGTCGTGGAATCAAGAGTCCAACCTCAATTTCAGGTGGCAAGGATATCGGGTCGAGCCAACATGGGTGGGGTGCCCTTTCTCCTCAACAAGGGAACAATAGTGGTGGCTCTGTCGGATGGGCAAATCCGGTGAAGAGGATGAGAACCGATGCTGGAAGGAGGCGTCCTAGCCATTTATGAGTTGCAATTATTGAATTGTGTAGTGGCTTTCAATGCTGAAATCTCTATTCAAACCAAAATGTGTAATTTTGATAATATTCTGAATTCTGATATTCTATCATATTCCCTTGCCATTTTTTGGCAAGTTCAATAGCTTGTCTTTGTGTTTATTCTGTAGCCTTGTTGTGTTGTGTGTTTCTATTGAAGGGCTTAGGGTGTATAATCAGGTTTAAAGGAACTTAATGAATATAAGATACAATTTGAATGGTTTATCTACATGATAATGAAATGTTTCAATATATTGCATTCCAGTTTTATCAATTTATAATGACCTGTGAGGCTAACATGTCGGAACTTTTCTCGAATCGAGTTTCTAATAATTCACTGGCCAGCTTATTTCCTCCCATCCTAAGTTGAAGGAAGCAAAAAAGGAGTTGTAATAGATAATATGTACTCCCTACGTCCCGCTCTATTTTACCTACTTTCCATTTTTGTTTGTCCCATCTTATTTTGCCAGCCTAAAAATGGCAAAGAAAATTTTACTTCCTTACCCCTCCATTTCTTTCATTTTACAACTTTTGCACTCAAAAAACACACATTAATTACAAAATTGCCACTCAAAAATATTAAAATAACACGTCACATAAAAGTCAAACAGTTTTTTCTTAGGTTCCGTGCCGGTCAAAGTAGGCAAAATAACCTGGGACGGAGGTAGTAGTTATTACTGGCAAACATTTCCCTGTTATGTCATACATGAAACAAGTTTTGAGATTATTGGTACAATCTATTTACATGAACAAACTTCAAGGGAAGGATACAATCAAATTATTTTGAATCCCTTCCAATGAGTAATATTCTACCGTGTATTTAAAGTACATCTTTAGCAGAGTGGAACATAATGTACAGAAACTAGATGGATGGTTACGCTATGCATCCACAGGGCCCACAACTGCTTCGTCACTCGACTCATATTCGTTTTCACTTAGCTCCTCGTCACTTGATTCTTCTTCTGCAGCAGCCCCTACATCGTCTGGCTTCGCATATTTCTGACAATATTCTGGAGAATCAACAGTATAGTGCGTCAATGTATGTTTCACATAATAGACCAAAAGCTGAGATAGAAATAGAGTATCTTTCAAAGACATTAAAATTGTCAGGTAAGTTCTCTCAAAATGGATGCAATTGTTCAAAGATGAAACAATAATTGATTATTTTCTTGAAACCAATGTTATCTGTATGGTCTAATAACTGAAAAAATCCAAAGTTTTCTGTAAAAGACATAGATCTGATTTTAAAGGAACAATAGGTCTCCAACGATCTAGACCATGTGATTGGGTATGCATTTTTTTTTCCCATGTATTACACTAGATGCATCATTTATTAGATTATGTCTAACTCCAAATTAAGTTGGTTTCCAATGATATGTATAATGGTGTCCTCTACACCATTATACGTACCAAATTATTTTCTAGAAATACCTATATTTCGCCTATTGAGTTCTTTTCTATGTTTCTCATGGAAGGATTGGATGTTGTGATCGATGAGATCTAACTTACTTCTCAACTCAGACATTTCAACAAAATCATGCGTTAAACTTTCATAAGCTCAACTAAAACAGCAATGCAAAACCTCAAAAGGGAAAAAACATGAATCAGCCCTCAACATAAAATACCTGCCTAACTTCAGTATCAACAAATAAAATTACATTAAATAATAGAACCAGCTACGAGATATCAGGTTTTCACTCTTGATTCTATATATATGTATGAACCAGAATCACCATATACTTGGCCAGTCCACTGTTTCATTTTTACAGTAATCAGATCCCGAGCGTAGAGCATACAGACAGGTAACAACAGTGGATGTTTAATGTAATGGAATCCTACAATAAGGTAAGATTTCAGAAGGATTAAACTTTCAAATACCTTTAACTTTTTGTTCATATGCAGGTCGGTCACGCATCATTAAACTTGCAGCTTCTGGATTCAAAGGGTCTGATGGATTTGGATACAAAAGAAGTTGAGGTAAAAACACCTCGAACACATTCACAAGGTCTGTACAGTTTGTTGTAAAAGACAAGGTTTAATATTTTTTGAGCATTTTAATAAGGCTTTGCAATATAAAAACCAGGTTAGTCCATTACCAAACATGGGGCTCCAGGTCTGGTTAATAACATCTAGACAAACTGAGCCTGACCTAATATTGTAACACGAAAGAATGAGAAAATTATCGACAAAAACGTGGAAACTGAATAGTGTTTAAGTAATGAAAGGAACTTACATTTCATCTACATTGGGATGATAGATCTTGTTAGTAAATCCTATAGATGGAGATTTGTATGGATAGGCATCAGGAAGCTCCACCCTCACCTTCCATACACCACCATGGTAAGGACCTACGACATTTCATTGGGGACTTTTATTGAACAGAAAAATAAAAGCTACTCACAAAGAAAGGAGAATGTAATCTTATGCAGAAGAGCAACTTCTACAACTTTATATTCAATATGATGACGATCAAGCATACTCCCAACACCCAACAAAAATATATGAGTAGAAATTAGCTAAATTTGAAACCCTTTCTAGCAGAGAAGGCATATAATTTATCCAAGAAGGTTACAATCAAGATTTAGTTAACCCCCACTTGAAACAGAAGACGAAATCCAAGAAAATCCCAACATTTAAAAGCTAAACCACTCGCAAGAGAAGCAACATGATCTTGAATTACATAATAAAAAGATCAGAAATTGAGAAAGGGTTTGTTGGATTTACTGTCACTAGGTCCATGGAAATGCACATAGAACTCCAGTATGCCATCATTGATCATCTCCACCTTGTAATCACTCATCATCCTATTTCAAGAAACCAAAGTTTCAACACCAATTCCCAATAATACAAAAGAAAATAAAGGAAATTTTTCTCGAAACACTTGATAAGAAGAAAACTCCCAAATTAGCAAGCACAAAAAAAAAAAAACAAAAAACAAAAGAACCCAGAAAACATATATTCAGAGAAATTACAATTTCATTAAGTCCATCTCACGTCTCTTGCTTGGAGAAGACATGTTTAAATTCCTCTGAAACTATCTCTGGGCTATGGTTATTTTTTCCCTTTGATTCTCAGAGATTAAAAGATAGAAAGAAAAGGGGTGACGAAAAAGGAAATCAAGAATTGAAGCATTTACTCAACTCGAAAAATCAGGAAGTTGAGAACACAGAATCAAGATAAACAAGGAGCGTGAGCGTGTGAGAGAGAGAGAGAGAGAGAGAGAGAGATTTTAATTCACTGTGGCTTCCATTTTCAAGATTCCTCTCATTGGGACCAATACACACATGTATATAATATGATTACTAATGAAATCCCGAATTATACCTGAAATTAAAATATATTTGTACTAGTGACTGGTAAATAAATTATGATAAATATGTGATGAATAATATGGAGGATTAGCTTCAAACCTTCATGTAATCAAATGACGAATGTTTGTGTTGATTGTTCATAAATAAATTGTAATTGAATTTAAATCTCTTTGAAAATTCTTAGATTCTTCATGTATTTCTAATCAATTGTTAACATAAATACTATTTTATTAGTTTCTGTAAGAACCCAACTGTTTATTATTATTTCAATAACTTTAATGAATGGGTTTGATATTGTTATTGTTGCATTTGAAAGGCAAGGAATGGGGTTGCAATTCTTGTGGCACCTAAATAATACACACTAGTGTTACGTATTCATCAAGCCGCATACAAAATTTAAATGCCATTAGGGAACAATCTTACGTCATCATAGATAGAAATAATATCCCCACTCAACTGCGAGAAGAAAATAATATTAATCATTTTTCCAATTTTACTGTTATCTGAACCTATGATAACATTGATATACACGTGTCATATCATATTATGAACAAGATTGGAAGTGGTCACCAAATATATACACACCCCACATTCTTTCTGAGCAATTTACACAAATGTACCTTCTTCGTTAATGCTAATGTTAGATGATGATGATTACATTTGCTATTTTATATCCAAATATAGCCGCAAACTTAAAAAGATTTCAAAGATCCAGCTTGATAGGCCTAAATTGGTTAAACACAAAAATACTCTTCTATATCACTTAAATAAATTCCTGTAATTGTATCGACCTAATCCGAACTCAAATATTTTTTTAAATTTCAATTTTCATTTTGAATGTCAAGACTTTTATATTATATTAATATGATTTTTATATGCAAATATCATGACATTTGGATGTCAGTTGCACCTTTATATATTAATAAATATATAAGTTGCATGATTATGTTAATATAAAAATGCAGATAATATCACATACATAAGTAAAATTGTACTAAAATTCTTGTATATAAAGATAAGAATACTTATGATGAAAATCACATTAATGCAATATAAACTCAACACCTAAAATGGAAAAAATATTCATAAATCCGAGTTGACTCAAACCCAGCACGATTACACTCAGTAACTAAATAAATCGATGGGGAAACCTCATCGATCCAATAGGTGTAACAAGGCAACTGCAAATATTTATAAGCAACCCTTTGCATATGCAAGTGTGTGGGCCCGCTCGGCTCCTCTCATTGTCATTGTCCATTAATTTTAGGGACTAACATTTTAGGATTAAACAATCAAGAATTTCCTTTTTCTTTCTACTTCTATTATGTACAAGAAATCAAGTCCAAGACAGAAATAATTCATGTATGTGACAACATCAAAACCTCAAGCTTTCTATAGTTACAGCGAGCTTGATTTAACAAATAATATAACAAGTCCAAAACCCATTTCAAAAGCACAATACAAATTCAAACAAGAAAGAAAAAATCATACATTTATCTACATTCTATAACGAGAAAGAACTCAAACTAAGAGGCAATTAACAAATCTAAAAATAGACAAAGCTCAAAAGTCAAATATGACAATTAACAACCCGCATTATGGATATTACCAAACTCGCAAGTAAAGTCCTATTCTTTGACCATAAATGAAAAAGAAAAAAGCCAAAAAAGAAAGAAATGTATGATATCAATACCATGAATGGAAAAAAAATAATGTCAAAGGATCAAAAGCACCACAAAAACAACAGAGCATTCAATGATTTCGAAAAAATTAACACAGAAACTTTGCAAAATTAGTTCTTGATATTCATAACAAAAAGAAGAACACAGCTAACCTAAGCTGCTTAAAAGTTTTGTACTGACCTTGTGATGTTTTTAAGTGACCATCAAGAAGGTAACTGGTGACCAAGAAATGGAAACATTTTCCGACCAAAAACTGCTGCAATTTACACACGTCTAACAATGTCACGACATGTTTCAAAAAAACCTATCTGTTCAAGTGAGACTTCTTTGGGGAACAAAAAATAGACCCGGGAGATTTAGCGGCCAACTGACCAAATCTATTAGCAATTGGCCCATATTCTGAATCCTCATCATCACTGTCAATATTGTTCGTCCCACTCCTGTTTTGAAGACCTCTGCGTCTAAGAAGATAAACATTGAAGTAGTAGCTCACAAGAACCTCCCTCCCTTTTTTAGGAAAAAACTTGAAAAGTTCGTCCCAAAAGTATTTTTCTAATGATAATCGGTTTGTCTCAACTATATGTTGAAAATTGTTCTCGTCTTCTTTTGTCCAAGAGAGGGCAACATCCTCACCCATGCTGTTGAATTTCCACATGTAAAAAGCCGAGCTCAACTCAAGCTTCACTTTCAGCCTTTTTTCTCTAACATGGAATCTAACACATTCAATGGAGCCTGGAAACTGACAGCCACACAATTCTTGTCTCCCCTTTCCAATAGGGTCCCTTTCGATTAAGATTTTGGTCTGTTCTGCTTTATTTAGAGGCCAGACTTTGGTTCCTAACCATTTGGGATCGCTTTTGTAATCAGCTCCACTAAACTCAGGCAAATCTGCTTGATAAAGTCGACCTATGGGAATTCGCTTCTTCCTAGGACAGTTGCCTAAAAAGGTAGCAGAATCAGATGTTGAATTAACCTGTTTGTTATCAGCAACATCTTCATCACTCTGAGAAACCGAGGAAGATGATCCAGAACCAGCTCGTTCCTGTGACTTGCGAGAAGAATCCTTCGAAACAAGGAGCCTCTGGCTGCATCTTAACCTTTCAGAACCACTTTGGCCATCATCATACATGCTTGGATGCATCTTTTGTTTCTTCTGCAAGGTATGGAAATTGTTTGAATCAAGAATTCCTGGATATGCTCCAAGACAAGTTCATTTATAAGTGAAAGATGAGGTATCATAAGTTGGACCGACAAATAAATAATACGAAATTTTACTAGGCAGTGAAATAACAAGTAATGCATCTGAGTTCTAGCCACTAAAATAACAAAAATTTCTCTGCTAACCAATTATGTAGTTAACATTGCTACCAGTATACTAATTAAGGGATGGATGCATTATTAGTAGAGCGTGAAAATATTTGCCTTCAAACTATCATCATGTATAAAGAAGGGAGGCACCATCTGCAGAAGAAAATAAAATGCTCACATGGGCTTTCATTTTGATAATTCCACAACCATAGCTAAGTAAAGTTAGTAAACTGTAAGTTTTCAATTTCATCAGCCAGTGTTTCAAGATATCAACAGGGAAAATTAGACTGCTCTTTGATATATCTAGTTTTTCCAGTTGTGCATGTCGTAAAAGGGCTAACCTAGTCCTACTTGTTGAAAACTCTTAAACAAAGAAACCATTACAGTCCCAATTTGACAGAACTAAACTAACCAAAGAAGATTGCAAACTAGACATGGTTGTTACATCTTCAGATCTCTATAGTGAGCAAAAGCTGAGAAGAATATTACACTTATCTCCAAAATGAAAAAATAGTTCATATTTTAAAAATAATAATAATCAGCATTGAGAAAAAAACTGTAAGCACAAATTTTCCTTGTATATAACATAGAGATGCTCTATCCAAAATCTGTACTTCTAATATTAATATTCTTACCAAAGTGATCAGTATGTTAATCCTTTAGTTTCAAAGATGGTACTCTATTTTCCAAGTTGGCTCGTATTTTAATTGAAATACACAAAAGGAAACACAAACAGCCAATAGGAAGTGGAGGTTTCTACTTAGATATCAATAAGAAATGAATATTCAAATGGAAACATGGAAAAGAAACATAAACTATAGATCTAAGAGATAACTAAATTACAATAATAGAGCATAGTAATCCTAAATAAAAATGCAAGCAATCACATTTTATAATAGAACTCAATCCACAAACATCAGAAATAAAGGCCAAGGCATTTAACTGGTTGAATTTGTAATTTGAACTTTAAAATATGCTTAAATCATGCCAAATTATTTAAGTTACATCTACACATATCTTAGCAACTTTTAAGTTTTCATCCACTAAGTATCAAATGGAAAGTAAACAGGAAAACCCATCAAACACATCAAAGAAAATACACAATAGATCATATCATTATCCATATTTCAAATTCATAATCAAGAAAAAGAGATGATATCGACCTGCCAAACTGATTGTTCCGACCCCGGATCAAGATCCTTTTTCAAAAGCATGGCCTCACGAACCATGAGAATTTGCTTCCATGGCACCTCATTCCCACAAGATTTCCACTTCTGCTTTTCAGGTAATGGCTCAATAGCTGGATTACAAGGATCTTTGGCAACATTGAGGATCCAACTCATCAAGCCATCAAAGCACTGTCGCTTCCTTTTCCTACTAACAGAGTCGTCATCCATTGCCAAATCACCACCATTACTACCCTTATCAACAACACACTTCTTCTCATTAACATTCCCATTACCACCACTATTTGTATTGCTCCACTTTTCGTCAACACCCTTAGCATTCGCCTTTAACTTTAAAAAACCGGAATCCTCATTAATGCTTCCCAGTGACTTCTTAAACTCTACAAACTCTTCATCAACCTCGACTTTACCCTGAATACCCGATATAAAAACCTTCGAATCCGACCCCAAGTCCATCAAAAACTTAAGAAACCCTATATTCTCTTTATCCTTATCAATATTCCTTAACCATCTATCCAGCACATCCAAATACTTCACATAAACCAACTTCAAAGCAGCCGCAATTCCCACGTCGAGTCCACAATCCACCACCACTGACCTCCACAACCCGTTTTTCGACACCCTTCTAAACCCACCTCTCTTTCTCACAACAACGTGAAGCTTAAGCAAATCAATTATCTGCCCCTCACCGATAACAGGAGGCAGTGGCCGTAAACAAGAAACACCGTAAACTTCATTCAGAAAACCATTAAGAAACTCATCGAACAAGCCTTTCACCTTCTCATGGCCGTAGCTTTCGCTTCCAAATTCAAAACAAATCCCTGTTTCCAGAGCTTTCAGCGGAGTTTTCGAACGTTCTTTCAAACTACACCCATAATCTCTCTTCAACCATCCTGCCATTGTGTTTCTATATATTTTCAGACCCCAAAAGAAATCATATCACATCCATTCCACATTAACACAAACATGTAGTACACATAAACACAGAACATCGAGAAAAAAAAACCTAGAAACCCTTCAAAACCATAAGCACATAGTGACGGTGCAAGTGTGTGTAAAGTCTGAAGAACAAACAAAAACAAGAAGAACATTTGGACCTTTGCGAAGCGATTAAGGCAAAAGAGGATTGATTTTCAGATGGGTTTTTGGCGGGATGGAAGATATTGTCAAAAATCCCACATGGATGCAGAAAAAGCGCGGCCCTATGGGAAAGAAAAGTTTTTTCCAAGTCCCGCTCTTTTCTCTCTCTAGAAACGATGAGAGAGAAAGAGTGAGAAGGGCTCGTTTTCAATATTTGTACAGAAACAGGTCCTTGTGTCGAAAACCCTCAAAGATTGAAAAAAAGTAAAATCAAGAAAATGGTGTTAAGGGGTTATTGGGAAAAGAGAGACATACCAGTAATTGAAATTTTTCAAAGGGTAGGCCAAAGGTGCTATATGCTATTGCTATTACATACATGACTCTTCTTATTCTTCAACCCCCCCTCTCTCTCTCTCTCTCTTGCTTTCTTAGACTTTTTCTCACTACTCTCTTTTTATTCTATTGATTTTGTGGATAAATTTTGGGGTAAACCAAAATTTATAGAAGAAGAGGGTGGGGAGTTTGAGATTTGAGTTTTCAAGGGTTTGTGAATGACACAATTGAGGCATTTCTTATAGTTGGAGTTTTGAGTTAACCATGGTTTGCTCAATGTGGTTGATGTTGGTTAGGATAGGGGTATTTTTGGAAATTCACATATTTTGCTTGGTCTAATTGTATTCCCCAAATTAGCTAAAAGAATATTTTGTGGGGTCTTATTATTCATTATTTTAAATGATATTTACTTTTGAAAACAATTTGGAAATGTAAAATAAATATGTAACGATGGATTTGACATGTAGGGAAAACATCAATTAATTCTTTTTTCAGTTTCAATAAGGATTAGGCGAATCCGCACACATTTGGAATTCGAGTCTGGGAGTGTAACCGTAAGTAGACAGACGCTCTCACACAAGACTTGTTCTTCGATGTATCGATAATATCGATGTTAACATGGTATAAATGTCCTTCTAGAATATCACAGGTGTATCGTCATATCGGCCATTGGATTGAAATGCTTCAATCTGAAACGTACACTTGGTGTTGATACATTTTGTTTTCTCACGTTTTTACCACCAATTCTTTTTAAAATAAGGAAATTGTAAAATTCACTTGCTTCCATGAGATGGATTGATTTGAAATTACTAGTAGTAAATCAAATGTTTGTGGAATTAGATATGACCACCGGTTTAAGAGGTTCAAACATTTGGATCGATTCAATCGAGATATCCGACTGCTTATAAGGAATTTAAATTAATTTTTTTCACATTATGTAATTTTTTATAAATTTGTGAATGATAATGAAGGATGAAGATGACGATGATATTAAATTTATAATTATAATAGTACAAAAATCTTATTAGTAATAAAGAAAACAATTGTAATCAATTCACCATCATTGTTAATAAAATCTACAACATTATTCAAAATAACTTACAGCATTAAAAATTGAATATATATAGATATAAATAGAATATCAAAATCATATATCTCTTCAATTATAAAAAAATACATAAGAAAACTCTTTATTTATACTTTTTTTTTAAGTGAAAATGATTTCAATCTCTCATAATTTATTTACAATTAAGAAATTGTCCCACATTGAAAAAAACAACAAAAAGAGTATATAAAACGGGTTCTTCTGTAGTACACCGGGTGTATCAATACACCGGACTCTCCACCATTTTTAGTCATTAGATTTGAGATCATTATTGACATTGACCTTAATGATTTTAGATCTGATGGCTAAAAATGAATGAAGAGTTTGATGTATTAATACACCTGGCATACTACAGAATCACCCTAAAACATATTAATATGTGTTAGAAATTGTCCCACATTGAAAGAATACTAAAGAACTTATGAGATATTGTAGTATAAAAAGTATAAGATATCCATTTAAAAGACATTGAAGTCATCAATCAGCTATATTCTTTAATAATTTTTCTCTTATATATATATATATATATATGACTTTTTCCCACTGGTTTTCCCAATAGTTTTTTCAAGTTAATATAATACTACATCCGTTCCAAAATAAATGTCGTTTTAGTCTTTTGCACATAAATTAATGAATGTAATAAAAAGTTCAATCTACCCCTATTTAAATTTAATTAATGAGGTTTTTTTATCTCTTTAACACATTTAATTTGAGATGAGTAAATATGGGAATTGGATCCTCTATTCCAAGATCGTGTTCCATCTTATGTTTCATTGTTTTAATTAGATGACAAGTGTACATTGGTGATGTCATCTTTTACACGTGTCGTGTGGGGATTATATTGGAACACCAGATGAAACACGATTTGGAATAGAGGATCCTGATTGGTAAATATGAGCATATTTGATATATTGTATGTAAATATGTTTTGGAATTTGAAAACAACAATTATTTTGGGACAAATTTTAGTTGCTAAAATGATATTTATTTTGGGACGGAGGTAGTATAAATTAAAATTTAATAATAGTAAATTTACACAATTAATACTTGAAAAAATAATTTATGGGGTTAAAATGGTATTTCCATAAATGAGGTGCTTGATGCACATATACATTATAGATAGGGCCAAAAGGCCCACATCTCCAAGGTCTAAGTATAATTATTAGTGGGCTTAACTCACATGGAGGCCCAACTACTTAAACTAGTTCTGTTTACGTATCATCAAGACTTCATCTATTTTTGTCATGTTACACAAATCACTACATAGAAATCTACTTGACTGTGACAGCCTCGCACTACCAAGTTTTTTTTTTTTTTTTCTGAATAAATTCTTAAAAAAGAAACAAAGAAAGTATATAACATTCCACTACTTATGCATAAATTAAAATTGATTGAAAAAATCAGCCAAATAAAAATAACGAAGAATTACTATAATCATTTTGTTTATATATTTCTACCATTACCAGTCATTTAAAAACAGTTTACGGGACAAGATTCATACATGACTAATAAAATATATTAAATCTAATTGTCAGATCAAAAATTACCAAATAATCACAAAAAAATATTTCTAATATGATGAAAGATAAATAATTTGAATCTATTATGCGGTGCCAGTGCCACACGGAAATATCATCTTAATACGATGAGAGAGAATGAATAAAAATACATTTGAATTAGAGTAGCCATTTTAATTTGTTCATGTACATGCTAGCCTATACAAAAAAATCATTAATTATATTTTCGACTATCATTGGACATCATCCATATCCAAATCTTTTCCGCCCCATTGACGCATTCTTTCAGATGCTTGTGCCACCTCATCGTTCCAATTCGTTTTCCACACAATGATAAGAAGAATGACCGTTTGTAAAAAAGTTCCAAATATCATTCCCATCCAAATTCCCTGCAAGAATTCATCCATAATCACATGAATTAGAAAACAAGATCATGCAATATGTATCATCGATACCAAACTCATCAATGGATTAATTGCTCAAGTTGCCCAACTCTTTTTTTTTTTATTTGTGCGTGAGACAGAAAAAAAAAAAAAAGAGTAAGAAATGTAGCAACCTGAACACCTAAACTTGTTTTATAACCAAGAAGAAATCCAAGAGGGAGACCAATGATATAGTAACAAGTGAGATTAATATAAGCAACCAGCCCTTGCCATCCTCCACCAATAGCAACTCCTGCAAGAACAAGAACAAGAACAACATTCATTGTATAAGCATTTTTTCAACTCTTAGATGAAGAATTAAACCTCTGTTTTTTTTTTTTTTTTAATGTGTAATTTAATGCATGAAAACCTGATATAACTGGCTGAATGCTATTGAGAAGCATGGTTATAGCAAGGAGATAGGCCAATTCACCAACAGCTTTCTGCATTGGCACACTGTTTGTGAAAAGAATGGCAAAATGGTCCTTTGTTCCTATTATGATCACCATGCTCAACAGCCCTATCATCAGAGATTCGACTATGGTCACGAAAACAGAGTACTTGGCTGCCCTCGGATGCCCTGATCCAAGCTCGTTGGATACACGAACACTGAAAGAAAGAAAAAATTCGATTGTAAACTGGAATAACAAATATTGGAATAGATCAGGTTGAAACAACACAAAATTTTGTTTTCTTGATTTACCTTATTGCTGCATTAACTCCAATGAATAGCATGCCCTCCCATCCATTCAGATTCATGCTGAAATAATTCAGTATATGATCAGAATATATAGCCGTTACATCTTATTGGTAGATCAAGAATTGATAAATTTTTTCTTTTTCATCTTCTAAACACTTTGAATCATATTCTTGTCTTCATGCCTTACAAGATCGATCTATCAAATACTCAACACATTAGATGTCTCAAACTTAGGATTTTTTTTTCTACTTTTTTTATACGTCAAAACAAGGGTAATAAATAAAAATTTCAATCCAATCTACAACATTTTTTTCCTTTTCAAATTGAATTTTTCCTTCTATTGCACCAGAAATTTTACGAATTTTCAAATTGCGATTTAGGATCATCTTTCTCATCAAAATCTATCTTTTTGTTGCTCGAATTGAACCTGGATCAAATGGAATCAGTTTTTCATATGATTTGAAATGTGGAGCACTCTGGGGTATCTTTCATGTATTTTGTTAAAAAAAAAAAAAAAGTTGAAACATCAATATCAATTTTGATCCGTAGGATCCAATTTCGGGCAAAAAAACGCAAATTTAAAAAAAAAAACACACCACACTTTAGGTTGATTTTGTTTAAAAAAAAAAACCTAAAATAAAAAAAAGGTGTTTGGATGGATAGAGTAGAGATGAAGGGGTTATAATGAATTACCAGATAGAAAGAGATCCAACGGCTAGGACAGGATCTTGAAGATGGCCAGTAAGAACAATAATGCTCATAAAATACCAAATCTCCAAGCAAAGCATGACAGCAGAAGCGACGGAGAGCTTAAGAAATCCCCAGATCTCCTTAAAAGCCAGCCAGGATAGCCCACTCCAGCTATCCTGGCACCACCCCACAATGTAGACCACCTGCGCCACGGCCACCCCCCAGGCGGAGACGTCGTAGGCGGCGGCGGCGCCGGGCAGGCCCCACTTGAAGACCCTGATGAAGAGCAGGAGAATGACAATGTGGGAGAAGAGGGCGATGAAGCCGAGCCATGCAAGAATGTTGACCCTGCTCTGAGCCTGCAGGAACTTCTGTGTTGGGAAGTTGATGGCGAGAGAGAACATCTGGGGGATGATGTAGATGGAGAATCTGCCGGCTATGTCGGCGATGTCGTGGCGCTGGCCGAGGAGTTTAAGGAGAGGTTTTGAGTAGACGTAGAGTGGTAATAGGCAGAAACAGGCTGCTGTTAGAATTATCCATGATCGTTGCATGTATATTCCCATCATTTTTATCTCTCCTGCCCCATATGCTTGCCCACATAGGGTTTCCAGTGCACTTGCCATCCCTAGCTGTAAGAACAATGATATATGTAGGATGAATGTGAGGATTGCATGATATTAACATAAGAGAAGAAAGATGATGATGATGATCTGGTTAAATTCAGTTTTTTTGTTTCTCCTATTTTACCACAAGTGTTTGAAAAACGACTTTTAAAGGAGACCAAAATTGAATTTTGAAAAGAAATTAGAGAGTAGTATATAGGTAGATGAAACTAACCAAGAATCCGAAGGACAAGTTGGCAATGACAGACAAAGAAATGGCGACGCCAGAGAGCTCAAGATCTCCAATATGACCGACGAAAATGCTCGTAAACGAGTTGATTCCATAATTGCACAAAATGTTGAGGGCAATGGGCGTCGCAATAGTCCACAACTTGACAGATTCTACGTAGAACACAGTTTTAGCATCTGCAAAGGTTTCCAGTGGCGGATAGTCGCCTTGTTCGCCATGGGGCAGAAACACGGAGGGCGCGTCGTGGAGCAGTGCCTGACCATCGGACGGCACCGGTTTCTCCATTTCGAGGACGACCATGTGCTCACTGGATGATGAGGAAGAGGGTGAGCCATTGCTGTCCAATGCTCCTCCTCCAACATTTTCTTCTCCAACGCTCTCAATTTTCGAATCTTTGATTTATTCTGCTGTATAATTGGAAATGTTGTTTCATGCTGGATTGAGTTATGCAGTTTGTGGATTGAGGATTGTTTTTTTGCATGGATTTGTTGCTTCTGAATATGGTGTCTGTTATCTTTCTCTCTACA
Organism: Scutellaria baicalensis; assembly: GCA_005771605.1. Lineage (NCBI taxonomy): Eukaryota > Viridiplantae > Streptophyta > Magnoliopsida > Lamiales > Lamiaceae > Scutellaria > Scutellaria baicalensis. The sequence continues at coordinate 26,670,311 of CM016726.1, forward strand.
GATCAGGAAATTCTTACAAGTGTTGGATGTTTTTTTGAAAGCATGCATCTATTGGAGAAAGAAATATATTTAGGAAGTTTTATTTTTATTACATGGACTAATTAATAATTGAAGGAGAAAGGAAGTCAACAACGTTGGTGTGCTTGGAATATTTAACAGTGAAAAATGCCCACAAAAATTAATTGTTTTTTATGTTAATGATGGTATTAATTTTCTTCTTTCTTTTGGGAATTAAATATTATGGTGAGTAGTCAATTTCTGCCTAATTTTTTTCTAATTAAAGAGTGTAGACAGCATGCAGGGATCATGTAATTCCAAAAGGTGCAAAGTTTCTCCAAACTAATTAAATAATAATTACTCTGAAAAAAAAAAGTTAGTTAGATGAACATTTACAGATATTATTACAATCAATTGAAGTGCAAAGTTTCAGAAATTGATGAAACAAAAGGAGTAAGATGAAGAGAATTCTGATTAGAGTTGCAAAATAAAACAATGAAAGAGAGGATTTTTACATCAGTAAGCTGTGATATTTACAAAACTGAAACACCACAAGAACTACTCCTAGTTCATACCTCGTCTCGACAGTTAACATCAAAACTAGTGGTATCATTGTGTGGAACACTTTTACGAGAATGAGCATCGACCCCACGAAAGGACTCGCCGGAAACTAGGGCTTGAAGGAGCTTCGGAGGTGGTGGGACTGCCACCTCCACCACTCCTTCCAACATTTTCACAACCATCCCCATCGTAGGTCTTGTGGATTCATCGTCCTGGATACACCACACCGCAACTAGTCCAAGGCGCATCGCCTCCGCCTCATCATATGTGCTCCCAAGCCTCTCATCGACCACATCCACGATGTTCCCCTCAATTATCTGACGCGCCGCCCAGGGAGGGAAGAACCACTTTTCTGTTTGATTTTCACCCCCTCCGCCAGCCGAAGGCGGGCCCTCCACGTTCCTGCGACCACCTATCAACTCTAACAACGTCATTCCGTAGCTATAGACGTCGGCCTTTGTCGTGATCGCAACACCGGAGATCCACTCTGGTGCAACGTACCCCCACGTACCACGCATGGTCGCAAGCACCCGGCTAAAGTCTCTACCAACCAGCTTTGCCAACCCGAAATCTGATACCTTGGCCGAGAAATCTTCGTCCAATAAGATGTTCTCGGGCTTTATATCACAATGTATGATACAATTTCGACACTCTTCGTGTAAATAAGCTATGCCTCTTGCTGTCCCAACAGCAATACGAAATCTGACATCCCAACTCAGATTCTGACTGCCTCGTCTTAAGTACGTGCTGAGAGATCCATTTGGCATGAAATCATAGACCAACAATCGGTGAGAGTTTTCAGAACAGAATCCTCTTAATCGGACCAAATTAACATGCTGAATGTTCCCAATAGTACACACTTCTGCTCGAAATTCCTTCTCACCACCACCGGGCCTTTCAAGCCTCTTCACGGCCACAGAAGAAGAATCTGACAACACACCTTGAAAAACGGCTCCGAACCCTCCATGGCCGAGCTTCACAGAGAATCCCCGGGTCGCACCATGGAGCTCCTTGTAGGAGAACACCGTGAGATTCGTTACTTGAAACGCACCCTCATCTTCACCCTTTCTTCTAGTAATCTTTCTCCTCCTCAAATACAAGTTTATAGTTCCTACACTCAGAATCACAGCAATGCCACATATCATTCCAATCAAAAGAGTTGTCTTCGTGTACTTCTTTTTCCCAGCTCCAATTGTTTCCACTCTCACATACAATTTATCCTGGATAGTGCTATCAGATGTGACATTATGCAGGTTCAAAACCGGACCATATAAATTCTTACATAAGTTGTTTTTCGGATTATAATGTAAACCTACACAAGAACAATTTCTCAAACAAGCACTTTCACACTCACTTCTACTCCCACTAAACGATACAAGAGGCGTTCTCTCATAGCTCATCGCTCCTACTTCCTCAAACTTATCGTTCTTGCCACACGTCTCATCACCTTCGCGCCAACAACCCTCGGAAAAATCACCGTTGCTCCAAGAAACACTATTCAACGGCTTAAAACCACTCAAACATTGACAAGGACTCAATGGATTACCATTACAAAACCCCAAATTCCCACACAATGCATACACCCTACACAAATCTTCAGGCTGTGACCAAAAGGTACTCCACATTTCATTCTGTTGGGACCATGTAAATTGCTTAAGCTGCCCTACGTGGTCCAAAACGAACCTAGTTAACGGAGGCTTTAAGCCAGTTTCTATGGGCACCTCTGTGTACCCAAAAGTTGCCATTGGAGTAAAAGGATCTATGAATTCAAACCTATATATGTAAGGAATTATCATTTGAGGAACACCAGAAAATGCATTTCCACTCCAATTACCAGTAGTCCAATATGTATTCAAACTAATCATATCAAAACTACCATTATCATTACCATAAAACAGAGCAATCTCACCGTAATCAGGTGGATTCAACCGCAGAGAATACCTCCCCGGGGCTGGGTCAACCGAACTCTTCCAAGAAGTCAGCCGTTGCTTCGCCGTCAAGTTCATGGCGGGAAGCCACGTGTCCGTCGGAAAATCAAAGCTCTGCCACACAACTCTTCCATCACTACTCAACAACACTAAATTCCCTTGTTCTAGCAACTTCAAATCACTTCCTTTCTCCAAGTTGTTTGATGCCCACATGATGTTTCTTGAATCTTGGTCCACAACAGATAATTTACCATCCTCAGTGATTTCTGCACTCGCTGACAGCAAATTCTTGATGGGCTTGTCACGGTTTGCAACCCAAACATATGTAAGAATCGGGATTGAATCATACCAAATGCCAAAATACCATCCATATTCAGCATTTGGGGTGAAAAATCCAACCCTAAAAGTGTTGTTCGGACTTGTAATCGTGGCGTTTCCACTGATGATCACCAGAGATCTCTGCAAAAACCCCACCTTTTCACTTGACTCGGTGAAAACTTCAACTTTCTTGAAAGATGTTGCTGAGTTTGTATGTGGGGTTGTGGGATTTACCACTGATTCCGAAACAGCATGAGAGAGAAAATGTAATGAGAGAGAAAGGATGAGAACCAGTACGAGGGTTAAATGCAGATTTTGCATTGACATTTTGGAATCAAGAAGAAGCGAATCAGCATTTTAGTTGCTGAAAAATTGAACTCATAGCCACTTTGGAGTTAGGTTGAAGAGAAACAGTGGGATATTATTGAAAATTTAATAATACTTTTTTATCTTTTAAGTTTCTTGGATTTCTGATTTTCTGAAAAGCTGTCGCTTTCAGACAAAAGAACAAGAAACAAAGGTCAAGCCATCCACAATTACATCACTACCCTCACTGTTTGCGATTAAATATACTGATTCAGGAATATTCCGAGGTCAATTTGGTAAGATACGAGAGGTACAAGAAAAGAATATCTGGAGGAAGGATGTTGCGGCAGACACATGATCTTTGATTTCCACACAGATTTGACTTTTGCTCTTCACAAAAAATCTCTCTGTATTATAATTTATTTAATTTTAATATACTCCACATTGACATTTTTCATCAATCTTGGTAGAGGATTCTGTTTTAATTTGATATTAAATTTTACATGTAAGTTTTCTTAATTTCCTTTCAAAATACAGAAAACAGAAATTGGATTATCTACCGTTTATTTCTTCACGGAAAATATAGTATACAAAATCTGTACATGGCACATATGAAATTCATATTTTGTGGGTATACAATATATGGTGTAAGCAACACTTGTGGCCAAACAAGCCCAGATTTACATGTATGAGGCACACTCAGTCACCATCAGCTTGTAGCACGAAAATTCTGATAGATAGAAGGGGTGTCGTCTCGATTACCTAGTGCGTGGTGTTGAGCTGGAGAAACAACGGCACGTCTCTGATATAATGTTCATCGATAATTTACAAAGTTCATGAGAATCTGGAGGGAATAATGTGTGCTGATGGCCTCCAAAGTAGATTAAACAAGCAAGAATTACATGCATTATTGATGGGGCTGAAAATCAGTGCCAAGAAAGTGCATCTTCAGATTCCTCTTAGAGACTTTCGTATATCATTTCCTGCAGTTAAAAGAGTATCACAAAGCATGAGAGAGAGAGAGAGAGAGAGAGAGAGAGAGAGATTTATATACCATAAATAAGATATGGTACTTATTTGAACATTTAACTTGAACTAACAAACCTGATCACAAATGGGGCAAGTACTGCTTCTTTCCATCCATTCAAGTATGCAAGAAAGGTGAAAGTGATGGTTACACTTGGCCACAATTTTGGGATTCTCCACATCATACTCTGCAGATAAATGGAAAATTATATATTCTCGTTGCTAACATGGTGGAAGAAAAGATAGGTGATCTATGATGGTTCTTTCATCCATTCACCTTCTAGACAAGTAGGACAAGCATCCTCTTCATCTTTTGGAGAAACACTAAATCGGTTCAACTTTGTGAGCTCGACTCCCACATTCATTGGAGAGAGTTGGCTGAAGCCTAGTTGACTTCTGCAGTTCCCATCTTTATGATCCACGCAGTTTGGCTTTTCCAAACCAGCATCAGTGTTGGTTGCTTCAATGGACACGATATCTGAAAATTGAGCTCTGCCCAATACCACGTCGTATGGGATAGGTGTAGGAGGGGGTCGATAAGTGTCGGGGACGGACATATTCAGATTTAAATCAAGTAACAGTCCAGAAGACAGTACTGTAGCTACTCCATCATGAGATGTCAGAGAATCGTGCTCTTCTGAATCTGGGGGGTACTGGAAAATCAAGCTAACATATTAGAAGTGGTAGTAGATATGACGATCATTTGGATGATCAAACATTCATTTATAACTTCTTCCACTAAGTACATTTGGATGATCAAACACAACTAAGCAATCAAATTGACATGGAAGGAACTCATGCTAAAATGATAACCCCTGGCAGAAATCCAAAAGGACAGCTTATGTCTCATTTAAGGCGATTCTTATCAAGGAAATTTGTATATATCAGATGGAACTATTAAATGCCGATTCAGTTGACTAATATGAAATCGAAGGTCAGCGTTAGACTACCATGGTACATCTCTATACGATGTGTTCAATCAGAAGTTCTAAATCAATTTTATGTATCTGCTCTCTATTAAGTGCTTACCAAGAATGAAATGGTAAAAGGGGAACCTAGAAGCCGTTGCCTGACCTAGATAGAAGCTATATAGAATGTAAAAGTAAAAATCTAACATGGAAGTCCACAAGCCTAATATGTAAAAAAACAAGAAGATTATATAGCAGCACAAACAAACTTAATTAGGAATATTGATTAGCAAGATAACTTATTGACTCAGCTTGATAAGATATAATTTGGCAGATGAGATACTAACATAGTAATATACTGGTGTTCCATGAAGTTGCGGCTTTCTTGAAGAACAACAGCAACCTCCCATTTCACGGTTTATTTCACTCAGAAAGAGATCTTGGTAATGTTAAGCCGTCCAGTTTCTGTTTGTTGTTTGGTACTCACATACATAGATGCTGCATTAAGAAGCATAAAGTTTTAGTACATTCTAGATAAATGCAAGTTACATAAAAAAGAAAGTGAGAGAGTGTTTAAATTGACATTGAAGAAGCTCCAACTCAACTTTTACCCATCAAAAGGATTGAGTAGAAAACTTTAAGTTTTAAGTAACTGGAAAAATCAAATAAACAGAAAATCCAACTACAAAATTGGAGAAGTGCACGATAATGAGCTATGAAAAACAGTGAGCAACTCGGAGCCAACTAATGATGGAAATATACACAATCCTATGTTTATATTTCCCACTAATTCATTCTTGAGGGATAGAATTTGCGTAATTAAGTAAAGCTAAATGAATACACTCTAAATCTCTGATTTGCAGGTTTCTGCTGGAAAGACAATAGCAATCCTTATAGTGTATGCATAAGTTAGACATAGTTCAGGATTCCATCATAAATGAACTGGCAAAAATAGTGGCTCTTGCACTGTGTAATAAAATCGAAGAGCCATAAATGACAATTCAAACTTAGTAACTAAATCATTAAAGCCTGATTACCTTAAAAGCCCGATAAATTAGTTTATAAGTTTTTATGCCACAAGAATCAACCTTCTCACTTTTCTGAAGAAGCAATGCTTTCTAATTCAACCAGGGCATCAATACTTGCAGTAAAAGTAGAGCAAAAGAAAAAAACACAAATAACAACCTTTGCACATTAAAAAAAAGAACAAACCAGAATGCATAAACTATCAGTTCAAACTCAGTATAGTAACTAAAATCATCAAGTTCTACATAATCACCCAAAAAAAAAAAGGGGGGGCCAAATTTCCTCCACACAAATTCTTGCAAAGCAATACCTAGGATTTCTGCATCAGCATAAGTTTGAGAATACGCTAAATTTGTTAAATCAATCTTAAACCGCCTTCAGACCAAGCCCACAACCAATAAACTCAGTTTCTCATCAAACAATTTCAAGAAGTCAAGAAACTCAAGAAAACAAAAAATACGAAAAGATATAAAGAATATTTAACCTCTGCTTCGTTTATAAGCATGCACCGATGTAAGAAGGCTTGGAGGCCGCTATTTGAGTGTGGAAAACAAGGGTTCGTTTCATTTCATGGAAGTGGGGCTTGCTTTATCAACTTTGTGGCAAAGTGGGGAATCTTTGCAAATAATGGCAAAATGAGGGTGTGGTTTGAAATAAAACAGGAGTTTTGAAGAAAGTCAAAACGCAAAAATGGAAGTTGGATAGCAACTTGTGTTGAGTATAGATAGGTACGATGGCCATTATTGAGTGGTGGTTAACATTTTGATTTGTAGCTAAATTATTGTTACTTTTTTTATTATTTAAAATGGTTTGTGGGACTTATTACATTTATATTTTTCGGTTTTAGGCAATAATATTATGTGGGACTTTTTATTTTTATCACACAAACAAATAAATAAAAATTAATTAATGGGTGAAGTATTCACACCCCACCTTATTAAATACATCAATTGAAATAATCATAGCCTTAAAACAATAGCTCCATTACATTCCAATTTTATAAAAAATAAACGAAAGAATATGAATTTTTTTGACATGCCTTCGTTGTTCCACTGTCATTTTTAAGGTTATTTTCTGTTTTTTTTTTTTTTTGAAGAACAAATCAAGAAGATAATCAAAATCTTATAATAATTGAAAACAAATTATTTCAAATTTTTTGTTTGACCGAACATAATGAAGTTTATTCAACCTAAGTATCGAACTTAGAGAAAAATGCTCAATTCAAATATGTCTAATGAATTATGTTCGACTTTTCAAATCAAACAACGATGCAATGTTCGATTTGAATAGGTCAAACAACAAATATAGTGTTCAACATGTTCAAATTGAACATATCACATAATGTTCCACCAACACAAGTCGAACGGTGTATTTTAAACAATTTTTCTTTTTGTACTTAATAGTTAACACCTCTATTTATGAAATATTCAATTACCGTATATAAAATCATTAAAAAAAGAGAGAAATATTATATTGTTTCTTCCAATTACTACCTTCGTCCCAAAATAAATGACGTTTTGGCAACTAAAATTTGTCCTAAAATAATTGTCGTTTTCGTATTCCAAAGCATATTTACATACAATATACCAAATATACCCCTATTTAATCACCTCAAATTAAATGTGTTAAAGAGATAAAAACACCTCATTAATTAAACTTAAATAGGGGTAGATTGGATTTTTTATCACATTTCTTAATATATGTACAAAAGGCTAAAACGTCATTTATTTTGGGACGGAGGTAGTATATTTTAATGAGTCATAGTGGTTTCCGAGAATTAGGTTTTAAAAATTTTGGAAAATGAAAACGACACGAGTTTAAGGCTTTCAGGGATAATAAAGAAGGAAAAGAATGTCTGGATAAGAAAGATAATATATTATTTTACAAAAAGTAATGTAAAATTTACAGTACTTTAGGGAGGTGGATAATGTCACCAAATAGAAGTAGTTTTGTGGTTGAGATATTTGCATTAAAAAAATTAATGGTGGAATAGGAGCAAGTCATCTGAAGTGTCAAAAATGAGTTTTGGGCTTTTTATAAATATCCAAAGTGGTGTTCAAGTATTAAAGCTATGATTTAATATATGGTCCTTCTGTAGTACATCGGGTGTATTAATACATCAAATTTTCCATCATTTTCAGTCATTAGATCTGAGACCATGATTGACTTTAACTTTAATGATCTCAGATCTGATGACTGAAAATGAGTGGAGAGTCTGGACTCTGGTGTATTATAGAATTACCCTTTGATATATTTGTCAGCTTGAACTTGAGGTCCACTTTCTTATATAGTAGAAAAATATGTTTTATATTATATTTTTTATTATTAACTAAATAAATCATATATGTTACATTAACATTATTTGCTTGGGGTAGTTGAATTATAAGATCTACAAATAAAATTTAAAAAAATTAATATATAAAATATTATTGATTCTCACATATTGAAAATTGTTTAATTCAATAGTTAATATACTGTTCAAAATTATATAATATCTACTATCAGTTTAGATGATAGCTATAACACAAAATCATAAATATTATTTCAATATAAATAACTCTTGAGTTTTTTTTTTCATTTTATATTTATTTAACTCCATCTAATACACTGAAATTATCCATTATCTTCATAGAGAAAATCTCATGTGGAGCTAGTATATGAATCTCAAATCCATATACTCGGGTCGGATCCTGGCCGACCGAACCCATATCCCTATTTTTTTCATACATGAATTTTGTGTTTTGATCGTAACCTTTTTGTTATATTAGTCATACATTTATGTCATATTTATTATACATTTATATGATATCTTTATATATATAAAAAACAAACATTTCCAAAAATAGTAAGGTAAGAATTTTCCCGCCTAAAACATTACTCCAAATTTGGAAATGACATTTCTAATTAAAATAATAATAAATGATATTAAAATTCATTTAATACAAAAGATATATCATATATATGTAAATAAATGTAAATGAAGAAGAAATATTATCACATTTAGTGATGATGTATATATTTAAGGAAGTGATATGACAAAATATTTTCACATATTTATATATATATATACATATATATATATATATGTGTGTGTGTGTGCATTGTAAGTCAACTTAGATTATGAATTTAAATAATGCAATATATATATATATATATGGATAATTAATATACCACCAATTGAGATTCCAACAATATCTATATATGTCGATGAATTTATATGGAAAAAGGAATTTTAAAGATTGAATCTCATTATAATGTTATAACATTTGTTTTGATATGCATTTTACATAGAAGATCCATAACGATTTTTTATATGGTATGTTTAAAAAAAAATCAATCATCAATTATTTTTGATACAATACTTTTTTCATTATAAGTAAACATTAATTTGATTTTATTTATGTAATCTACTCGAAATACAAATAATGAAATAATATAATCATCAATTAATTTGAATGAAATCAAAATTTCAGTTACACGCAAATTAATGACACAACTAAAATCAGAGATCATAATTCTAGATTACGAGATTTTGGGCCATACAAATTGCACAATTTATACACATGCACACATATGTGTGTAAATTAATCATATCAAAAAGTTGCAATATTATCTTTATATATATAAAAACACAAATATTTCCTGAAATAGTAATATGAAAATTTTCCTGCCAAAAAACACCATACTAAAATTGGAAATGATTTTTAAAAAAATAAATAATAAATGATATTTATTTTCTATCAATAGATAAATAGATACTATATATATATATATATATATATATATAAATGAATGTGAATAAAAATGGGATATTGTTTGATGATGTATACATATAAGGAAGTGATATGAAAATAAACATTCATACATATTTATCTATATAGTAAGTCAACTTTAATTATTAAATTTCAATTGATATAATTAATATATTTTATGTAATGTTAATTGGTAAAATCAATAAAAACAATATAAAAATATTTAATTTATTCACTATTAGCCAATGTATGAATAATATATATAATAAAATTTACGTCACTATGCAATGATAAAATATATGATATAATATGGATATAAATAATATATATTTATATGATTTACTCCAATATAAAATGATATAATATTTTTATCTTTATATATATAAAACGAAACGTTTCCAAAAATAATTTTTCCGGCCAACCCTCTCCCCACTAAATTTGGAAAACAATGCTAGCATGATATTATATATAGGGAAAGATAATATATTATGGTAACACATATATTATATATTTTAGTTGATTGACATTTATTTCACATTTATCCCATTCTGAATATAGAAAATTAAAGTATTAGTTAATTTATAATATAATTATAGTATGAGATTTTATGTTTCCTATACTAAAATATTACATATATTATCGTAAAATAATTTTGTATTAAAGATCATATAATTAAACATATTCATAAATATGGAATGCAAATAAGTTGAAATAGTCAAGTCCATTAATTTGATCATCAATTATGTGAATTTTGCATGAATAATTAATAGACTTTCCAACAATACTTAAATCTATGTGTTTTTTAATTTAAAATTGGGTGACATATACATATTTCTTGAAAACAAAAAAATATAGTAGCATTACACGTCTCTCATTTGGAAAAATTAGACTTACATATTTTTTGAAAAACAAAAAAAGAAAACGAAAAATTCAATTTCATTCCCTGATTTTTGGCATAAATATCCAATTTAATTCATTGATTTTTTTTTTATTATCCTTTATTCATCTCAAAGAATTTGACAAGTCTCATGACCGAAAAGTAGTAAAAATGATAAGACCAATAAAATACTAAAAAGATTGATCATTATAATTATTAAGAAAAAAAAATCATCATATGAATTTTTTTCTTACATTTCTAGAATTAATCTTATTTAAACATCACAAATGTCATTATATATGGAAGACTATTAATTTATGAGAATCAATTTATTATGTCATATTTTCGATGTGGAATGTTTATTAATTTTTAAGATGATATAATATTGTATTCAGTCGAATAAATGTATATTTTTTTAACTTATATAAAAGATCTAAAATTTGATATTTTTCAAAAGGCAATCTAAAATTATGTAATCACAATATCAATCAATTATGATCATATCATAAATAGTTCACTAATTCCATATTTAATAAGCATATTATCCACTATAAATATGAGATCAGAATAAACTTGGAATTCATTCACACCTTTTCCATTCACAATTTCTCAAATTCTGCATTCCAAACATTATGTTTTCTTGGATTAGTAGATTGTTTCTTCTTCTTCTTTATGTATATTTATTTGGTTACGAAATGATTTCCCAGATATTTGTAGTTTGGATCAATAATTAATGACCATAGTGTTCATTTTTTAATGATTTAAGTTATTGTTATTTGTAATTTGAAGAAGAACAATTCAGATATGTATTATTTTATTAGTATTGTATATTGGTTATTCTTATTGCTATGTAATATTATATTATTTCGCCAATTCAAATTATTTTGTGTAGGAATTTGGGTTGAGAGTCTCTAATTTTGGATTAGAGATTTTATAGATTTAAAATTAATACACTACAAGATAAATTTCATTTTTGTTTTTGTTTTTTTAAGACCATTGTCAAAAATACTGATTTTATATTTCAAACATTGTCAAGAATAAATTTCATTATTCTTGGAAATAGGTTTTTGAAATAAGGTGCTAGAAAGGTTGTACAATGTACATAGATTGCATCAAAATACAACATTTATATATATTTATTGTTAATTGAATACTTTGAATTGAAAAGAATATGATTCAAGAAAATTGTTTTCCATAGTAAAATTGACTTTGATATTTCACAATATTTTGTATTTTTTTCCATCATTATTTTATATTGTGATGGTTGCTCTATAATTTATGAAAATCATTTTCCATAATAAAATTATTTTATCAAATTCACAAGTTTTTTTAATAGTGGAATATTGTAAAAATTATTCTGAAAAATTCAAAAATATATATATATATATGTAAAATATATAAATATATCACTTAAATTTATTCTATTAAATTTATATATTATTATTTTAAATTACAAATATTTATACTTATATTTTAAAAAAGTTTAATCCCGTGCATCGCACGGGCACAAAACTAGTTACTTATAATTTTATGTAATATATAAAAATAATATTACAACTAACACAACTATGAGGTATGACTAACATAACTGGAGGTATGACTAATATAATATAAAGGTAGAGCACCTGAAGCGAATTCTGGTGGGTTTGAGCGCACCCACCAGACACGTGAGAGCTCGTGGACACGGGTGCATGGATCTCAAATCCATACACCATGCATGAATGTTTTTAGCATATTTATATAATAATGATGAGAATTATTAAATGACATTGTAACAGTATTTATAACTTATCTGGGATATAACGATGATTAAAGCTAGTAGTACATTAAGTAAGAAACATAAAAAGTGCCCTCAAAGGTAAGTTACACTTTTTGCGGTTTGGAGAAATGGACTTATTATTATTTGTTTTATTGAAACATGATAGTAATATATATATGCATTCAACATTTCCTTAATTTTATATTCGCACATGAAAAATAATGGGTGACTACTAAGTTTGAAATTTTATTATAATAAAATTGAAAGTTTCTAATCATTGAAGCATAATTCAAACTTTCGTAGGCCTACGACTTTATTTTATAGCACAAAAAAATAAAAGAATTTACAGTTATGCATCACGGTTAAGAAAATAAATATGATATCACATTTTTATTATAAACAAATGAAAGCAATAAGAATATACTTCAACTATTAATTTTAGGTAGATGTAAAGCCATGATTAATGCTATATAATTACTGTATGTGGGCTTAATTTTGAAATAATCACTATCCCATTAATCCTAAACATTAAAAATAGTTAATTGAAAATAGACAAATTAATAAAAGTCAAAGTCAGTCAGTTGATATCTAACACTGAACAACTTGCAATTTATTGCACAGCCACCCGCCACCATCTCTCTCTTTCTCTCTCTCTCTCTCACACACACACACACACAAAACATCGTTACACGCAGAAGCAACGTTAACAATGACAAGTTCATTGTTTGGGCGCCAACGGCGGAGCTCTACGGCCAGCACGCCGGGAAATCTATCGTACTCTCCGAGCACCTCAACCTACTCCTCCTCTTCTAGAAAGTCCGCCGGCGCCCCCACCACCACATCGGCCTTCAAGAACGCCGCCCGCTTAGTCTCCGATGCGCTGGTGGCCTGTTTCACTCCGCCTGAACCGGAGAAAAACTCAAGCAATACATTCAATGATTCTTCTGGTACACCATCCTTTTCTTCTAACCTCCTTCATTGGACTTGGTCTAATTTGTTCGATCATCCTCGATTATGTGAAAATGACGATTATACCCTTCAAGAAACGAATATTCAACTATGATCTCCTGGGTATCTGTTTCTGTTTTGTGATATTTCACCCAATTTCTTACAGTCGTTTTGAAATTTCAGTTGATGAGTATTGGAAACTGCATGATTGTCGATTTAGTTATTTGATGAGATCTTTGATTCATTAGATGGATTTGATCTTTAATCAAGATGGATTTATTTATTTATTGTTATCAGTTTTTGAGGTGATAGCAAATTGACAATGTTTATATGATCATTCATCATTTTATCTGGCATATATGGCAGAATGTGGAAGAAATTAATGGCATGATTATTCAATATTGATCTTGTTTTCAGTGAAAAAACTTAAGCAATAATGTTGCTAATTTATTTGTGCTATTTTCAGATTACATTGAGATGATCTAATTTTTTTAAAAATCCTTTCACAATCCCGTCTCAAAAAGATCATTTCCCAATCTTTCTGAAGAGGTTAAATTTTTGTAATGGATGTTCAAATCTTTCTAGAAGAAACAAAATTTCAACTTCAGTTACTAGATTTGTTTGCTCTGCATCCATAGCTCTGTCAAAGTAGTTAGTGTTTCTATTCAGACAAAAGAGTATATCAAGCTGATTACTGATCAGTTTGTTGATTTGTGAGAAGCTTCAAGTACTGGAAGCAGGCAGAGACGTAGTTCTGGTCACGGGATATATGGTAGTTCCAATGGTTCAACTCAGACGGGAGAACCGGGAAGTGTTAAGTTCACCATGGAAGAAATTCTTAAGGCGACCAAGAACTTCTCTCCTAGCTATAAAGTTGGTCAAGGAGGATTTGGAACAGTCTACAAGGGTCAACTTGAAGATGGAAGCGTTGTTGCTGTTAAACGTGCGAAGAAGGTTAGAACATATGAAAAAATTGGTAATAATTTATTTGATGTGTTTTTCTTGCATCAGTTATTGAATAGATGTTGCAGATTGTGTATGACAAACACTTGGGAGCCGAGTTTCAAAGCGAGGTTCGGACTTTAGCACAAGTAGAGCATCTGAACTTAGTAAAGTTTTACGGGTTTTTGGAGCATGAAGATGAACGGATTCTTGTCGTTGAGTATGTTCCAAATGGGACCCTTAGAGAACAACTGGACTGTGAGTTGTTTAATTCTCCTTTGTGTTCTTGCATTTTAGCTATATTCTTACGTTCTTGGTTGCTTACACTTCTTTGTCTGATGTAGCTGTGAATGGTAACGTTCTTGATTTTGCTTCACGCCTAGACATTGCGATTGATGTGGCTCATGCTGTCACGTATCTCCATATGTACACAGGTAATTAGACAAATTTCTTGCATTATACATATATATGTGTGTGTGTGTGTAGTCTTGTTTTTTCTCATTGGAAATGAGTTGGTTGAATTCTTGCAGATCATCCCATTATCCATAGAGACATAAAATCATCCAACATTCTCCTCACTGACAAACTACGAGCAAAAGTAGCCGACTTTGGCTTTGCTCGATTGGCAGCTGATAGTGAATCTGGAGACACACATGTCTCTACTCAAGTTAAAGGAACTGCTGGATACTTAGACCCTGAGTACCTAAGAACTTATCAACTCACAGAGAAGAGTGATGTTTACTCGTTCGGTGTTTTACTCGTAGAGCTCATCACAGGTCGTCGCCCAATAGAGCCTAAACGGGACATCAAGGAACGGATCACTGCCAGATGGGTACATCTTTTCCCTTCCTCTTATGAACTCTGTATTTCCTCAATGAAATCAAGAAAATTGAGGGAAATAAATACATTGCAGGCTATGAAGAAGTTTACGAATGGTGATGCGATCTTCACTTTGGACCCGAGGCTGGTGAGGTCTCCTGCAAACACCTTTGCATTGGAAAAGATATTTGAATTGGCATCTAAGTGTTTGGCTTCTCATCGGAACAACAGACCAACGATGAAGAAATGCGCAGAGATTCTGTGGAGCATTAGGAAGGATTATAAAGAGTTGTCAAGTTTTGATGCAACCAAGGAGTAAACGTGTTCGAGTATAGCTTGTTGTTCGATTCATTTTCCGCACAATTTTTCATGGAGATAGTACGGAAGAAGCCATTGTCACAGGGCTGGAATGATGATTTAACAGCGGTGACAAGAATATTGATGTGTATGTTTGCCTATGTATAGCCAAATTATTTTGAGATGAAGTATGTTTTGCTAATTCTTTTGCTGTATAGTATGTGTTCATATAGCTTGTTTTGAATTTTTTGATCATGTAGTGTGTAATCCCATGTTATAACTCTTGGATTTTTTTTTTATATACAGTTTTCATCCCATGTTATGCAGAATGGTAGGAATGACGATGAGTTGGGCAAAATTCGAATATCTGAATCTTAGAGAGAGAGAGAGAGAGAGAGAGAGAGAGATAGAGAGGTAAATGAAAAGGGTAATACTATAACTTAGAAAGAGACAGGCTGTCTTATTGGACGATCTCTCCTCAAAATTCAGACACTTGACTAGCTGACTATATACATGTAAGAAGCATATAGAACTCCATTCCAAGCAGTTAAGCTGAAATGGTCTCGGAAAGGTACTTCTAAATATTCTATCTCATATTCGATCTATCGTATAAAGAAGAAGAAGAAAAGAATACTATCTCGCGAGTCCTTGTTCCCCGCGGCTGAATGAATTTTGTCGAGTTAACTCATAGCTCGCCTCCTGAGATCTCTCGTCCTCAAAGCTAGCAACGTTTGCTTTCGAGCAGAGGAAGAGAAAGGATGATGTGTATATAGAAATATGCCACAAGCTGCACATATATTTTGCACTCAAACATCAGAAAGATAGAGAGAGAGAGAGGGAGAGGGAGAGGGAGAGGGAGAGTTAAATACAAGTTTATATATATACATCATACCTGTGCCAAATCCAGTACCTAGCAGTGCTCTCCATTTTCCAGCTTACTGCAGCCATTGCCAATGCGGTGAAACCTAAGATAATGAATCCCCATCGGAAGCGTTTTATGATCGTCTTTATAATGTTTCTAACCCATGCTTTGATGATTTCCCATCTGAATTCATCACAGTTTAAGTTTGTTAGAGCGGAAAATCTCCCTATTTGTAATACGCGATTGAATCACGAATGGGAACAGATTGCTGAGAATTAGTGATGAGTTAGTTAAGCTACCTTTGAAGAAGATTCATATGGAACTCTCCAGGAAAGGAAAATCTCCGGTTCCGAGCACAGAACTCGATAAGCAAACCAACAATAAGACCAAGAGTTCCTAGGCCCAGTACATAACCGATATTCTTGGACCTGCAAAACTTGTGTCTGTCAACTCTCACTACATCCAGTATATAAGCCTGTGGGGGCAACAAGCTCATACCTGGTGGGTCCCGTTTCTGCCAAGAGGGCAGTAACGATAGCAAGAACTGTGTGGATTGTCCTTTTTGATACTTCACTAATGGTGGACAAGTACACAAAAGTACTTATGACAGCCATGAAAGAGAGCCAGAAGTCCAGGAACTGACCATACAGTTATCAATTAGCAATTTTTCTAGGGAGGGAGGGGGGGGGGGGGGGAGGGAGAGAGAGAGTAAAGAACCTATACCTGCAAGACACGGAATGATAATACACACCATGTGCCAACATCACATGAATGATAAAGTGCACTTGAGATTCCACTGGACGTGAATAGAACCCATTCTGCGAATGCCTACAGACGAAGAACCAATGGTATTAGATAAACGGCAATTTAAAAGACTGATTTTCATAAGTTAATACCTTATTGCGAAGAGCCCAATAGGCTGGGAGCACAGCTGCTGCATTGGATACTATGAGGAAGATTGACTGTTTAATATGCCCTACACGTTTCACCATTTTTGCTTTAATAAATTCATTCTATTGAAAGCTTAAAAAAACACAACATTTTAACCAAAACATAAAGAGAAAAAACACGTAAATGGGAGTCTCAATTTATACAGCCAAGTTAAGCCAAGTATCAGTTTACGTAATGGAAACAAGAACTGAAGTATGCATAATTTGCAGGGTGAGGTTACCTCGATGTGATACAAGTTCAACACCACAGTCAAAACCTCCATGGTTCCGATCACAAGCACAATAACTGATGGCAAGATAACAATACAGGAATTAGCTTGTTGAGTTACATTTATTCAGTATATTAAATGTAAAACCAAGGGCTTAAGAAAACCTGTATAAGGTGAGTCCACTAGTATCTAAAGCTGATTGACACGATCCGTGAGAAGAACATTTTTGTGGACACCTCTCTAATGACAAGGAGATGTCGGTTTCACCAGCCGAGTCAGCTGGATTTAGTTGTCTCAACCCAATGCCCCAAGTTCCTCCTCTAACATACAACATATAGAAATTAATTGTCTCGTCCCTTGAATCATAAAGCTTGAAAAACATAGACCCGTTGCTACTGCTTGTACTGTTTGCATAGAAGTAATCCCAACTAGCGAGAGAAGGTAGTCCTCCATATCTTGCATAGAGTTCATACTTAATCTTCGATTTAGCATTAAGGTGAACATGGATATTTCCTCCAGTTGCACTGTAGGGAATGTCAAGTAGGAAATAAGTCCAAGAACCATCACGATTTTCTCCACTTGAGAAGTTACTCAAAAGGGGTTCCAGTGAAAAGACATTTGGACCACCTGATCCCTTTCCAGTAATTGGAATGAATTTGGATTCAAAAGGGATAGATGGGTTTGTCCTAAGAACTGTCTGCAATAAATATTTACCTTCAGATTCCTATATCAATCACGAGACATTCAAGAAAAACAGAGAAAGACTAAAAAGTAAAACTTTACCTGAAGAATGTGTTTTTCAAACGTGCAGTTCAATCCAGCTTTGTCCAGAGGGCACTGAAACATCTGCCACACTAACAAATAGCATGTCTTTATGCTATTGTTTGGCATTGCCTCAGTTTTATTTGAGATATCCATTGGTTGAAGAGTAATATACCATCGACCAGCTTTTGGAAACTTAATGACCAAAGGGTCCTTACTAATGTCGCCAGAAAAATCATAGACTGTTTTAAGTGGCATTGCACCGTGTCTAGCATAATACGTTAAGGAAAGGTTGCTACTAGAAGGCTGTGTTTGGTTGTTGCTACTAGAAGGCTGTGTTTGGTTAAGTGTCAAATTGGCCACTGAAATAAATAGCTCTTCAACAATTCCCATCACATCTAGTACATAGATTTTTGGCCCATCATCTTCATGACAAACAATCCCGTTTGCATTTCTGCAGGCAACAATGTTATTTTCCATTCCTTTATACAGTTCATTGTCCACACCACTTCCAGTTAAATTATAGCTGTCATTACATGAAAGCATGTTAACTGTCTGGTTGCAGAACAACCCCACCATCGTGGAGGTTGTGCATCCCTCGACACTAATGTTTCCACTAAAGGAGTATGCCAAGCCTCGATTAATCTGCACTTGCCAATTGAAAATCATGAACAACGTTAGTGTCCAGAATCAATACTATCTTGAAATATATGTTATCCAGAATCACAATCTTAGAAAGACTGTACCATTTTAGACTGCGTCCTTACAGGCCCGACTCCATTAAATAGTCCAAAGTACCATGTACCAGGAGAAATCTGTATAGAGAATAGAAAAAATATAAATTCATGTGAAGTGATTTTCTAGTGAACTTAACTCGTTTCATTACTAGCCAAAGACATTCGTAACAAACCTGCTCGTTTGTCACTCTCAACCTTACATTCTTCTGCATGGGATAGCACTTCTCCCCATTTTGAAGACTTTGTGTCCCAACAAAAGAATCATTAGAAATGTTACCTATCACTGCAATAACAAATGGAACACAAACTATGGTCATCACCACTATCTTATATATGATGTGCTAAGGTTGTATTAATTAGTATTGTCTTACCTAAACCTGTACGAGAAGTGTTGTAGATATCGGGCAAAGGAGGACTCCCTTCTCGAAAGCATATCATTGGTAGAGAACTACTTGATGTGTTTTTCATTCCATTGAGATCCTGCAAGCATAATTTTATAGCACACCCAATAGACAAAAAAACATCATACATTGTGTACATCATTTAGGTAACTAACAAAGCTTCAGAGACTTACGAGGTTCACATCTGATTCCAAAGACAAAGACATTGAAGAGAACCATGGTGGCAATTCAACTACAACGAGGCAACAAAACGAAAACAGAGTAATCAAATTTAGTACAATCAAGGGATTGATATCGACTTGCTTGTTCTGAAAAGCAAGTAAGTAGAAATGCCGTTGGATCTATCTGGATGTGAATCTTTACACAGAGAAGAAACAACATTGACTGAATTAGAATTAATTACCAAATAGTTTATGAATTCTTTCAAACATTCATATAGCAATCCACCAATTCTATATCAATCAGACAATCACAAGAATAATTCAAGATTTCAAACTGATTCCAACAGGTTATCTAACAACACAAGAAACACAGCCCTCCACGCCTAAAACTCACAATGCTCAAAACCCCAAAACGACACCAATCTAATTCAAACCAAATCACAACAAACACAATTCCCTAACCCCTCAAACTATTACAAATCATAATTCCCAACCCCTCAAACTCTAACACATCATAATTCTAAACCCCTCGAACTCTAACAGATAATATTTTAACCCCTCGAACTCTAACAATCAATTGTTTCACCCCTCAAAGATAATAAATGATAGCTTTAAACCATGTTAAAAATCCAACCCTTTTAAAAAATACATAAATGGGGAGAGAGAAATTTTTTAACCTTTTACCTCTGATGTAACGCCAATCATATGGGTTGAGCGCAGTTTTTGCATATGAAAAACTGGAAATAGTGTAAGTATTGAAAGCATGGTCTTGTGAATCAGACACACAGACATGTATAGAAAAGATGAGACATAAACTGAGCAAGAATTGATCCAGAATCCAAGTCCCTCTCATCTTCTCTCTCCTCCTTTCTTTCACTCTAAACAATCAAGATTTTTCATGGAATTATATGAAGAACATCTGGGACAGAATCATAAGTATATCTGCACTTGTACCATGAAGTATGTCTGCGTGTGTGAATAAACTATAGAGTTGTCTGATGAGTGATGACGAGAGTTCTAATGTTTCAGAACTTTATTTTATATTATAGTTTTTTTCTAAAGAAAAAAGGGAAGAAAAAAAATGAGTTTGTTGAGTTTTCTGTGTTTTTCCTTGACCTGCGAGTTGACTGCTGATTTTCTTTACTGTTCAACAACCAGGGCGGCGCGTGTAGCACGCGCTTGTTGGAGGATCAAGATTTTTTGACCTGTTTTTAACTTCCGATAAATGATGATATGTACTATATAATACACAATTTTAATTGTTCAGTTGTTTAGATTCGTTGAGAAGAACTTAAGATTTTATCGAGTGATATTTAAATCAAGAATATTAAGTGATTATAATCTTAGTAGTTCTTCTATTAATTAATTAATAATTGAAAAAATGTGGAGGATTGCATTTGAATTTTTAAATTGTTAATTTTTTTATATTTTAAAGTATTAAGATTTGACTTAATTTTTAAGGTATATATATACCTTTTATTAGATTTTAGATTAATGGATAAACTCTTATATCTTTCAAGATTTTATCCAGTAGCATTTGAATCATCATTATTGAGTGATTTTATTCTTATAACGAATCATTTGACATCCATAAAAGTGAGTTTGAGTCATGAACGAAATGTTTCGTATATAGTGTATTAAACAATTAAAGTAATTTTAGTGACGATTATTCATTAAATTTGGGAAGGTTTTAATTTAAACGTAATGAGCATATAATTATGTTTGCAAAAATAATGATGTCCGACTTGTCTTTGCAGCAGTGCATCATTATATGGTTGTTGTAGTTTTGTTAGTAGAAAAATTTAATGTAAATCTATAACTGTAAATTAAATTTGTGAGTGGGTTTTATCAATAATTTTGGTGGAACAGATTCTTTTTATATATGAATTGTAAAGTGTGAGTTATGGGTTAACTCATCCACTCGATGGAAAAATAGATATAATTCCTATCTAAAATTATTAAATCTATTATAAAACCAGTAAACATGATACGAATAACTCTCGATTATTATTTTTAGAGAAACTATAATCAGTATAACCTATAAAATGGCCAAATTAAATCTCTAAAATATTTATTGAGCGATTTCGTGTATATATATTTATAAAATGAACAATATGTTTTGTCATTACAACGGAAAAAGTGAAGAATAAGGGCCAAGAATACCATGAGTCCAAGTATACTTTTTAACCTAATGTCAGGCCGAGCCCATTTATCTCAATAAAGGCTAAGCCCAATTATCGTTTATCGGCCAAACCCTAGTATCTTTTATGGGCCTAAGTTCACCTGCGGAAAAGCTTTTGATTATTGGGCCTATTAGACCAGTAGGCCCAATCAGTTCACTTCTCTGGAAATATTGAGGGGTTAAATATCGAACATGTGAGAGTTAAGGGGCAGAATTATCGTAATTAAAGTTTATTTCGAGACTCTCTGTCTCTCTGAAAATCTCTCAGATCTTCTTGATTTATTGAATCTTGTTTCTTGAAAATGGTTGCATCATCATTCTCTCTCTCCTCCACGAAGATCTTCCGATCCAATTGCGGTTTCGGAACCCTAGTTTTCTCTCTCTACACTTCAATACACTCCATGATTTCCTCACTCTGAAATTCTGTCTCTCCACACGCGAATTCTCGACTGATGTATATGAATTGTAGTAATTAAAGTTTATTTCGAGACTTGCACTCTCTCTCTCTCTCTCTCTCTCTCTCTTAAAATCTCTCAGATCTTCTTGAGTTCTTGAATCTTGTTTCTTGAAAATGGTTGCATCATCATTCTGTCTCTCCTCTACAAAGATCTTCCGATCCAATTCCAGTTTCAGAACCATAGTTTTCTCTCTCCACACTTCAATACACTACATGATTTCCTCACTCTGAAATTCTGTCTCTCCACACGCGAATTCTTGAAGATGTATATGGCATATGGATGGCCGCAGGTCATCCCCCTAGAATTGCCCAACTGTCCCTCCACACAGCAGATCGTATATCTCAAAGTCGTAAATCGCTTGCTTCTTGTTGTCGCTCCCACTCACCTCGAGTTGTGGTCGTCTTCTCAGGTATACACACGCATTGACATCGTTATGAGTTGGTTTAATTATGAATTTAGTAATTTCGATGTGGAATTTTGTAAATTTTGAGTTGGCTCTGGTTTATTTCTTGGTTTTACTTTGCAGCATAGAGTAAGATTGGGGAAGTATAAAAGAAATGAGGATTCCATTCATACAGAGGGGGAGAACTTGCAGGCAATTTGGAGCCCCGACACTAAGCTTATTGCTGTTCTTGTAAGTATTGAATTACTGGATCAAACGTAAGTGTTGCAATAATATGTTGCTCACAAAGCAATGTTTGTGGCGGGTGCTTCTGCTGCAAAAGAAAAAAAAAAGAAAAAAATCTAGAGTTAACTAAACCTTCTTCATATTCCTAAAGCTTTAGGGTTGAGAGGTTGCGTCTTTACTATTCAAACAATGTGATCCTACTTGTTACGAGTCAGAAACATTGTCAAATGACTGAACCATGACATGTACTATCAGTTTGTAAAAACTTACTCTGAACTTATAGCGTGGTGCTTGTTGGGTTGTGTGTTGTCTGGAAACAATGTTACTCAGGATGTTGTATCTTTAAACTGGAGCAGTAGTTATTATATTTAGTTCCTTCTTTTAGCTACAATGTTGGTAGTTATTGTAATTCGAAAATATATTGTCAAATAACTGATAATGTTTGATTTCACAATAATACCATGGTGCTAGATTGGGAAACCATAGAGATAGATATCATAGCCAAAACTTTCAAGTGTGTGTTTTATGAAGTTTTATGTCGTACATTTTACAGCCACTGATAGTTTCCTTATTACTAAAAGTTGTCCCTAGAGCCATCTTTGAGTCATTTAAAATACAGTTTTTTTGCTTGGTTTATTACAGTGAACGATGCGGGATCAAATTATTTAGATTGAATGCTTCACAGGAGCTATATGTTAAACTGATGTCTCCCTTTTTCTTCTAATCAGCTACTAGTATATATGGGATGAATGTGACTTATCTGATTGATCAATCTTGGCTAGCTTTTGGTCATTTAAGATTGTTCCTCTTTTGCAGACGTCGTCTTTTTATCTTCACATTTTTAAGGTTCAAACGACAGAAAAGAGAATACATGTTGGTGGGAAGCAGCCAACTGGTTTATTTCTTGCAAACATATCTTTACTTCTCAGCGAGCAAGTCCCATTCGCTAATAAGAATTTGACAGTGTAAGCATCCATGTCATTGAATTGAATTTATATGTTTTTACTCCGAATGAATGCCTTTATTTCCTGCATAATATGCAGTTTTTACTCCTATTCCAATACCATATCAATTCTGTGCTAACACACATCTATTACCGTGATGCCGTTTAGTGCGTTTTCTAAATATCATCTCATATGGGAATATGAGATGATATTTAGAATAGAGGATGTTATCTATTATATCCTCTCATTTTCTTTGATCTATGTCATTGAATTTATTTCCCACCCTCCAAAAAAAAAAAAAAATCATGTGATCAGATTGATTATTCCTGAATGTTGGCTGTTCAATTATCAGCTTCCTTGGCTTTCAGTCTGGATTTTATTTTCTGTGTTTTGCTTATATGGAGAATAGCATCTGAGCTCTTACCCATGCTTGATTTCTGGTCTCAAAATTCATATTGATTGGCTTGGAGCAACTGAGTTTTATGATCTCAGTACAATAATGAGTTTTTTCATGTTTGGATGATAGGAGCAACTTTGTTTGTGATAACAAACACATGCTGATTGGACTCTCTGATGGATCACTTTATAACATATCTTGGAAGGGTGAGGTATGCACCTTTGGCATGAGTTCTTGGTTTGTGAATGGATATGTAATAAATGGCTCTCGATTCTCTATGTTTCATTAGATAATTAAAGTGTTTATCAATATGAGTGGTATCGTAATAAGTAAATGTCCTTGGTTGCTCCCTGCTTGAACAAGTTTTGTCTATTTACTCTTACCTTGAACTGATGAAATGGAAATGTAATAACTTTCTTTGTTACTGTACAGTTCTGTGGTGCATATTTCCTTGATATGCGGCTGAATGATAGCATTGGTGATAATAAATTGTCCAACCACTTTGTCAATGGTCTGACTACTAGAGGAATTGAAGATTTTGATGGTAACAACCATGTGAACCATCTTGCATCTCAGACTGCCGGAGTTGTTCATCTTGAGTTTTCCATTACATTGCGGTTACTGTTTGTTCTGTTTTCTGATGGGGAACTAATTCAATGTTCTGTGAGCAAAAGGGGTCTAAAGCATACTGAATCAATTATAGTTGAAAGGAGGTTGGCTTCTGGGGAAGCTGTATGCACATCAGTGGCTCCAGAGCAAGAGATCCTTGCTGTTGGAACCCGTAAAGGTGCTGTGGAGCTATATGACCTTGCAGATTCTGCATCAGTTATTCGCTCTGTTTCATTGAACGATTGGGGGTAAGCTTTTTCGATTAAGAGAAATTTGTGAAGTGGAACAGTAGTACATATTGGTGGCATACTCTTGGATGCTCAGTGACTAAGTTGTAAACTTTCTGCAGTATCTCATCACTTGAAAGGATAGTTGTTAATGCTGTCAGTGGACCCTCATTTTTTTAGCCTATTGTGGTTAACTTTTTTCCTCACTTACTAGGATTATCATGTGCCCTCTTAAGTAGTTGAATATGGCTAATCGCAATATAAGTTTGTTTGAATAGACCATGAAGGTATGATTTAAGGGTGCATTATCAGACTTACTATGTATGGTTGATAATAAATAAATGATCTAATATGGACTGTGATTGATTTAGAAGGCTGGAAGGCTTGATGGTACTTGCCCTTTTTCTTCTTCTTATTATTATTTTATATATATATATATATATTTTCCTTCATGGTGGTAGGATTTGGGGGTAGGGGTGTTTAGATATGAGATGGCCCAACACAGCAAGGCATGTGAAATTTGTTATACATAGTAAACTTATTCTGGAGTTCATTGTACCCTTTAATTGTATGACAATTGGTAAGGGGCATTGTATACACTGGAATTCCTGGAAAGATTCTCACCCAGCATCATTTAGGGTAAGGTTTGTGAGGAGAACTTCTGATCAATTCTTTTATTTGAAGATATTGGGAGGCACATATACATATCTCTCAAAACACTATAAAGATACTGATGATATTACTGTTTTAATGTAAATCAGAAATAAGTCTAGCCACAATTTCTTCTGGATTCGTTTCCGATGTGCTGAATATATTCTTCATGAGTGTTTTACACTCTTGTCCTTTTCTATCATCATAAACTGAATGCCTTCTCCTTGGACTGAACACAGATATTCTGTTGAAGATACGGGTCCTGTCAATTCCATTGCTTGGACGCCTGATAACTCTGCTTTTGCAGTTGGATGGAAGTTAAGAGGACTTACAGTTTGGTCTGTCTCCGGCTGTCGCTTGATGTCTACAATCCGCCAGATAAGTTTGAGTTCTGTTTCTTCTCCCGTGCTCAAGCCAAATCAGGATTTCAAGTATGAGCCCATGATGGGTGGCACATCGCTGATGCATTGGGATGAATATGGATATAGGCTTTATGCTATTGAAGAGGGATCTTCAGAGAGAATTATTGCATTTTCTTTTGGAAAATGCTGCCTGAATAGAGGTGTTTCTGGCACAACTTATGTACGCCAAGTTATCTATGGCGAAGACCGTTTGCTTATTGTACAGTCTGAAGATAGTGATGAACTTAAGATCTTGCACCTCAATCTACCAGTTACGTTAAAACACACTTATGATGATGGGCTTCCTGTTATTTTTTCAGGCATGCTCTGATTTCTGTATAAGATGTTGCTAATGATTGACTCTGGAATGCAACAGGTATCTTATATTTTGCAAAATTGGCCCATTCTTCATGTTGCTGCTAGTAGAGATGGAATGTACTTGGCAGTTGCAGGTCTTCATGGTTTAATAATATACGATATACGGCTAAAGAGGTGGAGAGTATTTGGAGATGTTACTCAGGAGCAACAAATTCAGTGCAGGGGATTGTTATGGCTGGGAAAAATTGTTGTGGTTTGCAATTATTTGGAGTCTTCCAACACGTGAGAAATCAATTATATTTAAAACTTCATCCAGAGTTTTCATTATTTTGTTTTAGACGAAAGATCTCTCGGTATAAAATCATGTTTTTGAGATCTGGTTCTAACCTGACTTCGATGGTCTTGGGGGTCGTTAAAAATGATTAAGAAACTTATCCTTTATTTATGCTGTTTTGAATTTACCTGTTAATTTCTGGAGTTGGTCCTTTTTTTCCTTTGCTTTGAGTATGTCCCAAGTATAATAACCTAAATTGGTAGCTAACTTCATGTAAGTTACTATAATGTCGTATTATTTATTCACGCATGGTTTTGTCACAATTGTTTGTTATTTCAGATATGAGTTGCTTTTCTACCCAAGATATCACCTTGATCAAAGTTCACTGCTCTGTCGGAAGCCATTACTTGCAAAGCCAATGGTCATGGATGTTTATCAGGACTATTTGCTTGTCTCTTATCGGCCATTTGATGTTCATATATACCATGTGAAATTAATTGGCGAATTGTCACCTTCTAGTACTCCAGATTTACAGGTAATGAGATACTTAAAAGAAGATATGCTTGAATAGTTATTATATTCTGCATTGGTTGATGAACATTGTACTTCTTTTTGTGTCAGCTGAATTAGATTTCTTTCAAACTGAAAATATAGTGTATTCTTTATTCTTCATACATTTTTTAAGTGATAAAATGACAAACAGCTTTCTACAGTACGAGAGCTTTCAATCATGACTGCAAAGAGCCACCCAGCTGCAATTCATTTTATTCCCGAGCAGCTTCCACAGGAGTACATGTTGAGGAGTGATATATCATCCTCGTCTGATTTTTTAACCCGAGAACCTTCCAGGTTAGTGCTTCTCTTTCAGTTACTGAGCCTTTTCTGATGGACTCGAGCTTCAGCTGATGTTTAGTTTGTTCCTTTAGATGTTTAATATTGCGGTTGAATGGGGACCTTTCGCTGCTTGATCTGGATGATGGACGAGAAAGAGAGCTCACTCACTCTGTAGAGTTATTTTGGGTCACGTGTGGTCAATCGGGGGAGAAGACAAACTTAATTGAGGATGTTTCCTGGTTAGACTATGGCCATCGAGGGATGCAGGTACCAGTTTCTGTAGGCATTACTTCAATTGCTAAAAGGTTATCTATTCTACTTGACATGTCTGATACTAATACTGGTATAAGCTCATCTATAGGTTTGGTATCCATCTCCAGGTGCTGACCCCTTTAAACAGGAAGACTTCTTGCAGGTAATTTTGTGGCTAGAATATGCATCAAATAGCATTTAAGTCTATGATGTGTGCATCAATTTTGTTATGTCTTCATGATGTTTAATCACTTCTTCTTAAGTTGTCAAGGACCTGAAGTACAAACTGTTGTTTGTGCTATGTAACTTGTAAGATCTTCTGTAATGTCCCATTATTTTGTGAATTTCATCTGAATCATATGAATTGATGTGATCCTAGTTGGACCCAGAGCTGGAATTTGATCGTGAGGTATACCCACTTGGTCTACTTCCAAATGCTGGTGTAGTAGTTGGCGTTTCCCAGAGAATGTCATTTTCAGCATGTACAGAGTTTCCATGCTTTGAGCCAACTCCTCAAGCTCAAACCATATTACACTGTCTACTCCGGCATCTTCTTCAGGTACATAACTGCCACATCGACTTTCAATAAATTATGTTTTTTATTCTGTAATGTTGCATTCATTATGAACTGAAAAAAAGAGGATGGTTCATCTCTGAAACATCCTGTCTCCAATTTACTAATATTTTACTATTGGCGATCTAGTTGTGTGATAAAAATGCTAGGAATACCAGCTGCTTGAGTCAGCAAAAGAATAAGCATGCAGCTAACACTCTTAATTGTTGAGGAGCTAAATCTCCTGGCTGTTTAACTTGGGTTTTCTTGTCTTGGTTAGAGAAGCATCGTTCTTGTAAATAAAATCTCTTTTACCGATTAACTGGAAGCTGCTTTGCGTGTAATTCTACATCATCTTGTTTCTGATTATGAGTTCTGCAGAGGGACAAGAGGGAAGAAGCTCTACGCCTAGCACACTTATCAGCAGAGAAGCCACATTTTTCTCATTGTCTGGAATGGCTTCTGTTTACTGTTTTTGATGCTGAGATTTCCAGGTAACTGTTTTCAGGAATCTGTCCATTCATCTATTTTGAAGCTAGCCATTCTGAACTCAATTGTACTTCTTTTCCAGAGCTGTAAAGCCTGTATAAACTTGATTTGACTTTCAGGGCCAATTGATCTACTTCTCGAAGAGATAATTTATGTTCTTATATATTTGTATGTGTTAATTCTTAGTCTTATTATGCTTAATATTACTATTTTTGGTAGCCTGAGGTATAGTCACATCCATAATCTGGTGGGAATTCACATGGGGTGAGTTGTTAAAACGTTGCAAGAAGCATGTGTCTTTTTAAGATATCTTGAATAATTAATCTCCTGGAAGGTATCTTTGTTGTTTAATGAGAGAGGAAGAAAATGTTTGTTGCTGACATTGTCTGACATGGCTTTGTTCCAACTCAATTATGTATATTGTGCTTGTTATATCCTCTTCCACTGATACAAGGATGGTGGAAAGGAATCCATATAGGAGATTTTATGATTTTCACGTTGTTTGAGGGTTCGATTTTACTCTGTTATTTTAACTAAAATATGATTATATATCCAACAATTTCTGCAGACAAAGCTCAAGCAAAAATCAGGCAGCAAAAGCCAACCAACCTTCCTCTCTCTTGGAGAAGAGCTGTGATTTGATCAGAAACTTTCCGGAGTATTACGACGTTGTTGTTAGTGTAGCAAGGAAAACTGATGGTCGACATTGGGCAGATTTATTTTCTGCTGCTGGGAGACCGACTGAGTATGAGACTTGATTTTTTTTTTCTAAACTTTTACTCAACAAATATTGCAAAAAGTAATATGAAAAGTGGGATTATTAACTATATCATCCCTTTTCGACTGCATGAACTCTATTAACATCATCACTGAAGGAGTGAGTACTTGATGTTCTAAAGTTAAGGGATGTTAGGTTGTTCAAGATAATTTTTATGAAGAGCATTTTTGTCTACACTTTTATCATTGAATACTGAAGTACTTTACTAATTAGGTTGTTTGATGAATGCTGTCAACAAAGATGGTACCGCACTGCAGCATGCTATATACTTGTAAGTGCCATTTTCATTATGCTTTGTTGATTCAATGCTATTAGTTCCATTATCTTATATATCTTGTTTTATTTGTCTTAAAAGAAAGGGTTTCTGCTCTGAAGCTTCTCTTATTCTTATGATCACCTGTTATATTAAATAAATGCAATACATGAAACCTAATGGCTTGCTGTTCATACATGTTGGGACAGTCATCCGGCACCCATTAAGTCTATCTGAATTGATTAGTTTCTTCTTAGCAGGCAATAGGCTTCATGTCTCATGTATGTCACGATCATTTTAGTGCTTCAACAAACACTCGAATGTACTTGATCTTCTGCATGAGATTGCATCCAAGAATGTTAATGTTATGTTGATATTATGAGTTCATGGGGAAAGAGAGGGATGTTATGATCCTTTAATGCTAATTTCTAGCCGGGTTGTTTGTGTTGCTACAGGTTATTGCTAAACTTGAAGGTCCTGCTGTGAGTCAAAATTGTGCCTTGCGTTTATTACAGGTGATAGCTTGTTTATCTCTATTCCTCCACAAGTAAGGACATGAGATGCATAGCCATTGTATTTGGTCTAATCAAGATATCCAGGAAATTAATATCCCCTTGACTCTTGAAGAAACTTAAAGATATTGTATGACTTAAAATTTACAATGATAGAATCTGTTTTTTGCCTTTTCATACTTCCTATAATGTTGCTTAAATTTGCTTATACCTTGAGTTATGCAATACAATTCTTATATTCACTATAACATGCTTTAATGCTATATATTCTGAAAAGAACTTGCCATTTGTTTAGGCAACTCTTGATGAGTCTTTATATGAGCTGGCTGGAGAGCTGGTATGCGATCCTTGTTACCTTATTAGATTATCTGAAGATGACTGTTTTTCTCAATTTCTCTCATTGTTAAAACTTTTCTTTTTCTTGATTCTTTTAGGTGAGATTTCTATTAAGATCGGGAAGAGATTATGAATCCACAAGCACAGAGTCTGAGAGAGATTCTCCTAAATTCTTGGGATATTTTATCTTCCCTTCTAGTTTCAGGAAGCAACCGCAGGATGCAAAAAGGTGAATCTAGGTCTTGTGCCTACTGACTGCTTTGCAGTCATTTGATATGTCTGACTCCATATGCTTTATAAACCCTTAGCGAACATTTTTTTTTTTGTGTTTTTGATGTCTTCCCTTCCTTTTGTTTGGATAAATGTGTTGTAGTGCCTCATTCAAAGAGCCGAGTGGACATGTTGCTTCTGTCAAAAATATTTTAGAAAGCCATGCCAGCTATTTGATGTCTGGGAAAGAGCTCTCGAACCTTGTCGCCTTTGTTAAAGGCACACAATTTGATCTAGTGGTATGATTCACTCATTTTAGTTTTTCAGAAGAATGATTTTTCTTCCACCTTTAAGATTGAGAATCATAATAGAACTTCTTATTACAGGAGTATCTTCAACGAGAAAGATATGGAAGTGCTCGTCTAGAAAACTTTGCTTCAGGTCTTGAAATGATTGGACAGAAGGTAATCTGTGTGTAGTGTTTACATTTTTATTTGGAATATCTTAAACTTTCATGGCTTTTGGACTTTTAAAGTCTTTCTTGGTGTCTAATCACCTGAAACTGTCCAGCCATCCTCAACGTTATCTTCATTTGCAGTCTAGTTGGTGAACAATGAATTTATATATCAATGTGGCCCCCAGTTCTCTAAAATTTTGGAAATATGCTGTTCTCCTTTTCTGGTTATTTTTCTGGATGTATGCTTTTGCTGCATGGACTGATCTTTGGTAGTGTACTTGAACTTAGCTGAGGTTGATTTAGATAGGTAGCTTGATCTCAATTGGATCATTATATATGCGCTGACATATGACTACAGTTCAATTGTATAACAAGATTGAATTTCTAAGTTCTCACCAAATATTTGCTTTCTCTGTAGCTGCATATGGGAACATTGCAGAGTCGTTTGGATGCAGAATTCCTCTTGGCACATATGTGCTCTGTCAAGTTTAAGGAATGGATAGTGGTCTTAGCCACATTATTGAGGCGTTCTGAGGTATAGTTGACATTTTTGCTCTATGTAGTAGAGTGGGTTTTGTTTGGAGTTCTTATCTGTCATCAGAATTCATATTGCTTGCAAGAGTTGACCAACTCATCCCGTTGACTTAATTCACTTTCCTTGTCTGCAGGTGCTTTATGATTTGTTTAGGCATGATTTACGATTGTGGAAAGCATACAGCCTAACCATACAGGTATTGTTTCGATCAAATTATTTTGGATGGATGACCTGCTTTTTTACATGTTTGTCTACAGTATTTGTGGGTGACAAAAATGCCCTTGCTATGTCCTACCAAAGATTTGTCTTCTCTCCACGTGTCTTGGACCTGTAATGTACATCAAGACTGGATATCTTGAGCATGTGAAACTTGATACAGTAATTTCTCAATGTCACATGCTCGAGAGATCCTGTGTGTGTCGGACGTGTGCGTATAAGACAATATTTATAGAAAAATATCAGTTTTAATATATCAAAATGTCTATACCTCATGTCCCATTGCAATATGTTATATGAGTAGAGTTTAATGAACTTGTGCTCTAAATTGATCCATCTCATTGTGCTTTTGGTATTTTGCTATCGTATAATGTCAAGGCACACGAACCCTTTGTGGAATATCATGATTTGCTGGAAGAGTTGGATACAAGGCTTTCAACTCTGAGTGACGAAGAAACCTGAGCTGACTGGGTGTTTGAAACCCATGAATTGGTTCAACAGAATCTCAGAAGGCTTTGCAACTCTCTCGATTTCACCTTATAACCAAAGTTTAAAATCTTTCAGTGGATGAATGAACATCTGCTGTTTCGTGCTGGAAAGACTTCTCGAAAGTTGCAGCAAGGGTCTCTGTGATGTTTGCTCGTTACCACCTTAGATGATCATGATCTCAGAGGTAACAGTAGACGATGTATGTGCATAAAATAATCTTTCTTGTTGCCTTAGTTATTTGTTCTCGGGAGGCTGTGTTATCTTCTCCATTTTCAGAGAGTTAGAGAGAGAAGGTAGCCAGCTGTTTGTAGGGTGTACACAGAAATGTGTGTGAGGTGTTGCATATCTGAGCATAACTCATTCGGAGATCCTACACGAAATATTGGTGCATATATACCGATTGTGAACAAAAATCCACTTGATATTTCAAGAATTTTTGTTTTTTGTAATGGGAAATTCATGCATTCATTTATTTCTTCTTTTGGGAATTATTATTATTATTGTTGTTGTTATGGTTACCTTTTCACACTATAAATATTATAAAAACTTCTGTAAGTTAAATACATGGATCTATGATGATAGATCCATGCACCACTCTTTGTCTGGCCCATACGTCCAAAAACGCGCTCCTATTCATATTGGTGGATGTGTTCAAATCCACCAAAAATGTGAGTAGGTACCGTTCCTTTATGTTATGTTAGATCTAAGTTTTTGTTATGTTAGTTCTACCTTTATGTTATGTTAGTCCTACTTTTTGATCTATACCTTATTGTGGTTTTAAACAATTATGTACAACTTTTATACATTTTAGTTATATTAGTTATTCATTTTACTTATGTTGACTATACTTGTATATATTGCATAAGGTATGACTACGTTGATATAAAAGTATGACTAATATCACATAAAAAATTACATGAACTAGTTGTGTTGAAATTAGGGTGTTTTTTGAAATAGTGCAGAAAAGTGATACTAATATAATATAAATGTATAAATAATTAGTGTGATGAATCATGACCAAAAACAAAAATTCAGACAAAAAAATATAAAAAAAGGTGAGCAGGATTTGGCTTAGATAGAATGATAAGCCATTTTACTCCTCTCTTGATAGCAACAACCATACATACACTACTTAGCGTCATCTTCTGTTCTACACAAACACTAGTAGTTCCTTATTTATACACACATTATTACATGGAGGAGATAACACCCTTAAATACATAAATATTGTATCTATATTTAATCTATATTCACCAAGTGAAGCTAATGGATTCAAAATGGAGATTGTGTGCAAGCCCAGATGAGCATATGGCTGCCACTTCCTGCCTCATCCTCTTGGGCCCACTAACAAGTGTTCCAACACTTGATTCTTTTATCTCCAACAAAATTCCTACAAGTGGCCATGTATGGAATGGATTAGGCATAGCATAAAGACTTAACTATTATGTGAAATCATAAGGGCTTCAAGATTAGGAGTTTTTTACTTACTCTCAAAGTTGGGCCTTTGACCATAATGCACATTGATAGACTTGATGATTTGTTGTAGAGGAAGGCTTTCCATCTCCATATCAAGATCTTGATCAAATGATGAATTAGATGTTGATCTATTCATTATTGATTCCTTCATGCCTTGAATCTGCTTCACTTCATTGGCATTCTGTTTCTTGTTCCATAAAAACGCACTACTCGCTGCAACGACTATGGAGAAGCATATCAACAACATGCTCATTGAACTTTTCCTTGTGTAGGAATAGAGCATGTTGGTGTTTTGGTCAATGGGGTAAACCACATACTGAGTGAAGATTCCTAGGAGTATTAGGTAGATTACGAAAGATGATGAGATTATTGCAGCAAGCCATAGCCAACCATTTGGGCCTAATGTTGGAGAAATGGGCTTATCAGTTGCATGTGGTTTGAACCACAGTGTACGAGGCTTCGGTATACTGTCTTTTGATGGCCCTTTTTCCCTTGTTACATAGGCCTCAATTTGTAGCTCTAAGTTGCAAGAATCTGAAGAAGAGAGAGAATTTGGGATGATAACATCTAATATGGAGAGATGTGAAGAATTCTTGAATGTAGTGATGAGCATGATCTTTGGAGTGTGGCATTTTAGTGTGGAGTTGATGAAGATAAGCTCTCTTATTATGGAAATGAATGGGGTGATCCCACTCCCTCCACTGATCAACACCAACATGTCATGCCTGCAAAAATTAATTATATAACACAATATGCACGTATATATCTGATGTACATTCGTGTTTTTATGTTGTCCTGACCTGAGAAAATGAGTTGTGGATGGGCCGTATGGTCCTTCAACAGGACACTTGGAGACGACTAGTCGGGGAAGGTGATGAGATGATGTTGTAGAGCTTCTTAGTCCAATTTCCATCACATCTGATCAAGACACTTAGTTTTTCGGGCTCTAAGTTGCTATTTGAAATAACCGTGAAGGGATGCCATTGTAGCTTCGAAATGGAGGGCACATTTATGAAGATTGTACTTGTTGGATTGTAGCTCAAACCTGCCCAAAAACATTACATTTGTTAGAGGAAAATTACAAATATTGGTCCATCAACCATTTTCACTAGGTGCCATCTGAGTATATCTACAACTCTCAATTCTTATTCAATTCAAGAACAGATTTCACCAAAAGCCTAACAAAATTAATAACCCTAAATTTCTGCTCAAAATTTAGTTAGAATCCAAAAGGCCACATGATCACCACATATCATGTGGGACCAAAAACATCAACTGTGGACCAACTCTAGGATATTCCACATTGTTACATGGAACAAAAGTAAATGAAGAAATCAAGAAAAAAGAACTTACCTCTAATCTTGGAAAAGTTGAGCTCAAGAGTATCACAAGGTAGAAGTGTTGCAGAAACTAAAGTGACATTCTGTCTGGATTGTAAGAACCTCAGAAAACGATCGATGATGAAGAGATAAAAACCAGGAAGCATAATGCAAGCAAAGCCAATGCCAATATGTAGGATGAAGAAAATCATGAAGAAAATGTAGAGATAGTGAGTGTAGAGAAAGAGCTCAAACATTTTCCTTCTTATTTTAGGGTAACTTGTGATCCATAGCCCCAATCCACATAACAATGACATTTCTCCAGCCATGTTGGACACATAATGATCACCCCATTTCAGCATCTACAATTAAGATTCAAGATATACAAATTATAATCAGTGAAATTGAATTTTTACTTATGTTTGATTTGTTTTGAGTGTATTTATGAGATATATATATATATATATTCAAGATTCTTTTTTATATTTCCATTTCTATGTTTGATACATAATGATCACCCCATTTCATCTTCCACAATTAAGATTCAAGAGAAAAATAAAATACATTGGTGTTAGGTATGTAATTTGTTTATAGTATGTGTGAGAAATATTCAAGAATTATTTTGGATTTCCAATGATCGGTCACTCCTGAGTTCTTTAAATTATATTCAAATTTCCTATTATAATTCTGTGTTCCAAATTTTGTCATTCTTTTTTTCTTTTTAAAGGAAACACGAACGAACTCAAGATTTGACAACTTAATATAAATTTGGGGGAAAAATTATACCAAATAAAACTTAAAAGAAAAAAAGAGAGAATAGTCTGAATAGAACGGAAATCTTCCACTCTTTCCAAGTTTGAGTAAGTCTTGTGTGAGACCGTCCCACGGATCTTTTTTCGTGAGACGGGTCAACCCATAACACACACTAAGCAATTCATATGAAAGTTTATGGATATAGATTCAATTCATGGGTAATAAAGATCCGTCTCACGGAAACTATCTGTGAGACCGTCTCACATGAGTTTTTGTGTCCAAGTTTTTATTAAAGTAAAAAAAGATTAAAATTTGACAACTTATATTTGAATACAAAAAAATGCCAAGTTAACTATAAATTTGCTTTAATGGTAATATAATCCACATATGATATAGCACAATGATTATGTCACGGTGACATCATATTTTATATATAAACAAAATCTCATTTTGTGATGATATATTGGAATAGTTTCATTGCCACACACATATATTTCTAATATGTATATAAAAATCATGATAGCAAAAGGACTAAAAGCAATGAGTAAAGGTTTTTTCTGATTTGTCTCAAAGCATCTTTACTGACATTACCTACCACCAAACATATAAATCATGGTTGAGGATATGTTTGCAAATTGTGATATGGTGGGCCCATCATCTCACACATTCTAGAATTTCAATTTCCCACTTCACTTCCTATTTTGGTGGAGTTTTTCCATTATTTAATTGGTAATTATTCATTATTCATTTGTGTGTGAGGCTTATATAATATGTATAGTAAATAAAAGTTAAAAGAATTAAAATGAAAAGAAGACTGGAAATAAATGCATGGTTCAATGTACTAGAAAAATAATGGGGATGATGAAAACACCTCTCCAAATAGCAACTCAACCACTCAATTAATGATTTGTTTATCCAAAGGAAGAAATATTGTTAGGTGAATATAGGTAATTAGTTTGGAAATAAAGTTTAAAATTATCATATAAGCGATAGGGTAATTATGAATTAGGTCCAAATGGGGATGAATTTTTTTATAGATAGATTTCATTTTTTTGGTCATTAATATTTATTCTTTTCTTGTAAATAAAGTGTTGAGTTATAATTATATATATATATATATATATATATAGATCAAGAAATAAAGTGGTTTTAGTGATGACCACTCAAACCTAACTAGATATAAGTGACACTTCAAACTTATTGCTTTTCTTCATCACCACAATCATTGATATTCTATTCCTTCAACTCTTCCTTGATCTCATATTTTATTTCATTCATGTATTTATAATTATATAACATTACGTACTTAATTTCACATAAAATAAGATGGCGAATTTACCTCGGATAATCTATTAGTGATGATCCAATAAGCAATGTAAATACTTCCATGGATAGTGAAGAGAGACATAGCCATATTTCCAAGCCAAATATGATACTTGATGCTCGATTCCGAAGTTAACCCCAACATAGGCAAAATAGACGACCCTCTTGTAACGGGATAGTAAAGAAATGTTAAGCACAAATTTCCCGTCACACCCGTTACTATACCTACTCTATCCAACCTCGTTTGCCACCTACAACGGGTCATCCAAATGACTCAAAAATTAGATAACATATGCAAAAAAAATGCAAAATTATTGATTTTGAATGTTGAAAACGAAATTCTTACAGTTTTTCATGTTTGGACATGTTCCTTTGAAGCAATTGTTCGAACCAATGGTGAAGATAGCCTGCAAAGTACCATATACAGAGAGCAATGAACATGGTGAAGAGAGCAAGCTCTGTTAGAGTCACGATTCCCAGCCCCTTAACGATCATTGGTCGTCTCATCAACCTTAAACTCTTGTCCCTTTTGATGATCATGCATTCGAAAAGAGTTGTAAGCCAATCAGAAATTGACAAAGAGATTGAGTTCTTGAAAATATGGGTTTAAAAATGAAAGAAAACCATGTTTATACCTTGCTGTAATAACATTAGTTTCTTTCTTTCCCAAATGCAAATATATGCATCCCAAAACAGCAATGAACAGAATTGGGAATGTGAAATCCATCATTATAGGGCCTGTGAAGTAGAATTTGAACTTGCATGTGATTAATAAACAAAAAATAGAGGGAAAAAACAAAAAGAGATGCGAAAATGTTACCTAATATTCCAAAGAAAGTAGAATTAGTGTCATGCATAATATGAGGCACCCAAATGTTGTAATATGTATCAGTTGGCATAACAATCCACATCATAATATTTCCAAGAAATACTATGAGAGCCAACAGCAAGATTGCTGCTCTTATAGCGTTGCTCGAACGAGACGAGGCCATTGATGATCTGTTCTTCATCTCCACCTCCATCAGAATAAGATAGAGCTTGCAGTTTTGATGTAAGGAATGTGAGTTTGCAAATGGGTTGTGTATATATAAGCTGTTGGTTTCAAAATGAGAATGTTTTGGTGATTTGAAAATGTTGTTGCAACTTGCTATGGACTAGTGACCACATAACATCTTTTTTTTTTTTTTTCAACCAGTTCTTTAAGTGTTTCATAATGTTATCTTTTTGCTAAATTTGTGTTGTGGTAATCTCTAATGTTTTATTGGTTTAAGTTTGTGGAGTGTTTATAGTCTAATTTTTTAATCATATGGTTGTTGCCTCATATAATTAATACACACATGAAAGTAGCTCCTATTCACCTATTTTGTAATTATTGATTTGAGGAAAAAAGAATCAAGATTTTGTGTGAGGCATTCTTAACTAGGTTCAGAATTACTATTAGGGGAAAAATTAGCAAAAAACAATACTAAAAAAAGAGTGAGAAACTAAATTATGTTTATGGAATTTGAATAGTTTAGCATACATAAAAATTAGATATTTCTACACAAGTTAATTAATATAGTTCCGAGTACTTAGCAAACATAATAGTTGTAATAGAGAAGAAAGAGAGGAAATTTTGAGCAATTTAAAAAAAAGTGAATAGAAGAAAAGAATGATGATGCAGAGGTGTCTTTCATTCATGATTAAGCTCCTTTTTATATTATTATTATTTGTAAAAAACAATCATTTTTAATCTTTTTTTTTGTCTGAATAATACTTGCTAAAGTTGTATCATAGAAGTACTCAAGAAACTGATGTTTCTCGAGGAATGTTGTTGTGATGTAATAATTTGAGATGATTGAGTTGAGTCAACTCAATATAACTCTGTAAAAGCAACTACAGATCTTGATTTCATCATTGCATGATTTGTTCTTAAGAAAAATCATTACTTCAACTGAGGAAAACACAAACATTAACACACACACATGCATATGTGGCAGTAGAACCAGCTTTGTCTGAATGAGCTTCAGTTTGGTAGTACTTTATGTCTCATGTTTCTTTCTGGGAGTTGTTATGAACATTAACAACCTAACAAACATCGGGTTTTCGAGTACTTAAACAGCTCTTTTGTATCAATCAGCATCAAATGTTGGTGGGAGGGGCCTTTCTTTACTTTTCAACACCAGAAAACTGTGATCATTTTATTCATGGTTCTTGTATTTTTACACAAAGAAAGAGAATCTCTTTCCTTTTACATTTTGTATTTGGACATCTCGATCGAATGAAAGCAAGAGGAAACAAAGGTCAATGATGAACTGATCAGAATCAGCATTGGGAACATGATGGAAAATGATCACCAACTGAAACTGATGGATTCAAAATGCAGATTAGCTGCCAAACCAGATGAGCATATATTTGCAACCTCATGTCTCATATTCTTGGGCCCACAAACAAGAACTCCCACACTTGTTTCCTTTCTTTCAAACAGAAATCCTACAAGATCACAACAAGCAAATCTGTGTAAGAAAGCAATTCTTGACCAAAAAAACTGTTAGACTATGCAAAATATCCACTTACTCTTGAGATCAGGCCTTTCTCCATAATGCACATTGATGGATTGAGACAATGCCTGTTTAGGCAAGCTTTCAAGCTCTCTTTCTTCATTGTAAAACAATGAGTTTGGAGAGGCTTGTGGGGTGGCCCCTTCAATGTGTTGAATCTGAGTAGTTTCTCTTGCATTTCGACTCTTGTTGAGCAGAAAAGCTGCAGTTGAAACGACAACTATGGCGATGCATATAATTAGTATGTGAAGCAGAGATCTGGCAGCAGAGGAGAAGATGATGTTGGTGTTGTGATCAATGGGGTATATGTAGTATGAGGTCAAGATTCCCATGAAAATGAGGTAGATGATGAAGGATGAGATGATGATGGCTGCAAGCCATAGCCAGCTGTTTGGGCCTAAGATTGGAGCTATTGGTGCATCGGATGGATGTGGCTTGAACCACACGGTCCGAATGGTCTGTTTTTCGGGCGATGCTGTCTGGTTTTCTCGTGTTACATATGCCTCGATTTGTAGCCTCAAGTTGGTGAACTCTGAGGGCCCACCGGATATGGGGAGTATGAGGTCTAACATGGTTAAGTCGCTGGAGTGTTTGAATGAGCTGATTAGGAGGATTTCCGGGGTTTGGAGTTTCAACGTCTCACTCGTGTGGATTAGGTCTCTTATGATGGAGATGAACGGAGTTAGGCCACTACCTCCGCTCACCAGCACCAATAGGTCATGCCTATAAAAAAAAACAAAAGTGTTATAAACCATCTCGTCTAAAAGATTAAGCAGAGAGATAAAAAGGGCCCGTTTTCATACCTTAGGAAATGAGTTGACGCTGGTCCATAAGGCCCTTCAACGGAGGCCTCAAGACGAGGAATTGAAGAAGGCGAAGAAAGCTTCTCATAAAGCTTAGTAGTCCAACTCCCTTCTCTTTTCACAACAACACTTATCTTATCACAATCAAGATTACTACTAGAAGTAATGGTGAATGGATGCCATTGCA
Organism: Scutellaria baicalensis; assembly: GCA_005771605.1. Classification (NCBI taxonomy): domain Eukaryota; kingdom Viridiplantae; phylum Streptophyta; class Magnoliopsida; order Lamiales; family Lamiaceae; genus Scutellaria; species Scutellaria baicalensis. The sequence goes on from CM016726.1 coordinate 26,711,261, forward strand.
TCTTAGATATACTAGCAACATTCAAGAACATGATGCTAGTTGGAGTATAACTCAAACCTATTAAGAAAAATAAAGTTCAATCGTTAGGATTGTCAAACAATTATCTCATCACTTGCATTAAATAAGAAAAAAAAAAAAAAACATGTCATTACTTTTGATCTTGGAGAAGTTGAGCTCGAGGGCTTGGCAGGGCAAGATCCTCGCGGACAAGAGACGAACGCCTCGTCTAGATTGCAAGAAACGGAGGTAACGGTCGATCATGAAGAGGAAGATTCCGGGGAGCATGATGCTAGCATAGCTAATGCCAACATGGAGAACAAAGAAGAAGAGAAAGAGAATGTATAGGTGATGAGTGTAGAAGAAAAGTTCAAACATTTTTCTTCTAATCTTAGGAAATGTTGTAGCCCATAAGATTAATCCAGCCACCAATGATATTTCTCCAGCCAAATTGGAAATCCCTGTTTTCTCCCATTTCACCATCTGAATTTTGCAATCTTGTTAGTAAGATTACTAATTTTGAGAAAATTCTTAACATTTTTTCCTTACTTAATTTGTTGATGACTAAATATATTCCACGTGGCATGCAAACAATGGAGTGGGGCCCATCGAAAAGAAAACTAAATAAATGATATTTACCTCGGATAGCTGATGTGTAGTGGCCCAAAAAATGATGTAGCAGAGCCCATGGGCCGAGAAAAAGGTCATGACGATATGGCCCAACCATATGTGGTACTTGATACTGGCCTCTGACGTCAGCCCAAATAGCTGCAATACGGAGGAGCCACGTGTCACCGGGAAGAAGAGGAAAGAGAGGGCTATGTTTCCGACCAATCCGAGGCGGAGCGCCGCCATGTCCAGCCTTGCTTGCCACCTGCCACCACCATTACTTTCTCAATACTATTTATTCTACAAATGTGATGTTGTAAAAATTATTTGTATCTTTCTTGTTTGGTTGGTTTAATTTCATTATTATTGAAAATCAAAGGGAGGAAAACATGGACGAGGTAAATATTTTGATTTGAGTATGGTGCTTAAATCAAATTTAGCTTAAACCAGTTATTTCAATCCCAATTGTATTTATACAATAATATTAGAACAAAAGAAATTTATTTTCTACGGTATAAAACATTGATATGAATTTGTGGGACAATCTCACATAAAATTGGTCAACAATAACCCACATGGTCGAAATTGATTTGGGAAAATATATTTGGGCAGCATATTATTCTCGCAAAATCCTATCTAATTTTTTTCTTTTCATGGGTTTCAAATATTTTTTTTTTTTGTATATTTGAGGGTGACAAATAATTGAAGCATGTGAAAAGGAGAAGTAGAAAAATTAAATTAAAGTCAACATCCCTTAAAATTACAATTTAAAGTCAAATATATTTTTAAACAAAATATGTAACGGTGTGCGTGTGTGTATCCGACTTTCAAGTTGGAACAAAACTACCAAATCAAATTATAAAACACACACACACACACACACACTACGTGCAAATAAAATAAAAATCTTACACTTTCTCTCCACTTTGTGCAGCAGATTTTGGTGTGATAATTGCAAAACTATTGTGCAAATATGTTGCAAAATTCCAAATAATGAGAGCTATAAACATGAGAAAAAATGCAAGCTCAATCCGGGATACTATCCCTAATCCTTTCATTATCACGGGCCTCCCCCATATTGCCATTCCATTATGCCCTTTCTTTTCTCTGTTGAATTCGAATAAATAGATTAGTATTCAAAATATCTTGAATGTAAACTTGTGATATAAAGTAGAATATGAAATATTAAATGGTAACAACAATTTATACCTATTATTAATTGTGTGATAGTCCCTTGAATTCTTTCCTAGGTGTAGGTACAAACAGCCCAACACAGAAATGAAGAGAATTGGGAACGTGAATTCCAAAAAAGATGCACCTGCAAGAATTAGTGAAGATCAAATTATGTGAATTTTTTAGCTATTTAATTTCTCTTACAAGAAATATAATTCCATGTGTGTGTTTCACCTCTACATAAAATATAAGCAAATACTTGAAAAATATTGTATCTCACTTTTTCTTAAATATGTTACTTTCCTTACATGGTATTTGATCTTCATAAGTTAGAAACAAAATGTATACACATATAGATACAAACCTTGGGTGGTTCCAAAATAAGTGGTAGTAGTTTGGGCCCGAAGCTTGACCAACCAGTTAGTTTTATATATATTCGTGGGATTCATAATCCATATGAAGAAGTAGCCGGCGAAGAACACCATCACGACGGCCATCAGCGCCGCCCTGACGGTGTTGTTGCCGCCATGGGAAGGTGGTGGTGGAGCCATTAATATTCCTATAGAGATGACAAAAATGATATCCGAATTTGTTGTAAAATGGAATGTTTAGAGAATGATGGGACTATATATATATTGGGAGGATTTTGTGTGACATGTGTTGCTTATTTTTTGCACACTTTTATCAAGAGCTAAGGATCCAGCAAGAAGCATGACTCACCCCACCCCACACACATATACCCAACAAAAATTTGAAGAAATTAAGTAAACCCACCCCCCCCCCCCCCCCCCAAAACAAAGTGAAGTGTAAAATGTAAAGTGACATGTTGGAATTAAACTAAAATAAGTAAATTGGCATGATTATTTGAGAAGGTCAAGATGAAAGGGATATTATGGAAATGGAATGTTGAAGAATCCCCAATTGATGGATGGTTCATGCAATTAAATCACATTGAAGTGTACGTCACTTGGAGGCTCCAATGAAAACTTGAGGTTCACAATTTATCTATACACCACATGTATAATATTAATTCCATACATATAGATGAACAAGTATACAAATTAAATGACAGAAATTCAGCATTAAGGAATATGTGAACAATCATGTTTATATATAGGTATTTGTATTTGTATTTTTAAGACGCAATACATTATTCATTTCGTAAATGAAAAAAGAAAAAGGAGAATATTTTTTCTCAAATATCATTTATAATGCATTAATTATTAATTATTACACCCCTAGCCATATATCGACCCAACATTTATCCATCATGTTAAGCAATTTTTTTAATATAATATGAATATTATAAATTTGATCAAATTGTGTATAAAAGTGTATCAAACTGAAAAGGGTTATTTTGGTTTTTGGTCTTTTGTGTGTTGGAGTACAAACAAAAATAACGTATATTATTCTATGAGAAAGGAATTATGTATTATCATGAATACTTTTATTGATTTAATTACTAAATAGTACTATTTAAATCTGACTATTAATTAATGGAAACTAAATGTAAAGTGTGGAAGTCTTGTGTTTTTGGTGAGCCCAAAAATCATGGTCTGTGTGTTTCGTGTGTGTTTCCACGTGTTTGGCTTTCGGATTTGGCCAGAAAATGAAATTATATCATTTTCATTTTTATTTTACTTTTTAAATCCCATTTTATTTTCTTTTTATATGTGAGATTAACTAATGGCTTTGTTCATTGATTAAGGGTTTTTGTTTGAAAATAAATTGAAGTTTTGAAGGTTCTTATTCTTTTGCAAAATATATAGGAATTTTATTAGTGCTTCAAAAATATTTGTCAAATTAGGGATTCAATGTATAAATATATATATATATATATATATATTTCCAATAGTCATGTTATATTATCCACAGTATACACATTAATATGTGTCCACTGCTGACGTGTCAAGTATCAGATATATCAATTAATTTTATTTTCTATATAATCATAGAGTAAGATCATTGGACATATTAAGAGCGGCCCATGATAGACATAGTAACTGTATACTTGTGATAAAAGTTTTATGCAAAATAAAAATTGTGAACAGGAAAATTTAATGTGAGAAAATTTTCTAATTAAATAGGAACTTAACCATTATATTGCTGAATTTAAATCTTTTTAATTGGCTTTAGCAAGCAATATTTGTCACGCTTGATCATCCACTAGATTTGATCAAAACACAATTTGAAATTTGATTTTAGTTAATTAGAGATAAACTTAGATGAAGTGGTTCGTATCGTGCCGCACTATTTTAAATTCAATTCGTATACATTCTCCATCGTCATCTGGATTATTCTTTAAAAGGAAAGAGTAGTAAAACATAGTTGATTTGGAGAAAAAATTATCATATTTATATTAGACAGAATATTATAATAAAATATTTATAAAAGAAAAATGAACATACATTAAAAAAAATCATTAATAAATGAATATATAATGGGCTCAAATTGTTGGATTTCAAACGCATTAATTATCATCCCTAATTTTATAGTAGTATATTATAACAACACCAAATTTGTCCACCCACAAGTGAATTAAGATTGATGGACGAAAGCACTTTGTTCTACACATTAAGTGGCAAAGAAATAAGATAAATAAAATGATTGGAGCACACAAATAGTTGGTTTTAATTTAGTTATTTAAAATGGAATTTTGAAGATGGAAATAATATGGTTGCCAAACAAATGTACAAAAAGGTCGAGCACTTTATGGGGCAAATAAGAATGAGAATCTAATGAGATAAAAACAAGCTGCATATTCAACAGTATCTATTGTATTCTATGCCAAACACCTGCCTAATATTATAAACAACAAAACTCGCGTGCAACCGTCGCACATGCGACGGAATTCCAGATCACATACTTATAGCTGAAAAAGACATACTTATGAGTGTAAAAGACATACTTTTAAAACTCATGTTTATACCTATAAAAATATACTTATAAAACACATACTTATAGCTGAAAAACACATACTTATACCTATAAAAGACATACTTGAATTTGGTCGCATGTGAGACAGTCTCACAAGAGACCAACTCTATTATAAATATTCCTTTTTCATTTGAGAAATTTCAGTTTTTTGTTTATAATTAATGACAAAATTATTTTGCGATGACAATAAATAAACAAGTGAACTATAATTAATGTATTGTTTAATACATTGGATAAGTTGTCTTCAAAGATTTTAAAAAAAATTACTACCTCCGTCCCAAAATAAATGACGTTTTAGCCTTTTGCACATATATTAAGAAATGTGATAAAAAGTCCAATCTACCCATATTTAAGTTTAATTAATGAGGTGCTTTTATCTTTTTAACACATTTAATTTAAGGTGAGTAAATAGGGGTATATTTGGTATATTACATGTAAATATGCTTTGGAATACGAAAACGACAATTATTTTGGGACAAATTTTAGTTGCTAAAACGTCATTTATTTTGGGACGGAGGTAGTATATAGTAATAGATTGTTGTATATCATGTTTCTTTATAATCTTATATGAGACTATCTTATTAAATGTATAAATCTATGAAAATGAATTTAATTAATGAGTGAAATGAATCTGTTTCACATATAGTATTCATAAAACTGGTGCACACAGGAATAAATAAATATGACAAACAATATTTCTAAAAAACTCAACTCATGAGAAACTTTTGGTGTTCCAAACGCCCTATTAAAATTCTATAGTTTTGTTTAAAATATTTAATGAGCTGACGTGGCACAACGAAAACCACAGTTTTAATTTAACCTACTTTTATATAAACATACATATATTTATTTCAAATCCGTGCACTAATAGTGGAATGGCAGTTGACACGTGGATCTAGCAGGAATTGAAGGCTTTTTTCAATCTATACCACACTAGCCCGCCCCCAAACTCCCGAAGTGCCAGACCCAATATAAGATTGGATCGGGTCAGCCCATTTTCTGGTGATTAATTTGGCCCAGCCCAAAGTCTTGGGAAGTTCAAACTTCACTGATCAAACAGAGAAGAATGGAAAATCATGGTTCATTTTCATGATTATAGAAACACCTCATACTTGCTTGCTATACTCTGTCACGCTAATGCATTCTACTTAATCGAGGATCAATACATCTCGAATCACCTGCATCGGCATGTATTTTTCTGTATTCACGGGAACCAAAAAACATCGATTTTCAAGCTTTTGAAACGATCTACACGCACATCTCTACTGCTAATCATTTAGACAATTTCAACAAGATTATGTAGAAAATGGTACTGGGAGAAAAGAACAATAAGTTCAGTACATGATAACAAGTTAAAAAACACGAACTATTGCAATTCAGAGCAATAACATGAATGAGAAACATAGCATCAAAGATAGAAAGGGATTTCAGGAACTCTCTTGCAATACAGTTCTTCCATAGATTGACAGATAAAACATGATAGAGAATGTAAGGATGATAGAAGCATAACAAGAAATCTACAATGAACGGATGTTATGACAGCTATAACATGTATTTTCGCACATAAATAGTTGCTGAAACGAACACAATGTACGTACAAATCTTTTACGTGTACTTGCAGAATTTTGTTGGAGATAGGTAACAATTATTATCAGAAACCTCAAACACAAATCGATTATTTGATAGATGATAATTGATTGCCACCTTTCAAATTAGGTTCAGAAACATCTATAGGCAAGCGCGACCATGCCACTGAAGAATTACGTCTCCTCTGCAAAACCACAAAGGCAGATAGCAGCAAGAACATTGCAGCAATCAAGGGAACCAACGTGCCCATATGCCCTTTCTTCCAGCTTCTCCACACATAATCAGCGCAAACCTCTCCACCAAAACTTCCCATTGAATTGTTCAACTTCCATATCTCAATCCCATTAAGAATGGCATCAACAGATTGTGCTAAACTCATGTTTGATGGCCCCACACTCACGACCAATTTTCCCGAGCTCTTGTCCTCAACCACAAAATCAGCATAAAATGGAGAAGCCAAAAGTGCACTTGTAATGTCCGATAAGTCCAGATTCTCGTATGCTAAGTTCCCATTCACATAAACATTGAAGTACAGCATGTATGTTGCTATACTTGCTATATCACAAAAATGCAGCCTCACCATATGCCTATAACCCTTCTCCACTTCAAACGACCATGTCATATTCACATTAGGAATCAATTTATCCGAGCTTTTTATCACCCTTGCGGTGTTGTATACATTATCGGGCCCGACTTCCCTACTCGCCCCACCCATTCTATACTTAATTCTGCCCCCAAAATGAACTACTTGGGAGCCATCATCTGATACCAAGTATTTATCATCTGTCACCCAAGTCCTCCATAGTGAATCATTAAACGGTGTCACTTTGAGCCCTCCTACATTCACTCTATGCACAGTCTCAAAACCATTTTCCAATAACCCCTGAATCCTCTCATTCTTCTCAAAATCAACCAACTGCGCCACATCCGCAATCAAGTCTTGCGGAGCAGAAATTACTTCTATAGCATTCACGAAACCAAATCTCGATTTCTCAGAGGGCAAAATTGTAATTTTCACCTCATCGGAAACAACCGGAATCACAAATTCCTTAATTACGGGGGAATTATCGGTTTTCGAGAGGCGAAAGTTGCGTAATAACAAAAATCCGTTGGCAACGACATGAAACTCAGCTTCGTAAAGATTATTGTAATTATTATTTCGAAGTGGATGAAAATGGAGGCGTACCAGATGATGAATTCCGCGATCTCTTATCGGAAAAAAGTAATGCGTTGGGCGATCGAAGGCTCTAGCAGTGCGGTACAGCGGCGAAGCGGAATCGAGAACAGAATTGGCGCTCTCGAGCTGTATAGTCCGGGTTGAGGTGAGGAACCGCGAGTCGTCGCCGGTGAAAACTCGGTGATCGGAGTCCAACGTCTCAGATGTGCTAGAACCACAGTTTATGAGGAAGTTGTCGTTATGGGAGAAGAAAGAGGCGCAGGTTGTGAGAGAGAAGAGGAAGGTGGAGATGAAGAGAGAGAAAGTGGAGGAGGAGGTTTTCTTCTTCGCCATTGAAGCGAGCTTGATTGGAATTTTTGAGTCTTTGCTGACTTTTCATTCGACATGACATGGTTGGGTTACTAGAAACGCTGGGGACCACGGAACAATCGCACTTATCCAATTCAACGCTTTTACCTAATTTAATGGTTACAGCTAGCATTTGCTAAGATATCGTTTTGCCCTACAGTTAAATTGGACCGTTAAATTCGGGTCCGTTTGGAGTATGGGTCGGGTTTCTCCGATATCTGACCCATATCTTTGACCAGGCTCAATTACTTGATCCAATAATGTCCAACTGTCCAGCCTTAATAAATTGATTCATTCAATCTATAACCTAATATAATAGTAAAAGATTTACACAAATGTTATTTTCTCAAAATTTTCTGTCATAAAAAAATGGGAAAAAAATTTCTTAGTAAACACTTTTGAATGCTATTAAACATATACACCAAAAAAAAAAAAAATAGAAAACAATTTCTTTTCAAGTAAGTTCCATGTGAGATCGTCTTACAATCATGTTACCTGAGACATGTAAATTCATAAACCACACTTCATAATTCATATATAAATTGGTAGATATGAGTTTCATTTATAACTAAAAATAATTAATCTCAAGAGAAAATTTGTGAAATTGTCTCACACAAATTTTTTTTTTATCGATAAAATCCATAACCTTAAAGAAGTAACATACAAAATACAAGCACAAAAACTTGTGTGACACTAACCCCTTTGAACCATAAATCATATGTAAATTGTGAAGTGTTGGTTTTGAATCGTCTATTTCACGTAAATTCGTAAGATGGTATCACGTTTATGGTGACAAATTTAATGGTGACAATCAATATAGAATCATGATAGAAATACAAAAACTTACGTGAGACGATCTCACATATAGTTCATGTGAGACGAATCCTGTTTACCCACTAACCAAACTCATTTCCACAAAATTATACATGAATTGTGAAGAATGAATTTTTTATTGACCCATCTCACATGAAATGATTCGTGAAACGGTCTCATATAAAACTTACTCAGAAAACGAAATTGACTACTCTAAATATGATCCTAATTCTATTGAATTTGGTCTCAACTTTTTCACTACTAAACTTCAACAAAATTATATATCTAAATGTATTGTTTAATCAAAATAGAGCACATACAAGGAATTTGAATTATCTAATAAAATTACATAACATGAGATCCACCATTTTACTTGTGCCAAATAGAATAGTTTTATCATACCACGAACTTATATATATCATGAGAATGAAATCAAAATGATTTATAATTCTCCTTATCTACCACTAGCATAATGGATTAACTAAATCCAAATTTGTATATAATTTGTGAAGTATACATTGTGTCGATTAACTCGTCTCATATAAAATGATTGACGTGACGGTCTCATATGAGACTCAATATTTAATAGGAAAAATACGGGAATTCAATATCAACAAATAAAATAAAAACTAGAGAAATAAAAAAACCTGGTCTTTAGAAATTAATCAAATTTGTTTTATGAACGAAAAGTTATGGGGCCACGATTAATTAGTCACGCCTCTTGTATATTTCGTAGACGTTCCAACATTTTATTTTTCTGACAAGAGACGTTCCAACAATTTGTTTCTCATTAAAGTGAGGTTAGGTATATCTTATAAGGTATCACATCATCATTACATATGCATAAGTTTTATTTCTAATACAGCTTATCTATATCTTGAACTAGTATAAGCCCCGTGTAATACACAAGTTCAACTATATTGAATTTAATAAATGAAGTAAAAAAAATTATATAGAAAAAATTTATAATTTTATATCCATCTAAGTTAATATGAAATATAATGTAATTTTAATTAATATATTATTTAACTGTTGAAATAAATATTTCATAATGTAATGTGTAGATAAATTATATTGTATACATATTAAAAATATTAAATAATTTTTAAATATATTATTTCACAATTACATATTTCTAGTGAAGAAAGAATCTTACATGTATAAAAGGATAGATTGTCATATTAAAAAAAATGTTCATTATGACATAAGTTATATATATATATATATAGTTTGTATTGAAAAAACTATCAATAATTTAATTCAATACTTTAATTTTTTTAATTATATATATATATATATATATTAATATTTATATATATCTAAAAAATATCTATATTTATAAGATAATTTATTTATATAGAAAAAAGAAAAAAGTTCATGTGAGAAATAATTGTTCGAGCTTCGTATTAGTGTCATGTGACACTTTGGTCCTTCTTTTATATATAGATGTGTGTGAATAACATATTCAAATTATTAAATAATTTTTAAATGTATGATTTCAATATTATATATTTCTAATGGAGAAAAAATAGTACATGTATACATTGATAGATTGTCACATTTGAAAAAAATTGGTTCATTATAGCATGAGTTTTTGTAGTTTGTATTGAAAAAATTATCGATAATCTTTTTCGATATTTTAATTTTTTTAATTATATATATATATCCACATATATTAATATTTATATATATTTAAAAGATATCTATATTTATAAGATACTTTATTTAAATAGAAAAAAACATTTAATGTGATAATTCATTTTTCGAGTTTTGTATGAGTATCATGTGTCATTTTTTGTCCTTCTTTTATATATATAGATGTGTGTAAATAAATTATATATATATTGTCTTCATATTAACAATATTAAATAATACTTAAATATTAATTTTTTCTAGTGAAGAAAAAAATCTTACATGTATAAAATGATAGATTGTCGCATTTGAAAATTTGGTTAATTTATTATAGCAAAAAAAAAATTTATAGGAAAAAAGTTTTTTTTTTTATAGTTTGTATTGAAAAAATTATCAATAATCTTTTTCGATATTTTAAAAATTTTAATTATATAAATAGTAATCTTTATATAAATCCAAAAGATATCTACATTTATAAAATAATATTGTTTAAATAGGAAAAAAACATTTGATGTGAGAATTAATTGTCCAAACTTTGTATGAGTGTCATGTGTCACTTTTGATCCTTTTTTATATATATATAATATATGCAATATAATATAGTTTTAGTTAATATATTATTTACTATTTAAATACTATGTAGTTTTATGTATAAAGATTTTATATATAATGTAGTTTTATAATTACTCTTGGTTTTAAGGTAGTTCTATATATAAATATTTTATACATATATAAAATGATAAATTGTCACATTTAGAAAATTGGTTAATTTATTATATTATGAATTATTTTTTATAGTTTGAGAAAATTATCAATAACCTTTTTTGGTATTTTAATTTTTTACTTAAATATGTAGTAATTATATGTACATATATATGTAAAAGACAATTATATTTAAAAGACAATTTATTTAAATACAAAAAGGAAAAACAAACATTTAATGTTAGAATTAATTACTCAAACTCTATAAGAGTGCCATGTGACACTTGTGACTATTGTTTTATATATATATAAAGATAAAGATATCATATACAGTTTTGGCTCATTTCCGTGATTTACAAATAAATAAATTGTATGGAAAAAAGATATAAGACTTCTTGGTTAACTTCTACTTCATGGATGTCGCGATGTCTTGAATTTTAAAAATTTGTTTGACATCCAATACGTAAAAATTAGTTGAGGATGTTGACAATCTTTTGCGGAAAAATGGATGATTATTTAAATTGTAAGATTATGTTGATAGATATAATGTATTTATAATAATATGGTCTAATGTGAAAAATTATGGTTGCCTATTTTAGTGTGGTGAACTAATTATTTTCTTGAAGTTGTATTTGGAGAATTTGATTTGGAAGTCAAGATTTATAATGTGTTTCAAATATATCACAATTATAAATATTAAAAAATCACTCAAATTGCTAAAAATTATTCTGAAATGTTTGGGTCAAAAAGGACTGCAATTAGGTGTGTAGAATAAGTTACAAATTATTTCTTATAATCCGGACCAAAAAAAAAAACAAAACAAATACTTCAATTTTCGCAACAAACACGCCTTAATCTGACATCACCATGTTTAACGGTCAGATTTTTTTGCCGACTATGATCTCCTACATGCACCCTCACCCTACATAAAATACACCCCTGAAAAGCGCTTATCCAATCACCTACTGCCACGCGTCCCTCACGATAAATAGTTATTATATGCACATAGCTATTATCTTATGCTTTATTTCCACAACCCTACATTTTGCGAAGACTTTCTGCGAAGCTTTACCAATTCTCTACGCGTCTGCGGGTACTGTTTTCGGTACAGCTTTTCTCTTTCTCTATATATGCATACGAATTTCTGTTCTCATATGGTTGTTTCTTCCTTGTGCTTCTGTAATTTTTTAATTTTATGTTGTATAATAATTAGGGTTAGGATTTAATTGAAACATCGGTGCAGATTTGGGCTGTTGACTGGTGTTTTTGGTAAGGATCTTAATGCTTTTGGCGATTCTATCAAAGATTGTCTCGTTTCTTGATTTATAGCTTGTTGGAGTGATTCTGTTGTGTTCTGCTTTTTTGCCTTTGGTTTTTAGGTGATGGAATTAGAATTTGTAATCAGGGTTTGAGTTTGTAGTTTTCGATCTCAACTTTGAAAATCAACAGAATTTGAGTCCGTTGATCGTTTATTGGTGTAGATCTACGGTTCTGGTGGCATTTTTTGGAAGATCGTGGTGTGATTTGTGTAGATATTTTGGTTGAATTGAATATTTGGTTGCTTATGGAGTTGTTGTGGTTTTTGGTGCTGTTTTAGGTGATATGATTAGAATCATAACCAGGATTTGATTTTGTAATTTTGGATTTCACTGTTAAAATTGAGAAACAAATTCTGCATTGACTTTCATATCTGTGTAGATCTGACGTTTTGGTGGCTTGTTTTTGAAGATTGTGGTTTGATTTGTGAGTATTCCGATTTAATTGAATTTCTGGTTTCTGACAATCTTGGTGGCGGATAAAATAGATTTGTAATTTTTTGCTTTCTGTTTTCTAGATATCTGGGTTGTGGGTTCATCTTACCCATCTTCCTTTGCTTTTTACTTTTTGAATTAGTGTTGATCTGAGTTGATTGATTCCAAAAAAATATAAATTTGTATTTAAGCTACACAACCAAGAAAATAGTCTTTATGTGGTATTGAATGTTATGTTTTTCCTTCAAAAATGTCGTTTATTCATGGAAGGTTTAATGGTTTAAAAAACGAGGAGTGTCTCCTCAATTAAAATTAAAGCTGAGGTTGAAAACTTCTTCAAGCTGATTTCAATTGGAAATGAGAACTCAATTTTTATTTTCCCCTTTTATGATGAAAATCTCAAAGTAGGTAATTTAGGTACTGATCTATTTTTCCAGAATACATAATAGTGGACTCTTGATTGATTACTTGGTGAGTCCTACTTTTCGTTATTTTGCTTTGTTTGTTTACTTTTTGGTACTGGTATATGATTAGAAATTTGTCCTTGGAGCCAGCAAAACCCAGGTCCCTTCCATGTGAACTTAGTTGTTGTTCTTGTTATTGCCCTTTCCCTTTGTTTTTTTTTTTTTTTTTGAGCAGAAGTTGGTTATAGAACTTCCTTCATACTTACAATATTTATTTATCATGATGTTAAAAGTTGATTTCCTTTCTTACCAAATGTATAGCATAACATATAATTTTTACGATAGTAAATTTGTCTATAGATTTGGTTGTAGCACTTGTCTTCCTCTTCTCATGGTTTATCTCATTTGTCCTTGCAGTTATAGTGAAATTGAAATGAGTCGCCCACAAGAACCACACAGGCCTTTTCTTCCATTCGGAAATCCTTTCCGGAGGATATCACCTAAAGGTTCATACCTGTCCCCAAAGCTTCATGCACTGTTGAATACTTTTGAGGAGACATTGGCAGGCAGGATCGAAAAGCTTAAGCCAGCAGGTAGGGAAGATGTCCTGCGCTTATCTTGGATGAGATTTGCAATGGAGACACTCTGTGAAATTCATACTGACATAAAAACTCTAATTACGGCCCTAGAATTCCCTGTTTGTGATTGGGATGAGAAATGGATAGATGTGTATTTGGATGATAGTGTGAAGTTGCTTGATATCTGTATTGCTTTCAGCTCTGAGATTTCTCAGCTGAAACAAGGCAACCTCTTTCTTCAATGTGTTTTGCATAACTTGGGTGGTGCCTCCAAGCAGTTTGTACGGGCCTCTTCCTCACTGGATGGATGGAGGCAGCATATTTCTTCAAAGAATCCAAGATTCAATAACTGCTTCTCTGCCATGGACGAGCTGGCCCAGAAGCTAGACCTGCCCAAAATCAAGAACTCAGCTAAGGGAAAGGTTTTGATGCGGGCAATGTATGGAGTCAAGGTGGTTACTCTATTGGTGTGTAGCATATTTGCTGCAGCATTCTCTGGTTCTGTAAAGAAGTTAATGGACATACAGCTCTCCGAGACGTGCATGTGGGCTGAAGCCTTTGGTGATCTTCAGAGTTTTGTAAATACCGAAATTAGAAGTATATACTCAGGAGGGAAGGTGACGGTACTGAAAGAGCTAGAAGCTGTGGATACATGTGTCAAGAAGTTACACCCCATAGTGCAAGAAGGGGCAGATGCTGTTGGAGCTGAAGCATTGCCAGACTCTACATCAGAATTAGGAAAATCGGCAGAAACACTTTCACAAGGACTTGATCTGCTCGCAAAGGAAGTAGACGGGTTCTTCCAGATTGTTCTAACCGGACGCGATGCCTTGCTTGGTAACCTTAGGATCGGTGGGGATGTTGCTGACGGAGTTCGAGTTAACAACAAAGTAGGAGGGCGGATGTTTAGTTGAACTTTAAAAGTGAAATCACTCATGTGTACACAAGTGTGTAGTAGTGTCGGAGTGTTGTATTTTCGGTTTGAATATATAGTAAAGATATGTGCTTGTGAGAAGGGGTGGTATGTTACTGGTAATGTAATCGATGAAAGCTTAAACTCTCTATATGTAGTCTTTATTATATATATCCAACTTGTATTTCAGGCTTGAATCCCTCTCTCTTTCGCTCTTTTCTCTCTCTGTCAAGTTTACTGAAAATGGTGATTGGTGGAAACTGAAGGCATCCAACTTTAACCAACTATTTGATTGTATTCTAAATCATGATGATTATTGAAAACTTCAATTTTCCTAATTTATATGGACATTTGGGGATAGGTGGTGTATTAAATGGTTTAGTTCATCAATGGAAGGTTCCAAGAAAAATTGCATCAGTGGTTCTTAAAAGTTAATTCTTGAATATCTGGTCAAAATTTTGTTTCAAGTAACCCTTAAATCCTCATTTTATACACATAACCATCATCATGTGAAGTTTGTTCTTGAAAATTAAAGAAAGAAAAAAAGGAAAATGTAAAAAATGGAAATGAGAATAGAAAGTGCAGTAAAGAAACAAGTGTGTGGTTACGGATAGAAGGAGAGAGGAAAAGTGAGAGTTAGGATCACATTCACGGGTAACGTTCCAGTTCAAAAGTTCACACGCTAGCTCTACTTTCTCTCTCTAGAAATCTGCAAAAAGTCATTATTCACCACCACCCTGCAACGGGATAATTTAATGTCTCTCCTTTCTGCTTTCCGACTCCCTCATACCTACTCTCACCCACACAATTTCATCACCATTCTTCTCCCCCATCTCCCTGCCTTTGACCATCTTCACACATTTTTCCCTTTTTTTTTGCTATGTCTGTGGAGTCGAGCTCTGGTTCGGCCGATCATGGCGGTAGTAATATCAAAGGAGTGCCTACTCATGGTGGAAGATACGTTCAGTACAATGTGTACGGAAACCTCTTCGAAGTTTCCAGGAAGTATATTCCTCTTAGGCCTGTCGGACGTGGGGCTTATGGCATTGTTTGGTAATCATCAATTCTTTCTTCTCTGTTTTTGTGTTCTTCTACTTGTGGTTCACTTGTTACAATTAGTTTGTTTAGACTTGATTGTTTAATGATTCAAACATTTTGTTGCTTGGTGGCATGAATTGGAGAGGGTTTGGTTATAACTGTTGGGAGATTATTGATTATTTCCGAGTGCTTGTTCCTTTTGGAGTCTAATTTGTGGATGTTGATTGCGAGCTGAAATAATGATTGGGTGTAGGGGAAGTACTGAATTCTTACCGCATGCTCTTGAATTTGTGTAGAAGATGACTATGGATTGCATTTTGATATTAGTTTCGCATGTAGACCATAGATATTCTGCTTGTTGTAAGTTGGATGTTATGTTTTTTCTTGTTGAAGGTCATCTGGCTTTGGTGGATTGTGATGTAACTCATTCAATTCTTGAATATGGTGCCAAGATATACTGTTTCTTGAACGTTTTTCTGATATAATATTCATTGGGAGTACTATATTGGTAGCTTTCATTTAAAGGATGTTATCCATACATAGTATAGCAGAATAACGTCGAACTTGTCCTGGGAATTATTGCATTATTGACATATGGTTAACTTATTTGGCTTTTGGGAATCCTTGTGACATGCTTCTATAAAGTAACTTGACAACATAAATAACCATGTTTTTCTTTTGTTGCCATTGTTCTCAATAATGTGTAGATTTCCAACTTGTCTCTTCAGTTGTTATAATTTATTATCCAATATCTGGGTTTTGGGAAGTTTTCAAAACTGATGCCTAACATGATCTTGAGTCTTAGAGTTCATTTTTGTTCTTCGGGTTCTAATGTGATTTCTATTGGTTTTAGTGCGGCTGTAAACTCAGAGACACGTGAAGAAGTTGCCATTAAGAAGATTGGCAATGCATTTGACAACATAATTGATGCAAAGAGAACATTACGGGAAATAAAACTTCTGCGTCACATGAATCATGATAATGTGAGAATTATGTACATATGCCCTATCATACAACTCTTGACTTGCTTGGACTTGATCATTTTCTAATTCTTTTCTATTTGAAAAGGTGATTGCAATTAAAGACATCATACGGCCTCCTCTAAAAGAGAACTTCAATGATGTCTACATTGTCTATGAACTTATGGACACTGATCTTCATCAGATTATCCAGTCCAACCAATCATTGACTGATGACCATTGTCGGGTTTGGCCTCAGTTCCTTACATGTCTCGTATAAGATTTAGATCATGTCATAAATGATAAAACTCTGCATTACTTTGTCCTTCTTGAGATTTCATATAGATAAAGCTGTATTCTCTTTGACTTTGGCCCCCATGTACAATAACGGCCGAATTAACTTTCATCCAAATTTTGCAGTATTTTCTTTACCAAATTCTGCGAGGACTTAAATATGTTCATTCTGCAAATGTCTTGCACCGCGATTTGAAACCAAGTAATTTGCTCCTCAATGCAAACTGTGACTTGAAAATTGGAGATTTTGGGCTTGCAAGGACGACATCTGAGACCGACTTCATGACTGAGTATGTTGTCACTCGCTGGTATCGAGCACCAGAGCTGCTCCTAAATTGTTCGGAATACACAGCTGCAATCGATATCTGGTCTGTAGGGTGCATATTTGGTGAAATCATGACAAGAAAACCTCTTTTTCCTGGCAAAGATTATGTTCATCAGTTGAGACTTATCACAGAGGTATTTTCAGCTAATCTAGACAAAATTTGTCAATCTTTTCCTCTCTCAGTCAGCTTCTCAATGTCAGCATTAAAATTGTAAGATATATTTGTCTTAAGACCCTTTTTTTGGAGCAAGTATAATTTAGGACAAATATTCGATCTTGTTTTCATGCAACTTCATCCATTGATTGGCATAGATATTTCCTTTGTAATTCGACTGTAGTTTGGATACTAATGCTCTATTTTCCCCGTTATTCTGCAAAAGCTCATAGGCTCGCCGGACGATGCCAGTCTCGGGTTCCTTAGGAGTGACAATGCCCGTAGATATGTTAGGCAGCTTCCTCAATACCCAAAGCAACAATTTGCTTCAAGATTTCGCAACACTTCTGCTGGAGCCCTCGATTTACTCGAGAAAATGCTCGTTTTTGACCCAAGCAAACGTATTACTGGTATATTGCTCTCACTAGCTCTCACTATTATGTTTCAAGTGACACATGAACATACAATACCATAATTGATATACCTTGTTTCTTGATCGTGGTTCAGTTGATGAGGCTCTCTGCCACCCATACTTGGCCCCTCTGCATGATATCAATGAGGAGCCTGTTTGCCCTCGGCCTTTCGTTTTTGACTTCGAGCTGCCATCTTTTACCGAAGAGAATATTAAAGAACTGATCTGGAGGGAAGCCATAAAGTTCAACCCAGACCCAACTCATTGAGGAGTGTAATTTTATGGTGTAGAACAATGTGATCATCTGACATCTATAGAAACATGTATTGAACAAGATAAAAATCCTCAAAAGAAATGAGTAATAATTGTAGTGGAGATATATGAAATATTGTCTTTCTGTTGTTGTAGCTGCATTTCATTTGACTGTTATATTTGCTGTGAGTATTGTTGTACAAAAGAGATCCAAGTAAACCTTCAAACTTTGCTAGATGTTTCTGTAATTTTTGAGTGATAAATCTTGAGATATATCTCATTGCTGTCTCTTCATATCTTTGATTTTGATTTGTTGTTGTAGCACCCTAAGGGTATGTTTGGAACGGAGAAAATCCCTAAGGGTATGTTTCTTCCTATCCAACCTAATTCAATAAACGCACCCTAAGGTTATGTTTGGAACGGGAAAATCCCGTCGTTGAAATCGCAGAGTTTGAAGTAAAGGTGAATAATCAGAATCCATCACCATGGTGGTTCTGAAATTGTGTTTTAATTTTGTTAACTACTGTCAAATGAGTAGAACTTGAACGAGCTCTAATCGAATCAAATTGGAGTAGCTTGATCATAAATTTCTAATTAATTTTATTGAGAATTTGAGTCAACTAATCAATTTTGTAGTTTACAAGGTAATATTTAAAAAAAAAAAAAACACACATAAAAATTGACAAAAAAAGAAAAAGGTAAAATTAAAAACGCAAATTCACAAAAGAGATTATTAATTAATGGATTATTAACAGCACACAAAATCAAAAGTAATTCATTCTATTGGAACATGTTTGTAACACCATACTATCAACGCTTAAATTCTCCGCCGGAAAATCACACATCCCCTGCTCCGCCTCCCCTGCTCCGGCAGAAGCTCACACGGCGGCGGCACCACCCCGCTGGTGATCCCCGCCACATCAGTGCAACTCCACGGAACCTTCTTCGCCTTCTTCGCCAATCCAATACTCACATTCGACATACAAATCCCCGTGAAAGGATCGCCGGCGATCCCCTCCAGGCGCGCTGCCATCGTCGCGTTCTCCGCCACCACGTCGCGGTAGTTGATCCCCCTGATATCCGGCATCGCATTGGGATCGTAGTGATTGTCTGCGTGGGAGCCATAGTTTCCGGTGATCCAGAACACCCATTTCATGGTGTGTAGATTCATTCCTTTGACGTAAATGTCTCTGACGTAGCCTCCTCTCCCGACGCCTGTTTTGATTCTGACGCCTGACTCGGTGTTGATGGCGGTTATGTCCTGAGCTCTCACATCCTGGATTCCGCCGGACATCTCGCTGCCTAGGGCTATGGCGGCGCTGTAGGGGGAAATGCAGGTGAGGCGGCGGATTACCAGTTGCTTCGTCGGCATGTTGTAGCTGATCCCGTATTCGTCCCATCCGCTTTTCACTGCTATGCAGTCGTCGCCGGAGACGATGTAGTTGTCTTCAATTCTTGTGTTTGTGCAAGAATCTGAATTGGGAAAATTGAAGCAGCTGAGATCGTGGAAACGAAATTGATGAGGCTGAAAATTAATTGAGTTACATGTATATATACCTGGATTGATCCCATCTGTGTTTGGAGATGTGACTGGAGCAAGGATTGTTAGCCCTTGGATAATTATATTGCTGCAATCCCATCAACATCAGTTAACACAGAGGTGATGAGAGAGAGAGAGAGAGAGAGAGAGAGAGAGAGAGAGAGAGAGAGAGAGAGAGACCTGGAGTAAACAGGATGAACATTCCAAGAAGGAGAATTGAGAAAGGTAAGATTGGAAATCTGGATGTTTTGTGAGTGCATAATTTCAATGAGATAAGGCCTTGTGTATTTCAGTTTCTTCTTGTGAAATTGTTGCCACCATATCTCTCCTTGCCCATCTATTGTCCCATTTTCACCTTTTTCAAATTCAAATCAACAAAAATTGAGCCAATCCCATTTCATTTATTACCAAGAAAAATGATTGATTTCTTTTTCTTCTAGGAAAACATTAATTAATACAAAGAAATCAAGAATATTCTTACCAGTGACCACAACATCAGTGAGATTGGTTCCGAATATCAGACTAATGTATCTGCCCCCAGCTGTGTCTCTTCCGTGACCGTACGATGGCAGGGGGTCCACCACGCGCCACGTGTTTATATCCTGTAATAACACATTCCTAGTATGATGATCATGTGAACCAACAACAGCCCTAATACTACTAATACTAATACTAATACTAATACTATTGGCGCGTGTGTGTGTAGTGTATGTGCACCTGAGAAGCAAGAAGAACTGCATCTTTCTGGAGATAGAGAGTGAAATGGCTGGTGAGGTTGAAGCTTCCAGTCAGCCATTTTCCAGCGGGGACGACGAGCTGGGCTCCACCCTCCGATGCATATTGGCTTAGATCATCAACGGCTTGACGAAATGCCTCTGTATTCAGTGTCTCACCATCTCCAACTCCACCATAATCCACTATTGATGCACTGTGTTCTCTGCAACTAATGGCCATGTAATCGAATGACTCCAGAATCCTCGTTTTTCGGCTTTCGATTCTCTCCAAAACAAGCACTCCAAGAAGCACAACAACCAGCTGGATTGCCTTCATCACCACCATCATCTCTCACCAACTATTAAGACTTCTATAACAAAAGAAAAAATGTTTTGAATTAAAGGGATTGTTGTTGTTCAATATAAGTATTGACTTAACAGAAGAATAAAGGAGAAGAAGGAAGATTAAGTGCAATGGTTAGCTACCTTAAGTGTTGCAGATGAGCTAGTCTTCAAGTAGTTCATTGTTTGGGAAATGTTTGGTGTAGTTACCAACTATTTATACTAAATTGGTAGTTACTATTTTCTCTAATTTTAAAATGTCCATTATGGTTTATTAGTTAATTAGGATAAATAGTTATGTGGATGATGCATTTGCTATAGTTGATGCAGACCCATTATGAATTTGCAATTCTTTGAAAAGTACTATATAAGATGGATTTGCACACATGTAATATCACCACATGTATATATCAGCCTGGTTTTTTTTTTTTTTTCCCTTTCTTTTTTCTCCCTAATTTCATATGTTTTACAAAAAAATTAATTTCACAAATTAGGGTTTTTGTGGGTGAAATTAAATTATAAGGTTAACTAAAAGTGAAATGGGGAAAGAATGTACTGTGAACTCTGTGATTATGGTATTTGTATTTTTTCAGTTGGAAAGTAGTTAATGGGACCCCCACGATTTGTGCTTTATTGTGGGTGAGTGTCCATATTCTATCCCGTGAGCCTCCACGCAGACAAACCCCACCATTGTCGCCAAGCAACCCACTTCTTCACGGGGACTCATTGCCTGTGGCCCACCACAAATCTTCACTGTGCACCCTCACTCAATGAACCCATGATTTTAGTTTCTTTTTGACTTAAAAGATTGTCCTTAAATACATCAAACTTTACATAAAATAATTAATCTTTATATTTTAAAAAATTGTTAAAATCATGTTATGATCATGATCGTGTTGAGAGGACTTTGAGTTTGTAGTAATTTCAGGTTGAGTAATTATCATGTCGGATCAAAGAGGGTATATGGGAAGAAATTAAATAGAAATTGAATTTAACCAAGTTCATGAATTTGGATAACAAATATAAATGGGTAGCCAAAGATAGCATAGAATTTGGAGAGCAGAAAATTAGTGAGTGGAAGTAAATGCAGTGCCCACTTTTTCTGCTAAGTGGGTTCAGCTCTTTTTAACCACACATTAACAATTTCTTGTTTCTTCACATTATATAAATTATATGATAAAAAGTATCGGAAATATTAAAGTTGAAGTCGGTCGATTTTTGTCATGTTCTTAAGTCACAAATGCATTTATTTAAAAGATGGGAAACACACCAAAATATTGTAGTTTTATACTTTTCATTTTTTCAAGAAATGGGATGTTCTATGAGTTTTGAGGTGTATATACTATCTAGTCTCATCCTTCCTTTTAAGTTCTACATGTGATTTTGTCTTTTATGGGAAAAATTGTAGGAAAAAAGAGGGAAAAAAAAAAAACGATCTTATTCGGTGGGATATACACCAAGTAAAGGAATCCTGATTGGTAAAAACACTCATAAATCGAGGGGGTTCAATAAAAACTAGGATTTACATTGTTTTGGTCCTTTAGTCTCATCATTTCATTTTTGAGAGTAGATAGAAGAAACAAAATGCTAAATAATGTGACCAAATGCTAAAGTAAGCATATATTGATTATAATATATACCCAAGATTCAACAGAATATGGCACCTTCTCACTTTGAAATAAAGATTAGCTTCTTCAAATATTTCAAATATCCAGCAAAAGTATCATTGCTTAGTTCCACAGATGTATCTTGCATATTCCTCACGTAAAGATAAGCGTAATCATACCTCAAAAGTTGGCGTCTAATGTCTCAACTGTGTAGTGTCTTGGCGAGTAGTACCTAGCATCACACCGTGTTGTTTGATGATACGGACAGCCTCCAGAAGAATATCCTGCTCTATTTCTTTGCTCTACAAAACCATTCATCACAATAAGCAGTTGAAATAGAAAGAGAACTAATGTTTTTTACAAACACAATCTCACAAAACTAAGGAGAAATTAAAAAATGTTATAATCATCACTGTAAACCCAAGTGTTGCTCACTCGTTACTGAACTAATATACATGGATTCACTGGTACTTATTTGATTGACATTTCTATATTTTCATGAAAAAGAGACCAGTGAACCTATCCAGGAACTTCAAACTCCAGGAGGCATATATATTTGGGAAAGACGCCGTCCACTTAAATCAGCCAAAGATCCAAATTCTAAGAGTTTATCCCCTTGCATGCACAAAAGCAAAGTGAAAACTACCAAAAGACCATTTGTATATATGAGTGTATATGTGTATTTATACATCCTTGTGAAAGACCATTTGTATATATGAGTGGAAACTACAGAAAAGCTTCTTTTTACATCTTGATGAACTTCTAAATTAAAGTTAAACCCAGAAAACTTCAATAACTTGTCAGATTTTATGAAGGTCTAATAGTCAATATCAAACAAAGTAGTTACTATAGTCTCTCCTAATTAAATTGAGAAAACAAAGACATACATACCACTTGTTTAAGATTGCATCCAAGCGTCAATTCTGCATATGATTGTTCAATCTGAGACAAGTAACAATAAGGTGCCTCCTTTTCCAAAAACACGTTTGAATTGGATCTGAGCATGGACTTTACACCCTCTGATATTTGAGGAATCCTGTCTGTGTCATCAATTTGTAGAGGAATTGTTTTGACAATGGCGCGCCATTTAGCCCGTGATTTATTGACAATGACCTATGATTGGCACAAGACATTTTAGTTAATGCTCTTTCTCATGATGTGAAAATTAAATTCAAGACCTTAATAATTTATCATAACTAGAGAACTAATTCATAACAGATGGGACTTAGTCCCATAAAAAAAGTTGTAGGGATTTATACCAGAGAGCTTATAATTGCTTCTGTCAAGAAATGACTCGCTGGAATAGCAATTAGAAAACTCATAGAAATTTAGCTGAGTAGAATTTAAAATAAAGTTGGTAACAGAGATGCCAGTAGCACAAAATAAATAGAAATAGCAGAACATACACAAGACCCAGATTGATGTTTTATGCATACCTGGCTGGAAAACAGAGAATTTGGGACTATAACAGGAAATTTTTCTGCAGTCAGCAATGATGTAGTTGTAAGACCCATTTCTATCACTTGACCTTCTACAGATCCAGCCTGCAGCAAGAATGGCAATGAGAAAACAAAGAGTGAAAAAATTAAAATGTAACCTGGGAGCATATATGTTGAAACATAACATTAAGTGCAGAGGTTAACTTTATTCAATCAAGGGATGCTGTCTTAAATTTTATGACATATTTTGCAACCTATTCTCATCTTACAGAAATATCATATTTTCTATTGTTCCACTTTCCAGAGGGGGAGAGAGAGAGAGAGAGAACTGTTCATTGTTCCTTTCAACATGATAATAGCTAGCAAGCTTAAGAACAAAAATGCAAGCCTACACTTTATAATTGAAAGAACAATGCTCGCTAACATGCATTACATTATCTGGTGGTCCTGGTCAATAGAAAGAAAATCAAAATTTCCTTCATATGTGAGTCCTGGTCAAAAGAAAGAAAATCAAAATTTCCTTCATATGAGAGTCTGAAGTGTAGCAGCTGAAATATTACCTATAATATCTGAAGGAAAAAATCAGAACACCACCATTAAATTTTTTTTGAAAAAATTGCTAAGCATGAATTTTAACTACTTGTTTAAGTCTAGAACAGCAATGGAGTGATGCCAAAGGGACCTCAGTGAAAGATTTTCATAATAAGATGTCAAACAGCAAAAAAGGATCTCCAATCGTCAAGAACAGCCAAGGTCATACTTTAATTGTATCACCAATCGAAAATGGTTGTGAAATCTGTACAGACAGACCGCTAAGAACATTCCCAAGTACATCTCTAGCTGCAAAAGCAGTGGCAACTCCTGAATGAAGATAGAAAAGGCTGTGGTGAGATATACTGTTAGGCCAAAAAAACTGTAAAAGCAAGCAACTCCTGTTTGAAGATAGAAAAGGATGTGATCAGATAATACTCTTAAGCCAAAAAAAAAATTAATTAGAACTACTTTTGATACATGATTAATACTTTCTTGATTTGGACAGATAAGATGAAGTTATTGTGCGGAGCAACCACTCACACTAATATAATATATTCCATATTGCAGATTAAGAACCAAACTTCACTATCAGTTAGTAAAATTTATTATGATACCACTACAAACTGAAGGAGATAACCCATAAAGAGGTGATTTGAATAAATCCATAACTCACTTTAATCGGTGAAATTAGCAGTTCAATTGTGCAAGAAGTTGATACAAATTAATTTAAAAACAGTTAATTACTGGAAATACTTACCTCCTATGCCTCCCACAGTGAGAATTGATTGCACAGCCACCCCACATGCCTCAGCTAAAGCCATTGTCCCAACGACAAGGAGTCCTATAGATGAGATTTTGTCCAGAGTCAACAACTGGTCTCTCTGGACCCTTCCTATGCTGTTAGCAGCCAAAGCTCGGGCAACGACATTAGTTTTCCATCTCTGTAGGAACCACAAAAGAGAAACAACAAGAGCACCTCTCCAAACCTGAGTAACATATTGCGTGGCAATAGTACTTGGTGCAACCATTTCACCACTACATAGGGTAACACAAAGAATTCAGAGTTCCTACAGACTTGAAAGAACTTCACATCTAAAATAAGCAAGACCAGAAAACAGAAAAACATAAAGACGGACTAACATTTCCAAGAACGCCATGAATGTAATAAAATATCGGGTAGGAACCTCCAATGCACCCCAGAAGCTCTGCTCATAAGGTACAGGTCGCCACAACGAGGTGTTAGATAACAAAGCACCTGGTCCTTCCACTGAGTACTTATGGAACCGACGGAAGAGCCTCGGCAACAAAGACCATGCCAACAATGTTCCAATCAAAGTACCACCCACTGGGACAATCACATCTCTAAGGTAGGGATAAGTATCAAGCCACTGCTGAACATGAGGGGCAGCTTCATTAGAAGCCTCTTTCACCTTTTCACCCGAATATTTTGCAGCCTCAACCGTAGATTGCCACACTTCTTTAAATTTCTGAATCCAATCATCCCCACCAACACCACTACCACTATTTGCACCTGATTCAGCCACAATATCTATGCCTTGTGGAATGCTACCTTTACCCTCACTAGTCGACGAAAAGAAACGATGATTAATCAAAGGGTTGATCCCAGCAAAAGAAAGACTGCCTCGCAAGCCTAAATTCCCCAGCCGCCTATTCGAGAAACTCAAATCAGAATAACTTCCCCTATTATACTGAGAATATTTGGCAGGGGTAAAACCCACCATCCCAAAACCATGATCAAATCTCTGCGAATTCCCCGACTCTCTAGTGTGATAACATTTGATTGTACATGCAACAGGTGGTCTCACATCAAATCGAGCGGCAGGTTTAACAGAAGAACAGAAAACATTCAATCTTGAAACTCTCGTTGCGGCCATTTCGCAAACACTTAAGCTACTCAACGAAATTTCTTTGATGAACCCACATAGATATTAAGAATCACAACCCTCCCAACAAACTGCAAATAACAGGCACAAAGAATCATTTCACAATTAAGCATCAAATAGTATAAGTAGTAGATTTTATCCCAAGAAAAGATTAGTTGAAGAACACAGGATAAACTTGTACCCACGATACACGCATGCGAAGAATCTTGAAAAAATATATGTAAAGAAGGAAAGTTGACTCTTTAGATTTCCGAGTACTCTAATGGAAAGAAGAACAAATATATCTTCGAAATTACGATGTAATTGCGTATCTTCGCTTGTTAAGCAAGATCAAACGATTTTCTTTCCTTTTTCAAGAGGGGCAAAAACTTACTCTTTCAGTTACATTGAAATTATTATTTTTCGAATATTCTAAAGGCCAATTCTATACACACACCACCCCCAACTAAACACACCTCATTTAAATAATCTAAAACTAAAATATTTACACAATTACCAATTTACCCTTACTAACAAATTATTAAAATAATTCAATATCAAAATAATAAACTACTACACCCCACATCATACAACAACTAAACACACCCCACTTCCATACAATACATATATATCTATCTATCACCTTCTTCAAAACACAAAAATTTGCAACTCAAATCCTTAATCTTCTAAAGTTTCCCAAAAAAAATTACACATTAGGTGAAGCATCTTGAAAGGAAGAAGGAGATCAAGATATGGACAATGTAAGTGTTTAAATTTGGGTGTACGGTTTCATTTTTTTCGTAAAAGCAGTAAAAAAAAGATTGAACTCGACATTTGTTCGGCTAACACAGGCCGAACTGATTTAAGGTTGTTCGGCAATCGGCCGAACGTATGTTGACTTGTTCGGCAGACGGCCGAACACAACTATGTATGTTCGGATTGGCCGAACACTTTGAAGACAGTTCGCATTGGCCGAACAATTTGAAGCGCGTTCTGCCTGTTTTGGCCGAACGGTGTTCATATTGTTCGGATTGTTTTGGCCGAACAGGTCCAATTTTTTGCTTTTCGACCTTCTTATAATGTAGTACTTTTGATTTGAATTGATATATTGAGCAAATTATGCTTATGTAGTTGTTCGGTTTTGCTTATGGATAGGAAAAAAAATCTGATGATGTGGAGGAAATGAGGATTATTAACGAACCCCAGGAGTCGAATGATGATCCCATGTATCAATTTATTGATTTCTCGGAGGAGTTCTCGACGACTGAAATATTTGAGAGTCGTGAGGAAATGGTCAGTTGGGCGTACAAGGTTGGAATACGTCTAAACACAGTTGTCCTTATTAGACGTAGTGATAGTGGTGAAAGTGGCAGGCGCGCTCGAGTGTTTTTAGGATGTGAGCGAGGTGGTAAGTATCGGCCACCAAAGAAGAGGTTGGCCCAAAGATATCTTGAGCACTTTGAAGCAATCTTTTAAGGAAAATGCCTCTACACTGAAGACACTATACAATGCTCGTCAAAAGCATAAAGTGATTGAGCATGGAGGACGAACTCAAATGCAGTACTTGTTGGGGAAATTGAAGGATTGTAAGTACTACCACTTGAGTAGGAGATGCGAAAATACAGATAGGGTCACCGATCTCTTCTACGCTCATCCTACAGCTGTAGAGTTGATGCGTGCATTTCCGAGTGTGCTCCTAATGGATTGTACCTACAAGACTAATAGGTACAGAATGCCCCTCCTAGAGATCGTTGGTGTTACCTCCACAAACATCACGTTTTCTGTGGCCTGTGTGTATTTGGAGAAGGAGCGTGAGGATAACTATCGGTGGGCCCTCACTACACTCAAGGGACTAATGATCGAAGATGTAGTACCCAAGGTGATTGTAACTGATCGGGAGATTGCCCTCATGAATGCCCTTGCCGTTACTTTCCCCAGTTCTACACATTTGCTTTGTAGGTGGCACATTAATAAAAATGTCTTGGCCAAATGTCGACCACTCCTTGGTAGGGCCGACAAGTGGGAGTGTTTCATGCATGCATGGAATATTCTGATATCTGCTGAGGATGAACCCCGATTCAACGAGCTCATGAGGAGGTTCCACCTTGACTATGCAGATGTGGAACGTGCAGTGATGTATTGCATGAAGACTTGGATTGAGCCATATAAGGAGAGGTTTGTGCTATGTTGGACAAACAAGGTTATGCATTATCAAAATACAACTAGCAACAGGTATCAGAATGTGTTATGATATTACTTACATTGTGTATTTAATTGTGTGAACTGTTGTGGTTATGATATTACTTAATATGTTGTGGATTGTATTCGTAGAGCTGAGAGTGCACATGCGAAACTGAAAAGGCAATTGGGCACAAGTCAATCAAACTTTGAGACTGCGTGGGAGAGAATACATCATTTGTTTATCACATCTCATGTTCAAATCAATGCCTCATTCGAACATAGCCTCAATGTGCAGCCACATCGATATTGTTTGCCTATTTTCAAGAACATTCGAGGACTTGTGTCTCATCATGCCCTTGCTTTGATGTTTGAAGAGATGAAAGGGGTTGACAGTTGTGGTGTCGACCCTCTAATGTGTGGTTGTGTGTTAAGGATGACTTGTGGTTTGCCGTGTGCGCATGAGCTTGCCGAGTTGAAACGAGATCACCAAATCGTTCAGCTTGAGATGATTGATCCTTACTGGACGAAATTGGATTGTGAGCCGTCACGGAGTCATGAGACTCAAGATGCAGATGCAACTAATCGTGTATTTGGAACTGTTGATGAAATATTGGGGATGTACCATAATGCATCTAAAGCCGAGAAGTTGTTGTTCAAAAGACTTCGTGAGATAAATATGCCCGAAATGAGTACATTACAAGAACCAGTTGAGGTCGCTCGTCCCCGTGGTAAGCCGAGCAAAAGTAAATCGAAAAGTTCAACTTCGACGAAGCGCAACCCCAGTAAGTTTGAAATCATTGACTCACTACATGATAGCAACTCCCCATCGATTGAGCAGAATGTATATGTCGATTCTATGGCCCTTGGAAAACCGAGTTTTACCCTGATGATAGCAAAAAAAGAGCCGGTGAGACGGCGGTCAGTCCGCAAGCTTGGTGATGAAGTACTCATTGGGCGAGCTCGTATCCGCTTCAAAGCGAGAACGAAGCCACTCCAATCGAACCGAGCTACCCCTGTGACCTTGTAGGGCTTCATAGCTCTCATCGGTGCTCGTCCCCAACAATCTCCGCATGAGTTCAAGTGGAATCTCACTCCGATTTCTGCCTTGTGGCACCATAACAGGTCTTCCAGTGACCTCAAGCATCGTCAGTCTATGTACGTCATCCAACGTAATAGTCATCTCTCCGAATGGCATGTGGAACGTGTTAGTCTCTGGTTGCCACCGTTCCACGAAAGTACATAGTAGATTCTTGTTGGGCGTCTTATATGAAATCCATCCGAGGTCGGGGATGCGAGTGCGCTCGATCATATCTTTGAACATATCCACCATGTTCACAAACTTCCACGTCTCCAATTTCGTTGTGTGACAATGAAATTTCAACACGTCTCTCTCGACCCCATTCCATATATCATATGCCACATGCGTCTTGAAACTTGGGATCAAACGAGGATCAATAGGACCACCCGGACAAGGACCAGTCAATAGCTCCTCGTCGGCCTCGTCATCGTCCTCCATTCCCCCTCCATCATCAACATGCTCATCCCCCACGTCATGTGGAACTTCCGGAACAGTATTTGTTTCCTCCACGTTATACTGAATTAGAGGAAGATCAGATTCAGAGGGCAATGGTTGTTCAGTCCTCACATCTTCCGCTTCACGTCTTCTTCTATTAGACGCAGTAGGTCGTTTCCTTCGATACACTACTACAAAACAAAGCTTCAACAGTCAGTCAAAAAGATACGCGAAATTAATAACACAAGTGTCGTAAGGTTAAATACACACAGAAAAAAAATTAAACGAAAATTATTTTCACACGTTCGGCATGTTGCCGAACAATAAATGATACGTTCGGCGGATAACCGAACATAACTTCCAGTGTTCGGCTCATGGCCGAACATAACTACAAGTGTTCGGCTCATCACCGAACAAAAATAAAGATGTTCGGCAAACGACTGAACACACATGCAAACGTTCGGCGCACAACCGAACCAAATAAAACCTGTTCGGCGGGTTGCCGAACACACTTCACAATGTTCGGCAAACCAGGGCCGAACATACCCAGATTTCGCATCCCCGATTTTCCAATTTTCAGACTCAAATTCAACACAAATTCCATCAAATCGAACACATAAATTATGTCAACCCTAAACCCATAACCAAAAGATGATTCCTATACAACTTTCATACAATTTTACCCCATGAAACATAGTATAACACAAATTTCTTAAACAAAAAATACACACACTTACATGGTGAGTTTTGTGCTTCATTAGGGTCCATGATTAGTTGTAGATGAGGATTGATCGAACTCCTTCACGCCCGTTTGACTACACGCTGTACGCCTTATCAATTGTTCGGTAA
Source organism: Scutellaria baicalensis (assembly GCA_005771605.1). Classification (NCBI taxonomy): domain Eukaryota; kingdom Viridiplantae; phylum Streptophyta; class Magnoliopsida; order Lamiales; family Lamiaceae; genus Scutellaria; species Scutellaria baicalensis. Next base: position 26,741,917 of record CM016726.1, read on the forward strand.
CTTTGGATCAAAATTTGGAGGTTTCTCAAATTCAAATTTTTTCTCCAAGATTACGTAAGGATGGTTGGGGTGTGAGAATTGGGTGGGATGGTGGGGTGTATAAAGTGTTGTAATATATTTTGTGTTTTTTAATTCAAAAAGGGTATAATTGTAAAGTTGTGGGGTGTTTTTAGAAATTGTGTTAAGATTTTGATATAAATGTGGGTGTATTTAGTAATTGGGGTGTGTTTAGTTGTGGGTGGGGTGTGTATAGAATCTCCCTATTCTAAATATATAGTCTATTTTATATAATGAAATAATTGTAATTAACTCATTCATCAATATATTCATATTCAATAAGTACTGTCATTCCCCTAAAGAATGCAATGGTCATCAAGTGTGGTTTCCAATAGAAATAATTATTATATTACTTTCCATTGTTGAGGTGCATTGTTGTTGAATCTGTTCTAAGAAAGGGAAGGCTAATAGAAATTTCAGATCCACACATTTTAATCATGTAGAGGAGTAAAAGAATAACCATCACTGCTTGTATAAAAAAAATAACATAAAAAATGTTCCAAGATACCATGATATAGTTGAGAGGTACATTTCTGTGAAACAAGAAAAAACAACACTGCCCTACAACCACATCAGGAAGAAGAAGAAAAAGAAGAAACTAATAAAAACTTCAGATTTAGAGACGAAAACTGGGTGTTAGAACATTAAAAATCTCATAGATTTTTGCCACTTTCTACTCCATCTTTCTAGAAGTGCTATCTTAAACCTGAGTTGGCCTCCTTATCCCGAATCCGAGCATGGCTTGGCTAAAAAGTCATCTTCTTTCTACAGGTGAGTTTTATGACGAGTGCCCACAGGCGAGACTAGACGAAAGAGCAGGTATTATTGATGACGGATTGTCAACTGGCGCCCGTTTGAAAGAGATGCTAGGTTATCATTTCTATAGCACCAGGTAAAATACTGAACTTTTTCGGAAGGTGCCCTAAATATTCCCCATCTGACTGAACAAAAATATTGCCACTTCCAGAAATCTCCTCAACTTCAATTGACCTTACACTGGGGAAACACACAAAGGTATGTTTAAGCATAAGAACAAGAGACTTGGTAAATCTGTTACTGCTATAACATAACGGAAGTAAACAAAAGTGGGATACAAGACAATAAATTGAGTGCGCATGCAACGACAAATTGTATGTCTCCTTTCACTTCAGTTTAGCATGTTAAGAAAGACAAGAGTTTACGTCTCATACTTCCATTAAATCACAAATATGGAATATTGGTCAAAGTTCATGTCATAGTATGTGCTTGTATCAATTCCAATGACTTTTATTTAAAGATTAATTACAATGTTGAATAAAGTGTAAGAGATCTAGATCAATAATATGCTGGACTCCAAACCAGCAATTAAAGCTAATAAGTAGAATATTACACAAGAATGGGAAAATAACTGTTATCAAGTTTACCTTCTTGAGGATACGTTGTTCACTGATAAGTGTGTACCATTGTATAACTTATGCAGTTTGAAGATGAAGTCATACCATTTGAAGTCCTGAAGAATAACCACCTGAACACAACGAAAGTGCTAGTGAATTTGTTGCCATGAGTTAATTTTTTCTTTATTGTACTAGTATTTTGTATTGTGTATGCAATGTTTGGGGAGGACCCGCATTCTGTAAAACCCGCATTCTTTCTACCTCAAAATTTCTGCTAGAAGGGTGAGCATTTGGTGTAATCTTCATTCCCCCACCAAAATATTTGGCATTCCCAATACAAAGTGCTGTTACCTGGGAGTAAACTTCCCAGTCACCATTGTCAACCTTCGTGGGATTAACAAAGAGGCCAAATATTTAATTAGGAAAAGAGTTAACATGGAGGGCAAGGTTTAATATGGGGGAATAGTTAAGACCAATACCTTTATTCTAAAGTCCTGGTTATGATGACGAAAAAAGGCTTGCAAAGCACCTATAACATAACAGAGATTTCCAAACTTCTTGTATCTTGATGCATAAAAACCAGCCTTAGCACTTCTGCAACGGTTAAGAGAATCAAAGACAAGATACATTTAGTAATCAAGGACACGGTTTCAAACATTACCAACAAATTAATGCTTACAAATGAACATCAGCGACATTTACAAAATAGTGTGGTTCTTGACTTTCGCCCGTAATAACTCCAACATCAATGAGAGATCTCATCCCTGAAGATAACATAAGAGGAGAACAGGAAACGATAAGTTTGGTAGGTATGCCTTCCATCAATTTTTTTTTTTAAAAGGTCAAACAATCTATCCAAAGAATCCTCAAGAAAAGCAGCACGACAGGTTACCTCTAGAAATGCGTTCAATAGCATCATGAGGGTCATTTTTCCTGATAACACCAAAGAAGGATACAATTGGATTATCTTTCAAATACACTCGTGAAACGATAATTAATGGAAACGTAATTTAGAAAAACCAGAACTAGGAGATTACACTAACCAGCCAAATGTTCTAGCAAAGTCTGATCCAGTTCCCAAGGGAATAAGCTGCAGAGAGGAACATGAATAAAACCATTCTCCCAGTGACATTACACAATTTTAAAAAAGCAACTAACATATGAATTTGACTGTCTAATAAGTAATAGTTGTAGGGTGCATTTTATCACTCACACCGAGGGCAGTTTTACAGACTGCCTGATCATGATTAGAAATAGGTTTCCCACCCCAGAAAAAGCCGTTAACAACCTGCAATTATCATAGCTTAACCTTGTAATGTGTCAACAAACTGATAGCAGAAGTGCAGAACCACATATTAGTGTTGCAGTTATAATATAGAAAAATTATGTTATGAGCACATATGCTAGCAATCAGATGCTGCCTTGCATTTTCAAACCAGATTATAAGAGATAAACCATACTGAAAGTACAAAAGGAGCTAATGAGCTGCAATAAGAGTTAATAAATAAAAAACCGCTGCAAAAATGACATGTGCTGCAATATAAGCTAATGTCATACACTTCTCAGCAACATCATTGATAAGCTAATCTCCTATGAATTCATTATATTGCGGCTCCAGAGTCCAGCCATCATGAGGTTTCTTTTTGATGAGGAAATAGCCATCATCAGGTTTAAGTGAAGGAAAGGCAAACTACCTAAGAGTGTGACTTCTATTCAACTACTTCTACAATGGCAATTAAATGTACTCTGAGGAACAAATAAAGAAAGATGAAGCAGGTTATAATTAATAACTTTCTGGCAGGAATGATAATGCAATAATGGCCTTAGACTCGAGGTAAAGGACAAGAAAATCACACCTCATGAAGAGTTCCATCACCTCCAACTGCAACCACTGCATCAGCACCCTCACGTATAGCCTGGCCAAAGAGTATGACTCAATTTCCAATTTTTCACTGTTGAATCCAACCAAGCAGTCATATACAATAGCTAAAATTCCTCACCTCTCTTGTAATATCAATGGCATGGCAAGGACCAGAAGTCAAAGATTCGCATATCTGAACAATATTGAAATTTTTCTTGAGAAACTATTATATGTGAGTCGGAAGAACATAAAGGGATATGGTATGCAGTATAATACACATACGCATTGAAAATAGGAACTTCTGCTACATACAAACTATAAACACAATAACCAAACAATCTTACACCAAACAAATTTCCAAATCATATGTGGCCACATCTAAATATAGAATTGGTTTCTCAAAACTGCTACACGTTCCAAGTTTTAGAATTAGTCAAAAGGGGTCAAGAAACTAAGCATATAGTTCTACACCAAACAAACTTCCACAAGGATAATGGTTTTGAAAGAGGTCAAAAAAAAAAAAAAAAACTAAGCATGTCATCCTATAGCACACAAACTTCCACAAGGAAAATGGTTTTGATTGACAACAGCATATCAAGGTGATACTAAACGTAAAGACAATAATCCAATAAAAAGAACATGCAAAATTTGCCTAGAATTATGAAATCATTACAAGCTGAATTCCTATGATTACAGCGTCAACCAATCGGGTGTGGCATGCTCGTTATTCTTTCCGCACTTGAGTGAACGTGTAGCAGTATTAATAATCAATACACAGTGAGTGAACGTGTAGCAGTATTAATAATCGAATAAAACATTCACTCACATTGCAATCAGAATCAAGGCGAGACCTTAGGTAAGGCAACAGTTTCTTCCACTCCTTACCGGTCCTTCCATTAGCCCCTGTCCCCAATTCCAACCATTAAATGCTCAATTTAAATCAGATTTTTCCTTCAACAGCTTTCTCAACGCAAAAGAACATCGTGAGTGAAAGAAGCAACAACACTACACGTCGGTGATATCACATATTTTGCCACTGTTTGTGTGTGTTGAAAATTAAAAATTAAAATGTAATCGAAACTTCAAATAGAGAGAAACCTCTGGGATTGACGACGAATACGATGTCCCGGCGGCGAGAGGTGGCGCCGCCACCTACTATACTATTAGAGGCGAGATCTGGAGCTAACGGTTGCTCCGCTCTGATGAACGAGGGCTTAGCCATTGGCACGATTGCCACCGCACATGAAATCATATCAGCTAATATATATATATATATATATATATAAATATTATGACGACGACAAGTGTAGAATGAATTGATACAGAAGATTAATTAGAAGAAGATTAGTGGAAATGAAGATTAATCATTCATCAGTTTCAGACTCTGAAATTGCATTGGCGTATTTAATTCTTTGTTTGTCTGAATTGCGGAGCAGCTGCGACTAACTTAAGATTTAACGCCATTTATTATTCTTTCAATTTGATGAGATACTACTACTATTGAATTTCGTAATTTTTTTAGAAAATAATTTGATACCTTTACACTTAATTTTATAATTTTTATTGATATTCAAATTTATTTGATTTATTTATCAAATACAGACAAATTGTGAGTTATTTTCTCCCTTCCCAAAAAATTGAATTGTTTTTTTGTTTTTAATTCCATTCTAATTTCATAGAGAACACCATTTTTTTAGTTAACTAAAATACCTCATATGCAACTAGCCATGCCAGCTATATGCTAGAAATGAATTAATAAAAGAGATCTCAAATTTTACATAGTACAAACTATGAAATTGAGTAGACAAAATGCAGATGAAGTTCTGGGTAATCAAATGTTCATATCACAATTCCTTGGGAACTCAAAAATTATCATTTGAACATAAATACAGTGAATGAATCCTCGACGAAAGATGAGTTCTATCTTTTCTTGGTCTTCGCCTTCGTTCTTACTTTAGATTTCGAGTCAAAGTGATGAGACTTAAGCTTCTTCTTACGTAATACAGTTGTAGGGCCAGCCCCTTCTCTAAATGGCATTCCCATGAGAGCCAGCAGTTTATAGGCTTCTGCATCTGTATTAGCTGTTGTCGAGATGCAAACGTCCATTCCCCTGGGCTTACCAAGAATGTCGTAGCTTATCTCTGGGAAAACACTCTGTTCACGGAAGCCAATGCTGTAGTTACCATTTCCATCGAAGCTGTTGGGGCTCACTCCTTGGAAATCCCTTGTCCTAGGAAGTCCTAAATTGATGAGCCGATCCAGAAAGGCGTACATCATCTGTCACAAACAAATGAAGTCGTGATGCATATAGTTTGCTCAAATTCAAGTGACAATTTTCAAGTGGTGAAATGTCCATAGGGAATGAGACTGACAACCTTACGTGAGAAGTGCATTTCTGACACGAGACCAAGAAGTAAGTAATTCTTAGGAGGATTCTGGAACAATCACAACTATCGTGTGTGATGAGACCAATGGTATAAGATGGTTGTGTATGTTCCAGAATTCAAACTCCTCAGAATCCAGTTTAAATAATTGAAGGGATACAGATGACAATTAATTGTCATCATTTCTAACTTTGGCATCATTTGATGCATAATGCCTACGTCCATCCAGAAAAGAGCAAGCAAATGACAATTATTTTCAACGATTGGACATGCATTTCCCTTTTACCATCCCTTGAGAAGGAGCATAATGTGCTCATTTCTAACATGCCGTTAAACATTCAGAAAAAGGTCATCAAAAAGCCATAGTAGAGAGATAATTTAATCCAGCTATTAAATTAACCAACACATTATGCTTAATCAACCTTTATAGAATGCACAGTAGCATCATCAACACTCCTTAATCATGTAAGAAACAGAAAATTATTATCATTTAGGCGTACTTAACAGTGAAAGGTTAAAATGAAACTATTAGAATCATGTAGAATCAGTGTATGATCACTCATTTGGGTTTTCTTTTAAGAGAATATATATAATGAGAAAATATTGTGTAATCATGTCAATAGTTTAAGCCTTCCATGCCAAACAAAACCAAACTATTCACTCAAAAAAAAAAAAACATAAACAATGGTGGGAGGGATCATGAAAAAGTAACTCACACTTCCTCTTAGAGTGACAGCGATTCCCAGTGGCTGGTCTTCTCTAATCTTAAAGGTGGCAATAGCCTTCTTTGCTCTCGTCTTAACTGGTCTTTGCCCAGTAATAAGTGCCAGATCATTTATAGCAGCATCTAAACCCTTTGCATTCTGAGCAGCATCTCCAATTCCACAGTTCACTACAATTTTCTCTACTTTCGGGACCTATACATTCACAGGGTGATATCAGACAGGCATCTGAATCATAAAACGTATAGAGTTACTTAGGTTTCAACTGAGCCTTAGAGAAGTGGTTGTATCAGATAATATCATCTCTGATCTAGCAGAAGCTGTGACTATGTAGGTTTTAGCCAACCACAACTGCACACAGATAACTCTTCATGAATGAGTATCACCGAAATCCATTTATGAAGGTTGATGTTCCATAAAACTTTGTATTCCCTTTTATTTAAAGATACAATTACACTCTCAAAGTAAATAGCCGCATTGGCAGTTCTCCGAACTAAACTCATGTCGTATACAGCAAAAACCTAATGTCACATGGAATACCACAAGCCAAATTTCTCAGCAAGGAAACTACAATTATTCAATTTGAAATACAAAATCTCGAATAATTTGTCCACTCGCCTCGCACTGTTATTCCGCAAATAAGTGACCTTATTTTCATTCGTCTTTATCGAAATCGAGATTAGCGTGACATACCTGATGAATGTTGGTGTAATTGAACTCCTCTTTGAGCAATGGAACGATTTTTTCGAGGTAAGTGGTCTTGAGGCGATTGACTTTCTCGGCGTCGGTTTTCTCCACCAACACGACCGAGGAGGCTTTAACCGATAGGCCACCGGAGCGAGCGCCGGAGAAGCTAACGGAGGGCAACCGAACGGAGAATTGGCCGTGGAACGTGTTGGCGGTGGAGTGTAAAAGCGCGGGAGACGACGCCATTGCAGCGTGGAGCGGAGATGGGGATTGGAATTGCTATTTTCTTTGTGTGGGTTTTACTTTGGATGAGGATAAGAATCGTCCTCATAATGGGTCGCTCTATACATTAAATTACCGTCTTGCCACTATACTACTAATTTTTTTGGCTTTTTTTTTTTTATAACTCTTCAAGTTAAATAAAGAAAAAATAACTAATGGGGATTTGATTTTAAAATCTGATAAATTTTCCAAATATGAAAGTTGTGAAGAGGGCTTAGTTCTAAAATTGATCGAGTCAGATTGCTTTGGTGAAAGAACAAAACTAAGATAGTTGAAAAGAAAACATGACGATGATTAATAGATGATTTTTCTAATCTCTGATTATGAATTGTTGGTTTTATCTTGGGATGTTTTACTATTACTCTTATCTTTTAGTTTTATCATCTTGATGGTATCAAACCTGCATCGGATTTCATTCAGTTAAAGTTAATCATAAATGAAACAGTAGAATAGTTAAACAATTGTTTTAAATGATCTTATTATAAATGTGAAATTAATAAATGATCTTATTATAAATGTGAAATTAATAAATATATTAAATGTATAATCAACAATTGACTCGTATTAATGTATTCTGTTAAAGCAAGCATGACTACACTTTAAGTAGCTATAATTGGGCATTATTTTATTTCATCATCAAGTTTGCATTCTGAATGAAATTAAATTTGCTACTTTGACAATTGAAATCCGTTCTCATGAGCTTTAAACCAAACATACCCGACTCAATAATTATTTTTATATATCAAAAAATGTTTTATTTTCAAACTTCTCATTTATGTCTTATTTTTTCCTGAATGTATTATTTTCCAATATATACACACACGCACTACACATTTTCTAAACTCATTGGTCAAAAAATAGTTGGTCTTTTATAAGAAAAATAAATGAGTTGGTCTCCTATAAGACAATCTCACACGCAGTTAAATTCAAATATTTTTTTATAAATATAAATATGTGTATTGAGCTATAAGTTATATAAATATGTTTTCTACAACTATAAATATGTATTTTTATTAATATATGGATCATCAAGTGCGACGGTTGCAATTGAGTTTTTGTTATCCAAATATATTTTATGAATGCAAAATTTATTTTTTGACTTTCAGGGTTATCATATTATTGTTAGAGTTAACACCCCATAGTAACACATTTTTTATAATAAATGCCCAAAATACCACACAATATAATAAAAGGACAAAACTAACACATTTGTTATAATAAGTGCCAAAATACCACATTTTTTGTAAATTGACCAAAACAACCTTTGAGCCAATGATTGCAAAATGCTATTTCCAATCCAAATTTACCAATTTCAATCCATATTTTTCCAAGAATTTCCATTGTATCAAAGTCATATAATTTTTAGACCCGAACTGGAAAATTGGTATCAGAGCCCAGATTTATTAAGAACTTGAACTTATATTTATTATATTATGTAATTAACCAATTGGCGAGGAGAATTATTCAAGAAATTATGGATCTGGACGAGTGTCCAAGATGTATACCCTACAGGAGATATCGTCAAATTTTGACGATGTATGCTTAAGAGCATCAAGACAATGTGACATATTGGAATGACCAATATGCTGAAAAAGAACTCGTAGGTGCTGACGAGGAGACCTTGAGGTAGTGCGATAGACAAGCAACATATTACATGAGTTTCATTTGGGTAAATCAGATGTTATATATTGATCTAATGAATCATCAGGAAGTAGCCCATCAAAACCATGATGTCTGATGGAGTGCCCGAGTGGAAGGAGATACTTCCAAATACCTCTAAGATTTCCAAAGATCTTAGAGAAATCCAGAAAACGGTGCAGAGTTATGATAACCGTCATAATCACCTACTAACATAAGTTCATCAGATCCAAAGCCAAATGGAGACGATGATAAAAAAAATCAGAAGGAAACTCTTGAAATCATTTATGATATTCAAGAACGAGTCAAGAATTTGGAGAACATACCAGGTTCATCCGGATGAAGGAGACGTATAGATTTCGGGACAGTTCCCTATTTATACCAAGATGGGAAACCAACTGAAGTTGTACGACGCATGACCGATGATGAAAAATTGATTGCCATCATCAAAGGAAAACCTGTCATAAACAAGTGATGGATTTGGAGAAGATAAATCTGGAGGATCTACATGACCTTGCCGAATCCTTCGCGGGATTAGGAATTGTGGATCTAAAGACGAAGGCAGGAGATGAATCCGCTTTGGTCACTCGTGATCAACATCAAAGACCACCAATTGATCCCAACGTAGCAGAAAGTTCAGGATCACATTATGTGGACGAACCAATGCCACACGTGGGGGATTTCACCACAAGAGGAGATCCTATTGTCACAGGAACTCAACCACGTTCCAAAAGGCCGAATCTTTACAATACGCATTATGGAAAGTCTCAGCTTGACCCATTACATCTTTATGGGTTGATGCTAAATCTGGATATCCCAGATTTCAAGAATCGTGAAGTACTTATCGTTATCGATGATTGGGCATCAGCTATGAGGATTGCAACAGGAACCCTCAATCTTACAAATGAATGATTCATCTTACTCCTCGAGATGAGTCTTGAAGGATCTGTAAAGATCGCATAGGACATGACAGCACCAGAAATGAAAAACAACGTTACAGCTGGTGAGTCATTGAAATGAATTGTCGATAATATGGCAAAATTATTCAAAATCCATTTTATCGGCATAAGCTATTTTAAGGGATTAGAAGAAGAAAAAAGAATACAAACAAGCCCTCTACAGCCTCAAGTTACATGATATTTGTCATATTGACTAATATATCAAGTTATTCGCCGAATACCGATGAAAGTCCAAGGTGGAAGACAAAGAGGCCTCGCAACTATTTTTTGCGAAGATACCAAGTCCCTGGAGAGAAATGTTTATCAGAGAATACAAGAGTGCGGATGACTTAGATATAGTGGCCAGAAAAATGTCCTTCTTAAAGGCCAAGTTATCTGAATGGTGTCATCAGACAACACTTTACAATAATTACAAGAGACTGCGAGGAATCAATAAAATGGTTGTCTTATGTTGTGAAGATAATGGCATCCCAATAGTCGTTGAAGGTCAACCACGGAGGCATAAAAGGAAGAAACAAATGAGCCATTCATACCACCGTGGAAGCAACAACAAGAGAAGCAGTCATTGGTCTTTATGGAGACCTAGAAGGGTGTGGTCAAAACAAAAGGCCCGAAGTTACAAATCGGGACAATGACCAGCATCAAACAGGAGTATAATCTCTTCATCAGGCTCAAATTAAGGAAGTTCCAGCAGGACCACAGGAATGTGAACTTTTAGACGGGCTCACACCAGAGCTAATGAAAGTTTTAAAGACTATAATTACTGGACGAGTGGAGCAAGATGACATATCTCAACGGATTACCTGGAAAATAAAAACCGAGGAATTAGACAGTTCGAAGCAACACCCGAACTCGAGGAAGCTGTCTATTATCAAGATCTTATACAAGTATATCAATTTGAGGATTTACCCTCAGATGAAAGCATTTACAAATAAGAGATCTATTCTGATGATGAAAGTGAATCCAGTTCAGAATCAAAGTGAAGAATAAATTCTTCAATCAACGGTGAGAGGGGATATGTCAGGATTCCTCTCCCACACTACGGTGTCACATAATACTCTAATGAGGATTATGAAAGAGGATCCAAAACTCCAGATATACGATGGTTTTACCATTAGAGCTACAGAAAATACATTGGATAAGATTGGATTCCGTAACATAAAACACCAAATTATCCATAGAGTAACTACCGGAGAATTTGTCATCTCAATGGAATTCATTGGTAACCTAATCGAGATGCAATTGGTCCCTTACCGAGAGATTCAAGAGATCAAAAGCAGAGTCAAGAGAGAAGTTGCAAACACACTCTCATGGATTCACATCGGAGCCATAAGAGTTGTTATTAAAGCAACATTCAAATGAGGAATTGATTCGCCACTCAATCTTGCAATTTTTGACAAGCGAATCTTAAATCTCAAGGATTTATGCCTTTGAACAATTACAGGAAATTTGTATGCAGGAAAATTGGTATTTAATGTCTATCCCATAATTGTATACAATCTAGGAGATCGAGACTTCAACAGAGTCTTAACTCTTCATCAAGATTTCAAAAGAGATGATCTGATGAAAGAATATAATAGACCTACTCGATAACCTACAAGATTTCTTATGCTCTCTCGAATACACATCATTCAGATGTATTCTTGAGGAAAAAAGCTTATCAAAGTTACAAGAATCTTTGAGGACTTCGCCAGGGCAGTTTTACCAGAACTTATTGAATCCAATATCAATATGAGAATACAAGATCGAACATTTTCCTTAGTTTTCTTTAGAATAAAAATTCTTGTAACATTTTGAGTGTTCTTAGTTTTAAGTTTATGTACTTACGAGTGATAGTATTCTCCATGAGAGGCTAATCTAGTATTCTCCTCCCATAAAGAGATTACATAGATATAATAAATATTTTCAAATTCTTAATAAAAGGAGGATTTTCGCTCCAACATGTGTTGATGTATTTTTGATTTATCCCTTGAGAGAATTATCTTGTACACCTGGGGTAGGAAACGAACAAAGGTTGTGTTAAGAGAATTATCTTGTACACCTGGGGTAGGAAACGAACAAAGATTGTGTTGAGCACTTTCTGAAGGAGCTGGATAACTTGTAGACTATCTTCTCTGAGGGTTGAAGATGAACAGTGAGGAGCTATTTGTAAAAATGTATAGGGGCAGTGATTTTCCAGCCGGTGGAGTTGCGAACCACTTCACCCATAGCTGTTGCGATCAAAGAAAGGTATATATATATATATATATATATTACTATCTACCTATTAAATAATTACTACCTATTAAATAATTACTATTTTAAGAAACCTATTAATTGCTTTCATATTGTATTTATTGTAAGAAACTCAATACAAATAAATAAATACAAATAAATCTATTTATTGTATTTTAAGAAATTCAATACAAATAAATAAATATTTAATTTAAGTATGATACTCAATTTAGTATTTATTGTATAGAAATTTCAAATAAAAAAATAAATAGATAAATAAGATGAAATAAGGGATTATATATTTATTATCTCTCATCTTATTTTTAAGTACTTATTTTAAAGAGTAAATTACAAAAAACAACTCCACCTATCGACTTTTTTCAAATTGTAACCTAATCTTTTTTTTTTCCAAATTACCACCCAGTCTTTCTGTGATTTTGTCGATTGCAAATTTTCCGGCGAAATGGAGATTAATTTGTTCACTTTGCAACCTAAACTTTGTTGTTGTTGTTGTTGTTTTTTTTTTTATCTAATTGCAACCTGAACTTTGTGTTTTTATCAGATTGCAACCAATAATGAAAATTTCGATTCCGGTGAAAATATAGGTAACTTAAATTCACGGAAATATCGTGAAAATATCGATATCGATGGAAACGTGGGTACATATATTTATTGTTATTTTTCCTATATTTACCAATATATTTGATATTCCATCTATTTTTTACCGATATTACATATATTTTACCAATTTTAACTAATATTTCCTTGATATTTATATTATGAATATAGATCACACTTATATAACATAAATGTCACACTCATATATATAACATAAATGTATCAGTGTGAAGCGAAAAAAAAATCATGATTTGCGATTGGACAAGCAAATTAAAGTTTGGGTTGTAATTGGATTAAGAGAAAAAGTTTGGGTTGCAAAGTGAAAAAAATTAATTCATTTGCTGGAAAAATGACCAGAAATTTTGCAATCGGCAAAACCACAGAAAGATTGGGCGACAATCTTAAAAAAAAAAACAGATTAGGTTGCAATTTTTAAAAAGTCGATAGCTGGGGTTATTTTTTGTAATTTACCATATTTTAAATCAATTTTAAATATATAATATATAAAATCAATCATTATTTAATAATCTTAAATTTAATATTCATATAAAATTTATCAAACTGAAATATGGAAATGTATGTGTGTGGGCTTCAATAATTTTTCATTTTTAAACGTTTCTATGATATATAGTATTAATTTATTGTAAATTGATATTAAAATGTAGAAATAAAAAAATATTATAGGTGTACCTAATAGATTACATATATAAAACATATCAAATCGAAAAAATTAGATTAAAATTATTATTGAAAGTTAACCAACTTATTCATTTGAAATATACAAATATTTTATTTTATCTTTCTTATTTTATATGTAGTTGTTGTCAAATTTTATTTATATTTATATTCTGATTAATTGAGGTGACATAAGGGATTGGACAGATGTAATTTTTCTGTTTTTTCACAAATTAAAACTTCATCATTCTTAGTCCTTGATATATTGACTTATCAATTTTATAATTATTATTCATAATTTTTTTATTCAAGATGTGTAGATTAAGTCCAATTTTGAATTGTTTCATTTAAATAGATATCAAGAGATTTTCATGTATTTGATAAGCTCATATAATTTTTTATTTGATTTAGAATAAATGAGTTATATGTGCCGTTGAACCAAAAAAATATTTATTAAAATACGTGTGTATTTATAGTTATAAATGTCAATAAAATATAAATTTATTTATCTCAATACTTAAATTATAATGTTTTTAATACATATAACTTATTTTTAGATATATTTTTTTAAAATTTCACTACCTATGTAATGTTCTGACACAATTTTTTTATTTGTTTTTTTAATCCATAAATTAATATATTACTTTATATATTTCAAATTTCTAATATTTTCGGATATAATTATTTATAATGACATAAATTTAAAGTTAAAATACCTAACTTTATACTAATAAAAAAAAAAGTATCAATATATTTTTGTTAAAATAATAATCATTACATTTATATGTTATTATATTTTTTTAATAATTATATATATAACTTACCGTGCAACGCACGGGTACACTACTAGTGTATTTTAAGGGATGAATTAATTTTACGGAAGCATGTTGGACCTGATCTTAATAAATGTTAATTTAGGGTATAAAAATCATATGGTGTGGAAAATGGAAAATTTGGTTATAAATGTTTTATGAAAGTTTGTAAAATTTGGAAGATTGTGAAAAGTCAAAAGGTACTTTTGGATTTGTGATATTTTGAGCAAAAATTATAAGAAATGTGGTAAAATAATAAATAATTATTAGGAGATGGTATTTTGGGATATAATTATGAAGAATGTGGTAACATAGGGATACACAAAAACTTATGTGAGATGGTCTTACGGATAGTTTCCGTAAGACGGATTCTTATTATCCATGTGTTGAATTTATTTTCACAAATTTCAATATAAATTATTAAGAGTGGATTATGAATTGACCTGTCTCACACAAAAAGATATGTGAGACGGTCTCTTATGACACCTACTCCATGGAATATAAGCCCTTATTATTATTTGGAATCTTGTAATATAATTATAACTCCAATAATTATCCATATAGCTTCCTAGATATTTCTGGTTAAATAGAGGCCTAACAATCATACATGCAAGGGAACCATTAGCATGAACGCGCCAATGGAAAAGGTAGGGCCCACGATATCTACCACTGAAAGAGGCGCGTATCTTCAATCGACGACATAGAGCTTGGAGACTTTATATTTTCCGGAGGTCTGTAATGGTGTTCGACCAGCGTTATTTCTCCATCTTGTTTCTCAAAATTCACACATATCGCCTCTCCCATCTTTTTTACAAACTAATATAAATATATATATACATATACATATATGGATTATATATATGTGTGTATATATATAGGTCTATAGCATCCACGAACACGATACACATATCTCTCTGATGTATTTCTCTTTTCTTCGAACACATGGTTGATCGGAGAATTGCAAAGGAATTTTGCGAGAATTGAAACCCTAGTTTTGATTTTGCGGTTCTGTATCTGGATCCATGTATAAGCCGAAGCCGTAGGTTAGATTAGGGCGTAGAGGAGGCGAAGGGTGTAACATTCGTTGCGGAATTTCGGGTTTTAGCATTCAGGATTGCGGTGAACGAGGAGGTTAACTTCTAATTTTTGTATTGGATTTTGGTCAGATTAGGGCATGGGGTTTGATTGAGCAGGATCGATTAGTGCATTGTAGCTTGAATATTAGCATTGACTTGGGTAGGGATTGGATCAGCTGTGTTTAATTGAAGGGAGTTATAGTCTGGGAATAAGGAAATTTGAGGCTTTTGGATTGAGTTTGGGTTATTCTATTTCCAATATCGATGGTTGAATTGGGATTAGCTAGGTCTTAGAGTTTCGTCTGAATTGAGATTGCATTCGTTAACTTTTCGGGAAGTTGTTTTTATTAGCGAGCCGCGTAATGAGTTCACAAGATGAAGATCGAATGTCCCTGGATAAGGGGTCTGGAAGTCACGATGATGTTTTAACGTAATCATCTTGCTTTTCTTGTTGAATAAGTTCGATTTTGGTATTGTCCATTTACTTTTTAACGTATCAGATGACAAAAACGTCGTTTTGATGATTTAGGAAGCCAAAAATATCATATTCAAGAGAGTTCCTGTTGTCGATTAGTAACTTGGATATCTGCAAGAAGTTGCCCAGTGGGTTTGATGACTCACTCATAAGGTAACACAGTACTCGATTATCCATTTAGATCCACATGCATTGTCTCTCAAAGCATAAAAGTGATATTGATGATGTTGAATTTGTTGTCTGGAAGTTCATTACGTTGCTTGCTTATCATTTGTGATTGTATTTAGATAACTCCTGCATTTTTAAGTGTGTGTATCTGTTGGATTTGGGACAGTGAATTGGAGGATGCGCTGCTTAGATTACCAGACCAACCAAGAATCACTGGAAGTTTGCCGCTGCATGGTTTCAGAAGAAACGAGCATTCCTCATCACCACCTACTCGGGGGGATAGTGGTAGTTACTCTAGAGGCATTTACGGGAAATGGGAGAGCCGTACTTCTGCGCGTAGTGAGCGAGACAATGATTCTCTCCCTGACAGGGATCAGGTGTTGTTCAACATTCTTATTGAGGCTTAACATATATATAGTTTTTGATTAGTTGAGAGTCTAGTCGAAATAAAGGATTAAAACCCATAATCCTGATAAATTGATTTGGTTTACGTCACACATCTATTACAATACATTTCCTCCATTTTTGAGATAGTGGAATATGATCTGACAAGAGTGTACTATTTCTTAAAAAGTGAATCTTGGTCTGCCGGCTTAAATTGAGCTAAATAATTAAACGGAAGAGTGAATATTTGTATTATGTCATATATGGCTAATTAAAATGTAGCTATCCTGTTTTGTTGGAATTTAACTGAGGCTCTAGGTTTTATCATTATGAGCTGCATTTAAATAGGTAGTTTTATAAGGTACCACTAGAGCTAATCTCTGATCACATAAATCTTAATTTTGGCATGCTTGTCTGTCAAATGAGCCTGTGGTCTCATACTATAACCAGATACTTTTCACCTTTCTTCAGGAGTTTGGAGATTTATTCCCATATTGGGGGGGACAGAATTTGTGTTTTTTTTCATCTTAGTTTTTGTTTCTATTGTTTGTGCTACACCAAGCACACAGTTGTGAAACTATAGTTGTTGTCTCATATAGGATTACTGAACTTCTGAAACCACTGTTTAGGACTGTCGTTATTTATATTTTTCTTTTCTATTTTACGTCTATGTCACTACATCTAATCTATGCCCTCTCTTATAGAATCTGGAAGGCGTTATGGCAATCCATCTAGACGTTCTTGGCAGACTCCTGAGCATGATGGGCTTCTGGGGAGTGGTTCATTTCCAAGACCATCTGGATATGCTGCTGCTGGGGTCTCTGCCACAAAGGTGCGAGCAAATGAGCACAATCAACTGAGTCGGAGCACTGAGCCATATCATCCTCCACGTCCTTATAAGGTTAAGCTATGGGCAAAGTTTGTGTTGCTCATCGTTTGATGTAGTTTCTTTTTCTTTCTTACTTTCCATTTTAAATATGTTTTAGATAATATGTTCAGTTAAAACATAGTAATATGATGTGTGAATAAATGGAATGTGGGCATTTCATTGAAATACCATGTCATGTAACTATTTCAGGCTGTACCTTCGAGAAGAGACACCGACTCCTTCAATGATGAAACTTTTGGTTCAGTAGAATGTACTACTGAGGATAGGGCAGAGCAAGAGAGAAGGAGAAGAGGTATCAATTTATCCAATAAGGTTTATTTGTTCTTATAATTCGTTCTACTAAACTTTTGGTTCATTATTTCTGTTGAAAATCAAATGTTTTAAATATAACTTCATTTCAGCCTCTTTTGAGATGATGAGAAAGGAACAGCAAAAAGTTCTACAGGAGAAAAACAAAGCAGGTGGTATCTCAAACCTTTGTGAAGGGTTGGTGGATAACAAAGAAGAAAAAGGGATAAGGAATAATGAACTTGAGATTTCTGCTGTACCTTCTATCTTGAGCAATGACTTGGAAAAATCTTCTTTTGCGTCACATGCTCCTGCATCTAGACCTCTTATACCACCGGGTTTTAAAACCAATCCCCTGGAAAAGAATTCTGGCTTTAAGTCACTGATTCATCCTTCTCCGTCAGAGGTACACTATTTCCACTTGGCCGCCTTTTTTTTTTTTTTGGTAGAATTTTGTTAGATAGAGATGCATGTATGCTTTGTGATATTAATCAATGACATGCTCGTGAGCAAGGGACCAGTAGACTTATGACTATTGAATGCTATTTTACCTTGTATGCCTTTTATTTCTCATCACCTTTATCGTCCCTCTCTGTGAATTTGGTTGATGCTCTTTGGAGATGCTGGAATTATGATTTATTATTCTTTACATATTGATTCCACTTCTTAAACTTCTGTTTTCAGTTTTTACTGGTAATCCATGTCTAGGATTGATCCATTCAAGATTCAAGAATATGATTTCATTCATCTTGCTTTTTTTCTGGTCTGGCACTTTGATTTTCATTCAAATAGATTGAATAGGTTACTTGTATAAGTTGGAATGTCATGGGTTTGTAAAGTGGCGCCATTAACATGGTCCCTAGTTGATGACAATCAGAAAATCATCGTATTTGAAATTAAGCTTTTTTGTAAATGGGACATATCTGGTTCACCATACATTGGAAATGGTACAATCTCTTTTTTCTACGATTCTATAAATGATATCAGAAATTTGAAGCTATGTGCAAGATTATAGTATAGAACCTCCTATGCCCTCTCGATACTTCCCAAAATGCCTTTGGAGGTCTCGGTGGCAAATATAATGCAGATGATGCTCTTCATTCTTCCCACGAACCTTTGTGACTCATGAAGGCCTTTGCCTTCTACCCGGATGACCCCCATCTCAAACTGACAATAAAAAGAAAAGAAAGAAAAAAACTCAGATTTTCAAGTAAAAGGGCCTTAAATATAGCACACTGGTAATCCCTTTGTCACCAATGCATCATGTCCTTGACTTCTTTAACATGATCAAACCAGTGCGTACATTATATCCTTGCTAGCTCATATGCTTTCCTGAAACCTTGCACATTTACATCTCGTGTTACCTGAAACATTAAGAAAATTGTTCCCAGGTAATCAGTTAAAACTTAATCACTTGGTGAATAAATATAAATTGTGCACTCTAATCTTTTTGGAGTGCCTGTACAACTTGATTCTGGAGAGGAAACCATCATCTTTATGTGGAGGGTCCTGCTTCTTCTGTGCCTTTTATATATGTTGCTCTGTTGCTGATGAATTTGACAGTAAATGTTTACTAAGTTTTAATTCAGGATAGCTTTGTGGACATACTGTCAGTTTTGTTCATATTACTTACATAGCTTATGGTTTTACAGTTGGGGAAGCCTGTAACAGGTGAAAGTCCCATGAATGCTGACACCAACTTCCTACGAAATGCTAATGAAATTTTAGAGAATCAGCAGCTATCTCAAGAAATCAGTCTTGATCGGCAGCCTGTGAAGAAGATGCATCATGCTCTCCTTTTCAACAAGGGGGAAAGTTTAAATGCACATGTTAGCGTAGATGTGCCTTTTAAGAAACCTGGCATAGAAGATCAATTACTCCAAATTGCGAGTCATATAGATTCCCGTGGCACCATGGATGAGCCCGAAATTACTGAACTGGCTACTGGGGTATTGAATGACATAACTGTTCATGATTCTAGTGGAAGTCATTCTACTTCAATTTTAGAGAAGATTTTTGGTAGTGCATTATCCATGAGTGATGATCATCCTAGTTCAGCTGAGGTAAGTAAAGTTTTAATTACATATCTCTTTAATGAGTTCCTGCCTTTGCCCCTGCTCCTGCTCCTGCTCTTGCTCTCTGACATAACATCAGTTTGTAAAATGACCGAATTGCTTAATGCCTTTTGGAGATAACTGAAGTGCATCTTTCTGTTGGTTATGATTGTGACATGTGTAGGTTTCGTTAGGTCTTCTGCGCCTCTATCTCTTGTCACTGAAAATATCAGAATTTCTGATCAATAGTTAATTTCCTGAATGTTTATGTAATAGCAAATAGAGCTAGATGTACCACTGTCTAGCCAAGCAACTTGCTCTACTTTAAACTATCTGAAAACAAAGCATTAATATTTAGTCAAATTGACTATTAATCTGGCATAACATAAGAGTCATTGGCCCTTGATGCATATCCTGTCTTATTTCAGCAGGCATTTCCTAGTGTTTCCAGAATTTTTTACGAGCATCTTTAATGATCAATTGGATATTTAGTGATTCTTTGGCTTCCTGGTTCAACCATTTGTGTCTTTGACATGTTTAAATCTTGCAGTAAAAGTTGAATATCTTAATGTCAACTCTGTTACATTAGCAAAACCTTAATCAATAAAGATTGTCCATAGAGATTTGGTCAGTATTATTTTACCAAATTAATGAGTTGATAAGAGTCATTAGACTGCTCTTTGGATCCAATCGAGTTTATGGATCAGTTTGAATCCCGGAAACTTGCTATATTTGATTCAGAATTAAATTCACCAGAAATCTAAAATGATATGAATACCTGAATGAAGAGAGATCATTATGTTGATATACTATTTGGAATCATCATCCAACCTATCCTGGGTCCATGTAAATTTAGTGAGGAACATGTGGTGTAAAATCAGTTAGCGAGATGCTATCATTGCCAGGAGAAACAGGCTGCCTGGATACTACTGCGCATGTATGAAAGTCTTCAGTTATAAACCTACTATGTGGGTCATTAATGGCTGCCTGGAACCACACTACTTTGCAAGGGATGTGGGCATTCATATTCCTACGAGACTTTATTTATTCCTTTTATGTGATGTTTGTTGGTTATTTAGTTGGGTAATTTATGTCTGGTGCTGTGTATATCATTCTTTTCAGCCTTTCCATGCCCCTTTCTTCTGCTATGAATGATTAGCCTTGATTGCTTCTAACTCGTGAATTTGTTCTTATATAGTCTCATGATAATAAACCTGATGATACAAGGAGCCCCAATTCTGTCCATTCATCAAAGTTTGCTCAATGGTTTTCTGAAGAAGGTATGATTATGAGTTACAAATTTATATTATATCCCACAGAGTATTGCATTTATGTTTCTAATTGTTTTGGTGCAACTTGCAGAAGCAAAGGCTGTTGATGACGTCTCATCTGCTAGGCAAAATGATTTGCTGTCTTTAATAGTCAGTGGTGATAAAGACAAGCATCTAGTTTCTGGTTCAGAAGCAGCCAAGCGCTTTACCCAGGATGCTTCCTACAAGTCCTCTAAGCAATCTAATTGGGTTGAGCTTGACATTCCTTCTGCAGCTGATGGGCTATCTGGTCAAGCACGTGTTAACATCAAAGAGGAGGCCATGCAAAGTGTGCTTACCTGTGAAGATCTTGAACAAACAATCTTATCAGAGTACAGTGCAAAGCCTACAGACATGCAGCCAGAATTAAAAGGCTGGAGTGGTGGAGATACTGCACAACCAAGTGCACATGTTGACAATCATGCATCTTTGCACCTGCTTTCAATGTTGCATAAGAGTACAGATCAGAGTAATTCGATGGTGAACCCTGTTAATATAAAATTGGCTGATAAGCAGTTAGTTTCTCAAGAACACGATAGGGCAACACTGGTCAGTGAGCCTAAAGGGGAAGAGAATGGTAATCTTGTATCCAATTTGGGAAAGTCACTCACTCTTGAAACACTATTTGGAACTGCTTTTATGCAGGAGCTGCAATCAGTTAAAGCCCCTGTTTCTGTTCAAAGGGGTTCAATTGGTTCTGCTCGTGTTGATGCCCAAGATCCTGATGGATTGTCCTTTCCAGCCTTAGATAATGACACTTCTTCTCCAACAATTAGTAAAAATGTGCTTCCAAGATCTAGTCATGACTATACTGTGCCTTCAAACCACAGACAGCATACAAAATTGAGGGAGGCTGAGAACTGGCATTTCGATGATTCTGCAATTGGAATAAATTCACCAAAGCATCGTGCTGAAGCACTCAACAAACATGGTGGGTTTGAACGAGGAGTTGAATTCCAATTACCTGAAGAAGAAAACTTAATTTCTGTAGGTGTTACTCGGGATCCACGGATGCTCTCATTTATGCCAACTGGAAATTCGATGAACAATGTAAACCCATCTTCAAGTCCACCTATCAACATTATGGAGAAACTGGCGGCTTTTGGTCCTATAAAAGATAAACACGGGATGGAAGGTTCAGAAAGCATGCATTTTGCACGTGATTCTTATCGTCAAATGCAGCCTGATGTTTCGTATCATAATCTTCAGTTGCAGCAACAATCATCTCCACATTTTCAGCCTCCACAAATGTCCCAGGGGAAGCCGATATATCATCATTTGGAATCAGATCCTGCTCACATGAATTCCCAGCTGAAGTTTTTGGGTCCAGAGCCCATTTTTAATCATGATTCTCCAGCTAATCACCCATTTTCCTCAAACATAATCCGGCCTTCTCTTCATCACCCAAATGTTAAGGTTTCTGGATTTGACATTCCTTCTCAACATCCGTTGCTGCATCACATGCCAGGAAACCCTCCCCCTCACTTTGCAAGGGGTGGCCCAGTCCCTCATCATGGCAACCAAACAGCTGGGTTTGTTCCAGACATGAATCAGATGCAAGGTTTCCCGTTAGGGCCCCCACGCCAACCAAGCATTGGGAGTGGTGGAGTGCCAATGCCAGGTAAACACTTTTCTGTATGAAATTCCATCTGTTTCATTATAATAAGAAAAAAGGTGATATATGTCTCATGGAAATCAGGAGTATGCCATTGTTTCTTTTGTTGAGAGAATGTTGTCCTTGTTATGCCTAGAAGATCAATCATATTAGTTGATGTTACCCAAGAACTGGAAAAGGAGAAAAAAAAAAGGGGTCAAAATTGGCTTTGGCTTTACAGGATTACAGAGTTAAATATTTTTTTAGCTCATAGATTACTTCTTACTAGCATATTCATGGTCCTCTGACATGAACATCTTAGCTTGCTACACAACATGTTTTGATATATGATTCCATAAATCTCAATAAAATGAAATTGAAAATAAAAAACGAGAATATTGTGTTGAAATTGTGGTGTGATGTGTGAAATTCTTGGATTGAAGTAGTTGTTCACATGAAACGCAGGGAACCCTCCTGAGGCATTCCAGAGGCTGATAGAAATGGAGCTGCGGGCAAACTCGAAGCAAATCCACCCTTCGGCTCCGGTTCATAGCCAAGGGATGTATGGCCATGAGGTAGACATGGGTTTTCGATATAGATAGTTCATTACAATTACACGTGGCGGTGCAACTTATGTCGATGGTTCAAAATGCCATCTCTGCGAACAGATTAAGGATATCTCCCCGTCACTTAATACATGAATGGAGTCCATTTCGCTGTAGTTTGTTATGTTTTAAGACTGGGGGAGATAAATTTAATGCCTTCCTGACTCCTCTTGCTCTTCCTCTGTGGATATAAATGTTCCCTTGCTCATCTCTCTCTCTCTCTCTCAAGTGTTTTGTTTGAAGGTGTTTAGAAAAAGATCTTTCTCAATATCCACATGCAAGTTAACAGGTTTTGAGAGTTGCATAAGTGATTGATTTATCTCGATTTGGTTACCCAGACCTCCAAGCAACAATAACATCACTTGGACTGATCACCATACATTATTTTCCAAGATTTCGTTGTGAATTTTTTGCATAAGCTGGGCACAGCAGATACGTAAAATGTTGTGTCATCTGCAAAGGCATTTCTGCAACAGATAACATACCTGTGCATGTTGTAACGAGACACTCAACCCATGGTTTAGTTCACTTATCATGGAAATGTTTCCTAAATTTGCAGTAATTTCACATTATACAATTGATGAAATTATAGATAATATCACATTATACAACAAGCTACATCTTCAGAAAAATCGTTCCCCAACAATTCAAATCTACAACCAAACTCATCCATCCGGACACTCATTATGTACACCCAATTCCTCTTTCTTCAATACCAAAACATATACGAAATGTAACAAAGTTAGCTTTCATTTCATGCTTTCTAAAAAACTCTTAAGCAGAGATCTGACAGCCCGTGCTGTCATTTTCAATGTCAACATTGTGTGATGATAGCAACCTCCTCTGCAATCAAACATAAACAAAAGAGATGCTGCATTAGAATATATCAACTTAGATATGGCTGCACAATGTCCGAAAGGTAAAACAAGGTGCACAAATGGGGTGTCAATTTCTTTTTTCCAGCTTCAATAGATTTGGTAGAAACTAATCTTTATCAAATTTGACGCATTTAGAGACTTGCAGAGTTATCTTCCAAAGACATTAATTATGTCGATACTCACATGATTCTCAAATTCAGGGCTAGCCAAATTGACTGAGAGGTTCTCCATCAACACCAGCACCTGAAGAAGACCACATCTCAGATGAAGAGAGTACCCACCAATCCATGTGTGTGTGTGTGTGAGAGAGAGAGAGAGCACCCAATGTCAGATATCAATACCAAGCCACAAATGTCATTTTTGTAATTAGGAAAGTTATTTCATCAATATAAATGGCAAAAGATCAGAATACTACAGGATCCACCTTTTTTAACCTTCCAGAAACTATTTAACTCACCGTCTCAACCGTTATGGGATCCATCTTTTTTAACCTTTCCAAGTGATTTCTTGCATCAGGGTCAAACAGACTGCCAATAAAGCTATAAACTTGAGCAAAATCTGGTATAGCTGCAACAACAAAAAACAGTCGTAAACTTGATAACTACAAATTTTGGAGATAATGATTAACCAAATAAACAGGCGCTAAAACACTTATCTACATCCCTGACTAACTCTTCAGGCATGAATCTGATACGCTCTTTCCTGATATAATTAGCTGTATATGGAGCAAATAATTTCAAAGTAGCAAATTCATAGTTACAGAACGAGCAGAAAAAAAAAAAAAAAAAGGCGATATGTCCATCAATTAAGCCAGGGCATATGATTGATGTGGGTTTAGATGTACCAAGGGAAACTCTGAGCTGCTAGGTACTCTGGATCCAACAACATTAAGAGATCAAAGAATAGACACAAGAGCAACAAACCTCTCATTTCCTTCAGATTATCTTTTACTTGATCAGTCGCATTGGATGCCCATAAGTGAGGAGCAATCTTATAGTTGTTGCTACTCCAGCTATGAGCCATGGTACCACCAGATAATGCAAAATCCTCTGAAACACCAGCACAAAGACACAAAGATCTCAGTACTGCTATCTAGAAAACATATAGTAGAATCTTAACCAGTCAGAACCATAAAACAAACCATTTGATATATTAGGAGATACACAGCCTGTCAGGCACGCCAGTGCAAGTCAAAGAATTCAAAGGCGCATTTCCAATTATATTTCCAGGAACTGACATTGATTGAGGCCCCAAAGCATGTTTGGAGTTGAGAAGAGTGGGTGAAGACACATGTCCAGAGGGTTGTGAGGCAACTGCATGGGCACAAATGCAAGTACAGAAAAACAATCAAATTGAGACAGGATTTCTAGGAGGAAGAAGTGAAAATTCATAGGTAAACTAATTAGTGCAAACCTTTCTTGGGGGCTTTATGAGGATAAGGGTGAGCTGCTTTTCTCTTTGGACGTGGGGGAGGTACATGTTCACGTGTTCCATTCTTCTGAACCTTCATAAAATACTTCTGAGCATGGCTGCGAATCTACATAATATACCATTTAGCATCTGCAACCCCAACATGCACAACCATCTTCCCGAAAATCTAAGGATCACACTGCAGTATTATGATGTCCACACAGTGTGTCTAGTGCTATAGAGTTTTATAGCAAAGTGTAAAATCTGAAGGAGCGAATTATCATAGTAATGAAAATAGATGTACTACATATTTTTTGGATGAAGGCACATCCTCAGCACATGCTAAAGTAAATTAGAAGGAGGAACATGATATTTGATATAAAAAAACTTAAATAACAATGAATCTATTCACATTAGAATACTAAATATAACAAATGAAAGAACAATTTGGCCTAAAACACAAAACCTAGGCTTCATTCAAAGCAGTATCATACAGAAATTGTTGAAATTATCATATGATTTAGTAAGGAATCTTTTTATGATGCTCAAATGGACCATACCAATCATGTTATGAAAGAAAAATATCAAAGCTGTGGATCAACTTGAAACTACCTGGATAACTGTCTTTGACCCAACAAATGCTTCAATTTTCTTCCAGTCACGATCAAATCTGAAAGTACAAAAACAAACCGGAAGCAAACAAGGTCAGAACATGTAACATATCAGAAGAAACTTACCTTTTAACTCTTAACTCGCTTTTAATTTCCAATCTTTATTTTTACTGGTGCAATAATTAATAGGAAGCACTTTAAACCATATGTACTAGAATATAATTAACAGAAGCCTCCTTCTTCCCTTGAGTAACATAGCTTGCGCGAACTGCTGCAATTCTTCTAACAAATTTTACCACACAAAAAAACATACTAGTTTACATTTATGAATACATTGCAGAATGATGAGAGGATGTTATAAACGAAAGCCAATTGTTAAAGATTAAACTTGCAATGAACCAAAACTATCAAATTTTTCAAAATAACTCTCATGATGAAAATTGCAACCTTTACTTCATATAGATAAACATTATTTCAGAATTAATCCTCAAAATAATTAGGGAATCAACTCATACAAACTAAAAAGATGCAAACCACCATCCTATTTAACAAAAAAGGTAATAACCAAATAATTTCAACAGTCGATTACAGAATTGATAAAGAAAAACGAAAATATTACTTACAAATGAAGAGCTTCGAGAAATTTGTCGTGCTCCTGCTCACTCCAGCTCTCCCTGGACTTAGTGATAGTGTACGGCTTCCGCATCTTCTTGCTCGGATCCTCCATACCCACACAGGCGCTCCAACATGACGGCGTTTGATTTTTCTTCACCCCTGGAGTACCCATCGGACCTTCATCAAAATGGTGACTGTAGAAACCGGCAAAACCCTGCCCGGGTGGAGGATTCGGGTGCACCGACACCATTGATGTTCAACTCTACACTAGTTCAACAATTCAAATCCAAAAATTCGAAGAAAAATACTCAATAATCAAAAGTATATCAAAGGAAAATTCGAGTTCTGCACTTGCGTTGGGATTTCGGTTTAATTTTTTTTCTGAGATTTTTTTTCTTTCCGTGGAGAAGAAATGAGTAACGAGAGTGGAGGAGGTTTAAAAGAAGGTGACTGTGTATTGGGAGTAGGTGATCTCAACCGTCCACGTGGCGGTGAGATGAGGTGAGTAGTTAAAGATTTGTTTTGTATGGATAGTTCAAGGAGTTTCTCCTTTCGCAAAATTATTTTTTATTGCTTTCTCTGAGAGAGAGAGAGAGAGAGAGAGAGAATCGATCAATAATTAATCTTTCATTTTCGTGATAAATTGAAATATAGAGAACGATTTTTCATATTTGGAAATTACATAACTAAGAAGACTTTTTGATGTTACGATGTGGAAATATTAAGACATGCCCGTAAAAAACCATTATTTTCCATAATAATTAGAT
Source organism: Scutellaria baicalensis (assembly GCA_005771605.1). Taxonomy (NCBI): domain Eukaryota; kingdom Viridiplantae; phylum Streptophyta; class Magnoliopsida; order Lamiales; family Lamiaceae; genus Scutellaria; species Scutellaria baicalensis. The sequence goes on from CM016726.1 coordinate 26,769,323, forward strand.
ACATTCTACCAAGAATTTAAAGAGCAGAACCTGAATTTGGTTAACTCTATAAGGAGGACTAATTTGATTATTTTTATAATATTAGAGAATATGTGAAATTTCATTACCGAGTAGATAATTGTCACCTCACCATAACTTATGAAATTGAGGTGCCACAAAGCTTTAAAAACACATCCATTCACCCAAGAAATAAAATTGGATAAAATTGGGAAAAAGTAAGAAAAACCAGGAATTTGGGATCCAAATTAAGGTCAGAAATCTTGATATTGAACTCACAGTGGAGTAGAAAGCAGAAAATAGACAACAGCACAAATAAGCTGTGGTATAGGTGTATGCTCCGTTATCCAAGCATAAACTATCTATCTTCTTCTGGATGGTTTTTATTGCAACATGAAACTCAGTATTAGGATGTAGGCAATGCCGGGCTTCCTTCTCATTCGTTTGTCGTTGCATCTTCTGATTGGCCAATGTTTCCATCTACATGGAGATATATGAGATATGGTTACTTACTCGACTGCACCACATCCATCATCATTATTTAGACATCACTTTACAAACTGAGAATATGTAGGAACTACTAGTGTTCTACACATACCTCCTCCTTCACCTCCCGATGGAGCATAAGGAGACTTCCGGTACCGTGTTTGCTGCTGCGTTGGCTAGAAAATCACATCATATACAAAACAAGACAATGTGTTCAAAGTTATCATCTTGACATTTGTTTCTATTTCACAAATTGCAATAACTGAGAGGGTGTTTGTAAGACAAATACGAACCTTAGGGGGTTGTTTTTAGTATCTGATGTGAGTAGTTGTAATTTCAAAACATGTCTAGTAACTTAACAATGTTGGAGATTTGAAGTAAGCAATATCCTTATTCCACTTTACTTTTAGTTATAACTTATAACTAGCTACCTGTAGCTTTGGCCGGAGAGCCTCCAGTGGTCCTTTGGGCTTCTCTACACCTTGCTGTGGCCATAAAACATGAGTGAACATTAGCTGTGCTACTTACGTAGAAAAAGTATTGTACCATTACAAGCTTTCTGTTAGCCCAATGTGGTGCTAATACAAAATCAGTACCTTTCCGAGAGCCCAATCAGCAGAGTCAAAATAGGCACGTTCGTGATCCTGACAGTTGATAAAGGTTTTATGAAAGAATTCTCAAGATTTTAGACCAAAGTATGAAAGAAGCTTATGATGGTACCTTAGAAATCAGTGGTGTTTTCTTTGGCAATAAACCACCATACTTCTTCTTTACAGCTTCCTCCTGCCAGATAAAGCATTATGCAATGACACTATCAACACAGGTAAATTTAAATGTATCCCACAAAAAAAGAAAAAGATCTGAACACAACTTCCTGTTGTGGCGATGGCATGGGGTTGTGTGCATCCTCCCTAACAACTTCTGTTTGCTCTTTGACATCCTCGGTTCCTGACATATTCTCCCACTACAGTCGACAAAAAACAACATGCAAAATACTATCAAAAGTTTCACCAAATGTCTTATAACAAACCAGAATATTCAGTTATCATGGAAATAAAAGGGAATAAGTAAAAGGGCAATTTGACTACTCCCACAAGGCAAGCCAAAGCATAGAAATAAATGGCATCAAGTCAACATCCCCACTCAAAAAAAGAATCAGCCCTTCCATAATGTTTAGGCATGAGTTCAAGATCAGGCAAACAAATTTCCAAATGTTATATCAACTGAAAAAAACATATGCTTTTACGAGTTCAATTAAATTTTTGGACCTATAGTCAAGTTGGGATTTTAACACCACTTGCAGGTCACAAGCTGGGATAAAGAAGTCCTGTGCTGTTTAGGTGACAGTCTAGCACCGAAAAAAGAAACATACATATATACCACCGATACCAGGTTTATGACAACCAATTGACTATTGCATCATAATTATTTCCATGGATATTTATTCATGTAGACTACCCCACAAGGAATGAGATTTAATGCTAATGATGATGATAGTCAAGTCTTCCTCTAGTGTACACAACATAACTGCATAGCATGATCAAATAATTCCTTATAACTCAACCAAACAACATTAGCTCACAAGATCTTTATTTCCTAGCATCCCACCATTTTGATGCTTCAGCCTCCCTCTAATTCATTGCCCTCAATATTGAGAAGCTATGATTTAAATCTTAGAACCTCATCTGTATATTACTGCACATATAACATCAACAATGGGTTCGTGATAGAGACTAGAGTGTCATACAATTGTGCTCTAACGCAGCATAACTCATTTTCTAGGTCAATCAAAGCCAAAATCCTCAATATAATCAAAGAAACACAATAAAGTCACTGCAAATAACCTGACTGCAACTTCAACAGCATAATTACAATAACTACATCAGATAAATTCACAACTCTCGCAATTCATCTCAGAAAATCTACAATCACCTATACCCCGACGGATCTCAGTAGAGATCACGGAAATACTTTTAGCGCAACAATACATCGAACAAAAATGCCAAGAGATTACGAAAAGAACCAAGAGATGATACAATCAATCAAAATCGATGTCGCAAAGAAACTGGGAAGTCAAACAGATTAAACAGAAAATTAATCGGAAAAGGATGAATGAAAAAGAGGAATTACCTGGTGAGAATTACGAATTCAAGTGTGCTTCTTCAACTGCAGATCGGTTGCGTATGAATGTTTGAAGAGAGAGAGAGAGGACGGTTTAGAACATGTACAAATGAATTGCCTTAAATTATTGAAAGTTCAATTTCATTTGAGTATTTATGGAAACATCAATATACTTATTATATTCAAATGATTTAAGGAATACTTTACTTCAAGAGACTTAATTTAACTTCAGTTTTAAATACCTAAATTCACTTTTAAAATGATTCAAAACAAGGTCAGGTACCCAAAAAATTATATGACAATCATTTCACAAATATTTTTTTATGGGTTTATGAATTTGTGGTTGAATCTTTATTTTGTGAGTTATCACAAGTTTTTGTGTGAGGCGGTCTCACAGATAATTTCCGTGAGACGGATCCTATTTACCCATTAACCTAACTCACTTCTACAAATTTACATATGATGTGTGAAATATGGGTTATGGGTGATCCATCTTACATAAAATGACCTGTGAGACGATCTCACATAAGACTTGCTCATGACTTATTTGTTGATAGTTCACTCATCTGACAAAATTAGACAATAAAACAGACAAAACTATTAAAATTTAACAGGTACTTTAAAAATGTTCAAATATGGAAGTGATATATTTCTAACCCACTAGCAGTATACCCGCGCGATACGCGGTTTATTATTTATTATGACAAGTATGATTATTGATAATATAATAAATTTATTATATTAAAATATTACTCATGAGATCTTATTATTTTGAGATTTGTAAAAAATTATAAGTGATTAATTATATTTATTAATTTATATGTTCAATTCATATTTTTGTTCCTTTATATCTTAGAATTATATTTAATAATTTGTAAATAATTTTCTACATTTTTTTTAGATGGATTTATTTTACAAACACTATATTTATTCAAAAACTTAGTTTATATTTAAAAAAATTAGGTTTCAAATTCATTTACAATTAAAACAATATTTTTTTTTTGAATTTTGAAACCATTTTAAAATATTTTTTCTTATAGTTATATCTATTGCATATATGTTTTAATTTATTTTTAAATGTTATTTGTGGATTTTTGTAGATTAACCTCACAACATTATTAGATTATTATTAGTTTTACTTTCAAATTTAATTATTATTTTTAATAATTTTATAATAGTTTTTAAACTTTTAAACATTTTACAGCCCTTCGCAAAATGAAATTTAGCTTTTAGACCTATTTTTCACATTTATATATTAAAATTACAGAATTTTCAAATTTTTGACAATGTTTAAATTTCATTATTTTCAGATTTTTTAATTATATCATTAAGACATAATCATATAATAATATCATCCAAAATAATTTTCTCTATTTCATTTTTACCCCTATATTAAATTAAAAGACTACTTATTATATTTAAAATATATATGAAGCTTGTTCTATAAGATTCTCAAAGTTTTTTAGTTTTTTTTTTTTTCCACAATTCTTCTATTGGTCAATGGCAAATCAGTAATTATCTCCAATTTTACAATTGAGTGGCAAATGTGTAAAATTTGCCAACTTCTTCATTTTTATATATAGTATAGATGACAAAATGATTTAGTGAAAACCCATTTTCAATTTATTATCAACTGTTTCGAAAAAAAAAATGTGGATCTTGAATCAAAAAGATTCAAATATAAATCAATGTAAATAAAATACAAATGCACTTCGACTACTAAATATAGCATGCATGAAACCGAATTAAATCTAAAAAAAGTTCAAAAAGAAAATTACAAACGTTATTTATTGATTTTTATTGGAATTTCAGATTCATCTTTAAAAAAAAAAAAAAACAATCCAATTACAACCTCAACGTAATCCTTGTTTATTGCTGAGATTCCATTAAAAACTAAATTAGAATCTAAACATGACTCAAAATAAAATATGGACAAATACAATGTTATATTTCAAGCATCCACAACAAACTCCAAAAATGATGCCAATTTGAACAAAATCTGGGAATCTCAACATGATGGGTAGCCATAAATATGTTACAAAAATCTTCCAAAGAAAAGGGAACAAAAAACCGCCATGTAAGTCAACAGATAAAAAGAAAAGAAAAGGATTAACAAAATTGATAAGAAATTATCTCAAGATGATATATTTACGAGTGACAAACTAGATACAGGTTAACAGAGCTTCGAGACATGTTAGACAAACCCGAATCTCCTATAATCACCGATTTCTCGGTGGGCACAAGATGCAGCATAGAGCAAACCAACATCAGAAACACCAGTGGCCAGGAATCCGATGAATGTGATTGTAAATTAGCTATAGTAAGTGGTTGTCATCACCCCACAGCTGCATCGAGATATTTTCTCAAGGTTAGTTATCCGAAAGGAAGCCAACTTCCATCTCAACCACTATATTATCATCACGTTTTGATGAGTATTTGGATGGTAAAATTAGAAGAACCTCCTTCTGAAAGTCCTAGTCGTAGCCTGATATGATCGCATAAGCAGACCAACACCAAGGCACATGCCCAGTCCTATTCCCACCCCAACCCGCACACCAGCATTGAACCATGAAAGCTGGCCATCATCACCAGAGTATATGTCCTCTGAGTAATAGTTGTGTGTAACTCTCCAATCTGACACATAGTCCTCCATATTAGCCTCCGTGAACTGTAGAAAAGCCAAAATTCAGGTAACTAATTTTGAAATTCGGGGGGACAACATACATGCAGCTAAAAGATTGATGCTAATTCTGTTCTTGGTAGAACTGAGAGGACAACAAACCAGCAGCCAAAATACTAATGCTAATTGCTAACTCTGTCTGTAAACATGCAGGATGCCATCTCTGTGAATATACTTCCCCCATGAGGAATTTACATCATCACACTAATAATAACTTTTTTTTTCTTCTAAAAGCAATACTTTAATTGCCAGAACCTCGAAAGTGCAGATATCAAACTTCCTGTTAGAATAATATCCAATGAGTCATTGGCATTGACCTCAAAATAGTTGCAGCAGCAAATGTGGTCCAGAAGTGTCAAGATATATCAATGGTGTGATTTGAACCTAACATATTCACAAAAAGTCAAGAACAATATGCTTTAGTCAAGGAAGAAAACAGATTGTGCTGCAAAACTTGTCATCAATCAAAAAGATGGGTTTCATTCTTGCAACTATTTTGATATCAAGTAACTGTAGAGACCATAAAGACAATGTGCTAACACTACAAGATTCCAAAAGGAATACTTTAATAGAAATCAAGAGAATATAGGGTTCTAGAACATGTAATAGTGACAGCAAAACCGAAGCTACAAGATTCAAGAATGGGTTCCACAGAATATAATCAAGGAAGACAGATCTTTGTTCAGAGCTCCAATGCGACAGGATTGCTATTTTCAATTAAAGAACATGCATTATATAGGTCAATTTGCTAGTTAACATTTCCTAAAAATGGCACCTCATTGTCCTAAATATTGACACCAACTAACTCAAACCAATATCACATATAGCTGAAGCTAGATGAGTTTGTAGGCCATTTGGTAGAAGGAATACCCAGTTTTCTCCCTCATTCAACTATGGCGTGATGATGATGACAAGCGACGGTACATCTCTGAACAACCAACAAAGTCCCAATTTGAGTCTAAACTTCAGGATCCAGTCATGATCACAACAGCTCCAAAACTACTCCAGGAACTCAACCTGAATTCTATTAATTCACACACAGTAACCTGATTCAAACTAGTTTTGCAAATAACAACTGTAAGAATTAGGTCCTCACATCTGCCACTTACATGTAATGGCACCAACTCATTGTATATCATATTCTGAAATCCACTCGAATCATTTCTTTTCCCCGGTAGTCAGTATATACATTTTAATCACATTCAGCATCTTAAATTTCAAAAGTGCCTCTATATTGGACATCAAATCAAATGCACCACTAACGATATCATGGTTAACATTAGCAGAATATTGAGAATTTTTTCTGTAACTAGAATGAGCATATGAAGTTTATAGCCCCCATAAGCTTCCATAGTCCAAATAGAACTTGCCATCAAATTACAGCCATTCTCAACCATCTAAAGAACAAGATCGAAATAGTTAAAAACCAATACTATCAAACCAAAAATGACATAGTACCTGCAATTTTTGTTGCCGAACACTGTCATTAATCAAATTCCTCTGCTCCTTTCCAATCTCCTCATCCTCGGGTATGGCATCAAGCATCCCTTTCCTCGATGTTTTCCGCCTCGGACTAACTAAAATAGTCTTTGTCAAAATAACCGGTACTCGAGAGCAACATCCAGCAACATAAACCTCAATTGATGGCGAACTAACCCCAATCTTCGGCTGAAAAAACGCAGACCTACCATTGCTGACAATGTTGTTCGCCACATAGCAATCCATACTCCACGCAGTTTTCGAACCATTACTCCACCCAGCCGCAGCATCAGCCCTCTGCAGCGAGCCGCAGAGAATCAAATCCATATCCTTCCCCTCCTCATACACCTCAAACTCCATGGAGCCCAAAAATCTGACGCTGTCCGTGCTGACATACGTGACGTCCGCGCAATCCCTATCAACGCGATCGCGGCGGAGGGTAACAGAAACGGCGTCGGATGAGGGAATACGCGCGCCATTAATTTCCACAAAAACACCCGTTTCGCGTCGGAGATGGTACAGGGTAAGGTGGTCCGGTAGGTTGTCGACGGCACAAGGCGCAATACGCACGTAGAATAATCGAATTTCCAAGCAGCCGCCGGTGAAACTCGGGGTTTTGTAGATTGAATGTTGTAATTGGTCTTCGTTTTTGCCCATTTCCAAAACCCTGAGTTTCAGGGCAAGTTCATAAAGGAATCGGAATCATCTTTGCAGGATTGAAATTGTTAGAATTATAGGTATTTGGGGATTAGGGTTTCGAAATATGAAACTTACGAAGAGCGAGTTCAGCATGTTATCCAGACGCGTTCATCAGTCATCACGTGTATTATTATCAAAAGTGGATCTTTTTTTACTTTAAAAAATTAACCTAATTAATTTCTCACATGTATAAATCTTTCAGAAAAGGAAATGATTTTTTTATCACATGTTTAATTTACCAAAACAGTATGTTATTCGTTTCTTTTCTTTCCAAAATGTAAATAACCAAATAGTGCATGAGCGTGGACAGTGACGGATCCAGAATTTCAATCGAGGGGTCCAAGTCAATAAGTAAAAAAATATATAATCTATCGTAATTTTGATAAAATCAATATTATACCACAATTCTCTTATATTTCTCATGTTCTACAGTTAGTCATATTTTTTTCATAGTGTATTTTCATTATAGAAAGATTATAAAATAAATTAAATGTTCAAGAACTTGTAGGTAAAAGAAAATGAGATTTAGTAAGAAAATTTGAAATATAAAGATTAAGTAGAATAGTAAAACACGATAAAAATATACTTGAAAGTTTGAGAGCTTAATGATAAGCTTTGTCACAAACTTAAAACAAAATATTTCATCTAACTTTCTTCATTTAATAAATGGTTGATAGAAGTTATTTATATATTTACCAAAACTTAAATATTGATTATCATTATTAAAATACAAGAGCTAATAATTTTAGAAGAATATTTCTTTTTTTTTTCCTGAAAAAACAAATCTTATAGTAATTTAAGCAACAAAATAATTTAGAAAAATAAGTTATTCCATTTCGCACATACCACAAAGAATTTTTATTCATAATGTCCTTAGAGATATATAGAGAATGTGTAAATAAAATGTAAACATATTTATCAATATTTTCCAACTAAAGAAGAAATCATATAAGGCATGATAAATGAATAATAATAATGAAGAAGAAATGGTAAAAAAATAATATAAAGATGTCACTTTATATTAAAATTAGATGAAGAAACAAATGAGAGAAAAATGAAATAATTTAGTATTTGTATTGTTAAAGAAATAAGGAAAAGTTATTATGAGGAATGTAAGAGATGAATGGGCCAGGTGCAGAATGGAAACCATAGCCATGACTATTTGCTCAAATTTTTTGTTTTTGTTTTTTCAATGTGAAATTACTATATTACCCCTGCTAATTTTGAAAAAATCGGGGTCGTGGATGACAATAAGTATTCATACATATCGAATGAGTGATAACACTATTATTAGTAACTAGTCAATTAATTTAACTCATTTACCAAAAATTATTGCTAAAATTTGCCCCTAATAAGCTTTCACAAAAATGTACATGAGAATGTGTCACGAATGATTCTGCTACCCTATCCATCATGGACATATTGATATGTGTCCACCACTGATGTGTCAAATATCAAATATATCAATTAATATCACTTTTCTACCTAACAAGGAATGAGATAATTACACGTCAGCGGTAGACGCATTAAAAGGTGTCCGATGTGGGCATTTTAATATTTTCCGTATCATGAATAGTTTATGTGAGAAAATCCTTAGCATCCACAGTCCAAATCCATTTAAATAAATTGATACGTGAATTGTGCAACATAAGTTCTGAATTGACCCATGTAGGTAACATAAAACTCAAAAGTTTTAACTGGAATCTCAATAAATCATATCAATCAAATAAAATTAATGTTGCTATCATTTTATAAGATAAATTTATTTATGATTAACTTTTTGAAAATATTTAATGACATACATAGATTTTATTGTTTCTATGGTTACTTCGTTTAATAGTTTAATAATGTTGATGGTTGCTCATGTAATTCGCATGAAAGATACATTTTGCAAAATATTTTAAACCACATAAGTGGATTCATATAGAGTTAAATGATTTAAAAAATTATTATGGTTGAAAATAAAGAAAATTGAACAAGGTTGATAAGGCATGAGGCATGAGTAAAATAGTAAATGACAAAAAAGAAAAAAGGCAAGTATGTGAAGAGTGGCCCATATAGGCCGGCTATACTCGTTCATTCCCTACCATAACCTTCTCATAAAATGAATCTCATCATAATTTCAACTTTCTAAATAGATTTTGTTTCATTTATAATTATATAAGTGAATACAAAATTTTAATGATTGGCTCTAATTCAACCTTTTATTTCATAACCTCATTTATTATTCCACTCACCCCTAACTATATCACCCCTAACTATATGATATATGATTTTAGTTTCATTTTAGGTCCAGCTATCACTATTTAAACCTTTGAATCTTTTTCTTAATTTAAAATTAATTAATAAAAATACATGGAACACGTCAATAATTATCTTTATATTGTTTTGTTTACCATATATGAACTAAATCAATGGTCTTTATTTGGACAAAAAACAACTTCTTGTTTTAGAACTAGAAAAAAAAAAGGTCTTATATGGACAATTTCACAGATCTTGTCATGGGAGCACCTACACTTAATTATTCATATGAAAATTGATTCAATTTTTGATAAGGATCCGTCTCATATAAGTTTTTGTTGGTTAAAGAACCTTATGAGGTTGATAATATATTTTTTAAATGGGAAGCATAAAAGATTCAACATCTTTATAATTGTTCTTAATAATATGAAATATGTTAAGAGATCTTATAACCTTTCAATCATACCATAAAACCACTGGCAAACTCAAGTTTTTATTAATTCTCGATGTAATTTAATGAGTTGTTATGCCCAATCAAGCACATGAATTAAGTTGAATTAACTACAATTCCCCTTTTAGATAAAATCAATGAAATATTAAGGCATTTCTTATTGAGGAAATAGCCCGAGATACCCATTTATATATAAGCATTTCACTTTATTACCCATCAATATAAATTTTTCTACCCATCTACCCATATATATAAAGTATTATCCCCAAATACCCATTTTTCCATTTTTGACTTTGACTCTTGTACTTTGCTTTGCAGACTGATGTACTTTGCTTTGCAGAGATTTTTTTTTGACTATTTTTACCTCTTTTTACTTTTCTTTTTTCACGTGAATAATAAGACAATAATATGATAGTATGATCAATCATTCCATTCATTGAACAAAAAATTTACCACCTATTAATATTCAAATTTACAATTGAATTCATTCCACACAATTCACATTCACAGATTCGGGAGTTCTCTTAAAAATTTGAAAGTTTCAAGGATTCATCCAAAACAAGAGTATTGAGTAAGTATTTCAATGCATAAAAACACTTTTAATTTGTTTTAAAGTTTAATTTTGTTTATAGTTGAAATGGCTATAGTTAGTTTTCTATAATATTTTGTTTGATTATTGTTTGAATGGTTAGTTATTTGATTATTGTTTAATTTTGTTTGATTATTGTTTGAATGTTAGAGATTTACACTTTTGTTAAATTTTTTTCGAATAATTCCTATAAAATTTCTATGAACAATTATTTTGGTAAGAATTATTTTGGTAAGAATTTTGGTAAGAATTATTTTGGTAACAATTATTTTCTACAAAAATTGAGAAAATTATCTTTCTCATTTCGTTAACCCTTAATTTGAAGGGGTTAACGAAACAACCAAGTAAAATCCCAAACTTTTGTTAACCCCTAAATTATAAGGGTTAACGAAACTTAGCAAAAATCCCAAAAAATTCGTTAACCCCTATATTATAAGGGTTAACGAAACTTAGCAAAAATCATTAAAATTTCGTTAACCCCACATAACATAAATAAAAAGACTGATAATTCTTTTTGAAATTAAAGATAATATATGAACTATAATGGAGAGCATCCAATCTCAATTAATATCTTGCAATGAAGTGGTTGAGTTTTCACTTTTGAAGAGAAATAAGAAATATCTATAATATTGAGGTGATAAGAGGGTTAACGAAAGTAGCAAAAATCATTAAAATTTCGTTAACCCCTATATTATAAGGGTTAACGAAACTTAGCAAAAATCATTAAAATTTTGTTAACCCTTATAATATAAGGGTTAACGAAACAACCTCCGGATATCACAAGAATTCGTTAACCCCTAAATTATAAGGGTTAACGAAATAAAACAATGTTTTCTCTCGTTAATTACTATTTTCTAATTCCTTAATTCCTATTTTCCAATCGGCTAATATTTTTGTGTAATTGTTAATTTGTTAGTCTATTGGCCTATTATAAATCGTTAATTAGTTCGATAGTTAAGTTTTGAATTTGCTTTAGCCCTAATTAGCCCTAATTTCGTTAGCTATAATTAATAAATTTGTTAGCCAAACTTTTATTAATTCGTTTCTTTGAATTCATTCCTTACTTAATTTATTGATTTTTAATTCACTAAATTTTGGTTGTGATATTAATTTTGTAATTCGTTAATTAGTTAACTTTGTTTAGTTAATTTGTTGTGATATTAATTTTGTAATTCGTTGATTAACGATTTGATAATTATTGAGCATTTTTTTCATATTTCAGGGATGACTTTTTCAGTGGCAATATGTCATGGAGGTTACTGGCATGGTTTGCAGTACGTGAATGACATTCAATCAATGATCAATCTCGAAACATTTTCATATCAAGATTTATTGAGTTCGCTACATGAGATTATGCTTGCTGATTTGAGTTGTTGGCGGTATTTGATCCATTCTCTAGTAGAAGTGAATGGAAGATTGAAGAAGAAGAAAATCATGAATGATTTTGATTTGCATGAGTGTTTTTCACAGGAGTATGGACTACTAGTTCTGTTTGTTTCGTTGAAACGAATAGACTCAGGAGTATCAGGTGGTTCTTCTTCTTATCATCAAGAACAATGTTCATTAGATGAGGAGACACATGTTGCTGGTCAAAGTTTTGATACACTAATTGAGGAGTCTCAAAATTTGGATTGGTCAAATGTTCCGTTAGGACTACATGAGGACCGGAATTTTTATTCAGCATGGGGTTTAGATGACAATTTGGTTCGAACATCTTCAAATGAGCCAAGTATACCTTGGCCGGTCTCATCTACATGTGATCCACACAATGAGTTGAACTATTTAGACCTAAATGTGGCCCCAACTAATGAGGTCGAAGAACCGCCACTTGAAGAAAGACAGGAACAGGAAGACCATGATCCTCGAACAGGTAATCCAGTTATATCGTACTGATCATATGTGAATATTTGTGTATAAAATTAACATATCACTGATATATATTTATTTATTTATTTTGGTAGATCCAATTGATGCAGAAGATGACTTTGTGCTGGATGAAGATGTGGAGACAAACTTGGATTAGGAGCAGCGAGCTGCATATGAGCAATTCTGCGATGACACAATGAGAGCTGAGTGGCACATTCTAGACATACCTGATTTTGATGACCCAACTGCAGATGAGATTGAGCATGCTCCAAGCGGTATGAAAAAAGGAGCGACATTTGGGTCTAAGGTTGAGTTGAAGAATTTAGTAGGGTATTATCATCTGGAGAATCAAGTCCAATTTCGTGTGGACCACTCTGACAAACACCGATGGCAAGTGAAGTGCAATCAAAAAGATTGTCCGTTCTTACTCAATGCACATGAAAAACACGGGATTTGGAAAATATCCAAAGTTGTCCTGCCTCACACCTGTTCATATCAACTGAATGCTAGTGCACCCCGCAGACTTCCGTCCACATTGATTGGAGATTATTTTGTCCAGAGGCTCCGGAAAGATAGGACTGACATCACTCATAGGGAGATCATGCGAGAGATGAACGAGAGACATGGACTTAATTTGAGCTACAAGCATGCTAGGAGTGCAAAACGTCGTGCAATGAGAGAAGCATATGGTGATCCGAGCACGTCATTCAACATGTTGCCAGCTTACTTACAGGTTTTGAAGGAACGCAATCCGGGTACATATATCGCATTAGACACCCACAATAATGGGAAATTCAAGTATGCGTTCTTTGCGTTGGGTGCATCCATTGCCGGATTTAGGTTATATTCCAGACCTGTTATCGTAGTCGACGGTTGCCATTTGAAGGGGCAGTACAAGGGGATTGGATTCGTTGCTGTGACTAAAGATGGAAACGATCAAAATTTTCCCCTGGCTGTGAATCGAGAACGGAGGTCAGACACTGTGACCCGGGAAGACTCGGCGTGCACCCTCCAATACACTGCTCCATCAGGTGGGGTGTGAACTGCGGTCGGTTTGAAAGTTGAGTTGCCGAACTTCAACCCCGTCACTAGGGCAAACTCGCGCTTACCGAAGCGACAAATACTCATTCCCTGCCCTACACAGAACCACCTCTCGTCTGCTGGTGTCTGGTCACCACGCACCTCATATGACATGAGGACGTGTAAGAGGAACTTGCAGGACTCTCTCTCCGTCTTCCACAACAGGAAATGGCCGAAACTCGTCCTCCAAAAGTCACGGAGACACTGTCGACCCATAGATCGAAGCTGTGCCTTCACCTCATCCAGTACTGCAAGCCGAACATATCCATTTATATATGCGATGGTTCGCTGGCAATCCCCACGAACATATGTCCACTACATTAAAAAATGATAAAATAATTAAACAAACCATAAAGAAACATTATATGAATTCAAACAAACTATGAATTCAAACAAACGTAAAGGGATTAGCGAATACAAAAAAATACAAATTAAATAATTAATAATGATTAAAAGTATGGCTTAACTAATTCATAAACTAATTTAACTAATTTATAATTTAACTAATTAACAATTTCAAAAGTTAATTAGTTGAAATAAACTAATTAACGACTTAAAAAATTATTTGTTAACGAATTAAAATATTATACCTAAGGAAATTCGTTCTAAAAAAAGCTTAATATTTAAAATTAACCAGTGGACTAACAAATTAACAATAACCAATTAACAAAAAAGTTAATACTACAATAGGAATTAACGAATTACAAAATATTAATTAGAGAAACCAACTAAATTCGTTAACCCTTATAGTTTCAAGGTTAACGAAACCAACTAAATGTTAACCCTTAACAAAATATGATTCGTTAACCCTTGAATTTAAGGGGTTAACGAATTGAGATGGCATTTTATGTTGATTCGTTAACCCCTAAATTTGTGGGGTTAACGAATTGGATTCTGGGCAATTTACTTAGAATTACTTAGAAGTTCTCCTATTAATTAAACAACATTTTCCTGACTCACTACAGCAATCTCTTACAGTCAGAAACAACAATAACATGAATGTCATTATTAAATTATTTTCCTACCAGTTAAATAAATAAATAAATAAAACCCTTCATCAATTTCAACTTCCCAAGCAAGAAATTCAATGCTGGTTAACGAATTGGATTGGCTTAGATTCGTTAACCCCTATACATTAAGGGGTTAACGAATTCACATGAAAAATTCGATTAGATTCGTTAACCCCACAACATTTAGGGGTTAACGAATCAACATAATATGCATAGCTGATTTGTTTCGTTAACCCCCAAAATTTTAGGGGTTAACGAATGTTTTTTTTCTTCGTTAGTTGAATATTTTTCTTAACAATTATTTTGGTCATTCTACATCACAACAATTTAATCACCACAACATTTCAATACTAATCACAACAATAATTTAATACTACCTAAACTCTAAACAAAATCACAACTTTCAAACAATAATCAAACTAAATAAAAAACAAAGTATAAATAATAAAACAAAGTATAAAGACTAGAGTACTAACCTGTTCGGCCATTTAACTCGAGGGAAATGGTGGCCGGCCGGAGAGAAATGGGAGAGCAAGAATGGGGAGAGTTTGCCTCGCCTTCGCCGCCGCCGCCGTGAGGGATGGAGTGAGTGAGTGAGAGTAGTAAAGAAAGAAAAGTGGGAGGAAAGAATGGGGAGAGTTTAATTCGTTAAACCTAATTGGGGTGGGGGTAGATATGCCACATTTATTACAAATATTTTATTAATTTAAATCAATATATTACACTTAATATAATATAAATTTATATTACAATATATTACACTTATAATTGCAACTCTATAATTTATATTACTTAATCAATTTACATTACAATAAATTTATATTACACTTAATAATATCATAAATCAATATATTAATTAATATCCCACACCACGTGTAATTTTCATTTCAATTAATATAAGTCAATATATATTACATGTGTACTCTGACAGACACTGCAAAATGTTTTTGGGTATTTGGGGACAATATTTTAAATTTTTGGGTATATGGAGTAAAAATATTATAATCATGGGTAAATTTGTGCATCCCTTATATAGAAATGGGTAGATTGGGCATGCAACTCTTTCTTATTTTCCAGTTAATACAAATACATAGCCAAAAAGAGGAAAAATAAAAAATAATCTCACCATGCCAGGTTGGACTAAATGCATGAAATATTGTGACATGTCAGCATTGTAGATCAACACGTCTCCGTTTTAGGCTTCACGCACCAAAAAAGCTCCTCGTGGGACATCAGCGCAGCAGCCATCAGCTTTAATTTATAAATAAATAGAGGAAAGAACAGAAGAAAAAAAAAATAATAATAATAATCTTCAGAGCTCAGTAACTTTTCACTGATGTCACATTCGTTGAAGAGAATCGTATACTGCTTCTCATTCTGCCTATACATATACACATGTACTTGTAGTTTGGAGAGAGAGAGAGGAGAGAGAGAGAGGAGAGAGAGAGAGAGGGAGAGCGGAAGGTGGGCAGTTCTTTTTTCTCTCTCTTTCATGTTCTTGAACTTCTTCGATCTCTGTTATGATAATGAGAAAACCTTTTCATTTGTATAATAATCTTTAAACCTATAATTATTGCTGCTCTTTTGTTTTGATCTCTCCCCCTTTTAATCTTTCTTTTTTATCTGTTATCTGATCATAAACTACATTTTTCAGGCTGTTTGAAAATCGCAATAGGAAATGAAGGTTTGATTCCAGACTCTCTTTTAAGTAATTTTGTTCTTATTTTATGATGATTGAAATTTCATTTTCTGTACATGTATTTCTTTCTCTCTCTTTTTTGCCCTGATCTTTCTATGGGGTTTCTTTTGTAATCTTACTTTCTGTGAGTATTGATTTTGCCTGGATCTAAAACAGATTACTTCGTTTCTTGAAATTTTCGTTGTTGCTTTGAATCCCAGATCATGTTTCCTCGGTTATGTTGATGGTTATTTTATAATATTTTTTATTTTTCAAATCTGTTCTATTTCCCTCTTTGAAT
Source organism: Scutellaria baicalensis (assembly GCA_005771605.1). Classification (NCBI taxonomy): domain Eukaryota; kingdom Viridiplantae; phylum Streptophyta; class Magnoliopsida; order Lamiales; family Lamiaceae; genus Scutellaria; species Scutellaria baicalensis. The sequence goes on from CM016726.1 coordinate 26,786,001, forward strand.
TGTAAAAAAAATTGTGATGTTGTGTGTTCTTATGGTTTAAGTTGGTACTGGATTTATCAAGATGATTGAAAGAATGTATGATTGTGATAATCTATGAATTCAAGCCCCTTATATTCTGGTTTTATGCAGATTGATCCTTTTTTCCTTTGCAGAAGTTTGTGTTGAAGTTGGATTTGCAAGATGACAAAGAGCAGCAGCGGAGGGCTTTGAAGACGGTGTCGACTCTTTCAGGTATATCACCAATTTTTAACGTTTTCTTTATCCGATTTATGTGCTTGAAGACAGCTATTTTTTCGGCTTTCTATTTGGTTAATTTTGGTGCTATCCTCTGTTTTTTTGCACTATACTGGCCTAATTGCATTGTTGGTTTTCACTACTTGCCACACTTTATTGTCACAACTTTATATGACTTTGTATTTTCTGGAGTCATATAGTTTAATGAATCTTAATGGGATCATATTCGAGAATTTAGACATATGTGCCAATGTAGTAGGAGGAAGAAATGTTGCATCAAATGATATAAGGGATCAGTTTTCATGAAGAGCTTTCAATGTTCGTTGTTTTAATGTGGAATCTAAAAGGCCAGAGAAATTAGTAATTTAGTTGGAAATAGTGGTGCTGTTTTTTTTTTTTTTTCCTTTTTATCAAGATTTAGGCAAGTTCTTCATTCATTAGCTTTGATCATGTGAGGCTTGGGGACCTGTCAAGTCCCGACTTTGTGATCAACACGTGTACGGATGCATGGATGAATGTAGCCACTTGTTCATTAATCGGGAATCGGGAGTGTGATCTTTTAACTATTTTAAGATGGGTTTAGCTCTTGCATCTTAAATGCATTAATTAAATTGTAATATAAAGTGAAAATTAGATTTTTGAAGGTTGCCTGGTTTGATCAATACTGCTTCAGTAACGAGACGATCTTTCTTAGGAATAGCCGGGTTTATGTCAAGTAACTAAAGAGGGTTAAAGAAAAGATCTATTGGCACAAAAGACACAAGTAAAAGGGTTAAATTGAGTAGGGGAAATTTAGTCCAACAACCATGATTGGATTGGGTAGTTGAGTAATCTTATCGCCCCTTTTGACATATATTTACGTTGGTTTTATTTCGACACAGCATAGATTAATCTCCTTAACTACTCATGTATTTTTGTACTCTTGAAGAAATGCTGCTTTTCCTGTTCAATTTGGACCATTTGGTAGTCTATAAAACACTACAACCATAGGTGGATGAATTTATCTCGTACTGTTGAAGCATTCTCTTATTAGAACAAGTATAGGTGCTCAAGATTACTAATGGGTTCATATCCTTTCAATTTAGGAATCGATCAAATAGTCATTGATCTGAAAGGAAAGAAACTAACTGTAATCGGAACCGTTGATCCTGTAAGCGTTGTAACCAAGTTGCGCAAAAAGAGTTGGGCGGCTCACATCATATCAGTTGGGCCCGCCAAAGAACCGGAGAAGAAAGAGGAGCCCAAGAAAGAAGAACCCAAGAAAGAGGAGGCGAAGAAGGAAGAGGGCAAGGAAGAACCCAAAAAAGACGAGGCCTCCAAAACCGAAGAACCCAAAAAAGAAGAACCCAAAAAGGAAGAAGCCAAGAAAGAAGAACCCAAAAAGGATGACGAAAAGAAGGCCGAACCGGAAATATTCGTCCCAACGGCAATGCCGTATAGGCCTTATAGGCCGTATTATCCCCCGATGAATACGTATCATCAGGTGCACCATAGCATGGAGGAAAACCCTAACGCATGCGTTATTTGCTAAAATAATCAGACAAGGCTGCCTCACATCCCGTTCTCATGCTCCCGGTTTAGTATAGAATCGGAGCGAATGGTCCCGGTATTCATGTATATAGAACTTTATAATAATAGTTTTGGTCACGATCAATTTTGTTTTCTAGATAAGTATCATTTGAATTTCTTGATAGTTGAAAGCTTTGCTGGAAAGGTGAAGTTGTGCATGTTTTTCTCCATCAAGACAAAAGGTTTGAAGTGGCAACCAAATGAGGTGATATATATATATATAAATATATATGATGTATAGGACAAAACCTAAATTCCTAATACCCATGTAAGCTGCAGTTATAACTTTGTTTCCTTGTTAAGGAAAAATGTGCAATTATTCCTATGATTATTGTCTCTTCTGATAATGCATGTCTCAAACTATTTTTGCAGTAATGGTACATTTGTGAAGATTAAAGTTCATTTTCCTAATTTTAAATTTAAATTCATGGATAATGAATGGTGGGTGGGTGTTCTTGAAAATGCAAATATAAGCCTTCATATTTGAAGAACAAAAGGATGAGATTCAATTATTTCTGCTCATTCAACATTTTTCAAGCAGCCATAGCATGCAAGTTGTAGATTTTGACCAAGCACACCAGAAAATATGGCCTTTATAATTAAAAAGAGAAAAAAACTATAATAATGCAAAATAATTGATGAATATGGTGAAAAGATTGTTTTATTTGCTTGCATACTCACCATAATGCTGCAATCAATTTGGATTCAATCTACTTCATTATTTCACTACATCTATGCTATATGAAAGATGCAATGGAAAACATGTATGATTTACAAACTTAAGATCTTACTAGGTGGAGGACATGTTGATCAAAACTCTATAAATACCTTAAACATAACTATAAAACTAGTTTAATATCTGATTTACTACTAATTTACATTTTGATTGATCATCATAATGAGTATGATATGAATTTCTATCAATATCAAACTTGGCGGACGACCTCATAAATGAAGATTCGATCCGAACGACCCCAAGTATGTGATAAAACCTATCAACCACAAAAACTAATAAAGTTGTAACCAATCTCACAACAAATCTTGCTTTCAATGGAAGGATTGGAGTGTGTTCTTTCCCTTTCAACAATGATGCAAAAATAGGCCAAGATGAAGAAAATTAGTGGATGTGTACATAAGTGTACAAAAAATGGTCGGTTTAGTAGGGCCATATGTGTGGTTGAAATCCATGGGGGCTCTTACGTCATTTCATCTCCAATAAAAGATAATGACACAAGATTCACTTCTTCATTGCTCATGGACAAGTCTAGGCATGACCACCTTTATCTTAATTTACTATTTTTATTATCCCTAACCATACATTTCCTTTTAAAATTCCTCATCTTATCATTGTATGATTATTGCCCATAAATTTGGTTATGATATATATAACAATTATAATCAATAATGATGTTGTGATTAATCAAATTAATTAAACATCTTCTCCAACGAGTTCCAATCAAAATTACAAGCATCTGTGAACATTCAAGGCAAGCAATATCAAGATTGATGTAATGCTTATGTTAAAATCATGTATGTACCTTCAACTGATCGTATTTATTAATCTATTTAAAATGGATTTGGTGAGGTCTTAAGAGTGTATTTTAAAATTAATTGCGTTTAGATTAGTATCGTTATTGATAAAAGATTAGTGACAAAAATGAATGACATCCTGACCTATTTGTGTGTCATTAAGTTCATATATTACTTCACTCAATAAATTAATTAATAAAATTGCCTGCCAAAGTCAAAAAAGAATAATGCCTTTTAGGACACGAAGTGACAACATACGACGTCGCCGACACACTAATTAGTCTCAAGATATACTTTATTATTATTATTATCATGAGTAAATGTGCCAAACTAACCGATTTTTATTAAGGAATTGACTTTTTTAACATTAAATATAACAAAAGTACTTTTTTACCACAAAATATAAGAAAATTATCTTTTCTACACTATTTTGACTCGGTCATGGAGAAATGATTGAGTAATGATGGCTTGATGATATATTCAATTTATTTATACTATTATTTAACAATTGTTTTATCCAACAAATCATATAAATTGATAAAAGTAATTAAATTGATAAATGAGACTCGATTAATATAAAAAAAATGAGGATCTTTTAATTGAATAATTTTAGGTATATTAAATTGAAACAGTTTGAAATGAATATATCCATTGTAAATAATTAAAAAATCTATCCATTGAAACAGTTTGAAATTAATCTATCCATTTTCGATTAATAGTTTAAAAAACCTATTTTTGTTCAATTAATCGAACCACTATGTATTTGACATAGTGGTTCGATTATTTGTGTAAAATATCAATTTTTTCACTAATAATCGAACCACTATGTCAAATTCATAATGATTTGATTAATAGTGTAAAAAACCAATTTTTGTTCAATTAATCGAATCACTATGTCAAATACATAGTGGTTCGATTAATAGTGTAAAAACCCAATTTTTTTCCAAATTAATCGAACCATTATGTCAAATACATTGTGGTTAGATTAATAGTGAAAAAAATCAATTTTTTCACTATTAATCGAACCACTATGTGAAATCTATAGTGGTTCGATTAATAGTGTAAAAAACCATTTTTTTCCAAATTAATCGAACCACTATGTCAAATACATTGTGGTTCGATTAATAGTGAAAAAAACCAATTTTTTCACTATTAATCGAACCACTATGTGAAATCTATAGTGGTTCGATTAATAGTGTAAAAAATCAATTTTTTCCAAATTAATCGAACCACTATGTCAAATACATTGTGGTTCGATTAATAGTGAAAAAAACCAATTTTTTCACTATTAATTCAACCACTATGTGAAATCTATAGTGGTTCGATTAATAGTGTAAATAACCAAAATTTTCAGATTAATTCAACCACTATGTCTAATACACAGTGGTTTGATTAATTCAATTAAAAAACCAAAATTTTCAAATTAATCGAACCACTATGTCTAATTCATAGTGGTTCGATTAATTAAATTTAAAAACCAAAATTTTCAAATTAATCGAACCACTATGAATTAGACATAGTGGTTCGATTAATTTAATTCAAAAACTAAAATTTTCAAATTAATCGAACCACTATATCTAATACCCAAGTATTTGATTAATTTTGAATTTGGCAATGGTTCGATTAGTACCCAAGTGTTTTGAATTTGATTAGTATTTTGAATTTGACAATGGTTCGATTGGTATTTTGAATTTTGAATTTGACACTAATTTAATTGAACCCAAGTGTCTGTTTAATGGTTCGATTAATTTTGTATTTGACAAATTAATTTTGAATGGTTTGATTAACTTTTGTATGGTTTGAATTAATTTGTTTCAATTTGATTAATTTTGGTGGTTAATCGAACCACTTACACTATTACACTATGTTCAATTTAAATGTAGTATAATTAATTTTATACTACAAAAGTGTAAGTGGTTCGATTAACCACCAATTAATTACACTAAATGGTTCGATACTATATAGTGTAAGTGTAAGTGGTTCGATTAAGTGTAAGTGTAAGTGTAAGTGGTTCGATACTATATACTACAAAATTACACTAAAATTAAATAGTGTAAGTGTAATTAAGTGTAAGTGTAAAAAAGTAATATATTTAACTATATTACGTTTGTTAAAGTGTAAGTGTAAGTGGTTCGATACTATATACTACAAAATTACACTAAAATTAAATAGTGTAAGTGGTTCGATTAACCACCAAAATTAATTACACTACAATTAATTTTATTATCCACCAAAATTATAAGTGGTTCGATTAACCACCAAAATTAATTATACTACATTTAAATTGAACATAGTGTAAGTGGTTCGATTAACCACCAAAATTAATCAAATTGAAACAAATTAATTCAAACCATACAATTAGTGGTTAATCGAACCACTCAAAATTAATCAAATTAATTGAAACAATTAATTCAAATTCAAATTTTAACCACATTATTTATTTAACAATTCAATTACATGTAATCGAACCACTTTCAGATTTTAAATAATTGCATGTAAAGTGGTTCGATTAAATCAATTACATCAATTTAATTAAACACTAGTGTTTACTCTATCAAATATTTAATTATTTAGTAACTAGTTAATTTTATTGGATAATTTAATGAATGGTTCGATTAAGTTTAAATGGTTCGGTTAAGTTTATATTTACTTTTGAGTGGATCAATTTTGTGTGGTTCAATTATGTCAAACCAATTTGAGTGGAGTTACTCGAACCATTTGAGTGAATTGATTAATTGAATTGAATTGATTAATTGAAATGAATTTAAAGGAGTGGTTCGATTAACTACATTAAAGGAGTGGTTTTGATTTCATTAAATAGTAATCGAACCATTCATTAAAATAGTAATCGAACCATTTATAAATAGTAATCGAACCATTCATTAAAATTAAATTGATAGTGGTTTTTTAATCTGTACAAACTAATCGAACCACTCTAAACTCTAATCGAACCACTCTAAACTATTAATTTGTACAAATTAATAGTGCCCAACTAAACTAATCGAACCACTCTATTATAATTGGACAAATTTAGTGGGTTTTTAATTTGTACAAACTAATCAAACCACTCTAAACTCTAATCGAACCACTCTAAACTATTAATTTGTACAAATTAATAGTGCCCAACTAAACTAATCGAACCACTCTATTATACTATTGTCCAAATAATACTTGATTGCATAGAGACAAGACTAAACTATACTTTTGATTGCCCAACTAAACTATACTAATAGTGATTCGATTAGAGTTGGGCAATTAATTTGCACAACTAAACTAATCGAACCACTCTATTATACTATTGTCCAAATAATAGTTGATTGCATAGAGACAAGACTAAACTATACTTTTGATTGCCCAACTAAACTATACTAATAGTGATTCGATTAGAGTTGGACAATTAATTTAGTTGGGCACTATTAATTTGTACAAATTAATAGTTTAGAGTGGTTCGATTATGGGTTTAATTTGATTATAGTATGTATATATAATACTATTTATATGTAATATTGGTTCGATTACTAATTGATATGTAATGGTTCGATTACTAATTAATTAATTAAGAGATTCGATTAGAATGGAAAGTGGTTCGATTAGATGAAATTCCAATTGTAGTCAAATTCATAGTGGTTCGATTAATTGTGTAAAAAACCAATTTTTATTCAATTAATCGAACCACTATGTCAAATTAATAGTGGTTCGATTAATAGTTTAAAAGCCATACAAAAGATAATCGAACCATTCAAAAGTTAATCAAATTGAAACAAATTAATTCAAACCATACAAAAGCTAATCGAACCATTCAAAATAGGGGTTAATCGAACCATTCAAAATTAATCAAATTAATTGAAACAAATTAATTCAAATTCAAATTCAAATTAATAAATTAATTTAATTGTGGTTAATCGAACCATTCAAGATTAATCAAATTGAAACAAATTAATTCAAACCATACAAAATAGGGGTTAATCGAACCATTCAAAATTAATCAAATTAATTGAAACAAATTAATTGAAAATCAAATTCATATATTAATTTAATTGAATGGTTCGATTAACCATTCAAATTAACCATTCAAACCATTCAAAATTCAAATTGTATGGTTATTGAATGGTTCGATTAACCATTCAAACAATTCAATTTTGAACTAATTCAAACCATATAGGAAATTTGATTTTGAAATAATTTGTTTCAATTAATTTTAATTTTGAATGGTTCGATTAACCCCTATTTTGTATGGTTTGAATTAATTTGTTTCAATTTGATCAATTTTGGTATATTAATTATATTAATTCAATTGTGGTTAATCGAACCATTCAAAATTAAAATTCAAAATACTAATCGAACCATTCAAAATCAAATTAATATATTAATTTAATTGTGATTAATCGAACCATTCAAATTTAATCAAATTAATTGAAACAAATTAATTCAAATTCAAACTAATCGAGCCACTATTTTGTATGTTTTTTACACAAAGTTTAAAAGTAAACTAATGTATATGTAATCGAGCCACTAAGTTTTTAATACATTTAATAATTGTATATTATTTTGTTTGATTAATAATAGTGGCTCGAGCCATGCATAGTGGTTTAATCGAACAATTATGTTTAATATAAATATAAAGTTAAGTAAAGTAAAGTTAATCGAACCATTCACAATGGTTCGATTAAGTAAAGTTAAGTATGCATTCACAAATATAAATTAAGTAAAGTAAATTAATCGAACCACTCACAAACAAATTAATAGTTAATCTAACCACTCACAAAGAAATTAATTGAATTGTGAAACAAATTAATTCAATTATGAATTGTGTTTTATTCAATTAATTCAATCCAATGGTTCGATTAACTAAAGTAATAGTGGTTCGATTAGTGTCAAATACTTTAATCAATTAATAATTATAATTTGCCCAACTAAAGGAATAGTGGTTCGATTAATTTGAAAATTTTGGTATTTTAATTTAATTAATCGAACCACTATGAATTAGACATAGTGGTTCGATTAATTTGAAAATTTTGGTATTTTAATTTAATTAATCGAACCACTATGAATTAGACATAGTGGTTCGATTAATTTGAAAATTTTGGTGTTTTAATTGAATTAATCGAACCACTATGTATATATTAGACATAGTGGTTCGATTAATTTGAAAATTCTGGTTTTTAAATTTAATTAATCGACCCACTATGAATTAGACATAGTGGTTCGATTAATTTGAAAATTCTGGTTTTTAAATTTAATTAATCGACCCACTATGAATTAGACATAGTGGTTCGATTAATTTGAAAAAATTGGTTTTTTAATTGAATTAATCGAACCACTATGTCTAATTCATAGTGGTTCGATTAATTTGAAAATTTTGGTTTTTTAATTGAATTAATCGAACCATAGTGGTTCGATTAATAGTGAAATTGGTTTTTAATCGCAAATTTGTTTAATTATTTACAATTGATAGTTTAATTTCAAACAGTTTCAATTTAATATACCTACTAAAACCATTCAATTGAAAGATCCTCATTTTTTATATTAATCGAGCCTCATTTATCAATTTAATTACTTTTATCAATTTATATGATTTGTTGGATAAATCAATTGTTAAATAATAGTATAAATAAATAGAATATATCATCAGGCTATCATTACCCAATCATTTCTCCATGACCGAGTCAAAATAGTGTAGAAAATGTAACTTTCTTATATTTTGTGGTAAAAAAATACTTTTGCTATATTCAATGTTAGAAAAGTCAATTCCTTAAAAAAATTTGTGTAGTTTGGGCTGAACTCTCTTATTATCATTATCATTATTATCATCATCATAATTAATTTATATACTTATTTAAATTCCTTACAAAAACAAGCATCATAATTTAAAGCCCAATACCCAACTTCATAATTTAATATCCAACTTCATGAACGCATTGCATTTGCAGCAAAAGAAATGAATTAGTATTTGAATGGGCCCGACGGCAATAACAAACCTATCAAATTTAGCCCAGCCCAGTAAAGAGGCAATTTGGGGTAGTAATGAAGACTCGAATTCTGATTGGGCTTTTTTAAGATCTCACTTACAAGAATTTCTTGATACTAAAAGATTACTTCCACTTTTGCCCTTGTCTTCACAAACATGATCCTGATCCTAAGACCATGTCTTCCAGTGTCTCATGACCAGCTTCATATATATATATATACTCTTTAGGTGTTACATGTATGTTCTTGAGGTATCACATATATAGATTCCATGATAGGTGTAATATATATACTTTATAAGTGTTATATACACATATATTATTTAAGTGTTACATGTATGTTCTTGAGGTATCACATATATAAATTTCATATTATGTGATTCAGTGATATGAGTAATATATATAGGTGTTATATATATATATATATTCTTTAGGTGTTACATATATGTTCTTTAAGATTCAGTGATATGCATATATAAATAATAGATTGTGAATTCCGATTTTATCATCTTCTTCCCCAAATTTTCTGCAAATTCTTACTACTTTATCAGATTTCTACAACTTCATACCATCATTCAATAACCAACAAAGTTGCATTTCAAATTACATACATAGACAATATATAAACCCTAAAGAAAAGAGAAGAACAACAAAGATGAAACAAAACATTCATCTTTTCAATCCTGTCGCCATTAATTAATCATGAAACTTGCTAATGGCGATGCGCCTAACGTCCGGAATAATCTCTTTTGGTTCATCGTTTATATGATTAATTCTTTATAACTATTGGCTTTTCTTGAGGTTCATCGGTTTTCTATTGGCTTTTCATGACTACAAAAATCATTTACCTAAATGAGAGTTCTCATAAATAAAACGCCTAATTTCCAAAAAAAAAAAAAAAAAGCACCATAATTTAAGTGAGACTTTATATTTTATTATTTCCATCTTATTTAATATTCAACTTCAGGAACGCTTTGCAGCAAAAACATTGAATTACATTTGAATTCTTTTAATGGGCACAACTGCAACAACAAACCCACCAAATTGAGCCCAGCCCAGCCCAGCCCAGTGAACAGGCAATTTTGGGGTACTAATCAAGACGAGATTTCTAATTGGGCTTAAAGCCCAATAGAAAACACTCACAAAAACACGTTTACAAATATTTCTTCTACATACTAGAATATATTGACCACCACATAGATGTGAATGAACCTAACAATCTGTGCAACAAACAAATTAGTTCTTAGCACTAAGAAGAGTAGGAGAGTGAGGGGAGATGATAGGAGGTGACGATATTGTGAAACCACCTTCCTCGTACGAAAAACTCAACCTCAAATTCCTTTGCCATGACTTTTTCACTTCCACTTTTGCCCTTTTCTTCACAAACATCCTGATCCTCCTAAGAGCCACCTCCAATGTCTGATCGTCCATGTTGGCAAAGCAAACTCTGAACCACCCGGGCTCGTTGCAATGGAAGGAGGAGCCGGGCGAGACGTTGAGCTTCACGTCGTTAATGATGAGTCTCCACAGCCTCATCTCGCCCTCCAACGTCCCCTCTTTCAATAGCTGCCTCAAATCCATCCAACAGAAAAGACCCGCATTGCCCTCCACGCATCCTATTCCCACCTCTGCCAGTCCTCTCCTCAACACCTCCTGCCTCTTTGCTAGCCTCCTCGCGTTTTCCGACAAGAATTTGTCCGTGAATTCTTCGTCAGAAAGCATGGAGGCTAGCAAGTGCTGCGTCTGGGACGAGACCAGGCCGAAGCTCGACATCTTGCGGCCGCAGCTCACGACGGCGTCGTTGTATGAGTACATGATCCCTACCCTGAATCCTGGAAGTCCAAGATCTTTGGACAGGCTGTATATGATGTGTATTAATGCACGATCACATTCGACTTCGTCGATGATCTCGGAGATGCTGATGAACCTCGGGGAACGGAACACGGTGGCGGCGTATATTTCGTCGCAGACGAGGTGGATCTTGTGCTGGTTGATGAAGGTGACCAGGGTGGTTAGTGTGGCCTTGTCCATGGTGGTGCCTAGTGGGTTGGAAGGGTTTGATAAGATTATGCCTTTCACTTTGATGCCCTCTTTTTGGGCACCTTGGTATGCTTCCTCAAGGGCTTTTTTGGTAATTTGAAAATTGTTGGAGCTTTCACATATTATTGGCACCAGTTTCGCTCTAGTTCTCCACCTCAAATCTCGATTGAACCTGCAAAATTGTGACACATCATTTTGCCAAGTATAAGACCATAGTCTATAAGCAAGTGTTGTTCATAAGTGACAATAAATATTAAATTTCACATTAATCGACCATCAAATTAAACTGCTCAATATTTACTTGAAAATGATCACTGTACAACATTATGTATAAGAAATGCAATTAATTTGACTCGGACTTCAAGGGTAAAAAGAATTAAAATTTATCATTGTTAATATATTTAAAGAGTAATTTTTCAAGAGATGGTTAAATAATGATATTGTAATAAAAATATGCAGTAATCACAACTCAATTTGTCCACAATCTAATCTAGCCCATAATAACATCATGCTATTGTAACAAAACTATAAATTTGGGACCAAAAAAGAACTCTCTGATCCATAATTGACATGTGTAAAAAGTATTTAGGGTGCACGTTGACTAAATCTATCAAATAATTGACTTTCTAAGGGAGTATGTCAATTAGTCTAAGGTCAATTTCACAATCTTGTTTGACCTATATATAAAGTGGTTGGACAATTAGGTTTAAAAATGTTTCCTTAAAAGACAGCTGTGTTGAAAATCTTGTACTTGGTACAGGAAAAAAGGGTTTAGAGAAAATAGACAAATTGCATACGTGTACATAAATCTTTCCTTGTCAACTCAAAACATTCTCAAAACAGAAAATTCCTTTGAAATGCAAAAAATAACATGCATGTCTCACCAACTTCCACACAATTTCAATTCAACCAAATTAGTAAACACTACCGCGTGGCTGCGATGACTATATATATGACTTTTTTTCATAAATTTTAATTATCTCTACATATGATATCATGAGGTCAACACATGATCATCAAACACAAACATGATTATTATATATCTATCTCTCTCTCTCTCATGAATAATATTAATTAACGAAAGATGGTTAAACTTACGCAGGATAATAAGGAGAAGGGACTAAGAAAGCATCTCCGGGATCGGCCAAACAGAACATTAACGTCTCACTAGCTCCGGTTGCTCCGCCTCCCATTACTATACGATCTGCATCGAACTTAACTCTTCCACCTCGACCTTTTCCCATGAATTTTGCTACTGCCTGCACAAATATTGATATATATATATATATATATATATATGAATATTGCAATGTTTTTTTAAGATAATAGTAATATGATTGAGGTAGCTGAATGAGTGGTGGGGTGTTTTCGTACATTTCTAAATTCAGGCAAGCCGTGATAATCTTGAAACAATGCAATGTTCTTGAATGATCCCACTCCTTCGCGACTGCAAATCGAAGCCGTTGGATTCTTCTCGATCCATTCCTCGATCAAGTCATGAGATAGCTGCAATTGAGATGATGATGATGATGATGAATGATGAGAGAGAGAGAGATAGAGAGAGAGAGAGAGAGAGAAGGGATGATTACTTGATTTTCAGCAAGGCCCATTTGGATAACGCCATTAGGGTTGGTGAGGGGGTGGAAAGGATCATTATCATAAGCTTTCCATCCATCAAAATAAGGAGAGTTTTCACCATGCTCATCATTGCTCGCCATCTTCGACAAGCTGCAGCTATTTCTGTTGTTCGTCATAACTTCCATGTTATTGCAAGCTTTAGTGTGTGTGTGTTTGGAGAGAGAAGAAGAAGAAGAAGATGTTAATTAAGATGATGAAGAAGAAGAAGAAGAATGTTGTGATGTGAATGGAGAGAATGAGGTGGCAAAGAAGGGGTATATATAGGGAGTGAGAGTGGAGATGTGGACAAATTAAGATTGGAAAACATTTTAGGAAAAGTCGGTTTCAAAAGTTCAAATGTTGGAATTCATTCATAACATAATAACTGAACTGCCAATACACGACACTTTCTTTTCTTACTCCACCTTACCTTCTTTATTTATAATTCCATCTTCTTAACTGTGTGCATCTGTCTATCTACACTTTCATTTCTCTATTTGTTCTATTGCCCTTTCATGACTACAAAAAGTAGTTACCAAATTCAGAGTTCTCATTAATAAATAAAAATAAAGGAAAAAAAAAACTATTTTGCAATTATATGTGGCGGCAATGAAGTAGAGTAGCTGGTTATAATTGGACCAAAAATATTTTTATATATAATTAGCACATATAAGTAGAAATTTTTATTTTTAACCAATAATATTAAGAGAATAATAATTCTTTATACCCTTAATGAAATTGACCTCCTACCACCCTTTACCACCATTTTTCACATTACCAGTTTGTACCAACTTATTTCACCTCGTGTCAGTCCATACTGACATTGTACACCCTCTTAGGCTAGCTAGCATAACAAATGTGGTTCATACCATCATATTACATATTTGTACCATTATTAATGCAACGTGTACCACCATAATACACATTCACGCCATTATTAATGAAGTTCATACCACCATATTACAGCACCTCCAATGACTCTACCCATGAATCAAGTTTTTTTGTCCTACATCACTGCCACACCAAATGAAAAAAAAAAAAAATTCTACATTTAAACAAATATCTCAATGATCATTTATCCAAAATGTAACTATTAATGATCCCACTATGAAGAGTAGGACTTATGTGCCCTGGGGGCACGGATCCAGGATTTTAATGATGGGGGTACGAACAAATAAATAAATATATGATAGAGAAACATTATACGTAAAAGTTGTTCGACTAAAATATGCAAATTCAATTACAAACCATTCAACTAAAAATTATAATTAAAAATTACAATTTGATCATTCGAGTCTTCATTTTTTTGAAGCAATCCACCACATTATCATCATTAGAAATTTGTAAGAACATATCATTCTCAATGAAAGTGACCAAACAGTCATTCAATAATTGATCACCCATACTATTTCGCAATTTATTTTAAACATATGTCGAAGATCGGATTGTTTCTCCATTCCCTTTGTTTTGTTCTTCATTCCTAATTAAATTAATAGTAAATTATAAGTATACAATACATGAGATATATAACTTCAATTTTATAAGAAATTAACAACTACAACATCAACCCACATTATGAATTCATTGAAATCACAACACAAATGTCATAAAATCAATACATTTCATACACATTTATGAAAATACACAGTAAATATATTTATAATGGCAGTATTGTAATTAGTTAATTTAATTAAAGGTAAAATAATACTACCTCCGTCCCAAAATAAATGACGTTTTAGCAACTAAAATTTGTCCCAAAATAATTGTCATTTTCGTATTCCAAAGCATACTTACATGTAATATACCAAATATGCCCCCTATTTACTTATCTCAAATTAAATGTGTTAAAGAGATAAAAGTTTCTCATTAATTAAACTTAAATAGGGGTATATTGGACTTTTTTATTACATTTCTTAATATATGTGCAAAAGGCTAAAACATCATTTATTTTGGGATGGAGATAGTAATTATATAATTTTTTTTTTTCATAGTTGCACCCCCTTGCTCCCATGTGGCTCCGCCACTGGATCCAGGATCCATGCTCCCAACCCGTCCCGCACCCATTAATTATATATTTTTTATTTTTTTTCTTCTTCTTCCTCCTCCTCCTCTTCTTCTTCTTCTTCTTTCTCCTTCTTCAACCCGATCTGCTTCATTCTTCTTCTTCTTCTTCTCTTTCATTTTCAACCCTTTTGCTTTCTTCTTCTTCTTCTTCTTCTTTTACGTTTTTATTTCTTTGGAGCTCGATTTGAAAATTTGAATGTCCTGCATAGATCTGAGGATGGGTTTCGATTTTAAAATATTTCAAAATTTTTGGGTGATATTTTGAGCTTTGACGGAGCTCCTTTCACTTTTGTAGTTGTGGTTTGTCCTTTTCATGTTATTTTATCTGTTCATTTGCCACATTGGCAAAAATAAGACAATGTTGAGAGGAAAATATGAAGATATATAATTTGAAGGTTCGGGAGTATTTAAAAGAAAAAAAGGATCTAATGGTGTGACAAAATTAGGTATGCGAAGAATCTATTGAAATTTTGAATGAATGTGTTTGTTCTATTTCTTATGTTACAGATTGTGTTGATTTACTGTATAATTTGAGGATTTGAATTTCAGGAATGGATCCGTGGTAATAAGTTGTAGAAATCTGATTAAGTAGTGTGAATTTGCAGAAAATTTGGGGAAGAAGATGATAAAATCGCATTTCACAATCTATTATTTATATATACATATCATTGAATCTTAAGAACAAACATTTAACACCTAAATATATATATATATATATAACACCTATAGAGTATATATTAAACATATCAGACATATAATATGAAATATATATTGTAACACCCCAAACCCAACTGAGGAGGATTGAGACACTACCATGACTTTTTGTGCTCAAAATGCCTTTTTAAAGGGACAAAAGTGATTAAGATGCCTTAAGTATAAAACTCAGCGGAAGACTTAATTAGATAACACGAGCCTTTTTTTTTTTCTTTTACAATATACAGGAAAAAAAATGTAAACATTCAACTCGTGACATGCCCACCTTTGCAAATCAAAACCATATTATACTTAAACGATTAGTCTGTTTACTTGATTCAACATGAAAGTTTTAAAACACATCCAACATAGCCAATGCATATATACTAACACATATTAAAACACACATATTTATATATATGCTTCTAGTGAAAGGGGGAGTCCGTACAGCTGGCTACTCATCCACTTCGTTACCAATCGGACCTGAAAACATTTAAATATAACAACGTAAGATTTGAAAAATCTTAGTGGATAACGCTTATTGACTATTACACTAAAAAGATTGACCATTGCCCATAATCATCCAAGGTCCGAAGACCTGGCATCGAAGGTCCGAAGACCCGACATCCAAGGTTCGTCAACCTGGTACTACACCCGAAGGTGTCATATCATATCATCATACTTATCATTCACATCATTCTAATCGATGTAACTGTAAATAAATGTTACCCACTTTTGACTTGGTTCGTAAGCGGGGATAGCTCCTGAGGTGTCCGGCTGCCTCGTGCTGCACTCGGCATGTTTATAAGTTCTTAGTCTTTAAATTTGTATTTTAAAATCATGGATAAAACTTCTATTATCATGTACTTCATGTAATTAAACATTTGAAAATGATCTTAACTCATGAAATTCATAAAAGTATTTTCCTATGGTTTAGAATTGTAGAAAATAAATTCTAACACTGAATTACTTTTGATAAATTATTATAATTCATACACTACTCTAATAATTACAAGATTTTAACTATGATCTCATAACTGCATTTAGAATAAGCCACGAAAACAGTTTATAAAACTAACAATTGACCAATTTTATAAAATTAAGTTTCTACAATCAAAACTACAACTTTTGGACTTAAAACTGCCCCATCTTTGAAAAATCACTATAATTCACATACTTCTCCAAACATTACCAAATTTTAACCACATGCTCAGGGCCTCATGTATAACAACATACTAAAAGATTTTAAAAATATTTAACTTTACCGATTTTATAAAAATACCTTTCTAGGGGCTGAAACTGCATAGTTTAACTCAAACTGGGGCAACTTCGAAAAATCATTATAATTCGTATACTTCTCCAAATGCTACCGATTTTTTTTTTTTTAACATGCACTCCCAACTTCATGTATAATATCATACTAAAACAGTTTTATAATATTTCACTTTACCGATTTTATAAAATAAATTTCTAAGATCTGAAACAGTATGATGTAACTCAAACATGGACCACTTTGAAAAATCATTAAAATTCGTATACTTTTCCAAATGCTACCAAAATTTTATCATGCACTCCCAACTTCATGTATAATATCATACTAAAACAGTTTTATGATATTTCACTTGACCGAGTTTATAAAAATAAATTTCTAG
Organism: Scutellaria baicalensis; assembly: GCA_005771605.1. Taxonomy (NCBI): domain Eukaryota; kingdom Viridiplantae; phylum Streptophyta; class Magnoliopsida; order Lamiales; family Lamiaceae; genus Scutellaria; species Scutellaria baicalensis. The sequence goes on from CM016726.1 coordinate 26,803,366, forward strand.
GATCTGAAACAATATGATGTAACTCAAACATGGACCACTTTGAAAAATCATTAAAATTCGTATACTTTTCAAAATGCTACCAAAATTTTATCATGCACTCCCAACTTCATGTATAATATCATACTAAAACAGTTTTATAATATTTCACTTGACCGAGTTTATAAAAATAAATTTCTAGGATCTGAAACAATATGATGTAACTCAAATATGGACCACTTTGAAAAATTATTAAAATTCGTATACTTTTCCAAATGCTACCAAATTTTTATCATTTTTATCATGCACTCCCAACTTCATGTATAATATCATACTAAAACAGTTTTATAATATTTCACTTGACTGATTTTATAAAAATAAATTTCTAGGATCTGAAACAGTATGATGTAACTCAAACATGGACCACTTTGAAAAATCATTAAAATTCGTATACTTCTCCAAATGCTACCAAATTTTTACCATGCACTCAAAACATCATGTATAACAACATACTAAAACAGGTTTCGAAAATTCATAGTATAGGATTTTATAAAAAATTGTTAAAGGGGACTGCAATTTACTCCACTTTTCCATAGGATGATCTATTCCCTTATTCTCTTAACTAAATGATAAATCTAACTCTAACAAACTTAATTAACCTCAAGAATATCATCATCACTTAGTTAATCACACATGCAAAGAGTTTTAACAAAATACTTTTATAACTACACAACAATTGAAAGTTCTTGAGTGGAGACTACCTCTTGAGCTCTTTTCCTCTCCTTGTCTACAAAGAACTTTCCTTTTCCACAAAAAAAATCCTTTATTTTGCAGCTTGCTATGGTTAGAAAAATGGTTAAGAAGAGCAAATATGGTAGAGAGAAGGGAGAGAAAAGAAGGAGCTAGAGAGGGAAGAGAGGTGAAAAGGAGAGTGAAGAAGTGAATGATTTGACATGGTATGGGCTTGGAGTGCAATCTTAGAAATCATACATGCATTGTAATCATAGAAATAATTGTAATCGTAGAAATCATCCATGCATTTTATGTCTAAAAAATTGCACACTATATAAGTCACACAAGTATGAATGAGGATAAATTTAAATAAAACACATCATATATGTCATACACTATATATCACATAATTCATAATTAAAGATTCATTTAACAATGATTGGACACACATTAGTTACATATTTTATATTAATTATTTAATCATGTTATATGTAACTCGTCTCTTTTCCTTACCCGTACATGTTGAGTGCATCACGATCGAGCTCGATTTCCTCGGATAGCTATCATGCAAGACTCTTAGACTTAAAGAAACATTTGCTCATTTATTATATATATATATATATCTTATAACTTTTGAATGGTAAAAAAAAATAAAAATTATAAACCATAAATTATTTAAAAGAAATTAAACTTATACGCAAAATATGTTATGCAAGGTTTTTCTGAAAATGGGGTGTTACATATATATATATATATATAATACCTCAAGAAAATACATGTAACACCATAAGAGTATATTTATAACACCTATAGAGTATATATATTACACCTATCACTAAATCACATAATATGGAATCTATATATATCATACCTCAGGAACATACATGTAACACCGCAAGAGTATATTTATAACACCTATAGAATATATATATATATATATATATATATAACACTTATCATTATAGGTGATGGAGTGATCAAAGATATGATAATAATATTATCATATCTATTATATGTATATCTTAATAGTATCAAATGAACAAGGCTTTCATGAACAAAAACAATAGAATGTTATGAATGCAGTTACTTCACTTGTTATGAAAATATTCTAAAGGTATTACAAATATACTATATAGGTGATATAAGATCACATGCATCTATAAGATATAATAAATACAATTCCTTTAGAAGTTATGAAAATATTTTAAAGGTATTACAAATATACTCTATAGGTGATATAAAGTTACATGCATCTATGATATATAATAAACACAGTTCCTTCAGGTGTTATGAAAATATTATAACACCTAAACAACATACATATAACACTTATAGAGTATATATATGACATTTATCATTCAATCACATAATATGAAATCATCTTTATATGTGATACCTCAAGAACATACATATAACAACTAAAAGAGTATATATATAACTCATATAGAGTATACATATAACATCTATCACTGAATCACATAATATAAAATCTTCAATATATGTAATACCTCAAGAACATAGATATAACACCTAAGGAGTATATATATAACACCTATCACTGAATCATATAATATAACTATAACACCTATAGAATACATATATAACACATATAGAGTACATATATAACACCTATCATTGAATCACATAGTGTGAAATCTGGTGTGCGTAGGCGCACACCAGATCAGGTGGGGGCGCGCGTGGGTGCATATAAATTTTGTTCCACTATGAAATCATCTATAAATCATATTAATTTACCTCTATTTATTATTTTCGGTTGATGTAATTAATTTTTTAAATTTAAATATTTATTTAACTTATTAAAACATATAATAAAATTGAACAATATATTATTAAATTTATTGGAAACAAAAATAAAAATTCTCAATTTTTAAGTGATACAATTTGTTGAATTATACCAATATTTATAATGGAAAATTTTCCAATTTTGAAAAAACAAATGGCCATTAAAAAAATAGCTTTTACAAGATATGGTATTGTTTGTGTATATATATACCCGACATGATCAGTCGAATTCACCGTATAGTATATTAATGTTAATTACGAATATTCTCACATCCACCTTTAACTAAATTTAATTAATGCATGTGTCTACCAATATATATGGTAAGATCTGAATGAAAGTTTTGCATATTAATGAGCAACACTTGTGTGTCCTGGAGGTACGGTGCCCCCAACTTGACCATCATATCATATGGTGTTACATATATACTCTACAAGTATTACGTGTATATTCTTCAGGTATTACATATATACTCTTATATACATATGATACATGTAGAGTATATGTGTAACACCAAGAAAAATAATATCATAAGAATATATATATATATATATATATATAAGTTTTTGCCAAATAAGAAAATGTCCGTGGAAAACCGTCTAACTTTATTGAGGTCATCATAATTTGGCTCGTGTTTAATTGGTGATTGAAATAAGACTCGAATGAAGTTTTTGAGTAGATTTGTGAACTAACTAGATGCGTGAGAACAATGATATCAAATTCAAAAAGAACATTTATGGAGAATATATACTTATTTAACAAACTATTTTTTTTTCCAAATCAAAGCTTGATATGACAACCGCTTTGCAATCATGACTTTGATTATGTGTTCCCGAATCTTTCCCTTTATTACAGAATCCAACTATATTTTCAACTCTAATTAATTTTACATTTAATTATTATATAGAGCCAAAATCTTGATTTTCTTCCTCAACTTAGGATTTGTTCCTATTTTACCATCATCATTTTAACGTATTTAAGTTTTGGTCTAACTTTCTTTGTACTAAATGCAAAAAAAAAAAAAATCTAAATTATTAACTTTTTCAGTTTCCAAACTAAATTTTTATTCATATCAGATTGTAACCTGAACTATTAAAATTTATCAAATTATAACTTTGGACTCTTTTTTTTTTTTTTGGCACAAACGTGAACATGTGACCACACGTTCAAAACATAAGAGTATTCTTGTAATCTTGTAATTTATGGGTGACTCTCATATAAAGTTAAAGTGGTGGTTAGGGGTTCACGTTTTTTTGTAGGAAAGTGGTTTAAAAGTTGCAATTTCATCATTTTAGTAGTTTAAGTTGCAATTTGATAAATTTTATTAGTTTAGATTGCAATTTAGTAAGAAAAAAAGAGTTTAGTTTGGAATTAAAAAAGTTGATAGGTGAGGTTATTTTTTGCATCTAATCCATTTGTTTTTAATGTCAGTTTTTTTTTTTTTTTTTTGGTTGATGTGAAAGTTGAAATTGGAAGCTCCATGTCAAAATTTACACAAAAATCAAAACTACGAGCACAATCAGATAAAAAAATTGGATTTTTTTTCGATAATTGAAAATCCAAAATTCAAATATGTAAAACCGATTTTTTAAAAAATGAAGAAAACATGAAAGTTGTAATTTATTTCACACACACACACACAGACGTGTGTATGTGTGAGTATGTGTTACGTGTCGAAGAGGTGTTGGCAATTATTGTTGGATATGCAACACACAATCGTACTTAGGTTTGAAAAAGGCGAATGCCAAATTGGTGAGTTTGACTTTTTGAAGATACAAGCTTTGTAGAGGTAGTACCTTCGCGTGCTTCAACTGCTTGTACTTCAATTATCACACTTCAATTATTAATGTTTCTATCTCAATTCCAAACCAATTCTTACTTACGTGATTTTTTTAAAAATATATTCATTGTTCACCATGGAATTGTGAGAAAAGCTCTGATACATATGTGGTTTGAGATAGAAAGAATTATAAGTATTTAGTCATTAATTTATGAGATCATGTTTATTAAGTTCATTGGGGTGAAATCCACTTAATAGTATGTAACAAGTAGTGAAGACTCACTAATAGAATCTTTGTATTTTTAGTGGCTCACGTTATTACTATGAATCTCTATAAATAACCAATAGTAGAAATTAATTAAACAATTGCTTAATCTAAGTTGATAAAACACTATCCTACCATCATGAATCCAAAGTTATTTGGATAATTAACCATAAGGCAAAAACTTGCGTACATCTGGTGTATCGTATCCCCAAAGGTGTTATTAGTTTGGTATTAATTATATACTCATAATGTATTATTAGTGTATTTATAAGGTATTAGTAGTATCCATGAAAGTATTAATGATATACTCATAAGGTATTAGTTGCATATTCAAAAGGTATTACGTGTATAATTGAAATATATGTTTTAGTGAAGGTATTATTCAAGATATTATTTGTTACATGTTAAGGTATTAACCATATTATTTAAAGGTATTACAATAAGAGTTTGGGGACACGCTATCCCAGGGCACATAAGACCTACTTATACATAATTTGTGAATTTATAAAAGTGAAATACTACTTGAAATATAAGACTTCATAAAATCGATAATTAAATGACCACCGTCATACTCACCAAATAAGCACATGAGATCTTTAAATGAAAAGTATATATATATATATATATATATATATATATCGATATTTGTCTAGTATTTAATTCTAGAGTGGAATTTTTATCTCAAAAATAACCGACAAAATAGTACCATGTTTTAAAAAGCTTTGTAGTGAAAAAAAAATCTGACATTTTATGATATTTTACTAATTGAGTGACACTCGTGTGCCCCATGGGTATCATGTCCACAAACTAACATTATATGGTGTTAAATATATATTTTATAGGTATCATATATATATCTTTCAGGTATCACATGAATGCTCTTATACATATGATACCTGTAAGGTATATTTATAACACCAAGAAACATAACACCTATAGAGTATATATATAACACTTGAAGAGCATGTATATAACATTTAGATCTGTGTCTATATATGTCCAAAAACATATAAATTTTTGCCTTACTAATTTTGTCAAAACGGAAAATTTTAAAATTGTGGATTGAATCGTAATGATATGTATCTAAGACTAAGACCTGTAAAATCACATCTACGTGTGTCTGTTGGGCTTATTTATTTTGAAACTTTGGGGGGGGGGGGGGGGGGGCATATAATACTAATTTAAATTAAATAAGCAAATGTGGAGCACGTTTCGCCATTGAATGATTAGGTTCAAACTAGATCCAAAAATGGAATGTAAATGTGGGAAGACCGCATTAATGATTTTAGTCACAAATATATGTGACTAGAAATAAGACATGAAATTTAATGTTTTGATTAGAAATATGGTCCGCGTTCATGAATAAATATTTAGTCTATATAAAACATCGATACACATAATAAACACGAGATTTTCAGTCTCAATTAGTAATTGTGTTAATATACATCATAATTCATGAATTCTTTCATTGCCCAAGCTGCACGTATACAAATAAGTAGGATATTATTTGTTTTAAAGTGCGTAAATAATATCATTTTGACGAATTTCACCCAAATAAAATGTTTTTGAGTAGGGATGGCAATGGGGCATGTCGGGGTGAGTAGTGAACTACCCAGACCCGCCCCGCGCCTACTATTCGCCGTCCCGCCCTGCCCTGTTTTTATAAAATTAAAAATAAATAAATAACAATTTGCAATTTTAACATAAATAATTTGAAAAACACCTAATTAAAGCATTAACTAAATAATTTGAATAATTATTTGATTGAATAATTTGAATAATTATTTGATTGAATAATTTAAAGTGTGGATTTAATTTTACTATTTTACACTTTCAACAAAAATTTAAAACATTATTTTACATGTAATATTACTATTTTAGTCTTTTCCTTAATTAATTAAAATATATCATCAATTACTTTTATATATATACACATATACACTTAATTATCATAATATATACATTAATTGAGATATATATATAAAGTTAATTATCATAATATATATATATATGTATACTAATATTAGTATTAGGGGGGGCGTTGTGGGTACCAGACCCGCCCCGTTCCATTTCATGCACGGGGTGGGTCTGTCCCGCCCCAAACACCATGAGTCAGGTTGGGTCCATTTTGTCATTCCTATTTTTGAGTGGATAGATATATGAGTGAATTAAAATCGAGATAATTTGTATACCTCTACAAAAAAAAGTGTGACATGTCCATGAAAAGATGAAATTAAAAGAATTTACCGAAAAAGAGAGTATTGAAAATGAGACGCGTTTGAAGGAATAAATATTGATAATAACATACATAGGGGAAATCATATTGGACGGCTTACTATTTTAAGTAATATAAATTTATTGAATTTCAAATAATGAGTCACCGGCCAATGGCTTTTTATTTTTATCACCTAAGGCTAAAGTTATATTTTAGGAAAATGCATAATTGGTTGTTTCTTCCTAGGATTTTGGAACAGTAACATGTGGTCTTTTTCTCCCACACACAATTCTGTAATGAAATAAATTAATATGCTTTTTTTTAAATGATCACATATCTTTTAAAAATGTCATATTATTTATAATTTAAACACAATATAATTTTAATTTAATTTTACAAGATGAATACAATTAAACTAAGAAATATTTAAAATATTTGAGATTGACTGCATAAAATAAAATCGTTTATGTCGGATTTTATTCCCAAAATGCAAGGGTACACTATATCAAATTAATGGCTATAAATGATAATTGAATTGAATTTTATGTTCTTAATTTAGTTTGTTTTTTCACATTCCAGGTTCATATTGGAAAATGGAAAGTCTATCTCTATTTTGTAGGGTATGTGGTTACATCTCATCTTTCATATATACTAAAGTAATAACTTACTATCAAAGGACACTTGTCAATCATACTATTTTCTCATATTGATTTATTTTTTGATTAAATATATTTAAAGCTAATTAACATGACTATTCAATGATATCAAATTTAATGTTAGTAATATACCTTAATAAATAATATAGAAATTTTAACTAAATTTGTTAAAATAAAATATGTTATTCCTCAAATATAGAAATAATTTATAAAATTGAAATTTGGTTGATTTAAAATTTTAAAATAAAACTTAAAATCAATAAAAAATGATAAAATCAAAATGATGAACGTGGGATGATTAAAAATGATTAGTTACTCAAACTTTCAACCTTATCAATTAATAATATTGAATAGTTTTTGAAATATATGTTTTGAAAAATAAACTATGAAACTTATTTGAGAATTTTTTTACTTTCAATTTTCCATCATTTGAATTAAAAGAATATTTGAGGGCTGCATAATATATATAATAATACATAATTTTTCTAATTAGTAAATAAAAAACGTTCATGTTCTTTAACTAATACAATATATATTTCAACAAATATACAATTTAATAATTAGATTGTGTTATAGTTAATGCTATTACATGATTTATACTAAATAAAATCATAAATTTATTTTCTTATATAAATAACAATTAATTTTTCCCTAAGTTTACAAAGTTTAATTTAATTTTTTTAGTCCCGTGTATTACACGGGTAGTATACTAATTAATGACTAAAATATGAATTGGATTTGATTGTACATCCTCAGAAAAATGAAAGCATTTACACAATTTCTTTTATATAGATAAATAGAAGAGCTAATATAGTGGATTAATTCCAAAATATTAGAATTAAATTAACAAAATACCTAACTTGTGAACCACATAATTAATTTAGAAAGGACAGAAATAAGTAATTTGGTAGAAAGCGTTGAAATTGGAGGTAGATTTATTGTAGTTAGTTTGTGGTCAATTCTTAAGGAGATCAAATTATAAATTATATGCCTTTTTGTCCTCACTCATTGACCTTTTTTCACACACTATTTTTTGCTCATTTTGTTTTCATTCCTAAAGTCTTTTCTAAATCAGTAGTACTAATTATCGGCATTTTTTCAATAATATATATGATGTATTTTATACAAGATTTTTACTATGATTATAATTAAGTTCTAGTCTAGTAAAAAATGTTGCCTTCTCTGAATCTCCCTGCACCTCTTCACCCTTTAACTTTTCAAATAATAACAATATGAAATTTTAAACTTGGTAGTTGGTTGAATAAACAATGGGTCAAGTATTGAATTAAGAATCACGCTGATGTGATACCGCCTCACGTATAATCTTATATGAGATGGGTAAATCCATAAACAACACTTCATAATTCATATATAAATTTGTGAAAATGAGTTTTATTTAAATATAAATTTATGAAAAATTGATTTGTAGGTAAAAAGAATCCGTCTAACATAAACTATTAATAAAACCGTCTCATATAAATTTTTTTCTTGAATTAATCCATGCTACAATGTAATTTATCGTCAGTCATTAAATATTAATCTCAAAAAAACAATTTATGTACAGCTTAACGGAAAACATTATTTAGGTTGACTTTGAACGAAAAGAAAAGGGAATTTTGCTTGCAGCTGACGCTAGGTAGCCTACGTCGTTGATGAGTTGGTCAGATTTTTTTACCTTTTTTGAACTTATTGCGTTCACATCATCATTCTCTTTTTTTTTTCCCTTAATTAAATCAAAATGTTACTATTAAAAGTATGATTTTTTATAAGATTGTAATGAGTTCGATTTTGCAAGATAATTCTATCATGAATTACAATTAGAGATTAAATTTGTATATATAAGTTTGAGCTGTATGTAAGCAAGATTGTAGTTAGAAACGATCATTTCATGATTTACCGTTAACGGTTGATAAAATGACAGTTATTATAACTACAACGTTTATAAAATCTCAATGTTTGTGAAAAATAAGGAGTAATTATTTATATAATTTATTACTTTGAAATCAACTTCATAAGAAATCATAAGAATTTAAAAAAAAAAAACAAGGTTTTCAATACCTCAATTTTCTGTTTACAAGAAAAAGGCTGGATATCACTTTACCTAATATGAATTGAAACTACTCAACTAAATGAAAATTCTTTTTGACTACTTAAAAATATTCATAAATTAAGGTCATAAACATATGCTTCAAGATAAGTCCAAGCTGTTGAAAGAATTTCCAAGTAGTTTAATTTAAGATGAACAAACCTAATTTTCTTCTTATTTGATTTCCTTATCTCAATATGGAGACTATTCAAACTCCTCTCAATTTTGCATTAATGTGCACAAATTGGGTACAAAATTCTATACTTTATTATTTTCTTTGGTTGCTCCTTATATATAGTTCTATTTCAAATGTTGCAATCGTTGTATTATGTATTGAATATAAAATAAAATACTTGTTAGTATTATCCTAACGATTGTTTTAAGGTGCAAATATATCTATAAACTTTTTTTTATGACTTAATTACGTGTGTGCTAATTATAAATATATCTATAAACAAAACTTGATGTAAATAAACACATCTCATTTTCATGTAACACAAATATTAAGAAAGTCAGAACAATATTTAAAAATAAAATAAAAACGTCAACATATTATAGAGTTGGATAATTGCACATTTTCCGTTGAAAATAACATCCATTATCAATTGTAAATCAATTTAGTTCACATCATAATCTTTAATTCACATCATATCATATATATGTGCATGTGGTTTTTTGACCTCGTGTGTCAACCTAGAAGTTCTCAAATTGGACCCACTCTTGTCTGGTTGTCTTCCAATATTCATGTGAAAATTAAGGGATTTCTTGCCCTAATTATACATGTAGTTGCAAGCTGTAAAGTTGTTTCCACGTATGAAAATCAAAGTAATTATCCAAAAATCAACTATTCTTATCTTATTCAAATAATCACCAAAAAATCAATTACTATAAGCCAAAGGAATAGTCAAGAAAAAAAATATATAGTCTTGCTAGAGAAAATTGCATGCATGCAACAAAACTCCAATGGTATTTAATATATTTGCGCCTTGGCTTGGCTTGAACTTGAGTAAAATTAGTTCATGCAAATCTAGCTCAAGAAGTTACTTAAAATGGACAAAATTTAAAATTGACATTATTTTAAATTTCACTTGGGCAAATAATAAAAATAGAAGGCAAAGAACTTCTTGTGTTTTTCATCTACAAAGCAATGAAACATAGCTTTAAAAGAATTGGGAAATCCATGTTTGTGAGGAGAAGAAGACATGTTTTGAGTCAAAAAGCAGTTTAAGACAAAAGTTGAAGTGACTCAAGTGTCATTATAATGTCTGGCACATAGTAATAAGAAGTCAGAGATCTAGATATTACCTTTGTTTCTACATTCTACTCTTGCTAACTTTTCCTGCACCAGAATTTACTAGCACACAGGCTTAATCTTGCCACCCAGATTTCTCCCTTGTATGTTTCAATGCCATCAAAGGCAAAATAGGTAGTAGACTTCAATTCACTTTTGTCATCTATTTTAGGAGGCAAGTTTAAATGGGAAAAGTGAAAAACACAGTACCCATCACTAGATTCACACCCAAAGATTTCTACAGATGAGAAAAGAGAGGGGGTTGTTTTGAATTGGCATGAATCTCAATGACCAAATTTCGAAATTTGGAAAAGACCATGGTACAAGTTCAAACAAAGCAAGATGAGAAGATATGCTTTTGAAATTATATTACACTATATTAGATGTATTATTACCACAAAATATCATTTTGTGGGACCAATATAGATAAGGCATGAACAAATGTTCAATTTTGAAACTGAATAATGAGTGAAGGATGATTTGAGTTTTTGATGACCTTATCATGCCAACCAAAAAAAGGGATGCTTGGTACAATTTAAAGTTCAATTTTCATAATAAAAAGGATCATTTTCATCCTTCAAGCTACCTTTGGGCTTACCACTATTAGCACTGATCAAGTTTGATAATTAAACTCTCCTTTGAAAGAAATGTTCAATCTGCAAGGATCTTTGTAGCTGCGACTTGTTTGATTTGGCACCAAGTTTGCACTTCTTTGCCCAAGTAGTATTTTTAATATCCTGTAGAACAATGAATAGATCATAGCAAAGATGGTTACTAGGTAGATCTTGCTAATGAGAGTGATTTTGCAATCGGAAACCATAGCAATAACTCACGACCTATGAATTAATGAATTATGAAGATTTCTGACTTTTCAGAATGGAAAATGTAGAGGATGAATAAAAAGACCTACCGATGATGATTGATCAAGAGACCTCATAACCTTGATTTGCCCTCCTCTGCCATCAGCTCCAACAGCAATTAAGTCACCTGCTCTTGCATTTGATCCTAGCCCCGTTGATCCTTGGTTCTGAGTCTTCTTGCACCATTTCCCCAAGTGCCAGTTGCTACCATCAGGACCAATTAATCCCCCAGAAAACCAATTGTCACCTAGAAGTTTGGAGATTGTAATGAAATGTTAATTACTAAACTCACATCATCCCTGCCCTATTCCTGGGTTCTACTCAACATGGTATATTAAGGCTTAGTTATTCAGCATCGATAGCTATGATGGACACCATAAAAATAATCAGTTCAAAATTGAATTAGAATTTACCAGGTTGTGAAACTGGAACAGATGAACTAATCTCTTTTCTAATATGTAGTGAGGTTTGAGCTGGATTAGTATCACCAAGGCATATCACCTCATCATCCACACTAGCCAATAGTTTGCTGTCTTGTTCTCTCTTTGCACCCCTTCTGATGGACAAAGAGCAAGATACTCCGTCATTTTTGTCAGATCTTACTACTTCTACATTGTTTTTTATATCAAAGGATAAGTCTGGTATTGGTGCTTGACATCCCTCACTAAGTACATTGTCATCAGCAAATGGTGTTGTACTTTTATAGGAGGATCCTTGTATGAAAGGAGAAGAACACGTGACATTCTCACTTATGTTTGTCATGGACGCCTCTTTCACCTTTTCATTCTGCCTATCAGTACATCCAGGCAACCTATCATCCATTGTCCTTTTCCTTTTCATATCCCTGCCAGATTCTACTGTCATATCTGGCATGACACTAGTTTCATCTATATCAATTTGATTTGCAGGTCTCTTCATTGGAATTCCATGCGAATTGCTCTTGACTTCAATACTCTGATTTTTCAGCACCCTCAAAGCTTCATTGTCCTTCGTTTCAACAGCAGTCTCCAGTTCTTGAATCCTCAACTGAATAATACAAGGCATTAGGTTATTCTTAATATGACTGAACAGGCTTATCAGACTTTCGGGCTCAGGCTTTAACTTACCTTCAGCTTCTTTATCTTTTCATTAGCCTTCTCAAGTTTTTGAAGATACTGAGCCTCTCCTCTTCCTAAAATATTGCACTTGGCCATCAATTCCTTGTATCTCCTACACGGATAAGACAAAAGTGATTAGAAATGAGAAGGAAAAATATCATAAAGAACTCAGAGAAGTCCTCATTTGATATATAATCACATTCAGGCAATTACAGCCTAAAATGGCTTGTATATTCAGACAGCATTATCAGATGCAACTTTTTGTATCGAACCTGAGGTATAAGGTTGCCAAGTTGGACATAGATAAACTTAGAAATCAAATGAGTAGATATGTCCACATAGAGGGAAAAAATGAAAAAGAAAGGTGGGATATCACTTTGTATAATAGAATGTCTGGCTTTGCTCAACAACTGAAGTTCCAGAAGTTGGGTTTTTGAAAACACGTACTCATAGGCTCATAGCTAGAGGTCTTTTACAAAAAATAAAGACCTTGACACCATGGGGAAAAAAAAAAGAAAAAAGGTGCAAGCAGTACGATCAATTCTCTTCAGCCTGTACATGGAAAAACATGTATATGGGCAGCCAAACCAGTTTCAGATTTGCTGAAGACTCAAAACAAATGTAATCTTACTTGTTACGGATTACCAATGATTTTTTCAGAGCATCAATTGTTTCTCTGCTTCCAACACCATTGCCTAATGAAGCAAGCTTCACAACTTCATCTTCTTCCAAGTCCAAATCAGTGGCCCTGCAAAAACATATGAAGAGAATTCATCAATCAAAAAAGAAAAAAGTTGCATTGTAATGAAGCATATAAACATTGCGAACAATAACATAAACTTCACATACAGTTTAAGTGCAGCAAGTTCCTTGGCCAATGCCAGATTTCTCTCTTTAACTCTCATGCATTCCAGAGTTGATTTATCAAGCTCCTGCAACATTATCCACCAAGCTAAATAAAATTCTTATTGAGATAAAGAATCTAAATGGAAATTTCTTTCCCAGTGTAAACTACATCACTTTTGGTGCAAGTACATAGCAAGTATGAGAAAGTATGGGTTATGTTTTTACCAGCACATCACATCGCAATAATACCAGAAACAAAATGCTGACCTCAGATTTCATACGAAGCAACTGTTGACTGGTTGCCACCAGAGTTCGAGACTCATTTTTCAGTGTCACCTCTGCTCTCAGTTGCTCATTGCACGAGCAGAGCTACAATAATAGATTAGAATTATATGAGATATTATTTATTCATATCCATCAGAGAATTTACTCGTTCCAGATTTATGAATTGTAACAAAAGGCTTTTCCTCTTCTCACTTGTTCTCCCTTTGGAGGTTAAGGGGTGGAACTGGGGTTTGAATAAAGTGACTGTTCAGTGGCCTCTGTTAATTTGTTAAGGTATTTAGCAGACTAAGAAATGTCAAATTGTCAAAAGGAAGGTTGAACATTTTGTTCAGAGTTGCTAGGAACGTGACAGAAGGTTGATCCAATCATTACATAAATTCAAATTTTACCATCAACTGAGCAATTCAAAATACTAGAATTGTTAATGACTTGTTCCTTCGGGAAAAAAAAAAAAGGATCCACCTGTCCTTAGACCAAATAATTGCAAACCAGAAAATTGCAACAAAAAGTTCACCAAATTACCTGATCCTTAACATCCTTGAATTCTTTCTGTTGCTGCTCCAAAGTGGAAGCTAGGGCAGCAACTTTTCCCTCCAACCTGTTAACCTCTTTCTGTAATTCCTCGGGATTATCCCCACAAACAGGTGGCCTTTGAGAACTAGAATCATTCGGATCACCAACAGACTGAAAATAAAGGCGCCCCACATTTGCATTTGTACAGGATTGCTTGCATATAGGACAACTCCTCTTCTTCAGGTTGGGACAGTACTCAAACCATTGTTGAAGGCTATGAGTTGAAATATATGCATTAAGTCAAGTTGACCCTTAATACAAACGAACAATCTAAATATATCTAATCCCAATTCTAAGGGCGATTCTTTTATATGAGCAAAACAATATAAACTATTCCAATTAATGCATGCATGATTTACTTTGAATAGCATTCGGGGAAAACACTAAAATGATTGCTAATTTATCAATTTACACAACTAAACTCCATAGACCGCACAATCAACTAAGAGAACTCGTAGTCGCTAAACCCATTGTAAAAATCTCGGAAACGAAAATAATCGATTCAGCAATTCACTTTAAAACTGAAAACAGATCATTAGAAGAGCAGAAAACTGACCAGAGCTCGTGAAAAACATGGCCGCAGACAGAGATTGATTGAAGATCTTCAACTATGGGTTTGAGATCTTCGTAGCAGATCGAGCAAATGGTTTTCACGAAGGAATTGCTGTTCGCATTGCCATTATTGTGACGTTCAACCATGGCAGTATTTTCCCCATTATCGCTCAATTTCCTTGGATTTATTGTGTTAGGGCAAATTTTTGAAACATCGAAAGGGGTGAATTTTGGCGCTGAAAACGCGGGAATATAAAAACTATTTGGACATTGACATTACTACCCTTGTCCAACTTTGGGCTGAAATATCATAGTGGGCCACTCATTAAGCCCAAATAATTGGGCTATAAAATTGAGCAAATTGTTGTTATGAAGTTATGGTATATTCTTTGCGAAGATATTATAGTACTTATATCTAGTCATACAACATAAAACATTTCATATATATAATTATTTTCCACCAAATTTCCATCCTATTAAAATAGTTTAATTATTGAAGAAAATCATTGCCCAATTTTTTTTGAAAAAAAAAACATGTTTTATAAGATTTTATCTTTAGTCTCTTTAGTCATTAAAATTAGAGTTACTCTCTTGTGCACCAGTTGCACGGATCTGTGATCTGTGCAACTGGGCCGCGCGCGGGTTAGGCTGGCCGCTCATCCCGTACCTCTTTACTTTTTTCGCGTGTTTTGGTCGTTACCATCACGTTATGTTAGTCTTACTTTCGTGTTATGTTAGGGTTACCTTCGCATTATGATCTCCAGATTTCATACCCTTAGTTTAAAGCCACTGAACTAAAATAACACGAAGGTACACTACAAGAAAAATGGTTTTATATGACACCAAAAAGTGTCTTAACATATTGGATATTAATACATTTAAGCTATTAAGACATTTCCAAAAAATGTCCTCTATTCTAATGTAGCAATAGATTAAATGTATTGAATTGTATCCTATTAATGCACTTTGAAATGTCTTTACATGTATATTATGAATACATTAAAGTGCCTTAATAGACTATGTATAAAAACATTTAAAAGTGTCTTTAAAAGTATTTAATTAATTAAAATGCTACTCATTTTAATTAATTTATTATGACATATATATAGGTCTTATTAGGTTATTTTTTATTATGCTTATTAGTTGCCGTTAAGTTAAACTTTATTATTATTTTTTTTTTTTCTATAATGGTTACCATAATAATGTTAATATAATATTTTTCCATCTTTATGATATAATAGAAAGTTGAATATAAAATTTAAAATTCTATATCAAAATACAAAAGTAAACAATTAAGGAGCATTAAACGTAAAAAGTAAAGAGATTATTCACTATTTAATACAACATTTGATAATTACAAAATAACATTAAATCTAATGCAAATTCAAGCATCACCAATATAATGGAATCTCTATACTTCCTTGATGTTCATCCATAGCTTCACTTCAAGTTCGCCACCATCCACCTCGTATTCTTCTCAACATTCTTTAACTTATTTTAAATTCTTAAACTTGAACCTGCAAATGCAAACAAGAATACTAATATAAGAGAATGAACAATAATCAGTGCTTTTTGAGATAGAAATAAAAAAAATTTGAAAAATTAGAATGAATGTGAAAAATAATAAATAAATAAAAAGAGAGAATGCATCTTATCGTGCTTCTTCAGGCGAGTAACAATGGTAGATCGAAAGCAACCTATGAGAGTTTTAAAAATAATGAGTAGAGAAAGAAGGAGAATCATATGGCCAAAAAAGATGCAAAGAATTTCAACACTCATAAAATTCCAAAATCCAACATTTAAAGATTATTAAATTAACTTTCTAATACCCTACAATGTTCATTATTTTCATCACTTTCAAATGATGATGTTAGAAGATAGAACAATCTCCTTACCACCAAAGCATAAGCGGCGTAGTTGGAGACAAATCTGGTGGCGGTGACAGAGTGTAAAATATTTCTCTCTTCTGCTCTCTTTATTATTCTTTTAGTACTCTTCAATCTTGTGGAAGTTGAGGATTCTAAGAGAGGAGGTTATTTTCTTTTATTAATTGAAAACATAATTTCATTATTTTCTTAAGCTAAGGGTGGAGAAGTTTAAACATCATGGTGAAAACCTCCATCCTTACGTGGGGACTTTTAAACTTTTAGTTTATAAAAATATTTTAATTAAAAACTTATAGAGGCATTTACATAATAGTGTATTAACAGTTAAATAATTTAATTTATTAAAGAATTAATATTATTAAAGTGTATTAATAGATAGTTTTATTAAGGCATTTAATTTATAGTGCCTCGATAGTTCTATTGTAATTGTAGTTTTAGGTATTAGGCAACAAAATGCCTCAAATTAACATCTTAGACTACATTTACTTTGAAGTGCCTTAAAATCTATGTAGCAATAGCCAATTTTTCTAGTAGTGGTAACAGTAATATAACATAAAGGTAACACAAACATAACATGAAAGTAACATTAACATAACATGAAGGTAAAAAACAATGTTAATCATACCTTTATGTATGTTAGAGTGACCCTCACGTTATGTTAGGGTTACCTTCATGTTATGTTAGTGTTACCCTCGTGAGGGTAACACGGGTAACACTAATATAACATGAAGGTAACCCTAACATTACATGAGGGTATGACTGCCTGAAGCGAATCTTGGTGGGTTTGAGCACACACCCACCAGGCGCGTGGGGCGCATGAGAGCGTGTTGGGGCGCATGAAAACACGCGAGGGGCGTGGAGCGGGTAGATCCATGCACCAGTTGCTCAAAATATTTTGCCTTAAATATAAGGCAAAAACTTGGGTGCACCAGGGGTACGGATCTTAGATCCGTGCCCCCAACCTGACCCGGCGCGTGGGCCATCTCCATGCGCGCCCACGCGCCCCCACGCGCGTCTGCAGCTATGCTGGTGTGCGCGAGCGCACACCAGATTCTATTCAATGATAGGTATTATACACATACTCTTAAGGTATTACGTGTATACTCTTAAGGTATGACACATTTTTAAGGTATGACACATTTATCTTTAAGGTATTGAGTTTAAAACATAAGGTATTACATATGCACCTTTGAGGTATTACATATTTGAGTATAAGGTATTGTATACTCACCTTTAAGGTATTACTGCTTTTGAGTATAAGGTATTACATATTCAGCTTCAAGGTATTACTGTTTAAACTTTAAGGTATTACATATTTATCCTTAAAGTATTACATAAAATATATTTCAGGTATTACATAAATATGTTTAAGGTATTACATTTTTATCTATATGGTATTACACATTCATACTCACATTTAAGGTATTTGATACTCAATTTTCAGGTATTACATAAATATCTTTAAGGTAATACCTGAATATCTTTAAGGTATTACACGTATGCTTATGTGGTATTACACAACCTTTCAAGTATTTATGGTATGATGATTTTGTTAATATTCTGCAAATCAACTCAAATATATGATGATTTTGTTAATATTCTACAAATCAACACAAATATATGCCGATTTTGTTCAATATCGTCAACAATACCCAAGTTTTTTCACAATTTTAATATCTTTTAAATCTACCAAATCATGCAAATTTCACGAGCCAATCGTAATCCACCGCTAGGAAATATGTGAAAATTAAAGAAGAAGAAGAAGAAGAAGACCGCTAGGAAATTTGGAAGAAGAGGAAGAAGAGCGCTAGGAAAGCTAGGAAATCTGGAAGATGGAGAGATGGAGGAGAAGAAGAAGAAGAAGAAGAAGAAGAAGAAGAAGAAGACCGCTAGGAAATCTGGAAGATGAAGAAGAAGATGAAGATGAAGAAGGAGGCTAGGAAATGAAAGCAGCAGAAGAAAATGGAGGAGAAGAAAAATTAGGGCACACAAATATATATATGTAAACATATGGATCTTGGAGCGGGTTGGAGGCACGGATCTAGGATCCGTGCCCCGGGGGCACCCAAGTCCTTCTCTAAATATAATCCCCTTAAACTCTTTAGTCGTTAAAATTAATATGCAATAAAATACTTTCCAAACGTTGAGTATTACACAATTGATACAAAAAACATTATCTAATCCATGTTTTTTAATTAACATGTTCTATAAATGAAATAATATCAATATAATAATGTGTGCGAATATTTAGGATAAAAAAAAAGGGTAGATGTGGATTGTTTTAAAATGATGAAGTAGTGTTTCAATCCATAATAAAGTCGTAATATGTTGAATAATAATAATGCATGAAAAAGGATAAGATATTGATGGGGTGGAATAGATTGAATAAATGAAGAATACCTCTAATAGTGGTGCAAAGTGGAAGTTATCTACCTATCTAACCAAAAAAGTTGAAAAACAATCATAATTGTTTGTTGCCTTGTTCCTATCTATCTATCTATATTGCTCTTTCACATTTTAATTTGGGGTCCTTCTATAGTACACTGAGTGTATTAATACACTAAACTCTTCATCATTTTCAGTCACTAAATCTGAGACCATAGTTGACTTTAACCTTAATGATCTCAGATCTGATGACTGAAAATGAGTGGAGAGTCTAGTGTATTAATACACCTGGTGTACTATAGAACTACCCTTTAATTTGAAGTTGTTTTTGTGCATCGAATCTTTTTTACTTTTTCTCAAGTCTCTCCCAACCCTACTCTTCCCCTCCATTCTTATATTACTAGGATGCAATAATTCACACAAATGGTATTCGTGATCAAACTTTAATTTGTAGATGAAATTTTTAATTGCTTCTAGGACATTAGTCTTGGTCGTTGTTGTTTTTATCTTCCAACATTTGGATCTGATTAATACGTCTTGGACTTAACATGGTTAATATAGATTTAGAATAAAATGAACGTATTATATGTGTGTCGATTTTTAAAAAAAAAATTCGATTTTATGTACTTGATTTATCTTAAAAACAGATGTTACAATTCCAAAAGTTAATATTCCCACACCCATATATAAAAGAATAATAATATTTGATTTTTGTGGCCTCTCACGTTAAATAAATTTTCAATTTTAACTATAAGTAAGTGTACGCAACTGTCAAAATATATTTTTTTATTTTTAGCACAGTTGGAAATAAATTAAAAATAATGTGTCACTTTTCCATGAAAGTCAATATAAACTGTGATTGAATGGACTTCAGAATCTCCCACACAAGATAAATGGATAAGTACACACATCATATATGGAAATATATACAAATACAAAAGAGAGCACAACCAAAAATACCACTTTTGATATAAAAAATTTGAATTTTACCACTCAATATAAAAAAATGTCTCAAAATACCACTAATTATAACAAAATACCACAAAATACCACTAAATTTGAAAAGTAGATTCTCTCTCCTATCATTGAGAGTTAATTGGGCAATTATGGCCCACCAACCCACACCAACCCCACACGCACCCCACAACCCCCCCCCCCCCACTTTCACTTTCACTTTCACTTTCACTTCTTCGAAAATTTACAGCAAAAAGAGGGTGTGTATTCGAAAATTTACAGCAAAAAGAGGGAACTATTCGAAAAATTTACAGCCTCAAATTCGTGGAAGGAAGATCTTGGAACGCAAATTATCGAGGAATGGCAAACCAGGTTAGATTCCATCTCATTCGAAAATTTTGAATGTGTATTAGAATAGAGGTCGAAACATCCGATAGAATGTCTAAGCATGTATAAACTGTGAAGTTGAAAATGTATTACATGTTATTTATATTGAATGTTTGTTGGAATTTGTTGGAATTTGTTGAGGAATTTGTTGGAAAAGCATCTAGATTTTAGGGTGAAATCTGCAGAAAATTTTCATAGTTCCTCGAAAATTCTTGCTTACTCGAACAATTAATAATTTTCGAGGAACGCTGTAATTGGTCGTTCCTCGAAAATTTTCAGACAACCTTCATAATTTTCGAGTATGGTTAATTGTTCGTTCCTCGAAAATTTTCGAGGAACCTTCATAATTTTCGAGCAAGCTTTTAATTGTTCGTTCCTCGAAAATTTTCGAGGAACCTTCATAATTTTCGAGCAAGCTTTTAATTGTTCGTTCCTCGAAAATTTTCGAGGAACCTTCATAATTTTCGAGGAACATGAGGTTATTGTTCGTAATTTTCGAGTAACATGAGGTTAGCCTAACATTTTGAAGGGTTAGTCTTCATAATTTTCGAGTAACCTTTAATTGTTCGTTACTCGAATATTTTGAAGGGTTAGTCGAACAATTAGGTATTTTGGATTAACATTTAAAATTGAACCCTTAAAATGTTCGAGTAGGGTTGTATTTTCGAGTAAAAGTCATACATTTTAAGGGCTATTCGAACAATAACCCTATTGTTCGAATAACCCTTAAAATGTTCGAGTAGGGTTCAATTTTGTTCGAATAACCCTTTAACTTGTTCGAATATCTGAAAATCAGTAAACCGTTTTATTTTTTGTTGAGGTTTCTGTAAAGTGTATTTTGTTGATAAATATGATATAAATCTGTGTTCTATTATTGTAAATGTATAGGTCGGGTACTCGTGGGTTCGTGAGTTGTGCCAGGGTCGCATGGCCTATATTAATGGCTATGTCCGACTCAGTGTCCTTGATGATATCAAGACACAGCTGCGTGCTATAGGTCGTCGCTGTGAGGAGGACTTTGTCGCTTCCTCATTCGGGCATTTTCTGAGATGGGGGACTAATAGGGACTCTTGTAAGGCCCTCCTTCATGTTCTTATGTCCCGAGAGGTACGTGTTCCAGGCACGGCTCCGGATGAGAGATGGTTTGCAGTTGGTCGAGACCATCAGCTTTGTCGGTTCTCGAAGATCGAGTTCGCTTTGATCACTGGGCTTAAATTCGGTGATTCGGTCTTCGACCCGTCCGGGGATCATTGTCCACCTGAGGGAGCTGTTTATTATAGGGTCTTTGTCGGCAGTTCTCGAGTGAGCATTGCACAGATTCGATCAAGATTTCAGGCCGACGAGTTTATGGATAGTGCGGTTGATTCACTGAAGATCGCCAAGATCCTTGTTTTGTATTGTATACTACTTGGGGTGGACGCCGGCAATAAATTCGTTGATATGTGGGTCTGGGACTTGGTTGAGCAGCCTGATTTATGGGAGACCTTCCCATGGGGTAAGATATCATATCTCACCTTGTTACACTACATGGACAACTATCCGAACACCATTACGCCCCTGCGTTCATCTGGTGTCCAGGCATACCACTTCTACGGGTTCTCGAACGCCCTCCTGGTATGTGTAAGATTATTTATGTTCTTAAAATATTATTTTTGATTTTGCAGCCCTGAAATTATATCATGTTTGTTTATTTTACAGTTATGGGCTTTTGAAGCAATCCCCAGGACAGTGGAGTTTACGGGGTCCAGAATGGCCACATCCTTATACATGCCGAGGTGTTTGAAGTGGTCCACCATGAGGTCTGTGGTCGACGTCACACATCTTCTGGATGAAGAGGTATAAATTTTATATTAATTTTAATTATATATTTTTCGAGAACATATACTTGTGAAGAACTTTTCACTAAGAACACAACATTTGTCTTTTCTTCGTAGGGTCTGGAGTGTATTGAGCGTCTCATGCCCACACCTGAGGAGATGTTGCAGCCCTATATGAGGGACATTGACCAGGACATCGCCCAGGGAGTACAGCTTGTGAAGCAGAAGCGTGGTCGTCGTCCCACTAATGCTCGTACAGCTCGTCGACCTGCACAGGAGACTGGGGGGGATGAAACCGGTCCTTCCACGAGACCGAACACTCGTGCAGGCAGACGCACCACGACTAGGGCAGCCGATAGACGGTCCACACGCACCACGACTCTCATTGACGAGGACCAGGACTTTCAGACCACCGAGCAGGACCCGCACGTCCAGGTTCATGAGAGTTTCGATGACGAGGTGCCCATTCGCGCTAGCCCCATTGCGGAGAGGTGCCCGGAGCCGGATTTTACATATCATCAGTCCCCACAACAAGCTCCGGTGGATCATGGGGAGTCGTCCCGAGGAGACGATGACTTATTTTCACGGCTGACACGCTGGATGGGATCTCAGTTCGAAGAGTTACAGCAATCAACGGCCCAGCGTTTCAGCGATCTATCGGACCAGGTTCACGGGTTCATCAGAGACGAGGTCGCCGCTGAGTCTCAGCGGCTGGAGTTATTGATACCCGGTATCGCCCAGCAGGAGATATGGTCGTACCATCACCTGCATGAGCCATATTCCGGTAGATATGGTAGACAGGAGCCTTCACAGCCTCAGTGGCAGCGGCCGACATATGATCCGTCAGCGTGGACCCCTTGGCCGGACGTGCAGCCGACACAGCATCAGTGGACCCCAGCTGACCGAGTCTTTCAGACAGGTATGAGCGGTCCAGGTGTCGTACCATTTGACATCGGCTCTGTTCCGGAGGCCGAGGGTGGTGATAAGGCGCCTTCGGAACACCTGTCCGATTATGACAGCCCGGAGGCCGAGGGTGGTGGTGAGGACCTTCGTTCTGAGAGTGTGCACATCCACTCCACCGAGGGTCACCTGCGTGACGTGCGACACAGGGCGCCATCGGCTGTTGCTCGCAGTCCATTCATAACTGCGAACGATCAGATTAATGCCAAGCTTCGATTGAAGGACTTGAAGGAGTGGCTTGATGCCAATGATCCAGATGGGAAGACTGAAAAAGACACGTAAGAGCCTCGAAATTTGAATAACTTGTTTTCTCATATTATTCATGCCTTATAACTGTATGTTCTTTTTCCAGTCGGAATGTCGGTGTGGGATACCCTGTTGGTGCGGATTGGTTCAGGGCAGTTATGGATGGATCTCAAGACCTCAGTTATGAGGTAATTTATGTTTAATTTCTGTTTAATTTTCGGACGTACATCGTAATTTTCATGTTTAATTTCTGAACACATCTTCTGTAATTCGTTGCATTTTCATCTCGTAGCCAATTGATGCATACCTAGGAATACTTCAGAGTATTCCTATCTTTGCTGGTGTTCGCGTGCCGCTCAGGCTGGCAGCCCGGGTCCAGTTGGTGGATACACATTTCTTTGTAAGTCATTTGGCCAAGATTTCATTTTTTTGCCTTCTGTAATGTCTACTCATGTTTCTTGAGTTTAAATGCACAGGAAGGCTGCGAGGAGATATGGAAGAAGAAGCATGCAGGTGAAGATGAGGACACCATGTACAAGGGTCCCTTGAAGGAGGATTTCAGCCCCCAGGACCTCGAGCGCTTGGCCCCGTATGTCCGAGGTTTGAAACCGAAGTGGAGAAACATGAAGCCATGGTGGGAGCACATCCGGGCGGTAAGATATAACGATATCATATTTCGTGTTCAGGATAATATTTACGTACATAATTTTTTTATTTTCCCCCTTACTTTTGACATCAGGTATACACTATCATTAATCTGGACGGGCATTGGGTGTTTTGTGAGATCGACCTGGTGACAGCTCGCATTGTTCTGGCGGACAGCCTTAGGTGGAGGGAAACACCGGAGATACAAGCGCTACGCACCAGGCAGACCCTCCCACTTCGTCGTGTTTTGCCGGCTTTGTTATCGTACACAGGTTTTTACGAAAGGGCAGCCGAGCATGGTCATCATTGGTCGCAGACATTGACAGGAGAGTGGCCTATCCACATGTTCAGGAAGGAATTCTGTTATGAGCAGAAGGATAGCATCTCGTGTGGTGTGTACTCGATATTGTCCGTTGAGAGCTCCCTTACAGGTGAGTGGCCTCGATCGACATTGGAAAAATATCGAGGTGTCAAAGCTCTCCGGAAGTTCTTTGCGTTGACCATTTGGAGACACTCCACCCCCGGAGACACTTGTCCTGTAGATTTTTTTGAGTAGATGTTTTTGTACATATTAGTTTTTTACATATCTGTTGAGTAACCGGTAGAACTTATGTTGAACAATTGAAGTTTTTAAATATTTGACTTTTTTAACAATCCAACACACGGCCTAATGACTCAACTCATACTCAATTACATATCAATTAAGATTTCCAGCGTCTTGATGTTGACTCAAATAGACAGAACATTTCCTTCTGGTGTGCGTGTCTGAGCCACAAACAGAACATTTCTTCTTTCTTCTTGTTCTCGTTTGAGTTTGAGTTGACAGATTATCTTCATCGTCCAAATCTTCATGTTCCTGTGAAGGTGGGGCCATCGGAACGGATGTACTTCGACGTGCCCCCGAACTTATTCCACTTGAAGGTATTCTCCTAGTTCTGGGTCGGCCGGCCTGTTTTGGTTGATCCGGCGCAACACAAACAGTTAAGCGCGTATCTTCATCAAGTACCCAAGCAGTCGGGTCGGGAACAGGCATAACTTCTCCACCCCACATACCCCTCAACCAGGATGTCGTGTAGTAAGGAGACACATATGGTACGACTGACTCCTTCGAATAACTGGTACAAAAAACGTATTAATTCCCAGAATGACATAAAACATATTTTTTGACAGAAATAGTTGGTGTGCATAGAACCTGATGGCCGCACATGTGTGCGCGCATGGAATCAACTCGCTCTGGAAAACCTTACAACTGCAAACGAGGCCGGTGAGATCAACTAGAAATAGTTTTCGCCCATCTGTGATCTTGAATTTCCCTCGACCAAGTCTGTCCACTTCCATTTGTCGGCCTTTGCTCATGAGTTCGGCTAACTTGTCGTGTGCCGCCTTTGTGAAAGTTTGTTCTCTTTCTTAAGCCCCTATCCGCCTCTCAGCAAACCACTTTTCAATAATCCTTCGAGCAGCTTCCAAGAAGGCACAAACGGGTAACTTTCTTGCCCAAACGAGACGAGAATTCCAAACCTCGGCAGCATTTGATGTCATGAAGTTATATCGTCGAACAGGACATTTGACGCGAGACCACCTCGTTGCGTTGGCCTTTTTTAAGGCTTCAATAGCCCCCAAAATTCCACTCTCCTGGACAAAACTAATGTACCTGTAGAAATAATAAACTTTTTTACTCGGCAGCTTGGTACACTTATTTAAAAAAACGTAGCTTAAAAACAACGGAGGAAAACATACCTATCAAAATCACAGTCATCATAACAATAAGCAGCCCTGTGGAATAGTCCGACTAAATGTGCTCCATACTTGGACAAATTTTGTTGAAGATGGAAACAACAAAGTCCATGGGCTGCTTCCGGGTATACATTCTGAATGGCATTACTGATGCTCGCGTGTTGATCAGACACAATCAACAGGTCATCTGGACACCCAAATGCTTCTCGAACATTACGAAAGAACCATGTCCAGGATTCATCATTCTCAACACTTCCTATCCCAACAGCGAGTGGAAAAATTTGCTCGTTTCCATCTTTCGTAACAGCAACGAACCCAATTCCTTTGAACTGTCCCTTCAAATGACAACCGTCAACCACAATCACAGGTCTCGAGTACTGAGCAAATCCCCGAATGGATGCACCTAATGCAAAAAATGCGAACTTGAATTTTCCTCCTTTATGCGTCTCTAGTGCAGTATGTGTTCCCGGATTGGTTTCCTTCAAGATCTGTAAATACGCAGGAAGCATGCTGAATGACTTCTTCGGATCTCCGTATGCAGTTCGCATGGCGTGACGTTTTGCAGTTAATGCAAATCTGTAGTTCAAATTCAAGCCATGTTGGCTCATTTCTCGAATTATGTCTCTAGTGGAAACATCTGATTTGTCTTTTCGGAGCCTCTCGACGAAGTAATCTCCAATTAAAGTGGATGGAAGTCTACGGGGAGCACCGGCGTTCAACTCATATGAACAAGTGTGGGGCAGGACAACTTTGGAGATTTTCCAAATACCATGTTTTTCAGAGGCCGTGAGTATGAATGGACAATTTTTTTGGCTGCATTTCACATACCATCGGCGTTTGTCCGAATGATCCACACGATATTGAACCTGATTCTCCAAATGATAGAACCCAACAACATTTTTTAGTTCGGTCTTACTACCAAAAGTCGATCCTTTTTGCAGTCCTTGGGGAGCACGATCAATCTCTGAAGAAGAAGGTAACTCATCGAATGATGGAATGTCGGGAATATACCATTCCGCCCTCATTATGTCATCACAAAATTGCTGATATGCCTCCCGTTGCTCCTGATCCAACATTGCCTCTACATCTTCATCAAGTGCAAAATCATCTTCTTCGTTGTTTGGATCTACAACAAAAACACAGAACATTGTTAATCACAATAAACACAAACAATACAATATGCTAAGTTCATAAATGTTCACATACCGACTCGATCATCCTGCTCTTCTTGCTGCGTTGACCATTCGTGTGCCTCAACATCTTCTAATTCATCAGTTGGGAGTCTATTCAAGTCCAAATTGTTCAAATTAGTAGTATCAACTCGTCCGAATGATGCCACCCAAGGCTCCCTTTGTTGATTTGAAGACGTTCCAACAAAAGTGTCTTCAAGCCCATCTCCAACACCCCATGTTGAATAAAATCCTTCGTCGCTCTGTAGCCCTAAGGGAATATTTGAAGAAATCCAGTTCTCTCCCATGCTGACATTGAAATTTTGACGCTCCACTTCGTCTGTTAACGGAAAAAAACTTTGAGGACCTTCATTATATTGTTCATGGCCGGAAAATGTGGATCCCCCTAATGCTCCGACTTGCATGTTTTTCAAAGAAATAAAAACAACTACAACCTCATCAACGGTTGAAAACGCCTGCTTCAAATCTAAATCATCCTTAATTTTCTTCTTCTTCAATCTTCCATTGATTTCAACTAGATAATGAATCACATAGCCCCAACAATTCATATCGGCTAGAACAACTCCGTGAACTAAGTTCAATAAATCGATATATGTCATTGTTTGAAGATGAATCAATGTTTGAGAACCGTTTACATATTGTAAACCTTCCCAATAACCCCCAAACCGCACCACCACTGGGAAAGCCATCTTCTTCTAATTAATTTGACCTATATAAGTGAAAAAAAATTAGGAAAATTTAAAATTACAGAAACTCCAGTGGGTTACTCGAACATTATGCAATACTCGAGTAACCCTAAAATAATGTTCGAGTAACCCTAATTCATAATGTTCGAGTATTTAAAAAAAAAATGATCGAGTAACCTTAAAATAATTTTCGAGTAACCTTATAATAATTTTCGAGTAACCTTATATTAATTTTCGAGTAACCTTCATCAAAATTTTCGAGTAACCTTATATTAATTTTCGAGTAAATTTTTCGAGTAAGTTTAATGAAATTTTCGAGTAAGTTTAAAGAAATGATCGAGTAACCTTAAGAAAAATGTTCGAGTAATCTTCATAAAATATTCGAGTAACTCAATTCAAAATGTTCGAGCAAGCTAATTCAATCTTCGACTAACATTATATATGTGTCCAACACTAATTTTCGAGTAACAAAAAAAATTCATGAAACCCTCTATTAATCTAAACTAATAATATCCCACAGTTTAATGTACCATTAACAATTTTGTACACTAACTAAATATTAAAACGGATAAAATAATTTATAAAAACTTACTTGATTCTTCAGGAAGTTTGTGACAACGATTGCCTCTTCAATTTTTTTGTTTTTGAATGAATCTACACTTTCATCTCTATTCTCTTTAAAAGCACAAAATTTTTTACTGTTTTCCCGTGAATGTATGTAATATCAAATCACACTGAAAAGTTAAATTTTTTTCAATCTTTTACTTTTTTCACGTGAATGTGAATGTATGTGATATCAAATAAAACAAAAAATAAAGAACATCTTTCTCATATCTAATAATGCATATGAAGAAACAAAAAAAAGTAAAAAAAAAAAAAAGGATTCCACTTTTACCAAAGAGAAAATGGAATCCGAATATTGTGTAAGAAAGTAATCATTCCCTCATTATTGAAAGAAGACCAAGTCAAATAAGTGGTAGAAAGTGACATTTTGTTATATTTAGTGGTAGAAAGTGACATTTTGTTATATTGTATGGTAAAAAAATGTATTTGTGATAGGGATTGTGGTATTTTTGCCCATTTTCTCAATAGAAAAAGGGTAATTCTATACACACCCCATCAATACTAAACACACCCCATCCATACACACATTCTTAAAATAATAAAAAAAAGAATGTGTGTATAGATGGGGTGTGTTTAGTATTTGATGGGGTGTGTATAGAATTACCCATACAAAAATTTATATGAGATGGTATTATGAATTATTTTCATAAAACGAATCTTTTTAATATTTTTCCATGAATCTATAGGTAAATTTAAAAGTATGAGTTGTTGATTGACCCATTTCACAGAAAATAATTCATGAGACGGTCTCAAATAAAACATAATCAAGGTAAAAAATGTTTATTTATACAAGAACATGTGAGAAGATAGTTGTGGTGGTGGTGTAATTGGTTGGTGGGCTATTCTCCAAGTAATTAGTCAGATCACCTATGTTGCAATATTATTAGAAATTAAATCATGAGTTTATTTATAATTAGGATTGACACTCCTACCAAACCCAACCTGACGATAAGTCATGTTTTTCTCATTTTAAGTACCTTTTTATTGAAACGATGCTTATGATAATAACATATCAAAAGAACTACAAGTTGTCACTTTTCATAGTTTGGACTAATGTCGTTATCTTGTAATTATAATACATTCAAATATTTTAATTTAACTAGTATAAATATATACATGATACATGATATACACACAATAAAAATAAAAGAAGATAAGATTTTGCTTATAAAACTATAAATATAATACAACTTTTAATCTGTTTATTATCTTTCAAATATTAAATGTTAAAAAATTGATTATTGAAATCCACATCATGGCAATCAACTTCGCAAGATACTTTCTCTCTATCAATAGGTATAAGTTATTGTAAGTTCAATTAACCTTTATCGTATGAGTTATATCACGGGACAAAACAAATAAATAAATAAATCTCCATATTTTCCAAAATTGCATTTCAGTACAAATTTTTTGAACTATCTTTTCCAAAATTGTAATTTACACCCAACTCTTTAAATTAAATCATGACTTTCAAAAGTCATAAGTAAATTACAAGTTCTGTAAACTGATTTTTTTATATATTTTTGTTGCTAATTTTGACAAAGATGATCATTTTTTATTTTGATCAGAGTTAAAATATTATTGTCTGACAACAATAAGGTGAGTTTTATGTGACAACATCTCACAGATTATGTTATGTGAGACTTGTTAATTCATAAACCAAATTTACAATTCATTTATGAATTAGTGGAAATAAGTTTTGTTATATAGGTAATTAAAATGATTTGTTTCACCAAAATTAATCCACTAGATAATCTCATGAAAGTTTTTTTAATATAGCAATATTCCCGTGACACAAATAAGGTTTCGTATTCTATTAATGTAAACCTGGTGATTTTTTTTTCCCCTTTCTTTTAAATACTAGTTTTAACAATTACTTTATTAATGAAGATGTTAAAATATTTTGGAAACAAATGTTCATGGGCCAAAAAACAATGTAAAAAAAAAAAGGGTACAGAATAAGCAATTTTCCAAAATAAAAAGATACATCTGCATTAAAGGGGCGGAAAGAAGAGAGAGAGAGAGAGGGGGAAGATTGTGGCCGCACGATCGTTGACTAATTTGAGGGGTGGTGTGTGTTGGCCGTCGGATAACTGGTACAAGATACGGTGTAATAGAAACAGGCTTTTAAGACAATGGCGCACGCTTGTCGCTCTTTCTCGGTGTGGGGCCCATATCTGCAACTTGCCGTGCCACCTCACCCTCATCACCAGCCGTCCACCTGCCTTCCCAGGTGTGGATCCTCATCTCTAAGCCGTTGGATAAATTCCGTTTCCCCTTGGAAAGGTCAACCTTTTTGACCATTGAATCCCATATCACATTAACTGCGTGACATTATCGATCGTGTGACCCTAATTGTCAATAGTAATTAGAAAGAAAAATAAGAATCAATTCTTCAAGGCACAGCTCAATGACAAAGGGGAGTTATTATTTGTCACGTTAGATTGTAGCTATGTGAGTTCGGATTTTAGAAGGGACATCTTTATTCGTTTTTAGGGTTTGATCTTATTTCTTACTTCCTCCAAATTTTTTTATAAGTTTTTTTAGCTTTTGGAATTATATTCAAAGTATAAGTCTTTTTAAATTTTTTTACCAACAATAACCTTATGACTTTTTCAACTTCTCCATTAATTAAATTCAAAGAATATTTATTTCCAAGTATTTAATTCAATGAAAAATTTTGGAGTATTAATTAAGGTTAATTTGGAAGGAAAATTTATTTCTTAATCTTCGTGAAGGAGCTTTAGGAAGACTTATAAAAATAATTGGAGGGAGTATTATGGAAAGTGTCGAGGAAATTAACAATTCGAATTGTAATTTTGTTTTTCCAAATTAACATGTACCATACATTAAATAGTGTCCGTATATAGTGGATACAATTTAAGAAGTCGAAGCATATAATTTCCTGATTTAAACATTGATCAATCTAAATAATTAATTTTATATTGATGAATGTACTCTTAATATAGTATTTATTGATTAATACAAATATATTGCATACTAACATGTATAATATTACAAATAAACAATAAGGCTCCATTCGGATAGAGTTATTTGAAATTTAGAATTTGAAATTAATGAATTTCAAATCATCCCAAGTTGGAGTGGATTTCAAATCCACATCCATCTAAACACTATCGATTGATTTGCTACCATGAATTTCAAATCTCTCATCAAATTCACCTATCCAAATTGGCCGTAAGAGTTTATCCAATTCCACTGTGATATCAACCAGACAATTTAGTGGAAATTATTAGTAATTAGAAAAAAATTAATTATTCACGACTTGTTCCAAGGATTTGTTCCTTTTATTTTCTTGCAGTTCTTTTAGATACTGCTGTTCTTTATCGATTTTCATGATTTTTTTTTTTTTGGTTATGAATGCAGTATATTATACTCCCTCCGTCCCACTATTTTCAGCTTACTTGTCATTTTCGTTTGTCCCAATTAAATCTGTCAGCCCCAAAATAGCAAAGAAAATTTTACTCTCTTACCCCTCCATTTCTTTCATTTTACAATTTTTGCACTCAAAAAGTTGGTTTAAATTACAAAATTGCCACTCAAAAATATTAAAATAACACATCCAATCAAAGTCAACAGTTTTTTCTTAATATCTGTGCCGGTCAAAGTAGGCTAAAAATCATGGGACGGAAGTAGTAATAATTACTTTTTTTGTCGGAAGTAAATTATCGTATTATTATATGCTCAATAACAAATTATTGACATAACCAAAACAATAATATTGTGTAATTATCTGTAACTTTCATGGTGTTGATGTAATATATATTTACCAATTATGGTTTTATGACAGAGTTTTTCCTGAAACCATCTCACGATCTCATTTCATGAGATGGGTTAGGTAGAATATGGAATTATGTAATATTTTTGTATTAGTTATGTAACACTTTTATCTGTATTGGGTGATACTTTGTGTTAAAGATATGTTTTGAGTTATATTAGACTATAAGAAAATTATACTACCTCCGTCCCCCTTATCTTTGCCACCCTTGACCGGCACGAATCCTAAGAAAAAACTGTTGACTTTGATGTGATGTGTTATTTTAATGTTTTTGAGTGACAGTTTTGTAATTAATATGTGTTTTTTGAGTGTAAATTAAGTAAAATGAAAGAAATTGAGGGGTAAGGTCGTAATTTTTTTGTTGCCATTTTTGGGCTGACAAAGTTAGCTGGGACAACAAAAAACGGAAAGTAGGCAAAGATAGCAGGGACGGAGGGAGTAATATTTTTATGTGCAGTAGGTAATTCTTTTATGTATATCACATATTACTTTTGTATGACCCAAATTGAATCGGTCGAGTCACTAGAAAACACACGAATCCTACAATGTCTAAGGCTCCTTTCTCTATTTTGGGCAACATTTAATACTTTTGTATGTATTAGATAATATTTTTCTATATATTGAATAATACTGTTATATTATGTACATGTACTAATAATATAATAAAAAATATTGTAACTATAGTCAAGGTATTAAATTTTACTTAGTCCTTTTTTATAAAATTTATGCAAAAACTCACGTGAGACCATATTATGGATAGTTACTGTGAGACGGAGTTTCATCACAAAAAAATAATATGTGGATTGGGTTTAGATCGTGAGATATTGAATTATGGATTAATCCGTTCCACACAATACAATAAAAATATATGAGACGATCTCACAAGAGACTTAATCTAAATGTTATCTCACCATTATCAATTATGTCTTTAAATCCAACAAAAATTATTTATTTTATCCAAAAAAAAAAAAAAACCAACTTATTTGGGCTTTAGTTGGGACCAAAGGTCACTCCAAAGTCCAAATTAAGTTATTGCATAAATCATGTTGTATGACTAAGTTTATAACTTCATAAACCAACAAACCAAATCAGATCTAAAAGGTGGATATTTAATCAAATTATAAATCACACAACACAATGAATGTTAGAATGATATATGCCACGTGGCGTGGCTCACACTGTTTGCGTCGGCAGTGGGCCCCATCAAACAGCACCCCCACCCCGATAAAACAAAACCGCGTAGACCTTTTCTCTTCTTCACCCCCTTTGACAAATGATAAAGTCAACCCATTAAATATTAAAAGAAAAATGAGTTCTTATTTTACAAAGAGTCAAAGAGATATACACAAGATAAACCAAAGCCATCTTCTTTTGAGCCTTTGATAATGCCATCACCATCACTACTCTCTCTCTCTCTCTCTCTAGAGTTCTTTAGTGAGAGAAAGCAAAGACATCCACAGTCTCTCTCTATCTATAAATGAAACTGCTTTCCATTCTACTCATTTTCATAAACCCTCCATTCTCTTGCCCCACCACCTCCCACCCTCTCTCTCCTCTTTCTCTCTCACTAAAAAAGTCAGCGGCCTCTTTTGTCTCTTCGAAGCTGAGCCTTAAAAGCTGAGGAAAAAGAATGGAGGACGATTGGGACCTTCACGCGGTGGTCAGAGGCTGCGCCACCACCACCACCACCACCTCCTCCTCCTCCGCCGCCGCCGTCACCTCCACAACTTCTCAAGTTTTCAGCAACTTTCAGCAAGATTTTAACTTCTCCAACTCATGCTTTCAAGATCTGTTTGAGCCAAGAAGAGAGAGATTAATTAATGAAGAGCTGCATGATGTTTACAAGCCCCTTTTCCCTAAAAATCAAGAATCTTCACAACGATTATTTTCTCTACAGATTTCGCCGCTCTCTGTTCTCGGAGATCTACCATCGGAGCAACACCAGCAGCAAATAACGCAGCTCCGGCGAAAGCCACCGTCTTTTTCTGTTTCAGATGTGTCGAAACCACATAATCCCACCCCGAGGTCCAAAAGAAGGTATTTTTCTCAAGATTTAAATCATTTCTAGTTTATTTTGTTCCTTGAGCAAGAAAAGTAATTTAAAGAACACTGTTAATGGATCTAGGTTTGTGGTGCGCTCATTCTTAATTTTATTTTTTGGTAAATTTGATTACAGGAAAAATCATTTGAAGAGGGTTTGCCATGTTGCTGCTGAGAATTTATCTTCAGATATGTGGTCTTGGAGAAAATATGGGCAGAAACCCATTAAAGGCTCTCCATATCCAAGGTCCTTCTTCTCTCTCTCTCCTCTTCCTGTCTCTCTAGACTCTCCTTTTCTCTCTCTCTAAAATTTGTGTGTATGATGATGAACAGGGGTTATTATAGATGTAGCACCTCAAAAGGATGTATGGCGAGGAAACAAGTGGAGCGGAATAGATCCGACCCGGGAATGTTTATAGTTACCTATACATCGGAGCACAACCACCCAATGCCCACTCACCGGAACTCTCTCGCCGGCAGCACCCGCCAGAAGCCGGCGGAGACACCAAGTCCCGACGACCCTGCAAAGCCCTCCTCGCCGGAGAAGTTAGAGAGCAGCAGGGAGGACTTGGCCGACGCCGAGGATAATGATGACGAGTTCATTTCGAAAATGGCGTTGGACGATGATTTCTTCGTCGGCTTGGAGGATTTTACGGCCCCGGACTCCGGTGACTTTTCCGGTCACATTCCGGTGAACCTGCCATTCCCTTGGATGTCGAGTAGCGCCACCACCGCCGCCGGCGGTGACTGACTTAGTGGAGAAAGTGCATGGATGATGCTTTTCTTCTCACTCTCTCTTCATTTTGTAGACGGGGTCAAAACTTTTTTTTTTTTGCAGTGTTGTAAAGAATCTTGAAATCACTATGGTCTTTTTTTCTTTTTTTGTAATAATATAATTTTCCTGTAGATGAAAAAGGGCTGATTCTTATTAGGTTCAATTATATTTATTACAATGATCATGGTCAGATTTCAGGTACAATTATATTTATTACATCTATCATGGTCAGCAGATTAAATGGTTTTATGCATTTTCATGAATTCATGATAAATTGCTAATATTTTACCCTTTTGACATTCCTTTTCATTTCTTTTTTTAATGGGGATTATTTCATGGTCGTTGGTTTGGTGTTAGTGTGATGCTAATTGTGTCACTGAAAATATTCTCAAACCAAAGTGGAATCTATTGCACAAATG
This sequence comes from Scutellaria baicalensis, assembly GCA_005771605.1. Lineage (NCBI taxonomy): Eukaryota > Viridiplantae > Streptophyta > Magnoliopsida > Lamiales > Lamiaceae > Scutellaria > Scutellaria baicalensis. The sequence goes on from CM016726.1 coordinate 26,838,928, forward strand.
CATGACAGCTTCATTCAATGTGGGCAAAATATAATGCTTATTCTTAATGGGATACTCGATTCCTCTATTGCTAGCGATGTTTCATGATCTATTATAGAACATTACTTACAATGCAAAATCCCTGTTCTAGAAAAGAAAGAATCAAGAATGCCCCTTGAAAGGAATAGAATCTGCAACCAAAGTGCGATTACACGTTTTTTAATTATAACTACTAAGATTTCCACTATTAAAGCTAGAAATTACAGTGGCTGTTGGCACCAAATTTGCCATCTCTAGATTCGAAACCAATGATTAGAATCATCTCTAAGCTGACAATACAGCAATACCAACAATACTAGGTGATTTATCAAGATTACATGATGTATTGAATGCCAGATGATGAGAATAATGTCTAGTTGGAGCAATATTCTTTGGCTAGGGAAAACACCAAATAAGGAAGAAGGCTCTCACTCTTTCATCACCTCCACTGCAAAATGTATCTCAACTGGTCTTCGCTGGTAATGGAAACTATGGTGACTCTGCTCAGTTACGAAGTAAAAGGGCCCTTTAGATGGTCTGGAATTACAGCTTCTTTTGGAGGTGTATGCAAGAGTAGCAATCCATTAGGTCTTTAAGACCGAGCTGGCAGTGGAACATTCACAAGATCAAGAGTAAGAACAAAGAATTATGATCTTTGTATGTAGGTTCATCTTTCTATGTGGTTGAAGCAGAAACATCATAGCCTTGCACAAACTTGCGTAATTTTTCCGTCTCACCAACTGCAGGTAACCACTGAGTGAGGATTTCCATCGTTGCAAAGCCAGGATTACATGATTGTTCCGTCATTTCATCCATCAACTCCAGAGCCTTTTCGAAGCAATTCCTCTGCTGAAGGCCCTTAAACAGAGCATTATATGTGGTGCTATTTGGTCTAACTTCCCTATCCTTCATATCATCCAGTAGGAAAAGAGCACTTTCTACATCATCGTTCTTGCAATGAGACGAGATCAACATGTTGTATATTGCTGTGTTTGGAGGCACCTTTGATGAGGATGATTTCATGTCTCTAAATATTTTCATTGCCTCATCAAGGTAATCATTTGAGCAATACCCTTGAATCAATGTTCCATAAGTAACAACAGTAGGGGTGAAACCATCTGCTATCATCTTCTTCATCACCCTTTTTGAATATGTGAAATCCCCCTTGGTGCAGAAATGTGAAAGCAAAGTATTGTATGTAACACGATCGGGATTCACTCCTGCCCCCTCCATTTCTTTAAGTAACTCAGAAACCTTATCTAATTTGTTCCTCTTGCAAAGTCCACTAATCATAATATTGTAACCGACGATATCCAAGCAGTACCCAGCTTCTTTCATCTTTGACATGATAAAGGTGGCATCATCCATTCTCCCAGATTGGCTAAGGCCTTGAATCAAGCTGTAGTACACAATAGCATCTGGAGAGCAGCTATTCTCCTGCATTTCATCAAACAACTTCATTGCCTTGTCAATATTGTCTACAGCACAGAAAGCTGTTATTAAGACAGTGTATGTAACCACATTCCCTTTCAAACCCTTCTCACGCATACGACCAAAAAGATCCATCGCACTGCCAACCCTCCCATTCTTACACATTCCATTCAGCAAAGTATTGAGTGTAATGACATTCATCTCTACACCTTCTCTACTCATCTGCTCAAAAAATTCATGCGCCTTCTCAATCTCACCCATTTTACAAAATCCATTAATTAAGCAATTATAAGTAACAGTATTAGGTTCACACTTGCTCTCCGATCTCATTCTCTCCATCAACTGAAGACCTTCTTCTTGCCTCCCCACATTACACAATCCATTAATGATTGTGTTATAAGTAATAACATCTGGTTCAATCCCAAGTTCTCCATCTCTCATCTTCTCAAGCACCTCTAATGCCTCATCCAGCCTTCGAAACTTACACAATTGCTTTATCATGATCCCGTAAGTCACAACATTTGGTTTGATTCCCTTCTCCTTCATCTCCTCCATCAACAAATTCATTCTTGAAAAATCACGATTATACCCTAACCCTGTCAATAGTGCATTGCAAGATGCTACATCAACATGAGACCCTGAATTGATCCCTTCATGCAAAATAGTCCACGCCTTGTCACACTGACCACTCCTACAAAAGCTCATAATAATTTGCGTTAACCAAAACGCATTAACAAAAAGACCATGTTCACCGAAACGCAGAACAAGATTATGAATTTCCTCATTTGTCACGCTCCTACCACTTCGATTTCTCTTCAAAATGGAGGAAAATACAACATCTATAGTGTTACCATTCGGAGAATAACGAGCATCCGGCTTAAGCATTTCATCAAGCAGCTTCAGTGCATCATCCAAACGATCGCATTCCAGTAACCCCGAAACAACTAAATTAAACACATCCGTATTCTTTATTTCCTCATCAATGGCATCAAACACAGAAATCATTTCATCCACCATATTAGCGCGGCAAAAGCACTTAAGAAGAAGAGTTCCGGAATTTACAGAAAGCGGAACTCTTTGCTCTTTCGAAAGGGAGAAAAGTTCGAACAGCCTACCTGGAGACCCTTTGTTTTCGCGCATGGCGTGCTCGAGAACCGCTTGGAATGCAAGGGAGGTGGAATCGGATAATTGTGGGGTGGTTTTGACGTAGCTGAAGAAGTGGAAGGCATTTTCGTAATTTGGCAGTCGGCGACTGATTTTGAGGACGGCGGGTGGGGAGAGGGCGGAGAGGAGAGCGCCGAGGTTGGGATTGGTGGGACCAGGTACTGGGATCGGTGGTTTGGAGGAGGGAAAGTGTCTCCGAGACGGAAGAAGACTGGTCTGGCAGTGGCAGTGGCAGTGGCAGTGGCGGTGGCGGTAAAACCGGATGGATATCGGCGGAGAAGCGGCGGAGAGTGGCGGCGGAGAGTGAGGGTTTGAAAGGTTTAGGGAAAAGATTCATGCTTGATGATCTAGAGATGAATTTAGATAGTCAGGAGAATTAATATTAGACAAAAAACACTACACCTACTTCAAATTTAGCTTTAGTTTATAAATCATAAGGTATTACGAATTTCGAAGGTCTCTGTTATTTATATATTGTGTTGTTTATAAAATTGAAATATATTTTTTTATGAACGTATTTATAAAGTAACCAGCATAAGCAGATATTTTAATACTAATTAAGAAATTTAAAATTGTTATTTATAGAAAAAATTAATTATTATTATTTATCATTAATTTTTAATTTAATTAGTATAAATTTAAATTTTAATTGTTTGAAATTTTTTAATTTTCAATTAATATAATTGCAAACATCAACTTAATTAAAATGTTTGTCCAAAATTTCATAATTTACAATTTTATTATGAATCATAGTTATTAACACTATATTATTCAATTATTATTATCTCATTAAATGTTCTATTGTAATAGATAATAAATACTAAATGAATTGACTGAAAATTAAATTATAATTAAATAGGATTAATCAGAGAGTGACATGTGTCACTCTTGGTTATTCCTTTATTATAGATATACTAGTATAGAACCCGTTACACGGGATTCAAAAATTAAAGTAAATTTAGTAATTTTAGAAAGAAAGTTAGTTATTAATTATATAACAAAATATATTAATGTTGCATCAGTTTTCTAATGTGAAATGATATCTAACTATAATTTTAAAAGAACATGATTATTTTTTCTCTATTATTTAGAAATTTTAAATATTTTTGTATTCATTATTCAAACCCACAAATTTTATCTATGAATTGATACAAAAATTAAAGTCAAATATTTTCAAATAAATTTCATATATTATTTCAAAAAATTAAATTATAATTAAATAGGATTAACCAGAGGGTGACATGTATCACTCTTGGTTATTCCTTTAGTATAGATATAGATATAGATAACTATTTGAAATATATTTTAGTGAATATATTAATTATGTATTTATAAGGTAATAGTTGTTAATTTATGATGTATTAATTGTATAATTGAAATATGCTCTCCATTTTATATAAATTGTCATTATACTTTCATATTAATTATCTTTAAAAGATTTCAAAATTCAGATCAAGTTAATAAGTTATAATGAAATAATAAAGAATTAAGAAGGAAATAAAAAATGAATAAGTTTAATTTTTGAATTGATGAGATAGATAAAAAGTGTCTAATTGTATATCTCTTGGATCTCTAAAATTCTCCAAAAAACCACTCTACTATTATAGCACATAGTAGTATTTCAATATGCTCAAGGGTGTGAATCCAAAATCATACTCTCCTTTATTAACCCGATCCTGGTCCGGAAAAGAAATGCAGTCTTCGCATCCATTGGTACTGACATCTTCCATCTTCATTATTTTGTAGCCTCAAACTTTTCAGCCGCATTAGCTGCTGCAGATGCTGCATCTCTCAAACCTCGCTTCTCTAGTGCTTGCAGAAAGCCATCCACATCAGCTGAGCTGATCTTGTAAGGGCTGTAAGCTGAGCTAGGAAACGAACCACTCGTCACTTCTTCACGATATTGTGAAAGAGCCTTATTGATCACGTCCCCCACATTGGCGTATTGTTTACAGAACTTTGGAGTCACCTGTCAAAAATTAGCCCGATTCTGAGTTACCTTATAATTAACATGGTAAATCAATGAAAAACGTATTGGGATTAACCTTGGCATGGTGTGGATGTTGCATCATTCCAAGCAGATCATGGTAAACTAAAACCTGAAACAAAATAATTAAAGTTCATCCCCAAAACAATCGAAAATGATAACATCAAAGTTCTTGTGAGCAAATGGAGTGGGGTTGAGACGGTCTTATATAGAGGGCAGCAGTTCCAATTCGCTATATATAACAAGAGCGAGGTAGGTTTAAAAAAGACTTCTGAACTAAGAGCAACAAGAAAACTAGATGCAAGGTAGTGATTGAAATGAGAACTAAAGATATGGATATGGGCTTTCAAGTCTAACCAGGCCAACTGATATTCGATTCATTTTCAAATGTGCATTGATAAAAGTTACCCATCCATCGATAAATAATGATGGTGGTGTTTCAAAAGAGCAAAAACATAAGTACCACATAGTAGTTATTTGTCGAATAAGATTATGTAAAAGCTGCTCCTGACGAAATATAAATATAAAAGACTGAAGTTAATTTTCTTTTTGTTTCTTAAAAAGATAAACTGCATATTTAAGGTCAAGTGTCTAATGCAACAATCTGGAAATTTATGGCCGATAACACTACTCATGATTTAACTGTTAAAAAGCATATTCATTTGGGGTGAATATCTTGAAACCCATTAATATCATTCATACTAGTTGAAAACTGAAATATAGCAGGACATAGGTGAGTCATGGATGACAGATGCATAAACATCGACTGTTATGAATTGCAGAAAAAATAAATCCAGATTAAATAGTTGGGAATCTTTTCAGTAAAAATGTACTAACTTGACCACTACAAAAAGGTCCAGCCCCAATGCCAATGGTGGGGATCTGAAGAGCCGATGTCGCTGCTGCAGCCACAGGCGGAGGAACACATTCTAAGACAACTGCAAAACATCCTGCTTCTTGCAAAGCAATGGAAGTCTCCACCACCTGCAAAGTATCGATCCATTTGTACAAAATCAATGTGAAATGTTATGTGCCAAATCTTCAGAAAAATACCTTGACTGCACTATCAACATTTCGGCCTTGGGGTCTAAATCCTCCAAGAACACTAATGGCTTGAGGGGTGAGCCCAACATGCCCCATCACCGCAATACCAGCTTCAACGATAGCTTTAGCTGCTGTGATCCTTGAAGGTGCCCCACCTTCCAATTTAATTGCATCCATTCCTCCTTCCTTCAAAATCCTTACAGCCGCATCAACTCCCTGCTCATAATTCAAACTGCAAATCAAGAACTATACGTTCACAATCCAAAGAAAGTATCAAAAAGGAATGTGGCTTCTACTAAGTGTGTAAAATAGCACAGGCTTTACTCTGTTTTCTTGACACAAGACAAAATGAGCATACAATTGGTGATAGTATCTTCAAGAACTTCAACCTACATATCATTCAATAGAAAGAGGATATCTAGAAGACTATGCAATGAAGTTTTTTTCAAACAACACATGTGGTAAACCTCACTATTATACTTTACATTCCAAAATTTCAAACAACACGTGGTAAACCTCACTCCAAAATTTCGATATTTCAACTAGTATACGAACTATCTCTTTCGATTGCTTTAACGTAGTGAAAGTAAATGGAGTATCAGTTGCAAAAAGTGCGAGAAAACAATCTTGTTATTGAAATTGAATACAGACAAGAATATATATATATATATATATATATATATCCTATTCACAAACACCATGTGTTCATTATCAGCAACATTATTTTATGCACAACCTGGAAGTTTAAATAGGCATACCTGATGAGTGCTGGACTCGTAACTGCCAAAGGGCAGATCTCCAACAAGCAGCGGGCGCTTGGCGCCACGCGCCACCGCGCGGCAATGAACGAGCATTTCATCTAGCGTGATGGGCAAAGTGGTGTCGTGGCCGTGAACAACCATGGAAGCAGAATCACCCACCAAGCAAATATCAATCCCGGCGGAGTCCAAATGCACCGCGGATGGGTAATCGTACGCCGTCACCATGGTTATGGGTTCGCCCTTCTTGTGCTTCTGGCGGAGGTGAGTGAGCGTAACACGCTGGTTATGGTTCTGCGGCTTAGGACCGCCGTAGACGGTGTTTTCCGGCACATTGCTCATACATCGGAGAAATGTCTCGGTGGAATTGAGGTGCCTTTTAATGGAGGAGTTGCAGAGGGTTTTACAGAGAGAGGAAAACATTTGGAGAAATTGGAAAACGTGAATGAGAAAGAGAGCCAGAAAACCGAGAAGATTAACTTCTGGATAGAAAAAGGATCATTGCAGAAGAAAGAGAAGATGAGAGAGGGGCGGTGGCAGTTGGTTGAGACGGTGAGAGAGAAGAAAGGTGTGAGAGATTAGAAACGGTGGCCCAGCCGTGAGAGGCGGCGGATTCGGGCCCTTCTTACATGTTCAAATATGGTTTGGGTACATTAAATTGGGCTTTCTTTTTCTAAATCTTATTTAGGACTTTAAACTTTCATAATATTACTATTTAATGGAGTAATGGGCATTTGTTTTTTTGTCTTTTGTTTTGGATTTTGTAGAAACAAATTGGAAGATACAATTGCTTTTTTTTTTTTTTTTTGAGGCTTAATAAATTTGAATTTTGTTTAATTATTAATGTTCTCTGAAAATTTGAAAATAATTTGAATTTACTATTATTTTTTAATATAGAAATAACTTTTTTATTTTCTTTAACAAATAGATTATAAAATAAGTTTTATTACATAAAAGAAATATGAATTTAGGGTTTTAGTTTCAAGTGTAATATAAATTTTTGATTGTAATATAAAATACACTCAATTATATGTTGACAATTAACTTATACTCCCTCCGTCCCGGCCAAAGTTGCCTACGTTGACCGGGCACGAAGTTTAAGAAAATACAGTTGACTCTTACTTTTTGCTTTTTATACTTTATAATTTTTTACTTACTTTTTGCTTAAGGAGATTTTTTTTTTTTTTTTTTGTCATTTATAGGCTGGTAAGTTCGATTGGGACAAACAAAAATGGTAAGTAGGCAAGTTCGGATGGGACGGATGGAGTACTAAACTTCATGTCAGCAATTGAAGTACGAAAAATTCAAGTATATTCCGAATTAAAATAAATATTAAATTAAATGTTTTTTTATGTTACAATCAAAATTTAATATTGCAATTAAAGCTAAACCCCACGTTTGTATTTTTTTCCCTGTAATTAGCCATTTTATGTTTTTAGTTGTGTGAAGTAACACCACATACTTTCATAGCTTAAGTTTTGTGAAAACACCACAGTTTAACCCCTTCACTATACTTCAGGTAAAAAATGACCCCAAGTAAATTGATATTCATATTTTAACCCAATAACTATAATATTTACCCAAAATAACCATTGATTTGATATAAGGTGAATAAAAGTCAAATGACAAATTCTTTACTTAATGTTGTGAGGGAATTGTTGAAAATTATGATATTTTTTGAATAAGCCCCAAAAAATAAGGTTATTCGAAAAATATCATAATTTTCAAACATTTTTCAAAAAAAATAGGGTTATTCGAAAATAAGGGTATTGTTCGAATAATCCTAATTTTTTTTAATTTGATAATTTTTCGAATATCCTTAAAAAATTAGGGTTATTCGAAAATCAATATCCTAATTTTCGTGTAACCCTATGTCATTTTCGTGTAACCCATAAATTTAGGGGTTACACGAAAATGTGATGTTGATTTTCGTGTAATCCCTAAATTTTTTTGTTTTCGTAAAATTCATGATTTAAAACTTCACATTTTCGTGTAACCCTACACAACATTTTCGTGTAACCTTAAGCATTTTCGTGTAGCCCTTCAACACATTTTCATGTAACCCTATGCCAACATTTTTTTGTACATTTGAACCCTTAATTTTTGGTGTTTTCGTGGCCCATGAAGAAAGACTACATGCCACCCTAATTTTGACATAAAATAGCATACTTTTCATGTACAAATTCAAACTAACTACGTGAGCTTGAGATTAAAACCAAATAGCATACTTTCGTGTATAAATTCAAACCAACATTATGAAAATTTCTAAAATACCTCTATATCCATGAAGGCTCTTGAAATCCGAAGCTTTACTGCTAAGATTCTTCAATTTACTGTCATTTCTGTCATTTTACTACAAGAGTTGACTATAATTTACTTTATGTCAATGTCATGACTATTTTGTACAAAAATTATAGTATTTAGGTTATAAATGAGATTTCAACTTAATTTATGTTATTTTTATCCCATATTATAGTATTTAGGCTATTTTGGGTCACTCACCCTTAAATTTTTATCTTTTGGCCCATGTGTGTTTCAAATCACTACTCTTTACGCAGTTGTTTAATGGGACTTATAATTGAATTATTTTTTTCTCATATCTTTAAGGGGAGCCCAATTCTTTTTTTTTTATTTGATTAATAACAGTGCTTAATAAAAAAATCTTAAAAACAAAACTAAAGCAAACCATACCTATTTTTTTATTATAAGTTTTTGGTTATACAATATTAAATATTAAATAATGCTCTATTCATATATTCTCAGAATTATTCATCGCATGCTCATTTTTCCAAATCTTATTCCATGCTAAACATTTGCTCAACAGTATCACACATGAATGAACAAATTCTATCACTCATTTTATGGAATGTGTCTCTATATCTAATTAATAATTACATAACATTATCCCAAGCACAATGAAACACTATCTTACTAAGATTTCAAAAAATAAAAAGATCCCATATATAACTTTGCTAATAACTGCGAATCTCAAGTTGCTAAAATTGAGATCCTCATCACACTCAAATAAAAGAGAGAAGTCTCATGTCTATTTTACACGTGTTTAATTATAAGTTTTCCTATGGTTTCACAATCTCACATATTGGTAATAATTACTATTTCCATCAAAAGAAAAATGTTGTTTTAGTCTTTTACATATAAATTAAGTTTAAGTAATGAGAAGTCTTTCTCTCTTTCTTCTCTCAACAACATTTAATTTGGGAGAAGTAAATAATTATGTTTTGAAATAAAGAAACAACACTTATTTTAGGACGGAGATACTAATAACTATTAACTAGTATTTTAAATGTGTTTAATTTATAATCTTGATTTCAAAATTTCACATATGCATAATAACTTATACTACATCCGTTCCTGATTGAACTTGACTAATTTGACCGGGCACGGAGGTTAAGAAAAAACAGTTGACTATTGCTTTTTAAGATAATTGAGTGACATTTTTGTAATAAAGGTGAAATATGAGATATAAGTGTTTGACTTTTTGTGACATTTTAAAATTGTCTTTTACTTTTAAGTGACATTTTTGTAATAAGGATGAAATATGATGATATTAATATTTGACTTTTATTTTCATTTATGAGCTGACAAGTTCAGTTGGGACAAATTAAAATGACAAATAGATAAGTTAAGGTGTACAAAGGGAGTAATTATTAATAAGTATTTTTAACGTGTTTAATTTATACAATTTCACACATGGGTAAATGTCATTCTACCAACGGTAAGTAATCCTCATAACCTTATCCTACACACCTCCACACAGGACAACTCCTTTTCCTTCAAAGTCAATTACAGTCATGCACTGAATAAATCACGAGGATGCGACCACTAAGCGCACCCCGATTGTTGCTAACGCCACTCCACCACCTCCGCGTTTTCGTATCTCCACACTCTCGCACATTTTCACCATCTCCACTTCCACCCCTCATCTCAGTTTTCTACTTCCACTCCTCAAGTAGACCAATCTCCAAAATCACGTCCATGGCCTCCGCCGCCGATTACGTTGCCGGCGATTGGTTCTCCGTGCCGGACCTCCGACTACGAGACCACAGATTCACCGTACCTCTCGATTACTCTGTTAAGGAATTTGCGTCCCCCAAGATATCCGTCTTCGCTCGCGAAGTTGTTGGTGGTAATAGAAGTTGAACTCGTTAAATTAGCATTTTCGAGTTGAATTTCGCTGCTGTGGTTGTGCGATTATTGCTGTTTATGACGCTAGAGGATTTATGTTCAGATTTGTTGTTTTGCTTTGTTTGCTTTTGTGCTGTGATTTTGGTGTTTTCGATTTTTTGTCAAGTGCATGTTGCGAGTTCTGAAGCATGATATTCAATCAAATGTGGTATCAAAAAAGCATCAATGACTGTACTGGAAAATTTTGTTAGCGATTTGCCTTCAATTTATTTCATGTTAGATGAGGAAGTATGATCAAATATCAAACCATTCAAAATTAAATGTCATAAACTTCGAACACTTTGCTTATTGTAGAGGAAAGCAAATCGAGTGTTATTATTATGACCTATTGCTTATTATTATGACCACATTATCTCCCAATTGAGCCAAGTGTTACATTGGTATTTATTTGTCTTGTTACCTACCAGTGTGCTCTGGTTGCTGGAATTATTCTTGTACCTTCAAGAGTTTTTCCATCTCTCATTTTCAACTCCTTGCTTTATTTAGGTTTTTGTAATTTTGTGTTAGTCTCAATTGGGAGGTAATGTGGTCATAATTTGAAATCATCATATGATTTCTAAGGACGTTTTTACAATATGGACATATCTGTATGTGAATCTTTCAAATTGTGTTCTCATGAAGTTGAAAATTTTAATTTATGAAAACATGTTATTCGGGCTATATTGTTTTTTGCCAAAGTCACATATGTGCACATGCCTTTCTTAAATCCTAATGAAGTTATTTTTGAGTTACAAAATGTATGAACATGACTGTAGATAGAAAGTACTTGTTATTCCCCATGTCAAGGGTCCATATATCATTTCATGCTCTCTTCCTCTATCCATTTTTTGTCTCTTTTGATATCTTGTAACAATACTGATGGATACCATACTTTGCAGTTGGGAAGGAAGAACTAGACCTCCCCTTTTTACTATACTTGCAAGGTGGACCAGGTTTTGAGTGCATGCGTCCAGCTGAAGCTGGTGGATGGATAAGTAAAGCATGTGAAGAATACCGTGTCATTCTGATGGACCAGGCATGTCTTGAAGCACCTCCATTTTTTTTTTTTCTTTTTCTTTTTTGGGTTCTGGGTTGTGCTCTTGCTATATTCTGTTTTCTCTTATGGTGAAATGTTTAAAGCACAGCGAGGAACAGGATTATCAACACCTTTAACCCCATCTTCAATGTCTCAATTCGAATCTGCTGAGATGTTGGCCAACTACTTGAGACATTTCCGAGCTGACAACATAGTGAATGATGCTGAATTCATTCGCAAAAGGCTCGTCCCAGGTTCCAGGCCATGGACAGTTTTGGGGCAGGTGAATGATTTTTTTAAAATTTATCATGCATGTGTGGACCTGAGCAAACATGTTATGACATGTTTCATTACTAGCTACTTTTGTACGCTTATGTGGTGTTGTTCTTATTATTAAGATAGAGACATTACAACTTCATAGTAACTTTCTCACTGAGGAAATCATAAAGAGAAAAACGTCTCGCTCTTTGTAGAGCCAGATGAGTATGCTCCTACAAAGCATTACAAGAAACTTATAACAAGATAAAATTAGCCTCTTATAATCTTAGCTAAGTTTACTGGATAAATATGTGATGCAAATATCATCCTCAGTGATGCGAATCTTTTTATGTTTCATCACATATTGGATTTCCTTCTTGTCTCCCTGCAGAGTTATGGGGGTTTTTGTGCAGTGACTTACCTCAGTTTTGCTCCAGAAGGACTGAAACAAGTCCTTTTGACTGGTGGAATCCCTCCAATAGGAAGTGACTGCACTGCTGATGCTGTTTACAGATCTTGCTTTGAGCAGATTGTGCTTCAGAATGAGAAGTATTACCGGAGGTTTCCTCAAGATATTCATATTGTCCAAGAAGTGGTAAAATATCTAGCAGAGTCGGAAGGCGGTGGGGTGAGGAAACTTTTAAACCTTTCCCTTCTTTTGTTATCACCGAAGTACAGTTTCCCATCTCCCTCATCTTCTGTCTTGTGTTTTTGTCTGTGAAATCATGCAAAAAGGTACACCTTCCATGTGGTGGCATCCTAACTCCACGAGGACTACAACTTCTAGGTTTGTGCTTAGGATCTAGTACGGGTTTTGAACGTCTGCACTACATGTAAGTCTGCCTCATAACATCTTAATTTGTAGAAAATACCTCATTTGCGGATCTTTTTTATTGCTTCTTTTTACAATTGCCCATAGGTTTGAGAGGGTATGGGATCCTATCTTAGTACCAGGAGCACAAAAGAAAATTAGCTATTACTTTCTGAATGCAGTAAGTTTCAAAAATCAACTAAAACCTCCACTCGCTGTGTACATTATTAGTCTGAATATATGACAGTAATATTGATTTGTGAAATAGTTTTGCATCAGCCGTTAGGCGCTGGTACTTATTTACATATTTGTACATACTGCAGTATGAGAAGTGGTTGGATTTTGACACTAATCCTCTGTATGCTCTGATGCACGAGTCCATATACTGTCAGGTAAAGTTGTTTCTTGTTGGGAACAGTTGACTAAGATCATACTTATTTACCTTCTTTCAAATACTCTTTGCATAAAATATTAATATGCAAAGAAAATCATTGCTATGCTCTTCTCATTTTTATCACTAGTGTATGCTGTATCTGCTGCCCTTCTCATTTTTATTATCTAATTCAATTGTAAGTGGATTTAAGGGTGCTTCTTCAAGTTGGTCTGCTCACAGAACAAGGGCCGAAAATGAAAGTCAGTTTGATGCAATAATGGCTGTCAAAGAAGGACGTCCTGTACTATTTACTGGAGAGGTACAAAACACAAGCAATTCTACTAGCCACTAATGAAAAGTTAAAACATATCCACACACATTTTTCTTTTAAGGGACATTCAATTTATAGACCATTTTTGGCCTGTAATTTTCTCATTTTGTCGAGTAACCATCAACCTCATATTCTGTGTTTTTGCTAGTAACTGATATGCATGCCCTGTGGCCTTTTTGTTTCTGCAGATGATATTTCCATGGATGTTTGATGAAAGTCATGCCTTGAAGCCTTTAAAAGACGCCGCTCATTTATTGGCAGAGAAAAAGGATTGGCCTCCTTTATACAATGTTGCCACTTTAAACAATAACAAGGTCTGGTGCAGTTGAATATCTTAATTTTTGCCTTCAGAATTTATATGTAAGAGTAGATTTTAATAATTTCATACCACCTACATTGATCAGTATCGACAAAAAACCGAACTGTTGCACCTATATCTCCATACCATAATAAACCAGATAATATCACACCATTAAAATCCAGGCCGTTTCCTAGCCTAACCCTGACTGCTAGAAATTCGGACGTTTTGTCCACACAAAGTCAGTTCCACCATAGGCTTGGAACACCAAGACCAGAAGCGAAAATTGAAAGCAATGCTGAGACTGAAACTTAATTGTAGTCCAAGATGCTGTTAACATGAGTTTTTTTTTGGGTACAGGTTCCAGTTGCTGCTGCTGTTTATTATGAAGACATGTACGTTAACTTCAAGCTCGTCATGGAAACAGCTTCTCAGATAAGAGGGATCCGATTGTGGATTACCAACGAGTATATGCATTCCGGTTTGAGAGACGCAGGCGGTCAGGTTTTGGATCACTTGCTAGCAATGCTTAAAGGAAAGAAGCCTTTGTTTTGACACAGACCCCTACCGTGTTTGGATTACCCTGTTGTTTGGACCACTCGCAGGAGCTTTGCGAAGATGCATTTGAGGGACACTCTTGTAATTTCACTTGCTCTATTTTCCTATAAATATTTTACATCTTTTATTCTTTTGGCAGAATTAATAATGTGTTTTTGGATGCATGGAGACTTAGAGTGGTGTATACAAATAATGGACAACTTATTTTATTTCGTTGCCCATCTATCTACTGATTTATACATATTTATCATTTTATATCAATCATATAATTTTTTCAATTTCTATAAACTTTAAAGTGTATTAATTAAGTCAATTTTTTGATTAATTTTTATTTAGTTGTATGATTTTTGTTCGAACCATATGAAAATTATGAAATTGATTGATGGTCCATTATTATGCGAAAGGAGGCATTTGGATGTATGACTAATACATTTCGATAGGATATGTATGGCCATTTTGACGTATGACTAATACATTTTGATAAGATAGTTAGAGGTGAGTTGCATTTTCAAGTTATCGTATATTTCTTTATGTTTGGACTGGATACACGTGATAAATTAAATTTGATTAGCAAGAATGGAAAACACTGTTAAAATACATTTTAAATTTTGATATCAACATTTATAATTACAAAAAAAAGAAAAAACTTAACTCCAAGTAAAATGTAGAGAATCACTTTTTAATTTTCATTTAAGGTTGTTAACAAACAGTTAATAACATTGTTAATTGGATATAGCGTTTTTCACTCAATCTAACACGACTTCTCTTTTTCGCTTGCAGCCATCTTCATTTTTCTTTCAAGTAATTAGGGTTTTACTCCCTTTCTTCAGGTAGTACAACACTTCAATGCGCGTGCTAGCGCACAACAATTCGATTCAGAATCCTCATTTGTCATTCTCTTCATTGCAGATAGTGGAGAATGCAGAGAACGACGACGTATTCGAGGTTGTGGCGGCCTTTGCTGACGGCAGCACGAGGATTTTGTGCATCAACATCGAAGAGTGGCGGCGGTGACAAGATTGTAGCGTCGGTTCTATTTGAGAGGCTTCCTGTTGTCGTTCCGAAAATCGATCCCGTTGTTTATGCGTTCCAGGAATTCTCGTAAGCATTACTGTTTTTGTTTTCCTTTTCAATTTATTATGGTTTACCATTTTTTAATTTCTGATTCCTGTTATGGAAAAGCTATGCGTAATGCTCAATGCCATATTATTTTGTTTTCAAGTTGCATATAAAAAACAGTGTTGAAGAAAAACCACATCAATTGATCAGTTCTGAATTGCTTCCTTGAAGACGGCTTAGGGGGAATACTTGCTAAATTTTTATTATGTATGCCTTTACTTTTTATAGTGATAACTGGTGCTGTTAAGTTGTTATTTTAACAAAATTATGGTGTCTGTGAACTGGGATGTGATTTAGGTTTCGATGGAGACAACAATATCGCCGAGAATATCCTGAAGCTTTCCTGAAAAAATCCGATGTCAGGTAGTTCCTGTTTTTTCTTTCTTGGTAATCCGTTTTTCTTATGTTTTCCCTATTTCTTATCTAGTTATTCTATAAGTCTTTACTTTGTATTCCCTCTCCATCAACCAATGCTAGGGATTTTATAATAGCTCTGCATATTTGTGTCAGTTATGAGAATTGATATTTTGGTTTTCATGCAAGCTTTAATTCATACGAGCTCTGAACAGGGTTAGGCTGTCCTTTTGAGATAACTTCTGTAACCTTGGACTGATATCTTGCTTTCTCTTCAACTGTTAGAACTTATAGTTACAGATAGGTTGCTTCATCTAGTTAGCAGAGTCAGATGATTGGAGTATGCTTACAAGTATGTGGATTTCCCTTTCTAAATGACCACTATGACCTACAAATATTGTACTTAACATATTGTATCTTACTAGTCATCCTTTTCTTATCTGAAAGTAACTTTGAGTTGATATGAAGACTCATATCTTACTCAATAAAGAACTATTTCCCATTCTTTTCCATATTTTGTTTCAACATGTGCATGATGAGAAAGTTGAATTACTCATTGGGTGTTGCTGGCTTCTGAATAAGTTCTTGTGAGATTATTTGAGCCACTTCAATGAAAATTGATTAGTTTTTGTATGGTGCAAGACAGCGTTTATTCAAACAAAGAAGTTCTGAAGAACTAATTAATGTACTCTGTGAAGGTCTTGAATAGAGCTTGTAAGATTTTTCTTGATCCATTGCTATGGTCAACAACAATGCTTGTCATGATGTTGATAGAATATAGTGCATGCATTTATGCTATTTTTCCAGATAAAGCATATTTATCTGAGATAAGATTATTAAATGTTAACTATGGTTTGCATCAGACTATTAGATGCATTAAGAAAAGAAATGTGAGTGACTGAGGAAGTCCACATAATATTTGTCACACTGATTTTGATTGTTCAATGATTTTCTGTCTGGCAGGTGGTCTTCCTTCTGTAATCAGTGTGTAGTAGTCACATGTTTGCTGCTCTATTTTTATTTGCTGAATATTTTCTGTTTGTCTAATGTGAACATGGTTAAGTTAATTCTTTTTTAGTCTATGCAATAAACTGTGAGGTTTTCTCTCGTATTAACTATGACCGTTCAGGGGGAAAGGAGATTATCAAATTGAATTCACACCAGCTCCACGGATCACGGAAGCAGATAAAGCTAATGATAAAAGGTATGCGTTATGTTCGCCTTTAACCCATGGTCCCAATTTGGAAGGAATTGCCTTGTAAACCTGACGACTTATTATGCCATCAAGTTTGACCTTTTGGAAATTGAGGACATATGAGTTAACTTATATAAGCCTTTATAAGCCTGGTCCTACTTGCCAAGTTTCTAAAGTGATAATAATCGACGTCCCTGCATATTGACATATGATCTTGTAGGTCATTGCATAGAGCACTTGACCGGAGGCTTTATCTTCTCCTGTACGGTACTTCATATGATTCTAGCAAGACACCTGTGTGGCACTTTCCTGAGAAGGCTTATGATTCTGAAGAGACACTGCGCAAGGTAATTCTGCTTCCAATGCTTTGTTTTCCTTTTATCAAGTCTTCCCCTTCTTGCAAATTTCTTGATTTCAAAGTGTTGAGTGAAACCTCAAAATGATTTACAGTGTGCTGAATCTGCTTTACAATCGGTGATTGGAGATCTTTCCCATACTTATTTCGTTGGAAATGCTCCAATGGGCCATATGATTTTGCAGCCTTCCGAGAATGACAAGGTTGATACATCTCTTAAGGTGAGCACCGACTCAGCCTTTGATTTCTGTAAATTGGATTCAGAGCTTGAACACCACGTACGTACATATATATGTCCTATTTCCCACTTTTGATATCATAATTTTTGTCAGCGATTCTTCTTTAAATCTCAAGTCATTGCGACCAACAAGCTTAGTATCGGAAAGTGTGAAGATTACGTGTGGGTGACAAAGGATGAACTGCTGGAGTATTTTCCCCAGCAAGCTCAATACCTTAACAAGATGATAATCAGCTGATCATTCCTTCGCTCTTTTCACATGTAGCTTTTCCGATGACCTTCAGACATGAGTTCAAATACGAAAGAAAATCTTCGAAGCTGACTAGGTTTTGTTTGGTAGGCCCATTGAGGCTCCCTTTGGTACAAGGTTCTGTAGTTATTTGATGGAGTGCAATAAATTTAGAAATTTTAATCAAGAAATTTTATCCATTTCTGATAAGGGTTGGATATTTCGCTTATAAGCTCAAAGTAAAATAATTGAAAGGCTCAGTTTAATAACAATCCTAATAATTATTCACGTTGGCAGCAAACGACGACGTTCCTTTACACCTTCAAACCAAACATAGGAATAACCATATAAAACAATGAATAATAAATTTAAAAAGGGTTCATTGTAAATAACGTAAGACCTAGGGGCATGCACTGCACGTATAAGTGGGGCAGTTGAGCTGAAATTAGTTGAATTTTAGTTGGCCTGAGTTCACACACACACACACACAAACACACTTTAAATATAAATTTGTTTTCCTAAACAATCTCCATTGTGTTATTAATGGAAGACGGAAAACAAATGTTGGAGGCAGAATATGATGATGTCTTTACAACTCAATTTCAAATGCCTTCAACATTTCATGAGGCCATTCCAACTAGGGTTTGTGATGATCATCAAAATGGCAGTAGCAAAAACGGAACGAGAATTGCTAGGAGCAGAAAAGCAAGTTTTGGACAGCGATTTGCCTTCCAGACGAGGAGCGAAGAGGACATACTAGATGATGGTTATCGCTGGAGAAAATATGGTCAAAAATCTGTCAAGAATAGCAAATTCCCCAGGTCTAGCTTCTTCACCTTTTCATCTTAATTTCTTTTTATGCATGTAGAATTTAATATGTTAAAGCATAACGTGGATTGATATGAAATGAATAATTAGGAAATCTATTGATATGAAATGAATTAGGAAATCGGTAATATAATAATCAACAACATTAATAATGATCTATAGTTACTAAGTATATTATGTGATATATTGTGAATATGTGATAGAAGCAATTACCAACACATGAGTATACCTAAACAAAATCCAAAACGCATGGATGAAATTATATGAGCTCTTAGAATGATACAAAATGTAGATGCTCATGATTAATTATATCATCTATATCTCGTGTCATCAGTGAATCAAGTATTCATGTGACACGAACCACGATTTGTTTGACAAAACTCTCTCTCTCTCTCTCTCTCTCTCTCTCTCTCTCTCTCTCTAAATGTATATATGTACAGGAGCTACTATAGATGTACAGAAGAGACATGCAATGTGAAGAAACAAGTAGAGAGGCTAAGTAGAGACAGCAGCATTGTGGTGACAACCTACGAGGGAACTCACCACCATCCATCTCATTCTTTCATCCAAACCCTCTCTCCACTTCTTCAACACCTCTTTCTCTCTCCTCCTCATTCTACCTTCTCAAATTAATATGTTAACTGCCCCCTTTAATTTCTTCTAATTTAAACAAACGGCTTAATTTATTATTATATATGTTACATATTCTAATTCTCACTCTCTTTTTTCTTCCCACTTGTATTTAGGTTAATTTTGTGTTTCACATATCTATTTTATATGAGTCGATCGGGTCAATCTATAATCCGAACTTAACAATTTATATAAAAATTTGTGAAAATTAATTAAATTTGGATAATAAAAATGTGTATCACAGGATTTTTATGAATTAACATACACTGCTTTGGATATATATAAATAATTGGAGTTCAAATGACAATGATAAATATTCATAATAAATGAAACTGAATGATACTTTACGAAAACAAATTGATGGTAATATTTAATTTTACTTTGCAGTAAATAATCATATAAATTGAAACCAATTGTATTTTATAAAATGACAATTGGTACTGTTATTACATTTGATTATGTGTGGTGACTATATGGAATTTATGATAAGAAGAAACAAGATATCAAACAAAAAATTCCATGTGCATTCATGTTAATTTCGAGATTAAAAGTATAATACTCTTTTCTAAGATCTTTTAATAATAATAATATATATATATATTTACCATATATTATTAAAAAAATGAAAAAAAATATTCTTACTTCTAAATTAGTTAAACTAGGTTTGAACCTGTGCGATGCACGAGCTTTATTTAATACTTATCTTATTTTTATATTAAAGTAGTATTTTTTTTATATGTTAACATATTTTTTTATAAATGTGACATTTTCTATTTATCCTTAAAATAATCTTTCTTATTGTTCTTTTTTTCATTTGTTCTTTAGCACAAACTTGTTAATATGGTTTTTTTTATATGTGTTTTAACAGTAACATTAAGTATTTTCATATCTTTCTGTAAAAAGTGTAGAATACATCTCATTTTTATGGCTCGAAGACATCTATTTTGTTCAAATTTTATCTTTAACTGCATTCATTATTTGTTTTACATATTGGTTTCCTTTGTAATTTTTTGTTGTTAATTTGTTTTTATTAATTTTAACCAATTGTTATATTTGTTGTTATAAAATTTTAATATAATTTCCCAATTGTTTAAGGGGTGTTTCGATTGGATGTGCACATCTAGATTTTGGATGACCAATATCCTAATTATGTTATTCATTTTGTTAAATTCTATAATTCAAATTTTTTCTACTTTATATCCATTTTCTTGAAATTTTAAAAACATTTGTTTTTTTTTTCAAAATAAAATAATAGGACATCATCTATTTTTCATATAGTTCCCGATATGATATGATAAATTAATTATAATTTTACTTTATAAAATCTCTTAACAAACCCAAACTTATCAAATTCCATTATTTTCACAATCCACTTTCAAACTTGTAAAATCTACTTATGTTTCAACCCAAACATATCCTAATTTTTTTTAACACCTATTTTTGTTAATGTCAGAGTTTGAACTATCCTAAATG
This sequence comes from Scutellaria baicalensis, assembly GCA_005771605.1. Lineage (NCBI taxonomy): Eukaryota > Viridiplantae > Streptophyta > Magnoliopsida > Lamiales > Lamiaceae > Scutellaria > Scutellaria baicalensis. The sequence continues at coordinate 26,859,601 of CM016726.1, forward strand.
CTCTTTTTGTAAAATATTAGTAATTTCAATATTTCCATATTATCTTTTTTTTTTCTCGAATCCTACAAATAAATTTCTTTCTAAAGTTATTTTTTAATATGAACTATCCTCAATGTTCTTTTGTAAGGTATTACTATCTTCAAACATCTTTTTTATTTATTTGTTTTAATTCAATGAAAAATAGTAGTATATTTACTCTTCAATTTTTTTTTTTCATAAGAATTTCATTTTATAAAGGTTTATGTAACATTATTGTGTACGTTTTGTTTTATTTTTATAAGAATTTCATATTATATAGGCTTATGTAACATCGTTATTTACTTTTTTTTTCCTTTCAAATTGAAATGTTGGACAAATAATTATTCAAATTTGGAAGCAAAAATTTAATGTAGTGAAGAACAATACAACATTTGCAAACATTAGTAACTTACATATTTGTTTTTTGTTGAGTAGTGAGGTGAGTATTTAATTAATATTAATGATTTTATATTTGACAAATAAAATATATTTTAAAAAGGGATACTTGACATGCTTATAGAACTCCAAGTGGCATCACTTGAGAGTGTCTGCCCCTACTTTTATATATATAATTCGGGGAAAATGCGCGAAACCCCCTTGTGTTTTGGAAATTCAGCATCGGACCCCCTCCTATGATGGAAATTGCGCGAATTACACGTGTGTTTTCATTAATTCGACACACGTCCCATTCCAGCTAACGGGTCTTCACGCCGTTAAGTTTTTCCTTAGAATACCCGTTATACCCTTTGATATACCCTAGATCGAATCTTTGAATTAGAGAGTCGGGTCTGAGAGCACAGCCAGCCGACACTTAGGGTTCAGGCCATACCCAGACCTATCTCCGTCCAAATTTCTCCGTCCAAATTTCACCGTCCCGTCTCCGAGCAAACCTCCAAACAAAACAAATACCCTTGTTTCCTACTTTCGAAGCCTGTGAGGAAAGGGAGATTGTAACTGGTTTAAGGTAGGTGCTTCGTTTCGAAACCCATTTTTTTCTGTGTCGGGTGTTTCGAAACCCGTTTTTTCTGTGTCTACATTCGTTCTTGCTTCTCGCTGTTTCTGAGGAATTGGTAGGTACATGTTGTGTTTAGGTATTTTACGGTTTCTAATTTAGGGCTTTCTGGAATTAGGAATTTTGTTTGGATTTGTGAGTTAGGGTTGCATGTTTAGGGTTATTAGGGTTTCTGATTTTGGGCAATTAGGGTTTTCGGAATTTGGGCAATTAGGGTTTTCAGAATTTGGGAATTAGGGTTTACGAATTTGGGAATTAGGGCTTCTGAATTTGGGCAATTAGGGTTTCTGAATTTGGGATTTAGGGCTTCTGAATTTGGGTAATTAGGGTTTTCTGAATTTGGGAAATTAGGGTTTCTGAATTTGGGATTTAGGGTTTCTGAAATTGGGGAATTAGGGTTTCTGATTTTATGGCTTTCTATAGTTAGGGTTTCTGGATTTGAATGTTGCTCTCTTATAAGAATGTTGAATTTACATACTTGTTGAATGTTTGTGGATTTTTTCTGAATTCTTAATTATGTTTATACTGAATGATAGATTTACATACTTGTTTCTGTTTTGTGTTTTTGTGTTAAAACAGATAATGAGTGATGATCAGTACTTTATATTTGATGTCTGGGTGGGGGGTAGTTTTAGGCACCTGGGTAAACATATGTATTGAAAGCCATTTTAAGTTTTAACTTATTCAGCCCCATATGTGTTTTTGCAAGAATGCTTATTTCTACTTCAAAAAGGTTTACTACGAAATTGTTTATATTTCATAAGTGGCAAACAAATGGAAAATAGCCACATATTGATCTACAATAATCGCAACTAAGAAAAAAGAAGTTGAAGTACTACTTTAAAATTACAATAATAACAAGAACCAACACGATGAAAATATATAGTTTCATAGTTGCTTGAGAATCCTTAAGCTTTTCAATCTTCATCGAGAGATCGTCATATTTGGAGAGCAATTCCTTAGAATCATTGTTCATGGGAGAGTCCACTTCTTCATCCAAATCCGGCATTTGCATTTCACTCAAATAATTTTTCCTTCCAATCGATGTCGGTTCAAGCCAAGCAAAAAACCCACATTGAGACAACCGGCATGTGCAAAACAATTTGCCCACTGTAGCTTTTGACGGACCAACAACTTTGATTTCGGCATTTTTTCGGCAATAACACTTCTTATAGTTGTATCTCAAATCTAAATATTCTTGATCATTTTTTGATGGCCTAAATGTGGAAGACATGGATCCTATAAAATTTGGGAGAAAAAATGAATTATTATTGAGTACAAAATATCAATTATAAAGGAATTTAATTAAACAAATATAAACAAATACATTAACATAATATTTGATAAATTAAACAACATTACTAAATTGTAGCACTGTAAAATCATGTTAAATAAATAAAATAATTCAGGAAAAAAAATTAAGTACATACCAGTTAGCTATTTTTGAGAGGAAAGGAGATGGACTACACATTGGAGTATGAACATACATATATAAGCAACAAAGAAGGGCAAAAAAGTATTTTTGCAGGTTCACAACGGTCAAAAATGAGAAAAATTCGCATCCCAGCCGCGTGTACCGCACGCCCGTCAACTCTAACAGAGTTGGGGGTTTCGGGTCGAATTAATGAAAACACACGTGTAATTCGCGCAATTTCCATCATAGGAGGGGGTCCGATGCTGAATTTCCTAAACACAAGGGGGTTTCGCGCATTTTCCCCTATATAATTCCTCTCCACTTTTACCCATTTATAATTAGGAATATTAAAGAAGAGAGGAAAAAGGCGTAGAGGATTTGGCTTCTTTAGCGGTTACACCTGCACAACATGAGATGAGAGTAGGCCACGTGGCATCCACCATTAACACTCATCTCCTTCTCCAATCAATCTTTTATATATATAATCAACACCTGTATCGAACTTTTGCAGGATACACGTGTAACTAGCTTATCACTAATTAAAACACGTGTAACAATATCCACATCTTAATTAAAATAAAAGTACTATTTGAGTATTTTCTCAAGTATAACTATTGTATACATATATAATCAGTTTTCAATTTGGTTCCAACTTAAAAAATAAGATGCATGACAAAATATATCTGAATTGAATTCATCATGGCATGTCGGCAAAACTCAATTATTTTACTTATATTTTGACAAATAATTATGATATACGAGCGTGACAAAACAAAAAATGAAATATCTCTTTTTCAATCAATATAAATAACTTAACTTATAATCTTATCATTATAACAAGCACATAATTTCATTCGTATCTCCAACAAAAACTTATTCCCTTCTCACTTCTCTCTCATTCATCTTTCTCTTTCATATACACACACTAGAAAAGAGAAAATATAATAGTATAAATCAATAAGGAAATGGATTTCATGGAGAAAGCGAAGGGGTTCGTAGCAGATAAGGTGCCTGATGTGAAGAAGCCGGAAGCATCCATAACGGACGTCGATCTTAAGGATGTCTGCGGTGACAGTATCTCTTATTTGGCCACCCTTTCCGTCCTCAATCCTTACGGCGTTACTATCCCCGTTGCCGAGATCACTTACTCCCTCAAAAGTGCCAACAGGTAATTTTTTTACTTCAATAATCTCCCTTCTTTCACATTTTTTTAGAAAAAAAAAATAATAATAATGTCACAACCTTAAGGTTAATTTCAATATTTTGAGTGAATTATTAATTTTTTTCTAGTCTATAATTATATATGTGTAGCTCACTATGGTAAATTGCGTAGTTTTTTGTTGAAAGCCTATTTATTGTTTAGTTTGATAAATTAATGGAACTAAAGAATAAATAGGGTTTAATAAGTATAGTTATGAAGTTAGAGTTGGTTGGTTGAATTGGATCGAGAATGAAATGTAATGTTTGAATATATATAGGGTAATTGCATCGGGTGATATTCCGGATCCGGGTTCGTTGAAGGGAAATGACAAAACTATCCTTGAGGTCAATATCAAGGTTCCACACAGTGCGGTGGTGAGTTTGATTAAGGATATTGGTGATTGGGTCATTGACTATGTACTCGAAGTAGCTCTTGTCGTTGATCTTCCGGTTCTGCGTAGTTTCACCATTCCTATTTCTCATAGCGGTCAAATGAAGCTTCCTTCCCTTCAAGACCTATTTTAGAATTAATACTCTATATATGCATCTTGACTTGGCTACCGCGGCTACGTCTATCTCAATATATAATAAAATAACTATATATATATATCACAATTAATATCATGTAATGTTGAGTGTTGTTGCTTTTCTACTTTTCATCATCACCTGTGTTTGGCCTAGCTATATATAAAGAATCAAATATTGGCTTGTTTGTTAATATTTTGTATAAATGGATCTTGAACTCAATATTTTGTGGTTATTTTTTTTATTTTTATTTTTACCAATTTCAACCTTGAGTTTATCGGACTTGCATTAATACTTGTTCACTCAAATTGTTTGTTTTTCTTTTCTCAATTCAATTAATATGTATATAACATTCTTCTTTAGAATTATCTTAAAATAAGATCTAATTGTAGTTCAGAAGAACTACTAAGTAGTACCCAACCTGGACTTCACTATAGAATACTCCTTCCATTTCATTTTAAACAATCATTTTACAAAAGAGTATAACTATTATCTATACCTTACAAAATAGAGATCGACTAACTTGATGAATTAAATTTGTCCAATTTACTTGAGCAAAATGAATTAAGAACTTTTTCTCCAACCTCACTTTTTCTTAAATTGATTTTTATTAATTAGTAAAATAATATATATATATATATATGGATATATAGTGAAATTTTATGACTATCAACATCCCGTTCTTAAAAAAGATATTTCATCTTTTATTCAACAATATATCAAATATCGATGTGAACGTTAATTACATGAGTAAGTCTCTTGTGAATCAGAATTCATGCACCTGGATCCGACCCGGTCAAGGGACCACACTTTTTTTTTTTTTTCTCGCTCATGATTTTTGAAAAAAATCACATACCAATAGTATATGTTAGACATACCTTTACGTTATGTTAGATATACCTTTAAACTATGTTAAACATACCAATTCTGCCCAAATTCCATGCCTTGTCTTTTTTTGGCTTGATTTTTGAATTTTGGCACATACCACTACGTTATATTAGACATACCTTTACGTTGTGTTAGACATACCTTTATGTATACTTAAATATACATACCTTTATATATAGTTAAGCATAACTTTATATATATTAGACATACCTTTGTATATAGTTAGACATGCCTACACATGGTTGGTTTAACTATACACAAAGGTTGGTCTATTGGAGCGAATTTTGGGTGAGCTTCAGCACAAGTGTTCAGCGTGTGGGAGCGCGTGCATACGCGTGGGAGGCGTGCGTGAATGGGTCGACCCGGTTGCACGGATCTGGATCCATGCAACCGGTGCATAAAATTTTTTGCCTAATTACATAGCTACATACTTATATAGTGTATTACATTTATCGTACTAATAAAACAGAAGATATAAGTATTGCTAATTATAATAGAAAATCTGAGTATTTTCCAGTTTTATCAGCCGAAAAGGGGGAACGGCCACAAGCATTAACCATTAGCATAAACCAGGAAATCAGATAATAAAGCCACAATTTCTACCACACTTTTGAACGTAAATCTTTACAACTAAAAAAACATGTAATTATGGTTTTTAGTAAATATTTAAAAATATTATTTTTTCAGAAAAGGCCAAATTGTGTGAATAACAAGATATATAGTACGCAATGCAAGCATAAACGGATCTCTACACACAAAATAATTTAATTAAAAAAAGAAATTACCGATCGAATTTTAGCAATATAATGCTAGAAAGTTCCGATCAAGTAGATCCACTCGCCGCCGAGATCCGCCTGAAGCGACGCATCAAATGCAGCAGCTACGTGGCGGCGATCCTCCTCCTTCAAACAGCCGTCACCCTAACCCTAGCCTTCACCGTGTTCAAGCTCAAATCTCCGACAGTCCGAGTAGGCAAGGTCACCATCGACAAGCTCCAGCTCTTCAATGGCGGCAACATGACTCTAAACGCCGACGTTTGGGTGAAGAATCCGAATTTTGCATCTTTCTACTACGGAGACATGAGGAGCTCGTTGTTCTACCGCAGTGCCGTGATCGGAGAGTGGCGCGGGTCGCCGGGGATGGCGAAAGCGCATCGAACGGCGAGGATCAACGTGACGGTGGATATCATGACGGATCGGGTTCTGACGATGCCGGGATTGGATGCGGATATTTATTCGGGCATGGCGAATGTGAGTAGCTGTACTCGAATTGGCGGGAAATTGAAATTGTTTGTTATGGAGAAGCAGATTGCAGTGAGGATTAACTGTAATATGACCCTTAATATCACGAGTGAGAGGATTCAAGGGCACCAGTGTAAGCCAAGGATCACCTTCTAGAATGTGCTATGACATCTCTTCCTAATATTCATCGACAATACACACACACATATATATATCCAACCTAGGCTCCAAATCAAAACTAATACAAAAACACTAGAAAATTAATACAAGACGACGTAACATATACTTTTAAAATTATCATAAATTGTCACAATTTCAATAAAACAATATGATACAATATAAAATAATAGTAACATACAAAATTAGGAACTAATTATTATATGTTTATAGATTTTTAAGTCAAAATTGGAAAAGGGGCCGTAGATTCAAAATGCATCTGCTCTTTTTTTATGAATGCAATATGTGGAATTTTTTAATTTTAATTAAAATGAAATTATTATTTGTAGCTAGGTAACAAATCGATAACTTATTAGATCGAATCAGATACCTGATATATTTCTTCACCTCAAATAAGTTGAGCTTAAAATAATTCTTACTTGGTTAAAACCATCGGTTGCATTGCAAGTTGCAACTAGCTAGCTAGATGAAACAAAAAATATGTTTTTGATTTCTTTTAACAAACTAACATATGGGATGTAAAATATTTTTGCAATATTTAGAGAAGTTAAAACGCATAAATTTATGAGTCCAACTCAAATGTAAAAGTCAATACCAACACAATTTCTTAGATCAATTTTCTCATTCTTCATGATTCAAAGAGCTTACTTCACTTATTTCATCAAACACATAATTATTTTACTAAAAGGACTTATAATATTCATATTACATTCGTTTTGATCGATTACAATGAATACATTAACTGCGTGCAAACGCCAAATCTCATCCTAGATACTGCATGGTTGCAATCCAACAGTATATCATCTAGCACATCAAAATATTCCTTGGTTAATTATGATTTAAAAAAATTATATTTATTAACTTTTGTAGATATTTTAGTGTGCGAATCTGATTTTATTAATGATTCCTCACATTCAAGTTTCAACTGTTTATAGACGAAGCTTCTTTGAATCGTTGAAAAGTACGTAAATTCAAATCATAAAACCTAATGAAGATCAGTATTTTTTATTAATCGAATTAGTTACTGATTAAATCGACTTTGGCAAAAAATTGTTATCTCATTCAGCGTTTAATAGCTTAGGTTCAGTTGAAGACACAATGGCTCTTCATAAAATTGACCAGAGATTTTAATTTTATTACTAATACATATATATATATATATATACTGGCAAAATATCTAGAGTGGCCAGCCCAATTTACCCCGATTCATATAAAACAATACAAATATACCATTTAATATAAAATTGTATACAAAAGTACCATAAAATATAACAAAACATCCCAATATACCACAGTTTCTGAAAAAGTACATTCTGTCAGCCACTTTTCAGTATTTTCAGTCTGCCACAATTTTGTGGAAATTATAATTTTTGAATTTAATTAAAGATTCTTCAATTTATTATTATTTCCTTAAATTCACAACAACCGAAAATAAAAAAAATTAAATAACCTACACCTTCCCATGTGACACACTAGTCGAGTGATTCTATGAAAGTAACCGAGTGAATGTATGAAAGTAGTCTAGAGATGTCACAATTAGCCGAGAGAATCTATGTATGGTGACCGAGTAACTCGAGGTGGTGACCGTGTAACTCTAGGAAATTAGCCGAGTGACTATTTGAGCCTTAGCCGAGCAACTCGAGCTGGTGACCGAGTAACTCTATGCAATTAGCCAAGTCACTATTTGAGCCCTAGCCGAGACAGTATTGTGGTGACCGAGTGACTATTTGTGCCTTAGCCGAGTGATCGAGTAACCGAGTCACTATTACTTTCTGAGTAACCTAGACAACCTAGACACAATTAATTCCCCTGTATTTGTGACCGAGTAATTGTAGACAAATAATTGTGACACAATTAATAGTAAATATAGGGGACTGAGTAATTACTACATTTGTGACCGAGGAATTAATAGGGGAATTACTCGGTCACAATTACTTTCACTCGGTCACTCGGTCACTCATTAAATAGTCACTCGGTCACAAATAGTCACAAATAGTGACCCTTTAATTTTTTTGAGTGGTCACTCGGCTAACTTTAACATTGTTACTCGGCTAACCCTAAGGATGTCAATCGGCTAACCCTAAAACATGTAACTCGGCTAACCCAAAGAATTTTAATCGGCTAACCCTTAAAACATGTTACTCGGCTAACTTGAACTTTTTTACTCGGCTAACTCGGCTAACATTTAAAGATGTTACTCGGCTAACTCGGTTAACCTTTAAAGATGTTACTCGGCTAACTCGGATAACCTTTTCAAGATGTGCTTACGGTTAACCCTAGTTTTGGACCACGGCTAACTCGGCTAACCCTAATTTTTACACGGCTAGCCTTAATTTTCTAACTTGGCTAACTATAATGTTGTGACTTGGCTACCCCTAAATCTAGTTACACGGCTAAACCAAAATTACAGGGTATACCCTAAATCTATTACACGGCTAATTTATACGAGATGGAAAAATAATTGTAAATATGTAGTAAAGTAAAAATAAAATTCTACCCTCATTCATTACTCAATCATTCAATCATTGTAATTATTGACTTTGTCAAATTGTGGTAGAAAAGTATCACTTCTTATATTTTGTGGTAGAAAAGTATCACTTCTTATATTTTGTGGTAGAAAAGTATCACTTCTTATATTTTGTGGTAGAAAAGTATCACTTCTTATATTTTGTGGTAGAAAAGTTTGTTTCTTATAGTACATGGTAGAATAGTTTATATGTTATATATATTGTGGTATATTGGGGTATTTCCTCAAATATCTATAGTAGGTTAATTACTGACTGAAAACAAGAATTCACTAAATATCACTCTACTGTGGAAAGTGATATTCAAATTTGAATCCATTATTAATTGAATGAACTGCGTTTAGACAACAATTAATTGATTCAAAACAACTGATCACACATTTAAGAAATAAATAAAAATCCATGGAGTCCAGAAAGAAAAGGAATTGGTACTGATTTATTAAACCAATTAATAATAATTAATAGAATAATTAAGCATAATGATGGATAAAAAAAAGAAAGGGAAATAGCATAGCTATAGTCAGTCATATTCATTCATCTTCCACGATGGGCATTGAATGAAATAGCTGTGTGTATTAAATGCTGCAACTAAGCAGGCCACCCACTTTCTCCCCCACAAATTACCTTATTCTTCTTCTTCTCTCTCCTCTCTCTACTTTCCCCCTTATTCAAATGGCCATTACCACCCCCTCCACCCTCCTCCTCTTCCAATGTCCACCGCCCCTCCCCCACCGTTAACCGCCATAACCACCCTCTCCACCGCCAGATCCTCCTTCTCCCAGAACCTCACCTCCATCGGCCTCGGCTACGCCATCGCTATCGCCCTCGGCTTCCTCGTCCTCTTCTCCACTGTCCTCCTCGCCTCCTACATCTGCTGCCGCTCCGTCGCCGCCCGCCGCCGCCGCCTCTCTGACAACCCCAGCGCCAACCACTCCAACGAGAACAGCATCTACCTGCCACGGATAATCTTCGTCGCCGAGGAGGACGAGAATGACGGCCAAAACGTCGTCGTTGGCCTCGACCAGGCGGTTATCAACTCGTACCCCAAGTTTGTTTTCTCGAAGCGGAACGGGAACGGCCCCAACGACACCGTTTGCGCGATATGCTTGTCCGAGTACAGGGAGTCGGAGATGTTGAGGATGCTGCCTGATTGCAGGCACTGTTTCCATGTGATGTGTGTGGACGCGTGGCTGAAGCTCAACGCGTCCTGTCCCGTTTGCCGGAACTCGCCGCTGCCGACGCCGCTATCGACGCCGTTGCAGGAGGTGGTGCCGCTCTCGCAGTACTCAGATGGGCGGAGGAGGCAGTAATGTAAAGAAGGGGTCAATTTGGGAATTAGAAACATTTTTAGGGGTCGGAGTGTGATTTTCAGTTTAGGGGGGTGTGGAAATGTAAATAGGTTTTTTGGTAGTTTTAGCGGTCTCCACTGTCGAGCATTAATAGCCAATAGCCAATAGCCAATGGCTTTCTAATTATTGTTTTTGAACCTTTTTTTATTTTTCATTTTCTTTTCTGGGTTATATTTTTGCTATTCATAAATTCAAACAATTAAGAATTGAGTGGTACTTTTTTTATATAAGTGTACTATGTTCATGTATCATTTTATTAACATTCTCTTATTTTTGGGTAATTAATGGATCGCTAGTTTATTATCTTAATTGCTAGTTATAAATTGCATCTTAGTTCTATGTACTTATTACTGATTCCCCCTTCGTTACTTATTTAATATGTGCATTGGTGATATGACAATTGTCAAAATTATACAAGTGTGAATACAATTAGCTCATACAAATGAGAAACATAGTCTAATGCATTGTTCATATGGCAAAGTTAAATAGATAGAAAAACTTATGCTATCAAGTGTAACATTTATCATATGATAATATACTCATCATATATGTATAACAAATTTAATTAATTGCACGATGCATTATGTATTGAGTAAAGTAAAAAGTAATAGAGTTCTTATGATAGGACTTTGAAAACTGTGTTATTAATCAATGATTGAGTAGGGTAGAGTCTAGCAACCTTTTCTTTTAACAATTTTTTTTACATTGATTGGCTAACTTTGCTTGCTCGCAAAATTAGATCCCAAAATATATAAACACTGTTTATTTTTAATTAATTAGGCTCATCACTGAAAGACTGGTAACTAAATTATTATAATGTCAGCCCTTTGTAACAACATTTCTAAGTCACTTCATATGAAAGCTAATTATTTGACTTCACATGTTATATACAGAGTAAAAAACGTTTGTCAATCTCAATTATATATGATTTTACATTTTTTTAGTAAAGACTTTAAAATATGTCACAGTATTGAGTAAAATTTATGGGAGTTTCCGATATACAATAAATTTCAATATTTGGATCAATTTTTCTAAGAGTGCTTTTACACGTATGTGGTTGAGAAAATTGATCGGAATAGTGAAAGTTACCGTATACTGAAAATTTGACAACACTTAATTAATACAAAGACATATTTCAAAGTTTTTATCAAAAAATATGAATTCGGATATTGGGATGAGAAAATGTTTTTAGGCGTAAAGGACACTAGTAATACACGTCCATGTCATAATATTTACTTGTAGAATGGGTCTTATTATTTAATGTATTGATCCTGAATTAGTGAGAGTATAATATGCAATATATCTTACATCATATTGAATTACTATAGTTCATACCATGCTTATATTTATATTAGGTGAGACCTGATCCATAAGAATGCCTTTGTAATGGAAACACTCAACTTTCAGTGGCAACTTCCTTGGCCATACTTGATATCACTTTAAGTCAAACTGTGTGTGTATATATTTTGTTTCTTTGATTTGTATGAGTTGCTAGATTGTTGAAGATGGGTAAGGTCAATGCGTTGAGATCATGGAAAGGGATGAACAGATTGATGATGTTGGTTGGAGTAGTTGCAATTCTTGTTTGCATTGCCACCTTCTCCAAAGTCAACTCTTTCACATCCTTTCTGCGTTCTGATTCTTCTTGCATCTACCACTCTTTCATCGATGATCATCCTACTAACCAAACAGAGATCAAAGAAACTGTCCAAACCATCATAGACAAGATCCAAAAACAGCTTGATCAGATGAGGGATTCGTCGGAAGAGTCGCCACTCAAGTCCAAGCAAGCTTCTTTCATGGCGGATATATTAGGCCTCATTGAATCTGTTCATAAATCTCTCTCGGTTTCTAAACGAAACAGCACTCTGAATCCTCTGTCGAGCCTCGATCATCACGTTGAAGATCCAGCAGAGTTCTTTGCAACAGAGGAAATCCGAAAGTACATCAGAGTGAAGCCTAATAGGCTTGGAAAGCAGAACTTCATGGGGGCAAATGGGAGTTTCACGAGCATTGGACACGCGTGTTTCGCCATGAAAAAGGAGCTCGAAGAGTACATGGACTATGACATTGGTGATTTCTGCAATGATGATTGGAAATTAGCTCAAAAAATGGCTGTTCATGGCTGTGATCCTCTTCCAAGAAGGCGATGCTTTTCAAAAGCCCCTCGGTTTTATGCGAAGCCTCTGCCTATGAACGAGTCGTTGTGGGCCATACCCGACGACAGAAACGTACGTTGGAGTCAGTATAGATGCAAGAATTTCAAATGCCTTGGGAGCAATACAACCCGAAAAGGGTTCTTCAAGTGCTCAAGTTGCTTCAATCTCAAGGATCATGAGTATCCAAGATGGGTCACACCAAGTTCAAACCTGTCTTCAGATTTCTTGATCACTGAAGTTCTTGATCTGAAGCCTGAAGAGGTGAGAATCGGGCTGGATTTCAGCGTTGGAACGGGCTCGTTTGCTGCTCGGATGAGAGAGCACAATGTGACAATAGTATCTGCTACCATCAATCTTGGGGCTCCCTTTAGCGAAATTATAGCCCTGCGTGGCCTAATCCCACTCTACCTGACTATAAATCAACGGCTACCCTTCTTCGACAACACGTTGGATTTGATCCACACAACGAGGTTTCTAGACGGATGGATCGATCTTTTGTTGCTGGATTTCGTGTTGTATGATTGGGACAGAGTTCTGAGGCCAGGAGGGCTGTTGTGGATTGACAGTTTTTTCTGTTTGAAAGAGGATTTGGATGATTATTTGAAAGTGTTTGGGATGCTAAGGTACAAGAAACACAAGTGGATTATAGTACCTAAGTGGGATAAGAATGACAATAGAGAGGTCTTCTTTTCTGCTGTTTTGGAGAAGCCACCTAGACCTTTTAGCTGATCTTTCTTCACTCTCTCTCTCTCTATTCCTAGGTTTCTTCTACTCATTTTATATATTGATCAATATGAGCTTACGAGATGCTACACTTGATCTTGGTGTGTTAATTTGATGTATCGATTTATTCACTTTAGACAACTATTTCGAATTCAATACATATCTTCCGTATACATAACCACACATAGAATTTGATCCTCTGTTTCAAGTTTTGTTTCATCTTATGTTTCAGTAGATGACAAGTGTAAATTGGTGATGTCATGTTTTACACTTGACGTGTAATAAATATATTGGAATACGAGATGAAACATGGTTATGGAATAGAGTATTCTATTGCCACATGTCTATCCACGAGAAAGAACGCAACATTAAAGCATTTTGCCATCAATTCTCCTTTGTTACATTTATTGTGCAATCTTGAGTTGTATAATCTTAAATGCAATATATATATATATATATTAATGAGTAATATCATTTATATAGATTATAAACCATGCATCCTTGAAATAAAGGATGTGGTGTGTGACCCCATGAACATAGTCAAGTGATAAGGGTTGTGGTAATGTGAAAAGAAATCACTAGATAATATAGATTTAAATCTCGTGTGGGACATATTTTCATTAAAATATTATAAGAGGTCTATCATGAGGTTAGTGTCATGCTAACTCTCTCTCAGAATTGGATGAGTGAGTTTTATCGCCTTTACCACTTAAGGCCAGCGGCGTGTGAAATGAGGGGGCAAATCAGCACGGTTGAGCTGTGGAAAAAGGAGAGTGAGGATGGGAAATATACCAACTTTAGCTAGCAAAGTGAAAGATCCCTTCACTTTCCAACTATATTGTCACACACTTTTCCAATATAAAGTATTTTCTAATATTCTATTATGGTTTTTAAAAAAAGAGAGCCAGCTTAAGATTAGTAAAGCAAAGGGAAAATGCATTTTCAAGCATGAGTTTTTATGTTACTGCAACCATCTCATTGATTTAATGTCGAAAATTTGTTTCATAATCAGTGTTATTTTTAATTATTTAAGAGGAATTAATTATCCAAAATTGTTTCTATTTGTTGCATCATACTTATATCGTCTCACTCATTCACCAAATAATATCCAAAACTTGTTATAGCTAATCAAGTTTGCATTGTAAGACATCAACTAAAAGAACTAAATTAAAAGGGAAAATTTCACATTTGGTACCCGAAAATAGGCTATATTTCAGATCGGGTACCCCAAAGTTCGAGTTCATCAATTTAATCCCTCAGTTTTTCAAAATCCATCAAATTTAGTACCCGCCGTTAAAAATCCGTCCAAACTGACTGAAGTTAACTACCCTGAACGTTTTTGTGTGAAAATTAGACGGGAACCCTAATTTTTTCTCACAAAAACGTTCATGGTAGTTAACTTCCGTCAGTTTGGACGAATTTTTAATGACAGATACTAAATTTGATGGATTTTGAAAAACTGAGGCCCTAAATTGATGAACTCAAAATTTTGAGTACACGATTTGATATATAGCCTATTTTCGGATACAAAATTTGAAATTTTCCCAAATTAAAATCTTGAAAACACTATAAGCCATTATTTCGGGAAGAAAAAGTCATTATTTAGGAAATAAAAGCCCAAATGAGTAGAGTTGGACGACATGTGGCCCAATATAGATATTGGGCCCAGGATGATTCGATTAGGGTCCAATCCAACCCATGGGCCCAGCCGCCCAGATGTCGACCGTCCTAATTCCTAACCCCCTTCCTTATCTCCCCGACACGTGTACGCCATCCGTCAACTAACTCTAAAAAGCAGATAGTAATCCTCACCGCACATATTTCTAGCTTCCTTCACCTCCACCGTTACTTGTCACCGCCCAATGACTCCAACCCAAAGGCTCAAATTAGAACATTCCTAATTATTTCACTAAAAGCTTATTAATCTTAGAAGTTTCCAATATTTAGTAATTTACAAAATTAAATGAGAGAAAATTTAATGCATCAATATAATACTACTACTATTTATCATAAATTTATATATATATATATATAGTCGATTAAGTTAATTTGTACATATTTATTTTTGGAGGTCTACAAAATAAAAGTTTGTATTGTATTATTTTAAGTTAAGTATATGAAAATAAAAAACATTAATATATTGTTCTCTTTATCATCTGAATTTTGGTAATAGCTTTATTGCACTAATTTACTATATTCGTTAAAATAAAATTTGATTCCTAAATACCCTCGACTTCGAAACTCAAAATAAATTCAAAATCTGCCGAAGCAAACTCCGAACCTGAGGCTCAGATTCCCTTCGTACATAAAAGCCACACTCGACAATTCTGCTTTTACATCGACACTTTTTTCTTAGCAGAGAAGCTTTTTGTGTTTTGTTTTCGTTTTCTTTGGTGAACTTTTACTTCATTTCGATTTTGAATCGGCGGTGGAAATCAGCTATGGCGGAGCAAGAGGAGATTTCGGATCCAAGGACGGAGTCGTTGACTGACAAAATCTCCGATAAGATTGACGGCGGCGGCGACGACACCAGTTCATCATCCTCTTCTGACTCGGACTCAGATTCTAAGAAAACCACCACGGAGTCTTCCGTCAAGGAGAATATTTTTCGTTTGTTCGGCCGTGAAAAGCCGGTTCACAAGGTTTTCGGTGGGGGAAAACGTACGTATCTTAGTGATTCTATGTGCTGACTGTTTCTGAAGTCTTATATCTGTGATTTTTGAATGTTTCTTTTTCTTGCGGTGGAAGCTAATGTTGCTAATGATGGATTTTTCCTATATGATGTTTGAACGTCGTGCTGTATGTTAAATTAGCTTTTTTTTTTGTCGATACGAATATATTTTGCTGCGTCTAAGAATAGCTCTATATTTTGGATCGCCGACGATATTTCATTATTTTTTAATGTTTGAGTTTTCAATTTGTAACACGATGAGTTTAATGGTGAATTTTTGTTGCAAGCTAGTGGAATTTGAAAATGTGTGAAGCAAAATATTGTCTGTGGACATAAATGTATGTGATTTGAGTTAATTAGTTTGCTTGCAGCATAGTTGATGTTTTTTCATAGTGGCTTGGTTCTTGATCTTAAATGGTAGTATGCAATTGGTTTGTGTAATTGCAATTTGGTACAGAATTTAACAATCTTAGTGTGATTAACTTATGTAGCTGCTGATATGTTCTTGTGGAGGAACAAGAAAATCTCTGCTTCTGCGCTTGGTGTGGCAACAGCAATCTGGGTTCTTTTCGAATTACTTGAGTATCATTTGCTTACTCTGGTGTGCCACGTAGGGATCCTCATTCTCTCTCTGTCGTTCTTGTGGTCCAATGCATCAGTCTTCATTAACAAGTGAGCTCACCTGATAGGTTTTTGTTAACTTCTTGTTGGAAATAGTATACCTGTTATATGAATCCTTCTTATTTGCTTTCAGAAGGCCTCCTCATATTCCAGAAGTTCGCCTTCCTGAGGAGCCATTTCGGGAGGTTGCTTCAGCCCTTCGTTTTGAGATCAATCGTGCTTTTGCTGTGTTGAGAGAAATCGCAGCTGGAAGGGATCTGAAGAAGTTCCTTGGGGTAAAAATTTATTAGATGTTGAAACCATCCCCTTTTGCCTTATTGCATATCTTCTAATATTAAAATGCACTGTATTTGATTTTGTACCTTTATTTCTTCACTGGAAGGTGTATAATATGCTGTTTTTCCAATGTACATAAGAAAAGAAAATGAGTGGTTCTTTAACTAGTGATTTATTTGTTGTGTTGTCTGAATCTTATGTCTGTCACCGACTCACCATAGATGAGCAATATTGGGAAAATCTTAAAGTCAACTTGATCCATTTAAATGAAAAGGGTACTCTGTCATGGTGAAGTTGGCCATCAATGTGAGATCCACATCTTTCTAACAGATCGCTGTCTCTAATTATTTCTGTTGTGCCTCCCAAACTTTTTATGCTAGCGCATTTTTCCTGTTTAATATGGTTTAGGACCTTTAGGGTGTTGATATTGAATCATATCTAATCTTCCCGCTTCATGGAGTCTTAGACTTGGTTGATTTGTTAATTGGTTGTTGCATATTCTCTTTTGTTTATATCTAATAGTTTTAGTTTAAAATTCATTGTTAGGTTGTTGCATATTTCTCTTTTGTTTATATCTAATAGTTTAAGTTTAAAATTCATTCTCAGGTTGTTGCTGGCCTTTGGTTTGTCTCAATCGTGGGCAGCTGCTGCAGCTTCATGACCTTGTTTTACTTGGGTAAGAAATCATGTCTTTTGTAACCCAGAATAGACACTTGTCAAGGTTACTTTATCTTATTTTGACTCTCTTCCTCCCTTTTATATTCAGCATTCGTTTTGCTGCACACTGTACCTGTTTTGTATGAGAAATATGATGATAAGATTGATGCATTTGCTGAGAAAGCACTACATGAGATCAAGAAGCAGTATGCAGTGTTCGACCATAAAGTCTTGAGCAAGGTACCTAAGGGCTTCATGGACAAGAAACGTGCTTAGAGAGATCATCCACATGGTATCCATGATGGCAATATGAAGATGTTTGTTGCCGTTGTTTATTAATCCCAGTCCTGTTTTGCTTTGCTCTGTTTCACTGGAAACATTATGGTTTTGGTTTTGGTTTTGTCATAGGTTATATTGATGTTATGTGTCACCAGATGCTTCCCTTGTTTATCTTTGATGTATAATGGATTCTTGGTTAGTCATTTGCAAATCTCGTTTGTTGAAAACGTTCTTCACGTCTTGTGTAGCTGACACTTATTTTATGTAGAAAATCATTTCATCTTTACACTGCACAGTACATTGTCCTGGGAGTAGGAATATAGGTTAGGGTAATTGATGCAAAAAAATCATTTTCAATTTATCACACACCACCAGTTCAAACCAAGGACGAAAATATCGGTTTCGGTTCATGTATCGGTACTTTGAATTTACGGAAATATCGGTTTCGGTTATCGGTTTCGGTGGAAATATCGGTAATTTTAAAAAAATCACGGAAATATTGTGAAAAAATTAGAAAAAATATCTGGTAATTTACATAATGTTATAACTAACATTCATACATAAATTGAAGTTAAGATTTCAAATAAAAAATATAATTACAACAAAATGAGAGATAAACTAATATATAAAGTGATAATATGAGAAATTTTGTATAAAGTATATTTATGAACTAATAATAGCATGAGCTCCTATGAGGTTCAAATGAATAAGATGACATGCCATCTTGATTTAAACAATATTGATACCAACTCACCATAGTAGACCAATTTTGGGTGTAATCATAAACATGTCATTCATATGCTCCTCTATCTCTTCCAACCGCATGTCCATGGATAGGATAATGCTCATTAACCCAATATGGTTGACTAGGTTGAGACATGTTTTAAAGCAATAGGTAAAATTGAAAAGAGTAGAAAATGATTGAAAATTGGAATTTTTTTGCTCATTGCCGATACACTGCACCGAAAACGATATTTCACCGATATTTCACCGATATTTCGCCGATATTTCGCCGAAACCGAAACCGAAACCGAAATTCATCGATATTTCGCCGATATTTTGACGAAAAAAAAAACACCCCGTTTTTATATCGGGACTTCATTCTCAGCGATATTTCGACGAAATATCGCCGAAATATCGCGATTTTTTCATCCCTGGTTCAAACTACAGAATGGTAGTCCACTTTAGTTTGGCGCTGAACAGAACTGTGGCATCAAGAGCATGAGAAGTAAATGTGTGTTGTAATGTCTATGTACACTTTAAACATACACAACTCTTTAGGAACCTATCCGAACCAGTCCGCTCAAAAATGTCAACTATATGCCCCTACATACATATGCTCACATGGGCTTTTCCGTCATTCAACAACAAGACATCAAAGAATCGAAGGAACATGAGGCGATAAATGATATCTGACAGAGAGAAATTCTGCACCTTTCTGTGTATTTACAGTCATAATGCACACAAATTATCAATATCTTGGTGGTAGTCTTGAGCCCTGAGGATTGCTTTCTAATGAGGTGAGAGGAACGGTTGAGAACTCCGAATCAGAATGATCACGTCGCAATAAGTTGCCATGAGAATATAACGGTGTTTGGTTTTGGTTATAAGGGCTAGGTCTTGAGACATTTGGCATAGCAGGTGGAGTCCCTCTATGATCTGACAAAGGAGATGTTGCTGTTGAGTTTTGATCTGGGATGGAACCATTTGCAGCATCCGCAGCCTCCCGTTTCTCTCTTTCGGTCTCTTTAAGGAGAAAGTCCACCCATAAATCTGTAAACGACTGGAAGAAAATTGCCAAACAATAATTTAAAAACCATACTCATATTCAAGCAATTATAATCAAAAAAGAGAAGTGAAATGGAAAGAGGTATGTATGCGTTAAGAGGAAGAGGAATGAAATTATGAGACAATAGGAGAGACTTTTGGCTTAACACTTTAGGCAAATGTGTGTGTTGGTTATAAACTCTGGGGAGTTATCAGGTTCATATTTGTATGAGGCAGTCTCACCTGGTTGTCAGATGCCGGCACTTCAGCAGAGCCGCCACCCAAGATGCCTCCTACAAATCTACCTGGAAGACCCAACACACCTCGAACCACACCTTTGCCAGCCCCTTGCTGAGCAAGGCCGATCCTTTGCTTGTCTTCATCAGAAAATCCCAGCATCCGAACCATTAGATCAAGAACCTGGAATCATTAATGTATCATAAAACAATGATGTACAGTCAGTTCTTGGTCTCGTTCCATGTAATGTTACAGTCAATGTGTAGTTTTAATGTTCTCTGCGGCATGAATGCTTTTCTTAATTTATAACAAACATAAGGGTATTAATAGTAAGGAATTTTGCAGAAATTTTTAAATTAAGTATCCCAGGTTATTAGCTCCTTGGACACTGGGTCGCACAGTCAAGGAAGCTTAGTTCTCTAAGAAGCGCACATACCTCTTTGCTGTGGTTTCTCTGGAAGTACGTCACTAGTAATTTGATCACAATGCGCCTGCAGACAAGACCATTCATTATTAGAAAACACGTCTGCTTCAAAGAAGACCGATGAATCAGCATGACACATATAATTGACGGTATTAATTGCAACTTTGACATGTTTTTTGATTGATGGAATCAACCATTCCAGATGGCACACATTTTAGAGATTAAGGAAAAAATAGCGCCATTCATATGTTGCCACCCCAAAAAGAAGTCGCTAGTTTAGAACAAGGCTTGGAAAACTCAGTTGTCTAACCTGTCGACAAGGAAATCAGAGTCCACTGACATCCTGTTTAACCTTGTCATGCTTTGTTCAAGAGCTCGGCGTTGTTTTTCATTATCCTCCTCAAGCTTCTTAACTCTGTTCTTCCTATCAATAAGCATCATGTCTGCCTGTGAAAGCTTCCCTAAAATTTCCTCCTTTTCCCTCTTTAATGCTTCTGCTTCTTGGTGTGCTTCCTGGAATCATATACAACAGAAGACTAGGGAATTAACAAAAAATGTGGCCCAAACTTTCAATCGAAGATCTAGAACCCTATGAATCGTCACCGAACATTCACGGGCTGTGTGAAATGTTGATTTGAATGTAAAACACAAAGCTCATAGTGCATGGACCATTTCACAAGGCAATCTTAACATGTCTGTTGGACTTCCTGAGCAGACAACTTGTAAAAAATCAAGATTATTGAGCTGAGAACTAACCTTCAACTGCTGCATTAGTCTAGCTGATTCGTCTTTTGTGACTGACAACTCTTCACCAAGACGTTCCTGAAAATGCAAACATCCATAAACATATAAAGCACATATATTTCCTCTTCTCATATTCTATTAGAAGAGTATGGAGTTTACCTTGGCTTCAATTTCAGCATAATACTGGCCCAGCGCAGTTTGCAAATTAAGTATCTCCATATTCTTGGCATCTATTGTACTGATACAGCCAGTCAATTTTCTATTAAGCTCATCTATAGTTTCTTTAGCTTTCATAAGTTCATTATTGTTGGACACTTTTATTTCTTCCTGATTTGCAATTGTCTGCTTAAGAGCTTTCTCCAAACGTGATATTTGAACCCTTTGCTGTTCATTGCTTTGTCGCAGTTCCTCAATGATCTTACTGTCCTCATCCATCTTCTCTGATTCTTCAGATTCCTGTGAATTGAGTAGGTTCGGAAATTTAGCAGGCAGTGTTGTCTAAGAAAACAATTTCCTGGTGGGGACTCGCGAATCATTGTTCATGATGGCCCACCTATAAAGAAGAAAGTGAAGGCATAGACCTTTTCCAATAAATGCTGCTTCAGACGATTCAATTGTTGCATCGCTTTGTCCTTTTCTCGGCGTGCTTCATTCAAATCATTCTCAAGTTTATGCAAAGACTGCTGCATTTCCTCCTTTCCTGGAAATCCCTGCACAGAGTCAGCTTATTATAGACTAAAGTGCTACTTATTTGAAAAGTTTCAGTGGGCATATGAAAAAATTATTCATGCAACTTTTTGTTTTATACGTATTGAACTGCAATATTATAACTGCAGCAAATGAAGATAATAACTAAACAATATTCCCAAGTTTAATGAGAAAAAAGGACTATATGAATTCAGACAAGGACCAATACAACAAAAGAATAACAGAAGAGATCACATCAAAATGGAAAAAAAAAAAAAAAAAACGTAAAACCCACCTCATTCATGCTACTTGAATGGTGATTTGAAGGATCAGCACCATCTGGTATGTCTTTGTGAACTGGGTAAGAACGTGTCACTTTTAAGGCAGCTTCAAATTCATCTTTTTCTTTCTATCATGCAAAAATGGTGAATCCAATGTCTATAAGGATATGTTGTGTACACACACATAGCTAAATAAAAAACATGCAAAACCTTTTTTCAAAGGAATGCTTTAAAAGCCATGGTAAGACATAAACCTTGATATTTCTATTTTCATCCTCCAAGGTAACTATTACTTTTTTCAACTTATCCACCGTGTCATCTTTTTCTTTTCCATCTCTTCTCTGCAACTCCGTCTGCAATCTTCTTATCTCTGATATCTTCTGATTAAGCTCATCACGTGTTTTGTTAATCTCTCTTAACATCTGCAAACAGAAAATAATAAAAGCAGAGGTGTGATGACTGGGCTGAAGGAAGTTTTTCAATTAAGGCAAATATAACAGAAATATACCAATAATTACAGACAATTTTAGACCCATATTTTTAATTAAGGCTAATGATTTAATAAATTTATCAATAAATTCAATAAAGTGATAAATGATTTGGTCATCGCACAGCAGAACAAGACTTCACAGAATCACTCAAAATTTCCGATTTTAGTATAAGATATACGACGAAAGCAACAATAACATAATGCTACACTTGTTCCTGATATGCATTAAACACATACCTCATAATTTGAGTTTTCATCATTAAAAGAACATCCTCAAGCATCATATATATTAGTTTGGTCGATCACAAAAGGTGATGCCAGATGCTACAAGAATCATAGAATAACAAACTACCTTCCCCATCCCCCCCCCCCCCCCCACCCCAAAAAAAAAGGAGCAAAAATAAAAACTCACTTTATGTTTTTCATCTTTTAATGAGCTCAACTCCTGCAGAAATGATCCATTCAACTTCTGCTCCTCTAGAAAATAGAATAAATGAGTCAACCAAATATTCTGAGGGCCAAGCTCTGAAGTATGCCTTCAAAGAATGGATATATACCTTGTAATTTCGTCTGCAAGCTTGCCAACTTGCCGCGTTCTTTATCAAGTTCCACCACCATTTGTTTCAGTTGAGCTTCATGAGTTGCTTGTATCACTGCGAATGATCTAGTTTTGTCTTCCATTGTATCTGAGAGTTCCTAAAAGGCATTAAAATAGCTATCACCATGCTCACTCTTTGTGAGAGAAAATATTTAAAATATTAGAAGACTTGATAATGTTAAAAATACAGACAACAGGAGATAATTTCGAATCAGAAAAGCACATGCTGGAACACAACAACAAATATAATTAGTTTACATTACAATAAACTGTCAGCCAAACAAAAAAAATTGGTGGTACGAGAAGTAATAACCACTAACTCCTAACATATGTAGAAAATTCAGAGTAAAAACATTAATATATAATCCATTAACAGAAGGGCTGCAACTTCTCTAACTGGTAAAAGAATGCTACTCTTACCTTTGTGTTAGTTAAAGTGGTTCCATTGCTTAATCCATCATGTTTAGGCACAATACCGTTGGTTAGTGGGCTTCCAGCAGAACGAAATTTGGCAGCTTTACTGTGACGATTAGGTGAAATATCACCACTTCCCTGATGATTTTTAGATAAAATCAGGCTTCGACCAATACAAAGGTAGAATTATCTTCACAGGAGTTTTAAAACGTTCACAAGCTCAGCAACAAAATAAAATAATCTTTTTACATAATTTAGTTCTCATGTAAGATTGGAGGTCCTGGGAATTATAATTGCTGGTAATACATAATTCAAGTTATCATCATATCTTCCCACACTTTCTTCTCATCAGTTAACTACTCCAGTCATATTGTTCAATTTAACCAATTGTTATTACTCAAAACAACCTTCCGAACAAACACACACACACATACAGAACTGATTCCAAAACAACCTTCAGAAAAATAAGTATCATATTGAAATTCAGATTATATTTAAAAGCATAAAATCAGTTTCCAGTGCCCTTTCTAATGATGAACACCAACCTACGAACAAACACACACACACATACAGAACTGATTACAAAACAACCTTCAGAAAAATAAGTATCATATTAAATTCAGATTATATTTAAAAGCATAAAATCAGTTTCCAGTGCCCTTTCTAATGATGAACACCAACCTTCAGACCAGTTTTAGAAGCACCATGAGATGCACTTGTACTAAGAAAATTTTGTTTCAATGAGCCGTTTTCTTCTGCCAACCTCAAAATTTGATCCTGTCATGGAATCATAAAATCAAAAAACTATATAAGAGGCAGTCACAATGTAATTCCAGATCATAACCAGATAGGAGCTCCACCAATCATGAAAATCTTCCAAATGAGTCAGTTTAAAGTATGGGTACCATATATCTATTGTATCCAATCTCAGAATGTACATTGTAATATAAATGATAACGGTGGAAAACATATTAGCACTTAGTTGAACATCACTGTTTGGTAAGGAAATGGGTATATGGTTCTACCACAGAAGAATGAGATTATCCATTTATATTCACAGGAGATAATTGGTTCCAGGAACTTCAGCTGCAAGTTGAGTAAATGGTTTAACAGAAGAATACATCAGATTCAGTAGGAATACATGGCATGTTGTGTGTACTTATGATAACAGCTCCTGAGCCTCGAATGATCTGAAGTGACTGCATGAATCAGCTTGAGGGTGGACATTCTTTCAGCACAACATAAAGTATAGCTAAAGTAATAGCTATTTACCACACAGTAGAGTACTGGTCATATCTTTCAGTAATATTGCATAAAATGCAACAGCCATATACCAGAACTTTGTCATGCATTCTGATTCCATTTGTGATGTATCCAAACATAATTTCACCTCAATCTTAACAACATGATTTATTGCTTTCTTCATTTTCAATAAAGAAAGGGGGGGGGGGGGGATGCATGAATCGCCATCACAGATCGGAAGTTATTTACCATTCTCTCTCTATAGAGACTACTACTTTTGAGCTACTTATTAGTTGCAAACTATACATAACAGTAGCATATAAAATCAAAGACAGCATATGGAACAAAAATCTTTTTACTCTACTTATTTCAGGAAAAGACAGATCAGAAGATGGAAATTAGGGTGTCAGGAAGATGAATGTACCTCCTTTTCCTTCAACAAAGCTGCATAATTAACTGATAGTGCCTTTATTTCCGCCTCAGATTCCTGGAGTCTCTTAATTTCCGTTTTGTATTGTTCAATCTGATTGAAAGGACAAATATCAGGAGACCCTGTTACATGCTAACACTAGGAGGGAAGAAACAAACTCTGAACCAAAAAACATGGCCAAGTGAACAGCTCATATCATATCTTATCATTCAAGATTACCGAAAATATTATGTGCAATTTATTAATTAGCTTTTCATTCTTCAAAAATAATCACAATATTTGAAGATCCCCTTTTCACAATAACCGACACTAACATAAGCAATCAATCCTAAAAGCAGAAAAGGAAAAATACTCTATCCCAACACTGTGAAGCCTGAACGTGCATCCAGAACTCAACAATGCTGCAGAAACCACTGCCAGTGCCTTAAGCCACCAAGAACACCATTGAGCAGAAAACGAGACTCATCCATAACCATAACAAACAAGTCAAAAGGGAAGGCACACTGAAACTTTAATCAACACTGAGTATACAACTCCAAAACGATTCAGTCATAGCCGTTTCTAATTGGCTCGGGCATCAGTAAATTTAAAATGATTTATAAATGCAAGTTCATCTCCTCTCAATTCGACATAAGATACCATAACCACACACACAGAAAATCATATTCAGATCAAACCATTAAAACAAAAATAAATCCCAAATACCTCGTGATTAGAAGGGGAATCAAACCCATTAACCATAGGCGAAGGCGTATTCGAACGAGTAAAATTGCGAGAAATTCTCCGCTCAGAACCCGAATCTCCATTTTCGGATTGATCGCGAGGAGGAGAAGTATAATTCGATAGCTCTTCATCATCGTCATCATCATCGTGTACATCCATCGCAATTTTACTCAGACTTTCCTTTAAATTAGCCACCGAACTCCACATCGGCATCTTGATTTACGCGCCAAAATCTCCTACCGTTTAACCCTTCTTTCACCTAAATTCTCGAATGCGAAAAGATTCAGGGGAAATTTGAGGTTGAATGTGATGAGAGAAGAAATTGAATTGCGGTTCGGTAATGGGGTTTTAATGCAATGGTAGATCTGAGAGAGAATAAAAAAAGAAAATTAGGTTTTTCTTACCTGGAAATCACGTATTGATTTGTTGGATGATGTAATAAATAGTTAATTGGGCCAGGACGTACGGATTCTTTTTAGTGGGCTTTATAAAAGCCCGTTATACGTCAGTGGCCCATGAAGCCCGCGAGTGAAATCCTAGGGCTTCCATACTCCCTCGGCCCAAAATAAAAAAAAAAAACAAAACAAAACAAAAAAATTGCATTACTCAACATTTACTAATTAATGTTAGCACTAAAACAGTTTAATACAAAAAACAAGATTACAAAAACTTAGGTGAGACGGTCTCACAGACGGATCCTTTTAACCCATGAATCAAACTCACTTTCATTAATTTATATGTGAATTGTGGGTTGTACGTTAACTCGTCTAAAAAACATGATCCGTGTAATATTTAAGATTTTAATAGTAATTCAATATTTTTTATTCACATTTCTGTGAATAAAAACATTTACTCACATGATCAATTTCCTTTTAAGATTTTTTATTCAATAACTAGCAATTCACATGAACCATTTACTCACATGATCCGTCTCAAAAACATTATTATTTAAGATTTTAATAGTAATTCAATATTTTTTATTTAAAATTCATCGTCCACGTGCGACGTAAGCAATATCTATACGTTAATATAAAAGAAAGCTGGTCATTTTCTCTTTAAAGCATCTTATCCATATTTTGTTAAACCATATTTTAAAAACACTTAATATTTTTACTCTGCTTGGAATTATAAACAAATGAATAACTACACTTTTGATCACTATCCACGTTATTTTAAAACATATTTTTACCATTAATCGAAGTTATCAAATTTTATGTTTTCCGTTATTTTACATGCTTTCCACGCTTTTTAATTTTTTTTTACCGTTAATTGAAATTTCCAAATTTATGTTTCCCATAATTTTACATGCTTTCCACTTTTATTTTTTACCGTTAGTTGTGGCTAGGCGAGGGTTAGAACTTTCCAAATTTATATTTCCATTATTTTACATGTTTTCCACGTTTTCTTTAAATTTTTTACCGTTAATTGTGGGTAGGCGAGGGTTAGAACTTTCCAAATTTATGTTCCCCATTATTTTACATGTATTCCACGTTTCTTTAAATTTTTTACTGTTAATTGTGGCTAGGCGAGGATTAGGGTTGCAATCAAAAAGTAAAATTAATTAAGTATATTAAAAATAAATAAATGGTAAGTAATTAATGGACCGACCCATTGCCAGTAGCATTATAAATATAAAGCATAATTAGAAAGATGACGTAATATGTAGATTGCATGACGCTGTTTTTTGTCCAAACCTTGCCCATCAACTCAACGCGTAAGAGGAAAAACGCATTTTGCCCTGCAATTCCATTTCCAATGTTGCTGGTTTCATAGTTGCTAAAGATGGGGTCTCACGATCATGTTACTGAGCAACCCAAATCATCAGAACCAGGCTGAGCAATTAGGCTTAACCATCCAATCAATGCTGGTCTGGCAAGAACAGCAAGAAGTAGCATTTCTTCTTATTCTGTTTCATCAGAGTCGAACCTTCCAGGCAAGCGAAATCTTGCATCCTTGGCGTTTACCAGACGAACCAAGAAATAATCCAGGCTTATATCCCAGATTGATGTCATTTAGGCTTCACAAGGTAGGATGCCCAAATCTCGTCTGAGGGAGGTGGCGGTTGAACCCAATGGCCTGGTATGCGGCTGCATCCAAGTTCCAACAATAAGCATAAGATGACGATAGATCTCAATAGAGTAGTGTTAAAAGAGTATACGAGCAGCTATGCAGGCCTTACACTATACTGTTAGAGAATTCATCATGTTCATGGTGGAAAATCAGATCTATTTTGATGAAAACGGTCTGGGAACATGATGCTGAGTTAACTATATATCAAGTGTTCCTAAAAAGTGAAGTTATAATCAGATGTGAACCTACTTCGGATATGTGAGAACTAGCAGCCGAATGTTACTGACGACTGGAGCTAAAGAGGTGCCCGTACTTCAAAGAGCAAGAAATATTAATGATTTTCCAAAATAATTCCCTAATATACAAGATTCAGACACCAAGAAATAGAACTTCCACCTTATAATGCAACGGAATAGATTATAAGAGTTAGGAAACAGACAAATGAAAATCATTGAACAAAAAAAAAAAAAGATGAGTATGATGCCTATGATCAAAAGGATAACAGAGAAAACAGGTTGCACGACAGACAAAGATAAAGGATAACTAAATATAGTTAACTATGATGAAAAAATACCTTCCTCCAGGTCTTATGTATGCATCCCATGTTCTTCTTACCTGCAATAAAAAAGATAAGATCACACTTCAGTTAGAGATACTTCAAGCACTCAAAACTTCGAATGGGATTAGATAAATGCAACAAAACAATTATAAGTAATCAATAACTATGAACAGAAAGATGTAATACTTGAGTTCATGCATTTAATAGACCCAGCTTATCTTATCAATCAACAACGTTGCTATATGAGGAAAGGCAAGCGAAGTATTGCCAGAAGAAACAAGAAGCTTCTATAATGGAGCAGATAGCAGCAAAATGAGATCTCCAACCATATGAAGCAAGGAAGCAGAACAAGACAGGAGCTCAACTGAATTATGCTTTTAGGTATTACCTCGATGAGTGTGCCCATATCAGTATTGCTGCCATGATAGTAATGGTAAAATTCCATTGGTAAATTAGCAAGAGAGTCGTAGGCACTGCCAGAACTGGGTGCGTTTGTATCAGGTTTTCTAGATTCTTTTGGGGCAATCATCTTTGGAACTCTTTCATCCGCAGGCTCAGTTCCCTGGTCCTGTTTCCCCGTATCTTCACCATTATTAGGGCCTGGTACTTCTGAATCTGGTGGATGACTCTGAATGTGTTTTCTTGATTCCTCAGCAGTCGCGATAGCATCTTTAGCAGCATCTGTATCAGCTGCAGCCATTGATTGGAGCTCCTCTTCCTCAACTGCAGCTCTAACTCTTTCTAGAAACTTGTCATCCTCTTCCGGAAGAAAATGACCTGCATTGACATCAAATGAAGATAAGCTCTCTGCTACATTTTTCTTCTGCAGACTTGAGGACTCAGTTCATTTAGAATTTGATAGAGCCTCTGGAAAAGCTAAAGAAACCTAAAAATCTGCAGCAGTGATAGATTATTTATCTCATCTACATTATTAATGTTTTCACCTTGTTTTTTGAGTTTCTGTATTCTGATGGAGCGCAATTCCTGCAGCTTCTCAACAATCAACACCAGCTCAAGCTGAAATTACAATGTTGAGTTGTTAGGTTTCAAGATCTTGAAAAGGATGAGAAACAAACAAAACGAAGAAGAATTATTTTGAACAAACACTGGAGATCAGGCAGCAAGAACAACTACTCCCGAACTTCCCCTGGATCAAATATCTTAAAGCATAGCAAAATATGATGTGTTGATCATGGGCATTGATCCACAACCTAGGGTTGAGAAAACGATCTTCTAGCCATTAATTTCTTGCAAAGTTGATGAAAAATTGTATATATGATGTGCTTATCAGAAATATGTCAGTAAACATTTAGTGACTGGTTCATATTATAAGTTCATAACTGAAGCTGAATGCAAATAAATCAGCCCAAGAAACGTCTGAGAATTGAAAGAAAACTGTGTGGTAGGAAGCTTAATCCAACTGGCAAAAGATGCAAAAAGTATATCCAATGATTCAGATAGTTTACTTGCTAAAAAGAGATTTCAAAAGCTCTGACCTCTGATTCAAGTCTTCTCTTTTCCTCTTTTGCCTTAAGCTTGGCTATTTCCTTCATCTTTTCTACCTGCAAAATGACCATGCCTATTTACTAAGTCAAAGGGTTAAGAATAAGCATTTATCTTATTATTACCTAAAAGAGATCTTCACTGTTCAAAAGGCATTCTGTGCCGATGAACATGTATGAAAAACAAAGAATCATGACAAAGAAATTTAAAATCCTTGAAAACAAGTGAGACAGAAGCATAAAAGACCTTAATATACCATGAAAGTTGATACAGATGAATTATCTGATTATCTCTTCAAGGAGCATCTAATTTGACTCCATGTTTGTACTCATAAATACCAAAATACACATGAAGTTCTTGTAAAGAGAAAGCTTGAGCTCATGTCAAAAGAAACATAGCATATCCAACAGGTCCTCATTTTCAGCAGTTTGAGCAGAATTTCTTTTCTCCACCACAAAGCTCTAATAGACGGACTCAGAGAGCAATATTTTTTCACAGTATTATAGACAATAATGCACCATGTTGTGAAGCAATTCACATTATTTACCACCTAAAAAGTTTGGCTCATCTGTCATTTAGACATCAATTTAACTGAATATTGTGTCTAAAACCAGTCCTCACTCTTCCAAATCAAAAAAAGGACTTTAGTACTCCTATTAGCTTAGAGATGACACTTAATTTGGCTAACTTATATAATTTCACCTCACACTCTTCATGCTGAAATGCATGCACAGTATTCAATAATGAATTTATTTGGTACAAACATGAATTACATTATGAACATAAAAGGCATATTTTTACAAGATATGTACCTTGGATTGTGCGATATCTTTGGCAACCTCTCTCTCCCTCCATTCATCTGCTTCTTTATCTACTCTATCAAACTGCTCATGCTCCTAAATCATTAAATAACAAACAGCCCATCAAAGATACATAGTTACATGTGCAAAAGGATACTACAATGAAAATGTACATAAGAGAATGCAATATAAATTTTCACCTTGGCTAAGTTCTCGGCTATTCGCCTTCTTTTCCTTCTCCGCCAGAGTTTATTTCTTTTGTACTTCTCCCTTTTATCAGCTAACCTTTTTACAGCAGATTTTTCCTCCCAAGGACTGTTCTCATCAGTGACAACCCTGAATGGCTCCACCAGAAATCTTAGTCTTGACATTAAAACACTTGCAGTGTTCGATGACATAGATTCTTGGTGTTCGATTTCAATCCCTCTATCCTTCATAAACTTATAAAAACTATCACTCAACATGTCACCATTCTTTTCATATTCACCTTCAGTAATTCCTTCTCTTTCTTTCATCCTAGTCAAAATCTCCAACTCTTTTTGCCTGTTCAATTAACTTCAATCAAAACCTATAACTCTTGAACGAAAACCATTTCACAGTTCTCTAAAGTCAACCAGCATCTTGTGAAATAAAAATGCTACGTTTGGCAATGAACAGATGGAGATCAACGGAAAGGAGAGAAATTCAGTACAAATTAAAAGTAAATCCACGGTAAGTAGCGTAAAGATTAGGGATTTCGTTACATTGCTTTGGCGAGGTTTATAGCATCGTTGAGTTCTTTGAGGCGGCTGCTCACATTCGCGGTAGTCCAGAAGGAAGCAGTAGGAGGTGCCAAAGACGGCAGCGGCGGCGCCGCCGGTGCCCATGGAGTTAGACCCGTTGGATTCATCGGGTTCATTCAATTTTCCAAGAATTTCAACTAATTCAATCTGTAAACAAGTAATTTAGAATTCTTCATCTGGTTCATTCAATTTTTCAAGAACTTTCAAATAATTCAATCGGTAAATAAGCAATATAGAAGTAAATAAGCAATATAGAATTAGACCAGCGGAATTCTGTACACACCCCCAGAATACTAAACACACCCCAACAATAGATATGAATATTAAAATAATAAAAAAATGAATGTGTAGATGAGGTGTGTTTAGAAATGTTCGGGATGAGCAAAAGAATTCCCCATTAGACAAATAGATATAATTTTAGTAAGGACAAAATTTAAACAGAAATGTCAGGATGGCCGAGTGGTCTAAGGCGCCAGACTCAAGTTCTGGTCTTCGAGAGAGGGCGTGGGTTCAAATCCCACTTCTGACAAATTATTTGTTTTCATGTTTTCCTTATTCTACTCTTATTTTTACATCACACCTTTTTACACCAACAATAAGATCAAACGAATGGTCCCAAAATGAGTGAACACCAAAATTTCATTGACAAAACATCACAGGCTGTTTTAATCAGTTTTCACTCTCTTATTTTCGTTTAAAGGAGTCAAGAATCTGTTCACATTTTGTGCAAGTAATTCGGATAAGATAACGATGATTCATCGAACCTAACTACAGCACTTACATGTGCTACATAAACATCAAAAACATAGACTTCTCTTTAGTTATATATATATATATATATATATATATATATATGTTGTCCTTTCAAATGCAAAAAACAAAACCTCAAAGTCGATGCCTCCAACATGCTTGCTGCTATATGTATCCATGTCTCTGGTCCCCTTACTCTCTGCCAAGAAACTCTGTTTTCTGAAGGTGAGAGCTCTCAGATTCAATCCTCTTTTTTGCATGTGCTTAGCTTTAATAACTTACTATAACTACTGTCTGTTTTCTACTATTTCAACTCACACATTAAGCCCTTTTGTTGTTTTGCTCTCATATGGTTCATGAGCCGTAGTTTTCGGCTACAAGTAAGCCAAAAAATCACGTGGTTGGTTAAGACAAGTAAAGAAGAACGTTTAGCGAGGACAAGTAGGATGTCTTAAGGAGTTGGTCCCCCAGTCATGGCTAATTTAAGATGTCTTTGAAGTTGTAGTTTTTAGATGGTAGTCAATCACAATTGTATTGTTTCATCAATACAGGGATGGATGCAAGAACAGACAAAGAAAAAGGGCGAATTTGTTGGTGATTTTGTGGCCTATCTTTAGCAGCATATTGCTCCCATGGACCCTCCTTGTCCCTGCTTTGTCTCCTTCCAATTGTGTTAACTTCCTTTTGCTTGTAGAATTGGGAATCCTTGTGTGGATTTCTTGTGATTAAAAGTCAGTAAGCTTCTGAATTTTCTGATGAATAATGCTATGTGATTGCTCATAATTTATGTGAATGTGTTTAAGACTATGTTCTCATTTATGTATTATCATTGAGATGCTTTTTTAGTGATGTGAGCATAAAGAATCAATGCTTGTGAAGGAGCTACACAAAATGGAATAACAATTTGCACTAAGGAACAAAAAGAGAAAAATGGGAACATTTCGAGGGGCCCTTTGGAGTCTCATCCTTGGAAAAACGAGGCATCAAATTAAAAAAAACATGAAACTTGGGTGAGACGATTTCAAAGAGCCTTAATTCTTACGGAAGCTAAAGCAGTGAAGAGAAAATGAGCAAAGAACAGTTTGTATAAATGTATATATCCAATTATCCATTACATATATGTACAGTGTAGAGAAATTTCAGTAACAACAATGGATTTAAACAACCACCATGTCCTTAGCCATGAAATTTCAAAATCTTGTTTCCTTTTTTTTGTCAACAAAAAAACGAAGGACAAGGGCTGCAAGATATGCTTCCAGCTAAGCTTTATCTAAGTCTTCTACTTCATGCTCTTCTTCCTTCTCTATGCAAACTGCAAATCCACTCATTTTTCTGGAAATTTAGAAACCACATATTAGAAACAAAATCTTGAAAACTGAAAAAAAACAAGTCAAGAAATTAAAAGGCAAAGAAACTGATAGCAATAAGACATATACTACACATACCTATTGATCTTTTGCAGTAGAGAATAGCTTCATGAATAGAGCTCTCATCAACACACCAAGCATTGGTCGAATGAGACGGGCTAAGACGTGGCGAAGCATGAGGCGAAGAGCTCAAACTCTTCACCTTCTTGAAGCCATAAAAGACATCATCTTTCTTGCTAATCCCATTATTATCACACGAATCAACAACAGAACAACTTGTTCTTGGGGACACCTCGACAGAATTACTCCAGCTTCGAACCTCGGAAACTTTCCGTTCAAGATCATCCACTCTGCTGCATTTCCTCGAACACCATATGGGCTGACGACGCAAGGGCTTGATCACCAATCCAAAGCACTTCTTCAACACTCTTCTAGATGAATTCCTCCACTTTCGTAGCAAGAAACGTTGCTTCTTGCCAATGGGAAATGGGCTCGGTGAAGAAAGGGGCGAGGGAGGGACAGATGTCGGAGGTTTTAAGGATGTTTGGATGTAAAAGGGCATGATATGGCCGTCTGAAAAGATCTCATCAGCATGAACAAGAGAAACGTGGGATGATGCTGTGAATGGAACATCGAAGTGGAAATTCTGCTCTTTGTCAATCGCTTTTTCTGATGAACGTGGCTTTCCTTCTACTAACCAACTGTATGAGAAACTCTCTGTTGCTAGAGGCTTAGAGTTTTCCATGGAAGTTCAAATGGAGAGAGAGAGAGAGAGAGAGAGAGGAATTTGATGGATATTCCGAAACTGTGACATTTATATAATTGTGGAAGAACAAAAATTAAGCAGTGACACATGTTGTGTTACATATCAGTCTAGCACTAGTTTGGTATGTTATATTGTGAATTGTTTTTTACTTCTTTTTCTTCTTTCTTTCCACCACTTATAAAGTATACGAACCCTTAAACTTAGCCACCCAAATGAAATAAAAGAATTTGTCTTCATTATTTTTACGCAAGTAACTTTTTTTTTTTTTTTACCAAGAATGCCCTTTTCATTGGTTGTACATATTAGTATTACATGGTATGGATCGGAAAATGTAAATATATCCAATAAATATTCACTTAAAATTTTCAGCTGTGAAAACAAGAAAGAAAATAATTTTTGCATTTTTTGCTGAGCTTGAAATAAATGCTTTCATATTGAAAAATAAAATGAACGTATAAAGCATCACTCCTAGACATCCTTACAAATATTTTCTGATATTCCTTTGTAGGACCTCTTTGTTCCAATCTTTATCTTCCTTTATATTAAAAAATATATAGAAATTTAGATGACGAAGTTGCAATTAGAACTAACGCAATATTCCAATTTATTCCTAATCTTGATTAACATATGTTGTGCCAAACATGATTTTTTATTTTTTTTTTAAACATACATGTGAGGTTGTTGCCATATAAAAAAAGTCCTGAGTTTGTCTAATACATTTGGCATATAGAAAACAGCCTGAAAATTGGACTTGTAATCATTACTAAAATAAGTATTGAATGCCTAAATGATAAATAATGGGTCCTCAATGAGGTATTCAAATTTGAACAAAATATTTAATTTGTCACTAATATAATGAGAGAACGACCAAATTAATTATTAAATGGGTATTTTTTCCAGGAGGTTTATGGGCAAGATTGAAGCAAGTTGCCAAAGACATGGACCATACTTCAGATAGAGACATTCCCTGTTAGAACATCTAATTTAGCACAACTTGCCAATTACAAACTTCCAACATTTATCAGAACTGGTTTGTTACCTGTTACAGTACTTTTTTATTTTATTTCAATGTATTGTTATTGTGTATAAATTGATGTTTAAATGTTAAGAAAATATTAAAATGTCTACAGTTGACAACTTTTTAGTATGGTAATAATTCTTCTCAATATTAAATATTTTTTATTTGTGTGTCAAAAAAAATTAATTTTTTTTATATAGGCGGGCCAGATCGCGGGCTAGCCCCGCCCCCGCCTAGGCCCACCTTGTGGCGGGCTCCTATATGCTAAGCCCAACCCTCAAATTTTGCGGGGCGGGCCGAGCCCATTTTGACAGCTCTCTTCACTGTTGACGTGTAATGATCTTATCCCCTCACTATATAGAAAGTGGAATTCATCTATATATTGGGTATTTGACACGTTAACGATTGACACATTTAAAACAAGGCACATATTCTCGTCTACTTAATGAATACTTTGCTATTACTTTGGACATGAATAAATAGATCATGGCTAATACATTGCAGATAAAGTGTAAATACATAAAACAAATCAAAAATATTATCTTGTGGTGGATGAAATGAAATTGAGGAAATATTTGCATCCACTGAGAAAGCTAGTGGTTATAGCCATGTTTCGTTACACATGCTCTTCCAAGAATCGTGAATGTCCAGTTCTTTTCATCTTAAATTTGTATTGACAAATTTACACAAACACTTGTAATAGATAAAATAAAATTGATCAAAAGTAGCAGACAGAGGTCCCAAGTTTTAGGGTCAAAACCCAAGTTAAAGCCATAAAATGTCAAGAATCAAGAAAAGGAAGTTCAAAATAATGAACAAAAGTAAAGGTCCCCTACTTGATTTCCCTCCAACATAACTAAAGCCTTGTCTATTTATTTTCACATTTAAATGTCTATTTTTTACTACACAATTTCTTTTTGAAGATGTCAACTTTAAAAGAATTTTGCAGTTTTTATGTGCATGCAATTGGGGAATAACCCATTTGTAATAATGCAGATTTGCACTTTATCAAAAAGAGAGAAATGATGCAAAAGGAGGAGTTGAGTGACATTCTTTTTCTAATGTCTTTCTCTTTATATTAGTTTCTCTTACTTGAAAGAAATAAAGTGCTAAAAGTAAACATTCGTGATCAAACTTTAATAATGACAGCAAAACTATTATCTTTTCGTTGTTGCTAATTTTTTAATAAGGATGTATAGTTTTAATGTAAGTCGAGTTTTGACCTGAAATTTGTTACTCACACAAGAAATTTCCCATCTTAAAATTGAATTTGTTTCATTGCCGATAACAATACACCGTTATCAGTAATGAATACAACATTAGGTGACATAATTTCATGAGAATTGTTATGAAAAACTACTTAAATGTGACAAAAGTTACAGCAGGAGAAAAAAAAATTCCAGATTCTCTGTAATTAGTCATACAATAAGAAACATTTATAATGAGCTGGTTTCTTGGATTTTGTCTAAAATATAGTGAAGTGGATACTATGTTGTCCCATCTTCGAGAATTCTGAAATTAACCTGTTCATTTAAGCAACTTTTCATGATCATTTTCCAATTTATGAGGCTCTAAAATGTTCAAAATTACTGTTAATTTATTGAAGATTCTTTTTTGTAACATCTTAACTAGTACCTTTTATAATCGACTCAATATGTAGTTGTACTCTCATTAATTATCCTTAAAATAGTGAATGTCACGCATAATAATATCTTAAAATTGATCTCAAATGCCAGACATTAGAATCTGCTTAATATTGACTTGTGTTTGATGGGCTTCATGGGCCTGGTTACCAATATTTTAAATTGCTTAATTAACTTTGTTAAGTTGTTTGGTGGGCTTTATGGGCCTAGTTATCAATAGCTTAAGCTGCTTAATTGACTTTGGTTGGTGGGCTTCATGGGCCTGGTTACCAATAGTTTAAATTGGATCATTTTCTAATATGGACCCATGATAGAAGTTGCTAACTGTACTAGTAGCGTTTAGTTTATGAGTTTAAATTCGGATTAACCTGCAGCTAGCCCGATCATCCCAGAAGTTTGCCAAAAGGCCCACACTTCTTTTGTCTTATTATAGACAACAATAATGGTACATAACATTTTGAAGTGGTTTCTTTACAATACTTTTAAAAATAATTAAACCTATAAAATGGAGAGGAAAAAAGAAGAGAGAGACAAAAAAAAAAAAAAAAAGGATTTGTGAACCGTAGGCAATTTAATAAATAGATAAATGGGCCAAATTCGAGGCCCACAGTTCATCTAAGACAAGATGCCAATGGGATTATGGGACTGATTATGAATCCTAAAATATAAGTAACTTGACTAGCTTGCTACAATATATTGATGAAAAAATGTTTAAATTTCGATGGTGAAAAGTTTTAATATATTCATTGTCAACATGTAGTAATCACATCTCTTTATTAAATTAAAAATAAAATTAATTAATATGTTGAATATGTGACACGTTATAGGTAACTACATATTAATGTGCTCATGATGGGTTAGATAGCGAGACTGTTCATATATGAAATATATATTGTAAAAAGATATTCCCTCCTATTCATAATAAATGTTATTTTAGAACTTTTAACTTCTTGCATTTTAAGTGGCGTCTTAAATATTAATTACATGATATGCCCCTATACTTAATGCATTCATATATGAATAAATTTGTATATTATCTATGTTTTCAATAAAGATCAGTTATAAACTTAACCAATGAAGGGTATATTAAGAAAATAAATTAATTCTTAATTTGTGTGTAGAGTTTAAAGATGACACTCTAAGGTTGTGTTTACTTTGACAACTAAGGATAAGTAATTATCTATGTCGATGAGATAAAATTCATAAGATAAAATATAAATTGTTATCTCTTTGTAATGTTTATTTTAACATATAATATTTGGATGAAAATATTTATTATCCTTATCCATCGTTTACTATGTAATATATGAAAGTTAGGATAAAAATGATATTACTTAAATGTCCATTTTGATATTAATAATATGAGTGTATAATGTTTACCAGGGATGTAAATATAATTTTATATTACTGTCACAAGTTTTGGATAAACTATCTCATGGGGAGGGTGGGGATAGTTATTCAACATATTATCCGGATCTTCGCGTTTTATCTTATTCAAGAGAATAACCCAATAATTTATTTCAATCAAAGTAAATATTAGATAAATGTATATAAAATATCACTGTTCTAGATCATCTCTCAAAGTAAAAGCACCCTGAAAAAATGAAAATAAAAACTCCTGTTTTGTTGGTCCGAACAAATAATGACGTTAACTTTAGTACTAAACGAAGCATTAATATTTAGAAATAGGTGTAGAAGCAAAAAAATCAAATAATGCACGTTGTATGTTGTTATGAAGAGGGCACACTAATAGTATATACAGCTCGGAGAAAAGAATGAATAATGAGTTGAATGAGTCATAACCCCAACTAACAAAATAAATCAAAGGTAGTACATAAATAATCGAAACGGGAATATACATACGGTCACCATAATTCACCTCATGGAAAAAGAGGACTCTCTCTCCCTTACTAATTATTCAACGCGCAAGATATGCAAAAATATCTACTTACCTAGTAAGGTTGCTAATTAATGAGATTGTTTAATTATAGCAAGGTTGCTAATTAATGAGATTGTTTAATTAATGTAGCCATACATTTCCTCAATTAATGTTGACTTACTATGTTCAAAGATACTTTTATGTCTAGTCTATATATCTAAAAAAAAAACTAAAATTCACACCACAAACAGTTCTTAATATATCATTGACATTTAACGATCTTATCATCTCGTTAGATGAAAAGTGAAATTAATTGATATGTTCAACATCTGATGTGTTAGCGGTGGTCGATCGACGGCTAGGGTGGCAAGACTGATATATATATATATATATTCATGAATAGCAAAGATTAAAAAAAAAACAATATTATGGTGAATTTTGAAAATATTTGACCATATTCATTTCACAGACTACTCCATTGTAGTATTTAATTTAGAACTTTTATGTTTTGATTTTTCAAAATTGTGTAAGTAAATCGGCAATCATTTTAAATACATTATTTTTATATGGCTTTTAAATTTAACTCTAAATCATGTTTGTTAAATAGATTTATAGAGACATGCATCACACGAGTATTAATAATTGAGATTAAAATATTATTGAATACATTATTCTTTTCATAAAAATTATCATTTTCTTCATTAATTCGATATTTAAATTTTATGAAGTGCATCCCACACATAAATAATAAATTTATTAAACCCTCCAGTAAAATTCATTATTTTCATATCAAGTATCTTCATATTAAAATATATAAATAGTAAAATTTATATATTCGTGAACGGTGTATCACAAGCGAGTTAAAATTTTGAAGTTAGACACTTTTTATTAAAGACAGAGATGGTTGCTATGGTAAAGCGAAATAATTTATTTATTTAATGTCGGCAACTTAAAACAGGAATAACTAAATGGTATCACTAATCTCACTTAAATAGCAATAACCACGACTATAACCTTTTCTTTTGATGTAAGAATGAGCGGTTGTCCTTATCGGACCACCCTTGCTGTCTAATCCAAAAGTCTTGCTGGACTATGAAATATATATGTACATATTTATAATAATTAAAGGGGAAATTTTGAATGATGATTTTAACAACGGTCAACTGTCACTATACCCAAATTAATGACCTATTCTCAATAACACCAACCATCTTGAAAAGGCAATTATTTCCTAATAAAACTTTGCTATGTATGTTGCTTTCTTCTTAAGTTATCAAGAATGTGACTCAAATCCATCCACATTCTGAATTAAAGAATGAAATAAAAGGAATACCATAAAGTGGCCTGCATTGGTGATACACATTTCTCCTTCTTATTTGTTGGTAAAATGAATGGTTGATATTTCCACAAACATTATCGTGACATGTGAATCAAATGGATTTCAAATTTATTCGTATTTAAAGTAGTTTTTAAGTCCTACCTAAATCTATGTATGTTATAACAAACTAGTAATAAATTTGGTACTATTCATTTTCAAAGATAGAAATTTCATGTTGTGTTGCAATTCGAATCAATGGTGGGAATCCAACTAGAGCACTGTAGCATGTTGGGTCATTCTCATATTTAACTACCATTTACCACACCAAATGACTATTTTTGAATTATGACTAAACATGCCCAAACATTCTCTTTTTACATAATTTCATACTTTCAATTACATTGCGCATCTATAATTTGATTTAAACACAAATCCAACATAAAACTATAGAAAATTATAGCTATGTTTGATAATGAAATAGACGTATCTTTACCTACAAATCAAATTACAATTTCAATGAAAACATATCAATTTGTCCTCAATAATGTAAGGTGGGGTGCGTTGCATATGATGCAATTAAGCATCTCCCACACTGCTGTAAAAACATTAGAATTAGATGTTTTTTAGTCTCTAATAGTGCTGTAATAGATTGCGCCAACAATTATATATCGCCATCTTCACATCAAGTTATCGTAACTTAAGTGTTTTTTTTTTCATTCTTTTTAAATACACCAATAAAGAATGCGATAAAGTATTTCCTTTTAGTGTAAAAATAGTGTAAATTATTAGATATGATGAATATTAGTTTTTACATTAAAATAATGTAAAATTTAAAGTAAAATATTAGACAATACAGAGATATGCTCAGAATTTTATTAGAATCGCGAGATATATGGTAGAATGATGTACATTATCGGATAGAATGATAAGACTTATGGTAAAAGATTTAATATAATTCACCCTCTAGTCCAAAACCCTCTTATTTTAAATCAAAAGAATGTCGATTTGATGAATATCAATAATCTTTTTCCAAAATCACATTAATTATAAGATGACAACCGATGTAATCATTTATCCAAACACATGGTGTCACAAAAAATCCAAAAAACAACCTAAATTACAACATTGAATTTCTTATAAAATCCTAAACTCAAGATTAAAATAGGACTAGAAAAAGATAGGTGGTAATTTTATATAATTAAGTAACGGAAGGTTCTGATATTGTATGGGGGTAATATAGTAGTTTAACGATAGAGGTCAAGCAGAGGTATATAACAGCACGCGTAGTTGATTGTACGTGTGGAGTCCAGCGAAGTAGTCACCGCCACTTTCGACGGCAAAAGCATCAGATTACAGCTTTCCTTTTTTTTTATATTTTTTTTATTATATATAATATAACACCAAAGCACAAATAGAGACCTGAATTGCATCTCTTCTTCAGAGGATTCAAATTTCAGAGTAGTGAGAGAAAGAGAGGAAGGAGAGAGAGAGAGAGAGAGAGAGAGGGCGCTCTGAAAATCTGAAGCTCTCCCCCTTGAAGGGGTTCCTTGCATACGTTCTAAGGGGGGTCGTGGGTTCCGTTCCTGAATCGGTTTTTCTCGATTTCTTCCTTACTCATCGACAATGGCGGATGAGCAGAGGAAATACATTACATCGGATGAGTTGAAGAAGCACAGTAAATCTGAGGATCTGTGGCTTTCGATCCAGGGGAAGGTTTACGATGTGACAGAATGGGCTAAGGTGCATCCCGGCGGAGAAACCGCTCTCCTCAATTTGGCCGGGCAGGATGTGACAGATGCGTTCATCGCGTTTCATCCACCCACTGCATGGAAATATCTCGACAGGGTGTTTACGGGCCATTATCTAGAAGATTTCGAGGTTTCTGAGGTTTCCAAGGATTATAGGAAGCTTCACAATCAGTTTGCGAAATCTGGGTTGTTTGAGAGGAAGGGGCATGGGGTGATTTATTCGCTTTTTCTTGTTTCGGCTTTGCTTTTAGCCTGCTTCTATGGCGTCCTGTGTTGCGATAGTTTCTCGATCCACATGCTCTCGGGGTGTGTATTGGGACTGGCGTGGATGTTGATAGCGTATTTAGGTCATGATTCTGGGCATTATCAGATTATGATTAGCCCTGGTTTTAACAAATTGATGCAGATCATGACCGGCAATTGCTTGACTGGGATTAGCATTGCTTGGTGGAAATGGACTCACAATGCCCACCACATCGCGTGTAACAGTCTCGATTACGATCCCGATCTTCAGCATTTGCCCTTCTTGGCTGTCTCACCGAAGCTGTTCGAGTCTCTCACATCTAGTTTTTACCTGAGAGAGCTAACCTTTGATTCCTTGTCAAGGTTTCTCATTAGCTATCAGCATCTGAGTTATTACCCGGTCATGTGTGTTGCAAGAGTCAATCTTTATTTACAGACCTTTTTGCTTCTCTTCTCCAAGAGGAAGGTGCCTGATAGAGCTTTGAACCTAGTAGGAATTCTTGTTTTCTGGACTTGGTTTCCTCTTCTTGTTTCTTGTTTGCCTAATTGGACTGAAAGGGTGCTGTTTGTGCTGGCCAGCTTCTGTGTAACCGCGATTCAGCACATTCAGTTCACTCTCAACCATTTTGCTGCAAACGTGTATGTTGGACCGCCAAAGGGGAATGATTGGTTTGAGAAACAGACCGCTGGGACTATTGATATCTCTTGTTCATCTAAAATGGATTGGTTCTTTGGAGGGCTACAGTTCCAGCTCGAACATCATTTGTTTCCTAGGTTGCCTAGGTGCCATTTGAGGAGCGTTTCTCCGTTGGTCCAAGAGCTATGCAAGAAACACAACCTGCCTTATAGGAGTTTGTCTTTCTTTGAGGCCAATAAGTGGACATTGAGGACACTGAGGGACGCGGCGTTGCAGGCTCGGGATTTCTCATCCCCTATTCCCAAGAATTTGCTCTGGGAAGCTGTTAACACTCATGGATGATCGATTGTTTTTTGAGGTTTTTGTTATTTTTTGCCTAGGATTTGAATTTTGGTAGACAGCTTGCACTTTTACCATCTTGTGTTTTCTACTCTGTTAGTATGTTTTAAGTAGTTCCGGTTCAAGGAGGAACAATAGGCTTCGAAATACTTTACACTTTTATACTATTTATCCTTGATGAAGCCTGTTGTTCCTCCTGAGATTCTGTCTCAAAGGAGCTTGTTTTTTTTTTGCTTTACCCTTTGAGGAAATAAACTTGTTTCATTGAACTTGGTATTTTTGGAAGAATGGAAACATGATGTAACTTTCTGCTTCTACGATTCTGAATTATGATGCATTGATTTGTTGAAGAATAAGGACCCTGAGCATTTTCCTTCTGAGATTCATGTCTCTGTATCTTTCAGGCATGTTCAGAATGTATACGTTGTTGTACTATGCTGTAATATCATTAATTTCTCCATCTATGAGCTTGTGTTCCTGTGCATTGTTGCACTAAATTAAGCTGTTCAGACAGATATAATTATCAGTCACCTGGTAATAAGGATTTTAACTCAATAAGCTGCAACAATGCATTGATTCACAAGATGATACACAGAGGGATTATACACCTCTTGTTAATATGTTACATGCACCAATCTAGACATGGCTTTTAATGGAAGAGCTATAACCAGTTTGATCATCATAGTATTTGGACCAGAGCATAACACCTCCATACTTGTTAGAGCCCTTAATAGCTGGGAGCACTGTCGATGTCAGATCATTCACCGGAATAAAGCCGCTTCCAGCGGCATCCGGTGCAGCCGGCAGTCCCAAGAATATCTTGGTAGCTGGAATTGATGAAGTCCAAGTCTTCCATGCACTTTCAAGATTGGCAACACTTCCAGATGAGTACTGGCAAGGAGGGTTGTTGAAAAACTGAATCCACACATAGTCGAAGAGCCCAGTCTTCAAGGCGCCTCCAACCCAAGCATCAGGAAACGGGCACTGAGGAGCTGCTGTTAGGTATACCTTCTTACCTCTCTTGCTGTAAGCAGAAAGGAACTGTGCAAGTTTATCATAGTGTTGACCCGTACCTCCCTCGATATCAAAGTCAATTCCATCCACAACAGCTGCACCAAGAGGGCGAGTCGATGATTTCCCACCCAAGAAGTTGTTCCAGAGGTAAGTAGCAAGTTGTCTAGCATCCTCAGTGGAAGCAAGGGTGTAGCCACCAGCCCCACCTCCAATGGAAAGCAGCACCTTGATTCCCTTAGCCTGGCACGATGTGATGTTGGAGCTCAAACCGGTGCATCCATTGCTGTATGGATCACAGTGACCAGCTAAGTTCATCATTGGTTTCTCACCGTTT
Source organism: Scutellaria baicalensis (assembly GCA_005771605.1). Lineage (NCBI taxonomy): Eukaryota > Viridiplantae > Streptophyta > Magnoliopsida > Lamiales > Lamiaceae > Scutellaria > Scutellaria baicalensis. The sequence continues at coordinate 26,904,143 of CM016726.1, forward strand.
CCAAATGAAGAAAGGAAGGCTATGATCACATATTTGTAGTTACCAGTGGCACAGGTATCAGCCAATGTCCCTTCGTTTCCATTCTGTCCCCAATAGATCGATATTCCTCCAGCTTCAGATCCCACCACTAGCATTAGCATCACTAGTGGAAGGATTGCTGGTATGTGTGATGATTTCTTGAAATCCATGAATAGGCGATAAAATGTCTTGCTCTATTAAGTGTTATGATTAAACTCTCTTTTGTGGTTAACTATTGTGAAGATTAGCGCCTTAAATAGACATTTTTGTAGCTCTTATTTTGTCTTTGATTGGTGTTTTTATGTCGAAAAACGTGGTTGAACTGTCACTTTGTTTGGACATTTTGAACATATCAGATACTAAACTAGTCTTTGAGATTTCACAGGTCTTTCAGCTGTGTCTCTTCTATTTGACCTATGTTATCCTCAACATTTGTACTTGAATTTATTCTCAGTTTCGCTGTCAGATCCATATTTTTGCCTACAATTTTGGCAGGATTCTGCACATAGCTGACTGCTAAGTCTTAATGTCTGAGATTTCTTTAATTGGCAGGTTGTGATTTTATCAGTAAATTATAAATGCACACAACACGTCACGTGGATATTTTAGTGCTGCTATGAACAATAAGCCCAACTCTTTCTTCCACTATTTTGTCCAATGGGTTAATTACGTAAACTAAAAATAAAAACTTATGAATTTTATTTTTTTTGTTAAATTTCAATCACAATAAGAAACTTTTTTAAAAATATGTAATGATATGGTTCATGATTTTTTTTGTTGTGGTATTTTATCATAAACCTAATTCTTGGCAAGAAATTTGGTAAAGTTTGTGATGTGGTCCTGTGGATGCTGGAATTGTGAATTTAGTAATTTCCTGCTCAAATGAAAATTGTTTATTTAAAAGATTCACAAATACTCGTTTAAGAGAGTCTCACGAATAATTTCCGTGAGACAACAAATATTTTCTTACCCAATAACCCACTCATTTTCATAAATTTATCTGTAGATTGACCCGCTCACGAATAATTGTGGATTCATCTCTCTCTTCAATATTCTCACCCCATATCTTAAATATGTGAAAGTTAGACAATGTCATTTGTTCATTCAATATAAAGTTACTCTCCTGTGCACCATTTGCACGGATCTTGCCAAGCCCGTGCCTCTTTAATTTTTTCACGTGTTTTGATCGTTACCCTCACGTGTCATTTGTTCATTCAATATAGAGTTACTCTCCTGTGCACCATTTGCACGGATCCTGCCCAGCCCGTGCCTCTTTAATTTTTTCACATGTTTTGATCGTTACCCTCATGTTATGTTAGTGTTACCTTCGTGTTATGTGCGTTATGTTAATGTGACCCCAATCTCCAGATTTCATACCTTTAGTTTAAAACCATTGAACTAAAATAACACGAAGGTAACACTAATATAACATGAAGGTAACACTAATATAACATGAAAGTACAATTAACATAACATAAATGTAAAAATAATGTTAATCATACCTTCATGTATGATAGAGTGACCCTCACGTTATGTTAGGGTTACCTTCATGTTATGTTAGTGTTACCCTCGTGAGGGTAACACAGGTAACACTAACATAACATGAAGGTAACCCTAACATTACATGAGGGTAACACTAACATAACATGAGGGTATGACTGCGTTAAGCGAATCTTGGTGGGTTTGACGCACCAACCAGGCGCTTGGGGGCGCGTGAGGACGCATAAAAAAGCGCATTCAGAGACGCATGAAGCGGGTCAACCCGGATCCATGCATCAGTTGTACAAAATATTTTGCCTTCAATATATATTTCAAACGCAACAAAACTAATCTAATAAAACAGAGCAAATTGTTTTTTACGAAAAAGCCCCACGATATCATTCACCAGCACATTGAAAAGTAGATTTCCTATCTCATCATAAGATTGATTCCTTATTTTGGGTAATAATACCTCAACAATAACTTACATGAAATTATAATCATTGAAAAGAAAATGTTCTGAGATACATTTATTTAAAGTTGAGATATCATGGGAGTAGCTTTACAAATGACAACACACAAGTAGCCAGTAGATTTAGCATGCTATACACAATATCTAGTATGTACATTTACACTGCAGATGCCTTGTTCCACAGACTCCAGTTTCTGATCACACCATGTATATATATTCTACAAATTTCAAAATTCGTGAGGCGTAAAGCTTCAAGAAGCTCCTCCAGAGAACCGGGGGCTAAGCATCATTACCTCGATAATTACATCGACTAGGGATGCCATGAAGTGCGTTACAATTCACCCTCAGATCTCACAAGTCTGGTTAGAACAGAAGCTAAATAGCACTTAACAGCAGATAGTTTCATCAATGGCAGAATGTTTGTCATGGAAGGAGATGAAAACTCAAAGTAAGTTGGTTTTGGAGTAGAGGGGCAACCTATAGACTGAAGCATCTGCTCGACACCTAGTACTTGGAACTTTTGAGGTCCGTTCAGAGCAATATTGTGAACTTTGTGCTCGTAGATTTTCCCATCCTTATCAAGCTTGTACTCTGAGGTGCCATCAAATCTGCTACGGCTCTCCCATGGAATTCTTGGAATGCCATGAACAGTCCAACGAACCATTATCAGGTTCTCCACAGGCTGCCACACACTTATAATGTCAACCCATAAGGCCTTAAAAAAGATTTTTCCATTAAATCTTAGTGCCCAGAAGATTGACTTATAGTTCTCGATACCGGAAAAGGTGTTGAGTGGATCTTTGAAGACAATGTCATCCCTATACAGACAACGAACAATCAGGGGTCATCAAACTTTCACATTGGCAAATATTCATTCCTTCTAGTAGACAAAGGAAACATTACTAAACATCTTATTCTCTTTTATGTTATCTTTTTTACCTTTGGCACAACAATATATCTCATACATTCCACATAACAACATATCTCGCCATCTTGTTCAGTAGGAAAACATGTTATCATTGACACAACTTGACAGTTTTGAGAATATCTATAAATTCTTCAAATTATTTTAGTGGATAAAATACCAAAAACTGCAACAAACCATCTACTTCTCTATTAGTTTATATCAGTGTAGTGTATGATGGTAGTAGATTAGTAAGACCATTTTACAAGCTGTACTCCTGATCAGCATCCTTACCAAGGCACACACACATGTATACATATATATTCAAAAGAGAATAGAAGATTATCCTACCACTCAAACTTTTGAGGCTACTGAACACCACCAAATTAATCACATCCAACCATCTTAAAACACTTGAACTATGATTCCCAACATTTTAGAATACAGCCTTCCTATTTCTATGCTTTCGTAGTAATAATCGCTCGTTGTATTCACTTGCTACCACTAGCTGCAAGATACCAGCATGTATTCATTTGCACAACCTTATAGCAGCTCACTGTAATTCAAAAACCAGTAGCCAACCCTTAAAACTCAACGGCTCTAGCATTTTATCATCATATATCTAATGCATCAACCAAGAATTCTTGACAACAAAAGCTGCATCACAAACTTACCCAACATATAAGCAAACTACTAAAATCTGATCACAAACTCACCCAATCACAGCTATCAGAAATCAAACCCTAAAACATAAAATTGAATACCTGTATATATCAAAGCTGAGCTCTCTATAGAAAAGCTCCGGAAACTCCTCTCGGATAGTCCGAATCGCATAACCCGTATTGACATAGTAATCCTGCTTCTTACCTTCCTCATCCTTAGTTTTACTCGACAGAAGGGCCGTTTCACTCTGCTTCACCTGCCCATACAGCAACCACCTCAAATTATCCTCATAATTATCACCATCCCTCAAATTCAAACCCTCCTTTTCCAAATCCTTAACACCGGAACAAACTCTGAACTTCAAATTTCTTCTTCTCGGAATAAACCTCTCCGGCTTTCCCTTTCCGGAGAGCAGGGAAATTCCCGGCGACTGAATCACGAGCGCCATAATTGGGATTGAGGAGAGAGAAAGGGCGACAATTAATGGTAATGTTTTCCTATCTTTGCATCAAAAATGGCATCTTGTCTGATTTTTCTGCGATGCGAATATACGGGAGAGAGGGTTTTGTTTGGATGCAGATGAAAAGTAGGAAATCAGTTGTTGGCAGTGAGGGAGGCGATTGATTGGATAAGTTTTTCCGTTTTTCTTCTTTGGATAATTCGAAAATTAGTAAGGTTTAATTAATTAATTATTTTAATGATTTGGGCTTTTTAGGTTCTGTATTGGGCTTGCTTGGCCCAAGCCCATTATCAATAGTAAAAGGTTGGCTAGTTTACATCCCCATTCGAGTTTCTCTCTCTTTTATATTTTTTATAACGTGAACGGTATGAGTAAACAAAAACTTGAAAGTTCAAAATTAAAAAAATAAAATAAAACAAATTTATAATGATTTAATGAAATAAAATTTGAGAGTGTAGAAAAATGGATGATTCAATAAAAGAAAAGAAAAAGGATAAATCAAGTGTGGGCCATTTGTGAAAATATAGGCAGTGGTCGGAAAGGGAAATGTCCCTACAGACTTCAAATAAAGGGGCCCACTAATCAACTCCAGCCCAACTACCTTTCTGATTCTCATCTTACGACGTCGCTTTCTCCTTTATCTAACTTGCATTTTACTGCGCTTCCCGGGCTCTCTCTCTCTCTCTCTCTCTCTCTCTCCACACACACAGTCATTCCTGACTTAGATTTTTCATTTTTGTTAAAATCGTATATACCTTGCTTAGCTCCAAATCTACCTAGACAAACTTGATTCCTCCAATTACTGCTTCATATCTGTGTTTTTGGAATCTTGTTGTCAATTAAGTTCTACTTTTTTTTTGGTGATTATATTAGGGCTTAATGATTGAATTTCTGTGGAAGTGTGAGTGAAATTCTGTATTTGATGGAGGAGAAGAAAGCTAGCGCGGAGAAGCAAACCATGACGTTTGATGAGATCTCGATGGAGAAGAGCATGAGTTTTGTTACAGCATTACAGGTAAATTTGCTTCTATGTTTAATTTTATTACTTAATTTAATTTCTTGTCATGTTACGGTGAAGTTTCCTTTGGAGAATCAGATATGCGAAACTGGATTGTGTTTGTATTCATTGTGTTCATCTGAGTGGAAGAGAAGAGATAAGAGAATTATATATGATTCTGCTGTGTGAATGCTTCTTAAATTAGCTGAAATCTTGCTCTGCTCATCTTTCTGTATATGTGATCTATCATTTATGTGCTCATTTGGTTAAAAAAAACGTCAACTAATTGCCAATTGGAAGCATGAGTTCTGTAGCCAATATGAAGCTTGTTGCTTCCTCTTTGTGATCCATTTACTGTTTTTCAATCTTCTCTTGTCTGTCCGACCTGTAGCCTCTTATTTTTAGGAATAGTAATGTACCCTCTATCATCTACAGATAGATTTATTGTACATTGTCACTACATAACAATTTGTAGGTATTTTCATAATTTCTGTAATTTTGCAAAGTTCTTAATAACTGATTTCTTCACATTGTTTCTTTAGGAACTTAAGAACCTCAGACCGCAACTGTATTCTGCTGCAGAGTATTGTGAGAAGTCATATCTTAACAGTGAGCAGAAGCAGATGTGAGACTTCTGCTACCTTATCTATGTAATTTTTCTTGACTGTGTTTCTTAGATATACTCCTATGATGATCAACTTGGTTGTATTTACTCTCATATTAGGCTATGTAATTATGGGTTTGCATGTTTGTTTGTTCTATTTTTTTTTTTTTAATTATGGTGCTCATTTTATCGATCAGTGAAGATGGAGTGATCCGTTGCATTTTTGATATGTGGTGCTTTCAATTTTGTGGTCAACAACAAGAACTTCTTGAATTGCAATAACTTTCCTTCGCTTTTCCTTTGCTATGATTGGTAAAAAGGGAGAATGTATTGATTTACTTTGACTGGGAATTTTGTCTATATTTTGTCTTATTGTTCACAAGGTTTCTGGACAATTTGAAGGATTATGCTGTACGAGCTCTAGTTAATGCAATCGACCACCTTGGTACTGTTTCTTACAAGTTGAGTGATATTGTAGAGCAACAGACTATGGAGATCTCATCCATTCATTTGAAAGTTTCTTGTTTAAACCAGGTAACTTTTGCTCTGCCAAATATAGATAATTTTAAAATGTGACTGCAACTGAGATATGTTTTTTTGTTTTTTCTTTTTGCATGCAAGAAACTTCTTACGTGTCAAACATATACGGATAAAGAAGGCCTCAGGCAGCAGCAGTTATTAGCTATTATCCCAAAGCATCACAAACATTATATTTTGCCAAGTAAGATTAAGGCTAGTTTATATAGTATTTCCTTAATAAATTAAAGCCTAGTTTATATAGTACTTGCCTTAATAAATTAAAGCCTAGTTTTTTGAGTCTCTCATCTTTATTATTCTTTGTTCGATCCAAGCTAGATTCCATCAAGAAGGTGCATTTCAGTCCACACATAGAAGCAGATCCTAAGCAATCTATGCTAGTGAGAGGACGTCTTTACCCTTCAGGTGGCTGGTTTTTCAGCATTGAAAAGTTGTCGATTATATAAAGCTGCAAAACAATATAATCTTTGTATCTAACATGCTTTTTTAATGTCTTTGGTTTAGGTGTTTCGGCAGCAAAAACTCTTTCTTGGCATTTGGCCTCAGCGACAAAGTCAACCATGAAAGGCTCCTCATGTGGTATAATGAGGTTTGTAGTAGAATTTTTTCTCGCATGAAATAATTCTTATCTCTGCATCAAGGGGCTTGAGCCCAACAAAAGTGATATTTGCTTGCCTTTTCAGCACTGGTGACTCAAAAATCAACAGACAAAGTTCTCCATTTAACTCATTAGGTATGCAAAGACCAAACTTATATGTGAAAAGCAGATGAAGAATATTCAGCTTGCAGGCATACTCATCTTTGTAAAGTTCACTTTTATCAAGTAGATGGTCAAAAGAACAAGCGAATGAAATCTGCCCCTGCAACAAGAGCTGCTATGCAAACCCTGGGTGTCACAAGACGAGTAATTTCAAAATCCCTATATTCATGCTTGTTTTACATCCTCCTTTCTGTATCTGCTCATCCATATACGAGTACATCATGAACTTCTCCATGCTCTACGTTTGCCATTTCATGTGAATATTGATTTTTGGAAGGTGAAAAGTTTTGCTCGTACATTGGTTGACATTTACTTGGCATATTACCCTGGGTGGGAGGTGGGAGGTGGGAGAACTAGTATAACCCAATTATGAGCTCATCCTGAAGTTTGCCGATTGTATCACTAATACATAACCCAATTATGAGCTCATCCTGAAGTTTGCCGATTGTATCACTAATACAGAGTGATGAACAGTTAACTATTTACTTGAGATTACATGCAATTTTGATGATGAAAAGACTAGAACTTTGCAAATAGTTTGACATAGAGGAACAAATTATTTAATAGGATGATTCTCTTGATATCAGCATGGTTATAGTCTCATCATTCTTTCCATCGCATGATTCTGTGTGCTTATAAGAAATTTCTTTTGCAGGATTATTTAGACGGCTCCAAACCTCTAACTCCACAGAGATCACTTGATAACTCGATTCAAAAGGAGATTGTTCACCCACCTGTTCGTAGTAAGAGCATGCTTTCAGGTTTCTTTGCCAAGCAAAAGACACCTAACCTGAAGACTAGTACATGAATCCTCTGCAAGATGAGCAAAAAAGTGAAGTTTTAGATTCATTAAATATTTGTCTTTTTGAGGAAAATGTCTATATCATATGTCGTACCTTTGCCCATCCGACGCTTCTTTTTTTCCTGTGGATCAATAAACGACAATAAAGTGTAAAGGAACTTCTTGTGCATAATTGATGTTTGCTTGTGTAAATTCGCTTACTAAAGCTTCATTCTATAAGAAACAGGTCTATTTACAGAACAATGATAACAGTTTTATAACTTCTGTCTTATGCTGCATGATTTAGATTTTACTTTGTGTAATCGTAAAAGTTGAGAGGACCCTTTTTTTTAAAGGCTATAACATAATTATGAGAGTTTTTTTAAATAATATCTATTATCTATCTATTATCTATATAAAAGTATGGATATTTCTTACAAAATATGGATTGTCTAATATATTCTTATTAAAGATTTTATTTAAGGTTATTATAGTAATTTATGATTTTCATATTTAAATAATTTTACATTAGAATTCTAAGCCAAAATCATATTAAATTTTCATGAGTGGGATTCTAATTACCTTTAAAAAAAATTTTGAATTTAATTAAATTTAATATAGATTGTATATTTTTATTAAATAAATTATTATCTAAAGTTGATAACAATATAATATTTTTGATTAAAAAATTCATCCTCCATGTGTGAGGCATGTGCTGATACTCGTATATAGTATATATATATATATCTTATTTTAAAAAAGAATTGAAGTAAATCAAAATATTAACATTGTACATGTAGCAAATAAAATTTGATGCTTACAATAAAGATGCATTTGATTAGATTGTAAAAGGATAATATTATATATAAATTAATTAGGAACTTTACCAAACATCTCAAATTCCTAACACAAAAACTTGTGTGAGACAGTTTCACGGATGATTTCTATGAGACGAATCTTTTTTGTCCACTAACTCAACCAATTTCCACAAATTTACACGTAATTGTGAAGTGGAGATTGTGGTTTGACTCATCTCACATAAAATGATCCGTGAAATTATCTCACATAAGACTTACTCAATTCCTAAAGTATACTATTAGAAGTGATTAAATTCACAAGTTTCTTGAACTTTAAAAGAAAAAAAAATCAATTGGCCCATTGTCTCGGCCCACATAATTGGGCTTCTAATAGTCCAGTAAATTCCTGAAAATACAATTCTCAATAAAAATCCCAAATTTGGGAGTGATCAGGGGTTTAGGGTTTACGTTTTGATATTGAGTTGGAAATCTAAACTTGAAGAAAGTTCTCTGCGAATCAAATTTTGAAGATGGGAAAGGCGAAGAAAGCCCCTAAATTTGCTGTCATGAAGAAAATGGTTACGCATAAAGCAATTAAACAGTAATCTTTTCTCCTTCTATTCACAAGCTTTATTTTTGTGAATTCCTGCTTTATTAGTTCTCGATTTCATCGGATTTCGTTGCAGTTACAAAGAGGAGGTCTTGAATCCTAACAAAAAAGATTTGACCAAGGAGAAGCTTCCCAGAAATGTGTAAGTTCTCACTTTATTTTTTGTTTTGTTTTGATGTTATATTTGACGCTTGAACTATGTGTTTGCATGTATTGTTTTTGAATTTCTTTCTCTTTACCTTCATCTTGATTTGATATAATCTAGTAACCTGCCCTTCTTTTCCTGTGAATTTGAGATTTTGAATGCCGGAATATTATTATCTAATTTTTTTTTCCCTCCTAATTTTACATTTGTAATTTGTGATTGAGTTTGCATTTGATTATATTTCAATGCAGACCGCAAGTTTCATCTGCGCTTTACTTCAAGTACAACACTGCATTGGGGCCACCATATCGAGTTTTGGTGGATACTAATTTCATTAATTTCTCCATCCAAAATAAAGTGAGTGCTTCCAGTTTCTCTGTATTCCTTTATGATTATGGTAAATAGCTTAAATTGAATTAGTTTTTGGGGAGATAAAAGAATTAAGGTTCGGGTGTCTCTCTTGTCACTTCTGGACAGTTTAATTATGATGTCTCGGTAACACTTCAGGCTTGAAAGGAAAGTATGGCCCACATTTTGCGAGTGATGATAATTAAAATCTATAACTTGGATAGTAAAAAATGGTAGTATTTAAATAGATTAGTGTATGATAGCTATATTTCTTATACCTTTTGTTTTTTAATGCTTTAAGAAGTATGTTGCTTTCCCAAAGAATACTATTGTAAATTAAAATTTCATTTTCTGGTAATTGTCCTTGGTATTTTTTATATAACTTGCTGGCCCCTGTTAGAATGAAAAGAACTCCAATTTTTGCTCTTGTGTGATATATATCGGACATTGTGATCAAGGTGTGATCAAGGTTTCCTGTTTATTTTAGTTTTTTATTGCTTAAATTTTGTGCAGTTGGACTTGGAGAAAGGAATGATGGACTGCTTATATGCAAAATGTAAGTTATGACACCATTTTTTTAATTTCACAAACCTTCTAACACTCTTCTATGATTTGTATCTCTATCAATTACTTCTCTCTTTTTTCTTCTCTATAGGCACTCCATGTATCACTGACTGTGTCATGGCTGAGCTCGAGAAGTTGGGCACAAAATACAGAGTTGCTTTAAGGCATGTTTTCCTTTACATTATTTGAATATCTTTTCTCTGATATTATTTTAAATTTTTACCTTGGGTTCATGCTGGTGCTTTTTAGCAGAGATAATGAGAGTACTTGTTCTCTTGTTAGTTTATATTAAAAAATTATGTGTATGCATTCTAGTATTGTTACCTTTAGTTTGAAGACTTGATTTTCTATTCACTTGTTACTTTTCTTTTGCCCTAAATCTATTTTGTGATTATGTATGATGCCTTATTTTATTCTAGAACATGATAAGATATGATGTATTATTCTTTTCTAGAACATGATTAGTGATGAACTTGTCCTGTTTCCTATGGTTTTCTTTATCGTTTAAACAGAATTGCTAAGGATCCTCGATTTGAAAGGCTTCCCTGTACTCACAAAGGAACTTATGCTGACGATTGTCTTGTTGAGAGGGTTACACAGGTACAAGTCTTCAATCAGCTGAATCTTGATCTATGGCCTTGATGCTAAAAGTTCTTTTCATCTCTTTTCTGCTCTATAGAATCCTCAAGAGTGCTAAAATGATTGAGTACCTATTTGATTTAAAATGTTTTTTTAAAGTCTTGTGAGGTATTATATTTTGTTGTCCAAATTGATGGGATTACATAAAGTGTTTGAGATGAAACATTAATAGATTGTTATCATGACCAATGAAACAGCACAAATGCTACATTGTTGCAACCTGTGATCGAGACTTGAAAAGGAGAATTCGTAAGGTATGATCAGCTATTATGTAGGACTAGAGTTTTATATTTCTGTTGATTATAGTATTGTACTGAATTGTCATATCTTGAGAGCAATATGACACTTAGTTTGATGAATTGTCAGATCCCCGGAGTACCAATCATGTACATCACAAAGCATAGATATTCCATTGAACGGCTACCTGAGGCCACCATGGGTGGAGGTAGGATAAAATTTGTTTACAAATCTCCTCTCCATTCATTTATAAAAATATCACATCCAATCTATTCTCTTCTTCTATGGTGCAGCTCCAAGAATCTGATGCTAAGATGCTTGGAAGTGGAAGCTCATAGTGTTTTAGCTACTGAGGAGCTTCACAGGCAATCTACAATAGTTCCTACGAAAGACAACACTCTCCGTGCTTCGTTTATATTTGAAGATATCTTTGATGCCGAAAATTCACGAGGTCAAAAGGATGGAAAACTTGGCAGGGCACTTAAAGAAAGTTGTTTCTTTTTTTTTTTTACCATAAGATGTATTCTGCTGTGAGTCTCTCCTGAAAGGTTATCACAATATGGTTTTTGTAATGAACTTGTCCACTGGTGCAATCTTTAGCTTCAAGCAAAATTCAGATTTTCTGATTTAATTCATTTATTCCTAGTATCTGGAACTCCAACCTCCTTTGTAATTCGAAGACCATATCACATTAACTAATATGAATTCACATTGGAAAGCAGCTTATACTTTTTGTTTACATTGTTACAACCAGAAATTGGTACAATCTTGAACATCAGAAGGATGCAGGCTACGTACAAGATCTCAAGCACAATATACAACAATCCTATGCATCCTTCTGAGTGAAAAAATAAAAAATTGTGTAAGAAAACTACTCTGTATATCAAGATCATCACTATCTCAAAAGCCTTGCTTGTAAAGCAGTTGTTGTATTAGACTCCTCTTCTGCAGGCTTCACATATTTTCCCAATACTTTTTGACGAGATCGTCTTTTTATTCGTTGTATTTTATCTTTGCTCTGTTTCTTCTTCCTCTCTTTTTCTTTGTTTCTCAAATTCTTCTCCTTTTCATACATACCTTGCCAGAATACCTCCCCTGTTGATGGCCACAGCCATCGTTTCTTGGGGTGTTCAGAATCGAACTCCTCTGCCAAGTCTTCATCCATGCTCTTAAGAGTGCTGAGCTGGAACCACTTGACCCACATTCGACCCCTCCGCGTACTCAGCTTGTGTTGTTCTTGCACGAATCCTGTCTCTGGGTCGATGAACGCCATTCTTCTTCCACTATGGTATGCCCAAACGTTCACCAGCAACTCGAGCAAATTAGAGTAGCAATGCTTGTCCTGCCAATCATACATGTCAAATATATCATTGATTTGCGGGGATCTTTGAAGGCAATTGTTTTGAAGATTGGTTACCTTTGATAGACTTAGATAACAATGCCCGGTTTTGTGGTGCTCATCGTAGAACTGTGCATCAAGTGCATCCACAAACATTCTACAAACGGGAAAGATTCATTGTTAGCATTTGTGTTTGGACATGAAACCTTGGAAATGAGGATGTGATAGAAGTTCTAACCTTGAAAACATGACGAATTCCAAGAAGGATCGAGTTGGTAAAGCCCAGCAATGCATGACGGACCAGGTGCCTTCGTCTGAAGGCATTTGGGGAAGAGAAGTCACGTTGTGGTTTATGCCATACATCTTTTTAAGAGCCTCAGAGAATGCAAACCTGGTTGTGAACACACAGATGAAACCATGCCCAACGTTCTCCAAGAAATATTGACAAATTTCAAGATATTATGGGATAATAAAAGATGTGAAATTACTAAAATAGAATGATAATCTTACTGGCAATTCCCAGCATTTATCGCATCACAAAATGACCAGAAGTCCTGCTTTGATTGGTATCTCGGGTCTGTATCCAAACGGGCCCAGAAGTACAGCGTGTCTCCATGTCCTCTTGCTTCAATAGCATCAACCAATGATCTTTCAGCAGTTTTAGACAATGATTTCTGCTAAATTTCCATGTTAGGACAGTAAAAATCATTCCTTATAAACAAAATAGCATGACTAAAGAGGTGTGGATAAAAAGGAACCGATATGCAAGAACAAACTATAACCCAATCACATACCATCCTTGCTGTCGCTCTCCAAGATTGGAATCCTATCCAGGCATTTTTATGTACACGGTCAATCCGGTTGGCAATCGCAAAAAAGGCTCCATATTCCTCCAACACATCTCTATAATATGCATTGTTCAATATTGGAAGACGAGCAGGCCCATCAACGTCATCAGCTACAGGTCTTCCACCTTTTCTTGACTAGAATGACAGGTTCAAGCAATAACATCAAGCTAAGAGCTTTATATAAGCTCACTCTACATAATTTCAATGTAACTCTAATTCCAAGAATGTAACATGGGAATTGAGACAAGTATTAACTCACCAGTCGAAGACCTCTATAGAGTGAGGTATGGTGCAAAAAGGGCCAAGTTCCTTCTCCAAAGTAAGGTTCATAGATACAAAGAGGTTGGCCGGTCCTTACAAGTTCTCCTTCATCTCTTTCATGCAATGCACGATCTACCCTTCTGGAGTTTCTGTATACATCATCCCACGTTCCCCGAGGTTGATCGATTCTCTCCTTCAACTACATTCATTTTAAAAGGAACAAATATTTCCACAAAACATAAGTATAAACTCAAGACCGATGCTTTCTCATTATCAATAAGAGGGAATGGCAACTAACCTCTTCATCCTCTCTTCTTTTCCTCATGCTGGCTATGTCAGCATCTCTTTGCTCTTCCCAGATGTTGTATGAAAAGGTATCATTCGTAATAATCAAAGCCAAAGAGTTATCATCTTTATAAGTACGATTGAATTGCTTTTCAATACTGTCCAAAGCTTCACAAATCCTCACACTTTTATTTGGAGAATGGATATCGGTAATTGCCTCAAAATGATGCCACTGCCATTCGGTTTTAAACTCGGTAGGGATCTTGTTAGCAGCATGGGAAAGAGCAACTTCAGATGGGAGCTTGAGAATGTTTTCCAACATGGAAGCATATCCTTCCACACTTTCCGAGACCATCAAGTTTTTAGCTGTACGTTTTGCAAAGGAAGCAGCATTGCCAGCTAAGACAGAGAGTTTTCCATTCGACACCAGTTGAAACATGATCTCTGTCAGAACCTTAATATCCTCCTTTGGGAAAAGAAATCCGTTCACCTTGTCATTAACCTAAGAGTTGATGCCAATTAAGTTAGTATGTCATTCTAAACAAACAAAAGACAAGAAAAGGAGATATTATCATCTCCCTAAGCTATACCATTGTAACAAGGAGAAAGAAGTGTGAAAACTTAATTGAAGAATACATAGTAGATACCTACATATTTACGGATCATTGGTAGATTTGGGGTGACTATAGGCTTTCCAAAACACATGGATTTTAACAAAACGCCAGGGAAAGTATGCTCTTCAAGAAAGGAACCATAAATCACAAGATCAGCAGAGCTCAGAACAATGTCAGCATCTTCATTAAGAGCAACGTGTTTGACTGTTTCATTTGGATACTTCAAGTTTAGCGCAATAGTCTGTGAAAACATATTCAAGACACTATCAAGCATGGGAAAAAACCCAACTCTTTTCTCTCATGTTAATGTAGAAGAATGTAAATGGATTTGGTTATAAGTTGAAACGGAAAGAAAATGCTGTACCTCCACGGCTCTACTGTAGTTTCCTGTGGATTCCCCAGCCAAGATGAAGATTTTAAAATGAGAACTTGAATGGCTTATGTCTGTAAGTACCGGATGCAAAGCCTGCAAAACTAAAGCATGTTCCAGCCATAAACCTTTATACAACAGCTGACTTCCCACAATCACGATAGAAAAATCATCAGCTCCGTTGTTCATCTTTGAATGCAGATTATCTTTGTAAGAAGCATCAATTTATCAGCCTTCCATGCTTCTTCAGGAGACCCAGGGATGACAAAGTAGTTTCCGGGATCACATGCCGAGTAGGCCACCTAAAAAAAATACAAATAGAAAGCACTACCAATAACTAATCGACCAATCTGAATTTTATCACTCACCCAAGTTATTAAAACTAAAACAGCCCAAAATACAGCTCTTATCTATGACACAAATAATGTCAATCATCACTACCTACTTATTGGTCCATATCCCCTAACTGGAAACACCTTATCAAGAAATGAATAAGTACCGGCAGAATATAGTTTGGGAAGACAACAACTGTGGCTCGGTGGAAGACTTTTCTCCAGTTATCAACCAGCTCAGTTTGGCCACTTGAAACAAATTGTCTCAATCGTATGGCAAGTGTTTCTTCATGGATAGTCCATACAACAGGTACACTTCTAAAAGGTTCTGCATGAGGCTGCAAGAAGTGATATCCTTATTTCATATGAAAAGTTAAAGTTGACTAAAAAGACACAATCTTACAAGGAAATGAATGAAGAAGAAGGAACAAGCAACCACCAAAAGTTCAATAGTACTCAATAGTTCAATAGTAAATGCTACAAAGATGAGAAAAAGAAGAAAACACCAACTCTCAAGGGAATTTGATTAAGATTAAGTGAAGTGAAGATACTTACCTAGATAAGATATCCACAGCTTTGAGAGAGTTCACGAGTATGCCATGATAGCTGCAAAGCACAGGAAATTAATTTAGAACAAACACAATTCCCTACTTCAAATCTCTTTTCTCTTTGTTTGGATTAAAAAATCATCTAAACCTTCTTGTTCAAGCAACTAGCAGGCCATTGCAAGAGAAGCTACCTCCAGCTAGTGGGCCTAACTACTACGCAGAATTAATCTTAAAATGCAATCGGATCATCTAAGCAAGTCAATTTACAAAAAAAAGCTCGTGAATATAAATATTGTCGTTCTTGAAGATGGAACTAGGAGATGATTGGTAAAAAACTAATTCAAATATATCTATTGTCAAAGATGAAGTTATAAGATTGGAAAAGGCATTTAAATTCTTGAGAATAGAAATAATTAAATAGGATCAAAAGGTTAGTTCAAATTCATCAGAATTGACAGTTAAGAATAAAAATGTGTTAGTAGCTTCTGAAATCCTAATTCTAAAAGAACTAATAACAAAACACAAAGCCGATAAGAAATAGATTTATCTGACAAATTAAGGATGGTGTGCATACTTTGACCAATCTACACTGAACTTCAGGTTCTCGTCTGCAGTGATCACACTGAGAGGAAGCCCTACCTCTGTCCAAATAGCATGTACAGGACCATCTTCTAATGAGAATACCTACAAATAACAAAAGATAAATCAAGCTAACACCAACATTATTAAATAAGGCAAGCTGCAAAAACTTATGCACCATGATTTTGGTAAGTTACAGCAAATAGAATTCCCACTGCCTATCCATCTATTATACATTGAAAGCTCACTAAAAGCTTTTCCAAGCATCCTACGATTCTATTAGCTATATCCAATGCAAAATCAGAGCTAAATTTCAAAAAAAAGGATTGTTATCCTTGGTGAAAATCTATAGGTGTTACTACTTCCATGGTAAACCACAACACACAATTGAGATGCATCAAACTAGTTGTCGCACTTTGTCTTCCTTCAGTTATATCCACATTCCATCACACTATCAATATGCACAATGCACTAGATGGATGTAACAAGTGATTTCCAGAAAAAGCATACAAGATACAACTAACAAAAACTCAACCAGAGATTCTGGACCATCAAGATTTTCCATAATAACAATAGCCGTAAAAACGAAATAAAAAAAGGGTTAGTAAATTACCTCAATTTCGTAGCCAATTTCTCTCAACGCACTAGCAACAGTAACCATGAGTATCTGATGTGGATCAACCCACAGATCTGCAAAGACCTAAAACCACAATCCAAACACCCTTTTCAAAATACTGCTCCATATCAACAAGATACAACCTATAAACTAAAACTACTAAAAACCTCAATAAAATTCTGTTAACAAAATAAGAACTTCAAAAAAATAAGAAACCAATAAACGATGCTCACCAATGCAAGCCTGGGTCTTCTGTAGCCAAATCTAGTAACCATTCTTGAAGAAGCACTTCCATTAACATCATTAGAATCCTTTCGAAACTTATCCAAGATTTTCAAGGGCTCAAACTTCACATTTTCTCCAAAATCCAACTCATTCAAGAATGGCAAATCTTGAACACTCCCTCGACCATTCTTTCTAAATAAACTTCGAATCTTATCAGATTTTCTTTCATAATCTGTGATAGAGCCCGGCAGAAAGAATATCTGAAAGAGGAAAATGAAGAAGAAGAAAACAGAGACTGCGCAAATCAACTGCAAGTAGTTAATCTTCTTGAAGAGCACCAATCTTGCAAATCTTGATCTGCATCTTTGGCCCCAAGACCCATGAACACTACTCCTAAGAGAAGAAGAACGCTGAACATGGTGATCTTTCTTCAATGGCGACCTACTTTCAAGTGAACCCATTTACAATTCCATCAAGAAACCACTGAACATCAATCTTTACGGCCACGCATTGGAAGATATTGAATCTACATAAATGTATGAGGAAAATAGCTGTAAGCCAAGAAAGACAGCTCTTTTGGAACGATTTGGATTTGTTTATATATTTGTAGAGGCGAGAGTGTTCTGGTTTTACCGTTTTTCAACTTTTTATGCCATTTCTTTTTCTACAATAAAGAATTTAAGTGGACACTCAGAGATTTCTTGAGAGAGAGAGAGAGAGAGAGATGCATTTATAGAGCGAGAGAGATGGAAGCATAAAAGCTTAAGCGCGTGTCGGTGTACGTGGCAACGGTCATCATAGAATCTCCAAAAATATGTATAAGAGATTTGTTTCCATAATATGATCATTTTGCCAAAATATATTAGGATTTACTTACCATATTTACATTTAACTCCTTTATCATCTATTTCGAGTTTCGATTTAAGTCTTCTGTTTTTCTTCTCTTCTTTGTAAACGAAAAATTTATGACTACTATCTGAATAATACATTGGGTAAACCTTGTTACCTATATAATGATAATTTGGAAAAATAAAGTGTATTAGATATTGGCCTTTGTTTTCCATTATTATATAAGAAATGCTAAGAGAATACATATAAATATAGCATGCACGATTGTGTTGTAGAAAATCAAACATGGAAATATAAATATAAATATTCTACATTAAATACTACCTCCATCCCAAAATAAATGACGTTTTAGCAACTAAAATTTGTTCAAAATAATTGTCGTTTTCGTATTCCAAAGCATATTTATATGCAATATACCAAATATACCCCTATTTACTCATCTCAAATTAAATGTGTTAAAGAGATAAAAACAAATCATTAATTAAACTTAAATATGGGTAGATTGGACTTTTTATCACATTTCTTAATATATGTACAAAAGACTAAAACGTCATTTATTTTGGGATGGAGGTAGTATATATATAGCTGGACATAATTTGCTTTTGAAACTGCATAATAGAAACTACACTATAATTTCAAATGTTTTATTTATTATAATATCACGTTTCAACCATGTTTTGTTTTACTTGTGAGGTAAATTACAATACAAGACTAAAGTTTGAAAAATCATAGGGAGTGAAGTGTAAAAGAATTTTTATGCAATAAAAGAGTGGGTGAGACATTATATGATCAATCAAAACACAAATTACAAGAACAAATGACAGATAAGACACTAAAATAAGAGAAGGTAAAAACATGAGCACCTGGGATTTCTTAAATCACACTTAACCTCATGTTTATAAGCATATTATAGAATTAATAAAAATAGCTAAAAAAGCTAACATGAATAGTTAATAATCACCCATTAAAAACTCTCAAATATTCATACAGAGAATTAATATGGTCCAAACAAACAACATGAAGAGAT
This sequence comes from Scutellaria baicalensis, assembly GCA_005771605.1. Classification (NCBI taxonomy): domain Eukaryota; kingdom Viridiplantae; phylum Streptophyta; class Magnoliopsida; order Lamiales; family Lamiaceae; genus Scutellaria; species Scutellaria baicalensis. The sequence continues at coordinate 26,923,051 of CM016726.1, forward strand.
CACATGATGATATTATAAAGGAAATGGAACAGTTGGGGTCTAACCTCCAACTGCTCCACCAGTTTCACTTCTTTAGACTTCTAACAAAACTAAACCACAAAACAGCACCATTAATAATTTGAAGGAAACGTAAATATAACATAAAAACTCATGTGAGACGAGTCATTTTTACCTATAAATTAATTAAACTCATTTTTCCAAATTTTTATATGAATTATTTATTAACTGTGAGTTATAAATTAATTCGTCTCAAGACCACTCTAGATATAAATGCAGTAAACGAAAGCTGTTTAGTTTGTTGATGAATCTCCAAACAGAATAGGAGATTCTGATGACTCGCAATGACGACATAAACCTCAATAAAATCGAAGTGATTATAAGGATTTCCTTCAAAACCCAAAGCCCACAACATTACTATAATTGAATATTATTGGAACTTAACAAAGAAAAATCATCTGTTTATGAATTATATTTGAACTTGGGTCTGCCTAACTTGTTTGAAATTTTATTTTTACGTGTGGACGCAGTCGATGTTTTAATAAATTACATCCCACTGTATGCCTTGTGCACAAACAAAAGGTTAAAATTCATCTTTCAGCCAAATATTTTTATCAATTTAACATAATAATTAATGTTACCTATAGGCTTAGTTTAATGACAAGTGACAAGTACAATTACATGAATTCGAACCACTATAAATATCAAAAAACTTAATTCTACACATCATTTCAGTAACTTGTAACGCTTGGTCCCATCCTAATCCATTTTATCTAATAAGTAATATATTTTGTCATGTACATCGAATCATCATCATCGTGGTAAATTGTAAGAAATATTGAAAGGAAAAATGGGGTACAAACACAAATCGTATTTTCATGAGTTTGGAAATAGAAGAGGAGATTTCGATGAGTCAGTAGTGACAAGATTAATCATATTAATGCTGTCCGAGGTAGACTGAAAATCATAGTCCTCATAAACCTCAATAGAATGGAAATCGAAGTTTTCATTCTTTGATGATTCATGAATAACACAACCTTCTTTCATCCTTTGAATCCCTTCCAATTCAGCTGCAACTTCCTTCATAGTTGGCCTCATCTTACCAGTCAAGTTCAGACATCTCCTAGCCAGCTTTGCAACCGCCACGATTTCCTCCGACGAACCCTCTTTACGAACCTTAGGATCAACGATCTCAAACAGCCGATCTTCCTCCATCGAATGCAAGAAATGTATGACTAAACTCCTTCCAGACTCATCTCTCACCGCTGAGATCGCTTTCTCCCCTGTTAATAGCTCGACCATCACCACTCCAAAGCTATAAACGTCGCTCTTTTCTGTAAACTGGCTCGACTGGAAGTACTCTGGGTCCAAGTATCCAAAGGTTCCGAGCACTCTGGTGGTCAGATGGGTTTGGTCGATGGCGATTGACCTTGATGTCCCGAAGTCTGAAACCTTTGCTCGATACTTATCGTCCAATAGTATGTTTGTCGACTTTATGTCTCTGTGGTATATAGGAACCGAGGCTGCATAGTGCAGGTAAGACAGAGCTCCTGCCACTTCTGTTCCAACTCTCATACGCATTTTCCACGACAATGGGAAGGTCTTCGTCGTTCTGATCATGGACGTGTTGGAATAATGTACCGTTAGGAACATACTCGTATACTAGAAGAGGGACTTCTGTTTCAAGACAGCATCCTAGTAGCTTCACAATGTTCCTATGGTTAATCTGGGACAGAATCACAACCTCGTTGACGAACACATCAAGTTCAGCTTCATCCACTTTCTTGGACTTCTTAACTGCCACGATTTTCCCATCAGGCAGCATTCCTTTGTACACAGTGCCCTGTCCACCACGGCCAAGTATACGATTATCATTGTATCGATCAGTGGCTAGTGACAACTCTCTCGACGTAAACAGCTTGACTTTGTCGACCCCAGCCTGAATCAGAAGACAGCTGCTGTTGCAATAAGACACCACCATTGCGCTTAAAGAACTTCTTTTTACGGTTAGTCTTGATTCGTTTCCTTATCACCTTCGCGAATATCCAAGCCCCGCCAAGAAGAAGCAGGGCCCCTGTTGCACTGCTAATGCCAATGGTGGTTGATCTCATCTGGTTCTTCTTCTCTTCTGAAATCTTACATGTGAAAGACCCTATTGTGTTGATGCAAGTACTCCCAATTATGTTTGCACATCTATTCAACGTTGTATTCACAGTATTACTAGTGCTATTACTACATTCATCGATGTCTTGGCAGCCCCCACCAGGCAGATAAGGGTTTCCTTCAAAGCCAGGCGCACAATAGCAACGAGTGATGCTGACTGAATCACCAGCAACATCATCCAATAAGGGTGAATTCAACACACTCTCGTTCACGCAGCTAACAGGCCATTTCAGATCTTCTTTGGATACATTGAATTCCCACTCGAGGACCATGGGGATAGCCCCAAATGACACGTCAACTGGATCGGGATACTTTCCGGTGGTGATATTAGCAAAGAGAGTGGAATAGTCTCTGGCTAACCATCTGCGATCGCTTATGAAGGCATATCCACAAACAGTTGGTGTGCGACTAGAACCCGTTGAGTAAAAGATCTCCGGCTCGAGATATTTGGAGGGGATGGAGGTCTGACAGCAATTGGTGCCGGTGCAGCTGGGCACGCCGCCGTTTCTGCAAATGGGGGAGCAGCCTCCGAAGGTTGTCTTATCCGGATCGTCGTAGTCCAGCAACGTGACCTCGTTTTTGCAACCGACGACGACCAGGCTGTTGTACAGAGAGGAGTAGCGAAACGGGGTGGAGCTGAGGATTTCTCCGACGAGGATGACCTTGTTGCTGGAGTTGCAGGCCAAAGGGAAGACATTTTGCCGCACTCGGACATACTTCCTGTCCAAAGAGAATTGCAGTGCTTCTAGCTTCAGCTTCTTCAAGTTTGGCGTCGGAGGATTGGTGGTGCGATTACAGACCACCGTGAAATCAGCGGCGGCGCTGCAGCGGGAGCCGATGCCGAACGGATAGGGGATGGTGATCGTACTTCCATTTCCACATGTTTGAGGGCAATTAGGCTTCGACAGAGATGTTGATTGAGCCGCCGCCATTGATAGACATAGGGATTGAAGGATGATGAAGATTAAGGACGACCCCATTCTTCGTTCACTGCACAAAATATGAGTTTAATTTATGATTATGATTTTTATGAATATTATGATTACATAATATATATACATATATATAATACTTGGTTTGGTGTAGTTCTTTTGAAATTTTAATTTAGCGTGTCTGCACTTGACTTAGTCAAGAAAATTTATTTATTACTCTGTATAAAAGTTTTAATTAATGTATTTTGATTACTCAATTTATTAATAACTGTTTGTCCGATAATCTAACGTCATTTAACGAGTTTTCCTAAATGCAAAATCCAATACAGTGATTTTTGGCCATGCAAGAATTTTTGTTTTATTCTTCTTTTGAAGCATAGATTATGTAAGACTGTAGAAAGAAGATCGAACATAATATGTTTGGACGCATGTTATTATTGTTCTTTTCCCTTCAAGGTTTTAAGATATTTATTTATATGTCTATTAGTTAGTATTTTATTTTAATTCAATATAATTTAATTATGTAAGAGGATTAAATGTAATGTCATCAAAAATAGAAGAAATATCAATATTTATATAGGGTTATATAGATGATAAACCTTGACTAATGGGTGCAGAACATATATTCTGTTAGGATCTACTTCAAATGAATTCTCAGTCATGTTTTACTAATGTATTATAGTTTTTTTTTTCATAAATTAGGATTGAAATAAAGCCAATTATCAATATTGTATTTGAGAGATTAAGATTATCAATTTAAGCCATATAAGACGAATACTAAATAAAGACTCGCAAAATTGAGGTTCTGTATAATATCTCATAATTCAGAATTATTTAAAAATATTTCAATAGTGTTTTATTAATTTATCTTATGCGTGAGACATGAACGATGATGTGTTATACATAATACAATAGCAAAATTCTGAACATATATAATTAATCGATTCTGTTGTCCCAGACCTTGAACTGATAAGAGAAGAAAAGTCCTGAATTAATTAAATCTTAATGAACTTTATCCAAATGTGTGAAAGGCAAATGCAATATCAGTCCAAAAAAATGGCATATTGAATGTTTGATGAGGTCTAACATGAAACGTTAATTTCATATTGAATTATTCGTTTAATTGCAATCTAAGCCAACAATTTTAATTCCACACGTATTTAATTCATATTAGAATTGTCATTACCTTTACTATTACATGACACGTTTTCTGTATTTAAAGTTTCGATCTCCATTAAAGTTCATCTCAACCATCAAGTTATGTATTAGTTTATGATTAATATTATTCTGCAATATATTTCAAAACAATAAATAATTGGATTTGGCCCACTGGATCACTCAGAAAAACTAGTTTAGAATATGTTGGGTTCATGGGTTAGGCCCAGTGGGCCAAAAACACTGTTTACACATGGGCTCGGCCCAAATAGGTTCGCATCACCAACCTTTTTGAAATGTACAATGTTTCAACTTTGAACCATATTTTTCAACCAAAAACCAAGAATCCAATTATCCAATAATAATTTCATCGCAGCAAATAAGGTAGAGAGAGCAGTCGAGATATGATTTGACTTAGAGTAACACTTGTGTGCGCTGGGCACGGTACTCCCAAATCAATCATCATATGGTGTTAAATATATATCATGTATATACTCTTCCGGTATCACATGTATACTCTTATATGCATATGATACTTGTAAAATATATTTATAACATCAATAAACATAACACCTATAGAATATATCTATAACACCTGAAGAACATATATATAACACCTAAATTCGTGTCCCTATGTGCCCCAGAGTATATAAGTTTTTGCCTTTGACTTATGTTTGCCACAAGATGAAAGAGTATGGGTGTCACATTGTGTTGTGAGTGATCTCTCGTGTTTTGATGAGAGATGATTGTTTTTTGGTTATATTGGTGAAGCTATAGAAAAATGTTAAACTATGAAAAGGCGTTAACTATTATGAAATCGCTAACTTCGTTTTTAGCAGTAATTAATGAGAGGGGTCATTTTGGAGGTCTAATGAATCTGATCTGACACGTGATTTTTGTGATTGGGTTTTAAATCCTATCCCAATATCTGTTTTCATTTTGGTCCAATTTCTTGTTACTCTTTTTTTTAGTTATTTCGATGCCAAACACAATCCCTTTTATTTGTTTTGAGAAAATAAAAAGGGATTTTATCGATTTTATCTGGTGGTGTTATTATTTCCCAATTAACTGTAAATATAAGTAATCACCATTTTTAAAGTTCAAGGTCACTCCACAATATAAAGATGTTATTTTTTCATGATGTGGATAAGATAAACTCATATTATTTGTTTCATCTATTTTAATCTATCTATTATTTAAAGTTATTTTGAGCAGAGTAAGGAAACATTTAGTGATTATGATTACTGTACATAAAATGAACCCAACATCCCTTTTGGAGTACCTAAAGATAGAGTTTTTTACAACGTTGAGTATGTATAATAAAATGAAATCTAATGCAGAAAACAAGATAATAACAAGAATTGAAGGGGGAAAAAAGTTCATACTTCATAATAATCCAAAAACAACAGATAAATTGACACGAACTTTATATTTCTAAAATCGACAGTAATTTCAAGATAATATAAAGTAATACTTAAATGGAAAAAGAAAAAAGGAGACAGAGTTATATGTATATGTGTGTATATATCAGAGAAATTTATATGAGATGATCTTATAGATAATTACCGTGAGATGGAGATTCATTGTTTTACAAATCAAATATGACTTGTATGTTGTAAATTGTGAATTCACTCATTTCATCCAAATTAATTCCTATTGAAAACGTGATGAAATAAAATGGCAAGTTTAGAGTTTAGTCAAAGCGGGAATGATGAAGTGATCATATATTGAAGGAAATATGGTGCAATTAAATCTATGTAGTGGTGTCATTGGATGTGGTGAATCTCAGGAACGACCCCGCAAATCACAACCACTCACTTTTTTCCATATTATTTTACACAAAAATTAATGTGAGACGATTTTATTGATAGGTTTTGTGGAACGGACTTATGGATAGGTTCATATTTTTGTGAAACTGTCTCACACAAGTTTTTGTGTTATGAATTTGAGATGTTTGGTAAAGTTCCTAATTAATTTATATATAATATTATCCTTTTACAATCTAATCAAATGCATCTTTATTGTAAGCATCAAATTTTATTTGCTACATGTACAATGTTAATATTTTGATTTACTTCATTCTTTCTTAAAATAAGATATATATATATATATTATATACGTATCAGCACATGTCTCACATATGTAGGATGAATTTTTTAATCAAAAATATTATATTGTTATCAACTTTAAATAATAATTTTTTTAATAAAAATATACAATCTATATTAAATTAAATTAAATTCAAAAAAAATTTATAGGTAATTAGAGTCCTACTCATAAGAATTTCATATGATTTTGGTTTAGAATTCTAATGTAAAATTATTTAAATATGAAAATCATAAATTACTATAAGAATATATTAAACAATCCATATTTTATAAGAAATATACATTCTTTTATATAGATAATAGATATTATTTAAAAGAAAACTCTCATAATTATGTTTTAGCCTTTAAAAAAAAAGGTCCTCTCAACTTTTACGATTACACAAAGTAAAATCTGAAGGCAAAAACTTATATACCCCTGGGGCACATAGAGACACAGATTTAGGTGTCATATACATGTTATTTAGGTATTATCAAGGACGAAAATATCGATTTTGGTGCATGTATCGGTACCTTAAATTTACGGAAATATCGGTTTCGGTGAAAATATGATAATTTTTAAAAAAATCACAGAAATATTGTAAAAAAATTAGAAAATATATCTGGTAATTTACATAATGTTATAACTAACATTCATACATAAATTGAAGTTAAGATTTCAAATAAAAAATATAATTACAACAAAATGAGAGATAAACTAATATATAGAGTGATAATATGATAAATTTTGTACAAAATTTATTTATGAACTAATAATAGCATGAACTCCTATGAGGTTCAAATAAATGAGATGACATGTCATCTTGATAGTAGTGCACTAAGTGTATAAGAGGCATGCATGTGAGTGACAAAATTTGACATTTTGTGGCCATTTTTACTACATAAAACAAAGTAGAATATTTTCAATAGCTTTAAGACAAAAAAAAAAAGCACAGGTGGCTGCTGCTATAATCTAATTAAGAAGTTCAAAAAATTCATGAAATAGATGGGAAAAAAATGCATTTGGCTGACACATAAACAAACCGATATTTTACCGAAATATCACCGATATAAAATCATCATATTATGTCTACAGCTCATCGAAACTGAAACGCGAACGGAAATGGACCGATATATCGGTAACATTTTGACGAAAAAAACAACACCCCGTTTTTATATCGAACATAGAATTTTAGCGAAATTTCGGCGATATATCACCGAAATTTCACGATATTTTTGTCCATGCTACAGAGAAATGGGAGTACATTTTTTTTCTTCCGTATTTATGAAATGAAAATATTTTAATTTATATGTTGCTCGATATTAAGTATAAATTATTGAATATAAATAATTATATGCACATAATAACAACATAAACACCCTATTTGAAATGCTATTTAAAATAAGTAAAAGACCGTTTAAAACATGAGATAAGAGCAAGGATGAAAATATCGATATCGCATGTCGTATCGCAACTTTGATTTTACGGATATATCGATTGATATATCGATATCGTGTATTGATATCGCAAAAAAATTGAAAAAACAATAGAAATCTTATTAAAATTCTGGAAATTTAATATGAAATTTGAGGGATTATTTTTACACTTCATTACACATATATTCCACTCAAAATCACATTAAAATATAATATATTTAAAACTAACATATAGATAATAAGCATTATAAATACTGTTTTTCGAATGAAAACCGATAATATATTACATAATATAAGACAAAATTACTAAAATTACATCACATAATACACTAGTACCAAATGATTATAAAGTTAATATAAATATATTATCAAAACAAAAAATCAATAAGTTCAACTGAAGTTATAATTTCAAAGTAATAAAAGTCATAAATATTCAAAGTCATACAACTAGAATATGTAAATACATAAAATTTTACTAAAACTAATTATAATAATTAATTGTAAATACACAATTACAACATTACATTTTACATACCAGTGTTTCACTATAACATAATTAATTGTAAAATTATGATTTTATAATAAACTTCTATAAGTTAACTAAATGCTTCACATAACATATACATAATTAGCACAATTAAATATAGCAATTTACAATATACCAACAAAATGCTATTTTTATCAACTAAAATGAAAAACAAAATAAAGAGATTAAATTTACATACCAATTCGTAGTTCTTCAAAATGACAATTGAGTGATATATATAGTGGTGCAAGTATTTCATCTCTAATGTCAATGTCCTTTATCCAAAAAAATAAATAAATTAGATACATTAAAATAGTCATAATCTATAAAGTAAATAATTAAAATTAATTTAATCAAAAATGTTGGGAGAGAGTTAGTGATATCATACCTTGAACCTTAAAATGTATGATAGAATGTTCATTTGCATTTATCTTCTTATATAGAGAAATATATCATGTAAAAAAATTAGAAAAAATAAATAAACGAAGTAATAATTGGTTAAATGAGTGGAAATTTCAAAAAGCCACAAAATACACAATACAAAGTAAAAAAAATCACATAGTTTAATTTTTTGAATCAAAATCGCTTATTTTGATATACATGCGATATTTTGCGATATATCCACGATATTTCTCAATTTTAATCAAATTTTGTACTACACTGAACCGATATCGAAATCGATATCGATATTTTGCGACATATCCGCGATACTCAGGAAAAAAAACATTAACACCCAATATCCGTATCGCAATATCCGTGTCCGTGATATATCCGCGATATATTCGCGATATTTCGCAATATTTTCATCCTTGCATAAGAGGAAAGTAAAAAAAAAAAAAAACTGTTTTAGTAAAGCGAGAAATAAATTGAAAAAATTAAAATGACGATTGCTTTAAATGGATGAGTTATTTTGTAAAGAACATCATTGTTCTATTATTTTTTTCGTGTGTATTGATTTGAAATTAAAAAATAAATGAAATAATTTTTAGGGTGACTTGACAATTAAGGGGCAATTAATCCTATAAGCAAGTCTTGTTACTAATGAAGGGAAGAAAAATGTATGCTAATATGTTAAGGAAATAGGGAAAAACATTTCATGATTGAACCTAGACATCTCTCAAGTGCTACATTTTAAATTACAAATTAATTGAGTTCGTATTATGTGTGCATGTGCGTGAATATATTAATCAACCATTTTTATTGCAGCTTCTAAATGAATGTGGTTGGTTTTTAGGAAAAACATTCTTGAGTTTCATAAAGGACAAAAAAAACAAGGGAAATGAATTAGAAAATAGAAATTAATTAAATGGAAGTGAGGCATGAGTCATGATTACTTATAATGTGGCAAAGAGGGTTGGCTGGCATGCTAGTGCCTCATACCACTTTAATTTACTGTTTTTATTTTTATATTGCACTATATATATATCATTAATTTCATTTTTATTTTAAAAGATCAAATTATTTTGATCTCACAAATCTTGAAGTCAACATGTGCACCACATGGAAATGTTAAAATTCCCACAATTGATAACTATACTGTCGACGTGTAATGATTTCATCCACTTGTCATATGAAAAGTGAAATTAATTGATATGTTAGATTTCAACGATATACACATGTTAATGTACCTACTATGGATAGAATAATAACTGTTATATTTGAGTCCCAAATGCTTTATGATTCCCATGCTTATGCCGACAATAAAAGGTCAATTGATTTATTTAGTCGTAATTAATTATATTGTCCTTTCGCGTCATGCAATTTGCGATATTAAATAAAATAATTTTGTTCATTGTTATATATGATCCGTTGAAAGTGAGAAATGATATTTAATCAATATTTTAATTAATGCCCTGTTTTTAATATATAGTCTTGATTTTATTGGGATTTGCATTGGATGGCATATTCCATGTACGTCTTTCTTCTATTCTCTTATTTGTACTTTTTATATGGAGGTTTCTTCCTATGTCATAAAGCAATGAAGAAAATCATATTAAATAGTATGTCTTGATTAATATTATATTGTGCTTTTGATTTTTTATATTTGAATGATATAATTGGATGCCCTGACTAAAAGTCAAATAGGATTATTGAATACATATTAACCTTGTCACTAATACTTTTACAAAAAAATATTTATTCGCAAACAAAATAAATGGTGATTTGGGGGCATGAAAGTCATTGTTGCTAGTTGATGTTGATTAAGTAGGTGAAATAATCAAAATTAGCTGTCTTGTTACATCACATTCTCAATAATGAACAGTAAATTAAATCTTCAAATATTTGGAATTTGTCTGCGTACTTTTTCGAATTTATATCTTTCTTTATTCCATATGTAGTCACTATCATGTTTATTTACCTAATTCATAATATCTGACATGATTATTTGGACGCATTATGTAACAAATTATATCAGTTTACATTTTATGTACTCAATTTGATTTTTTTTCCCTTGTACAATTAATATATATATATATATTAACAGTCAGATAAAAATTTATTAAAAAAGAAAGAAATTGGGTATGAGGAAGTACAAAAACATTACTTTACTACATTACAATACGAGTAAGAAAAAGAAATAAAGGAGAGAGAGATAAATCAAAGTCCAATACATTCTCTATGATTGATTAACCAATCTTAAAACAAAAAATAATAACTTGTGACCAATTTAATAACAGACCAACTCAAAAAACGTGTCTTGATCTCGTCAACAACTCTTAGTAGTATGACAAACTTTTTATTGCTAAAAATAATATATACCTCTTGCAAAATTAATGCTGTATTAAGTACACTAATCTCATAAAACATCTTATAATTTATTAAACACATTAAACATGTATATCATGTAGTGTTTAATTTTCAAAATAATACAAAAACACCATTAAATTATGCATAAAGTCAGCCACCTAGCTACATAAATGTTGTAGCAACTACTGCTGATTTTAATTAGCTGTAATTGTGGTGGTCATCAATTATTTTTTAGCGATAGCTCATCAACTAACATACTGATTTAAAAGAAACTACATATATAATTGCACAATAAAACATTGATTTGATACTTTGACATGATAAAATAAAATAAAATAATGAGATGGTATAAATTAATTTAATTCACAACTTTTAGCCCTCTCCAATTTAATCGATTCAAAGGGCACTTATCATTAAAAACGTTTTGAATAAAATGATTAGGTATTCTGTCACAACATTCTGAAACTAATTGCATTAAATATCTATAAGTTTACCATATAAATTAACAAATTTTAAAAATTGCACCAACAAAATCCCTCGAAAATACAACATACATATTGATAATAAGTAAACTTCGAAATTCTCTCAAGAGAAATGAAAATCGAAACATAATTAAATAGGAGGCCATAAATAGAGGCAAGGACTGTAAAGTTATGTCCAAAAATAACATTTGGTCATGAGCTTAGATAAGTAACGTCGTACTCAAAATTAATAGACCTGTCTTTGTTAGAGTAGATGTCATAATTTTGGTGAGCCTATGTTCCAGTTTATTTAAAATTTAAGCCGTCACAGCTAGCCTTTATTTTTTTGAAACAATCAATAATAAAGTGAAGAAATTGACAAATCCACTACTCCAATAATAAAATTAATAAATAAAGAGAGAGAAATATATTTTGTTCCACCAAAAGCAAAGAATTAGATAGAGGTTAGGTAAAGCATGTCTATTGGACGACATCTCTTTAAACTAACAAATAATGGAATCATAAAGTTATAATCGCATGTACTAACTACTAATACTATATTCATTTAAATCAACAATATGAAAAAAAGGCAAAAAAGACAAGATTTCCTTGGTGGGCCACTAGGCCCAAAGTGTGTCAATGAAGAGCAAACCTAAAAAATCTCATATAAGTATTAGTTCCTCCGATCCGGTCGAAATTGTCTACTTATCATTTCGATTTGTCCAAATCTAATTTGTCAACCCATAAATGGTAAAACAATTATAAAGTAAAAAGTAAATTTTTTAAGCAAAAAGTAAGAGTCAACTACGTTTTCTTAAGTTCCGTGCCCGATCAAAGTAGGCAACTTCGACCGGGACGGAGGGAGTATATCAAAGTTTTAATTTTGACTTAGTTATTAGTTTAATTATAACATGTGTGTATAATTACTAATGACAAACATGCATTCAAATTAAATTCCCATATTTGTCTTCGAGTATGTATGCTCTCAAATTTATATATAGACTTACATGATAAATGTATTAGTATAGAGTGCTCTTTCAATTAACACGAAAATTTCGATATCTAAAAGATAATATGCTGATAAAATGTTTTACGAGAAGTGAAGAAGAATAATGATATTCTTAGTGTGTTAAGAAAATCCAAGCTTTGGAAAAAAGAAATAGTTAGGTTTGAATAGAAGGATGATAAAACAATCACAAAGTCCAAGCCATGATTCAAGACTCTACAAAAGTATTGCAATATTGGATTTGCATATTATCATCATTTATTTGAAGAAAATAGAACACATGAAGAAAGTGTGCACTCACACCACTAAAGTACTAACTTTCCCTTTAATTTTAATTCTTTCAATTTAAGTAAACTTTTTATCTGTTCTAAATTGAATAATTAAGTTTGATATCTTTCTAGAAAAGTGAAGAGTTCCCTTAATAAATGGAGTTAACAAAATGTGGTCACATACCTCTCTTTTATTAGCGTGATCTCTAATATGACATTTTTATGTGAAGTAATTAACAAAGTAATACATTTAAATCAAAGGTAATAACATTCTTTCAAGTAATACGTTTTTAAATCAATTTAAAAAAATAACTAATATTTTCAAAGTTAAAAAAATAATAGTTTTCGTAGTTTAAAAAAAACTGTAAATAAGAAATTTCTAGAAAAAAGTAGGTGTTGGAGATGGGTAGAAATGGAAATAAGGGAAAGAAATGGGGCAAAAAAGGGGAAGGAAGGAAAAGATTGAGGAAGACACCATTAATTAACCCCAATTTGATTGATTAGATATATATATATATATATTTAGGGGTTTTTCGTTTTCACTGTCAGCCATTAAAAAACCCCCATCAAATTCCTTGAAAAACACCTCAACTCTCAGTAAACTCACATTTGTCTATGTCAACAAAACCAAAATGCTAATAAAACACCGCCCTTCTCTTTTAATTCATCTCTTTCTGTCGTTTTTTGCTGCATCATTTCACGTAAAAGGGGAAATAAACTAACAAGAAACAACCTCTCTCTCTCTCCTCCTCCCTCCTTCTAGAGAGAGAGAGACTATTTATCTACAAAATCTATAATATATATGTTTGTGTGTGATGATTATGGGCTAAGTTTCAAGAATTCTGTTGCCTGCCCTTTCAATGCTCCTTGAATATTCAAAAGATTTAGGCCCATTTCGTTTCTTTAGGTTTCTTGAATGTGAAAAGAAATAAGATTGCTGTGTGTGTGTCCATTTGATGCTTTCTCGCCATTTTTGCGACGAATCTTGAGGTTTTCAGGCTTTCTGGGACGAGACCCATTTGCTTGGAGGCTGGTTTTTTTGCATCAGAGGTACAATTTTGGTTGTTTTATGCGAAGAAATCCTATTTATTTGATTGGGAAAGAGGGTTCTACGGTGTTTGAGATCTGTTTATGTTAGAATGGTAATTCTGTTGCTGTTTTTTATTATGTTTTTTTTACCCTTCTTAATTAGGGTGGTTTTATTTTTGCTGAATATCTGCTGCTTGTGTTGTTATTTTCTTTCACCTAACATTGGTTCATTTTCTTACCCCTTTAGAGAAAACAATTTTTCAAGGTTTGGTGTAAAGTTGTGGATTTGTTGTTCTTTGTGAATGAGTAATAAATTGAGATACGGTAGGTTTTTGGCATAACTCAATTTGAGAGGGAGAGAGAGAATCGCATATAGTATTGCTTGTAGCACAGAGGCTGAGGAGGTATAGCCTCTTTGAATGCATTTACCCTTTTTGTGGAAAAAACCAGTGTCTGGGGTTTCTCTTTAAGTCTATAACCTGTTGAATGTGATCTGTGCCTATGGGTAATTTTGGAACCCTCATAAAGGCTTTGCTCAAGTATGTGGTTGCTTGTTCTTCTAAATCTAACATTGTTCCTTGTGCCCTTAAATGTTAGAATAAAAGTTTTTAGATATTGTTGTGTGTGGATCTCCAATTTCTTCTCATGCTATATCTTATAAAATTTCAGACTATGTTTGATTTCTTTTGGGAATTCCCATTCTTTTGCTTTGGTTTAGACACGCACAAATACTCTTCTTTTGCCTGTTTTTTTGTTTGGTTACAGAATGAATAAGTTCACTTTCTTGTTAATAGTATTTGTAGTAAAACTATTCATGTTTTCAATGAATGCTGAGTCATGATTGAGAAGGAGTTCTTTCCATGGATGGTTTCGAATGAGTTCTAATTGAATGCGTTGTCGATGACTTTTAGTATGTATAGATTTCAGTGATCATGTTATGGGAGTTCTTTTTTTTTACATAATGTTTGTTCTTGCTTTCTTGCATCTCATGAGGTCCTGATCATACTAGATTGTTTGTTCAGTTCGCATCTTATTCTGTTTAATTTTTACTCGATATTCTTGAAGTAGGTTTAAGAATGGAAGAGGAAACTTCATGGTTCAGTCATTGCGTCGACAACTATACAAGTGGTGCTGTGGAATTTGATTCATTCTCAGAGCTGAATGACGAAGCTAATAAAGAAGCTGCTTCAGTTTATATGGATTTAATTCTGCCTGATGATCTGTTGGAGCGGATATTAACTTATCTTCCCATTGCCAGCATCTTCAGGGCAGGCTGTGTGTGTAAAAGATGGCACGAGATAGTTACTTCAAAACGGTTTCTTTGGAGCAGTTCTCATTTATCGTCTCATAAGCCTTGGTATTTCATGTTCACGAGCTCAGACGATCCAGTTGGTTATGCCTATGATCCCATTCTTCGCAAATGGCATGGCATTGACCTCCCTCGTATTGAGAAGTCCAACTGGTTCATAGCTTCCTCCTGTGGGCTCGTCTGCTTCATGGACAACGAGAGCAGAAGTGAATTGTACATTTGCAACCCAATTACCAAATGCTGCAAGGGACTCGATGACCCACCCGGCCCGAAATTTTCCGACTACAGCACGTTGGCTGTCTCGGTTGACCGAGTGACACACAATTACAATGTCTCGATTGTTAAGTCTAAGCAGGTCCCGGAAAACTTCTTTCGGTGGGATCTCTCTATCCATGTGTACGATTCAGAAACAATGATATGGGTCACAACTCTGACAGAAATATTGACGGGTTGGCGAGCTGGGGATGAGAGTGTGATATGTGACGGGATTTTGTACTTCTTAATTTACTCGATCGGAAGTGGTGGCCCGGACAACCGCCATGGACTTGTAATGCACAATCTCCGGAAAAGGTCAACTCATGGATTGTTAATGAAAAGTTTCGTCCCGGTTCCATGTTCTCTTACATGTGGCCGTCTCATGAATCTTAAGGAGAAGCTTATAATGGTTGGTGGGATTGGAAAACAGGACCGGCCCGGAATCATTAAGGGGATTGGAATTTGGGCTCTGAAGGGGCGAGAGTGGCAAGAGATGGCTCGAATGCCACATAAGTTCTTTCAAGGGTTTGGTGAATTTGACGATGTTTTTGCCAGCTGTGGTACTGATGATCTGATATACATTCAGAGTTATGGATCACCAGCTCTTCTTGTTTTCGATATTAGGCTGAAACTATGGAAGTGGTCTCAGAAATGTCCTGTGATAAAGAGGTTTCCTCTTCAGCTCTTTACTGGTTTTTGCTTCGAACCAAGGCTGGAAATCGAACCCTAGTTCTGTCTGTTTGCTCCAATATTACATACGACAGTCATATGAAAATGTTTAGATTTCGGTCTTTTTTTGCTTCGTTGTGTTGATGCAGATGTGATTCCAATTAGCTGGAAGAGCTGCTTATTTATCATCGGGTAATATCATTATTCTTTACATTCAAGAATTTTACTGCGTTTAATAGAAATCAAGTTTGTTGCTCTTCGCTCTTTTCTCATGTTTACATCGTTAATGGATTGTTCTTGGTTGCTCGAATGAATGTTTCTTATAGTCCTGCTCTAGTGCTCTTATAGATCATGTTGGTAACCTTTAAATCCTTGTTTCTCCTCAGCTCAGAAATGTGCTTGTTTTAAACTACCAGTTCAACTGGTTTTCGATTTGCCGGTTCACACAGTTCTATCCGATTTTTTTCGATTTGACTGTCTTTCCGATTATATTAGTGCAATTGGACCAGTCTCGATTCGTGGTTGAACTGGCCGGTCTGACTCTACAATCATTGGTCAAAAGTTTCTCAAGTAATTTTTTCCAATATACTTTTGGCCATAGCAAAAAAAAAAAAAAAAACTAAAAAAACTAAAAAAATATAACAGACGACTAGGTTAAATTAAATTCTATCAGGTAAGAATTTAAAACAATGTTCTCAGGTCTTACGATAGTAAGTTGGGAAGAAAAGAATGAAAAAGAATGAATAGGAACGAAAAAAAAAAATTCCAAGAAAATAAAGTTGGGCTACTATAATCAGTTTTCCATAATTAATTATTCAAAAAAAATCTAGAAATTATTTTTATGATCCATCAAGAATATTTATGTGTTGATGGTAATGAGAATTACAAAGAGATAGAATTTGTTTCTGTTATAAATATATTATTAAATATGGACATTACTTCCAAACCTTTCAGTTCCCATGTCCTTTCGTATTCATAATTCATGTATATAATGATGTATTGAATGATAGAACTTTGATGGAATGAAAGGTCATTTTTCATATTGTCTCGTCTTCTCTCTTTATCGTTTCTTTACCGTTATAATATGATATTTTGGATGCAATCGAAACAAGACAACTTACAACACGTTATCAGCACGATCATCTACCGAATCTGAGTTGTGCCTTAGGAAAAAAATCGTGTCTTTCCTGCAAGGTATTTTTCTTACTTCGAAAGAATTTATTATTATAGTTGCAAGCTGATGCGCTTCAATTTTTTTTTAACTTTATATCAATCTTCAACGTATGCTTAAATTTACCAATTTCTCTAGATGTATTGTGGAGTAGAATCGACTCCCATTGATCTGGTTAGATCTATGTTCCTTTCTGGATTTTTTTTGTTAGGTTATTATTAGCTTAACTTTGAATGGTAATTATTAGGATCTCGTTTTGCTACTTTGATCTTTGGATTTGCATGTCATTGAGTTGTTGATGTATTATGTAGTTTTGAGATATATTTGAGAGAGCATTGAAGTAGATCTTGTCGCGAGCATTGAATTCTATCGACTAGATTTCTCAATTAAGCTATATGAAGATCTGGGTTTTGATTATCGTCTAAGATTGTGTTATATTCTATTGTTATGTTGGATCTAGCTAAGTTCTCTATGTTTGAAAATTAGTTTCACAATATGAACTTGTCACGGTTATTAGTTGATGAGAATTATTTCAATCTGTCCCAATACATATATATCATTTGTTTTGCTACGGTCATCAGAGAAAGACCAAAGTTATAAATGATTTGCAAAGAGAATGAATTATATCTGGTGATAATTTTTATTTATAGCTTAATGTTTTTTTGTGTCCCATTATATTCTTTATATTGAAATGTCATTGTAATCACGTTTCTGGAAGATGCTTCAAAATGTACTTTTTAAGTAGTATGTGTTCCTTAATTTCATGATGGAAAAATATTTCTATAAATCTATGATTGAGAAACTCATAAACTCTTTGCATAATGGTTATTTTTCTTACATTCACATATTTTCTTCCATGCTACTTGAAGTTTGACAATAAACAGAGGGCCTAGTATAATAGTTCATTATTCTGGATGAATTATTATCTATAACTTAAATTTGGTTCACATTATTTCAAGTTATAGAATCCTTTTGTTTACCTCTATGATTATAAGTTTTTTTTTTTATAATTAGAGACAATATATTTACATGATTACCTTTAATACATTGGTAAATCAGTATGCTGGCAATTGGATAGAGTTAGCAAATGAATTTTACATAGATGTACATGAGATTTTGATGTTCTATTCATTTTATTTAAGTGAAATTTTTGTATAAAATTTTTCACTCCTGCCCTGAAGGCGAATGTCCACTTTTCTTTCTCCTTATTTCATTAGTTTAATTTGCTTGAAGACAATATAAATTTTGATATGCAACTTATAATCCCTTGAAGATTGAAACTTAAAAGACTTTTGAAATATTGAATGATCCATGAGAAAGTTAGACAATAATGTTTCCACATTTCATGAAATGTGTTTTATTCATTGTTTGGATCATGTTATGATAATCTATTTGAGTCTCATTATCATGCTAACTTTAACAAAATGCTTATTAATGATGTCTTGTTATGTCCATAATTTAAAATATTCTTCTTGATTTTAAGGATTTTAGATCGGGTGATTTCCATATTAAAGTCTATACAGTGAATAATATGGAGTATTAGTTAATGACTCGGTTCATAGGACATTGAATACAAGTTTTCGAAGGACTTCCTCGAATAAAAAAAAATTATAATTCTGTTAGACATAGTGTCTAACAATAGCATACCTTCTATAAATGAATTTATTTGAGAAGCTTGTGCAAAAAGGAAAACTTATAGTACGACTTTCTTGTACTAAAGTACTTGGATTAGAATCTCCTATTTTCCTTGAACGGATACATGGAGATATTTATGGACTAATTCATCCAGCATCAGGACCGTTTCGATATTTTATGGTCTTAATTGATGCCTCAAATGGGTGGACTCATGTGTGTCTGTTATCCACATGCTTTCGAAAAATTCATTGCCAAAATTATTAAACTTGGAGCTCAATTCCTTGATTATCCAATTGAATCCATTAGAATGGATAATGATAATGAATTCACTTCGAAAGCATTTGATGACTTTTGTTGGTCATTAGTAATTAAAGTGGAACTTTTAGTTTCATATGTCCACACTCAAGATGGTCTTTGATGAATCAATGATCAACGTATCAAATTAATCGCTAGACTTTTAGTACAAAAATCCAACTTACTCATTTCATGTTAGGGTCATGCGATTTTGCACGCTTCTTCTTTAATTCAAATACGCCCAACTGCATATCATAACTATTCCCCTTTATAATTAGTGCGTGGGAGAGAACCGAACATTTCCCATCTGTGAATTTTTGAATGTGCAGTGTACGTTCCAATTTCACCACCTAAGCGTACCTCTATGGGCCCTTAAAGAAAACTAGGTATCTATATTGGATTTGAATTTCCATCCATTATGAAATGGCTAGAGCCCATTTTTCAACTCGTTTCGCTGATTGCACATTGATAAAGAAAAATTATCGGCATTAGGGGGAGATAATAGTTAATAATTAATAGAATGCCGAGAAATTTTATTGGATTTGGAAAATCTATAATATTTAGATCCACGCACTAGTCAATCAGAACTAGAAGTTCAGAAAATAATTATCTTGCAGTATTTAGCAAGTAATATGCCAGATGTATTTACTGAAGTAATCTGCCAAATATGTTTATTGATCATACAGGAGTGACAAAATCATATATATCTACTATATATGTGATGCAACTCTACGCCTGAAGCGTAAAAGGCCTATGAATATAAAAGATCAAAAATCCGCGGAAAACAAAAACTAACAAAAATATTCAGTCACTCCAAATATCTTCTAAAGAGATTCGTCCTGAAGGCGAAAATCCTAGTAACAATGCACGTGCACAAAATAATCAATATACTAGGATTGCGGAACGACCAGATCAATATATTTTGGGAAATGATGAGAATCTGGTTATCATAAATATCAAAGTTGCAATTAATTTAATTAATACAGGAGAAACTTATAATAGAAATATCATTATCGTCGACGATATATTTGCCTCTACAATTGGTTTTTCCATCTTAAACAATAATCTGGATCCAGAACCCAAGTTAGTTAATGAGTGCCTGAAGCGCTTATATTGGGTAAGATGGAAATATGCAATTGAGGTTGAGCTAGACTTGCTTAATAAAAGAAAAGTTCTTGTATTATCGTACGTACCCCTAATGATGTTATCCCTGTAGGATATAAATGGGTATTTGTGCGAAAAGGAAATAAGAATAATGAGGTGGTGAGATATAGAGCGAGATAAGTAGCTCAAGGGCTCTTGCAGAGACCCGATATTGATTTTGATCAAATGTATTCTCTTGTAATGAATTGTATAACGTTCCGCTACATACTTAATATCTCTGGCAGCATTTATGAATTTAGAAATGCAGTTATGGGGCATTGTCACTGCATATTTAGATGTATCATTAGATACCAATATTTATATGAAAATCCCGGATGGATTACAAATTCCCCAGACGAGGAAAGATGAAAATTGTAATATGTATAACTTTAAATTGCAAGGTCATTATATGGCCTAAAACAATAAATGAATTACTCCTGAAGAGATGATATACAAACAAGAATGTTTTTTCCTTGCGTGTTTATAAAGAAATATTTTAATGGTTTTTTTTTGTATCGATCATCTCTGTGTATGTTGATCTTATTGGAATGCATAAGAAGCTTTTAAAAAGCTGAATTTGAAATGAAAATATTGAGTAAAACCAAGTATTGTCTCGGCCTGTAGATCGAGCATATCCCTGAAGGAATCTTCATACACCAATCAATCTAATCGAAGAAGGTTTTGGAAAGATTTTACATGGTTATATCTCATTGACTTAGTAAACCAATGGTTGTCTAATCCCTTGAAGTGGATAATGATTCATTTAAACCTATAGAAGATACTGAAGATAAATTAGGACCTGAAGTTCCTCACTTAAGTAAAATTGGTATATTACTTTAACTTACAAATTGTGTTAACTGTGATATTACATTTTGTGGTAAACCTACTATTTGGTGTTTCTCCTACAAGGAGACATTTGAATGACACATATTCTTCGGTATCTTCAAGGTTCACGGGATCTTAAATCAAAGTTGTGGTATTTCTAGAATTGATATATACCCCCAACTGTATTCTGTGATGATAATGCAGCGTGTGTTGCACAAATGAGTAGCAAATTATGTTAAAGGAAATTTAACAAAACACAGTTTTCAATTTCTGTTATCGCATGAGCTCCGGAAAAGTGATGAAATGATTATAAGAAAGTACACTCTAGTGACAATCTTGCAGATTTGTTCACTAAATCCCTATCTATGTGTGTTTTTTGTACAATATGTTGGAATGCATAGGCTTAGAAGACAGTTGTCTTCAGGGGGAGCGATAACTTCAAAAATAATCCTAAATGTTGGGTCTTGAAGACCATTTTCACTCTTTTAACCCTGAAGGTTAGGTCCTGAAGATCAGTGGCTGTACTCTTTTTCCCTTGACTAAGTTTTTTCCCACAGAGTTTTCTTAGTTAAAGGTTTTTAATGAGGCAGCTAGTGCAACACATTAAACACTTATATGTCATGTACTCTTTTCTCGTCTAGTTTTTTCCCACTGGGTTTTTCTAGCGAGTTTTTAATGAGGCATGTACAAATGTGTCGTAATGTCCAAGGGGGAGTGTTATAAATATATTATTAAATATGGACATTACTTCCAAACCTTTCAGTTCCCATGTCCTTTCGTATTCATAATTCATGTATATAATGATGTATTGAATGATAG
This sequence comes from Scutellaria baicalensis, assembly GCA_005771605.1. NCBI lineage: Eukaryota > Viridiplantae > Streptophyta > Magnoliopsida > Lamiales > Lamiaceae > Scutellaria > Scutellaria baicalensis. Next base: position 26,944,978 of record CM016726.1, read on the forward strand.
AACTTTGATGGAATGAAAGGCCATTTTTCATATTGTCTCGTCTTCTCTCTTTATCGTTTCTTTACCGTTATAATATGATATTTTGGATGCAATCGAAACAAGACAACTTACAACAGTTTCAATAAGGAAACTTCTATACGTAGACCTAAAACTTTTCCAAGAGGAAAATGATTGCAATCCAATTCTAAATGGAAAAGGACTATAATCCAAATCTATAAATACATTCTACACCTGATTCAATTCTTCATATTTTTCACAAGAAAACATAAACAACTAGAAGAAAAAAAATTAGAAAGTAATTATTTAGCGAACATGACACCGATTGTGATTGTTTATAACGAACTGATCATAGTTTATTTTCTTTCGGAAACAGAATTTATTTTGAATCTTTAAGAGAATTAATTAATAATTATAGATAATTAGAAAGTATTTCTTGGCTTTGTTTGGTATATCAAAATTTGGACCACATTTCACTGTGTTTTGATTGATTATCTTTCGTTGGTCTGAGAGTTTAATATTGTTCCTTCCACTGCACATGGGCCTGCAATCACTACGATCTCTCTTTCATTATTGTTGTCGATCTTGAATGAGAGAGAGAGGGAGAGAGAGAGAGAGAATGGGCCAGTGTTAACAGATTTAACCTAGAACGAACATCACCTAAATCATTTTAGTCATCCATTAAAAAGTAAAAAAATTAAAATAGATGAGTATGTAATTTTAGTATAACATGGAGTGTATATTTTTACACTTTAGGGTTGGGCTCACTAAAGATATCCAGATTTGTAATATGTCATTTCAATTTGTACCATTAATTTTATAATTGGGCTGATTCACAATATGGGCATATTTTCTCTTTCGTTTTTGTCTCATTTATTGGGCCGTGGGCCAGTCCAGGTCAACCGACTGCGATTGAATAATAATAAATTAATGATTTTATTAATTTATAAAATGTACAATGATTGTATTTAGCCATGACATGATATAAAGAAACATCACTATAATACACATACATACATCCAATAAAATTGAATGAATCAATTGAAACCTTTGTAATTAATTAAGCCAATTATAGATTTCTTTTTGTATGTCTTCTGCAAAGTGTTTGTTTAGCAAAGGCCGCTACGCATTCCATCAAGAAATCACAAAATCAAATCTATTCTTACGAAATCAATATATGAATTATGGGTTGACATATCTCATAAAAATTAATTAATTAATGGGTTTATATTAAATCTGTATTATGGAATTCAAGCTAATATACTTAGACAGTAGATTTTGGAATCAACATGTATCAGGAAAGGGAAAGTATTAATTTTTGCCAAAGTTTTGGGTGAGTCTTCTCACTGATCCCATTCGATAACATGAATTGGATCGGATTGAGTATAAAATATATGTAATACATTTGTATGTCTTAAATAATATTTTTTATTTTTATATATTAGGTAATATTTCGTATTATATGATGCATTTTGAATGATTATTTCTCTTCATTTTAAAGCACTAGGAGTAAAAAGATTTGTGTTTTTGGTGAATATCCAATAAACAAATATAAAGTGTAGGATGAATTAATGAGGGTTATAATAAATAGTGGACGTTTAAATGATGTTGATCACAGTACATCTATATTTGCCATATAGCCCCATGGACCACCATGCCTTGTTTCGCGAACCCTCCATGCTTATTTTTGGTTTCGACAAAAGTCTGCTCGTTTTTATTACAAAAGTTACAAGGTTAGATATGTCATAATTTCCATGTCCTCAATTTATTCCTATTTAATTACAATCATATATAAAGTAAATCAATATACGTAACATAATTTAAATAATGTTGGTTCAAATATTTCAATTCAAATAATACATATATATTGTAAATTTTACGTTTTGGAAATAAAATGAACTTGAAAAGTATAATTTGTTTTACATAGGAAGAATTAACAAGAATGTGGAAAAAGGACACTAAAAAATAAATAAATAAATCCAAAAAAAGGAGACAGGTGAAAAGGTTGAGTCAGACGCCACGTGTCAGCCACGAAACTTGGTGCAAAAGCTCAGTAATCTTGGCAAATTGAATGATTTCCCCCAAAGATTAGCATTAATTAGGGTTTAAACCCCACCCTAAATCGCTTTATTGCAGCATAGCCATCTCTTTTGAGGAACAAAGCATGAGTGGCATGCAATGAAAGCGTTGAATAAAGGGAGGAAATTTTATGATGGATACTGTGATAAAGTGACACATGAATGCGATTGATATGAAGAGAGAAGACCCGGAGAGAGAGAGAGAGAGAGGGAGAGAGAGAGAGTATTTTAAAAGAAATTGGTTGAGGGCTGCTGTATTATTTCGTTCATTCAAGACATGGTGAGAGAGAGATTGAATTTTTTTTGGTGTACTTCTTGTCAATGTGTGTGTTAGTGAGAGAATGATTGTTGCAGTCTAGTACAATAATTTGCAGAGAGAGAGAGAGAGAGAGGGAGAGAGAGGAGAGAGAGAGTATGGAGAGAGAGGAAAAAGTAAGAGAGGGAGAGAGAAAAGGAGGAGAATTAATGGTGGAAAAGTTGAAACGGGGGACTTTGGTTGGGAAAAGAGAGGGGAATACAACTCCATCGCCCACATGGAAATTCGGCCTAATTCAACCTGATGGAACCCTAATTCCAGAGTTCAACCTCTCCGCAAATTCACATTCTCTTTCTGCCAGAAAACTCGGTGCCAATTTGTGGGATATGGAGCCTCAAATCAATCTTAGAGTTGCAAGGATCAGCAAAAATGGGCCTATTTACAGTCATCCCAAACCAGAAGAGAAGGGGTTTGGGGTTTTCAACGACTTGGATGAGATTCAAGCTGCTAGCACTAACAGTCCTTCAAAGCAGGTAAAATATGAAGCTTGATTTCCTCTGAAATGTTAATGTTTTGTTGCATGTTCTTCAACTCTCTTTAATGGAGATTAGTGAAAATGTTGTATGCTTGGAGATGGGCTTGCTTTGGTATCTGTTTTCTTGCTGAAATGAGAGAGAGAGAGAGAGAGAGAGAGAGAGAGAGAGAGAGATTACTGGTAAATAATTAACGATATTGATAGGCGTTGTAGTTTCCAATTGTTCCCCTGTTTCAAGTTTCGTGAACCTTGCAGCTATGTAGTAATGATAATCAGCTCTGTAGTTATGAAGGAAATTGATGACCACTAATGTTTATCGAGGGCATTCATTTGCTTTTGTGGCCTAAATAATTGAAACTGGATGAAAATAATTCAGTAGCATGCAAATGATTACAAGATTTCTTATGTTAAGTACTTCAAACTTGTTTGTATATTGATCTAATATGATGTGTTTTATGAGTTGTGTAGCATATTGCTGAACTGTTCTATGATATCTTGTCGTATTACTCAAAAAATGCTGGTGTCTGGGATAGAAGATATTGAAGGGGTGCAGTATTCAGGATCAATCTTAGAACTCATGCTTGTAGATTCTGTAACAGGAAACAAGCCGCATTAATTTGAGGAAGCATGTTGCAGCATCACGGACTCAACATAATGCAAGAATCGAAAAGGCTGGCCAAGCCCAACAGCCTCTTTCTCCTGCTAGCTACACTAGCTCCATGGAGGTTTGTTCATTCATCTAGTCATCTTTCGAACAAGCTGATAACTGTGGTGATCTCTACACTTTTGTATTGGAGGCAACATGTTTGCCTATCCACATGCCTTTTTTAGTAACTATTAGTTGGTTGTCCTTGCAGATTGCTCCTCATAGATCTGTGATCAGCCCAAACAGTTCTTTAATCTCTAATGGTAAATTAGGAGAGTCGAGTCGCAGTCTTAAAACATCCACAGAGTTGCTTAAAGTATTGAATCGAATCTGGAGTCTTGAAGAAAAGCATGCTTTGGATATGTCTTTGGTGAAAACACTGAGGAGAGAATTGAACCAATCCGAGGCATGTTATCAAGAACTAATGCAAGAGAAGAAAAGAGATCAAAATGAAATCAATAGTTTAAAGAAGCAAATAACAGAGTATAAAGTTGCCAGGAAAAAGGAGGAGGGAAGTATCAAAGATGCAGTTAAGATGGTCGAAGAAAAGCTTCAAGATGAACTGAAATTAAGAAGACATTCAGAAAAGCGCCATCATAAGCTAGCTAAGGAGATCTCAGAGATTAAATCTTCGTTCTTTAATGCCTTAAGAGAACTCGAACGGGAGAGGAATGCTCGGATATTGCTGGAAGATCTCTGTGATGAGTTTGCCAAAGGAATAAGAGACTATGAACAAGAAGTACGGATAATGAAAAGCAAAACTTGTAGGGATCAGATTGGAAGTGAAGGAAATGACCGATTGATCCTTCACATTTCTGAAGCCTGGTTGGACGAGCGCATGCAGATGAAGTTAGCAGATGCTCACGATGTTTCAGAAAAGCAGTCAGCTTTGGACAAGCTATGTCTGGAAATAGAATCATTTCTTCGGGAAAAACAGTTTGGTGATTCTGGTAAAAAGCCAGATATGTCCTCAGAGAGCCCTGGAGAAAGTACTATACTTCCACAATCATTTCACTTGAACGAGCCTGCAAGTGCTCCATGGAATGTTAACGACGAAGATGATTCTGTTGGTGTTATCAACCATAGCCCTCAATTATGTCGAGGGCGTAGTTTGAAGCAAGCAAATGTAATGAAACATATTGACAAAAAGGTACATTCACGAAGGGGCTCAGATCCGGGATCAACAAAATCAAGAACAGAGAACTTAGGCGAGACGAGTAATCCAAGAATGCCTAGAAAAGGTGAGATGATGCAAAGATCCACTCGAGAAGGGAAGAATAGAGTAACTGAGGCTGAGTATAACTGCACAGAAGGTTCTTTCGATCCATCCACATTTGGTGGCCCCCACAGTCCCGTCAAAAAGTGGACATCGGAGGTAACAGCAGCCGACCCTGACATCTCCGAGTCTTCTTCGAGATGGCCAACGAGCGTGAGACCGAACACGTTGAAGGCGAAGTTGATGGAAGCAAGATTAGAGGGCCAGCAATCTCGTACTAGGACTTGTAAAAGTTCGTCTCAAGTTGACTGAAGTTGTTTGTAACTCATGAGAGGTGAGGTCCCCTTTTTCTTGTGTAAGAAGAGTCCACACATAAGCCATTCCAACAGTTTTGACATTGAGTCCTATGTTTTGTGTAATATTGTAGGGGTGTTTATGATTTAAATGATAAGAGGATGTTTTTATTTTATGTTAACACCATCGATGGAAATTCGATTGATATCGTTTGATGAGTCTCGTTAAAATAAATAAACAAGTTCGGAATTAACATTTATAGCTTGCAAAATGTAACGTTATTTATTTGACATTTATGATAATAATCAATTTGATAACAATGTAACCAAACTGTAGAGTCAATCTCTAAACCTGCCAAGGGCATTTTGGTAAATACGTGAGTGTCGTCAGAAATAAATCAGAGATCGAGAGAGAGGTGCTAATGGCGGTAGCGAGTTTCAGATATTTGGTGCAACTACACAAGGACGTTCCGAAAGCGGCGAGATTCTACTCTGAGGGGCTCGGCTTTACGATCAATGTCTGCACTCTCCGATGGGCCGAGCTCCATTCTGGCCCCCTCAAGCTCGCCCTTCTACATTCGCCCAGGTATGCTTCGTTTTCCCTAAATTTTGAATTTCGTTCAGTAATTTGTTTTCTGAATTTGGGGATGATGATTGATGCCAAGGCATTTGAGGAAAATTTTGGAATTGAAGTTTTCGAAATCCCTAATTTTCGATTTGGGTATTAAATTTAGTGAAGTAGGGCCCTTATATTCGAGATAATTTATCTTTGATTTCAAGATGTGGTGTAAAATCTCATCGCGATGTTTTGAGGTTGGAATTCACGAAAGAAGTCTACGAGCATATGCCTTTTCATATAAGAAGACTACTGAATTGCAATCTATTTGTGGTATAATTAGCAAAACCTTGGCTAGAATGATTTGATTGTTGCCCTAGTTGCCTTAGTTATTGGAACTTTCTTTTGAAGTTTTCAATTTTCAGATGATGATCAATGCCTCAATGTTGAAGTAGATTAAATCAGATTCATTTTACCCAATATATCAAAGTGAAGTGATGCATTCATTTGTTTGAATTATGTTTCAATTGCCATGACTTTAAGTATGAGAAACATAGTTTCAACAGTTCATATTAAACCTAAAAAACATAGTTACACTGGTGCAAGGATGAAAATATCCCAATACATCTATATCCCGATATTTCCGTTTTTTCAAGTGACCGACAAAAACGGGTTGTCACGATATATCTCCGATATTTTCAATTTTTGATAAAAAATAAATGAAAAATCAATAATTATTAGCTAAATGTTGGTAAAAATTGGTATCGATTTCAATATCAGTGGCTTCAGGTAAAAATTATAAGAAAATTCATGAATATCAAGGAAATATCGATAAATATCGCTGAAATATCGATAAATATCGGGAAATATCGGGAAAATATCGGGAAAATATCGTTAAATATCGGGAAATATCGGTAAATATCGAAAAAATATATGTACCGATATTTCCACCGAAACCGATATATCTATCGATATTTCCGTAAAATCAAGGTACCGATATATTAATTGAAACCGATATTTTCATCAGTGCACTTGCACTGGTGCTCATAGTTCAGAAATTAACTTGTGAAAATGAAAACAGTCGCATATGTAAATTATCTGCTCTCTCGTTTTTCAGTGAACATGTTCAGCACAAAGGCTATTCATCGATCCTATCATTTACAGTGACAGACATCAATAGTACTGTGACGAAACTTATGAGCTTAGGTGCTGAACTGGACGGCCAAATCAAACATGAAATCCATGGAAAGGTTAATTCTCTTAGTTATCAGCAGCTCCGTTTATCATCAAGCTATTCCATCATAATACATTTCTTCAACTCTTCCAAGAAACAATGTATTTTGAATGGACAAAGACACTGATCACTACTGTTATCTTTTCAATTCAGCTATATCAAAACTTGGGCTTTGTGAAAATCTTAATATCTAGAGTTTATTCCTAGCAAATGCTACATTTCTGTCTTCACAGGTAGCAGCAATGAGATGTGCTGATGGCCACGTTTTGGGTCTTTACGAGCCTGCTTAAAGGTGCTCAAGAAGAGTATGTATAACCCCGCATAATTGGACTAGAATATATTGTTTTTAATATGTTAAGGGATCTATTAACTAACCAGAACAATGCTGTTTTTTCAGGATTCTAGATGATTAAACAAACTAATGCAGGTGAAACTAGCTGCTCGATTTAGAAGCAAGGGCTCATGATTATTGAACGAAGCTTCTGATATGCAACGGTGTACATGGCACAAATGTATGGTGCTTCAGGATCCTATTCTGTTATAAAGCTTCATGAGCTATGGATCCTATTTTGAAATATTGGTAATGTATTCAGATTGGATTTGAAGAATCCATGGAAGAAGCAAAAAACTAATGTTAATTGTTGCTACTTTCAATTTTTCACATGGGAATTTTCACAAATGTGACTTAAATTCAATCATATTACAAGCAGTGCATGGTGCATTTGCTTTTATAATGTTGTGTGTAATTTCTTATCATACATCCTAATTACGATATATAGCAATAACTTCATATACTATATTCTCTGAAAAAAAAAAAAAATCTTCAGATACTATATAATATACTCTCTCTTTCCCTCCTCAAATATGTGTTGCTATGCTCATTGTTATTTCATATTTTTTTTTCAAATATCCATTCTATTCGTACTATAAGAATTTTCCACCTGTCAATCATAATAGAAAAAAGTTAATATTGATACCGAAATTAAAGTCAAAGTCATTAAAATATTTGAGAGTACAATGCTCTCTTTCATTACCTCCGATTAATTCAAAGAAGGCCATCTCCACCATTTACTCAAATCAAACTCAATGATTTTGCCACTGCACTAGCTCCAACCATTTAAACAAAATAATTTACAATATCTGATTTTATTTTCAAATTTAGAATATCAAATATTTGTCATAACTTACTTGTTTCAATTATAAAAAAAATGAACTTAAATCTTATTAAATACAAAATAGATTATAAATTTACAAATACATATATAAGAAAATATCTGCAAAAGATGACCTCTCAAGACATGATATCAATGAGTCGATCTATCTTCAAATCTGCCAACATATGGGAATATTTAATGAACTCGAGGACTGACTGGACCAGATTAAAAATCCATATTATATGAGTTTATGCATTCATTATGTTTATTGTAGTAAATCGGCGAGTGTTTAGTTAAATTAAATTGTATGCTATGTTTTAGTAATTTATTGTAATTTCGTGTATGTATGTTATCGACATAATTATAATCAGTTTATTTATAATTATTAATCTACAATTAAGCAATATTCTAGATATATAAGTTAATAATGTATCAAATACCAATATCAAGATATAAAATCAATCCTAAAATAATAGATTAATAATAATTGTAAATATAAATAATGAAAAAAAAGTTGAAGAATATAAGTGGCAATTTGCCACTATATCAAATCCAATTGGGGCTAATTGAGGCTAGTTGAGGCCAATTCTACCATGAGTTGCTTTTTTGAGTAGATTGAACCTAAGGAGAGAGATTTGGATAGTGAATCAAATGGAACGTTTTTAGAAAAAAATATATGCAGGTAGATAATTAAATTTGTGAAACTATATAGATAATAGACGAAAACAGCTTATTTTTATGCAGGGATAAACCCGAACCGAACCGAGGGATAGTATTTAACTTGGCCAAGACGCAGAAGCAAAGTTGTGTAGTGAGAGAAGTTATGAGGGATTGGTGTCTTGATCTATTCGACCCGAGAACCGCCGTTATGGACTCGGTTAACTCATCGCCGACCGGCGGCGGTGACCCGGACTTCGGCTTCGCCTTCAACGACAGCAATTTTTCCGACCGGTTGCTGCTAATCGAGATTGTCGCGGATCCCCCGGACGGTCGACCCGATTCTGAGGGTTGCAGCACCTCTCCTAATTGGGAGGCGCGCAAGAGCAAACGACGCCGTGGAGATGCTGAGAAGAAGCAGGATGGTAAGCTGGTCGACTTTAAGTGAACCTGCTTCATGATTGTGTGCTGTGGTTGTTTGAATTTTGATTCAATCATTGTTAATTTTGAGGTTTCGGTTGGAGCTTGGTATTGATAATTATGTGAATGAATCAATATAGCACAAATTGATTTACTTATCGGTTTGAAAATTTGATTGAAATTGGTTTAATATATGATTGTGTTTTGCTTGTATGTTTTTTTGCTTGCTCTCAATTTGATGCTGGTATTTATGGTTTTGCTCATCTTAATCAGAGATATGCCACTCGTTTACAGCTTTGGATATCAGCAATTGCGCTGAAGAGCATATATTGGATTGTCAGCAGTCTGACGTTGGAGACTGCACAGGCGATGTGAATCATGCTGAAGAACTTCAACTGATTAAAGGTTCATCATCAGGTATTTGGAAGTCATTATGAATTATGATGGATTTGTTTTTCTCGGCATTCGATCGTGCTTGATGGTTTAACAAAAACATTTTATGGAATGCTGATATTATATAGTTTTGTTTCTGCTTTAAATCAGAACCTGTGTTGTTTGTCAATTAGGAGATGAAGCTGCAAATGAGGATTCAAGGAGTGGAGATGATTCAAGAGTTTTAAGAGTGAAATCGTTGCACATCAGCTCTGCCATTTTAGCAGGAAAGAGTCCATTTTTCTACAAGGTACTTGTATTTTTAGCTTTCTCATGTTTCTTTTTTGTGAGATTTGATGTCTGAATTCATTTAACTTTTTCTTGTTGCAGTTACTTTCAAATTTTATGACGGAATCAGAACAGATACATGTCTCAGATGATATGATGGAATCAGAACAGAGACATGTGACCGTGAGAATTACTGAATCTGGTATGTTGAAGTGCGAAGATTGATTTTAGTGCTTTTTGCCGATTTTTTCCAATAGAACAACACTTCAACGCTTTAGCAGTGTCTTTTTAACGAAATACTTTGGAATCTTTTTGTTGGTTCTGAACAGTTTCTCAATCAGTATTTTTCTGCATTATTGTTCCCTAGTAATTTAGTAATTGGTTGTACCATGCATACCATGACAGTAATATAGGTTGGCATATATTTTATTAGTTGTTTGATCATAAAATAGTAACTTCCTTTCTGAATGGAACAGAGGAAGCTGCTTTCATGGAACTCCTGAATTTTATGTATAGTAGTACATTAAATATCAATACAGCTCCTGTATTACTCGACGTGCTTATGGCTGCTGATAAGTTTGAGGTGGCATCATGCATGAGATATTGCAGCCGCCTATTAAGAAACCTGCCCATGACTCCAGACACTGCACTACTATATCTGGATCTTCCTTCCAGAGTTCTAAGGGCCGATGCAGTCCAGCCATTGACCGATTCAGCAAAACAGTTCCTAGCTACTCGGTATAAGGATATAACAAAGTAAGTGCCTTCAACCATCAGCGGCATCCCATTAACCTCCTTTTATTGTTTCTGTATTCTATCTCTTCTCATGTCAATATGTCAGCTATCTACGACCTTTGAAATTTATTATTGGGGTGTATATTATTGGAACAGGTCTCAAGATGAGTTGATGACATTGCCTCTTTCTGGAATAGAAGCCATCTTGTCAAGTGACCACCTTCAAGTGGCATCAGAGGATGCTGTGTACGACTTTGTGCTGAAGTGGTGTCGGAGTCGTTACCCAGACCTGAAGGAGCGGCGGGATATCCTTTCTTCTTGTTTGGGTTGTTATGTTCGCTTCCCTTTCATGACTGTCCGCAAGTTGAAGAAGCTTCTCACCTGCAATGACTTGGACCATGATTTTGCAACCAAATATGTGCTTGATGCCCTGTTTTTCAAGGCTGATCCACATTGGCAACGAACGCATCCCTTAGAGGAGTCAACCTCCACTGGCCTGCAGGTTCATGGAGCGTGCCTATAAATACAGACCGGTGAAGGAGGTTGTGTTTGAATTACCACGCCAACAGTGTGTTGTCTACTTAGATCTTATGAGGGAGGAATGTGCAAAATTGTTCCCTGACGGGCGACTGTATTCTCAAGCATTCCACTTGGGTGGACAAGGCTTCTTCCTCTCTGCACATTGCAACTTGGACCAACAGAACTTGTTTCAATGCTTTGGCCTTTTCCTTGGAATGCAAGAAAAGGGTGCAGTAGCATTTACTATAGACTATGAATTTGCAGCTCGATCAAAACCGACTGAAGAGTTCATCAGCAAGTACAAGGGCAACTACACATTCACCGGTGGAAAGGCTGTTGGATATCGCAATCTGTTTAGCATTCCGTGGACTTCTTTCATGGCCAATGACAGTCTTTATTTCATCAACGGCGTACTTCATCTTAGGGCCGAGCTTACCATGAAAAAATTCTGAAATACGACACAGGCCACGAAAGCTCAAGGATTCTCGACTGTTAACTTGATATACTTTAGCTCGTAGAAAGGCGAACACGAGGTACTAATGCTGCAGACTAACATCTAAATTCTAGTTTTAGATCGGTGCTATTATAAGGTCGGGTTTTAGCTTGTTCTTGAAAGCATTACCAACTTTACAAGCATGCTGTAAGCATAAACAATTCGAAAATGCTTTTAGGATGTATATACATGTGGTTCGTCAAACTTGTGATGGTTGAAAGCAGTCTTGAATTTTATCGCATATTTTAATTTTGTATCCTAAGGGTTGGTTTATTTGCCCTTGTCATAATTGATAAATATCATATTAACAATATTAGGTTGAAAAGTATAAATCCATGATAAAAATTGTTCGGTATTATATCACTCATTCTCATGATACAACTATCATAAAAATGAATGGATAGCTTATCAAGTAATAAATAATTTGAATCAAACACACCTTAATTGTATAAAGTACAATGTACATCTTTTTACAAGAATATCACGATTTCTCATTTATTAACTTATAATCAAAGTAAACCTAATGTTGATATGTTTCTTTCAATTTGATCATTCTTAATCACGAGCATCATAAAACCCCCCATATATATTTATATATTTCATTCACATTCTAGAACAGAGGCACATAAATCAATTTCGTTCCTGTTTTGTACATTACAGAAAGTTGAAACGAAAAAATGAGATGAAAAAATTAATTAAATGAAGCCCACGATGGACCTTCCAATATTCCATAGTAACGTTTGAAGCCCATGATTAAAGAAGTAAACCCGATAAAAAGTCCATGGGCCCATAATAAGCCCATAAGGCACAAACCAAACTTCCAAATCCCGTAAATTCGACGCTATCAAATAAATCATAGAAATAATAAAACTCCCTCCCCTCTCTCTCTCTCTCTCTCTCTCTCTCTCCAAGAAAAGGAGTACAACGCACGCACGGCTCTAATCGTGGAGGACTATATTGGATAAGGAAGACGGATTTTGAAGGAAAATTCACGCAGAGACGTTCGATCTAGGGTTTTCGTTCTGCAGCTATGCCGAAGAACAAGGGTAAGGGAGGTAAGAATCGCAAGAGAGGAAAGAACGAAGCCGATGATGAGAAGAGAGAGCTGGTCTTCAAAGAAGACGGACAGGAGTATGCACAGGTGATGCGTATGCTTGGAAACGGCAGATGTGAGGCCACCTGCATCGACGGCGTTAAACGCCTCTGTCATATCCGTGGTAAGATGCACAAGAAGGTTTGGATCGCCGCCGGTGATATCATCCTCGTCGGCCTCCGCGATTATCAGGTACTGTTTATATCTTTCCTCTTTTGTTTTTCTGTTTTAGATCTTCTGCTGTCTATCTTTTTTGTGAATTTTTTATTTATAGCTTCTTCTTTTTTTGGGGTTGGGGGTTATGGTTATGCAGATTGGTGATATTAATTACTTTTTTCGTTGATTTTTTGCTGTTGGAAAATTACGTTTGTTTTGTATATGTTTATGGGTCACCTTGTTTCTGTGAAAATTTGAAGAATTTGTTCATTGTAACCATTATAAATTTGATTTTGGTGATCTGTGTTTTTTTTGTAACTTTTCTCATTGAAATTTGTGTTTTGGTGCTTTTAGTCGGGGGAGTTACTGATGAAATAGTGGAGAAGTATTAAATTTTGTTGAACTATGTATGCAGTGTCGAAGTATTGAACCTCTCGTAAAAAACAAATGTTTCCTGATATGTAAACTTATCTGGATATTGAATTGTTTTTGTTCTTATGCTCACATGGCTCTTACAAGTGTCTTTGCAGTTATCTTAATATACTAAATTTGTGTCTATGTGTGGTTGAACAAGTGTTGGATTATAGTTATAAGGTTTGAGATGAGAAAATTCACTTATGAAACACTGTTTGTCCCTATCTCATCACCTGTTTTCCTTCATGTGTTCGTCAGTTCAAGGGAATGGGGCCACACTCTTTAGGATGGCATTATGAAGTTTTGAGACACTCCATCCTGATTAGAATGGAATTATTTGGTTAACGTTTTTGATTGGTCTTCAAAATTCTTATCGCATTTTCTTGGATGTTATTAGGATGACAAGGCAGATGTAATATTGAAATACATGCCGGATGAAGCGAGGTTGTTGAAGGCTTATGGTGAACTTCCTGAGAACACAAGGCTTAATGAGGGTATTGCTGGTGGGCTTGATGAGGAGGACGAAAATGCTGGTGATGATTACATCGAGTTTGAGGACGAGGATATAGACAAACTCTGAAGTGTTGTGTGGTGAGTATTGTGACTGGTTTTAAGATCTTTATTTTACTACATACAAATTGGAAGGGGATTATCTCATGTATAATGAATGCTCAAGTGTTATGACGAAGCTTACTATGGGTTCCTGTAGATGGTCGTGTTTATTAATCAATGCAATAATATTGAGCTGCTATTTATCATCATGTTATATAAATTCGTCATTATATATTTCACTGTTATATATCGAGTTGTGGGCTAACAACCGGTTCCTATCTTGAACTCAGACAAGTGGTTAGGCTCTTCTGTTTCACCCTGACGGTATATCTGTTAGTCCATCCTCTACTTTTCTTCTCTTGTTTCCTTTTCTTCAATACAGTATATTATCATATGCAGATTGCTGAATTTTCCTGGTCGATGTGTTGTATTGTTTGGGAGATTTTTTTCGTATGTTCATGGTCGTATATTGTGCATTTTGCATATCTTGGTATGTGTTTTTCAATCTACTGAGTCTTGAAAATCAATTAATGGATCGTGTAGATTGTAGAATGAAATGTTCTTTTTTTTTTTTTTTTGGATTTCTGAATCGTGTACAATGACTCTGAATTCTGTAAATCATCAAACTTGTGTTGAGAGTTGTAGCCTATAGGAAATTCAAATTTTTAAAAGGTCTAATGTTATATTGCTTGATAATTAGGTATCTCCATTTAGAGGGGAAAGAGTGAGTTTGTAGAGTGTAATGTGATCAAATATTTTTATTTGTTTTCAAAATACAATATCCCATTAATTAATAAAGTAGATAAAAAAACAAACAAACGTACAGTTTACTAAAATCTCGTTATTCTATAACACATGTTTTTTCTTAATTATTATTAATTTAATTGAAAGTGTAAACTCATTTGATAAAAATATAAATCAATAATGTGTTAATTTGATGATACAAGTTGATGGTATTGAGAAAGAATCATAAATAAAACTGAAAGATGATGAGCAGTATTATATATATAAAGATAATTTGATTACAAAATAGGGAATGGAAAGTAAAATCTTTTATTTGCTCCCACTAACAGTGATAATACATTAAAAGTGAGAGTGTGTTGTAGTAAAATTAAGGAAGAATTTGAAAGGGAAAGAAAGTAGATTCTACACTAGGGTTCAATAGCAGATCCCTCTTACACACTATATATAAACGTCAAGATGATCCGAGGTTTTGTTTTCACAGGATTTTTGCATCATTCACTTCCAGAAATCTTCTTTTTGATTGCTTCTATGTCTGTTGACAACTCTTTTCTACTCGACTGCAAGAATGGAACATCATCAATCATTGTCATCCGAGCTCGATAAGTGAAGATGCAACTCAAGAAGGTAACGAAATCGAATAGGTACAGCTTTGATTTCATACCTTGAATAGAAGGTAACGGTATACAAACCACCCGGTGTATCCAAGCCCGACCAACTCCATGATCTTTGGAAGCTGATAAGAACAGAAGATGGAAATACGAGATGTAATAAAAAACCAAGTGAAGCTGGAAAAGGACACATAGGTAGATCAGTTGATTACATTTTTGCTAACTTACCAAGGGGACAGAGTTGACTGCACCAACAACAGTGGAAGCCAACCAAGCAGCAACAATGGCACCACCTCCATATATAATCACAGTAGTCTTGTTTTCAACTGCATCCCACTGAGAAGAAAGAACGAATCAGACCAGGACAACGTGAAACAATGATGTGGGAATCGAAGATATAGTATAGAATCGAATCTGCAGGTTAACCTTCTGCTTAAGGTCTGTCAACAATTCATCGGTATTAAGAGAGCTCTCGTCTGATGAAGAGGCCTTCACGAGGAGCTGAGAAGACCGCCTCGACTCTGTTTCAATCCGTACCACCCAGCTTAAGTCAGAAACATATCAACCAGAACCAAATCCAATTCATCAAACTCAATCACCATATCAAAATCAGATGGCTTAGCCAAAAAGAATCTCTGCTTTTGATTGCTCATCTAAATTCACATATTATCCAACAAATTGTTGATCATATACATTCAAACAGCCCAAGAAACTAAGCTTACAGACTATTGATTGGGATTGGGAACGAGGTTCAACTCTGTTACAAAACAAAACTAATACAATCAAGATTCAAGAGCTCACATCAAACACATAAAACTTAAGTCAAGATAGCTTCAAATATTGCTAAATCAAATAGAGAAGACTTTTAAACCGTACAATATAATTTTCTTACTTTTCTATCATAATTTTTGTGAATGGTTAGAAATAGTCATTGCTTACGTAAAAATTTATCTACATTTATATCTTATCAACAAGGTTAAAATCATCATTTTATTGGATTGTGGTAAAACAATATCTATTTATCCTATCTGGTAATCCCTACAATGCAATGTATTTAACCACGAAAAGAAAATACAAAATCTGGAAATATAGGAACAACCCACCATTTTTAGAGGTCAAAGACCCTAACTTGCATAAGGTACAATCAAATGGAGCTTGAAAGATTGTACCTTTAATGAGCTTGAAGGGTGTGGAGGAAAGGGAAGGGCGTGGTGGCAAGGGGCGGAAGACGGCGGCGGGTTTCGCGGCCGGGAGGCGGTGCGTGAAGACGGCGGTGGCCGCCATGGAAGTGGTAGCTGCCGCTGCCATTATTTGCTGAAATGGAATTTTGCCAAAAGCTTCAAAAACTGTGGCTTTTGCTATTTTGCTTAGCCTCACTTTCTTTATCTTCTGTGATTAAAAATGTATTTTAAAAAGTGAAGAGAGCGAATGATTCCAGTGGTTGACACGTGGATTAACTGAGCTTTCTGATTGGTCCGTTTTCTATCTTGAAAATCAGTATTTTGTCTTTCAATTTTATGCTGTTATAATTATTACTCTTTAAAAAAAAAAAATCGTGTCATAATTAAATTTAAAAAAAAAAAAAGAACAAACCAATGTCTTATCATTATGATCTTAATAAATGTTAATAATATTTGTAAAATAATTCTTTTTCAATTACCCCGTTTAATTAGTGTAATTTATATTTAGAAGCTTGTCCTGACTAGGGATGGCAAAATTGACCCGACCCGTGGTGACCCGACCTGACCCATGATGTTTGGGGCGGGGCGGGGCGGACCCGACCCGTGCTCGGGGCGGGGCGGGTCTGGGTACCCACAGCGCCCCACCCCGACCCGTTATAATATTAATATACATAATATATATTGTGATAATTAAGTTTATATACATTAATTGAGTTAATGTATATATTATGATAATTAAGTGTATATGTGTGTGTATATATACATATATATAAGTAATTTAGGATCATATTTTAATAAATTAAGTAAAAGACTAAAGTAGTAATATTACATGTAAAATAATACTTTTAATTTGTTGTTGGGTGTGTAAAATAATAAAATTAAATCATCACTTCAATTATTCAATCAAATAATTATTCAAATTATTTAGTTAATGATTTAAAAATTATGTGTTTTTCAAATTATTCATGTAAAAATTACAAAATTTTTTTTATTTTTAATTTTTTTTTAAAACGGGGCGGGGCGGGGCGGACCCGTCCCGTATGGGGCGAGGCACGGGGCAAAAGTTTGTGACCCGCGACAGGTCACGGGGCGGGACGGGGCGGCGGATAGTAGGCGCGGGACGGGCTTGGGTAGTTAACTACCCGCCCCGACCCATTACCATCCCTAGTCCTGACGTTGCTCATATTTAATGGGCTAAACCTATTCCATATTGTAATTGAAAGCCCAATGTAGCCTTATTGGGCTATCATAAGTCCAAAGAATGATTAAGAAGCCCATTTTATTAATTAATAGCTTTGCTTTTCTAAAATTGACACTTGACCCAACTAAAACTTTTATGTTTATATAGAAATAACCCGATTAAGACCCATTACCTAAATTAATTATTTTTTTAACGTCTACCAAAATTAATTAAATGATCAATAAAGCACATAAATACATTTTCATTAGTCGGTCAAGGAAAGGACAAGAATAAAAAAGCTGCATTTTTTACACCCCGAATTTATATTTACCTATAATAATATTGTAATTTATTGTTTCATTTTATATCTTATGAGTTTAGAATCTATGTATTCTTAAGAGTTTAGGGTTTTTCATTCGAATAGTTCTTGGTCTTCTTCGATAGAGAAAAAGGTTAGAAAGTCGAATTTTGCTCATTCATACTTTTCATTCTTGAAAAAGAATTCCAATAATTTTCTTAAAGGTACATAAAATAAGAGATGAGTAGTGTAATATGCAAAGCCCAACTAATCCAACTCACACTATTTGATTAAACAAAGGTAGCCAACACCTAAGAACAACTCAAAAGAGTCTTCTTTTTTCCTTGTTTTTTATTTATTTGTTTAAATTTAAGTTGCCACCCCTCCATTATATACTATAATATATATATATATATATATATATATATATATATATATATATTGGGCAACAACCAAATTAGAATAAACCATTTTCTCTCTCATCACCAAAACTCATTCCATTTCATGCCATCTGCAACTCCTCTCCTTCTCCTCAAACCCCTCCAATAATATCCAACACAATTCTAAGCAGAATGTGACAAAAATCAACATTGATCAACCTTTGAATCATTCCTATTCTTTCTTGATTATTACACTCTTTACTACTTTGACCATATATGAATGAGATGTAGGCATGTAGAGCTTGTCCTTGCTGTTTTGATGGGTTCTAACAAGAATTGCATCACCATCTTCATCATGTTTTCTGCATTATTATGCAAACATGTATCATCATCATCAAGGGACTCACTCAATTCACTTGTTTATGACTA
The DNA here is from genome assembly GCA_005771605.1 of Scutellaria baicalensis. Taxonomy (NCBI): domain Eukaryota; kingdom Viridiplantae; phylum Streptophyta; class Magnoliopsida; order Lamiales; family Lamiaceae; genus Scutellaria; species Scutellaria baicalensis. The sequence continues at coordinate 26,963,462 of CM016726.1, forward strand.
CGCGTTCAAGACAACGCATAAATCTCGTACAGGAAACCTGTACGAGGTATCTCTTCCTCAGAACCTGTCAGGCATGGAGGTCTCAGTTATTCGGCTCAGAACTCACAGACTATGGCGCAATGGCGCCAACTTCAGCTCACTTAAAGTCCCCACAAAGACATTGCCATTGCCATTCACGAGAAGAGTTGACATGGTGCATCACAATCTAGGTAACTGGTCTACCTCTTATTACAATGTCCCAAACTACACTCTTGTAGCTCCTGTAATAGGCCTGTTAGTCTACGACTCCAACACGAGCTCGATCAGTACTCACCCCCTCGTTGAGCTGGACGTGCGAGGAGACGACCCCATCATTGTCCGGTTTGATGGTGTTTCAGTTGATGAGAGAATGAGGTGTGTTAGGTTCAGCACCAACGGCCCGTTGGAGCTGAGCAATGTGACGGAGAAAAGCTCGTGTGAGGCGAGGAATGTGGGCCATTTCTCCATTGTTGTACCTTATGAATCGGAGAAGAAGAGGGCGTTGAGGTGGTGGATGGTCGGAATTCCGGCAGGGATTGTGGGACTGATCATGCTTGGAGTTGTCGGAATTGTGTTGTTTAAATGGACAAAATTTAGAGAAATGGAAAAACAATCTGAAAGAAGTGAAGGATTGGACACTGTTTGGATTGGTAATAGCAGAATGCCTTCTGCTTCAGGTATTAGAACACAACCAGTTCTTGAACATAGTTATCTTCCTTGATCATTTTTTATTGCATTATTTCAATTTTTTGGTTTCTTTCTCAAGTGAATGAATATATACTTTTTTGTTCTTGTTTTCTTAGCTCTGAGTGTGATATTTGTGTTCTGCTCCAATTAGCACATAATTCTTTGATTTTGTAATGATTATGGGTGATTCACTCTCTCTTTCTCTCTCTCACAAACACACACTACGTGTGAGGGAGAAAGAGACAATGAGATGAGAGATAAAGGGACAAACTTTGAAATGGTTTTAAACTATAGTTTTGCGCCGGAAGCATATTTGAAGACAGCCAGGTTTGGTTATTTTTCTTTTGGCATCCACCAATAGTATATGCTATGTTGTTGTTGTGTGTGTGTGTTGGAGTGGACCATATATATAAATTTGAACACCCCTAAAAATTCATTAGTATAATTTGTTGGAATACACAACTCAACCACTGAAGATTTGTCTATTGTGTGTGGAGAACATATTATGAATTTCAAGAAAAGTCCAATTGGTTGTTAGTACATTGCTATCTCTTCATTAAGCATCCACACTTCTGTTATATAGACGTGGCAATTTTGATCAAGCCCAAGAAAATAGTATGTTATGCTCCATATCCTGCCCGATCCGATGGTCCAGTTGTTTGCATTAGCAAACATGTAATATTATTCCCATAAGAAGAGAAACATATAAGTACCCTTTATTAGTTGATCCTAGTAGGATCAATCAAGCTTTATTATTTCCTACATTTGAGTGCAAGAAAGATGATGAGTATAATCAGCCAATTGGCTGAATATCACAAATCTTATGAAGAGGAAAAGGAGGATCAAAGACAGAGGCATTAAGAAGAGCATGAGCAACAATCTTGTTAGCTGCTTCAGTGGCATGAATCCCATCCCAGCTCACATAATTGTGAGGATCACGACACGCTTTCGCAGTGTGATTTCGCCTCTTTATCACCTTCGTGTTCCCACAGAACACCTTCGGGTTGAAGTTGTATGCCCCACCTCCGTATCCACAGCACGCTCTCGTCCCATACTTCATCCCTGTCATCATCAGAAAACACGGAGCTTTTTTTTTGTTTGCGTTCCAAAAGACGAGTTTCTTGAAATCCTAAGAATTAAGCATACCATGAGAAGTGGGATGCTGCAAAAGCTCAAGCATTACAGAATGGATATCTGCATACACAACATTTGCATCAGAAATCTCCTTTCTTGTCCTTCTCAATGCCTCCTTTAGCATAGCATTGTAGTCAATTACAGCATTGTTGTAAGAGATCATGCATCCAAATGAGTCCATGTCTGAAGCATTGTGAGGCAGCTCAACCAAGAACGCAGGGTAGCAACCTATTGGAGCTAAATTAAGCACCAAAAACGTTCGTCCCCCTAACGCGTAAATCTCCTGAAAAATCGCACACAGATTAACCAAACACGGCCTAATTCATCCCGAGAAAACCACCCAAGAACAAGAAGCATTAATCTTTCACCTTTATAGTGCTGGCAATTTGTGAAACCACTTCAGGCAGATACTGCTTAACTCCAGCTATGCCCAGAGAGGCCAAGTTTCCGGTGAAGTCATTTTGGCCAATGTAAAATGTGTAGAGAGATTTTCCGAATATATCAGGTGGTGGAAGCTTGGTATTTCCTACAATATAATTTAATGATGTTAGAAAACAAAAAACAAAGAAAAGAGCATTAAAGCAAATTAAGTTGCACACCTTGGGATTGCAGTTCATCAACTTTGGCTTTGAATTGCTTCATTTGATTGAGCTGGATGGCAAGAGAGAAAGGGCTAACCCCAGAGACGAAGAGAGAAGTGTGTGGGAGACGAACAGTGGATGCCAGCGTGGCAAAGTTGGCGCCATGTCTGAAATCCGATCCTATCGACTGCAAATATGGACTCACAAATGGCAGCCCCATACCTTGTGCTGCATTAATTATATTATAATCCCACCAGTAAAGTAACAAAGTTTATGTCAAACTCTCTAATCAAATAAACATGCATGGCGCGTGCAGTTTACTATTCCAACAATGCCAAAAGTAGAATTAGAAGAAAGAAAGGACACAGAAAACAGCCAGGTTTCCAGCTACGTCGTTTTTGTCACATAACACAAGATCTTTTCGAGTGAGTATTCCTATACTATAATTGAAGGATGAGAAGGAACCTAAAAAGTCGAGAATGACCCTCCCATCGGTAGCTCGGCCTGCCGGTTTCTTGAAGAAAGTGATGCCATTGGGAGGGTTCTGAGATGGAAAAGCAGCCCAGAATCCTCCAGTGTCTGAGTTTGAGTCTCCAAAGTTGAAGATGGCTTTCAAACCACATGATTTTGCATCAACTGATGATGATGATGATGATGATATAATTGCTATAATTACTACAACATTAATCATCCACTTGCTCACTTTCACCATATTCACTGATCTTTTCTTTTATCTTCTTTCTTTCCCTCTGTGTGTGTGTTGTGCAGAGTTTAAGGATAAAGGTTAGTTATGGTTTGTGTGCCAAAGTGTATATAGCAGTAGAAAACAACACTCCCTAACTCACCACTTCGCCTTTATCTTTATCTTTAACATACCATCTTCCAATTTTTTATTTTATTTTATTAGTGCATTTAAATGAATCCCTTAACAATTCAGAATTGTCTTTTTTTTTTCTCTTTTCTTTTTTTCCTCTAGCGACTGGTCATAGATTTAATTTGGAACTACCTTGACATAATCAATCAACAAATAAATAGTTATTTTTAACATGAAATAAAAAATTAACCAAGTAATAGTATTGATACTTGAAGAAGCCCAATCTACTCAGCATGATCTTGGACCGAACAAAGTAATAAAATCTGTTGGATCCTATGGGCTATTATATAGGCCCAAACAAGTTGAATTAACCTACTTCTTTGAGTTTCATTTCGTATTGGGCCGTGTTTTAGAACTAAACAAAACTTCAATCCATGTAGAGAGGTGGGGGGCGGCTGTTAAAAATTAAAACCCCTGATCTCACCTATAATTAATTCACTTGAGTTTGTATAATAATTCACTTATAAATAGTATTTGAGGATATTTATAGATTATAATAATTGATGTAGTAAAAATTACACCCAAGTTTTCGAGTATTAGAAACATCAAATATTGAATTGAGCTTGTGTTCAGTCCTCAAAACCCTCACTATTGTCGTTTGTCATTATTGAGACTATTTTGTTTGTAAATAAAAAATAAATAATCATGCTTCGAGCAAAAACTGTCCACTTAAGGGATACTTTTTCATTATAAATTTAGCATGTGACTGAATCTATATGGCGTCTTTAATACAAGATTGTGATAGTTATAACGAAATACGAATAATTGAATTACTAAATGAATTGAGATGAATAAACGATCTTAGCAATTGCAATTAGAAATAGTCAATAGATGTTTGACTTTCCAAAATTAAAAAAAAAACTATGGTAAAAATTCACTTATTTCAAGTAATAACTTTTAAAAATTAATTATACATATTTTAAAAGACTTAAAATAAAAAGAGATAAAATGAGAAACATTGATAAATAAAAAAGGAATGAAATAGAGAAAGTAGAGATTTAAGGCAAGTGTTGATGAAGCATGTCAGGCGACACAATCACATGGAGCAGTGCATTAGTAAACGATGCGTGACACGTCACCCCATCTCTAACGATTCAATCTCCGCCACGTACTCTCTGTGTCCATCGTAAATCACGCATCTCCATCTCCACCAAACAACAAATCCAACGGCGCACACAGCCCTGACGTGGCAGATCCCATCTCCATGACGTCAGCGTAAACAATCCCCAGCCAATAGAGGACCAGCACGTGCTTCGTCTCACGTGGATGACACGCGGGCTACAACCATCTAGAAGGCCGTGACTCGACAGCTGCCTCACGCTCTCTTGCAGGGGCCCACCCCCAATTTTCTTACAGCCATTGTGAGCGGGACACGTAAGCACGCGGACCGATGTGGGCCCAGCACTTTCATGTCCGTGCCGCGACTGCCGATTCCTTTCCTGTCCCCCATATTTCGCTAAATTATATAATTAAATACAATTATCAAATTCAAAACATTATAGATGAAACTGAAATATGTGATAATACAAAATAGCTAAAGTTCGAAAGATCATTCAATAAGAATATCCTATTGTCCAAATAGCTTAACCTAGCTTTCAAACTTATTAAATAAGAATATTTTTACCTTTATGATGTAAGATTTCTCTAAAATATGTGGTCGTTCATGAATTTTCAAAAAGATAAATTTGTGTTTGATAAGACCATAATTTTCGTTTACAATATGTTTAAAACTCTATTACTAAATGTAGAGATGCATAAGTTCTCTTTTTAACTAATAAGCAAAGGAAGAAGTTTGAGAATAAATACTTCAAATGTATCCATAGATTTATGATGAAATTCGGAGGAGAAGTTAATGAGGTCCAAACGAAAAGGAATAGTGGATAGTATTTTGAATCCTGGGATGTTTCACATGTCCAACCAAACAGAGCATTAGATGTATAGTGAAAGGTGGGGAAGCAAGAATTGAGGTAACTAGAATAGATTTAGGCTAGAGAGGAGGCCCCGTTTGGACACGTGGTCCTAAGGCAGCGTTTGGGATTTAGAAATTGGGAAAAGCCAAAAACACTATGCCAGTGCTTCTCCGACTCAGCAATCCTGCATTATGAATAATTCTTACCTACTATATATGTATCATATATTTATTTCACAAATTCATGATAAATATTGTAATTAATACAGTATCCACTAAATGAAACTCTTATAAGATCCTTTGCATGTTGAGTTTTGCTTCTATCATTCTGCATTTATTAATAAACGTGTCATAACGAAGATTTGCTGTTTTGAATAAAAAGATCCACATTAAAAAATAAGAGTTTATTAAGTTTAATATTCATTTTATCGATTAAAAATTAGTGTAATATATAAGGGTGCATCATTAGTCTCACTTTATGAGGACCAAATTAAGTTCGTTTAGTGGTAGAAAGTAGTTGTCATTTCATCTTGATGATAACAGATTGTTTTCTTATTTTTCCTCTGAAGGTTCAAAATGGTACTTAATAATCAAGGTGTGAATTCCATGTTCTGTATATATATTCAATTGGATGAAATTCTAATGTCCTAATAGCTAAAGCTTTGCATTTTGCTATTTTCAATCCTTTTTTTTTTTTTTTTTTACATTCAGGTTAATCTTGATCTGATTGATTAATTGTACTTTTCAAAAATTTACTTACACGATCAATATTAATAGATGAGATTCTTATACGAAGAATGAAGTAATTTGTGGATATACTTAATAGGTTTTCCTTATGTCCTATTGCGTGAAACATAATATTATATATATTTTCTTTACGATGATGTTAAGCATAAGGTTCAATATGAACAAATATATAAATCATATATTATGAATAAGTCTCATGTGAGACAGTCTGACGAATTATTTCATGTAAGACGGATCAACTCATGACCCAAGTCTCACAATTCACATATAAATTTATAGATATGAGTTTAGTAAATGGGTATAAAAAAAATCCGTCCCATATAAAAAATTTGTGAGTCTGTCTCACATAAATTTTTGTGATTAAGTATAACCTTTCAAGAATGAAGAAAATAAAGGAAAAAACTACCACAGGTTGAATCATAATTGTATTTCTTCTCTACTTGTCTTCAAATACCTAACAAAATAGTTAGGTAAATTAGCCACTCTAACCCTTTCTATATAAATATTTGTCTAATTAGTCTTTCACCTAATTTCCAAATAAATATTAAATAAAAATAAATTAAATGAAATTCGTTGTACCAAATAACCATGCACCGTGCGTGTATCATATCCCAAAACGTGTTATATGAGTTCTAAACGTAAAAACGATTACAAATTATAATATGTTTCTAGTATCAAAGTTACATAATTTTGGAATATGGGTTATTTTACTAAAATTATACAAACATGATCTTCTTAAATAATAATTTATATTGACTAAACTATTTAAATAAAAAGCCCAAATAGTTATGTCATCCACATAATTTTGAATATTAAAATTTTGATCAACGGTACTAAAATAACGTATTTTTAGTAAATTTATAATTAAAAGGCTTTTTATTTAAATAGTCCAGTCAACATAAATTATTATTTAAAAAGACTGTTTGTAAATTCTTAGTAAAAAATAGCCCTGATTACAAAAATTATATAGTTTTGATATTAAAAAATATATATATATATATAAGTGCAAGAACTTTTACTTTGGAAAATCATATAATGTGTTTTGGAATGTGATACACGCTTGGTAAATGATTATTTGATATAAGAGATCTCATTTAATTTATTTTTATTTAATATTTATATAGAAATTAGGTCAAAGGCTAATTGGACAATATTTATGCAGGGAGGGTTATGGAAGCTAATTACTCTAATTAAAATCACAGTGTTTAAATTTAATTCACATTTTAAATTTAATTTTTCTGAAAGTCATGAATTTTTTGTAGAGATCAAAATTTCTACGTACTTTTCAAAATGTACAATTGTGATTTAAGTTGCAATCATGAGTTTAAATTATGATTTTTATATAAAATTTAAAATGTAACATTGTGATTTAAGTTGCAATGATGAGTTTAAATTAAGATTTTTATATTAAATTTAAAATTTTATGATTAAATTGTAATATTTGTGATTTAAGTTGTAATAATGAGTTTAACGTATGATTTTTATATATTTAAAATGTTACGATTAAATTGTAATATTTGAAAATATGGTGATTTATTTTGGAACAGGTTAGTTTTAAAGTTATTCTTCTGTGCACCAATTGCACGGATTTGAGATCCGTGCAACTGGGCCACGCGCGGGCTAGGTTGGCCCGCCCAGCCCGCGCCTCTTTACTTCTTTCAGATGTTTTGGTTGCTACATTCGAATTATGTTAGTGTTAACTTTGTGTTATGTTAGGGTTACCTTCGCGTTATGTTAGTGTGACCCCATATCTAAATTTCATACTCTTAGTTTAAAACCACTGAACTAAAATAACACAAATGTAACACTAATATAATATGAAGGTAACATTAACATAACATGAAAGTAACATTAGCATAACTGCGTGAAGCGAATCTTGGTGGGTTTGAGCGCACCCATCAGACGCGTGGAGGTGTGTGAGAGAGCGTTGGGGCTCGTGAAAACATGCATCAGAGGTGCGTGAGACGGGTCGATTCGGGTGTATAGTTGTACAAAATATTTTGCCCTATCTTTGTACCAAAATATAATGTTTTGAAAAAATACGACCAATTCAATACATGGATTTTAAAATAAAAATCCAGACACGTAACACAATTGTGGTGGGGCAAAGCGAGGGCATTATTGTCATTGCGTATTGGAGGGAGCAAAAATATCGGCGTGTGCCAAACAGGGTTTACAAGGTAAGAGGAGTGGGGCCCACACTCCGGATTCCAAAGGCTCCATAAAATCAAGTTAATTTTTCCATTTTTATTTTAAAAGCATTAAATTAAATTAAATTCTCCCAAAGAAAGGTAGGAGGAACACGTCACCCACATGTCTGGTGGTCGTATCAGTATCAGTTGGCTAACAACACCCACTGCGTTGATGGGATCCCAGCGTCCACGTGTACGGCTACGATCACCTTAGAATAAATATTATTCAGCCAGCCCAAAAATTTGAGTGCCAGCTCACCACACCCTACGTTTTCCAATATTCTACACCTTTTCTTCTAACTAATTATTATTGTTATTATTTTCATTCTTTTTATTGTTGAAAATGTATGTATATGAATTGGCCAGCAAAGAAGTTCAAGCCATGTTTTATAATTGTTATATACATTCCGTGACAATTATTTAATAAGTCATCGAATTATTGTTTGAAATAATTTTTTAAAATTTTTATTCGAAATCAGTAATATAGGTTTAGATTCATTATACCAATATTCCTTATGTAAATAGTTTTCAAATAAATTTAATATCTTATAAGCCGTGGAAGTAATTAATAAGACATAAAAACTTATTAAATATTTTGAATAAATTTAACCATATTTGAAGTTCATTTTAGAGCATATCATTTGAAGCTATTTATTGATTATTAAATATTCTGAATAAATTTAATCATGTTTGAACTTATTAAATCTCACTCTGTAAAAGGAATTGGAGTATATTAATTAAATCAGAGTAATCTTATATGAGATTTCTAACGGATCTTGTTATACAAAACAAATCAATCTATAATTAACAATTTATAAAACAATTGAGGAAATTAGCTCAATGACAGGTGATAAAAATTCGTCTTACAATAATTACTCAAGATGAGTTTATGAGGTGTAAAATTAGGATACAGTGAAGATAGATATAAAAGTTTTGTAACCAAAATATTAATACTTCATCTTATTTTTTTCATCAAGTAAAATATCATTTAATTTTATAATTTTAAAACAAATTTCATTAATATACAGTATAAATAATTATCATTAAAAGTTGTTTTATTAAACAAGAATGTGTTTCACTATATAAAAGTCCGATATAAAATAAATAAAATAGAATAAAGCTGAAATTATGCATTAACTTATATCGATAATAAAAATATTTTAATTAAATCAAAATAAGTTTCAGATGACACAATAATTAAATTGAAATTATGGAACCAAATATTAAAAAATTTGGTATATCTTCACATTATGGGATTTATATTACCAATATTAGCACAGAGACACGTGTTGCGTGACGTGGATTGTAGCCTTGTCTTCCCTTTCTTTCTTCCTCCTCTCTCCTCTCCCTAAACCTTCACTGTGCTGTGCACATCTGTAGAGAGAGAAAAAAATGCAAGCAATTTAGCAGCGTAAAGTGCCTTTGAATTTCACAATTTTGGCACCTAATTTCAAATTTTCGAGGTAATCTCATTTCTGAATTCTTCTTCTTTCTGAAATTATCTGTTATTTTGGTTGTATGTTTGTTGATCACTGTGAATTATCTTCATTTTAGAAAAAATGACTTTGAGGATTTGATTTGCAAATTCTGATGAAAAGGATGAATAACTTAGTCTTGTAACTGTTGAATTCTTTAGAGTGATTATTGATAGATTTACAAGAATTTGAGCAATTTATTATTTTTTTTCAATTTTAAATTCGAAATTCAGGTGGCTTCAATTACAGTGTATGAGTCCTTTCATGGTTTTCACATTTCAGTTATGGAAATTAAGGTGGTTGACGAGGACAAAACTGTCATTTCATAGCAGTTTTTTTTTTTCTGTTTGGAGTCTTTGGCCTGCAAGCATTAGATTACTTTTTCTACAGTTTTAGGCTGGCTTGGAAAATAAAAGGACTATAAAGCCCTTTACTTCTCTTCCTCTTTGTAACCGTTGATGGTGCCATACCAACTGAATCGGTTACCACCGTACAACCCGACCCGGTCACATAGTAATTTTCAAGTTTTCAATTTTCGGACCTTCAAGCAATTTATCGTAATTCAATTTCCTACATAATTTTATTTTCAAGGGTGAGAATGAATATTTATTGTTAGCTAGGCAGAAAGTATAGTTTACTTTTAATTATGAGTGAATCTTGATTTATTACTGAGGGAAATTCCAAGAAATAATTTCTTCCAAGAGATTTTCTAGTGTTCACTATTTTTTCCCAACCTCATTAGAGGGTATTCAGATTGAAAGTAATTTTTTTTCCTCCTTAAGGTTTAAGTTTCCCTTTGTGGATCCACATGTGTATTAGTTCGTTTTGGTAAAGTTCATGATTCACGTGTCTGCATGATTGGAGCCATGTTATCTAACTGAATTGTATGTGCAAAGATTCTTAGTATGATTCTCCACAATCAATTTTTGGAAGTGTTAAATCTTTCTTTTGGTTATTGAGATCTTGTTGCTGTTTTTGGTCTTTCCTATATATTGTTAAAGGTGGCTCTAAGTTTCATGGTTGCTCAAGTCGTTACTGTGTATATTCAACTATGTATCCTTTAAAAAGTTCCTATATCTTTAGGTTCATATTTGAGCTTCTGACTTATTATTATTGAGGTAATAACCATGTAACTGAGTCCATAATGCAGTATTGTGAACTGTAGTTAAATACTGGTCAATGTTAGTCATGGTTGTTAGAGGTGTGCTTCGAGCTTGAGTCGCATAGGGCACAACCTGTATCCCGCCTACAAGCAAAAGTCACGTGCTGTCATTGAGGCGTATGCCTTTCAGCACCTCTTGCACCTTTTTTATGTTTCTGAGGCGGGCCTCTTAAACACAGGCTCAACCCCAATCCAAAACACATTTTCAAGATACGTGTCAGATTTTTAAAGACATTTTTTCTTGAGGAAAACATAAGAACGATCAAACTTCTTTTTGAGAGGGGAAAAATGCTTGGGAAGTTAAGAACAATCCCAACCACCACTATGTTGCACACCCACATTTTACTCTCTTTAGTTTAATCTCACTGTTTTTAATTTTTCTCTTTCTAGACTCTTGAGACGGTTCCAACAATTCAATATAACAATTTCTTGCAAAATATACACACATTTCAGTTTTGTGGATTTTTTTTTTTTTTTAAATATTGTGCTTGTGCCAAGAAGTGCAAGCCTTGGGCACCAGGATCATCCTTCCACCTCTAACAACTATGCCTTTAATGATGGCAGAACGTTGATACTTGTCATCACACTTGACTGTTATTAAGCGGAAGATCGAAAGGTGTTCCTAGACATACCATGGGAAACAGTGAAGATGGGAAGGCTTCCAAATCTGAAAAATCATCTCCACCTCCAATGGTGAGCCTAAGATTGTTACACTAGTAATTAGAATGTTATTACTGAAATCAGTTATCTGACTTTCTTGTCTTACTGGTCCTCATTTCTTTGTGTTTGCTAAGGAGTTTAGTTTATGGCACCTGACCAAGGTTCAAAAATAGTAGGAACATTGCATTTTGTATAATACTTCTCTGTCATTCTATTTTCCTGAATTATTGTTTGATGTTCATTTCTGAGGAAGTCTATATCCCTTTCACTATTAGCAGGACCAGAGCAACATGCATGTATATCCTGACTGGGCCGCGATGCAGGTATGTTCTTATAAGTTTCTGCCTCCATTGAAAAATACTTGTTCAATAAAATTCACATTATCATATTGAAGGGTTATTCATGGTGATTATATATCAGGCATTTTATGGTCCGCGATTTGCTGTACCACCATATATGAATTCAGCTGTTACTTCCGGACATGCGCCTCCCCCTTATATGTGGGGTCCACCACCACAGGTATTGTGTAATGGTCTGGGCATTGCCATGAGTCGTGTGTAATTTTTTATGTGCATAAGTCATCTTTCAATCTGTTAAGTTCATGACGACAAGCTTTTGGTTTCTCAGTCTATGATCCCTCCTTATGGGGCTCCCTATGCTGCATTCTATGCTCATGGAGGAGTTTATGCACATCCTGGAGTTCCTCTAGTAAGTGATACTTAGTCTGCTTTTGATACTCTATTGGACAGTTTATAATGAAGCTTTCATCAAACTAAAGGGTTTACGACCTCTGCTGTGAGAAATAATTAAAAAGAAATTATCTTAATTTTTACTTTTGTCAGAATGATCTAAAATTAGTGCAGAGCCTGATTGGACAATGATCTGTGTGGTTATGTAGGCTAGTACTGCAATGAGCATGGAAACACCTGTGAAGTCATCAGGGAATGGAGATGGAGGCTTCGTGAAAAAGTTGAAAGAATTTGATGGGCTGGCAATATCAATAGGGAACGGAAATGGTGATGTCACTGAACATGGAAGTGACCGTAAATTGTCAGACAGGTTTGTGGGTATTCTAGGAAGCAATTTTGCTTGAATGACTTAAGTATTATATAATCTGCCATAGCACCACAGTTGACCTTAATGATGAACTCTGTTCTCATGTTTTTTTCAATACCATACTAATTTAATGAAATTATGTTTCATGCACAGTGAGGAGACTGAAGGTTCCAGTGATGGAAGTAATGGAGTTACACCAGGGGTAAGGGTTTCTCTCACTGTATAGAGTTGTTCCAAATGTTGGTTTGAGTGCTAGATGTTTGTGTTGTTAGAAAAATATTGCACATCATCTTAATCTGTTCTTGTTTAATAGGTGGGTCAGAATGGCAGGAAGAGAAGTGGGCAAGGGTCCCCTAAGAGAGGTATGCTTCTCTTTTTAGCATTCTGAATGTCTTACCTCAACCAATTATAAAAGCCTTTTCTTTGAGGAATCTGAGTTTGTTGCTTTTGTCTATTGTTCGGGTGCAGAAGTTCCTCTTCGTGGAACTCTTATCATAATATAAACTTATCATATCTTTGCCCCATCATATGCTTGAACATGGATGCTAAATGTGTAATCTATTATGTAGCTGTTGCTTAAAATTATCATGTGTGAGCTGTTAGAGGGATAAGTTGCTCAAGCAGTTACTTTGTGTTAATGTTGTCCGTTGCAAGTATACTGCTAAAGGAGATGACCTTCGATAGATATGATTTCCTTGGATGGTCTTCTGTGATATCACACCGATTCACCTTCAACTTTTTATGAGAAATTACCTATTCTTCGCACCCAAATCTACTTTGTGAAACGTGTTGTAGTAACATCATCCACAAAATAGTGTTTTGATCTGATCATCTGTTTCTATTTGGTGCTTTAACCCTCTGGCAGAAGATGGCAAAGCTCAGAAGAAGAGCATTTTAGTTCCTGCTGTGGAAGTCAACCAAACTCCTGAAAAGATGATGGACGTGATTCCTCCTGCTATTAAACCTGTTAAAACAACGGAGAACATGAACACTAAATTGGAACTCAATGATCCTTCCCTGAATGTGAAGTCTAGCCCGACTAGTGTGGCACAATCACCAATGCCAAATGATTCCTGGACGCAGGTGTGCTGATGATAACTTGTTTATAATTTATCTTCTTCCTTTGCATGGAATTTCACTTCCACAATTTTATTACTATAACCAACGAACTTTAAGTGAGGAGGCACCTAGCTTCCTCTATTAGGGAGGAGGTCAGGGTCCGAATCTTTCCCCACCTCAACTCCTCATCTATAATGGTTCGAACTTTTGACGAATTTATTACTTCATTTATTTATTTTCATTTTTTTTGGGATTATGTAGTCTTGTAGTCAAGACTCATTGGATTGGTTAACATGGTGATTGATAGGGCAGCGTTTCTATAGTTTTTCAGATTTTAATAACATTTAGAGAAATTCTCTGAAACGATAATGCTAATATTCAGGTCATGCATTTAAAGATTGATATAGCTGTGGAACTTGGGGGGTTGATTTCTAGTTCTTGGGATACCTGATAATCTGGGTAATTGATATAATTCTTTTTTTAGTTTTGACATGATATCTGATTGCAGAATGAACGAGAACTGAAACGAGAAAGGAGGAAACAGTCCAACCGTGAATCTGCTAGAAGATCAAGACTGAGGAAACAGGTATGACTATCCACACGCATCACACTTAAACAAGTCCTTATAGTCAATGAACTCTTGGGCTGCTTTTATGTCATCGTTTCTGATCTTTTTCTTTCAACTTTTACTTTGTAAAGGCTGAGGCAGAGGAACTCTCTGTCAAAGTTCAAGCACTAACTGCTGAGAATGTGGCCCTCAAATCTGAGATCAACAAATTAATGGAGAGCTCTGGGAAACTAAAGCTTGAAAATGCCACACTTATGGTGCGTCAAGGCTTCTTTTAGCTGATCGCAAAATTGTTGTATTGCCTATACTCTCAATAAACTTATAATTGGTCGAATTTGTAGGAGAAACTAGAGGTAAATTGTCACAAGATTGATGATCCAAGGCTGAAACCAGTAGGCACCGTAAACCTACTTGCCAGAGTGAACAACTCAGATTCATCTGGCAGAATGAACGAAGATCCTGACTCATTCGAGAATAGAAGTCCAGGAGCCAAACTTCATCAGCTTCTTGATACTAGCCCCAGGACTGATGCTGTTGCTGCTGGTTGATCACCATTGCCAGCCACCATCTCACATTAGTTGATCTCGTAATTTTGGCATAATTACGTCCAAGATTACTTCTAACAACAGATATAGATTGTTAAGTACTGTAAGAACTTGGGAAAGTCTAATTATCATTGCAACGATACACCTCAGTGATGCCTGGAATGTGTTTTAATGTTCAGATTGCTGGGATGCTACAGATTAGTCCGATTTACATCGGAAACGAACAAGCTTATCTTGTTATTTAGAGAAGTGTATTGAGGGTATCTAGTTATGTTCCTTGTGTATGAGTTGTCAAAACTTTAGACATGATTCTGATAGATAATAGTGCATTTGGTTTTAGAGAAATTTGTGCTGTTTGAAGTCCTTCGACCAAGTCAAGGAGATGTATAATGTTGTAGTGTTATATTTATGAAGTAATACCAACTTATCTACTACTCAATTATTCGGATTTTGTTAGAGTTTTGATCCGATATTTACTTGTTTATATATATGTTTCTTGAACGTGAATGTGTGATTTCACGTTCAGACATTTTCACAGGGCAAACATATGTGATATTCATATATCTAGTCGTGTATTAAATTGAGTATATTAAATATAATGGCTTATCTCAAATATGCACATCTCATTCAAAAACTTAAATAAAATTTTATTTGAGTTATATATAGATTCAACAAAAAAAAAAAAAAAAGGGTTTGAGTCGTATTAGTGTGACGTTGACCATATTTATCTTGGAGTACGTGGAAAGGCCAACGGCCACGCTGGATCCTGGGTTTATGTCCCCTTTAGCCACGTGACCTTCATCAACTTGCCCAACTTGTTGGACTCTACTCACGTGCTATTTGTTCACCATAATTTCTTCTCTAACCAAGAAACTATGATTGATTTACTTCATTTACCAAAAAGAAAAATGATTGATTTATTTCAAATATTCATTTATGAATTCCTAGATTAAGTTTTGACAATAGAAGATAGGAGGGGGGTTGATGCTGAATGTGTAGTCTTTAGTTTTCCAAGACAAAAAAATGCATTATTACAACATGTCCACCAATCAAAATGATCAAATCCTGCCCCCCATTGTGCCCAAATCCTTTTCTTTGCCTTTTTTTCTTGCACAACTTTTCAGCACCACAAGGTATGGTTCTCTCTCATTTCTCCATGTGCCTCAATAGCTAACACAATGAGGTAGTAACTCATATAACATATTGCTTTCTTTAATTTCCCTCCATTTTGGATTTTAAATTGGAGCCCCACATGATCATATTTCATTATTGCACCCTTATTGTACCTAGTCTTTGTGGGGCAAATGAAAAGTTCAAATTTGAAATTAAATGCATAACTATAGCATAGCAATCTTGATGAAAATCATTAAATTCAAGATGAGAGTGTCACACTCACTGACCAAATAAACCCCTCTGTATATTTGTTTCGTTGGTTTTAAATACTTATTGTTCAATATTGTTTTACCAAGATTAATATATATATATATAATTATGTAAATAAAATGACTTATCCAACATTAATAAGTATGAATGATGTCAGTATAAAAACACTAAATAAAAATCTAGTATAAAAAGTTATGTGGAAAACTTAGAAAATTATAATTTTTTTTTTTTTGTAATAAAAAAAAGTAAAGTAGTTTAAATAGAAGAAATATACAGGGGCATGTGATGCGCGTGATTTTATTTTTGTTCCGGTGGTTCATCCAGAATTGGGCCCCGGTGAGTGGTGGTGGCTCTGGATTTTGGGGGTGTTGTACTTTCTACCCTATATTTTCTACTCTGCTTTGTATCATTGTACGTTGGAAATCCGGTGCATTTTAGCATTTCTCCTCGACCGTTTAGTACAATTACATGTACTTACACGTATCTGCTCCACATTCTTCGTCTTCCCTTAAGAGTAAAACAATCAAATATTTTAAAATACCATTTTCTTTTTCAGACACTTCACATGAATGTTTCATTATTATATTACAGGCATCCCATGTTTCCACATTCCTGCTTCCGTTACTCTGTAGTTGTTGCGTTTGAATCTAAGCTAGAGTTAATTAATGCCTAATTAACTTCCAATCTTGCATCACACTACATGTATGGACTGCGCAGTTTATAAGGTTCATACTTCTCACAATTCTTGTTTTATTTTTGTGGATTGTCTGTTTGTTTCTTGAAATAGGCTTTCTTGAATCTGAATGCTTCAGATGAAAGTTTTTAACTTTGTTGCTTGCTTACTCTAGTTAATGCTGTACTCAAGGTGGGGTTTGTTTGAAATTTGAGAAATTGCTGGGAGTTTTCTTCGTTTTCACCACTATTGTTCTTGATGTTCTTGGATCAGATTTGAATTGGGAGTTGGAGTTTATGTAGCATTTGTTTTTCAATTTTCTGATTTGTTTGGATTATTGTAATTTGTGAGTTTGGCACCTTTCTAGGACTGCGTCGTAATTTGATTTGGAGAAGATATTGATATGGGATTGCCTTAGAATTTTGGTTCGAGGAATAATGCCAAATGTTGAGCATATTGGTGGGAATGCTTGGGTGGTAAAGGGATATCAGTTTATCTGCTAATGTATTTTGTCAAGGATTTTTCCTGAATTTGAGGGTGTATGATGAGGGCAACATTGGGAATGTTGAAAAGGCGGTTATAAATTTGCTCGACTGGCTGGAAAAAAAATTCACACGAAAGGTGTCGAGGATAGATGGATTATTAGCTGTCATAAGGGCATTTATTACCTTCATTTTCTGAGACGGGATTTTTCACACTCAACGGGTTTATTAGGACGTTGGTCTTTATATTGGGACTAGGAGGAAAAAAATATATTCTTTTCCGCTTTTGCTTTGAGGAATGGGGCATTCCGCAGCGGTTTGGGACCATAGAGCTTCACTTGAATTGACAAAGGACTGGAATGGGATTGACCAAGTTACACTTCGGAACCCTCACGGAGCGTCTGCACGAGTAAGATTCTGTGATTGATGATTCTTAATTTGGTATATGTTGATATAGAAATTGTTTTGATGATTATGAGATTTTCTTGGTGCTAGTCACATTAGATCTATTTAGTTTGAGAGCATTTCCATAAGATTCTCGATTGTGAATTTTGTAAAATTTTCAGGTCAGTCTCCATGGAGGGCAAGTCATCTCTTGGAGGAATGATAGAGGGGAAGAGCTTTTGTTCACCAGTAGTAAGGTGTGGTTTCTATCTCAATTTCCTCTTTAATGTTTATTATTATTGTTATTATTATTATTATTATTATTTTGCATTGCACCTTTTCATTTTATTAAATCGTAATTGGGATATATACAACACGATTGAAATAGTAACGAGGTATTTAATATCAATTTTAATGTCATCACTGTTAAAAAAGAATGTCAAGCAGACAGTAACTTCTAAAGGAATATCTTATCTTATTTTGTATATTAAAATAATTATATCATCTAAAAGAATGCTTGAGTATTATGGTATTAAACCATGTATGGAAGATCTTTAGTTCAAGCTATAGGAATTTATCTCTTTAGGATAAATTATATAAACTAGGCTTATATTGAATGTAAGATTGATCTCTTCGACTAGTTTTTAACTTTATTGGCAGATGATTACATTTAGAAACAGCATCTATCTGACTTGCTGGAGTTTATTTAGCCTAAATTAGTTTTAAGATAATAATTTCCATGAAGCTCTGTTTATTAAACTCCTGAGTGATTTAGTCGTTCATAGTCGCCAAACTGAACTTGTAATGATTAAAACTTCTGATGTTTCTTTGGTGGACTGCCATTCAGTGTGAGTAAACAAATCATTATTCTTTTGGTAATGAAATGTATATTGGCTTTTAATAACTTTGTAGGCCATCTTTAAGTCTCCGAAAGCAATGCGAGGAGGAATCTCTATTTGCTTTCCACAGGTACACCAGTGTTTATTTATGTATTCTTCTTGTTATCTTATGATTCATAAATCCTGTGATTATGTATATTGTCAATGCTTCAGTTTGGAAACTGTATTTCACTGGATCAACATGGATTTGTGAGGAACAAACTTTGGACAATTGAAGATGATCCACCTCCATTGCATCCAAACGATTCTCTTGGTAAATCCTTCGTTGACTTGCTTCTCAAACCAGCTGAAGAAGATCTCAAGTTCTGGCCTCATGGGTAAATTTTTTATTTACTTGTAATAACTGAAACAGAACAATGGTTTATTCCTGTTTAAACCTTATATCTTCTGACTAGTGAAGTCTTGTTCAATTTGTCACTCTTTTGATCGGTTTCTGTCAGCTTTGAAATTCGTCTTCGAGTGTCTCTGGCATCAGATGGAAACTTGATACTGATATCTCGCATTAGGAATGTAAACGGAAAGCCTTTCAGTTTCTCATTGGCTTATCATACACACCTTTCTGTTTCTGACATAAGGTAAATCACTATATGGCATCAGTGCATTATTATTGTGCAATGCTCTGTTTGTTATTATTGTGCAATGCTCTGTTTGCTCTGCATTATTATTGGCATCAGTGCATTATTATCGATGTCTAAGAATGTTCTTTTTCCATGTTTTATGTCATCGATTAATAGTGAAGTGAGGATAGAAGGTTTAGAAACACTGGACTACTTGGACAATCTTAACCAAAGGGAACGTTTTACAGAGCAGGGAGACGCCATTACATTTGAATCAGAGGTAAAATCTTGTCATCTCTTTCATCTCCCTCTCTCTCTCTCTCTCTCTCTCTCTCTCTCAGAGCTTATCATTCCTTTTATTTGTCTGTAACCAAGAACGCTTCGTTTTCTTCAGATAGACCGTGTTTATCTAAGTTCTCCCAAGTGTGTTGCTGTTTTGGATCATGAGAAGAAGCGAACCTATCTTATCAGAAAGGAAGGACTACCTGATATTGGTATATATATTATGTGAAGATCAACTCTTGTTGCTAATTAGTTTTTCTTTGAACTGAAATAAACCATTATTTGTTTGTCCTAGTTGTGTGGAATCCATGGGAAAAGAAGTCGAAAGCAATGGCAGATTTTGGAGACGATGAATACAAACAGATGCTGTGTGTAGATGCAGCAGCGATAGAAAAGAACATAACCCTAAAACCAGGAGAGGAATGGACAGGACGAGTCGAGCTTGCAGCTCTCCCTTCGAGCTTTTGCTGCAACGACCTTGATCCTGGACTCAATTTTTTCTGAGTCTCGTTTTGCAACTAGTTAGCGAATCGTATAAAAAAATTATGAAGCCTGTGGTTTTTGGAAATGGCTGCTATTACAGTGTTTGCTTGTCTAGAAATTCGAGAGATTTTTTTTGATGTTCTCTCTTTAGCTGTGTTTGGTAATTGGTATTCTCTTTTCTCTTTGATGCTTTCTTCAGCCTTGATAAGGTAAGGCTGTTAAAGTAAAACATGAACTTTATTTTTGGAGATCAATACTTTTCTTGCATTCACAATGTCTTAGTTATTGTTGTTGTCTGTTTCATTCATTTGCTACCATCATATACCATGTATATCATCAGTATCGACTGCGAACTTAGAATTTTTTTTCACTGTCAATATCAATAGTTTAACACAAGATATTGAGTTAATAGCCCATGTTTTGGACATAACAACATAGGAATCAAAATTTGACATTCTAAAATGGAACCCACAAATAGCATACTTTGTTAAATTGAAAAGGAGATTGAAACAGGAAAATTAGTTTTTTGCAAAAAAAAAAAAAAAGAAAAGAAAAGAAACACTAATGAAATGATAATAAGAATGTTGACTGATTAACGTATGATCCAAATAATACATGAGTTGGATTGGATAATTTTTTAATCTTGATTCCCATAATCTATCCTTCTTCATCGATCATCCTTCTAACCCCATCTTCAGCTCATCATAAAGCTATATTTAGACTAAAGAAACAAGGTCTTCACTACTTCCTATCGAGCCTGCTTGAATGCTTGTAAAATCTATACACCCCTACGAGACTCCAACTGCTTCGTGTTTTCCAATAATATCTGTCAAGATATAGTCATAATTGTCACAAAATAAATCAAACGGGACGCATGAGATGGTCCTGATCTGCATGAATGAATGAATGAATGCTAAAACGGAGCATTACTTCTCGAATGTAACTAGCAACTGCTTTACAGCCTTCTATTGCTAGTTGCATCACATTTTCAAGAGTATCCATTTGTAGCTTGGAATCCATCTATCAAAACCACGACATTACTGATTAGATCAAACACAGGTATAATGCTGATATGAGATTGTGACGAGTCCAGCAAAAGAAATCTAACAGGTAGAGTTACTCGTATTTTGGTCAGCACAGCCGATTATTAACAGATAAAGAAAATTACACAGCCCAGTAAACAGAGGAAAAAACTAAATTTGGGTGCATTAAACCTGGAGGAGGGTCACTTTATCTAACTTAGGCAGAATGCCAACAGTAACATCAGGTCCACCAGCACTATCTTCCACATAATTTAAATCTGTATTAAAAAACTCAATGTTATATTGAGTTCTACATGATTATAGTATAGCACTAAAAATAAATTCACAAGACCAAACATAAAACGACGGAAGGGAACTGTTTAGTTACCAAGCAGAGGGGTCCCATTAAGGTATCCAGCACTGCATGAGGTAACAATATCACGCATAGGAATACCAGCATCAGAAAGGGCCAATGTCGCTGCATTTATGCATGCTGATCTTGTTCCTGAACAATGCATAATTAGACAGATAATGGATGGAGAAAGAACCCATGCCAGTTCAACAAAACGAGAATCTCATCTTACCTCCATCTGCTTGGAGAACTTGGACAAAGATATCTATCTGCAATATAAAAACAACAAAGATCAGAATACTAATTAACAGAAAAATATAAACTAAAATAGGCTCTTCAGCCAGAAACGCTTCCATTTGGTAGGAGACAAACCTGAGAGCGAGGCATCAGATGCGTCAATATACATGCTTCCATTGTCTGACGAACAACCAACGATATCTCTGTGGATCGCCTATACACCAATGGAAAATTTGCAATAGGAAGTATCACATATAAATGGATAGCACAAACAAAGCTCTCAGACACACAGCAAGAAACATTTTACTTCTAAATTTTCTGAAAAGCAAAACGACACGAAGCTACATCATCAGTGAAGAAAGGAATACATCTTTTATGCCTCTCATAGTGATTGGGTGAAACTCAGGCTTCGAGTAATTATTAGATATTTAAATTCACGATAATCAGGATAATATGGTGTCTAGAAAACCAACACCACATGGCTAGGCTATTTACATATAGATGCATGCAAATGATAGTAAGTCGAATATGCTTCAAAGTTTGCAACAATTATAATATCACAAGACTCATTTAACAAGCCGATTACCTGTCGCCCTTAGGTTTCCTCATGCGATCTCCAGTACTAAAATTAGCCATGCTATACTCACAACGCACCTGGAATATCAGTCATAAACTCAGACCACGGCGTTGGAAAAAATTTCCAAACATGTAATCAGTGGAGCAAAAGATAATTACCAGTGCCTGATCATTAATCTGTTGACTCCTATTTTGAACCTGAAAGATATTCGACTGTAAATGTTACGTTCTCAACTTTCAAACAACCCTCAAACAAGCAAATAATATCCACAAACAGCAGAGGAGCTCCTAGTGTGATGAGAAACATGCACTGTAGATTCAAGATAGAAGTGGAAAATAACATACAATATCAAGAAAACAAGAAATGAGATTCTTCACCAAAATTCAACATTTGAACATATACAAACTCTAGGCTATCGGCTCTAATCAAACTTGCATATTGCAAAAATAGCAAGCATTTCACAGTGTGCAATTTACATTCTAATCATCAAACTATAACAGAGAACATAAGAATGCTCGTGAAAACGATTTTCCAAGACAAATCACCTCTCTAGGACCGTAAACAGCAGCAATGACTTTAGTGTTCCCCATTTCAAAAACTGCTGAGCTGCAATCAAAAACATAAATTGATCCAAACCCTCTTCAATGTCCGTAGAAAACAGTTGATTAATCATTCATACAATCAATATACTAGTGCTTTTGACGGCGCATGAAACAATGAAAAAAGTAACTTTGATTTCGAACTTTTACCCGTCGGCTTTTGAAACCACGCCTATTTCTGCACGAAGCTGCCTCATCTGAATCACAAGTAGGAAAAATACGCGTATTAGATATCAGAAATCAAAAGGAAATAACAAAATCCCACACTTTCAGCAATTCAATGCACGCTTAGTTTAGGAAAAAAAGAAAGAAATAAAGAAAACCTCCATGGGACGCCGACCATCTAATCGAAGTCCTTCGGGGTTAACAAACTCCATATTTGTACAAAATAACTCAGAGAGAAAGAGAGAGAGACGCCGTAAGCCGCCGCAGAGGTGGTGGTGGTGATTCCTGAGAGGCCACGAGAACAATATGGGCCAATAACAATATGAACTGTTGGTATTGGGCTTCGAATATAATTAGGGCAATTGGACTCTGAATATAATTGGGCCTAATGGGCCTAGTTGGTAAGGGGAGCTTACTTCCACCTAGCCCGTAACTCAAGCCCAAAAGTATACAATTGGAAAAAATAATGAAGCATGGTAATGGATGATAATGGACTATTTATATATAATAACTAAATCGAGTCAAATTATATGAGATAATAATGCTAGTGTTACTCGGTTAGTCATTAGGCATGCTAGATCCAAATTAATTAAAAGTAATTTTTATAAACCTATAAAAATCAATATTTAAGAATAGAATTTACATATATTAAAAAACCTTGACTAAAACCATGTTCGAACCTTAATTTTTCTACTATTGTGAGCCATGTTAAATCTATATAATTTTGATAATTAGTTTTAAAAAAATTAAATTACTGCTACTCAAATCTGAAATATTTGATAGAGGGACACAATTAAATCCATTTCGTAGGATATATGATTTCTTATGAACTAGAACTTCAAAAACCTTAATAACCTCAGAATCTTGGGAAAGCTCTCAAGGATTTTGAGAGTTAGTCTCTGTGCAACTGGTGCACATACAATTCGGGTTGGGTTCGGGTCGACCCGGATCCGCACACTTTTTTTTTCGCTTCAAACTGTTACATTTATGTTGTATGGGTGTAACCTTTATGTTATATAAGTGTGACCTTTATGAATAAATGTAATGACCTTTATATACTATAACTTAGAAAAAAAATGAAGAATTTTACACTCTGAAGGTCATAATATTTGTATATAAAGGTCACAAGAATACAACATAAAGGTCTCAATTTAAAGCGAAAAAACCTGAAAATCTTCATTTTTGCCTAAGTTACTGAAAATAAAGGTCATAACATTTATATATAAATATCACACTTATATAACATAAATGTCACATTCCTATAACATAAAGGTAACAGACTGAAGTGGAAAAAAAAAAAAAAAACCAGGTGCGTGGATCGGGGTCGGGTTGCCCCAGTTGCACCAATTCAGATCTGTGCACCTAGTGTACAGGAGCATTTGTGGAATTTTAAATATTTATACCAAGTAAGGAACAATCATCCAAAACAGCTAAATTTGGTAATTTACATGCTGTAGTATAATAAATAGGATGATACCTCCCTAATGGCAAAAACTTATATACCTCTGGGGCACATAGGTGCACAAATCTAGGTGTTATATATGTGCTATTCAGGTGTTATATATATATTTTATAGGTGTTATGTCTTTTGGTGTTATACATATACTTTATAGATATCATATTTATATAAGAGTATATATGTGATACCTGAAGAGTATACACATGATATCTGTAGAGTATGTATTTAACACCAATATGATGATTAATTTGGGACACCGTAGCCCCGGGCACACAAGTATCACTCCTCCCTAATTATATATTTAAAGTCTAATTTAGGGTTTCAACAGATTCATAAAAAAGTCCATTCTCTTTTTAAGTAAATAGTTTTAGAGAGTATATAATAATATCCAATCCAATATCCAAAATAAAACAAGAAAAATGTTTTTCCTTCTATTTTTGCTGAATAAAACATAAGATGATAATCTTTCCTTTTTTTTTTTCCAAGAGTAGTTCCTCATAATAACAACAATTAATTATTTATTTTACTTGAGAATATGAAAACAATTTAATAATAATAATAATAATAATTATTATTATTATTATTATTATTATTATTATTATTATTATTATAGTAAAATAAATAAAAGTCGCACTATATTCTCCAGAGAGTCTTTTTGTTAGCGTCAAGAAGCAGCAGCGGCAGCTGAACCAGAAGAAAAAAAGGGAAAGGAAAGAGGGTAGACAAATCTTCATCTCACTATTTATCTTTATTTTCCAACCACGATTTTTCTCATTCATTCATTGCAACATATATCTGTTATACAACCATTTTTTTGTTTTTATTTGTGGCTTCATTTTTCTTTTCTTGAATTTACTCAACAGATCTGATTCTTGTTCGATGGCTTCCAAACGGATCTTGAAGGAGCTAAAGGATTTGCAGAAAGATCCTCCAACTTCTTGCAGCGCAGGTCTCTGTTTGGAAAAATTGTTTCTTTTGTTATATTTGTATGTTTTTCTGTGCTGTTTGTGCGTTATCAAGGTTTGATCTGTGATCTTTTGATGTTTATTCGTGTGCATAGACGGTGAAAATATAATCTTTCCATGTGGGCTTGCGGTAATTTTGTTGTTTTGGCCATTTCAGCCTCTTAAAATTGGTAATATTGGCCAGTGATGATTTGTGTGTAAACGATTGATCGAATTTTTGTATAGATGAGCATATCTCCTTATGGGTTTGCATGCCTTTGCTGGTGTCAAGAGTTAAAGCTTTTGGATGCACATGTTGGGTGTATCAATTTATTTTTTGGGTGTTCTTTTTATTCTTTTGTGTAGACTGATTGATGATGCTCTATTTACATTATATCTCCTTGCCCGTGAATATTTGTTTGTGAACATGCTGATATTTATTTGTAATGAAAAGACAATGAAAAAGTAATCTTTAGGGGCCTTTTTGCATATTGATTGGTGCTGGTCCATTAGAATTTTGATGATGGTTATTTAAGAATAATCATCTTGTTCTCCTACCTCATTAATCATCCTTGATGTTATGGTGATCTGAATTACTTGAGTTTTCCCTGTTTGTCAGATATCCATATCTGTGTCTATATATGAGTACTGAGATGGTATTGTTGGAAAATAGTTGAATTTGAATGCGGGTTTTTGGTCCCAATTCCTTCTATAAGTCCTTGTTTCCCATGAAGCATTGTTCATCATCTATTAATGGTTCGGTTGTTCAGATTTTTTTTTTTTTTTTGTTTGGAACTGTGAAATCATGTGTTGTGTGCAGATTTTGCCATATTTATTGAATTACTTATCTTAGAGGTTACTCTTTCCTTGTATGATTGTTTCTTTCTATTCGTTAATAGGACCTGTTGGTGAGGACATGTTTCACTGGCAAGCAACAATAATGGGTCCACAAGATAGTCCTTATGCTGGAGGAGTGTTTTTGGTCACTATTCATTTTCCCCCTGATTACCCATTCAAACCTCCAAAGGTAGGGCAGTAATATTCAAGAAACTTTCGTCTTTACTCTAACCAAGATAAAATTTCTCTGACGTGTCTGTTTTTAATTTACATAGCAGGGTTTTTCATGTTTATCTTTTTGGAATTTGTACTTTAACTTTGTGAGCCATTATGTAAAAATATGTAAGCTGTAGTTGTTTTTTTTTTTCCTTGATGCATTGAGTCAGTTCTTATTGCCCTGGTTTTTACTATAGTCATATCTGAAGTTGCTATCGTGCTATCTCTTTTGTGCACTGATATCATAACACCAGCTACGAAATCAAGTTTCTGCATTTGATGACAACTCTAGGATGAAGCTCAGTTATCTTGTAAAGTTCATCTGACTTTATTTTGATTTTTCAAGACACACAAGTTTTTAAGAGTATCTCCCTTTATTAGTCATCATCATCATATGAAAATGGGTAATGTCACATGAAGTTGGTATACATTAACAGGTAGAAGCGAGAAAGTTGTTGAAAAATTCCTCCTTGTCTTCTTTTTGAACTTTGCTTGGAGTTCTATGGTTGCATTCAGGATACAAGTGCTTAATAATTGAACTTCCATTGAAGGGATGTTAAACATAACCATGCAATTTTATTGGTTGGAGTTTTGCAGGTAGCATTCAGGACAAAAGTCTTTCACCCAAATATTAACAGCAACGGAAGTATTTGCCTCGACATCTTGAAAGAGCAGTGGAGCCCTGCCTTGACCATTTCCAAGGTTATTATTTTACTTTTTTTTTTTTAATGCTGCCTTCTCATTTATTCTACTTTTCTTTTCTTGCTAATAGCTGATAAATTGGTTAGATTGACCAGCTTACACATTCAAGTTAAGATAAACGGTGATCAAGAAAATATTAGTAAAAAATTTGGACCTTTTTTTCTCTCCCCATTCTCCTTTTCTCTTGTATATTATGTTTAGAAGAGAGGTGTATGGGTTAACAGAGTCCTTCTGTTATCTAACTTACATGAACGTGATTGTTATCCTGCGGTTATTGCTCACTTAGGCAGTGGCGTAATTATATCCATTTTCCTTAATTAAACACTATCAGGTGTTGCTCTCAATCTGCTCCCTTTTGACGGACCCGAACCCTGATGACCCTTTGGTGCCGGAAATTGCCCATATGTACAAGACGGACAGGACCAAGTACGAGCAAACTGCGAGGAGCTGGACCCAGAAGTATGCTATGGGTTAGTGTGATGCCTTAAACTGCATTATGTAAAAATCGATGTCTCTATTGGCACTGTTCTTTTTACGAACCAATGTATGAAGAGCGATTATCGTTTGAATTGTTCATATGGAACGACTATTCAGAAAGATTGGATATGATTAATCCATCTTGTTTTAATCTTACTGCTGAGACTGGATTCGGTTTATTGATTTTTTTTTTTTTTTCCTTTTTGAGAGTTTTGGATGCTTATTATGCTCTTATGAAACTTTATTAAGTGTACTTACTGCTTGTAGTGGGCTTTTTATCTTAGTAAATTAACTTCATTTTTTCAGATGCAATCATTTTAGTTTAATTAGTTATATTGATGAATTTAGCTGCATTTGGTAAAACTATATGGCCTTCAATTCTATATCTTGTAATGAATTGTTATATCTTGATTACTTTCTTCAATTGTGGCAGTGATTTGGCTTTTTGATAGAGATTTGTTGGAATTAAAAACACTAAAATCATCTTAATGTTTTTCAATTGGATGTTGAAGATTAGGTTTTAAACCCCATCACCGTTTTTTTAAGAGCCAATGTATGGGACTTATAAATTCGTGAGAGAACTTTCATTTTGATCATCAATTGAATTTTTTTGGTCCACAAGTCTTGGAAAAATATTTATTGACCATCTATATCTCAAAATTGGAACTTGGTCCTCAGATTCTAAAAGAACACAGCCTACTATAATATATGATGGAAGATGTGTTTTCATCGATTCACAGAAAATCACGTGAGATGATTTTACAGATAGTTACTATAAGACGGAGCTTCATATCATATCCCACAAATAACATATGAACTGAAGGATTTGGATTATGATGATTGAGTTATGGATTAATCCGTTTCACATAATGTAATAAGAAATTATGAGACGGTCTTATAAGAGAATTAATAAAATGCATTTTTTGCAGACATAGGAGATGTTAAATTGTTTTTCCAATATTGGGGAACTAAAAGAAACTCAATAAACAATGTAGATTGAACAATTGTATTTTTCTCTAAATTCATTGAATATGGTATACACTGCATCAAACAGTGAATGTGTGTCGACGAAAAAGTGTAATTAATTATTCCCAATTATATACATGCATTTAAAAAAATTAAAACCAAACAATTTTTTTTCTAAATAAACCTACATTATTTCTGTATATATTATGGGAAAGGTTTAAATCAAGTCATCAGAAGGTATATTTGTATCAATTCATTTATTGGCTCATACTGTGTATATTTGGATTATCTTCCCATAATTGCTAGGACAAAAATGCATCGAAGGTACATACAAATTGAGACTCTATTTCAATTTTAATTTATCTCCATTGAATCCAATTAATGAAACTTTATTAAATATGACCCATATTAAATTAGCATCTTCATCCACTATTTTATGTTCACATTGTTGTTTTTTTATCAGTTTTTAGCCTTATTATATTTTAATATAAAACACGGTGTAATATGTTCATGTATATGTAGAATGTATATTAGTATGATCTTTCATGATAACTAAACATATAATTATTTATTTACATCAACAAGGGTATAACTATTCCAAAATATACATAACACTTTATTTAAATGAAGTTGCAAAATTTTAATTTCTTTCCATAATCTAAAAAATATCACTGAAGAGAGGAACATACAAATTGCATTTATATAGGGATATACCAAATGTAAAAAGAAAAATAAATCTGAAACCATCAATTTCATGAGACCGATTATATTATACACAACTTAAACTCATTTACATTGAAGCTCACAAAAAAAATTGCCCCAACATTCAACAAAGTTTGTTTCATTGAATCTAGCATCAAATCAAATGAGTCATTATAGTACACGAAGGTATATTAATACACCAGACTCTCTACCTATTTTCAGCCATCAGATTTGAGATTATTAAGGTCAAAGTCAACAATTATCTCAGATCTAATAGCTGAAAATGATAGAGAGTTTGATGTATTAATACACCTGGAGTACTACAGAACCACCCAAGATTAAAAGGGTGTCACATAAAAGTTCATAAAACAGTAAAAAAGAAAAAAAAAAAAAACCGTAAAAAAAAAACACATATTTACTGTCTTGTAAATACGAGCAATTCTTTTACTTTTGCTTCAAGCCCAAGTTTCAACTCTGCAATCTCTACAGTTATCATCACTTTTAATTACTAGTACAACTCTCTGACTTATCCTAAATACAAAAAAAGAAAAATATTTTTTTGCTAGTAATTAAGTAATTTTCATTGTAAAATAAAACGTTAATGTTTATATGTAATAGTCAGATATATTTCATCATTATTAGCAGCAAATTCCTTCCATAATTTACTTAATCGGCTAACATATGTATATATATCTATTAATAATATTATCCATATGTGTGAAGATTTTTTTTTTTTTTTTAACGTTATGAGGATGAAAGTTTGTAACTTTGGGTGGACCTAAATTCATAGTTGAGGAATTTAATAATTAATTAGCTACTAAATGAACCGTACGCAAGCACAAGATATATATATACCGTCAATATAAGACATGAGGTCATAACACGATATGTAATATTGATCAAGCTCTAATTTCATACTAGTAGTAACTTAGAGCAGGCTACCTAATTATTATATAACGTTAGAGTTGCTAAAAATTGAATCCAGAACTAATTAATTACTATTAAATGTCTAATAAACCAAGTTATTGTCTAGATTTACTAATAAGAAAAATGAAATTAAAATAACAAACTTGGTTCGCAAGAAAAATTCTCATTTGTTAAAATACCATTAATCCTTTCTAATCATGATTTGACTAGTCAAAATACTATGTTTCTTAAATAACATTTATTGTCATATTTTAAAACTTAAGTTTTAAAATTACTGATTAAATAATCATACATTTATTATCATATTTTAACTTAAGTTTTAAAATTACTGACTAAAAAATCATTTACCTCGAGTAAACTCTGTTTCTAGAATATAACACTGTTTTATTATCATATTTTAAATCTTAAATTTTAAAATTACTGATTAGAAAATCATTTACACGTAAGTAAAATCTGTTTACAACACAATAAATTTCTGGTTCAGAAATGGTAAAACTTATCGACTCCATAGAGTTAGGATACTCTCTCTCTCTCTCTCTCTCTCTCTCTCTCTCCCCTATATAAACAGAATGTTTCCAAAATAATAAATTTCTGCTTAAGAAATGGTAAAACTTGTTGACTCCATAGAGTTAGGATACTCTCTCTCTCACTCACTCTCTCCCCTATATAAACAGAAATTGCAGCGGAGAATTTCTCACTTTCACTCATCAGTTAGAATTCTAGCTTTTACTCTTCAATCTTCATCCGTTACAACCATCTCTTCGATTTTACCTTTCCAGTTCCTCATTTTGCGGGTTTTTAATCTCGATTCTGTTCATGCTTCACCACTATTTCTGTTGTGTGATTCTTCATTTCCAATGAAAATGAATTCAAATTCCATCAAATACTCGGTGCACACTATCGTTACCACCAAGGTAGTCATGCCGCCGCCATGCAGTGGTCTGAAACCGGAAACGCCGCGTGTGGTGAGGCTCTCAGTTACCGACGGAGACGCCACCGATTCCTCCGGTGACGAGAGTCCGATGCTCAACGTACGGCAAGTCAGAAAGTATGTGAATGAGATCAGCTTTGGGAGGCAGCCCGTTCGGCCAAGGAAAACTAGCGTTGCAGAAAATAAGAAGAAGACGACAAGGAGGCCGGCTGCGCAACGGCGGCCGGAGACTAAAGTCTCTTCGGAGCAGGGGAAGAAGTTCCGCGGCGTGAGGCAGCGGCCGTGGGGCAAATGGGCGGCGGAGATACGCGACTCGAAGCAACGGACAAGGCTGTGGCTGGGGACGTACGACACGGCGGAGGAGGCGGCGATGACTTACGACAAAGCTGCCATTATGATACGCGGTCCCGACGCCGTGACCAATTTCTTAAAGCCACCTGAGCGGGCGGTGGAAACCAGCGATTCCGGGCAGGAAGAGGCGGGTGAGAATGTGTGCTCGCCGACGTCCGTTTTGACGTTGACTCGTCAACATTTGGATGACGAGAAAACGGAATGTGAGTTGTTGATGGACGAATATGGGCCGTTGGATCAATCATTCTTAAATGAACTTTGGGATGTGCAGCCCCCTGTGCCGTTGATCTGCGATGAGATTAGTGTATCTAAGATCGTATTTGATGAATTTGGGACCTTAACATGGGATATATAACTCTTTTTACGTCTCCTCTTATATTTTTCCATAAATTATGATAACATGTACTAATTAAATCACCTCACTTATATTATCAATCATAATAAAATTTTGTACGTTATACAGTGTGTTTTATCGGCATCTTCATTCCTAACTAATTTCTGGTCGATTTGCTTATAATAAATCCTATTCATTTTGTCACACATTTTATTACTTCATATAAGTTGTCACAAATTCCTATTAAAAATAATACAATGTCATTTTGAATTGTTCTACTTACATCCACTATTTTACGTATAGTTTGTTTTACAAATTAACATAAAATATATTGAGACATACAATATATATAACACATCATAATCATACTATTTGTTATAATACCAACATTATAATCACTCAAAACATGTTGATGGGTGCCAACGTGGATTGTACAGAAATGGTATGGTGCAAGTTTATAGTATCTCACTGTAGCATACACTTTTACTTCAAATGATTCCTATCATGTATCTTTGTCGGTCAATGTCACTTGTACTTTTTCGCTTTTAATGTTGTACCTTGTCCTTTCAACTGCCCTAAACGTATCCCAAAATTAATAATTTCAAAGCAAATTAAATAATAAATTCAAACCAAGCGTTACAAATTACAATTAATCAAAGTACATATGCCGATTTAATCTGTTTTTTTAATTAAAAAAAGGGTGTTGCCTGGTTAGAAGAATTGAAAAGGATGAGATCCTGAATTATATGGTGATATGGACATTTCAGAAAAAAATAATGAAAGCAAAACAGGATTTTATTAGGAAGATATGTAAATTAAGACCATTATTGTCTTACTAATTCTTAAGAAACAAGATTATTCTCAAGATTAGATTAAAAGGACAGAGAAGAAAAATACTTTAATTGAGCATAGCCCTTGTTTTGAAAATAACAGAACATTTTAGATGTGATTCCCAGGTGAAATTAAAGCTAATTATTATTGATAAACAGTTTGATGAAGAGGGGCAGAATAAATTAAAAAGAAAAAGAGAAGGGATAATAAGAAGATAATAATGACGAAAAGAAAAGGATCAGAATGAATATTAACCAAACAGGCTTGATCCATGAAAAACAAAGTATTAATATATGTTTATCGCTAATATATTTGTTTGTCAGACATTTAGTATATCAATTAATTTCACTTTCTATATAATCGGAAAGTCTGATCATTACACATTAACGATAAACATATTAAGAGTTGTCCACAACTAAAAATTTTCCATTAATATTTACCATATTGTCATTTCACAAACAGAGAATTCATCTATAATTGGACTCACGTATTTCTTTTAAAGTGAAATAAATTTCAAGTTTCATATCACTAACCAAGAATTGGGCCCTGTTAAAAGCCAAGGCATTCTCTACAACTAATGGGCCAGGTTTAGTAGGCGACACACAGAATTAGTGATCAAATACACAATTCACAGATTATTTATTTATGTGTTTAATTCTGAAAATACAATTAATAAATGGATAATAATAATAATGTATTAATAAAATATAATTATTAAAAAGAAAAAATTCAAGATTGATGAGGCATTGATTGGCCGTACAATATAATTGTTCTGCTTCTGCTCAAGTGAAAACGACGTAGTTTGGCTGGCTTCCACGTGACATTATGGTCAAACTGGAAAAATCTTGGCTTATGTTGGGATTGAAGAACCTTACTACACATTCGAAATCTAAAATACTAAATTTATTGATAATAGATTGAATCCATATGAATTTAAAATTGATCAATTTTTATTTTAAAATAATTTTTGTACATATTAAGGTGGATTTGAAATGCACTCTAAATGTGAATGAATTTATTTCAAATCTTATATTTAAAATCAATTAATTAGAACACGAAAAAATCATATTTTCTGCCACTATTTTGAAATTGCCATACCAAATTTGTACGGCTTCCACATTATTCGGAATGAGGGATATATCATTTCTATATATAGAAATTGAAATTAATTAATTCACGTCAAAAAGTTATTAAAATAAGTGAAATCAATAACAATCTAATATACATGACGCCCCAACATATATATCATTCTCGAGAAGGCAGAAGTGATGGGACAAGTTTTAATGAGGGAATTGGAGACAAAAAAAAAAAAAAATTACTACCAAGATATAATTCACAAATATCTTCCTATATCTCGCATTTCGTTAAATTCATTAGTTCTCTTAAAAACGATTAATCAATTGTAATATTATATATATAATATTGAAAATCGTGGGGCATGAAACAGCTAAGATTTTCTGGTACCATTACATTACTTCCAAACAAAACTTATCTCTATAAGTTGAAGCAAATACCACAAGAAAAAATAAATAAACAAAGAAACAAAAAAAGCAAAAGTACTACCATTAAATGTGGACCATAAAAGGAAAAGCTTGGCTCCAATCTTGAGAAAAAGATGCAAATGGCTGAGAATATAACTTTAAATAAATAAAAAAAGTAGTGTTAACACAAAATCTACATATATATATATATATATTTCATAAGTATATTATGAAATGTTACACAAATTAAATTTCCTCTTGGATGGAGGCTCATAACAGTGATCAGCTACAGATTCTCACAGCAAAAACATGGGATTTGCATGTTAGAATCAATGAGAAAATCACTCAACATGGCTTCAGTTTCTGCAGCCATTGCTCGAACCACGGTCGATACTGCGTCGTTTCGAAGAGCAACGTGGAGGAGAGAGAGAAGATGATGGCTATCAGGGATTCTCTCAAAGAACTACACAACATTCTTCTTTTTTTACAGGTTAGTTTCTTGATTATACATATATTCTAATTATATATAATTGCAACCAACGTGCATTTTGCTTTCTGATCGATTTATTATCTCGTTTTTTTGGTTCTAACATGAATGCAGAGATTAAACACGAGACATAAAATCGAAAACGATGAAGCTTTGGCCCGATTGGAAGAGAGCAAAAAGATGCTGATAGAAATGACAAATGAGTGTTCCAAATTAATGGAGAGAAGTGATGAAGTTCTTGAAGAGGTGATGAAGTTAGTTGGAGATGGGAAGGGTGATGATGAATTTCCATGGAATTTGAAGATGGAAATGGATGAAAAGATTGATGATGATGAGATGATCAAGAAGAATGGGAATAGGGTTTCAAGATTTCTTGTTCGAACTACGAGATTTGGACTTGAATTCGTGGCAATTCTTGCATGTATTTATACAAGTGTTAGATTCTGTGAAAGTAGAAAGCAGAATCATCACAAGGATTCAATGATGGGAAAATCTGAGTTTTTGCTAACTGCTTGTCCACAAAATATCGATTTAGATGTGTCATTTGGGAGGGGCTGAAGAATGCTAGCTGTACACTTTGCTTTACAAGTTGTACACTTTGTTCTAGAAGTTTTTGGTGCAAATATTGTTCTTTAATTAAGTGGATATATGTGGTTATGTTGTAATAGAAAACAGTTTGGGCGGAGTAACACTAATTTCATTTGGGATTAATTGGAACATAGTAATATATATATATATATATAATGCATAAATATAATGTACAGAATACAAATCAATTACAAATCTAAATTCATGAAATGGATCAATTTTTAACTCATAATTCATCTCTTTAAAATATAGGCTCAATTATAAAATTCAACTAAAAATTATATCGCATCACACAAAGTTTTGTTTATAATAATATTATATTATGTATATTTTATTAAAAATAAAATTATTTTCCATAATCTAACATGTTATAAAGATAGTACACAGTCAAGTACACAAAAATGGAAGTTTTTTTTAGTGAGACTCACGAGACCGTCTCAAGGATCATTTCACGTGAAACAGGTCAATTTATAATCTACATTTCAAAATTCACATATAAGTATCTGGATATGAGTTTGGTTAATGGGTAGAAAAGATCATCTCACAAAAATCATCTGTTGAGAGTCTCCCACAAGTTTTTTATATATTTATTCATATCTTTCTTGTCCTTACGATCTACAAATGACAATAACAGATATTTTGAACAATAACTATTCAAATTTTCTCGGAACAACGTCTTAAATTCATAAGTTTTATTTTAATCTTATAAATTTATTTATCAAAATTTTCGAGTGTTTTGAGATACTTTATTTTTATTTCCATAAACACAGGACACAACTATTGCTTTGCAAAAAATAACGACACGTGTAAACGTCCGACTAGTCTTCCTCAATGGTTGGCCCCTTCATATCCACGCCACGAATCACACAATTTCTTATTTCTCTTTATTCTTCCATGCAAAATTCGTCATAATCAAAACCCAGAAATATATATATTCCATTTGTCCTCTCATTCTTTCTTAAAAGTTTCAAACTTTCCCAAAAGATTCTTGAAATTTTCTTTAGAGGTTTAATGGTGGGTTCATCAAGACAAGGGCTACCGCCATGGATGGGTATGGCTACGGCTACAGCAAAAGGAAAGGTTGAGATGGACAAAACTATGATAAAAAAGGAGTCTGTGAATAAAGAATCGTCGCGTTCGGAAATATCTGACGTGGGTTTGAGTTTCCGGGAGAGGGCGGTTTCTGCTGGCGGCGCCGCCTTCATCTCCGCCATCATCGTCAACCCTCTTGATGTTGCCAAGGTGGTCTTTCTTAAATTTCTTTTCAGACTTTGGTATTTATGTGATGCTTATAGATTTACCACAAAAGGATTAGCAAATTAATTGATAAATATGATTCTTGTTTATTTCGCTTAAGTTATATCTCCATTATGATATGTGATTCTCTGTCTGATTTTGATTAGTGAATTGCAGTGAATTCTGTGGGAAAATTGGTTTTGACCAATGTTTATAATGTGTTATGACACATGTTTGACCACCGATTTGAAGGATCAAATGTGGGCTATTGTAAAAACAAAAGGCACAAGATGAATCTACGTTTTGAGTAGATGAATATAGTGTGTTGAAACGCTCAAAACCGATTTTCGGTGAGTGAGAAATTAATGCACGAAAATGGGCTCTGCCCATTGGTGCTGGCCCAGTTGATGTTGCCTGTGGTGTTGGCAACACCGGGACAACACTGTCGAGTCTGGCCTGTGCGAAGCCCATTGGACTTGCGATCCAATTCAGACTTGTGGCCCATTTCCATGAGGCCCATGGTCGTCCAATATGGTAGCCCACTTCTAGAATGAAGGTGTGGGCAAGGGTGGTTGATTGGAAGTTATAAAGAGTGGAGAGGTGGTTGCACCACTCACTTAGTGGGGTAGTTTTTCCCCTCCCATGATCTACAAGAGTGTGGAATGAAGTCTATAACATAGGGCATCTTCATGCACGAAAATAACACTTTGCATCATCATCAAAAAGACTCTATAGAGCACCATCTTTTCATGTTTTAATTGCATTAAAGTTCATAGCATCCTTTGAACAAAAAGTGCAAGTTGCATACGATTTCCATATAGATCATACTTTCTAGTCCATCTCCCATTCTAGTTCGCTGGAGCTTCAAGTTTTGTGGTGCTACTAACTTGAAGACGAAGTCGTTTTACCTTTGGGAACGTTACGTCAAACCGTGAGCACTAGCCGGGACGTATTCGTTTTTGAGGGGAAAGGTCTAACCTTGACTCGACTTAAACTTGGTTCGTGTGCTGTTCCTGCTGCTGTGGAGGAGTTCCGTTCGTGGTTAAAGGCTGCTGTAAAGTTAGAGAAAGGAGGAACAAGAAGGCAGTCCCGGTTTTCCAGTTTGTTCAGTGTTGCCCATAGTGTCACGTAACACCAGAGGCAACATCAGTTTCTGTTTTTCGTTTGCTTTCTGTTTTCTTTGTAATTGGGCATTGTTCGGTGAACCTATAAACCCAACAATCTCAAAAACGAATAGATCTGAACAATGTCGACTTCTTCGACTATGAAACCCTTTGTAACTCCTATCCAAGGAGAGAAGCCCGAGAAGTTTACGGGTGCTAACTTTAAAAGGTGGCAGCAAAAGATGCTGTTTTACCTTACTACGCTACACGTAGCGAGGTTCCTTACTGAGGAACGTCCCGTGGTCGCTGAAAATGACACGGATGTGGAAAAGCGCATTGCGCTTGACCAATGGTGCGAGGGTGATTACTTGTGCCGTAACTATATCCTTAGTGGATTGGTTGATACGTTGTATAACGTATATTCCGTTGTGAAAACTTCAAAGGAGTTGTGGGACTCTTTGGAAAAGAAGTATAAAACGGAGGATGCCGGATCTAAGAAATTCGTTGTGGCTAAGTTCCTAGACTTTAAGATGAATGATTCTAAGTCGGTTGTGGAACAAGTCCAAGAATTTCAATTGATCTTGCATGATATCCTTTCTGAGGGTATGGCCTTGCCCGAGGCATTCCAAGTTGCTGCTGTGATCGAGAAGCTGCCCCCCGGTTGGAGGGAATTTAAAAGCTATCTCAAGCACAAACGCAAGGAAATGAGTCTTGATGACTTGATTGTGAAACTTCGAATTGAAGAAGATAACCGTAGAATGGACGGTAAATTTGGCCATGTTCCTGAGGAGGCTAAGGCCAACTTGTTGGAAGGTTCCTCTAATAAGAGGAAGAGGCCGAATGGAAAGGGCAAGAAAAATCCTTCGGGAGGAAAGGCCAAGTTCAATGGTGATTGCTACAATTGTGGTAAACCGAATCATATGGCAAAGGATTGTCGTCTACCTAAGAAAAATAAAAGTGGTAAGCCTCAATCCAATGCTAACATGATTGAAAACCGTGAGTTGACCGACATAGACATGTCGGCGGTGGTGTTTGAGACCAACTTGGTTGACAACCCAAATGAATGGTTTGTGGATACCGGTGCCACTTGCCATGTTTGCTCAGAGAAGGGATCATTCTCGACTTATACCCCATGCACCGGAAGGAAGCTCAATATGGGCAACTATGCTACGTCTGATGTAGCTGGTATTGGCAACGTGAAGCTCAAGCTCACTTCTGGAAAGGAGCTGCTGTTGAAAGATGTGCTGCATGTCCCAGACATCCGAAAGAATTTGGTCTCCGGATCGCTTCTAGTTAGCCACGGTTTTAGACTAGTGTTTGAGTCTGAAAAATTTGTACTTAGCAAATTCGGACAGTTCCTTGGAAAGGGGTATTTAGACAAAGGACTGTTCAAAATTTCTGCTATTGTCGTTGTAAGCCGTGTTGGCAAGAATGTTGTCTCTGATGTTGCCGATGGTGTTGGCAACACCAGCCGTAACACCGTCAGCAATGTTGGCACAAATGTTATGAATGAAAAGTCATCTACTTTTGCTTATTTGACTGAGTGCTCTTCTTTATGGCATGTTAGATTAGGACATGTAAATCTAAATGCTATAAAAAGGTTAGTAAATCTCGATTTACTTAACATTCCAAAAATTGAAACACCTAAAAAGTGTGAAATTTGTGTGGAAGCCAAAATGGCTAAGATACCGTTTCATTCGGTGGAAAGGAGCACTAAACCTCTAGAATTGGTTCACACGGATGTGTGTGATTTAAAGTTTGTGCAAACTAGAGGTGGTAAAAAGTATTTCATTACTTTTATTGATGATTGCACAAGATTTTGTTACATCTATCTCTTAAGGAGTAAAGATGAAGCTTTGGAAGCTTTCATTCGTTATAAAAACGAAGTGGAAAATCAGCTTAACACTCGAATTAAAATTATTCGAAGTGATAGAGGTGGCGAGTATGTTGCACCGTTTGAGCAATTGTGTTCCAATTCGGGCATAATACACCAAACAACGGCTCCGTATTCACCACAGTCTAATGGTGTCGCTGAAAGGAAAAATCGTACTCTAAAAGAGATGATGAATGCTATGTTAATTAGCTCGGGTTTACCGCGGAACTTGTGGGGGGAAGCTATCTTAACGGCGAACCACATTTTGAATAAGATTCCTCATAAGACTAAGGATGAAACTCCTTATGAAATGTGGAAAGGGCGGAAACCATCGTATAAATACCTCAAAGTGTGGGGGTGTTTGGCAAAAGTTGAAGTGCCTCTTCCTAAACAAGTGAGAATCGGCCCTAAAACCGTCGATTGTATCTTTATAGGATATGCACTCAACAGTTGTGCTTATCGGTTTCTGATTTATAAATCAGAGATACCGGAGATGACGAAAGACACCATTATTGAATCAAGGAATGCGATATTCTTTGAAGACTTTTTTCCTTACAAGGAAAAGACGAGTGTTGCCTCCAGTGTTGGCACATTCGAGAGAACATCGGAAATGGGTGTTGCCCCAGATGTTGGCACATCCAAGAGAACATTCGATGAGACTGCGAGCTCTTCGACTCCAAGAGAGCCGAGACGCAGCAAGAGAGCTAAAATTATGAATTCTTTTGGTCCTGATTTCATCACTTATGTGTTGGAAGATGAACCTAAGTCTATCAAAGAAGCTCTATCGAGTCCAGAAGCTGCATTCTGGAAGGAAGCTATTAATAGCGAAATCGACTCGATTATGCAAAATCATACGTGGGAGTTGGTTGACCTCCCGAAAGGTTGCAAGCCCTTAGGATGCAAATGGATCCTTAAAAGAAAATATAAAGCCGATGGGTCGATTGAAAAGTATAAAGCCCGCTTGGTTGCAAAGGGGTTTAAACAAAAGGAAGGGTATGACTTCTTCGATACCTATTCACCTGTAACGAGGATCACCTCTATTCGTGTGCTTCTTGCGATCGCTGCCTTGCACGATCTTGAAATACACCAAATGGATGTGAAAACTGCGTTTTTAAATGGTGAACTAGAGGATGAGATATACATGGATCAACCTGAAGGGTTTGTATCACCCGGAAATGAGAAAAAGGTGTGCAAGCTCGTTCGGTCGTTGTATGGACTTAAACAAGCTCCTAAACAATGGCACATTAAGTTTGACAACACGATGTTGTCAAATGGTTTCAAAATCAACGAATGTGATAAGTGCGTGTACGTAAAAGGTACATCAAACGCCTTTATTTTGGTATGTGTCTATGTTGATGACATGTTGATCATGGGTAATAGCCATGAGTTAATCGTTGATACGAAACGCATGTTGAATCGAAATTTCGACATGAAAGATTTGGGATTAGCCGATGTGATTCTAGGAATCAAAATCGAAAGGACGTCTAATGGAATTGTCTTATCACAATCTCATTACATTGAGAAAGTGTTGAAGAAATTTAACGCATTTGACGATCTACCGGCTAAGACTCCCTTGGAACTAAATGTTCACTTGAGCAAGAATAAAGGTGACTCTGTAGCTCAATTGGAATATGCAAGGATTATAGGAAGTGTGATGTACATTACGAATTGTACACGTCCTGATCTTGCATGCGTTGTGAACAAGTTAAGTAGATTCACAAGCAATCCAAGTGACGATCATTGGAGAGCACTAAAAAGGGTATTAAGATACTTGAAGTACACCCTAAATGTGGGGCTACACTACACGAAATATCCGGCAGTACTTGAAGGGTACAGTGATGCTAATTGGATATCCGACACGAAAGACTCGTTTTCCACAAGTGGATATGTATTCACTATAGGAGGCGGAGCGGTGTCGTGGAAGTCCACAAAGCAAACGTGTATAGCCCGATCCACCATGGAATCTGAATTCATAGCTTTAGATAAGGCTGGTGAAGAGGCCGAGTGGCTTCGTAATTTCCTCGAGGACATTCCATGTTGGAATAAACCCGTGCCTACGGTAGTGGTACATTGTGATTGCCA
This sequence comes from Scutellaria baicalensis, assembly GCA_005771605.1. Lineage (NCBI taxonomy): Eukaryota > Viridiplantae > Streptophyta > Magnoliopsida > Lamiales > Lamiaceae > Scutellaria > Scutellaria baicalensis. The sequence goes on from CM016726.1 coordinate 27,004,751, forward strand.
AGCTACTATTGGAAGAGCTTTGAGCAACATGTACAATGGAAAGTCTAGACATATACGTCGTAGACATAATTCCATAAGACATTTGATCTCAAGTGGTATAATGTCGATCGACTATGTTAAGTCAAAAGACAATCTAGCGGATCCGCTCACGAAAGCGCTAAACCGAGATCAAATGAATAAGTTGCTAGAGGGAATGGGATTGAAAATCCACAAATAAGTAACTGACATAGTGGTAACCCAACCATGATGACTGGAGATCCCAAGAACTTGGTTCAATGTGGAAGACTAAGCTATGAAAGTTCGTTGGAACACTTGGTATTCCAAATCCTTCCCTAGAGAGCACTACACCAACTGTTGAACCTGCAAATGTGGTGAGGTTAAGTCTTCGACTTTTAATGATTCCTACGCCTCATTGAGGTAGAGTATTGCAGGATACTCGATAGGAGATCACCTATATAAGTGGAAGTGAGGGCCGCTTCAAACGAAACACTTATGAATCCAAAGGGGGTGTTCCATGGCCAAAACGGACACAAACGTGAGAACAGAGGGAGACGAGACTTTGTTGTGTCAATACTATTGTCTCAGTATACACCAAGGGGGAATAGTTCAAGGCATTGTGTCCACTAGGCCGCCGGTATACTCGATGGTATTTGACTAAGGAAGGTTCAAAGCCACAAGCTACCTATCCTGATGCAATAGAGTTTCAAAGGACTAGTTTGTGGTTTGCATGTTTATGGATTAATTTCCACTCATGTGGGGGATTGTGGGAAAATTGGTTTTGACCAATGTTTATAATGTGTTATGACACATGTTTGACCACCGATTTGAAGGATCAAATGTGGGCTATTGTAAAAAACAAAAGGCACAAGATGAATCTACGTTTTGAGTAGATGAATATAGTGTGTTGAAACGCTCAAAACCGATTTTCGGTGAGTGAGAAATTAATGCACGAAAATGGGCTCTGCCCATTGGTGCTGGCCCAGTTGATGTTGCCTGTGGTGTTGGCAACACCGGGACAACACTGTCGAGTCTGGCCTGTGCGAAGCCCATTGGACTTGCGATCCAATTCAGACTTGTGGCCCATTTCCATGAGGCCCATGGTCGTCCAATATGGTAGCCCACTTCTAGAATGAAGGTGTGGGCAAGGGTGGTTGATTGGAAGTTATAAAGAGTGGAGAGGTGGTTGCACCACTCACTTAGTGGGGTAGTTTTTCCCCTCCCATGATCTACAAGAGTGTGGAATGAAGTCTATAACATAGGGCATCTTCATGCACGAAAATAACACTTTGCATCATCATCAAAAAGACTCTATAGAGCACCATCTTTTCATGTTTTAATTGCATTAAAGTTCATAGCATCCTTTGAACAAAAAGTGCAAGTTGCATACGATTTCCATATAGATCATACTTTCTAGTCCATCTCCCATTCTAGTTCGCTGGAGCTTCAAGTTTTGTGGTGCTACTAACTTGAAGACGAAGTCGTTTTACCTTTGGGAACGTTACGTCAAACCGTGAGCACTAGCCGGGACGTATTCGTTTTTGAGGGGAAAGGTCTAACCTTGACTCGACTTAAACTTGGTTCGTGTGCTGTTCCTGCTGCTGTGGAGGAGTTCCGTTCGTGGTTAAAGGCTGCTGTAAAGTTAGAGAAAGGAGGAACAAGAAGGCAGTCCCGGTTTTCCAGTTTGTTCAGTGTTGCCCATAGTGTCACGTAACACCAGAGGCAACATCAGTTTCTGTTTTTCGTTTGCTTTCTGTTTTCTTTGTAATTGGGCATTGTTCGGTGAACCTATAAACCCAACAAATTCTTGGTATAGTTTAGGGATTTCTTGATTCTTTAAACTGGTGGAGGATTTCTTGATTCTTGAAATTGGTGAAATAAGCAGGATTCTTGATTCTTGAAATTGGTGAAATAAGCGGGATTTCTTGATTCTTGAAATTGGTGAAATATGCAGGATTTCTTGTTAGAAAACTCTTTAGTTGATGCATTCTATTCCAGTTGCAATTTAGTTGTTTTAAGTTTTTTGTATCTTCGGTTTTTCCTACAATTTTCAGTGCTAGCTTGGTTGATGTTTGCCCTTTTATTCAGACTAGATTGCAAGCTCAAGCTGCTGCAGGGTACTATGATGGTTTATGTCAGTCAGAATGCTTCGAATCGAGCACGGTAAAAAACCTAGTTAAGTTTATTTTGTTCTCTGCATGAATATGTGTATTTAAAAACAAATTAGTGGTTTGAGTTTTCTGATCAAGGATCAAATTAGCGGTTATCTTTTCTGTCTTCTAAGATAGAGCATTGAAATCTGTTTGTTCTGTTTATGTATTCTCAACTCGTGGAGGATGTAGTATCATCATATGGATATGTATTGATGAAGGAGTTACACAAGTATATAAAATGTAGTTACCATACTTCATTAGACGATTCTATTCTTCTAGTAGTTATAGCTCTGCATTTGTCTCAGATATTGCAAGAATTCAAGTATATACCAACATCTGTTCGTGCATACTTTGGCGGTCGACTGACATGCTCGCCTGATTGCACCCGTTACAATGGAACATTAGATGTCTTCTACAAAGTAATACAGCAGGTTAGTGATTCTGTTCTAGGAACATATAACTTCTAGGTATCCTTCATCCTTATTTATGTTGCAATCAGCAATCTGTTTTGCTTCTGAGAATATGGTAATGATGATTTCAGCACATAAGCTCACATCAAACTCGATTAAGTTAGATTCATTATTATCTTTTGGGTCTGGAAATTTGATTTTGATTTCAGTAATATGGGATGATTCGACCAAAGTGTTCCTCTCATTCGTTGTGAAGATAGTTCTAACCATGTCTGAGTTGTCCAGGAAGGACTGTCAAGATTGTGGAGAGGCACTAACGCCAGTCTAGCGTTGGCAGTCCCTTGTGTAAGTCCCACTCTTGTAAAACTTCGATTTCATAAAAATTCAGAGATCTTTATTGAAATAATTGGAGTTTTGAACTTAGGTGGGAATCTATATGCCTCTATATGATATTTTCCGAAACTACTTAGAAGAATTCACGTTGAAGAATACTCCAATCGTCACTCCTTATGTACCTCTAGTTGCTGGAACGTTAGCACGCTCGATAGCCTGTGTCACTTGTTATCCTGTCGATCTTGCAAAAACACGAATGCAGGTACTAGTCTGTACTGCTACGCTATATGACATGACATAGCATACATATTTTCGTTGGTTAATTGAACGTTGGCAATCCTTCTGGTCACAGGCATTCAAACACGATCAAGGTGGAGTAAAGCCTCCAGGAGTGTGGAAAACTTTGGTTGATATCGTCTCCCCCGTCAAGAGAGCTAAACATCAAGCTAGTATGTGGCCTATGAACAACTACTTTTACTCGTCATTGCAAGATACTTAGATTTCATCTTATAATAATGGCTTGCATTAACTGGAATCTATCTTAAGAATATGTTGATGTTGTGGAGCCAACCACATAATAATGCTGATAAGAATGTCTTGTGAGACATTCTTACAGTGAGACAATCATTATAAAGCTCTTTATTTGTAGGCAGTAATTTCAATTATCCGACAGTCTGTCCTCTTTTACTTTACAATTGCACCAGTTCAAAGCTACCGGATTTTATGGACCGGCCTCGGAGCTCAGCTTGCACGCGACGTGCCTTTTTCTGCAGTTTGCTGGTCATCCCTGGAGCCGGTAAGAGAAATTTGATATGTATTTATACCACATTGCTTTAATACATTTTCGTGGTCATATTATACACTTGACAACTTTTTGCAGCTTAGAAGACGAATTTTAAATCGAATAGGTGATGAAAGCAGTGCAGTCGGAACAAACTTTTGTGCTGGTTTTGCTGCCGGAAGCCTTGCAGCCGCCACCACGTGTCCGCTCGATGTTGTAAGGACCCGAAGACAAATAGAGGTGCTTTTCTTTTATTGTATTTCATTTCATGGAGAAAAGGTGTAGCGTTTAAGCGCGTCTGAATTTTGAATTTTTAGAAAGATCCGGTGAGAGCATTGACAATGACAACGAGACAGACTCTGATCGAGATATGGAGGTATAAACTTTGAGGTTGGTTCTTGTTAGCTAGCGTATGGACATCTAACTCGACCATTTATTTGCTTGTGAAACAGAGACGGAGGTGTGAAGGGATTGTTCGCGGGTGCTGGCCCTAGAGTTGCTCGAGCCGGACCATCCGTTGCCATCGTCGTTTCTTGCTACGAATTCCTTAAATATGCATTGCTACACAGACAAGGCTAACACCTACTCAACCTCGATCCTTCATTTGGCTTAGTTAGGTTTAGATGGATCAAATGTGTATATAATTAACAATGTTTTCTATATTTCTAAGAATTCTGGAGCCAATTTTGATGACGACGAGGCTCTTGACCTTGATTTTCATTGGTTAAGAAGAACAGACAAGATGTTGTGTGAATCCAATCAATCAGCAAAAAATATGCGGATAAAAAGAGGAGTATAAATAAATGGAATTCTGGAAATCAGGAGCAGAAATTAAATGACATTATTGTCATCAACAAAGAATAATTCTGGTAAAGGAAAGAAGAAGAAAAGAGGCATAATTTTCTCTCTCCAAAATCAAATCCTCAAATGAAAATAAATAATGGAAGAAAAAATCTCAAAATTAATGGATAAGATATGTGAGCACCAGAGCAAGCAGCATTAGCAGATACGCAATCCCCTGGTCAATTGACGCGCCTGCAATACACACACACAATAAATTCTCCGAACACGAAAGGAAAATGAGAGAGAGAGAGAGAGAGAGAGAGAGAGAGAGATTTACCGTAGCTGGCGGGGGCGGGGGCAGGAGCCATGGGCTGAGCTTGAGCGCGGGTGGTCAATAGGGCGGCAGAGATTGCCATTAACAGACACACAATCCTGGCCATCGCCATGCCTATCTCTCTCTGCACCTGATGGATCTGAATGTATCCAATCTGAATTTAAGAGAGAGAGAGATGGAGAAAAATTTGAAAGGTGGAAGGGGATCTTTATAATGAGAGAGAGGGGGGGGGGGGGGGGCAGGAGAGAGAAAGTGGGATCCACGGCATGTTTCAAAAGCTAGCAAACCATGTGCCGCCGCTCTCTCTCTCTCTCTCTCCAATAGTTGCTGCCACCCTGTCAGGTCTCCAACTTCAATTTACCGATTCGTCCCTCATGTGGCCCCCACACTTCCTGGGTATTAACGTCTTTTCCCTCCAACGGTCAAAAGGAAAAGGATGGATTACCCAATTAATCTTTTTTAAATTTCAAATTTGTGATTCTCCTTTTGGTTACTAATTTACAGTTTTAGCTGTAATATATTACACAGTTTACATAAATTAATTTTTTAAATATTTTATATTGAAAATTATGTATATCAATTTGTATGATATCTATCATCAAGTTGATATTAAATTAGTGTAAGATTTATGTGTCTCATAAATATTTTAATAGTACTAATTAAAAAATGAAAATTATTATTTATTTATCATTAATTTTTAATTTAATTAGTATGTAAATTAAACTTAGATATATATAAAAAAAATTCAATTATCATTTTATGTAAATATAACAATTAATTAACTTCAATTAAAATATGTTGCCTAAAGTTTCATTGACAACCATTATCATCAACATTTTGGTTTTCATTTATTAACTATCTTTAAATATTTTAACTATAATAAATAAGAAATGTAAAGTGAATTAATTGAAATTGAAATTGAAATTAAAATTTGAGTGAAAAATATGATTAACCATGTGACGACATGTGTCCCTCTTAATTATTCATTCAGTATGAATACATATATATTTAAATTTAATCGTGCAATTTTCTTAATAATCATTTAATATAATAGAAAACATCAACTTAAGTTAAAATATTATTATCATCATAATTATTGACATTTTGTTATTCATTAATTATTATCTCATTAAATACTCTATTATAATAAATTATAAGTATTGAATTAATTAATAAAAAATGAAATTATAATTAAATTAAGAACATGATTAACCATTTTATTATTATAATTATTATAGATTTAAATTTAATTGTGTGAAAATTTTAATTATCATTTTATGTAATTGCACACATCAAATTTAATTAAAAAAGTTTGCCTTAAATTTCATGATTTACAATTTTAGTTTCAATCATAATTATTAGCATTTTATTATTCAATTATTATCTCATTAAATGTTCTATTATAATAGTATAAATATTAAATAAATTAATTGGAAATTAAGTTATAATTAAATTGGATTAACCAGAAATGTGTCACTTTTGATTATTTCTTTAGTATAAGTATAGATTTATTTGGGCTCGCTTATATAACAGCCCAATACAATATATAAATGGGCCAGCAAATCGGGCCTCCTCTTTGGTTAAGATCATAGATGGGCTTTCATATCTTCGGCCATTGGCCCATCTCTTGTCAGGCTCCTTGGTGGGCTAAAATTTAAAAATATAGTAATTTGAATTCCGCAGGAATATTGTCCTTCCCATTACTATTACTAATAATAAAGTGGTTTCCATGATCTTATAATGATTTGGAATGAACTTTCTTGTGCCACATCATTAGTAGATAGTGGAGCATTTCTATCGAATTTTGAATTTGTTTACATGATTATTCATCATATTGTTTTATTTTTCATTTAACTTATGACTGTCTTAAGCATATGAAAATTTAACATCTACAAATGTAATCCACTTTCATACCCCTTTAACTAACAAATATGATGATGACAATCTTGGGTTTTCTGTGTCCCAATGAGTATTTCGGAGTGAGATATTCTATTACGATTGGTGTTATATATCATATTTCAAATCAAATCAATCACCACATGCTGCGTATATTCAATGACACAACTAATTAATATGTGTCATGTATTAAATGCTTTATGTAACACTAAATGTAATAGAAAATTCAAACTGAATAATTTCTTTTGAATAGGTTGTTGTTATCATCTTAATATATAGTTTCTCAACATACACTCATACAAACTAACACTTTTACCATAATTAAACATCAAATAGGGATATCATAAAAAACTCAACGTTGTATGATAACATACTATATCACAATCCTATACAACATTTCAATAAGTCCACAAAAAAGCCCCCATTGCAAAGTTTCTCTTATAGTTCACATCTCCACACACATGAAGGCCGTACTCGGTTAATAAACAATCAAGCTTCCATTCGGACATGAGCTCGTATTCTGCCCGAGTGTACTTTGGGTAGTGTAAAGGCATTTGAAAAACACACCTATCTGTTGCCACCACCCCATTTGCACCGCCACTACCACCACCACCACCACTTCCAAGATTTGCAGGTGGTGGAGGCCTTGCAATGGACTCTATCCCTCCACTCATTTTTCTCCTTGCTATAACCTCTGTTTTTGGTGGCTAAGTTGATACTATGAGTGATGAGATTTTATGTACTTGTAGCCAGTTCAGGGTGGGTGTAGCACTGTCGAGGTAGGTGAAAAAATTAATGTTGGAAAAATAATTGAAGATTTTCGATATGAATAATAGTATTTGACAATTTTAATGTGACTCTTGGTTGCCCCTAAAAGCTGTTCTAACTTTTGGCCGTCTTGTTATTTTCTTCTCCATTGGTTTTGGCTCCTCTACAAGAGAATGCTTAATCTTGTTCATGTGTGGAATTTTTATGGTATGAAACATTTATCACAGAATTTTATGCCTTTGTATTTCTACATGGATGTGAATGTGTAACTATGTGCTGGCAAACAGGAAACACAAAACACATTGTAATTCACTTTTGATGCAGCATCTCTTGTAGGGAGGTTTCTATTACTAAAAGAAAGATAATTAATCATCATCAATGATCAAAGGTCAAATACAGTAGAATCAAGCACAAGGCAACAAATAAACATGTGTCCCTTTTGCAATATTGTCCACAAATCTAACAACACTATCTATGCAGAACCAGTAGAATTGATGCAAATTATTGGATCTGTGTCCTTGACTACATATATGCATTTCGACAAAGCATTCACCACACTTTCTACGGAGGCCATCAATAATGCAGCAATTGTCATACCTGAGAAAATGGGTTGCAGGCCACTCATGGTGCTCCACCCACCACCATTGAGCTAGAGACGTTGACTACTCTATTTGCAGGATGGAAGTCCGAAAAGGTGTTGAAGTTCTTGAGGATGATTACAAAAGAACTTATGAGTACGCAAAAGCTGGATTGTTTCATAAATGATTGAATTAATTGAGTCTGATAATTATACAATTTCTGATTTCAATGAACTCAACTAAGAAGCTGAACTAGGACAGCAAAAACTAGCACTTCATATATTCAATGAGATGTTCATACAACAAAGGAAACCTAATCTTGTAAGAAAACTGTGAGACTTATGTTTTCGTTTCTTCATCCTACAAGTTGTGATTGTACATCTTACATGTTTCAATGACTGGAAAGTATTCCTATTTAATGACCTCAGAAAGGAAGACAACATCCTCTTATGAAGTTCTCTCAGAAGCTGTTTTCCGATCTACAGATACTTCAACTAAACTTTCTGGTGCTGCTTTTCCTGTCAATGGCAGATCCACAAGCATGCTTGGAGGGGCAAAATACATGTGCAGTGACATCATGCAGACAAAAATTCCCAAAAAGAGCTGCATGAGCAAAATTACAATACAGAGTAGGTAAAAATAGAGAATCGACATCCACTGATGCACAATGTGTACACTCTTAAGCATCTTTTAGTCCAATTAAACAATTCATTAATCATGAGTGAGCCATATTAAGCTACAAGAGACCATAAAGTAAACCATGACAGGTCATTATAGTATATGGAAAGCGACAAGGATCAATCATGAGCAAATTAACATATGTTCTTACGTTATGCTGTATGCAAAATGCATTTATGCCATTCCACATAACTAATGTCAGGTATGCATGGGATAGAATAATAGAACTGGTAACAAAAAATAAATTTTTAATCACCTGTACAGTAGGTTTGAAGTCGAAAAGAAACACAGACACTACCATCGTCAATAACATTGCCATGGACGTGGAATACACCTGTTGAAAAGAAAAATGAGCGGTTTACATAATAATTATTCAAAAATAAACAGCTGAAGTTTGATTCAACAGAAATACAAAAGGTATAGGATAGAGATGAGAGGGCATGACTAGGAGACAGCACACATCTGATGATGTCTCACATCAATGCCACTGGATATGCTCTACATTTATGTGACAGAAGTAGGTACTGAGTGTCAGAAATTAAAATACTTAAGGTCTGTTTTCTAATCTAAGGCAATGCACTATTTAGCCCCATTTTGAATTCCCATCATCAAGGCCCTTCATATATCAGTCACAAAAGTGGAGCTCATTAGCCATAATCAGTCAGATGATGAATGTGAATGAACAAATGAGTTACCATACACTTCGCTTTAAAACAAAAAAGGGGAAGAAAAGAAAGAAAGAAAGAAAGAAAGAAAACAAAATAATTCTCAGTCAATTTCTTTACTCAGGATGATAAAACACCATTTCCTCTTCCCACTCCAAAACCAAGACATCAGAGCACAATATAGATAAGAGTTACTAAGTAATGACGATGGAAGTAATAGATACCTTAACAATGTTGTCCGCATACTTCATTAACCATGATACCAACAGCCCAGTGGAACCAAGATTTAACACTACCATCCAAGTTGTCATATTGTATCCATTGAAAATACGCTGCCACCATGGTCCTTTCTCAAATCCACTTCTAAAATCATCCATGGCAAGTTTGGCCATGTTGAATATTGCACCAAATCTGAGAGGAAGTATTTGCCAACTTGCTTCAATATGAAAGTATTATTTAAAGGATCCTAACCCAAGTTAATGATCGTTGCCAACAACAAAGAGCTACAACTGCCCATAAAAGTTAACTACCCTTTAAATGAAGAAATGAATCGCAAAATAAATAAAATCCCCACCCCTCTCCCCTGGTTTTCTTAAACACAATCATTTTTTCAGTATATAGATATCACAGATGTGCAAGGCTGGCTTGCATTGACTAATTATAGAAGAAACACGGGTCCCTGAATCAATGAAGGAAACTCACGTATATAATTGAATGTTCTGCCAGTACAAGCTGTCATTGTTCTTTTTCATCAAGAATTCTGTGTAGACACCGGCCAATGCAGAGAGACAAGCAGATAATACACCCAACATATATCCTTGAATTGGTGATGAAAAGAGTGAGTCACAAGAAGCTTCTCCACAACCTTTGACCTAAATTAACATATGATAATAAACTTAGAAGATGAGCATCACAATTGCATTTTACATAGACTAGCTATATTAAGACGAAAAGCCACAAAATTAGCTAGGAGTTTCAAGTAAAAAAAAAAAAAAAACAGTCAGCATACAATTGCCAAATGAGCAGCATGAGCCTTGGTGCTACTATAACCATGTAATATTCTGGTCTATCTAACTAAAAAAAATCATCACTATCAACATTATTATTCAATCTTCCAAAGTCTTGATAACTATTAAACAGCTTTTTCATACATTTAAAGCAAACTCCTTCATCAAAATATGAAATTTAGAAGAACCACCTTAAAACATAAGAAGTCATTTGCTAGACTATGTTCCCAAAATTACATAATTATGACTGCAATGTGTAAAACAACAAAGAGTAAGTCCCAGCAGCACCTGGCTCGTGGTAGTTCCAATAGCCAATAGAATAATAGCCATCCACTGCAAATTAGAAAGCTTCCTCTTCAAGAACAGCCTATAATTAAAAATAGAAGTACATTCAAATCATAGAACATCAACATTTACACTAAAGAAAGTTATTACCTCTTTATTGAATGAATCGGAGGCTTCAGATATTTAAAGTTCCAACTACAGGTGTTTACACTAACTCAATAGAAAGAACGAGAATTCATAATGCAGCACCTGAATAGTATTCCAGTGGTAACAATCTTTAAGTTGCCCATTATCTGATAAGTGGAGGTATCAACATATGTCAATGTGGCAAACTGCACATTGTTGTGAATAAGGTATATGATCGATGGGATTGGATATAATCTAACACTTCTCCATTCAGTCGTCATTTTAGGAGAAGGCGACCTCTTGCATTCTCTCCACAGTAACAAACTAGACACAATAAGCTGCACTTCACCAGAGTAGCAAATGAAGTTGCAGCAATTCAAGATAAATTCAAAGACTAAATACCCACACTACACACAATCTGATTATTCATTCTATGCCTAAATTCATAAAGAGATAGTCTCATATCCTAATCTCAACTAGAAGATCCCCTTCTTCAAGGCTGAACTCATCTCTGATAAGAAACTCACATGCTAACAAAAAATAATCCAGATACAGAAATTCAAAGTTAATGAAGTAATCATACAATTTCCACAATCAATAAACTACCTTAAAAACTTCAGCTAGAAAAGGCACAGTAGCATAGTCATATCTGTATCCTCCATTACTCTGTGATAATGTCGTCAAAATTCCCTGCCAATTTCAACCAAAACAAACATTTCACACTCCAATAATACATTTCCAAAGCAATCACGCAATTATATTCGTTTCGCACAAATCCGCAGAGATCAAGATTCGAAATTGGAGCTATAATCAGAGAGAGAGGGAGAGAAAGTGAACCTGAGAGCTAGTGAGAATGGTGAGTATCGAAGCGACGACGTACCACTGCATCTCCTCCTCTTCCCTCCACGTTACTCTCACTGGACGCACTGTATAATTGTTCACTGCTCAGCACAGCATAGAGTGGTTTTGATCTCTGAGAGAATTTTGATAGTAACCCCTTTTCTTTGGATATTTTATAAAAGAAGCCCTAATTTGTTCTGTAATTATATTTATGCAACGATTTCCTTTTTCCTATTTTTTTCTTTCATTTCTTTTTTAAATGCAACACATATTACATATTTCTTGAGTCGCAATTATTACATATTATATTACGAAATCGAATTTAATTCTTTAACTAATTGTTTATGTATCTAATCAGAGTACGATCCTTTTTTAACCTTCTTTGTGTATATAATATTGAATTTTATTTTTCCCAAAAAAATTAAATCTTATAAACATTTTCATATAAAAGAATTTTTGTAAACAGATTGAATTCTTTTCTTTTTCTAATACGATTCAATTTCATAGTTTGTTTCTTTAACATATACTATGTGTACAAATTTTCATTTTGAATAAGATTAAGGAGATGTTCAAATATTGTCTTGTTAATTTATTTAAGATATATATTGTATTCATCTCCTAATTTCACATAAACTATAATCAGTTGGATATGAATCTAAACACATGTCACTTGATTGAAGCCCAAAAAAACATATTCAACATAGAGATCTCATTTCAAACATAATATTTTGTAACAAACACCACGTGTAATAAATAACATCCTCGAATAGTGAGGAAAAGGTGGGCTATTCAAACCTGAAGCAAAACAAACCTTTAGGACCAAGCAAGCTAGCAAGTGTTGTGGATCAGAAAAAACTGAAAAACATTTCTTTGTCCGTTTTAGAATCATCCAAGAGGATCTATTTCCTCCTCTTGGATCTCCTTACAATCATTTGATTTTCTGTTTGCAAGACCATAACTCGACTTTTTCACCGGTCTGTTTGCATGATCACAATCTTGATGCATTATAGCTAGTTTAAAAAACATTGTCTGATATTGGTTTTTTATTCTGATTTTTTAGATCAGTTTGAAAGGACTTAAAGAATGGAGCAATTCAGGCAAATCGGAGAGGTGGTTGGGAGCTTAAACGCATTGATGGTGTTTGAAGACAAGATTTTCAATCGAAGACAATGTTGTTTGTTGGTGGATATGTTAATTTCTGGATATAAAAGGATTGCAGAACTGATGAAACAGAATCTTAGGTTCGAGGAGAAGAACATGAAATGGAAGATGATTGAGCATCCATTGAGAGAGCTTCTAAGAGTGTTCAAAGAAGGAGAAACATACATCAAGCATTGCTTGGAGACAAAAGAGTGGTGGGCTAAGGCGATCGTGTTGTACCAGAACACTGATTGTGTTGAGTTTCACATACATAACTTGCTCGTCGTTATGCCAGTTGTGATAGAGATTATAGAGATGGCGGGACAGATATCGGGTTGTGATAACGATGAGATGCAGAGGAAGAAGATGGTGTATTCTTTGAAGTATCAGAAAGAGTGGAAGGATTTGAGGATGTTTCAGTTGGTATTCGGAGACCAGTACTTGGTTTCCCACGATTTTTGCAATAGAATGGACAGTGTTTGGGATGAGGATCGTTGGTTTTTGGTGAAGGAGATAAAAGGCATGAAGAAATCAGGGTGTTTGGCCTCGAAACGTGATCATCGTTTGGCTGATCTCCTGTTGAAGTACCTGAATTGTTCTGACGTAGAAGGTGGCGTGCTGTTACCGAGCTCGACTCTGTTGAATTCCAAGGACTATCAGGTGAGGAGGAGGCTTGGAAATGGAAAGGAGTACAAGGAGATTCAATGGCTGGGTGAGAGTTTTGCTTTAAGGCATTTCTATGGAGACATCGAGCCGTTACTGGTTGATGTCTCCGTAGAACTGTCTCTCTCTCATCCTAATGTGCAAAACATTTTGTGTGGTTTTAGTGATGAAGAGAAGAAGGAATGTTACTTGGTGATGGAGCTCATGAACAGAGATTTGTCTGGATACATCAAGGAGATATCTGGTCCCAGAAAACGGGTTCCGTTTACTGTTCCGGTTGCTGTCGACCTAATGCTGCAGATAGCAAGAGGAATGGAGTATCTACACTCAAAGAAAATATATCATGGTGAGCTCAACCCTGCTAACATTCTTATAAAGAGTAGAAACATTAGCACTGATGGACACTTGCATGCCAAGATTTCCGGTTTTGGTCTTTCTTCATCTATTAGTGCCCTCGCTCAGACAACGCCCTCAGCTCAGAACGGACACCTTCCGTACATCTGGTATGCACCGGAGGTTCTGGCTGAGCAAGAAAGCTTGAATGAGGGAGGGAACACTCCATCAAAGTACACAGAGAAATGCGACGTTTATAGTTTTGGAATGGTTTGTTTTGAGGTTATGACGGGGAAAGTCCCATTTGAAGATGCACATCTTCAAGGGGACAAAATGAGTCGTAATATCAGGGCCGGAGAGAGGCCTTTGTTCCCCTTTCATACGCCTAAATTCATCACCAACTTGACCAAGAGATGCTGGCACACTGATCTCGTGCAACGCCCTACTTTCTCGTCTATCTGTCGGATACTTCGTTATACTAAACGTTTCTTAGTAATGAACCCCGAGTATAACCAGCCCGATGCTCCACCGCCTCCAACTGATTTCTGTGATCTCGAAGCAGGGCTTGCACGGTATTTCCCTTCCATAGGAAGCTCTAGGATGCTATCCGTTTCACAGATCCCGTTTCAAATATTTGCTTATAGGGTTATCGAGAAAGAGAGAGGCAACACAAACCAAAAAGATACCTCAGAATCAGGCAGTGATGGAGCTTCAACATCATGTGGTGAAGAGAATGTGCTAATGTCAGAGGATCTTCAGACATCACCAACTGAACAAAGAAAAACACTGCTAAATCCTGACATTATGGTCAGAAGACTTTCTCTGTCAAAAAGGTCTCTTGACAACAAACAACCAGGTTGTATAGATCTCTCGATTAGATCCTCTGTAAAAACAGAACATTATATAGTATAAACCATTCATAACTAAACATGTTTTTCATTTAAACCTAACATATCGAGAATATTGTAACAGGGACACCGAAAGGAAGGTCCGTTAGGCCTCCACACACGCCCAGTGGACGGATGAGGTTGAATTCAGAAAGTCAGTTGATGACGATGAGTCCAAGAACACGAAGAAGATCAGGGCACGTGTCGGATTCAGAATTATCTTAGAAGAATCGATCATCACAACCCCATTTTCAGACTTTGTGTCGTATGGTAGACAATGAGGTCATAGAGATAGTAAGTAGTTTTGCTTGTAACTAAAACTGCTAGAATTGCAGCATTATAAATTGCGTTTTGCTAGCTACAGGGTTGGTATGTCATCTGCAAATTAGTGATCAACTAACTTCAAATTATGTTTCTCTCACATTTTATTATGATCTTCGCTTGTTTTGACACGATTATTTCATGCAGTTTATCAACATTTTCTCTTCTCTTTAAACTAATTAAACAATTTTTAACAAGTCATCCATACCAACACAACTCAGTAACCAAGTTTTGTTATGTTTGTTTTAATTAACTTGACTTGAGTGTTCCATGAACAACTATTTGTAAATATGTTTGGTTCTAAATAAATAAACACAAACCTTTTCAAAATAAATAATCCAACCAAATTAACCGTCGATAAACGGCCTCTTGAAATAGGAATTAATTAATATTATGCATTAAAAACAACGAACGACATAAAATATAATCCCACGTTGTCTTCAACGGCTCCGATAATCATATGCCATGTAATTTTTAAGATTAATTAATTGACCATGTCCTTTTTATATATCTTTTCAAAACAAGTAATGAAAACCAAGAAAATTTATTACTAAATATACACCATATAAATCACCAACGGTTGAGCTCTTTTATGGCAGGAATTTATTCAGTCAGTTTCTTTTTTAATAATTATTGCATTATTTAAAAAGACCTATAAATTCCATTCAACCAAGTTCATTCCAATTTCTGCACCAAAAAAAATTGACTGGCTAGCAAAACAAATTTAGAGAGAGGGGACAGAAACAGTATCTTCAACAGTAACAAAGAATTTCTCCTCTTAGGCCTATCATCAAAGGTAGTAGTATATGTCATTTTCACTGTCCCATCATTTTAAATATTGTAATAAAAAAGTCAAATTTTCTTGATCATCACGTATGTTAATGTTATCCCAATTTTCTAGTATTTATTTATTTATGTGTAACGTATTATCATCTGATTACATAAACATACTAACTATCCAGTGGCAGATTCTTGAGAGAGGGAAGAAGATGGGGGAGTCTGTGGTCGATATAGACCTGGAAAATAAGCTTGCTGATCATCGACAAGATGATGAAGAAAAAGAAGAAACAAACACATCTCTTCTTGCCGGGCTAAATCTTGTTATACTTTTGTCTTTTTTCTCATTGTCTAGTGAAGAACGATCGAATTTTGAAGAGATTCAAGAGCCGGAAACTGGGAATATCGAGCACAAAACCAAGAATGGAGTGTCAAGATCTAGTTTTCAGACAAGACAGCGACAAGTGAACCAATTTCCGGCTATTGAAAGGCAATCTAAGGTTCATACCAGGATCAGAGACTCCAGGTCATCTCTCTCTCTCTCTCTCTCTCTCTCTCTCTCTGAGATATATATAGCTACTGTCTTTCTTACATTACCATTTTGACTATATGATCTCACAGGCACTGCAGAAGATTCTGAATTTCCAAGAACAAGGCATGGATATAATACCAATTTTGTGTATGTATCTTCTAAATCCTATTCCTTGGGAGGAGAAAACATAATTTAGGTGTAGTTAGATTAGATATTGGTCCCCCTCCCATCCCAAAATAAAATAGTAAGAGATTTGATTGTACATAAATGAAAACGAGAAGAGATCCTGAAAAGCAGGCAGGTTCTATACATGGAACACTGCAAAGCCATGTACACATGCTACTCACATTCAACAAGCATAGCATATCTAAAATTGCTATTATTCTGGCATCATTTCAGCTATTACTTATTCCTAACACTTAAAGAAGCAAAAATAAATCCATGGCAAATAATGTAGGCAATGAATAGAATGGTCTCTCCTATTTCCCTCCTGGGAAAGAGGGCAATTCTTTCCTTCTTCAACCAAAAAGCATTATAATTAGAGCTCTCTATCTCTCTTTTGTGCATCAGTCGGATATTCTAAACTCTACACCTAGCAACTCCTTCACTTGTTCATATGTCACAAATGCAAGGGCTATTGATGGGACAACCTGATCAGAAATAGCAACATTCATTAGCACAAGTCGACTTGTCATCAACCCACTAATTCCTTCTTCTTTTTTAAAGCATATAATATTAGATTGAATTCTTCTGATCTGAAAAGCATTTTAAATTAGCACTAGTTCCCCTCAATGAGAGCATTGAGATGATTTGGCAAATTGCAAAAACATTGGAAATACTGAAATCTCAAGTGTGGAAATGAAAACATACATAAGTTAGGCCATACAACAATAAGAGATTGCATAAAATGAGAAGCAAATATGAGGCTAACCTTCACTGAATTGGGAACCAATCCCTTATATAATGCTCGGAAGCCCTCATGTCTAACGGTTTTCCTAAAAGCATCAATCATGCCAGTATATTCAAGGGGGGCCTTGATTCTCCCATCACCGGTGACAATTGAAGCGGCATTGCTCCACCCAACCATCTGCATTCGTCTACGAATGACGTCAAGGGGATAAGCAACAGTTTGTCCAACTGTGCCCGCTGCTGCCCCACACATAAGCCTTGTTGCTACACCCAATTCATTATCTTCAACAAGACCAAGTGCCTTAGATTTAATCAACCAATCTTTAAGAGATTCATACACAGCAAAGTTGAGACCCACATATGGTACCTGCAAAAAGTAATCACCAAGAGTGTTAGAAGTGTGATCTAATCAGCCGTACTCATCATAATAATTTATCTACCAAAAGAATAAGCAAAACTCTTTTGAAAGGTAAGACAATCAGATAAACGCCAAAATCAGGTATGTAAAAAATAAAGTTCTACATTCTTCACAACCAACAGTTTTCATGTAGATTGAGTTTATATGGATCAAGTAAAAACCATAATTCTGCAAATTATGGTAAAGCTGGAAAAGACTTGCTCAAAAAGTCATTATGGATAAAAGAAGTTAAACAACCAATTATCTTCTAGACCAAGTACTCACTTGCAAATGCAGATGGCCGACTTCACTTGAACTAAAATGAAACTAACTAGGGTATAACATCGGTACAGCTAACATATTCAGAAAAACTCTGCATTTCTCAAGCAACCAGATTAAAGTGTACTCCATGCCTTTCCATTAAACCAAATATACTTCTGTGGAATCAGAATTGGGAAAGCACTGCTTCAACTATATCATTTTCGAATTGATATGTGCAAGTTTTTCGTCTTAATAACCAATTCCCAAGGACATGTTCTCCATTTCTTAACAATAAACTAGAATTATACCCGCGCGAAGCACGGTTTGTAATTTAATTTATTAATTTTAAAAAATTTAATAATATAATGTGATAGTATTATCGTAAACTAAATTATATATCAATAAGAATTTAGACATTTTATCTCTATTGTTTCTCATTTTAAATATTATTATGTTTTTTTTAAAATGCAAACAATACTATATAAATTTATATTTTTGTTGTGCAATGAATTATAAAACCTATATTTGAAATATGAAGTTGTTAAAAATGACACCAATTTTGTACACTAATCAATTTTGTGAATTAAAATAAATTAAATTTAGTAATGAAAAACATTTATTGTGTCATGGATATTAAAACGATAATTGATATTAAAAAAACATTTTAACTTCTAAAGATATGTTATGCATGTTGGAATTTATAATATTGACATAAATGTCATGATAAATATATTATTGTATTTTTGAATGTTCCTTGACGTTCACAATTATAAATTTCTTTGAAATTTTCGGTCTAACCACTAACTTAATTATTTATAGTTAAAGAAAAGATATAAATATCTAAATATATTGCTATATATTTAAATAACGTAGATAATTGAATATTGAACCCACTTATATTGACAAATAAGCCAAACAACTATATAAAAATGTTTTTCATTATAATTAATTTCTCCAAAAGTCTAAAACTTTGTATTTTACAAATTATTTTTTTAATTTCCTAATTTTAGTTTAATTTAGTCACTTGTTTTTACATTTCTAATTGTGTTAAATATAATTATGCACCAAAATTTAAATATCAAATTTATACATTGTTGTTTTTTTACGATGCAATGTAAATAACAAATTAGAATTCATAAAAAATGATAAATCTGATATATCATGCATTAACAACAAATTTCTAGATACCAAAATGATAAATTTGATATATCATAGATTAAAACAACAATTTAAATTTAAAAAATGATTTAATTTAAAGATTATGATTTATATAAAATACAAAAAAATAATAATAATAATAATCTACATAACCTACCAATAGGCTATAGCCCAACCTAGAGGACCCTACAATTCTTAAAAGTATAAATCTTTTTATTTTTGATTTTTTTAATTCTTCTAACTAACTTCTTTCCAATTATAGTGTAAATTTAGGAGGGAAAATTAGTTATGCTATTTTTATTGAAGGTCTTCTTTATATATATATATATATATATATATATAGATTCACAAAGTCAAAAGTCATAAATGCTGAAAATAATCAATAAAGCACAGAAAATCTTGTATACGTTCTGGGTGGTGTTTCAATTAAAGAAAGACAAAACCTTGTCTTCTTCATTTTAGCACAAATGGATAGAGGAAAATGGTCCAAATAATCATCATGCTATTACCACTATTCCTAAAATATCAAATATTCAAGAACTTACAACACCGATGACAGATGGAAGCCAGCCCTTATATAGACCACGAAAGCCTTCTTCACGAAGCACAGTCGACAAAGCATGAAGCATTCCTCTGTACTGATAAGGGGACTTATCCGTCTGCAGCATAGGAGAAAATAAATAGACAAAGTGCGTATAAGTATAATGGATAAAGCCAAATAACTTCCAGAAAAGCTCATTTACAGAGAACCTGTCTTACCTGTACTGTAAGCCTGCCACGGACCATGTCCATTGGGTATGTAGCAGACATGGCAACTATCCCAGCACATGCTCCCGCTCCCAGACGTAATAAAGGAGTCAGCTTAGCATTCTCTATAATACCAAGTTACAAAGAAAAGAACCATTTTATTCAGCAACTGATATTGTCTTCTTCAAGTCAGTATGATATAGTAGTAGAAATAAAAGTAGGCACTGCCCAATGCCTTCACATTTGCATCTCCATCCAGTTGGAATAGAATTGGACTAAAAGCACACAATCCAAGTACATAAATTATCACTTCTACATCAGAATGACCACATTATTTCATTTACCAGGCAAATACTGAGGTCAAAAGACGTTATGCTTCACAGGATTACAGTTTATTAGACAGATAAATTCATAAAACTGAACCTGATAATATGATTGTCAGCTATTCTTACTACAACATTATGTCATAGTGATTTTCACCACCTTGCTTTAGACTTGATAATGTTAGGAAACAAAAACATACAAAAGGACTATAAGGATCATATAACCAGCAAAAACAGTTACCAAGCTACAAGCTAAGCAAGAACAAAAAAGTCGTGGCGGTAAGGTTTACAATTTAAACATGATTTGTAATTTGTGGAGCAAGACAAAATAGCAGACTTTGTATAAAAGGAAGAGAAAAAAAAAACATACCATCGCCAGTTTGTTGCTGGTACAGAAATAATATGCCCCTGTTACAACGAAATGTGGCATAATTAATGGATGAAAAGTGGAAACTAGAAGAAGCATAAAAATAGCTATACAAGGACACCTCCCACTGCATTGTCTATCCTTATACATAAAAATAAATCAGCTATAGATTATTATTTTCAAGTTTAGAACTCTATGGTTGGATTTGATAACATTAAATAAAAAGCAAACACAACCAACAAAAAAACATATTTCTACTGTTGCAGCCCAGTTACAATATCGTGGTTATGTTTCTTAATGGGTTTCTCTAAAAAGTCGTAAGTTCTTCAAACTGCAAGTTTCGTGACGAAATGTACAATATGGATTATGAACTCATCAGATGAATGCATCTAAAGAAACAAAAGTCCAATAATGATATACTTGGATGCTTGCTCGTAGCTGAAGAACTTCACTGCTGAATTTGGGACAATGCGAGCACAATTTGTGCCATTTCCTTTAAACAATCCTCTAAAGCCCTCTGTTCTATATATATACTTTAAGCCTTGAATAGTACCACAGTATTTTATGTTGTGTGGATTTTGAACCTGTCATACAAAGAGAAACACACAACGATGGGAAAAATATTAATTTCTGTGTTACATTAACTCGTACGAATAATGGTGCCACACATCAATAATCAGTCTAAAAAGATAAAAAATAAGACATAAAAATAAAAAGGAAAAAGAGAACCAAAAACAAAAAACCAGACCAAAGTATAAAAAACTGAAGCATAACTCAATGCCTATCTCTGGAATGGTCATAGTTCATGTTCATCTGGACACTTAATTTTCAGACCATCAATATCAAGATGGAATACACCACCAAAATGTTGCTACATAGAACAAAATTAACCTGGAGCAAAATTTTTAATCGCTCCAATGGAGCTACAGCAGTTCGAGACCTGAGACAAGCATGAAGCAAGTCAGTCAAACCCTGTTCCAATCCTCACAAGAATCATCATCTGACAGCAATTAAAGAAAAACAGTATTATTTTTACAAGCTCGCTACCGATACTCTAAGCAGCCTATGAATGAAGCAAGCACGGTTATTCTACCTCTCAGCCCCACACCAACCCCCCCAATCGAAGAACTCTCAATTGCAAACCAATATATATTTTACTAAGTTTGTTTGTTATTTAAATCCGACAAAATTCAGATTGATATGGCAACTTGAACCCCCCAAAAAAAAAAAGTTATTAAGCATGTATCTGTTTACTTCAATCATTTCACTTCCATACAAAATTTCCAAGAACATATACATTCATCTCAATGGACATTTTCAGATATACACCAAATACATTCATTCCTTGATCAAACATATCAATCACAAAAATATCAAATCTGAAGAAAATGAACACATAGATCTGAAGTACATCTTTCAAAGATAAAAATAAATTAAATTAAATTAAAAACACAGAAGGAATTCAAAGACTTACACTCCTCCGGCGACCCCGCCGGCGACGAGTGACTTACAAATACTATAAACTTGATATTTAGTAGGCTTCATTTCTTCCTTGGCGAGTTTCGCCTCCTCCGCAAGATTCACGATCTTCGACACCGCCGACTCGCCCGTCTTCACATCCTCAGATGCCATCTAATGCCCCAAGAAATCCAAAAAGAATTCGATGAATAATTAAATCACTATCAAATAAACCCTAACTCAAGAACGATAAAATCAGACGAGCACTCTACGCCTCTTCTCTACTTGCCGGACGATGATAAACGCGGGAAAAGAGGAGGGGGGAGAGAGAGAGGAGTGAGAGAATGATGAGTGACGGCGTCTTGTCGTGAGAGTTGGAGCGTGCGTTTGTTTTTGTGTAGCGTCCTGCTTTAATTATTCCCATCTCCGCGCTTCAATTGCTTGTACCTTAGGCTTTAAGTCCATTCCTTCTTATTGGGCTTGCCTAATGTGCCCTTTTTCTTTAACATGAATACTTATCTAATATATATACAATATCAATTAAGAAATACTTTAGAAATAATATTATTTATAGACAAAAATATCAAAATATACCTAAATAAAAACGTAAAACCCCAAGTGAGGTCGTCTTACATGAATTTTTACGTCCAACTAGAGATTTCTTTTGGCTGTGTTTACTTTGTGGATTTGGATTAGTTTGAGTTTCTAAAACAACCAAAACTCATGTTTACTTTGTGGGTTTCAAGCCCGATTTATAATAATTTTGTGGGTTTGGGCCGGATAAAATTTGGGATTGGGCTGTGAGGGTTGATTTCTAAACCCACATTTTTAGGTGGGTTTTGTCTAAACCCTACAGTGTTTAGGGTGAAATTACCCTAATATCCTTACTATTCATAATGAACACCCTTTTATGCCTTTGGAATTTGAATAATTACAGATTTGTCACTACATATATACATCTTTGAAGCAAGCCCTAACCCTCTCCCCTCTTCCTCCCCGATTCTGCTCTCCGCGGCGGCCTTCGTTGATTGAGCAGCAACCTGCGGCGGCCCGACGACTGAGAAGCTCGGACGGCGACGCCTCCATCCGAAAGTCCCGACCTCCATCTTGCTCAGGTAAGACGACATCACGCACATCTTCATCTTCTTCACCCATACTGCCACTGCCGCCAGCATCCCACCACCACTAGCATCCTTCAATCCACCACCACCGCTACCATCTTTATCTCCCAACGCATTCTCCCTTGATCTTCATCACTTCCGCCACCACCACAACCGTAATTTCTCTTATTCTCTATCATCACCATCTCTTAGTAACATCTTCAAATTGCCACCGCACCGCCTCCACCACCATCCACCGTCTGTAACTCTAACCACACTCACCAAAATGACAGGGAACTCATTAGGCTTCCGCAAATTAGGGTTCATCGTTTCGAAACCGTCTTGATTCCGAGACGATCCAATGCTATCATCCCGTGGATTCTGTCCGAATTTGTGATCTTCTCCCGCCGCACCCACGATCGTCGTCGTGGCTCCATCACCGACCAGGTTGAAGATGAATTGGGGATGTTTTAATTTTAATAATTTCCATTTTCTAATTTTTTCAATTTGAATTGGGGGATCCTCGCCGTGTATTCCATTTAACATTTTTTTAAAGTTTAAATTTTAATAAAATATGGTTTGGGGGCAAAATTGTCCTTTGCTTAATTTAATCCATATTAATCAACATACCAAACAAGATTTTATTAACAAACTCATTTTAACTCACTTACTATCATTCAAACTAAACAAAAATTTAATTAAATTTACATCTAAACCTACATACCAAACATTCAAATTAGCACTTTTTAATCATACATGAACAGTGCAATCTCACTTTTTTAATCAATCCAAATAATCCCACCCACCAAAGTAAACCGGCCCAAAGGATAGTGCAGGAATTATAGTTCCTTTTGAGGGTGTAAGTTTACAAAAATAGTTTGCTGGGATATTTCTGTGGGCTAATCGGCCGAGGAGTAGGTGGTGTTGGTTAGTGGGCTTTGAGGACATAATTGGGCCACTAAGTAGGTATGCTCACGTGATCATTTACCATGTTATATGATTTGTATTTTCTTTTTGAAACATTATTATTAGGTTTTTAACCACCATTGTCCAACACATCTATATCTCTGTGGGCACGTTTGCACAGATGGGTTTGATAAAATTGATTAAATTTATGGGATTGCACTGTTCATCAAAGATAAAATTTTAGTAGGATGAGTGTTTGGTATGTGCGTTTGAATAAATAATTTTTGGGTTAAAGTGAGTTTAATTATAAAATATTTGTTTGGTATATTAGTTAAGGATGATAAAAGATGGGAATTTCCTAAACTACCCCCACTTAATATTTGATTTATCACATTATTTCAAAGTGAAATGCACAATTGCTTAGGTTAGAGAAGCAGTCAACAACAAAACAACTCCTTCATCTTCTTCAATGGGAAATATCTATCGTGTGCTTTTGGTCAGATTTCAGAAACAAAATTGCAAGGTAAGTTTGCGATTAACTCTGCAATAACGATATAGAAACCCAGCTTCATGTTTCTCAATAACTTTTTGGAGCATCTCTTGCAGATAACGAGCATCCTCACATAGTTGATGTATTTGCAAATTTGAAGTGTTCCCATTTTGAATACCGCAATAGTTGAGCTCTATGTTTCTGTGAATTCAGAAATTGAAGTTGTCTGGTGGTACCGTCTAATGTCGAACGGGTCCATATTTCGTTTCTGTTTAATTTTGGGTCCGGAGTTGTAGCGCTAATCTAGACCCGATTTAATTGTATCCGATTAAAGAAATTTGTGTTTATTATACATATAATTGAAACACTTAAAAAGTGCAATTATACATTAAAAAATATGTATGTGGTCTAAATTATATGTCATCCTAAATATTAAAAAAAATCTCATAATTAAATAAAAATTTTGCCTTTTATTTTACACTTAGGACTTCGTATATTTTTATATGAGAGTGCACATTTTGAATTTAGATGGCTCAACTGATTATTTAAATTATATGTTTAGTTTCTAATTGTATTATCATCATCATGATCATTACAACTACATTTCGATTTTGTGTTGAGCTTAAACTGTAATGATCAGTGTCGTGTTTTATCAATTAATTTATGTGATACTTACAATGAAATAATTATTTGTCATCTTCGATGTTAAGCGATATTAATTTTTTTCTAATTCACTTTATTTTGAAATAAAATGTTGAAAATATATAATTAACAGTGCTTGCATCAAATTCCTACGTAAAATTTCTAATTTTATTGTATATTGTTTTTATATACACATACTCACACACACATGCATTTAATTTAAGTAATTGAATTTGATTTTTAATTCATAATTTTTTTAGTTTTTTTTAGTATATTTAATTTAAGTGACTGACGATATTAGTTTGTAGCACATATAATAAAAAAAAATTCAACTAGAAATGTTGTGCATAAATAAATTTTTAGAAAAACTTACAAACTTTGCAGTAAAATTTCCAAATTTGATTTGAAGATCATGATTGATACTTTTGTTTTTAATATTAATCACAGATGAGTGAATTGGATGTGTATAATATCAATATATTGTTGTGAATTAAATTATCTTAAGTAAATTTAGATTCTCTTAGTTATTTTATAATGTCTTCTATATACTAAAATTACTTATACTATATTATCAAGTAATTAATATTTACCAACATTATATCACAGACCGCGCATCGCACGGGTGGGAGTAATAGTTGGATTAAATGAAACAAAAACAAATTAGTATTATAAGTTCAATGCAAGTAACCAAATAAACATGATAAAATATTGCAACCATTTTTGAAATGACTTTCAATGCTAAATTTATATAAATTAAATACGAGATCTTTTTAATTTGGAGATTACAACCACACAGAACGAATGTTGTATATAAATATAAAAATTTAAAGTTTGTATACCTGACTAATATTAAATATTTGACATGATATTTGTGAGCCCAAGCCCACATTTCAATTTGATAAAATTGAATGCAATCGAAACTCAGTATGTAGTAAATCGAATTTCATTGCCCTAGATTTGTTTTGAATAAATAATTTTCACTCATATACATAAATTATATAACAATACAAAATTTTGTTTGAATAAAAATATGTGTATGTATATAAAAATTTATATTATGTACTAATAGATAATATATACAACACGAGATAGTTATTACAATGCTGACATAAATGTCCTTGTAGATATTTAAAGGTGAAATATGGTGTAACATAACAATAATAGTAGTTGAGAACAATGCTAGTATATTCTAGTATGAAATGGATCTAAAACTTGTTTTATTCTTTCAATTATTATTGACAATGAATTTACATTTTATTTAGTATCATCTCACAAATTTGATTTTGTGAAAATCATCTGATGTTTCTAAATTGAATGTTAAACGACAGTGAAGTTTTGTTTTTGTGAAATGTCATTCCTCATTCAATTTGAATTAAATGTAAATGTGAAATCTATGAATAAATCGACAATATCATATATATTGACTAACATATATAACCCATAAATTTGGTTTGTGTTTGCATTGCAATAATAATAATAATAATAATAATAATAATAATAATAATAATAATAATAATAATAATAATAATTCACGTCTACTATACACTGACTAGGTACAGTGAATTCGGATTCAAAACAGTGAAAGAAAATGAAATTTTTGACTCTTTTCATTAAGAAATTAAAAATAATTATTTGTTTGATTTGTGAAAATGTTCCACTAGTGCCACGTAATTAGGACCAATGGGGTACATCATAATTACTTTCATATATATTTGAAAATTAAATCTTCATTTTTGCTCATTGTTGTTATGATCCTCATTTTATTTATGTGTATTGGACTATAAAGAAAAATATCCATATTCATTCAAGATAAATAAGAAACGACCAATTTAAGTCTTGATGGAAAATTGACCCTTACAAATTATTTTCTGGTGTCATTTGCTACCATCAGTTTCATACATTTCATCATCATTTGTTATTGGTTACGTCTACTTCATTTCATTTCCCCTTATATTATAGCTAGGTGACATACAAAATATTACGTATATTACTTAATTATATATCTATGGTATGAATAAATTGCTCATCAAATTACAAAAGGTTATGATGCCAAAATGGAAGAGGGCAAAGGAAAGTGACAAAAAGACATAAAAATGGTTAATAGTACTAAATATACAATTTGCAACTTTGAACAATTAAACCCACATATATAAATTTTAAATTATTATAAGAATATTAGTTTGTCTCTTATCATTGTCTAAAATACTCCATTATTGAAAAGCAAGTGTCGATCATTAGGTTAAGTCGCTAAGAGCCAATAAAGAGAAGAAAATATTTAAGAGGAAATATGTCAAACTAACCAAAGATATATATTAATATAACTTTTTTAACATCTAACATTTTGATGTGTGCTTTTCTACCACAAAAGATAATAAAGTGACATTTTCTACACTATTTTGGCTCGGTCATGGAGAAATGATTGATTAATGATCGAGTGATGATATCTTCTATTTATTTATACTATTATTTAACAAATGATTTATCCAACAAATCATATAAATTGATAAATGCAATTAAATTGATAAATGAGGCTCGATTAATAGAGGAAAAATGAGGATCGTTTAATTGAATGATTTTAGTTATATTGAATTGAAATTGTTTGAAATTAAACGAGTCATTGTAAATAATTAAAAGAATTTTCAAATATTAATCGAGCCACTAATTTCCTCTATTAATCGAGTCACTATGTATTTGATATAGTGGCTCGAGTAACCATGTAAAAAACACAATTTGTTTGGTTACTCGAACCACTATGTCAAATACATAGTGGTTTGAGTAACCATGTAAAAAACCAAATTTGTTTGGTTACTTGAGTCACTATGTCAAATTGACAGTGGTTCGAGTAACCATGTAAAAATAGTGATTCGAGTAACCAAACAAATTTGATTTTCTACATGGTTATTCGAACCACTCGAGTCACTATTTTTACATGGTTACTCGAACCACTATGTCAAACCACTATGTCAAACCACTATGTATTTGACATAGTGGTACACAGTGGTTCAAGTAACCAAACAAATTGTGTTTTTTACATGGTTACTCGATCCACTATATCAAATACATAGTGGCTCGATTAATAGATGAAATTAGTGGCTCGATTAATATTTACAAATTCATTTAATTATTTACAATGGTTCGTTTAATTTCAAACAGTTTCAATTCAATATACCTAAAATCATTAAATTAAACGATCCTCATTTTTCCTCTATTAATCGAGTCTCATTTATCAATTTAATTACATTTATCAATTTATATGATTTGTTAGATAAATCATTTGCTAAATAATAGTATAAATAAATAGAATATATTATCACTTGATCTTTAATCAATTATTTCTCTATGACCGAGTCAAAATAGTGTAGAAAATATCATTTTATTATCTTTTATAATAGAAAAGTATATATCAAAATATTGAATGTTAAAAAAATTATTTTCTAATATATTTTTTTATGTAATATGAGTTGAACTCTCAAATATTTAATGTGCCAATCAAGTACCTACTATCTAAATTTGAAGGAAGTGAAAATAGTACTCTATGTCTGATTTGACTTTAAATAAAACTATTGTCCTAGAAATCAAAAGCAATTTCCATCATTAAAATTCGTGCACTCATCTATTAGAAGATCTTATGTAATTGTTATTTTTTATTTCATTATATTATTATATTTATACATGTGTGCAATAATAATGGGTTTCTGGTCGGTTCATATTGTTGGGTAATTTTAATTATTGGTTATTTTTTATCACACTGATAATTTTTATTCCGATAGAAATTAGAAATTTAATGAGTATGTTTTATATAACACCATTTCACGAATTTTGTTTAGTGAGATCGTTCAATTCATAAATCATACTTAATAATTCATGAGTTGGTCTCCTATATATGCATCAGGTGCACATAAAATCTAGACCGACCCACATCCGTGCATTTTTTTTTTTTCACTTTATGTCGTTACCTTTATGTCATATAAATGTGACATTTATGTCATATAAATGTGACATTTATGTATAATTGTAGTGACATTTATATACCATAACTTATAAAAAAAAGTTATAGCAAAATTTATACATATTTACATTCATGTGATATTAGTGGCACATTTATATAATATTAGTTTGGACCTTTATGTGGTATTAGTTACACATTTATATCTTATATGAAGGCGCAACTAATATCATATGAAGGTATGAGTAATATCACATAAATGTATGTTCATAAGAAAAATGCGCTCAAATTTTTCTGCAAATTCATTTTTTCTAAATTACTGAAAATAAAGGTCATAAGATTTGTATATAAAGATCACATTTATATAACATAAAGGTCACACTCATATAACATAAATGTAACAATTTGAAGCGGAAAAAAATTCAAATGGGCGTGGATTCAGGTTGGATCGCCCCGGTTGCACGTATCTAGATTCGTGCACCTGATGTACATGAGAATTTGCGATATTCATATAAGAATTTGTAAAATTTTGTTTTAATTCATGGAATTAAAAATAATTCATCTCATATTAACTTCCCATTATGTGAAATTTAATATGTTTCACTGTTAAAAACCATTGTGTTTATGTATGTTAATATATGTGTTTTACAATGCAATTTTATTTGATTAAAAAGACAATTTAATCCTAAATTGGATCAATTGTCGAAATCAATCAAGTTAAAGATTGGATTCACTCAGAGTTTTAATTTGAAGAAATAATAGCTCAATGAGAATTGATCACCCCACAACCCACACTTGAACACTTCATAATTCATTTATAAATTATTGAAAATATGTTTGATTCATAGATGCAAGATTATGTGTAGATGAATAGTTAAAAAGGACAGAAAAATAACAGCTCGAATATATATATATATATATCTAAATTAAGTAAATACACAATTTGTACTCTTTTTCTCATGTGTATTTCGAAACTCGAATTATTGTTACAATTGTTTTTACGTGTGATGCATGTGCAGTGTGCACTGCCAATTAAATTCACAAATTAAGTGGAGTATAAATAAAAGATCGAAAATGTGAATTGCTTTTACAAATTAACAGTAGTATAATTAGTTGGAAAAAAGAGAGGAGTACAATTAGTCAATTTTTAAAAAGGTCAATAAAAGAGCTTTGTACGAATTTATAAGTGCAACTATGTATAGTTCCCACGGGTCAAGCTTT
Organism: Scutellaria baicalensis; assembly: GCA_005771605.1. NCBI lineage: Eukaryota > Viridiplantae > Streptophyta > Magnoliopsida > Lamiales > Lamiaceae > Scutellaria > Scutellaria baicalensis. The sequence goes on from CM016726.1 coordinate 27,034,963, forward strand.
CATCTTCTTAATTTTTCTAATCAGTGCATAATCCTGATGTGACACCAATACGTCACTATGTATGGTATTTTAATTTTAATTAGTAACCAATAATTATATGAGACCCTTACCCAAAATAACACATTTGTTTAAATTTAGACTTAAAATATCATACTATTTTAGTCTTTGACCAAAATAACACATTTGTTATAATTTGTACCCAAAATACCACATTTGACTATTCAAAAAGGTAGGGTCCCTGTCAAAGTCAGTCAAAAAGTGAAAAAGTTAATAAAAAAAAAACTTAATTGCATGCCATGAAAACCACGAAAATTTGTTCCACGAAAACCACACAAAAATGTCACGAAAATGCCACGAAAATGCATTTTCGTGTAGTGCCTAAACATTTTTGTAGAGTGCCTAGACTCCCAGCTTTCAGCCTCGATTCGGCCCTCTTACGCTCATAATTGGGCATTGGGCTTAGACTTCTTCATGAAAGTTGTAACCCTTCAAGTTAGCTATTTGATGTCAATAATTTCAGCCCAATATCAGTTTTGTACACTAAGTTATACCCAATTTACTCAAGCTCTGTCAAGACGAAAATCAGGACATTCTTGCACGACTTTTAACATCTTGTACTATTCTGCTCTCTTGAAGACATAATTGATGAAAACACATGAAAGTTGTAGAACTCCCTCTTAGCTTTCTAACAAGACAAGAAACATTGAATTTTGACTTCTAGAGCTCGAGATGTGATTTTTCCCCCATAACTGCGCTTTATCGACTCCCTATCTCGACTCCAACTTGGCGTTAAATTCCATTGGACTTTCATTGTGAAATGTGTTTCCACCAAAATGGGAAGTGTATCTGAATTAAAAGTAAATAATAACTAAAAAAAAGAGAATCCACTTTATTACACCCGATAAAAAAAGAATATATTTTAGGGTACAAGTAGTACTTTGAAAGTACATCCTTTAGTCACATCATGTCATTGTTGTCATAACACTAAAGGATAATTTGTGGTATTTCGGTCAAAAATTTAACAAAATGTGTTAAAGTGGGTCATTTTCTCTAATTATATTGCAATGAGATTGGATTTAAAAAAATTCATTTGTTGAATTTCTTGTAAAGAATCATATTTTATTTTATCGATGTAAATGGGATAACAATATTTATAAGATTCATAACTTGTATTAATATAGTAAAATAGGAGGATCACCAAATAAATATACACCATATCTCAAACATACATACACATATATATACACCAATTTCACGTGGTTAATTAATTACTTGAATGATTCATAAATTAATGAAATTTGCCACATGGGTGGGTGTGAAGGCTTCATGTCACAATTGTAGCATTACTATCAATAATTAGCCGTTATAAATACTCTACATTTCTCCTGCTAGTAGGGTATAAATTGTCTAAAATATTCTTAAATAATGTTTATTGAAACCATCACTTTCTGAATGTTGATGATTTTTTATATAGTTACCAATGTGTATAAACAAGAGTATGAAAAAAAAAAAGTTGTGGATTAAAATTACTTTTCCGAGAAAATTAAATATGTTTTCTTAATCCTTGTAAAATGTAAAATGTCTTTGTGGGAGGAAAATAGGAGGTCGTGAGACTTTATTAAATATTAAGTCAAATGATGAAATAAATGCTCGTGACAATTAAAAAAAAAAGGTGTGCAATCTTAACTTAGTTCATTGCTGCTAATATTTATTTATTTTCTATATAAATATAATTAAAACAACAAATAATTTATAAAATGTTGTACAAAGTTAATAATTATATGAGAAGTTCTTGTGTGAGACCGTCTCACGGATCTTTTTCCGTGAGACGGGTTAACCCATAACCCACACATATCAATTCATATAGAAATATGTGGATATGGATTCAATTCATGAGTTTTAAGGATTCGTCTCACGGAAACTATCCGTGAGACCGTCTCACATGAGTTTTTGTGTAATTATATTATTCTCTTTAAAAATATATGCTTATATTCGAATAATATCTAAAATTGATAATGGAATTTCTTTTTTCTTTTTCTTCTGATTGATCTTTAGGTCCACGTAGCTTAAATTTTGAACAACGTAGGTACATAATATTATAATTACGAATTTGACCTTAACAATGTGACATGTTGTATTATTTTCAATATTATATTAATCCAATGTTTGATGCTAGTTTTTCTTCAACCACCCAATTTTGTATAGTGACAAAAAATTCAGATATTAGAGCAAACATTATATATTACTTATGCAAAAAATTAATGTATTTTACGTCGTTTTCAATACAACCTCTTCAATATTTAGGTAACACAATTAAACTTATGAATGTGAATAATGATAATTATTTTTATTAATTAGCTTAGTTAAAATATTGAAATAATTAATCTTTTTGACTAGCTGATACTATAGACATTTTTTTTTTCTGAAACCATTTTAAAACACATTAGTAGTGTATCTGTGCGTTGCATAGTGTGTTATATATATAATTATTAAAAAAATATAATAACATATAAAATGTAATGATTATTATTTTAACAAAAATATATTGATACTCTTTTAATTTGTATTAGTATAAAGCTGGGTATTTTAAATTAAATTTATGTCAATAATTATATTCGAAAATATTAGAAATTTGAAATATATAAAGTAATATATTAATCTATGGATTAAACAAACAAATAAAAAAAATTGTGTCAGAACATTACATGGGTAGTAAAATTTAAAAAAATAAATTTAATATCTAAAAATAAGTTATATGTATTAGAAACCTTATGATTTAAGTATTGAGATAAATAAATTTATATTTTATTAGCATTTATAACTATAAATACACACGTTTTTTATTTTTATTTTTTTGATTCAACTGCCACATATAACTCATTTATTTTAACTCAAATAAAAAATTATATCAGCTTATCAAATACATGAAAATCTCTCTTGCTATCTATTTTAAATGAAACAATTCAAAATTGGACTTAATCTACACATTTTGAATTAAAAAAAATTATGAATAATAATTATAAGATTGATAAGTCAATATATCAGGGATTAAGAATAATGAAATTTTAATTTGTGAAAAACCAGAAAAATTACCTCTGTCCAATCCCTTATGCCATCTCAATTAATCAGAATATAAATATAAATAAAATTTGACAACAAATAAATATAAAACAAGAAAGATAACATAAAATATTTATATATTTCAAATGAATAAGTTGGTTAACTTGCAATAATAATTTTAATCTAATTTTTTCTATTTTATATGTTTTATATATGTAATCTATTAGGTACACCTATAATATTTTTTTATTACTACATTTTAATATTAATTTACAATAAATTAATAGTATATATCATAAAAACGTTTAAAAATGAAAAATCATTGAAGCCCACACACATACATTTCCATATTTCAGTTTGATAAATTTTATATGAATATTAAATTTAAGATCAATAAATAATGATTGATTTTATATATTATATATTTAAAATTGATTTAAAATATGGTAAATTACAAAAAACAACCCAAGCTATCGACTTTTTTAAAATTGCAACCTAATTTGTTTTTTTTTTTTTTTTAGATTGTTACCCAGTCTTTCTGTCGTTTTGGCGATTGCAAAATTTCCGATCATTTTTCCGGCAAATAAATTAATTTTTTTGTCCAATCGCAAATCATGATTTTTTTTTTACTTCACACTGATACATTTATGTTATATATATATATAAGTGTGACATTTATATTATATAAGTGTGACATTTATATTATATAAGTGTGATCGATATTCATAAAATAAATATCAAGGAAATATTGGTCAAAATTGGTGAAACATATGTAACATCGGTAAAAAATCGATGGAATATCAATAAATATATGTACCCATATTTCCATCGATATCGATATTTTCACGATATTTCAGTGAATTCAAGTTACCTATATTTTCACCGAAATCAAAATTCTTGGTTGCAATCTGATAAAAACACAAAGTTCAGGTTGCAATTAGATAAAAAAAAAAAGTATAGATTGCAAATGAACAAATTAATCTCTATTTCGTCGGAAATTTTACAATCGACAAAACCACAAAAAGACTGGGTGGCAATCTGAAAAAAAAAAAAGGTTGCAATTTGAAAAAAAAGTCGATAGGTGGAGTTGTTTTTTGTAATTTACCCATTAAAATAAGTACTTAAAAATAAGATAAGAGATAATAAATATATAATCCATTATTTCATCTTGTTTATCTATTTATTTATTTTAGTTGAAATTTATATACAATAAATACTAAATTGAGTTTCATAACTGATTTCTTAAATTAAATATTTATTTATTTGTATTGAATTTCTTAAAATACAATAAATAAGTTTATTTATTTATATTTGTATTGAGTTTCTTAAAATACAATAAATATGTTTATTTGTATTTATTTATTTGTATTGAGTTTCTTACCATAAATACAATATGAAAGCAATTAATAAGTTTCTTAAAAATAGTAATTATTTAATAGGTAGATAATTTATTGCAGTTATTTTTTGTAGGATATCCTACTTATATATATATATATATCTTAAAAATAACGACCTAATAAAAATAATAGTGCTATTTAATTTTTGATGGTTACTGAATTCTAGTCTTGCTTTAAATAACTGCGATACAAAATTCATAACTTTTTCGAAAATAGGCATTAAAAACAATGATGCATTGTCGAGGGTGGACTCAGTAATAACTCGTGTTTTTTATTTTTCTTGCTAGATCAGTACTGCTATTTGTCTCTTTTGTTATATATATATATATTACATTCAAGTTGGTGTGTAAGCTTTGTTGAGATTGTTCAACCTTATACAGTATTACTTTTCCTATTTGTAGACAAAATAAAAACATAAAAAATATGAGGGCTATTCATCATAATTGAAGAGTTGCGGCAAGTTGGTATGTAGTCACAATATATGTTTGAAATACAAAAAGATCTTAAATCCGTAATTATGTATTGATTGAATATTTATAAGGTATATTTTGTATAAAAGAACTATGTGTTTACATTTTACTTATTCAATTAAAGGTATTGCTTATATATTCGTAAGATATTAATTGTTTACTCATAATATATTACGTGTATAACGAAATATATATTTTAGTTGATGATATTAACTGTAAATTCATAAGGTATTATTTGTTTACTTATAAGGTATAACTGTCACAACTAAAATATAGGTTTTTATTTAAAGATATTCGTCATTAATGTAAATGCATTAATCATATTACTTAAAAGTATTATGACGGGTTGGGATTACCCTACCACTAACCCTTATTAAAAGATATTTATTTTAGAAAATTATTCTTCCTCAAAGTGATAGTATTGAGGATTTTATGAAGTCAAGCATGACATGTGTACCATCTACAATTAATTTAATGCAAAAAAATTATATATAATATATATTATAAGTCATTAAAATCTAAATATCTATCTCCAAAACCGATAAATTGGGTTATCCACTAGTAGTGGGAAATAATAATTGTTTCTACGATTGGTCCCTCTATTCCTATTTTTAACTAAATATAAAGTTTTAAGTAATGAAAGTGGAAAGTAACGCCCCGTAGTTTTCAATCCTTTTAACCAAACTATTTTAATTGAATTCTCAATTAATTCATGTACTTGAAAACTACTTACCATGGAGTTGGAGTGAGTTTTTTGTGACAATATCTTACAAATCATGTTAAGTGAATCGAATTTATCAGTTACCCACAATTCTGAAAATAAATTTGTTTATGGGTAAAAAAGATCACCACACGAAAACTATTTGTGAGACTATCTCATATAAGCACTTGTGTTTGATTAAAGTATTGTTTAAATAAATGAATTTGATTAGGTGTTGTACGTTATTTCTAAATAAATAAATAAATTCGTTCAACATACCATTATCACTTGACAAATAATGAAACACTTCATTTGCTTTAACTAATTATCTGGTAAGATTGTTTTATAGTAGAAAATAAGGTAAAATTATGAGTGAAAAATGATTATATATCAATTAATATACATGAATTAGTGCAGTGCAAAAGATCCCACTTATTGTCTGCAATTAATGATTGGTCCCACTTGTATAAATTATTTTACAAAGAAGTCCCTTGCGGCCATTTTAATTATACTAGGTTTGAATCGTGTAATGGACGAACTTTATTTAATATTTATCTAATTTTTATATTAAAGTAATATTTTTTTTATATGTGAACAATTTTTTTTATAAGTGTGATATTTTTTATTTATCCTTAAAATAATCTTTCTTATTGTTTTTTTTTCATTTGTTTTTAGCACAAACTTGTTAATATGGTTTTTTATATGTGTTTTAATTGTAACATTAAGTATTTTCATATCTTTCTGTAAAAAGTGTAGAATATATCTCATTTTTATGACTCGAAGACATCTATTTTGTTCAAATTTTACCTTTAACTGCACTCATTATTTGCTTTACATATTGGTTTCCTTTGTAAATTTTTTTTGTTGTTTTGTTTTTATTAATTTTAACAAATTGTTATATTTGTTGTTATAAAATTTTAATATAATTTTCCAATTATTTAAGGGGTGTTTCGACTGGATGTGCACATCTAGATTTTGGATGACCAATATCCTAATTATGTTATTTATTTTGTTAAATTCTATAATTCTATTTTTTTTCTACTTTATATCCATTTTCTTGAAATTTTAAAAACATTTGTTTTTTTTCAAAATAAAATAATAGGACATCATCTATTTTTCATATAGTTCCCGATATGATATGATAAATTAATTATAATCTTACTTTATAAAATCCCTTAACAAACCCAAACTTATTAAATTCCATTATTTTCACAATCCACTTTCAAACTTGCAAAATCTACTTATGTCTCAACCCAAACATATCCTAATTTTTTTTTAGCACCTATTTTTGTTAATGTCAGAGTTTGAACTATCCTAAATGCTATTTTTGTAAAATATTAGTAATTTCAATATTTCATATTATTTTTTTTCTTGAATCCTACAAATAAATTTCTTTCTAAAGTTACTTTTTAATATGAACTATCATAAATGTTCTTCTGTAAGGTATTACTATCTTCAAACATTTTTTTTATTTATTTGTTTTAATTCAATGAAAAATAGTAGTATATTTACTCTTCAATTTTAATTTTTTTCATAAGAATTTCATCTTATAAAGGTTTATGTAACATTATTGTGTACCTTTTGTTTTCTTTTTATAAGAATTTCATATTATATAGGTTCATGTAACATTGTTGTTTACTTTTTTTTTTTTTTCCCTTTCAAATTGAAATGTTGGACAAATAATTATTCAAATTTGGAAGCAAATATTTCATGTAGTGAAGAACAAACATATTTATTTTTTGTTGAGTAGTGAGGTGAGTATTTAATTGATATTAATGTTTTTATATTTGACAAATAAAATATGTTTAAGAAGGAACACTTGACATGCTTATAAAGCTCAAAGTGCCATCACTTGAGAGTGTCAAACCACACTTTTATATATATAATTTCACACCACGTCCAAAGAATTATATTCACATCAATGAATAATGTTTATACTACAAGGACATGTTTGTCAAGATAATAAATTTGATTGAAATACATTTGTTATTAAATTTGGATATTGCTACTACTAACCTTTTTCTTTACTGATTTATCAATACTTATTGACAAAGATTGACATTTATTTCATCCATCTCAAAATAAATATTATTTTAATTTATTAATTTTTTTATCTATAGTTTGACCTGAATAAGTATAAATTAATCTTTCTTATCAGTTTCCTCTACACGTGTCCTAATTAAAAAACAGCATTTATTATAAGAGAAAGGGAGTGCTGTTTATCCTATAATGATAATAATTCATGAAATAAAACTGTTGTTTAGTTAACTGAATGAATATGACGATATTTTATAAATTATTAATCCTTACTTACTGAGTAACATACATTGTGATTTTATGTAAACATGTTCAATTTGTCACACTATTATTCAATGATGTGCTTGTACAAATGTGTCAATTAATGACTCAGTGATTTAGTAATCGAGATGAAGTAAAATAAGAAAAAGGAAAAAATGGTAAGAAATGATTAAGAAATTAAATATTTATCCAATCGATGATTTTGGTTTGTTAGTCAAAATCGAAAATTGCTAAGTGTTTCTATAATTACAATACCTATGAAGTCTCTCAAGAGCAAAACAATTGTAAAAGTAATAACACAAAAATAACATATGAATTATGGAATTCACGTTATTAGTGAATGTAATATGAGTCAATCCATCTTATACAATTTAATAAAAATATACGAGACAGTCTCTCGTAAATTTTTGTTTGAATCGTCGGGAATCAGATGGAAAATTTACAAGTGATGAAATATGAGGAGACGAGTATAGTAGAGTGAGTTGCATTGGTGCATACACCACTACTCTGGGGTTATTTAAGTCATTTCAACGGTGGCAATTCATATATTTATATGTTTGATCGATTTGATTATTCTATCCCACCACTTTAAATTGATTATCATTGAATTTAATTTATCTGCAAGAAAAGGGAATCTGTCATTCGATATACACCAAATTCCTCCAATTCAGGTTGTCTCATTCCCCATTCGCTCAATTCCGTCGCCTTCCACTCCCACACTGCATCCATATCTCTCTCTCTCTCTCTCTCTCTCTCTCTCTCTCTCTCTCTCTCTCTCCACACTGACACTGTGTTAAAGAGGAAGTGACTTCAAGAAATCAATCGCACCCACTTTCATCAAAACCGTTATTGCATAGGAACTCTCGCTGTCTGTTACTGGGCTCTTTCTTGTTCTCATTCCCAACCTCACTTTAACTGAGAGTATATTGGTTATTGCAGGTCCGTGAATTTGTCTGAATCTTTTGTTTTCTTATTTTAAATGAGGATTTTGCTTTTGAATCTTTCTTTGTGGATCAATACGGTTTTATTTTTCTGGGCTTCTTTTCCTTTTTTTTTTCCTCTCTATTTTTTATGAAAGTTGTAGATTTTTTGGATTCTTGGTAGCCCTTTTGTTGTGTGTATTTTTTCTGGTAGTTGCTTTATTCGACTTTTACTGAAAAGATTTTGGATTATACGGGATTCTCGTGTTTATATTTATGTTGAAATTTTATTTTCTTGATTTTTTTTGATTAAATTTTAGTTATGGTTCCTTTTCATGCATTTATGATGACTGCAAAATTTCCTGAATTTCTGCTCATGCCCTTTGAATCTAATTTCTCTTCATTTGGATATACTCTGCTAGTTTTTGTACCCTTTTTTACTATATTTATATTCACTAATCCTACTCCAAGCATTTATCCTCATCAGAGAATTAGGATCTTCACTTTCAGTTTCACTTTATTTCCCCCAGTTTCTTGGTTGTGCTTCGTCCAAGAAACGAACACTTTTGAAGATGATTTATCCAAGGTTCTTGAATCTTCGTCTTGTTTTCAATGCTTGACCATATATTTTACTGAATTCAAATGATTCTTTTTTCTTGTAGAGAGTTTATTGTAGATTTAGGGTCATGTTTCATCAAGTACTAGTGTCCGTTTCTGCTTTTTTCAAGATTATGATTTATGAGGGTTTGTTTCAATTGCAGCTTGTTGGATTGAATTGTTAAGATGCTGGAGAAAATGGAGGAAAGATTGGATCCGGAGGCAGTGATAGAAAAATTCGAAGCTTTGTCGAGGGATGCAGGAAGAGTTCAGAGGGATACCTTGAAGAAAATCTTGGAAGATAATGGTGGAACAGAGTATTTGCAGAGATGGGGGCCTCAGTGGAAGAACTGATTCTGATAGTTTCAAGGCCTGTGTTCCCCTTGCAACTCACAGTGACATGGAACCTTATATTCAGTCTATCGCCGATGGAAAAAATCCATGCTGTCTCACCGGAAAACCAATAACTACAATTTCTTTGAGGTATAGTGTCACACTATGATCAGTTAGTTGATTCCATTGCTATTTCTATGTTATTTTGGATAGATATTAGTTATGGTGGCTAAAGTTAATTAATATTGAGGTTCTTGCAGCTCTGGTACCACTCAAGGAAAGCCTAAGTTTGTACCTTTCAATGATGAATTGATGGAAAGTACAATGCAAATTTACAAGACTTCTTTTTCATTTAGGAACAGGTAACTTTTATATTTTATATTATTCAATGGTGCTTCTGTTTCACATGTTAATGTGAACCTCGCCTTGTCGGTGTTAGGAACTTTTTATCTGCTAATTCAATGAGAAAAAGTGTCTTTTTGCTTCTTTTGAAATTTCTGTCCATGTACAGTCATAATTGCATTATTGCTAGTTGAAATTCTTCAAGTGAAAAGAGGTTATTGTACTCTTTATGGTGACTTAATAGCATTCAATGGAATGGAACTGTGAGGAGACAATTAATGTTCATTTTCTGTTGTATTTAAGTAGTTTAAGAACTTGTTAATGCTGATAAATGGTTATTTTTACTCACAATCGAGTGGATGAATTTATGTTTATAGGGAATATCCGATTAGTAATGGGAAGGCACTACAGTTCATCTATAGTAGCAAGCAATTCAAAACAAAAGGGGGTTTAACTGCTGGAACTGCAACTACAAATGTGTATCGTAACTCAGAATTCAAGAAAACGATGAGGGCAATGCAGATGCCATGCTGCAGCCCTGATGAAGTGATCTTTGGGCCTGATTTTCAGCAATCTTTATACTGCCATCTCTTATGTGGCCTAATATTCAGAGATGATGTTCAAGTCGTTTCCTCCACTTTTGCACATAGCATTGTCCATGCTTTTCGAACCTTTGAGCTAGTCTGGGAAGACCTCGTTAATGACATCCGAGAAGGAACTCTTAGTAGCCGGATTACAGTCCCATCCATTCGTGCAGCCATATCAAAGATGCTCAAACCGGATCATGAACTAGCCAATTCTGTATATAGCAAGATGTTGGGACTAAGCAATTGGTATGGCTTAATTCAAGAGCTATTTCCAAATGCCAAGTACATTTATGGGATTATGACAGGCTCAATGGAACCATATCTCAGAAAATTGAGACATTATGCTGGAGAGCTGCCTTTGTTGAGTGCTGATTACGGTTCTTCTGAAGGATGGATTGGAGCAAATGTTAACCCTAAGCTACCCCCCGAGTCGGCCACATTTGCAGTGCTTCCTAATATCGGTTATTTTGAATTCATCCCTTTGAAACAGGATCGAGATGGCCAAGAAGAGCCAATGCCTTTGGGGCTAACTGAAGTCAATGTAGATGAGGAGTATGAGATCATTATCACCAATTTTGCAGGTGCACATTCTTCACATTTCTCATTTTCTTGAATTATGATATCCATTTTCTTGCTTTTAAAATCCAATTAATCAAAGTTGGAGCGTCTAAGCACCCTACAATGCTTGCCATGTGGTTGTTGGATAATGGGGTATCATTTCAATCTTTTTGTTGTTTCTTCTGCTGTCTTGTTCTGTTTTGCACATTAATCACTTTGTCTTCTTAAAATAAGATTAGATAATCACCAAGTCACATGACAAGATGATGGAGACCCCAGAAACTATTATCGTTGCAGAAACTGTCTCGTTGCACTTGCACATGATTCTTGTATACTACGAGACATAACACGAGCAGCGTGCCATTTTTTAATGTCCACTTGAGCCACAAATATAGGGAAACTAAAACAGAGACACTTCTTTTAAGACCAAAGCATATGCATCCTTTGTCCTTCCTGTTGAATAAGTCTTCACCATCTGCTGACCATTTTCTCAATATCTTAATCCTACACACACAAATCTATTAAATTGTCTTTGGTTTGTTCATGTAAATATCATTACTTTATGAGATAATATATACAAATAAGAAGAGATTAGGTACATGTTAGAGGCTTATGGGTAAACAAGCCTAACCACTCTCCCACTTCAATAAGTTGACTATATTTAGTTTGCAGGATTGTACCGTTACAGATTGGGAGACGTGGTCAAGGTCAAAGGGTTCCACAACTCTACACCCGAGCTTCAGTTCATTTGTCGTAGAAATCTTCTTCTCACTGTCAACATCGACAAGAACACTGAGAAGGATTTGCAGCTAGCAGTGGAAGCAGCAGCCTCACTACTGGCTGAGGAAAAACTGGAGCTGGTGGATTTCACGAGCCGTGTGGACTTCTCAACGGAGCCTGGTCACTATGTCGTGTTCTGGGAGATAAGTGGTGAGCCTGGAGATGAGATTCTTCAGGAATGCTGCAACTGTTTGGACAGATCATTCGTTGATGCTGGATACATGAGCTCACGAAAGGTGAATGCGATCGGGGCCCTTCAACTTGAGATTGTGAAGAGGGGAACCTTTCACAAGATATTGGATCACTATGTGGGGTTGGGAGCTGCTGTTAGCCAGTTCAAAACACCTCGTTGTGTCGGCCCGACCAACAACACAGTTCTGCAGATTCTGTCTGTTAATGTTGTCAAGAGCTACTTCAGCTCTGCATTTTAGTTGGGAAGTTGCTGTATCATATGTAGTGTTGTTTGATTCTACTAGGTTTCACACCAATGTTGTAGTAGAACTAATAAAAACTCCTTTTTTTTGTTAACTGTATAGAATCACCATGTTCAACTATGAATTCTGTTTATATTGTTTCAATATCTAATTGTCTCATCTTAGAAATTAAGTCACATGTGCAAATATGATTACAGCCATTTAATATTATTGTTTCCAAAATGGTATTCTCATTTTTACACTCCCATGTTTGCATAAATATTAAATGAGCAGTGCCACTTTTTCTATAATGAGATTGTTAAAAAATTATATGATTTTTTGTAGCTGTTTAATTACCTTTTCCATTGGTTCATATTTAGTGTATGTCCGAATTATATATATTAAATTCCCTTATTAAGAATATTAATTATTTTTTTGACATACCATATTTAATATATTTTATTATTAACAAAACTCATTTATAATTGGAGTAATTCAAATAATTAATTAAAATTCTAATTTGGAGTGAATACATCACCGCTTTCCATATTATTCGTTCGAATTACCAAAATTGACCTGCGGTTTGTAATTTTTTTAATTTGACTCATTTATCAATAAAATTTTAATATATGACCTCTTAAAACACAAAATATTATATATTATAACATGATACTAATGAAATGAGTGAACTCAAATCAAATTACTTATAAACCATAAAAAATAATTGAACGAGTTTATCCGAGGTTTTTGATAGTCTAATAATTGTAATTTTCACAAACTTTGTGAACCTTTTGATCTTTTTTTTTTTTTTAATAATTTGACCAATTTTCAAGCGTGATAAATGTAATCGTCCTCATTTTTTCTTCTTTTCCCATTTAGTATAAGAATAAAATAGGAAAAAACATATAAAATATGTGTAGTTCCAATCCAAACACATAGAATGAGTTTTCTCAATTTGCATAGTTACGTATTCTAGAATAAGGGTGTGTTTGGTAGAAGGGTTTAGAGTGTGTACGGTTTGTTATCTACCCTAAATCTGTGTTTGGTAGAAGGGTTACCGGCCCAGGTTTAATATCTGGCCGGGCTTATAATTGGAAGAAAGGAGATTAAGCTTGATTTTAAACCCACCATCCTTGGTGGGATTGATTTTAACCCAAATAGTGTATATTTATTAAATTTCCCTTTATGCCCTCTACATCATCACATATGATATGTATTTTTTAAAATATGAGGGCAACTATGTAATTTCACATATTTAACCAACATTAACCAATACACCAAACACGAATTTATAGACCCACCAACTTTAACAAACCTATAAACATTCATACCAAACACATATTACAACTAAACTTATCCCAAAAACCTCCACACCAAACATCCAATTATACTGCATGAACAGTAAAAAACCCAAAATTATTATAATCCATTAATCCAAACCGAACCTTCGAACCAAACGGGCCCTAAGAGTTTAAACTAACCGTAAAAAAAAAACTAACACAAAAACTCATGTGAGACGGTCTCACGGATAGTTTCCGTAAGACGGATCCTTATTACCCATTAATTAAACTCATATTCATAAATTTTCACATCAATTGTTAAGTGTGGATTATGGGTTGACCCGTTTCACGAAAAAAATTTGTGAGACGATCTTACATCAGACCTACTCAAAAACAAATATAAAAAAGTGGGAAAGAGGATCTAAATGCTCACTCTAATCCCAAAAATGACATTCTTGTCTGATGTTAATGTGCAATTATTACATGATGCCTGATTAAGCAATTATTTTGTAGCCAGCTCAACAGAAAAGCATTTGACAGAATCTCACATAAAAATGGCAAAATGGAGATATATATATTCTGCTTTCCTTTAACAAACTTTCTGCAAATTCAACACACAATTTCAAAGAAAGAAATTTTTGCAAAATGAATCAAATTGAAGAATCCCATGTAAGAAAAGAAGATGAAAAGGCCATGAAAATCTGGGATTGTGGCAGCCCTTTATATGATTCATATGAATTGGTCACTCTTAGCCATCTTATTGAGAGACACTTGATGGCTTTTCCTAATTTCAATGGATCAACAAACCTTCAATCTCATCATCATTCATCTGCCTTTGCATCATCATCATCATTGGAGAAATCGAAACGAGGCGAAAAGGCCTCGAAAAAACCTGCAAGATCTTCTTTGATTGGTTGCTTTGCTGGATTTATGGGCAAGAATGTGTTAAAGAGGAAGGTTGATGGAGGAAGAGATGAGACAGCAAAGAAGCAGAAAAAATCTGGGATTTCAAAGATTTTTGCATGGACAAAATAGATTAAAGGGTTTTTTGTTTTGTCATTGATGTTTTGGTTTAGATGATGAGATGAGTTTTATGTGTTTCTTATGAAGATTTTGATCTTGAAAATTGATGTGTTTGATCCATCAAGAATTTAGCACCATTTGAAACTTTTGTTGGTTGAAGATTCTCTCTTGATTGGTGTTCTTTTTATTTGCTTAATTTAAAGATGATAAACAATGTTAATCTAGTTGTCTAAATCTTAATTAAATAATTAATTATTAGTGCGGACGATCTAGTTGAGTTAGATTTACTCAATCATTGTTCTCCATATAATCGTGATAAAGATACGGTTCAACGGGTAATATAATGCTCCCATCTCGTTCTGAAGGAAAGTTATTTAATTTATATATTGTTTCTTTTGTTAACTGAATAAACGTACACCCTCCGTCCCAAATCCGACAAAGATATATTCACTTCACTAATTTATTTTCTTCAAATTATAGTCACTTTCTTTAATGTTTGAAACTTAGGTAAGAGTATGTAAATAAAGGAAGAGTAATATACGTAAATAAGGAAGATTGTTGGCTAAATTTGTTTTCTCAGGTACAATAAATGTGTTTTCTTACTTAATATAAATATGAAACATGACTAATTTTATGGGATGGGTAATACCTTTTCCAATAGAGATTCAACACACAAATCTTGCACTATAAATGCACCATTGTTTTTTATTCACCTTGTTGAGTGGGTTTCAAAGTGGTGGGCCAGATTTGGGCCTATATTGAATCTGAGTAAATTAAAATAGACTGGGTAGTCCAGCAGGCCCAATACAATCCAAATCTTATTTTTGGAAATAACTTTATATTTTACATATTCTTCTTGATATTTTGTTTATTGAAATAATACTTTCAACTGTTGATGTCATGCTCATATTTCTTTTCCTAATAATATAAGACTATTATAATCAATTGATTATATTTTTACCCTTTTCTTTTTTGAAAACACACTAACTGATTTCGAAGAAAAAAGTAGAAAAAACAAAGTACATTTAATTATTTTTGTTACTTTATAAATAATAATATCCCTTCCTTTTTTATACCCATCTCCATTTTTATATTTCTTTATAAACTAGGAAGGAAATAGCAATTTAGATTCAAAACGAGTACTCAATTGACTTCCATAATCATTGACTTTCTTTTTTAATAATAAAGAGAGAAAATTCAACGTAACCCTTATTTTAAAAATTATTTAATAAGATTTCTTCAGGTTGGTGGGATAGCTACAGCTGGTTTTCGACCAATTCAATTTACTTACTGTATTTTATTTGATTTTTTAAACAATATTTTATACACACATATATATGTGTAAACTAAATAGTCCTAATTAATAAATAGAAAGAACATTCAAATCTCAAAATTCATGTTGTTTACTTTGCATTAGAGGTAGCTATCTGCATTTTATGCGTTAATCTTTAGGATTTCAACTTCATTAGACTTTAATTAATTTCCTATATATATATATTGACAAAATAAATATGAAATGAAACATCATAATATAATTATTTTCATAGTGATTTGGAAGTATATAGAGAGAAAAGTAAGATGTCAACACGCCACAAGTTTTGAAAAATGTGGCTAGTTCTATTTTCACTTTTATATTTAAGAGGTGATTTTCAATTATTACAATGATAATTGGACTAATACGTATTTTACATGGAAAAAAATTAAAAGGGTAATATATTGTTTATGACAACTTTGTATATAAATTTAAATCGGATACTTGCTAGTTACTATTTGAAACATGAGACATTTAACTTACTAATTTTATAGGCATAATGTATATATTTTTTAAAAGTTACTTACTATTTTTATAACACATACTAGACTATCTATATATATATATATATATATATATATAAAGAAGACATTCAATAAAAATAGCAATAACTAATTTTCCCTCCCAAATTAACATACTATAAATGGAAATAAAGTAGTTACAAGAAATTAAATAAATCAAAAATAAAAGATTTATACTTTTAAGAGTTGTGGGGTCCACTATGTTAGGTTATACCTATAGGTATGTTATAAAGTATATTTTGTCTTTTTTCTATATTTCATGTAAGTTATAATCATTAAATTAATTTTTTTTATTTTGTTTTGGTTTATGAAAAATATAAATTTTATATTTACATTTTGGTGCAAAATTGTATTTAACAAGATTACAAATACAAAGATAGATGACTGAATTAATTATAGATTAGGAAATTAAAAAAATAATTTAAAATAAAAAGTCTTAGATTTTTTGAGAAATTAATAACAATGAAAAATATTTTGGTATAATTGTTTGATATATTTGTCAATACAAGTGGGTTGAATATTGAACTAGCTATGTTATTTAAATACATATCAAGATCTTTTAGTTATTTGATGAGATTTATATCTTTTATTTAAAGATATTTATAATTGTGAATGCAAAGGACATTTGTTAATAAGTATGAATCAAAAAATATAATAATATATTAATCTTGATACTTATATCTATATTAATTTGTAATATGCACAACATATCTTTATGAAGTATCATATGTTTTAGATATCAATTATCGTTTACAGTAAATGTTTCTCAGTACTAAATTTGATTTAATTTATTTAATTTACAATATTAATGGGTACGTGTACAAAATTGGTGTTTATTTAACAACCTCATATTCAAATATAGAATTTAAAATTCATTGTTAAACATAGATATATATATACACACACATTTATATATTATTGTTTACATTTTAAAATTATAATATTATTTAAGATGTGACACATTAAAGATAAAAAATAAATTCTTATTAATATATAATTTAGGTTATAATAATAATATTACATTATAGTAAATTAAATAATCAATCGTATATTACAAATCGTGCACCACACGGGTATACTACTAATTATTACATACAACGAACACGTAGGATCATTTCTAGCATACTTATGACAGTCACTTTGCAAGACTAATAGAATTCATGTTATTTAATAGGCCAATCACGAAAGAAGTATAATTTATACAACAACTCTATTATAAATTATTAAATTATCCATCCAATCAATTATGGAATCCGTTTGGTATGAAAAGATTCTTAATTTAACCAAAGCGTGAGAATATTAATATTATAGTAGACTCTACAATTCATCCATGAACTTAACCTAACATTAGACATATCCTTCCGTCCAAACAAGGTGTGGAGCTGAAGGTATCATTAAGATGAGATATAAAGACAAAAGAGGATTAAAAATGTAAGGAATATAATGCCAACTAATAATAAAAAGAAGCAGAAATTTATGTATGGAGAGAGAGAGAGAGAGAGTGTCGGAAAAATTGACGATTTTAGTACAAAACAAACAGAAAATGTTAGACGCATAACTCCTTTACACAAAGGCCAAAGTCGTGCTTTATCCTTTTTGACCATCACTATTCACTATCCTCTCTCCAAACCTTTATTTATTTTCATTTTATCTTATAATAATTATACATTATTTATTACAGAAATAACTGTCATTCTTGAATCTTGGTCAGATTTAGAGAATGGGAATCAAAATTGGTTGGTCAGTATCTAATTAAGAATAGTCAAATAAATAATCCCTCTACACAACATTATTGGTTCTTCACTATATATTATTCTGGTTAAACATTTTAATAAAATTTAATATTAACATATGATATAAACACGTAAATTATTTTTCTTCATTTTTAAATTGTTTTCACTACTCAAAAACAACAAATCGCGCCGACCAATGGTGTAGCGTGTGCACCTCACTCTCTAAAGGGACTAGTTAGAAAATGGACCCCACCGCTGTACAAACTGAATTTACCCTTTTTCTTTTTTCCCGTTTTCTGTGCTACTTTTTCAGCTTTTTCACACGATAAATATATATTCATCATATAATTTATTTATTTTTTCCTTCCCGCAAATTGTGAATTTGTGAAATCGCATAATAAATGTGATGCATAGGTTGAATGTTTATGTAGGTGAAAAGGAAAAGGGATTTTTCTGCTTTCCGTGTTTCAACAGTTGCTTCAACTCAATCACTGAATTATATGTCATAATACTTGAAAACCCTTTACCATTTCTCTTCAAGACTGAATCTTTGAACAAAATTTGCTGCCTTTTCTGCTTATGCATGTGTAGTATGATAAAGGGGTTGTTCAAGATTGTTTGGAGTTCTTGACGAAGAAGAAAAATGTCTGGAACAGCCAAAGTTCGTTTAGTTCGCTGCCCTAAGTGTGAGAAATTGCTGCCGGAGGTGAATGATTTCTCTGTTTATCAGTGTGGTGGTTGTGGTGCTGTTCTAAGAGGTAATTTTCTACTCTTTCTTTCTCTCTCTGGCTTCTTGATTATATCTTCATGTTTGTGTTTTGAGGAATGGTGAATTTTTGTGACAAGATTTGTGCTTTTTATTGATGTATTTGGTGGGCTGATTTGCTTTTGAATGTTTGTACTTTGTGTGTTCTTCATTCATCCTTGGTTTTGTAGCATCTGAAATTGGAAAGTTTCATCATGGATTATTCTTGTTTCTGCACAATGGGTTTCTATAACCTTACTTGGAATTGACTCTCTCTCTCTCTCTCTCTCTCTCTCTCTCTCTCTCTCTCTCTGGATGTTTGACTTGTTAGCCAAGAAGAAGGGTGTTGACTTGGATACATTCTCAGAAAAGTCTGATGAGGAAAGAATTGGGGATTGTGAAGAGAAGTTTTCTGATAGATATGAGAAAAGAATGAATGTTTCTGGGAGAAGAATGATGGATATGAGCGATGGTTCTGAGAGTGATGTGAGATCAACCATTAGTTCTTCGAGCCGAGCTGAGAGGAAGAGGGTCTTGCGTGATAGAGCTGAAAATATTAGGACTAGTTTCATCTCTAGTAATAAAGAGGAAAAATGGGATGTTGGTTCTGATTCAATCCAAGATAAACAGTCAGATGAAGTACATAGAGCAAGAATCACCAAAGATTTTGAGAATATGGGGATTTATCATAGTAGCGAGAATGGGTCACGTCGCTTGGTGGATGGACGATATGAAGAGGACGGTTTCTGGAGGGCTCGGAGAATAGGTGCTGAAGTTGAGGGTCATTCAAAAGAGATGCCCTCAGATCCCCTCTGTAGAAACAATGTTGGAGATGATCGAGAAGAGCTGTTGAGAAAGCTGGACGAGCTGAAAGATCAGCTGAGTCGTCAATCTGGTGATTTGGTTGACAAAGGTAAAGAAAAGATTCCCCTTGATATGAGGATACCACCTCCCCAGGATCATCCTTATGCATATGACAATTGGTACCCTGAAAGGAATAGGACCAATCCACAATTCAAAGGACCGGTTTATCAGTATGTGGAGCCACCACCTCCATTGATGCATAGGCAAGAAATGTTTTATCCTCCACGATATGCTCCAAGTCATGTCCAAGGATATAGAAGAGGTCATGCTTATACATCCGGACCTTACATGGACGATGGTATGGTTTATATGGACACCATGGAACAACACTATCCCCCTCCTCCTCCTCCTCCTCATTTTAGTCGTCATCATCCATCTTGTTCGTGTTACCAATGTCGTGCAAAAAGACAAGTTTCTCCACCTATTATGTCAATTACATATAGCGATAAATACTCCAACATCCCAATTGATATGGTTCCTAATTACAACCACCATATCGGGTCCAACCCAACTCCTTTAAGATCTCAGACACATGCAAGGTGGCCTAGTGATGTGAATTCAGATGTGGATGGTTTTATCCTGCACCGACCTCCCAGAGTACATTTACCCTCTGGTGGGAAGAACTGTCGTCCCATCGCAGGAGGTGCCCCGTTTCTGACATGCCACAATTGTTTTGAGTTGCTGTTATTGCCTAAGAAAGTTGTTACTAAGATTAACAACAGAAAGAAACTCAGATGTGGGGGGTGTTCTACAGTCATTGCTTGTGCAGTTTCCGACAAGAGTTTAGTCGTTTCATTTGATGTAGAGGCTCAGGATAGTCCTATAAAAGTTGACAATAGCCGTTTGGACCAAGCGAGGACAGCATTTTCATCTGGTGAATATGATAATAACTCTGGTTTTGGTTTCCACTTTATTGATAGATCAGAAGCAGGACAAGTATTGCCAAGAGTTACATCTACGTATACTTCCGAGGGCGAGGAAGACATTGAAAGTCTGACCTCAGCAAGAAAAGATTCTGGCTCTGCTGACTTGTCAATGGAGGATAAAAGGCCTCCACCTCTGGCAGGCGAGCCCGACAATGTACTGTTACCAAACAAGGGTGGGAATAGGCTGATGAGGAAAGAGTCGACAGCAACTGAGATAGATTTATCGTCCAATGAGTATTCTAATACAGGAACAACTTTTGATTCAAGTGAAGCAAGCAGAGACGGAGATCATCATAAAGCCAGTCGAGGCGCTGAGTCGTTTTTTGCTGGCTTAATGAAAAAGAGCTTTAAAGATTCACACAGATCCAAAGAACAGGAAAATGCTGCCAACGTGACTGTTAATGGCCATCTAATATCAGACCGGTCGTTGAAGAAAGCTGAAAAGTTAGCTGGGCCAATACAACCCGGCCATTATTGGTAATTTTCATTGTATCATACAGTATACTATTGTACTCAATTCATCTGTTATTTATCTCAACTTACATATACTGGATTGGATTTGCCTCAACTAGGTATGATTTTCGAGCTGGCTTCTGGGGTGCTATTGGAGGTCCTTGTCTGGGCATAATTCCTGTAAGAGTGATGTTAATATTAACTCAATGTCTGATGCTAACAATGATCGTGTTTTAACTCACTGCCCAACGTTTTCTTGCAGCCATTTATAGAAGAATTTAACTACCCAATGCCGGAACAATGTGCTGGTGGAAACACTCACGTGTTCGTAAATGGTAGAGAACTGAACCAGAAAGATCTCAACTTATTGGTTAGTAGAGGGCTCCCAATTGAAAGAGACAGATCCTACATTGTAGAGATCACTGGCAGAGTCTTAGACGAGGACACTGGCCAGGAGCTTGAAAGCCTTGGCAAACTCGCTCCAACGTGAGTTAAACCATACTCAACTCTACACTTGCTAGAAAGCTCCATTTTGCTTTTCTTGAGTACCTTTTGCCATTGCCACACTAGGCATGAAAATAATGGTGCTCATATTTTCACTTCATTTGATGTGAATTCTATCTTTACTAATTACTAACACAATTTTTTGTCTTGAAAGTGTGGAGAGGATGAAGCGTGGATTTGGCATGAGAGCTCCAAAGGCCGTTGCATGATCAATCGCTATCTGAGGACTCAAAAAGTCGTCATTGCTATTCTCCGATGCATGCAAGCTCCTGGTACAACTACCATAACTCTTTTGTTCAGTGAAACAGATTACACTATGTTAGATCTATATAATCTCTTTTCCTTTTATTTTCGGATGGATCTACATAAGATATAGCGCGGTTTCTACATGAAAATGTCGATTTTCTTGTTTATTTTTTTGTAAAAAAATTCCGTCGATCCAGCCATTCAGGAAACAAGAATGGAGTTGATGTTTTATCTCTTATGAAGTCATGGACTGATTGGAAAACTATTTTTATTTATTTTTTGTAGATTGAGATTCTCAATTCTATGGTAATGCTCATATTTTGGTATATAGCATTTTTTTTACTATTTTATTTGTTCGATTTCTACCTTTTGTCTTAAAAATATCCTTAAGCTTATTATAGGAATCTAATAGTGATTTGGCAATTTATAAATGTACTCCTATTTTAGCCTCAGGTGACCAGAAATTCATTTATATCATGATGAAACTATTGAATTACTTAATCACAAAAGGCAAGAGAAACTTGTGAAATAAATAAAGTATAAAGTGTTTTCAAAATAGAAATAAAGTTTAAAAGTGGAATATATATTTATGTTAATCCCACTTTTTTCCTCATCACCCAGGGCACCCCCTATTTAGGAATGACAATTTCTTGTATTCATTTTTTGAATATATGATCAACAAATTGGTAAATAAATTTTATTTGAAGGAAATTAAGAAAAACCCAGTCAAAAAATTAAATCAATTAAGAAAAAGAAAATGAGGGCCCATCTTAAATATTAAATAGGCCCAGAGCCTACCTCAGAAAGAAGCATTGGGAATTGGAACAAAATGTAGATTTAATCAGAAATCAAACATTATTATATTTATTTCTGACATTCCAAAAGAAGAAAAACAAGCAAATAGATAAAAGAAAATGTGTGGTTCATTTCAATCCTTTAATGTAATGCAACGCAACGCAATTCAATCCCATCATTCACTTATTATTTCCAGCTGTTTTGACACTGAAGCCTTCCATTTTCATTATTGTTTCTCTGTTTTAAGCTTAAAAAAGATACAGTTATTTTATGATTCAACAAATTAAATAAAGAATTAAAAAAGATTGTAAGAAAATAAACATAGCATGTGGGAAGGACCCCACTTCCAAAGAAGCACAAATATTATACCAAAGTCCCTATTATATTTTTGTAACTCAGTACATTTTGACATGTATTCCTTCTTTGTCATCTCCAAGAAGAATATATCCACATATAATATACTTTTTTTTTCTATTTAATATTTATATGTTCATACATAATTCGTACACATTTATTCTACATATTGTAATCCAAGATTTTCATTTTTATTCTTAATTTGGGAGGTTTGGTAATGATATTAACAGCTTATCCTAATTTCAAGATTATTGCTCAAGATATAAATATGGAGCCTTGATGATAAGTTTCTTTCATTATTTCTGACGTGGTCGAACTGACCACATTCGAACTCTTCCAAAAAACCGACCGACTTGAAGGCTAATTAATGCGAACAGAACAGAGAAGTAAGAAGAACGTTTTGGGCAAACAAGGAAGTTTACACTTTATAAAAAACATGAGCGAACTAATCAGTCTTGCAAGCTAAACTGTCGAACTGTAAGCTGAAATGTCGAACTGTAAGCTGAAATGTCGAACTGAATCCAGAACGAACTAATTCAAATTTGAAGCAACCGCCACGATCGCGAGTATCTCGCCCACTTCTCACTTTTTTCGAAATAATCCTAACTGCCACGTTTTTCAGGGAGTATTTATAACCCTTATCTTTCTATTTCACACACACACAAGATCATACACAATACTTATTAAGAAAAAGAGCGATATCAACGTTTTTTTCCAGATTACTGACTTGAGCGTCGGAGTCTCTTCACCGGGAAAAACCCCGGTGTTTCTTTGTTTTTGCAGGCCTTTTAAATCGGAGAATTCCAATCGACGCCGGAAAACGAGAAGATAGAAGCAAGGACAAATCAATTTCCATTATTATTGAATTATAATTCCATATTACTACTCGAAATTAGAGAGTGCTTATAATTTGTCAAAATAAAAATAAAAATCCAGCAATTAATAATTTACAAGGCAATAAATAGGCAGATGATGGATAACACTAGAAAACAAAATTGCTTTTAAGCATAAACTCAACCACCCCTCAACTTTATTCTTCTGTACATTTCCCCCACATTATTTTAATTTTATCACTTTAACCCCTTCTTCTCATCATGCCATTTATTGAGTTTGTTGCCGATAAAAGCTCACAACTTTTCTCGCAGATTTTCTTGATTTCACCAATTTTGGTTTTTGAATGTAAAATAATGAAACAACTTAACAGCAATATATACAAGAATCCATTTTCATCAATTTTAGTGAAAATTGCAGTGTGTTTTCTGCTATTGAGCGTTGCTTATCGGTTGTTGTCTTCAAGTTTTGTAGAGTTTTCACCTGTTGTCGTTTCCGATGACGACGCCGCCGCGTTGCCGCCGCCGCAGGCGACTGCGCCTCCCAAAATCACTGATGATGCCTCCCAAAATGGTGAGTGGAATCCATGCATGAATTTCTCTATTTTCAGTTTCAATTCTTTAGGTGGTGAATGCAATTTGGTAAAATTCTTGATTCTTTGTTGGTTATTATGTTTCTCTTGTTTCCCTATTTGGTCAGAAGTACTCATCATGTGTGAATTTAGTAAAATATAAGATTGAAAAAATGAAACCCTATTATTTTAGAAAGATCAGCCCTTTTGAGAAGTGTTGTTAGTGTTTATATTATCTTTGTTCATTTTGGGGTAAATTCTACAAATTAGGGGTCTAAATATGAGTTGACAGTGACTTAAATGCCAATGAATTCTTGAAATTGTTGCAGAAAGCTGCAATTTGTTCTTAGGAGAGTGGATTCCAGATTCTAATGGTCCAGTTTACACCAACACTACCTGTAAAACGATTGAAGCTCCTCAGAATTGTATGAAGAATGGACGGCCCGATTCGGATTACGTTTACTGGAGGTGGAAGCCGAAACAATGCAGCTTGGATAAGCTTGATCCCAAGAGATTTCTTGAAATAATGAGGGATAAGTCATTAGCTTTTATCGGTGATTCAATCATGCGTAATCATATCCAGTCCTTGCTCTGCATTCTCTCCCAGGTACATTTTCATGATTCAAGACGACGCGATTATTGCACTTGCAACTTTGATTGATTGAGGTGTTGGAACTTCATTCTTTGCTTCATGACTAAGATTGTTAAAATGATCATGTATTCGTGTGGATATGAGGGTCCTATATGTTGAAAAATGAGAAGGTAGTCTTGATTGTTCCGGGTTTTATGTTCTTGTTAGTGTCGGATGTCAATAATGCACGTCAAGTGTATAACTTCTCGATAGGTGTCTTGTGCTCGTAGTGGTATTTGGTACTGAATTTCCATTAGTGTTGCATCCAATTGCAGTTGTTTGTTAGATCTTTACTAGTAATAATGGTGGTTATTTTGAACTTGAAGGAATAACACAAACTTCTCAACTAGTGATGTTCCCCACCTAAATGGGCCTACATTAGCTTGAAAAGGTGAAATTACAGCTAATTGAACTTCAAGATTTATTTTGATGCCATATGTTGTTCGAGTCCACTTGTGTTATTTAAAGTCATGCATTTATCAAGAGTCGTTTTGAAATAGCTATATTGCAATCAAACAACCTAGCCTGGCCCCCATCACCTATAATGTTGATGAATTTGCTCTCTGTTTGAGATTTATCATACGACCAAACAGATGTAATGTACGAATATTGGTGATTTGTAATGATGGTTGCAGGTTGAACAAGCCGTTGAAGTGTACCATGACAAGTCATTCAAGAACCGGAGATGGTCGTTTCCTTCTCATCACTTCACCATCTCAGTTGTTTGGGCTCCTTTCCTCATGAAAGCCTTTACCTTTGAAGATGACAATGGCGTCTCCTCAAGTATAATTGAACTTCATCTGGATGAGCCAGATTCAGTATGGATGGACCAATACGAGGATTTTGATTATGTAGTAATTGCTGGAGGGAAATGGTTTCTCAAAGCTGCAATTTACTATGAGAACAAGACCATCGTGGGTTGCCACAGCTGCCATGATAAGAACATAACAGAGCTAGGGTTTGAGTATGCCTATAAAAAAGCACTGAACTCTACGTTTAAATTCATCTCCAAGTCGAATCACAAACCGTATATCTTGTTTAGAACTACAACACCCGACCACTTTGAGAATGGGGAATGGAACACGGGTGGTTATTGTAACAGGACGAAACCATTCAAAGAGGATGAGATTGAAATCAATGATATGGATCAGATTATGCGAGATGTGGAACTTGAGGAGTTCGAGAGAGCTTCTGGAAATGGGGTGAGGTTGGAGCTGTTCGACACAACTTTGCTTTCGCTCCTGAGGCCAGACGGTCATCCAGGAGTTTACAGACAGTTTCATCCGTATGAAGGGAAAGATAAGAATGCAAGGATTCAAAATGACTGTTTACATTGGTGCTTACCAGGCCCTATAGATTCATGGAACGATTTGATGATAGAAATGTTTCTTAGAAATCAGAGATAATGTTTACACTAACAGCTTATTTTGAATGTATTTGTTTATGGGTTTTCATCATTGCTCACCTCTTCTTGATTTCCTCATCTGAAAACTGGCAACTTGTATAGATTTTTCATGTTGAAGAGAGGCTGTTTATTGAAAGCTCAAATAACAGAAACACAGAAACCCGAGTTTCATAAAGATCGAAACCAACTTATTTGACTAAACATTTAGCAGAAAATGTATATCCAGCAAACAGAAAACCTCTCAGCAAAGCTTAAACAACAACTAAGATGCATGCTTTCCTCCTCTATTTGGTTAAGGTTGAGGGTGGTTCTTGCTTCTTCCATTCTGGCTTGCGTGTGGTTACCTGCATAATCCCGAGTATAAACTGATATCAGATAGTGCAAAAGTTCGAAAAGGAAATCGATAGCAAATAAGCAAATGGGCAAAAATGAGATCAGGAAACAACAATGAGAAGAGTATAAGCCACCTAGAACTAGCAACATTGAAAACTGCCATCTCAGACAATCAGAGTTTTCTGATTGCATTACGAGAAGAAGACGGGATGGCCTGAATTGACAATAGACGTTTTTATACGAAGACAGTTGAGAGCTAAATAAGAATTCAGTCACAATAGAAGGTGAAAGACTGTGTAGCAGCATTGTATCTCTTAACCTTAGAAGCAACTATTTACAAGGAATTACACCAAAGTACCATAAATTTTGGATTCTGCTAATATTGGAAGACGAAGAAACAACCAATTCATATGTACTGGTGAATCGAAACAGAAAATCTTGTCAATTACTTTCAAGACTTCTGCAAATGTACATCGAGTTGTCTTTTGATGGGAAAAGGAAATGGCGAAAACACATGGAAAAACAATTCACTACTCAAAAGAGTACCAACTGCAATAATTTAGACATTAAGAACATTGAATTTTGACATCAGAAAACTAGCAACCAAATCCCTAAAAATCAACAATTATTGCAAACCTATTAATCAATCAATCACAATTCGATTTCACCATATCATGCAAATACCTAGTAAATTATTCAATTCCCCCATCCTGAACATTGAGGGTTCATCATTTATTTTTCGAATTACAATGGCATCAATAATTAAAATCAGGAAAGAAGAAATCACATTTTTGGATCAAATCTTGGATAAATCCAGCCAATACTTTTAAAAAATAAATTAAATCACAATTATGTTCTTCCGATCCAATAAAATGCATATCGGACAGATAAAATTGAAATACTTCCAATAGAGAATCCACTACAAGGCAAAAACTCAATCTAGGTAAACACAAAAGATGGTGAACACTATAAAAGAACTAAAAATCTATCAAGAAACGAGTTTTTTCTTACATTTTCAATGAAGGCGATATCGGCAACGACAACGGCGCCGATAATTCCGACGAAGAGGGAGGTTGGGCCGGTGAGCAGACTCCATTTTCTGTATATCATTATTCTTTCCCTTTATCTTCTCTCTCTAGCTTTTGATTTCGCAGAGTTGAAACTTCTGTAAATGAATAGGCAACAATATATGGAGCGCTTTTTGTTTAGGTTCCAATATGGGCTTTAAATTGGCCCAAGTTGATGAATGGACGGGGAAGGCCCATTATTTGATTCGGACCTCATTTTGGGCTTTAGTTTAATTCTTTTTTAAATTAAAAGCCCATGTAGTTCGTTTTGTTAATATTTACTTTACTCCCTTTCATCCCAAAATAGACTCAATTTAACTTCTTTTACGAATTTAATAATGTAAAAATATGACCTTGGATAATAATAACTAATTAAGGACTTTGGATGTAAAAAGGTTTGACCAAATGCTTTAATTATACCAAAAAAATGCTCATCCAAATCGGTGTAACTAGGATAAGCATGATCACCAAATATAAAAATAATTGATATTTAATCAACAATTTGCATCTGGTGAGAAAAACATCCACAAACAATTCTTAATATGTTCATCGTCGATATTCAATGATTTTATCTCCTTATTATATATAAAGTAAAATTAATTGATATGTTAGATATATGAGATGACAGCAATGGGCAGGATAATAGAACTACACATGACATGCTCGTATATTTTGTTTAATTATTATTTTGGCTAAAAAAGAATATCCATCCTTTTCTTAATATTTTTGCTCACTATTTAACATCGATGATGATACAACGTTAAAAAAAACATACCTTATAATAATCTCATAAAAATAATTCGTTAAGCAGCTTTATCATTTTTCATATTCGGTAACACTGTCGATTTTTTATTCGTATTCGTACTCAATTATATATATATATATAACAATAATATTACTGTAAAAGTTGAAAAAAAGAGTTATACTCAGTCGTAAAAACTAAAGTCAATCTCTACTTCTTTTAGGTCTGAAAATGTTATCTTTAAATTTAAGATATCATATTGTATGTGTCACATATTGATTCATTTAAAATGATGGGATAAACTGAATAAGTGAACCAAAACACATACTTCAGTGTTTGAATTGGTTTTTAGTTTATTTTTATAAAATCTTGTTTAGATGTAATGATTTGAATTTGATGATCTAGAGATTGATAAATAAAACGAACTATTTAAATTATTTTATTGGGGATAAAACGATTCGACTGTATTTTATTAGTATATTTAAAATAAAATAAAGGAATTAAATTCAAACTTCTCAATTAGGGGTGGTTTGACAGTTCGTGACTTGGTGGCTATAGTAGTAATAAACTAAAAGGCGTGACATAATGCTGACTAAGCGATGACGTCACAAATTGTTCTAGAAAGAACGGGTGCAGCCAATTAGGTTTTGCCAGAGTGTAGGAATTGATGTTTGGGAATCAGCAGGTCCACTCCTTTATTAAGTGGGCCACATCTAATAATACATCAATAATTAATGGTTCATTCTTTTTAAAATTATTTAATACTACTATAGTACATTATTTAAAAAAGATAAAAAAATCACAAGACTATTATGTCAAAATCATCTACTCTATATATACTACCAAAATTTAGAGGATTGAGAGTAACTATTTCTAGAATTTCTAAAAATGTGCTAAAGTAGGATTCAATTATTTTGTATTTCCTACGTTTCACAGGAATAGACACGTTTTTCTATTTTATTGTATTAAGAAAAGATTATTGAACTCTCACTTCTTATTAAATAGTCGAAATATTTGTAAGTGTTTTCCCAATGAAAAAATAATTTTAAATATATTATAGAATTTTAAAAGAAAATCAACACACGTGCAATTCATAATTAAGAACGTTTCAATTTCAAGAAATCGAAAGTAGTAGGCTATGAAATATAGTCATGCTAGCAAGCCTGGAAGTAGTAACTTGGAATAATTATGGTCGATTTATTATAAATGCAACGTTCTAAATTAAGTTGACATTTTTGGAACTTAAATGGCAGCTAACTGTATTATGAATAGGAATGTTAAAAGATTGTGAATTTTTTAACTTAAATGGCATAGATAAAGTTATTATATACAGTACTCCAGATAATGAAGTTGGACGTACATGTAAAAAAAGAAAAGATTGATGGATAATGATACTTTGAGGGTATTTGGCTAAGCTTATAAGCTCCTTTAAAGAGCTTATAAAATGTTAAGTGCTTATAAGCTCCTCAAAAGTGTTTGACTAACTTTTAAAAATAAGATCTTATTTTATGAGCTTATAAGATGTAAGGAGCTTATAAGTTATTTTTTGAAAAGTTGAGAAATCTCAACTTATTTCTAAAATAAGAACTTATTTTTCAAAACGCCTTCAAATTTAATCATTGAAAGTATACAAATTCATTACTAACAACTTATAAGCTCTACCATCCTATTTACCAAAACACTTCAACAACTTATATTAAACTTAAATTAACATATTATAAGCTAAAAAAACATCTTATAAGATATGATAGCTTATAAGCTCTAAAAATAAGCTTAGCCAAACACCCCCTTTATCTCATAGACTACTTACATCAATAAAAATACCGAACATAATTTTTATATACACATTTTACATGGATCGTAGGAGAAATCTAGTGTTATATTTCTGCTATAACGATAAGTTCTTATGTAGTTCCTCAATATGAATACAACTATAGTGAAATATAACAATTGACATGTTAAATTAATCCAATGCAAACGTTATAAAATCTGATATCAACACGTGTATTTATAGATGCGGGTTTTACTTTTTGAAGTATATATTTATGTTAATATAATTTGAGTTTAAAATTAATTTCCAGTTGATATTACAATCAACGTTCTAAAATTCAGCCTAAACGTTAGATGATCTCTATTCAAATTATTTTTTACTTATTCAGTCAACTTATGCACTTGACAATACTATTCGGTCCTGGACGGACCTAGATGCCATATAATTGATTTTTTTCTTTTGATTTTTTTCTTTTCTTTTCTAACACAACAACGATGTTTGACTTTATGCATCAAATTATTATTATTTAATTAGATACAGATATAAAACTAACCAATTGAGAAATACAATTAATAAAAAAAAGTTCTATAATCATTAAATGAGTCACATATACATATAAATATAAAATTCAAATGACATACTGAGTTTTATTTGTCCTCAAACATAAACAATATATATACTATTTACAAAAAATATCTTTGAAAATATTGTATTAATGAAAATAGCTAGCATAACAAAAAAAATCTATTTAATTGAAAAATGGGATCCAAGTTACCACATACGTTCAACTTGTGTCAAGCGTATTTTATTTTAAAATACTGATTATAATATTGAGGATAATTTATTAGCGTAAATATATTTTGTGGACATAATTTTGAAATCGAATTTGCACAATTAATATGCTTAGTAAATATCGACCAAAGGTTTATTCAGCCATCTCACTAAACTCACACATATTGGTGGAAAGATCAAAGTTGTAATCTGTAACCTTCCAACAAACACGACACTGACACACATAATAAAACGTCTATATACATGTATTGGACAATAGCTATTGAATAAGACTTTTATGAAATATTTTTCTTGATTGGGTTTTGTGGATCTATCAGTTCAAACCAAAAAAACCTGACATGTTAATAAAAAATGAAGACGTCTTCTAACATTTTTAGAAAAAGGTGGCTTGGAAGAAATGGTGAATTATAGCTAATGAAATTTATATAATTAGAAGCAAAAAGTCATATATTTGAAAATATATCATCTAAATATGATTAGGGAAGTATTTGTTAACGTGAAATCCATTTCAAAAGGTTCGATTACTAATTACACGCATCGACTTCGAAATTGTACACACAAATCTATCGATGAGGAAAATATATACACACACATATTTATTTTAGCCTATTGTGAATAAATTATAATATATTTTTATTGTTAATTTATTTTAGCTTAGAAAATTTGTGGAACGTCATTACCGAATCAGTGGTCATGGTGTACGACAGGTCTAAGATCATATACGAAATGCTGATGCAATCCTTACGTAATCATCATCCTACAAGTTCGTGAATTTCTAGAACATTGTCATAACTTATTTTCACGAACCATAATCATATCCTCCTTTTCAACAATTGGAATCTTATCTTTTGTGAAATTATTTTATTAAATATAATATGTTATCTAATATGAAGAATCTTATATAATTTTAAATACCATATCCATGTGTATAGTGTGTAAATTGAAACTACTAAATAAACCTTCAAGAATATAAACACTAAAATCTGGGCAAAATATTTTGTGTAACCGATGTATGGATCTAGAATCCATGTACCCGGGTTGACTCTCCCCACGCACCTCTGACATGTGTTTTCACGTGCCCCACGCGTTTGGTGGGTGCGCTCAAACCCACTAAGATTCGCTCCAGGCAGTCATATTCATAACATAATATGAATGTATGATTAACATTGTTTTTTACCTTCATGTTAATGTTACTTTCATGTTATGTTAGTGTTACCTTCATGTTATATTAGTGTTATGTTCGTGTTATTTTAGTTCAGTGGTTTTAAATTAAGGGTATGAAATCTGGATATGAAATCACATTAACATAAGCCGAAGGTAACCCTAACATAACACGAAGGTAACACTAACATAACGTGAAGGTAACGACCAAAACACACGAAAAAAGTAAAGAGGCACGGGTTGGGCGGGGCATGGGGCAAAAGTTTCTGACCCACGACGGGTAGTAGGCGCGGGGCGGGTCGGGTCTGGGTAGTTAACTACCCGCCCCGAACTACCCCATTGCCATACCTACAATTAATGTAGAAACTTACTACTTTTCAAATATGTGATTGGAAACGATTAATTAATACATTAATAAGCGTTATAACTTATAGTGAAGGAAATATGATAAAAGTCTCAAGTTTCTATAACCCACCCCCCAACACTCTAGTATATATGTATATCTATATATACACAATGTATAGACCTCCACTTTTGCTCAACTTCTCATCATTCATCTCGAAAAGTTTTTATCATCCATAATTATCCAATCTTGAAATCTTGATATCCATGGAAACCACCCCACCCTCCAACATCGTGATCTTCCCCACCCCCGGGATGGGCCACCTCATCCCCTTAGTGGAATTCGCCAAGAAGCTCCACCACCTCCACGGTGTCGCCACCACTTTGCTCATCCCCACCGACGGCCCGCTTCCCAAAGCCCAGCAATCCTTCCTCTCCGCCCTCCCTCCCGCCATCGACCTCCTCCTCCTACCGCCGGTCTCCGTCGACGACTTATCCGCCGACGTTAAAATAGAGACCCGCATATCCGTCACCATCACCCGCTCCCTGCCCTCAATTCACGGCGCCGTTAAATCCCTGCAGGAATCCAAGAAACTAGTTGCTTTTGTCGCCGATCTCTTCGGCACCGACGCCTTTGACGTCTCTCGTGAGCTCGGTATTCCCTCTTATGTCTTCTATTGCTCCACCGCTATGGCTCTGTCCCTGTTTCTTCACTTGCCGGAGTTGGATAAAACGGTGTCGTGTGAGTACCGGGAGGTGCCGGAAAAGCTGCAGATTCCGGGCTGCATACCCATTCACGGCAAGGATTTGTTGGACCCGGTTCAGGATAGGAAAAATGATGCCTATAAATGGGTTCTTCATCATGCGAAGAGGTATTCATTGGCTGACGGTATATTGGTGAATAGCTTTAAAGAAATTGAACCCGGTCCAATTGAAGCTCTGCAGAAGAAGGAAGACGGTAAACCGGTTGTTTACCCAATTGGGCCGTTGATCAAAATGGGCACAAAAGAGCCCACTAAAGATGTGGACTCATGTGTTAGTTTAAAGTGGTTGGATGAGCAGCCCAGTGGGTCAGTTTTGTACGTGTCATTTGGGAGTGGTGGGACTCTAAGTCATGATCAAATAATTGAGCTGGCACTAGGGTTGGAAATGAGTGAGCATAGATTTTTATGGGTGATCAGATGCCCAAATAACACAACTTCCAATGCTTCATTTTTCAGTATTGAGAATCTTGGTGACCCTTTGGCTTATCTACCGCAAGGGTTCTTGGAAAGGACCAAGGGCCAGGGCCTGGTGGTGCCGATGTGGGCCCCACAGGCTCAGGTCCTGGCCCACGAGTCGATTGGAGCGTTTCTAACGCACTGTGGATGGAATTCTATTCTTGAAAGTGTCGTCAATGGGGTACCGATGATTGCGTGGCCGTTGTATGCCGAACAACGAATGAACGCGGTGATGCTCCACGAGGATATAAGAGTTGCCTTGCGACCACAATTCGGAGAGAATGGCTTAGTCGGAAGGGTTGAAATTGCAAATGTTGTTAAGGGTTTGGTGGAAGGAGAAGAAGGAAAAGGGATTCGTAGTAGAATAAGGGATCTCAAGGATGCTGCTGCACATGCCCTAACCGAAAATGGTTCATCCACTAAATTATTGAGTGAAGTGGTATCCAAATGGAAGAGTATAACTTGAATCCATGTCACATTTCCTTTACTGTATCTTTTGTTTGTAAAATAGTGTTGTATGATACACATGTGCAACTTTGCTAAGTGCATTGTTTTGATATTTAATTTGCTTTTGAGCCAAGGACAAGATCAGATGGATGTTTGTTTAGATGTATAATCATTTATCTCATATATCTATATATGTGTGAGACATGTGAGGCGTTAGGTAAGTGGAGACATCCAATAAATGAAATAAAAAAGAAGAAATTCATGATCCAATCAAATCATTGAGGAGAGAGAACCCATTAGATATATAGACCATCATAAAGTTGGAGAGCACGCAGAGTAAATGGGGTTGGTTGTTGCCTTTGGACATTAACATTAATCCACCTAGCTAGCTACTTGAGACCCTATCATTTTACATGAG
This sequence comes from Scutellaria baicalensis, assembly GCA_005771605.1. NCBI lineage: Eukaryota > Viridiplantae > Streptophyta > Magnoliopsida > Lamiales > Lamiaceae > Scutellaria > Scutellaria baicalensis. Next base: position 27,069,905 of record CM016726.1, read on the forward strand.
ATGCATTAGTTTATAATTCATAATTTACATACAAATTTTTAAATATAAATTTGGTTAATGGATAAAAGATTTGTATCACGAAAAATATCGATAAACCGTTTGTTGCAGGTTCTTGTGTAATTAACAGTAGGAGAAATTGAGTGGAACATGGTAAACATTTTAATTCACGGTGCAATGCGCAAGATAACAAAAATAACCTTCATCTTTATAAGGAAGTATGTATTCTAAATATGGTAATATTTATTTACCGTTATAATTTATTGTTCCGTTATTTGTAACGGTAACAATATTGTTGTGTATAAACAACATTAAATAAACGTGATAAACATGCATATTTAATAAAAGATATTGTACACAAATTAAGATACGAGTAAAGTTGAAGAAAAAGTAAATGACTTTTATTGGTTATCAAAAACTCACAAATAAATGGAAACAAACTATATATATTTTCTAAAGTACATAAATTTATTATATGACATCATTAATTCATATTTATAAGTTGGTGTGGTAGTAGAGTCCAACTATACTAATACACAATTCAAATTTATTTCATGTATTTATTAAATACGTTTCAGTATCAAACTAAAATTTTAATTCATGTATTTATTATATAGTTTTCACAAAAAAATATTTATTTCAAGTATTGCATTTATCAGCTTACATTCTATCGGTTTTCTTACTCTATCCATTATTGACATATTAATATATGTCCACTGCTAACGTTCAAATATTCAACATATTCATTATACGTTATAGGTGGATATTAAGAATTGTCCACCGTAGTATTTTATCCATTGTACATCCTTTTTTTTCAACTCAATTATATTCTGTGTATTTAATATACATAGGAAAATATTCTAAACATTTTATATACATATTACTTATGGATCTCTAAAATACAATAAATTAATGTCGGTTAATTTATTTATTTTAAGTTTTGTATCTGGCGAAACAAAAATATACAGAAATAAGTGTTATTATTATTTTTAAATAATTCCTAGTATTAAATGAGGTGGTAGGTTAATTCAAGCGTGGGGCTCCATGCAACTTTGGTTTTGGTTGAAATTTTATGATAAAATTATGTAAGTTGTGACTAATTACGTATCTCTTCAATCAAATATAGGCTAAGATGAAATTTCATCTATTTTTATCTCTTCTTTTCCCCCAATATATTTTAATGCGAGTTTGGTAGCGATTGTCAAATCTAAGAAGAAAACTGATTGATAGTAATTCAATTAAGAATACATAGGTGAAATTTTATTATAAGGTGGGATGTTTTTTTATGAGATCAACTTATAAATCTAATTTATTGAGATATGTTGTATGTGTATCGATTGGGTCATTATTGATTAAAACGGAATTAAAGTCAAGTAATATAACAATTTATTATAATATTATGTGTTTCATATAATACTTACTTTCTAAAGTAATACTACATGATAATACAAGTATTACATTATAAGAATAAAAATATCACTTATCAAATTATAATTTATCAAACTAATCATTGATTTGAAGTTATGGAACCAAAAATATTGCTCGATATGAATAAAAATATCATCTTACACAAGTCACTACAGCTCCATCAATAAAACTGTAACGATCTAATTTTTGAATTATAAAGTTTGAAACTAATTAAAAATTAAATTACATATCTAACAGTTTTGACACTGAACATTTATTAATATTTCCAAATAAATAAATTAAGAGGACCTACGTAATTTACTCATATTATATTTTGCAGCCTACCAGTCAAGACTAATTATAGAAGAGGACTACTTTCACGAGTCTACTCTTCAAGAAAATCAATATACACTACAAAAGAAAATGGAAAAATAGTAATGAAATCTTAGCGGTTAAATAAATTACTTTATAGCGAAAATCTAGTATTTACGATTAAATAATTGCAACAAAAATTCAAAATTTTGAGACTGCTAGCTAATTCTTCTAAAATATGTACTGAAGTTTATAAAATTAGCAGCAAAATCATTGTTTTGCTGTTGAAGTTAGCGGTGAAATCCTAATTATTTTGCTACTAAAGTCAATTAACGACAAGTTTATAGCGACGACATTAGCGGCAAATTTTTTGGCCACAAAATTGTTTTAACAGCGAATCAATTTCTCCTTTTTCTTGAAGTACTGATTTAAATAATATGTTTATATCTGAACAATTAATTAATTCTTGAGTAAGTCTTATGTAAAATCGTCTTACAAATCATTTTGTGTGAGACTGAATAACCACAACCAACAGTTCCCAATTACATATAGTTTTAAACTTGGATTTATTTTAAATCCCTAGAAATTAGAATATATCTAAAATTCATGCAAATAAATCGAAAGTCAATTTAATAGATTTCGAATCCATATTCAAATCCAAACAACAATCACCGTGATATGAATTTTACCTTTTTTCTTTCTCAAATTCTCGAACCCAAACACAATATTAATTTAAGACTTTTGGGGTCCTGAGTAACAGAATACAGATCAGATGATTAACAATATACAATCTAATTATGAAGATTAATTGAATGCGATGGATATAATTATTCAAGATTTTTATATTTGTCATGTAATGTCGTGCATATAACTAAAAAAGTCTTGTTTTCTTCTTTAATTCATTAATTTATTATATCTTATTTACTTTTGATTGATACATAGGGGTATAAACAAACCAAACTTGATGCATAACAAACTTCTCGTGAGCTATTCAACTCTAAAATTCATTTGAAATCATCTATTTAATAAAGTACAATGATAATAATAGTCTGATCAACAATTTATTTTATATCTTTCATACTTGAGGTAAATTAATGTATATTCCCCATAACAAACAAATCAATATAAATGTTGGGTAAAAAGTTAGATTGGATATTTCATAAAAATGGGATACAATCATTCACGTTCCTACTCTTCATCTGTAAAATATTTGTATTTCAGAAAAGAGAAAAAAAAAAAAATCATATGATCATCAATAGTGACTAGACATGATCATCTACGATGCCAGTCATGTGTTTAAAAAAATCACAATTATATTTATTTTTTATTTAGAATAGATCTTGTGTGACCGTTTGAGACCGTCTCACGGATCTTTTTTCGTGAGACGGGTCAACCCATAACCCACACTTAGCAATCTATATGAAAATTTGTGGATATGAGTTCAATTCATGGGTAATAAAGATCTGTCTCACAAAAATTAACAGTGAGACCGTCTCACATGAGTTTTTGTGTGTTAGATAATAGCCAATTTATTATTAATTTGAAATCAAAATTATAAACAATCCATACTCAAAATTAACAAAGTATAATATATTGAACGGCACGTCTTCATAATATCTAAAGAGAAATGTGTTAAGAACATTAGAAAAAGTTAACAAGGGAACTAAAATATAGTATTTTATTTACAAAATAATTAAAATAAGTAAATTGATTATCGTTTGAATCGAAAGGCGAATTTCCACTTCCTAGAAAAATACAATATTCTTACTCCAAAAATAAAAAAGACAAAGCACAATATTTATTGCACAATAAATGGCTCTATTTCGGGCATGGACATTACGCGACATGTCATATGATACCTAAACTCTGCAATTAAATTATTAATTACTAGCCAGGGCTAAAAAAAAAAAATTCAAAAGTTCTATAAATTGATAGCATCTTATTTCATATTTGTGCACAACTTTAATTAGCAGAAAATTAATAAGAGATGGAGAAGAAGGTGTGTGTGACAGGTGGTGCTGGCTACTTGGCTTCTTATCTTATCAAGAATCTCTTGGAGAGGGGATACACTGTTCATGCCACCGTTCGTAGTTTAGGTATACGTATGTTTGTTTGAAATATTATCGAGCTTCAATTTTAAATTTTTTTATATGAATAGAATAGTAGTTTTAATTTGTTTCTATAATGTTGTTTTGATTTTATTGACAGATGATGCTACAAAAGTAGGGCTTCTGAAGAATCTTGCTCATGCAAAAACAAGATTGACTTTATTCGAAGCTGATATATACAGAGCTGATGAGTTTGAAGCTGCCATTAATGGCTGTGAGTTTGTGTTCCACATGGCCACACCTCTGCTGCACTATGAAGGCAACTCTCGGGTAGGTACACAAATCAAATCGAGTCGAATATATATAGTAGTTTTTCAAAAGTCTGTCTTTTTGGTTATGATCATGGAATATAGTTTAACGAGTGTTGTGCAGTACAAGAACACAAGTGAGGCAACGGTGGGTGGGGTAAAGGCCATAGCAGAAAGCTGCATAAAATCGAAAACAGTGAAGAAACTGATCTTCACTGCTTCCGTGATGGCTGCTTCCCCTTTGAAAGACGACGGCTCGGGCTATAAACCCGCCATGGATGAGTCTTGCTGGACCCCTCTCAATCTCTCCTATGAGATGTACAATGTATATATGTCCATATACATATATTTTTTAAAATAATGATCACTTTTAGCGAATTTATATATGTTTTTGGTTTAGGATTATATACAGTCAAAGACGTTGGGTGAGAAAGAGGCGTTGAGCTACAATGGGAAAGGGATAGGGGTGGTGAGCCTTGTGACGGGGCTCGTTGGAGGGGACACGATCCAATCCTACATGTCGGACAGCATGACGGTCCTGGTCGCGCAAGGGCTCGATCAGGACGGACTGTTGTATAAAGGGCTGAGATCCTTTGAGGATCTGCTGTCCAAGATTCCGACAGTGCATTTAAAAGATGCGATTGAGGCGCATATATTCTGCTTGAACAATCAAGATATGAATGGCAGATATATGTGTGCTAATGCATTCTTGAAATCAGTGGAGATTGCTTCTTTGATTCACAAATATCATCCTCACATCATCATCCCATCTCAGTAAGCTAGCTGCTGCATGTGTTTTCTTTAATTTCTTGTTTGGGGATTAATTTGTTTTCTACCAACTTAATTTGTTACTAAAACATAGCTTTTGTCCACTACTCTTAATTTTGCTCCACTATATATGCTTTATGTTCTTGAGTTTGAGATGAATTTAAGATCTTGAGTTTTCACCAATTCAAGATCTTAAAGAAGGCCGTAACCGATCTTGGATCTCAAAGCTCATCAGGTTGTGTGAAATTTTATGTTCCATGATTAATCAGATTTCGATTTTCATGAGCTTCGAGATCTGCCATCTCGAATCTTTGAAAGGATGATGGCTAAAATTGAAGATTTGGTAGAAAACATCTTTTTTTTCCTTATGCAAAAATTAAAGATATTTTTGCACATTATAAGTATTTTATCCTTGTTTGGGGTTTAATAATTTCATCCTTTAGAAATTACGATATTTAATGCATTATATTTTAGTGAAATTTTCAATGCAATGTTGATGGCATGGCTACACCCACTACCCTAGTGAATATTACTTATATAACTAAGTCAAAAGAAACTTCAACTCATACACTTAATTAAATACAACACTATATATCGATTAATTATAAACATAGATATAATAGCTGGCAAATACAAGTAATTTCAATATATATATATATATATATTGCAAGATGCACATTATCAAAATCTCATTAAAAGTCAACTCGGGCATCCAACTGCTAAAGATATACTATAATATTTCTTTTTTTTTAATTAAAAACAGAATTTTAAAATATATTATTAAATTACAAAAGCATAAAATTAGGATTATATTTTTTTGGTTCCTATCTAATCATTCTAATTTGAGTTTTTGTTTATCTGCTATTTATTTATTTTTATACATGCAGGTGGATTGAAGATACTGGAAGAGAAACTAAATGGGGTTCAAGAAAGCTGGAGGATTTGGGATTCAAATACAAATTTGATGCAGACAAAATTATAGATGGTAGCATTGTGTGTGCCAAGAGATTGGGAGTTATAATCTAAGTGTAAAACATCTTCATTTGTCTTAATTTATTTCATGCATGAATAATATTAATGAATAAGTAGATCGATCTTGTTAAAATTGTGAAATATGAGACAAATCAAATGTCTTGCTAGATAGGGAACATGACCTCTTCGATCGAGTTTAGGCTTTAACATAAGAACAATTATAGAATAATGCATGTATCACATTAATTATTTTGAAACATATATAAATATTATTAAGATGAAGTAATCTGATAAAGATTGAATGTGAATATGACTATTTGAACTAATGCAAACTACACATGCGTTGCACTTGCCATCGCCACTGCCATGTGAAGACAATTAATTTGAAGCAAGTAAAATAAATGTGTATTAGTTTGATTTTTCTTATAATTTTCTTTTAAATAAGGGTATTTTCACATGTAGTTTAACTTGAGGTATTTACGAAAAATTGAGGTGTGTTAGAATATTAATGAACTCAATTATGCTTAGTGTTACTGTTAGGGTTCTTTTTCGGATGTAAAACAGTGTAAATTAGTTGGAATCTCGATCCTCTTCATTTTATTTTTATAATATTCTTTTATAAATTTGATGAGGAATAAAAAACATACAATATATGAAACACTAAAATTTGTGTTTGACGTCTCATAATTAAATAGTTCTCGTGAGACGAATCTCCATTATACATGATCCAAACCTATTTTATGAAATTTACATATAAATTTTGAGATATGGGTTGTTGGTTGGTCCATCTCATATAAATAAATTTGTGAGACGATCTCACATAGATAGATTTGTGAGACAGTGTCACGTAAAACTCATCGACATAGAAATAGTGTATCCAGTTTTTCCTTTTTCAAACATCTCCTATTTATTTTTCTTAAATTTATAGGAAGTTTGCAAAATAAATGGAAAGGGTCCATCTCACTAGGAAAAGTTGAAAACATTGGTCCCATTTTGTCCCATTTTGTCCCATTTTCCCAATCCAATCAAGATGATTTGATACAGTTTGAAAATTATCTGGTACTTATCTAAAAAAGTTGTCTAACCTTTTTGGATAATTGTTATTAATTTAGGAAGTTTCAAAAATCAAAATGCATTGTAAATAATTTTTATTTTGACAATTTTTGTAACAAGATTATATGAACACGACGTGATTTGTACCATTCCACATGAGTTTCACGAGGATAGAATTAAAGAGGGTTTAAAATAAATAAGCATAAAGTATGATTTGCAACATAAACTTTTATAATACATATCTATCCTAATAAAAACAGTATCCAATTAGTTATGTGTTATGAATTGTACAAGGAAAAGTAGTCAGAAAAGCTAATCAAGATTGTCCTTTTAAAAAACTCCAGAATTTCAGGTTGCAATCGGATTGAAAAAGTTTGATTGTAGATTAATAAATGGTCATGATGCAGATTGCATTATATCCTGACTATTTCGGTAATAAATTTTAAATTGATATTGTTTTTGTATGCCAAAATAAAATTTATGACCTTATATCTATGGATTTGAATCCCTAGATATCCTTGTCATTAGGGCAAATTATTCAAATAATATAATTCAATAAAACAATTGTTCATGTAAACTAAATAAATTAAGTAAAATAAATTTAGCTCAATTAATTACACACAATTATAAGATGTAACTGAAGCAGAGCACACATTTTCTGTATAAAGAATTCAGAGATCAATGGGAAATATTGTGTGTTAATTAGCTTTCTTGAAATTTCAATAATTGTAGTTTTTGGTTTTTTAGGATTTGGGATTTCAATACAACCATGATGCTTAGAAGATTGATATTATCTTCAATTGTACTTGAATCGAGTAATTTGAAATGATGCAATATTAGAACTGAGACATTGTTCTTTCTTTGATTGTTAAATTACTCTCGATTTAGATTTACGCTTTTAGATGAAAGATATCCGGACAAATTTGAATTCATAAATTAGGAAGAATCAAGAGCTACAAAGATAGAACTATAATAATTACATTTGGTAAAATAGAAAAAGGGTAAAGACAGAACAAAAATCCTCATTACACAAGAAACTAAAACTCTACCTAGTTAAGGAAAGTTCTCTTCATCAGCATGAACAGCTTTAGATTGATGCTGACTAGGATCGATCATTACATGCATAGGCATAAATGTACGGCCTTTTTTCGATTGCAACATCACTGGAATCCATCATATGCATCAAAGAAATCAGAACTAAAATTCACTTGATCTATAGAGAAATCCAAGTCCCCAAATGGGAAATCCAAAACTGGAGTTGGGTTTGAGATTATTTCACCAAAGTCACCCACGGGGCAGGGCGACAGCGAGAAGTAGGATTCTGATGTTTCCGGGGAGAGAAACGGAGGAGAAAAGCTCGTTCCAACAAAGTTGCTCGTTTCTGAAAAGAACGAAGGCTCCACATTTTCGGATTCAATTGGGGTCGAGGGGAATGAAAAAGAAGCAAAATGCTCTTCCTTGTGATCAAATACTCGAGTTTGAGTTTCAAGGCAAGGTTCAAGACTCATGATCATCGTCTCTTTTTCTTTCTTCTGTTTAAGCTTCTCTTGCCTACAACTATGTTTTCCTCTGTAAATGACCTCAAACATCGAAGGGTCATCATCTGCTCGTTGCACCTGTTTCGTCGCCAAGCATCCTTGTGTATTACGATGAGTGCAACGATAGTACGCCCTGCCAACATTTTCAACACCCTTTGTCAGAATTCCACATATAACTAACCATCTTCACTACAACTATAGATCTCAATCATTTCCATCCAATGATATATAACCCAACACTTTATAACCATAAATACTAGTTTGTAGCCTCAACTTCAAGTTATGGGAGGGAAATGACTTATTTACCCTTGTTCAATTGTTTAACCACTAAATGTTTTTCCATTCTCAATACTCATTCTCAAACACCAAAACATGTAATCCGAGATGCATGAATATGAACAGTCTTGGAAGATTAACAATAATAATCTATGAATTCCTTAAGGGTCCATTTGGATAGGTGTGTTTGAGGAGGGATTTGAAATCCATAGTAGTAAATGTTTGGATGGATGTGGATTTGAAATCAATGATTTTCATTTTGAGCTAATTTTGGAGTCATTTTGATTGATTTCAAACCACTCTATCCAAACAGAGTGTTTAAACAATGCTAAATCCATGACAGATGGAGGACATATAATATTCATAACCAGGCAAATCTTGAAAACAAAGTAGCTATGAAGTTCTACCAAGTGGGTGGATACAAACAAGACAAAACAAGCAACTTGGCTAACCATAGTACATAAATGGTACATAGAATTAAATGAATTGAATAAGAGATATAGGTAGATAGACACAAGTTGGATCAAATTAGTAGATTCATTCTTAGAAAACACACACACACACACACACATTCTTCACCTCAAAACACTATTACAAGTTTTATAACACCATTATTTTCAAGAAAATAATTCCTCATATCATGCAGTAATAATATCTCAAAGAAAAATCTCTCACCTTGGATGATTAGCCCCCAAAATATCTTTCTGCCCATATTTCCTCCAATTATAGCCATCATTAAGTTGCCCTTCTGACCCTATTCCTGAGGATACACGAACGTTCTCACTCCATTTTGGCAATGTCTTTCTGCAAATTCAAGAAATCAAACATTACTCTAAAACGTTCATATACTATTAAGCGTTACTTTTTTATCAAGAAAAAAACCTTTTCTTGGATTTGTGGAGCTGATCCTTGGAATTTTGGTTGGACCCTTCACTTGTGGGGGAACCCTCGATTGAAATTGGTGGTTCGAACAAATTGGTGAGAGAATCGGCATTTGTAAGTAGAGCTAAGAGGGCATTTTCATAAGAAGAAAGTATGCTTTCTACTAAAGCATCGTAAGATTTTATTGAAGTGGTGGAGGGCTGAAGTCTTTTCAACTCATTTGCAAGCTCCCTTCCTTCTGTTAGGACATTGATCACTCTTTTCCTGTCTGAAAATCCAACCTTTTCCATTTCAGAATATGAGGATTTGGTGGTTTGGTTCAAATTGTGGGCTGTGATCAAGAACAGTTGAGTGATTTGGAGTGAAGGGGTTCAAGATTCTTGAAGCAATATCATATTAGAGAGAGAGAGAGAGAGAGAGAGATGGTAAAGTTGTTGTACGTGTCGATGATGAATGAAGGAAGGAGAGGAGAGGAGAAATATAAATAGAAAGGATGTGGAAAGTGGTGATTTTTGACTGGCAAAAAGGTACTTGGATTTATTGATTTTTACGTGTTTAGTTTTAATAAATAATAAAGCTTATTAGAATTACAGAATAAAGATGGAATATTTTTATTGTTGACCATTTCAAAGGTTAGCAACATCTATTATTAGGGTTTATTTTGTGATTTGTTTTATTTACTTTTATTTTCAACGTAGTTCTATATCATAAGAAGTATATTTTAATATAATTTCCTATTTGGTAAAATTTGAAAATAAGTTTAGCTAGAATTTTGATTGAATATGTAAAAGGAAAAAAAAAAAAAAAAAGTAGTCAAGCTCGACTCATAAATGGTTTCGATCAAAAATTACATAAGCTCAAATTGATTAAATCGGATTAATTTAAACACAATTCTTATAAACTTGAACGATACCTAAATAAACTTGAAAAAAAAAGTGAATATTGAATTTTCTATTTGAGATGTGAACCAAGGTGGTACAAAGAACTCTAAACATTCGAGATCTCATCTGAAGTTCAAGTCCCTTGAAAATGATATATCAATGGAACATCGACGTAATTTTTTTCTTTTGAAAAATTAATACTATTTTAATTATTCATTTTTTCAAATCATTTTATATCAAATTTTTACCAAAATAAATCTCAATCAAAACTTCAACATGTCGAATTTGGGAATTGAAGAATTCTTTCAATCTCTTGAAAAGAACTTCTTGAAAAAGAGGTGTGAATCTTCTTGAGAATTTCATTGAAAAGAGAATTTACAGTTCAAAAGAAATTGAATGGACAAGGGTGAATATGTACTCCATACAATGTTACAACCAACCACTTAAACACCATAAAATTGAAAATTGAACTTTCAATGAAATTCTGAAAAATAAATGAACAAGGAAAAAATTCAAGATAGTCAAGAAAACGAAGTGTTGGAGGAATGTTCAAAGAGGCTTCCGCGTTCCTCGATTGGCTTTTCCGTGTAATATTTATTGCCACGTAGGACAATGTCATGAAATATTATAAATATAAAGACATAGATGACATCATAAACCCGCGTCATGTAATGATGATTCGCCCGTTTCTCACGTTTGATAATGAATGGATGAACCCAGATCGCACGAAGAATCACTCATCCATAAAATACTATTTTATTTATTAAAGTTTATATTTTCTCTATTATTAAACAGATTGGGTTTTTGAAATTCTTTTGCCCCTTTTTCTAGAAGAATTAGAATTTGCAAAATGGTCCTTCAACTAAATTAAACTTACACCCATTTTGTTGTTTTCCTTCATTTATGAAAACAATTGTCTTGGAATTATTATGTCTCTATTATTGACTAAGTAAAGGATAAACTCAAACTATAATTTAATTCCCTTTTTTTTTTTTTCTCTTTATTGAGGAACACAAATGTAATGGACAGTTAGTTTAGTTGGTGAAATGATATATTTCTATCAAATAAACAATTAAATGATTCCCCTCACAGGATATTATAAAAATATCGTTGCCTGCAAATAGATTGATCCATTTAAATGTATATATTTAGCTTAGTCTATAGTCTATATGGAGTATATTTTATGTACGTAGTCTATGATATTTTTAATTTCTTAAATAGTATAGAGTATATTATCTCGTAGTCACTATAACTTTTATATACATCACTTGCAAAAATACAGATGGAGAATTTGTTGGCGAATAAATGACAAATGATGACTTGGAAATTTGTGTATTTAGGTAGGGCTAATCACGTAAAAATAGGAATTTAGGGTTTTGTGTAGTTTCAATTGTAACATGAATTTTTTACTGTAATATAAAAATCGTTCAATTTAATATTTGTTTCGATTCGGAACATGTTTGAATTTATCGGACTCCAATTGCTGACGTGGAACCTGAATTGTCTAAGTTAATTGTCAACATATAATTCTAAATATAAACATCATCCACATGTAAACTTATACGTCAATAATTAACTTATACAATTTGAACTTCACGTCAACAATATTTGAATCCAAAAGATTCAAACATGTCTCAAATTAAAACAAATGTTCAATTGAGTGTCTTTCATGTAGCAGCCAAAGATTGGGCACGAACAAGTTTAACTCGGTTTAGACAACTCAATTGATAATCACAAAACTCTTTAAAATGCAAATAATAAAGCAATAATAAGTTTGAAGAATATGTAAACGAAACGGCCCAAATGAGTGCATTTATGATTTGCATACAACTATAATATGAGATTTATACTTCTAAAAGGAGAAGAAAACCTAACGGATTTTAATAATTTAGAAATTATTAATTTGAAATCAAAGATCATGTGGGTTTCTATGGGAAAAGTCAGGTTTGTGTGTAGATCTTGATTTAATTAATTATAGTGGCTACTGTGTTTTCAAAAGGGCAACCTTTGAATAAATTAAAATACATGTTTTGAGCAATACAATGAAATATATATTACCATTTGCCAAATTGCTCGTATGTTTTAGTTCTTTCTCTTTCATTTGACATTTTCCATGTAAATTGGAATTAAACTGAAATAAATTGGAATTTTTATTGTTAAACCACGTGGTCTGAAGTGTCATCAAGATTCTAATAAAGTTTTAAGTTACTCTTTTATGCGTTCGGATAAAATAAAAGAAAATCATGCGTAACACTTAAATAATGTTTTTAATTAAAAAATAGGATCTATTATCTTGGTTTCAAAATAATATCTTCCGAATAATTCATATATTTAAAAAAAAAAAACATTAACAAAAATAGGAAAAGAAGGAGAAATTTCTTCAACAATTATGGCCACCAAATAGTATTAAATACAGCATAGGATTAATGCAGTAGGGAAGAGTACATAAAGTGTGAAAACTTGATAATAGGTGCAAAGTGTGAAAGAGACAAAGCCTCTTTGAAGATACTTAATTTTACTCAAAATGGACACAACTTTGAGGATTCCCTTGTTATTAGATCATTACTTTTTTCCCTCTCCAAATTAATAATATTGAGCCTTCAGATATGAATATTTACTTTGTGGGTCCTACAAGTTCCAAAACCATATTGGTTTTTATTTTCCTGTGGGAATTGTTTGAAAAAGAAAATAAATTTAATTTAATGATTGGGAGAGGATTGCTGCATAGTAGACAGATAAGTTTTTGAAATATTATGCACATAAGAGAATGGATACAGAAATATTTGTTCACCGTCAAAATATTTATAAACGTGCTCCACGCGTTTGGTAGGCGCACTCAAATCCATCAAAATTCGCTTCAAATACCTTCATGTTATGTTAGTATTACCTTCACTACTAACATAATATGAAGGTAGCACTAACATAATATAAAGACATGATTAACATTGTTTTTTACCTTCATGTTATGTTAGTGTGATCTCAATGTTATATTAATCTGACCATCGTGTTATTTTAGTTCAATGGTTTTGAACTAAGAGTATGAAATTTGGAAATGAAGGTCACACTAACATAACACGAAGGTATCATTAACATAACATGAAAATAACGACCAAAACACGTGAAAATGTAAAGTGGCACGAGTTGGGTCGGCCCGCGCGCGGTCCGGTTACACGGATCTCAGATTCATGCAACTGGTGTACAAGAGAGTCACTCATAAAGGTATACAAGTCAAAAGTCTATTTATATCATATTACCTCCGTCCCGGTCCAATTTGCTTACCTGGACCGGGCACGGAATCTAAGAAAATGCAGTTGACTTGTTGTTTTAGATACTTTTGATTACTTTTTGATTAAAAAAATGTTTTTTTATACTTTTTGCTTTATATTTTACTTACTTTTTGATTAAAAAATGTTTTTTATACTTTTTACTTTATAATTTCTTTATCATTTATGGGCTTGCAAATTGGATTGGGGCAAACGAAAATGGCAAGTAGGCAAATTCAATTGGGACCGAGGGAGTATTTTTTTCAATAATAAGTACGTGTTTTTGTTTTTACTCATGCAATTGTATCTTGTGCAAAAAAATGTTAACAATTTATGGCGCATAATCATATATCGAACACGATCGATATAAGTATGTGAGTTTTATCTGTAACCACATGTACCACATGGTCATATCCTGATTCCTAAACACGGTCGATATAAATACTTGATTTTTATTCTTAAATATGTCTTTTAAACCTATAAACATAAATGTGTTTTTTCAATGTTATATACTATGTTCTAAAACACGACCATACCTGAGTATATCCCACATGAAACTCGTCATCAAAGTCCAACTCTAAATTGTTCCGGAAAACTACAAGCGTAATATCATCATAAGTAGCAGCCTTCTAGAAGGTTTTAGATTTTTATATAAGATATTGTTAATTTTATTTATTTATTTATTTTGCTAACACTTCCTGACACTATGATTGGGTCACCACACTAAATGATAAAAAAGAAAAAAAATTTTTATTGAAATGAATTTTCCAACCAACCCAAGGTTGGCTCATCTTTTTATTCTCCATCTTTTTATTTAATTGGTAACAATAACTTTATGGGGATATAATTTAAATTATTTATATTAAAGATAATATGTATAAAAAAATTATCAAAATTCATGATTTCTTTTTCTCTATAAATAGAGTCCAATATTAATATATTTCGAAACATAATTTGAAAATCTCGTTTTTTTCATAATTTGAAATTATATTTTCTCACCAAATTTTTATCATTTCCTGTTATGGATTCAAATAATCCAAATTCTTTTTTAACCTCCCAAAATTATCAAACTCTCAATCATTTCCAAATTGCGAATATTATCCAAACTCTCAATTTTTTCTAAATTACAATTAAGTTCCTGGGATGTTAATTATGTTAGTAGCATATTTTAATTGTACGATAAACAAATTCTTATTATAAATATCAAATATTTTTTTATATATTTCTTACATTTATTTAAAAAAATTGATTATATATAATATTCAATAATAAATAATGAGAAAGAATATTTTATAGGTTGGGTTGAAGTCACTAATAATCGCTTAATGAGTTGGAGGTTGGGTTGGGTTGTAAATTGTATATTTGGATGAGAGAGAATTTTTTTTTTTTTTTTTATTAGAAGGTTGAGTTAAGTTGGGTTGTGAATAAACATATCCCAAGGGTAGTCCTAACTTTTAGGTAGGATCCAACTGAAAAATGATATTCTGCGTTCAAATGAAGATTTCCTTTTTTTCGTTTTTCATATATAAATTTGGTAAGAGAAAATTTGAGTAACATAAAATATGTTTACATAATATACATCAAATCTAGCACAACGATTAAATAAACTAATTCTAAGTTCTATAAATTGTCGAAAAGTACTAAGAAAAAATAGTTTTTTTTTTTTTCAGCTTTCACTAAAGTAAGATGAGAATATCTCTTGTGCAACTAGTGAATGAATCTCAAATTCATGAATTTTGGTTGGATTTAGACCGATCCGACCCATATCTTTTTTTCCTTTAGTTTTTGTGTTTTGATCGTGACCTTTATGTTATATCAGTCATGTTTCTACCTTATGTTAGTCATAACTTATTGTTATATTAGTGATCTTCATTTTCAAATTTCATACTCTTAGTTCAATATTTTAATTTAAAAAAAAAAAACGCATTGACCTTTATATTACATTAGTCGTGTCTTTAAGTTTGTGGATCGAATTGACCCGGATGCATGAATTCAAATCTATATACCAAATGCATAAAAGTTTTTGTCTATCAATATTATCAAGTTACAAGAAATAGAGAATGATACTAGAATATATTTTTTAGGTTATTCTTTATATCTTTTGAGAACCTAATAAAGTTAAATTTAAAAATAAAACCCCTTTTGTTTTTCAATAAAAGAAAGAGGGGTCAAAATAACCTTTTTTTCTCGGTACTATCATGAACCTCTTGTTTTAAAGATATATAATGTATATTGATGTTTAAGTAAAATTATACCTCATCAACAGTAAACATATGTGATCAGCATATATATATATATATATATTATATTTTGATTGAATAAACTCCCTCAGTATTCTTTTTATATGTCTTCCTGAGCTCCTTCACGAAATTAAGAAATAAATTTTCTTCCCAAATTAACCTTAATTAATACTCCAAAAATTTTCATTTTTAATCTTCATAAATATTCTTTGAATTTAATTAATGGAGAAGTTGAAAAATGCATAAGGTCATTGTTGGTAAAAAAATTTGAAAAGACATATACTTTGAATATAATTTCAAATGTTAAAAAGACATATAAAAAGAATATGATGGAGTATTAAAGATAACACAACATAAAAGATATGTTTCAAAATATACAATTTATAATCAAATTATTTGTCCACTTATATTGTGTTTTCATAGTCATTTAAAGGATGACAAGGGACTCATGGAAAATAATAGCCATATATATATCACCTTTTTATTCCCAATTCAAAGAAAAAGCAATTGAAGACGAATTTCATGTGAATTTCCCAAGTGAGAAGACAGAGTATTTACTGTTTTGGCCTTTTGATAGGCGTTTATAAATTATGCGCGTCGCTGTATCAGTGTGGGGCCTCCTAAATCTTTCTATATACGAGTACGACATTCCACCTAATTATTTTCCTAAATATTAATTTAACAAAAAACTACTATGGTACAATCTTGTATTACTATTTCGAATCATATATTGTAAATGCTTAAATGTAAACCAATATGGTTCTGGATTAAAAGATTATACTACTATAAAATTATATTAAAAGAATCAAATCACATATAAAGATTAGGGTAAGTATTGCGTGAGACCATTTCACGAAGCATTTCATATGAGACGGGTTAATCCACAACCCATCATTCACAATTCCATGTAACTTTGTGAATATGGGTATAATTAATGGGTAAAAATGATCTGTCCCATGAAAATCATTCGTGAGACCGTTTCACGCAAGTTTTTGTGTAAAGATTGTATAAGAACTTCCGCGTGGACACGTTAATATGCGTCAACCGCTGACGTTTCGGATATCGGCATATTAATTAATTTCACTCCCATATAATAAAGGGATAAGATCACTACACATCAGCGGTGGACATATTAAGATTTATTCGTCGTTAATATTTTAACATTCTCTCTATATGAAATGTATAAAAAAAAATGCTCAGATGAATTTTAATGCATTCATATTTGATTAAAAGCAATGGAAAATGAAACTGTGGAAGAATCAAAGTAGACATAAAGATAAGCACAAGACTAGTTTTAAGTGAAAAGGGTTTGAACAAACGTTGTTTACCACAAAACAATCATTGATTTGAATTCCAACACTAATTTGTAACTACTTTTTCCACACATAATTTTTGCAACAATTGTGATCATTGTAAGATTTGCAACGCGTTACCTAGCAAGAATTTTTGGCTTCAAATCTAAATATATGACCCGGTCCAAAATAGTATTATTTACTACTATAAAATAATAATAATTATTATTGTTACTATTAAATTAGGGTCCTTCTGTAGTACACCGGGTGTATTAATACACCAAACTCTACATCATTTTTAGTCATTAGATCTGAGACCATAGTTGACTTTGACCTTAATGATCTCAGATCTGATGGTTGAAAATGAATGAAGAGTCTGGTGTATTAATACAATTGGTGTACTGTAGAATTTCCCGTTAAATCAATATCATTGTAAGAACAGTCAACTAGTGACCGTACAATGATTTCTTTTTATTTTGGGGGCCACGATATCGACACAATTAAAATAAATAAAAAATTCTCCCACATAATTAAATAAATTCATAAAAAAATGCATTAAGTTAGTTTGATACCTATTTCCTCTACATGCATTGCACCAACCCAACATGACATCACTTCTTTCATTTTATTTTTTTTCCTTCTTGTGGAATTAGTTTTCATTATAAAGTGCAACTTGTCACGGGTTGCATTTAAAATTATAGCAGTTTATTTTGTGAGATAATTTTATGGATCTAATTCCTTAAGATAAAATTAATTTACAATTCATGGCAAGAAATTAATTTGTAAAAATGAATCCCAACTCAATCTCATGAAATTATATTATATCAGAAACTGGGTTGCAAATATATTTAGGTACTAAAGTGCCAAAATAACATGATTAATGGAGAAAACACATGATTTAATCAGCCCATCATTATAGATAATATGATATATAATATAATATGATAAAATGATAATATAATTCATAATATCATAATATTATTTCTTTGAAGAAATATCATAAAAATATAACATGAAAATATAATATTATGTATAATATGATATAAGTACGAAGATGATGCATATACCAGGACCCCAAGATTTAATTACATCATTCACTATTGAAGCAATTTTTTCGGCCCAATTAGTAAAATAATATAATTAAAATAAGCAGTGTAAAGTTAACAGGCCCATATCTCTGTTAATTCAAATTTCTTTGTTCAGTAGATTTTCAATTTTTGCGAAAACAATAATTTCGATTGAAGAAATGAAAGTGCAGGAAAATATGCATTTTGCCATAATAAAATTAAAAAAAGAAAAGAAAAGAACGCAAACTAATATTTGTCCAAGAAATATGTTACGAAAATGATCAACCAAATTTGCATCAAAGTTGAACAAACAACAAACAACAATCATTTTTCAGCATCAGTTGATCCATACACACATATTAATGATATCATATTGTACACAAAGATGAGATGAAATACAAAATCAAAAGACGTAATAAAATATAAAATCGAAGACAAAGTGAAAACCAATGTCTTGAAAACTAACTAGGAAACTCTGCATTGCAAAAACACACTCAGATTTCACTATGGTGTGAATGATTTTGCCTTGCTACATCAGAATCAAAGCTACTTTTACAACACATCTAAGCATTAGGCACACAATGATTTCACTATAATGTTTTCAAAAATCGGACACGAAAACATCTTGCAGAAACCGGGGATGATCCTTGAGTTCATGAATGATCTCAACTGAAACACTCACTTAACATACACATGTTTAACAGCCAAATCTTCATTTCAAATGGCGTACAAAATGAACGCATATAAACACATACATCACCGTTCCATGGAAAATAGCTCGTCTAGAATCTAGATGTTGTACCATGGACATGAATCTTATTCACAATCACACTTCATGGCATGTAAACATAAAGGATGACAAAGCTAATTCAATGGACTTCAATAGACATCAAGGTAGTGAAAACAACTCATTCATAAATCCACAAGACATCATATCATAAAACTCCAGTTCAATTCAATACGAAGTTTAATCACTACAAGACTCATAAACACTGCTAGAACCTCATTATACCTTCTCAAAACAGCATTTTGAGCGCACGATCCTACCCCAGAAGTTGCTCCCCGATATCAAGCATTGCCAAGCTGGGCATGTAATCATCTGCATAGAAAGATAGGGGAGAACCATATACTTCAAGATCCAAAACTTCCTCTTTCTCAATATCAATCAAAACCAATTTCTCATCAGTGATTGCAGATAAAATACAACCATCATCAAGAATCCTCAGAGGAATGAATATCTGCTCCAAAACAACAGTACAGCTAATCGTCCAAGATTCTACATCACCATACTCAGTCATCAACCAGAAATCCCACGCCTCGCCCAGATTTCCGTGATAACTAACAAACAGAGCCAATGATTTCTCTTCAACCAAAGGAGATAGCCTCATTTCCTTCAAATTTTGCCCAAGATTGGATGGCAAATCCATGGACTTAAACACCTCATCAACTACATCAAACGCCATTACACAATCGGGATTACCATTAAACGAGGGCTTCTTATAAGCCAACCAATGAACAGCCCCATTAACAAACACACTGCCAGACCAATTCTTAGCCATATAACAAGGAACAACTAGCTGAGTACTCCTCCAAATCCCAATTTTTACTTCATAGATCAAAACTTTAGGCATAGATTCATGCTCATTATCACAATCATACAAAATCTTGACCACCTTAAAGTCATCAATTCTATGATCAAACCCAAACCCAACAACCATATGCGATAAATTCTTCCTAAAAGAGCTCACCTCTTCCGGGCAAGGAAGAATTTTGAACTTTCCGATGAAGGGGTTCCATAGAATCAAAGTGCCAACAAAAGTAAAATAATTTGTATCAAACAAACACACGACCCCCTTAGTAGAACCCACAATTCTTAAGTAACCATTGACACTCTTGAATGGAGTTTCAAGAGTTTTGCACAAAGAAAAGGACTTTTCGACATGAAAGGAGAAGTAAGCATTTGAGTAATCGGTGGATTCATAGTAGAGGAGGTGGTGGTTGTGGGCGGCGGCGGCGGTGGCGGCGGCGGAGAAATGGAGTTTGAGGAAGTGGGGATGGGAAATCAAGTGATGAAAAGATTTAGAAACGCACCTGAGTTGAAGAAGGGATTTTGTGGGGAGTTTAGAGAGGATTTGGAAGACGACGTCGAGGGGTAGGTTGGAGAAAAGATCGGTTTCCGCCATTGTTGAGGTGAGGAGGTGTCCTTGGAGTGAACGCTGAGGTGTGCGTGGCACAGAAAATGTGAATAAATACTATAATTTCATGGTTAGAAAGAAAGGGAAAAGGTTGCAATTTTCTTCTTTTCTTTATTTATAAAAATGCCCCACTATTTTCCCTAATTTATTAGTCCAAAATAAAATATTTTGTTAGTCAATTGTATAACACTGTTCAAATTATACAATTTATATATATATATATATATTATGATAATTGTATACATGAGATCTGATATTGGTTTCTCTTCCTTTTGTTGTCAATATTGTGTAATATTGTGATAATACACCTTTTTTCACAATGATATTATAAGTGTGAATAACCTGGTCCTCAAATGTTCCATCATTTTGAAATATTAGGTAAAATATATATTGAAATCAAAAATCTTGTATACTGTATGGAAAAAATAAAGAAAGAACGAACACAATATATATTATTTCATTTTCCCCTTTTTAGGCACTCGTTTCTGGTAACCGTTGTATTTAATATAGGTTTGAACCCGATGCACGGGCTTTATTTAATTCTTATCTTATTTTTATGTTAAAGTAGTATTTTTTTTTTATATGTTAACAGATTTTTTATAAGTGTGACATTTTCTATTTATCCTTAAAATAATCTTTCTTATTGTTCTTTTTTTCATTTGTTCTTTAGCACAAACTTGTTAATATGTTTTTTTTATGTGTGTTTTAACTGTAACATTAAGCATTTTCATATCTTTCTGTAAAAAGTGTAGAATATATCTCATTTTTATGGCTCGAAGACATCTAGTTTGTTCAAATTTTATCTTTAATTGCACTCATTATTTGCTTTACATATTGGTTTCCTTTGTAATTTTTTTTGTTTTGTTTTTATTAATTTTAACCAATTGTTATATTTGTTGTTATAAAGTTTTAATACAATTTCCGAATTGTTTAAGGGGTGTTTCGACTGGATGTGCACATCTGGATTTTGGATGACCAATATCCTAATTATGTTATTTATTTTGTTAAATTCTATAATTCTAATTTTTTTCTACTTTATATCCATTTTCTTGAAATTTTAAAACATTTGTTTTTTTTTTCAAAATAAAATAATAGGACATCATCTATTTTCATATAGTTCCCGATATAATATGATATGATAAATTAATTATAATCTTACTTTATAAAATCTTTTAACAAACCAAAACTTATCAAATTCCATTATTTTCACAATCCACTTTCAAACTTGCAAAATCTACTTATGTCTCAACCCAAACATATCCTAATTTTTTTAGCACCTATTTTTGTTAATGTCAGAGTTTGAACTATCCTAAATGCTCTTTTTGTAAAATATTAGTAATTTAAATATTTCCATATTATATATTTTTTCTTGAATCCTACAAATAATTTTTTTTCTAAAGTTATTTTTTTATCTGAACTATCCTAAATGTTCTTTTGTAAGGTACAACTATCTTCAAACATCTTTTTTATTTATTTGTTTAAATTCAATGAAAAATAGTAGTATATTTACTCTTCAATTTATTTATTTTTTGCATAAGAATTTCATTTTATAAAGGTTTATATATGTAACATTGTTGTGTACTTTTTGTTTTCTTTTTATGAGAATTTCATATTATATAGGCTTATGTAACATTGTTGTTTACTTTTTTTTTTTTCCTTTCAAATTGAAATGTTGGACAAATAATTATTCAAATTTGGAAGCAAAGATTTCATGTAGTGAAGAACAATACAACATTAGCAAACATTAGTAACTTACATAATTATTTTTTGTTGAGTAGTGAGGTGAGTATTTAATTGATATTAATGATTTTATATTTGATAAATAAAATATGTTTTAAGAAGGGACACTTGGCATGCTTATAGAGCTCCAAATGTCATCACTTGAGAGTGTCAAACCACACTTTTATATATATAATTTATACATGACAGTATATAATTATATATAAAGAAAATTATGTTTAATTTTTCGCATTATTAAGAATTTCTTTGAAAATATTATAATTTTGATGTTTATATGGTGTGAGGCAGCCTAGTTTTTCAACTATCCATCTCAACCCAACTCACCGTTATCATCCCTAGTATTTAAGTAAACAATAATGAGTCATTTCAATATAGCATGTTAAATTATACTCCCTCCGTCCCAGCATTTTTAGCCTACTTGCCATTTTCGTCCGTCCCACTTAAATCTGCCAGCCCCAAAATGGCAAAGAAAAAGTTGCCACTTTTGCACTTTTGCACTCAAAAAGTTGGTTTAAATTACAAAATTGCCACTCAAAAATATTAAATTAACACATCCAATCAAAGTCAACAACTTTTTCTTAATATGTGTGCCGGTCAAAGTAGGCTAATTTTGGTGGGACGGAGGTAGTAATAGGATAGGAAAAGAGGGGGGAAAAAAAAGAATAGATAAGAATGCAGAGTTTAAATTAATATACATAAACATATACCGGAATACAAAACAACATACACACATGATCAGTTGAAAACATGAAGATTTTCAAGCTTTATACCGGAATCGGCTCTCAACCGTTCCGTAATTTGAAGATCATCTGAGCAGCAGCAGACTCCCTTGCTTTGGAAGGACTTGACTCGGAACCACCCTTTGTATGGAGATTGAAATCTTTACTTTCCACAACCACACTCGACACAAATTTACCTTATAATGACATGATCAGCAATATTAATACCGTGTGCATTGATGGAAATACGACATGAGTGAAACTGAAAAAAATGTCTTACGTACCGTCTGATGGCTGTACTAAGTATCTGGGAACTCGCCAGTTGTTCTTGAGACATATGTACTCTAGGTCCTAACAAGCCATCTCGTATTACTAATAAAGAAACGAAGAGGAAATGAAGCAAATCTCTTGAGAAGAAAACTCACTTGGCAACAAGATTGGCCTAAGATAAACGTGCAAGAAAATTTGGTCTTTTCTGATTGAGAGCTGCTGGGATCTTCTTCACCAGATTGATGATGACCCTTATCTCCAAGCAACGAAAGATCTCCCCCGCTTAAGATAGATTTGATACACTGGCGAGCTAAACGAACTTCACCTAATCATTTTCATAATAGTGGACATATATAGTTATTGCACATATCAATGCTCACTCGAATATATATTTACATTTTTTCATAACATACCATCCCTTATTTGTTCAACATAATGCTCATGCACTGCAAGCTTGTCTTCCAAGGTGCACATTTGGGAATACTGCAAAAGAGGAGTAGAATCATGACAGATCAGATGTATCTCACATAGAACATTTATGATATTATAATATAAGGAAAATGCATTTTCGACTTAAATTTTAAACACGTTACCAGATCCTGTCTTTTCCAATTGAGAAGTGCCAATGCATTCTTCGAGTCCTCTGAAACCACCAGTGTATGTCCAACTTCATTATCACATAATGCCTCAAAATTCTCGGCTTCGTTCTTTTTGGTCCGACTTTGAATGCATGGGATAGCTGCATCACCCTTTTCTGCAGCCATCTTCTTGTCTATGGAAAGAAGAGAGTTTGCTTTCAGAAGGTCTACCGTCTCCACCTAGATAAATGCATTGAACTCATCGACAAGTTTTAGCATCAAGGAAAATTAAATGGAAATTGGAGATGGATAAAAACCTTACCTCCATGTTTGAACCATCTCCCGGACCATATGCTCCATGCTGTGCACATGACATATTATTCTTCTTTGTTTCCTCACTTTTAGAGGAACTTCTAGAAAAGTCACTAGTATTCATTCTTTCTCTAACTATAGTCCGAGATAGCCCTCTTGAAGGATCAGATAGTGAACCTTTATCATGTTTTTCAGAATTGAGAATATCACATTTGTTTTTCGATTCCCCAATGACATTCTCACCAATGTTTATACTAGGAACGACATTCACTGAACTTGCAATTTCGCCACCAGACGAATGCTTTGGTCTTTTATTTTGATGGTATTCACTAGTCTCATTAGGTACTTTGTTAGAAGAGCAAACATTCTTGTCAGAGGTATTAACATCAATAGTGCTTCGAGCAATGTTGTTGCCAGTTAAAGTTGGCGAACACAAACCTTTCCTGCAAGATTTGGCAGTTTGTCATACAAATGCACCTCAAATTATTCATCAATAATAGTGAATCCATAAAAAACGAGGCAAACATTGGCATCGTGCACAAATTCATCACATACACATGGAAGGAAGCATATAGTTGGGAACTCATTATCTAAGAGTTCAGAAAGATATAAAGGTGCAAAACTTCCACATTGAACTATCTCTCTATACAATACAGCTTGTTAAAAACTCGTACCTTGAAAGCCAGCCTGAGATGAATCTCACATAAGGAAGCATGTGATGATACTCGACAAGTGCTGCAGTCGTCCAGCCATCACAAAACTTTTCTACCAAAGGGCCCTGCAAACTGCCAAATGCAGAAAAATTTGTTGTCAGAAAGCAAAGCAATCCATGTATGTGTGTATGTGGGGTTTGTGGTTCTTAGAGAATGCTGACTGATTTCATAGAGATAAACAATCATCAAAATATCAATATATCTCCATCACATTTACGCCTGTGATTACAACCAGAACCATAGTTGTTATCTAGTGAAAAAAAGAATAGAGAACGGGACTAACCTCTCAACAAGAAATTTAAGAGGAACGCTCTCTTTGATTCCAAATGACCGAGGGCATTGCATCATGTAAAATTGAGCAGCTGACTTTTCTTTACTCAATGAATACACAAAATGACTCTCCAAAACCACAAGATCAGAACTATTAATGCCTGCTCCATAAACGAAACAATCAATTTTTTTATAGCCCAATAATCCAGTTTTCGTGGCTGGTGAATAGAAATATAAGCAACATCCAATCACAAAGATTCATAAAGGACTTTCCATTGAAGTACAACAACTTTGAATCTATGTATTTCCATCCACACACCCTTTAATAATCAGAGTTATTAATGACTAAGAATCAAGTTCGATTGCACAGCATGCAGTAAATAAAACAGGAAGAAAGCTTCAAATAACTATGTCATGCTAAAATACATTGTGACTGATGGCATACCTACACAATCCTTAACGGCATCATACCCGAGCTGCAGAAACTTACTATCATCATTTGATGCTTGCTCATTGTTTGTTTTCCTCTTCTTATGAACTCCATCTTCTGCTAATAATATTTCTTGACTAATGCTAGACTCAACAATCTCTTTTTCGATAAGTGACCAAACACCTTCAGTGACTGCACTAAACTGGAGTAAACAGTTCTCTTTCTTCGAGTCAATCAGCAAAACTGCAACCTTGGATATCGAACATCCTTCTAAGACTGGAAAATCTTTTGATGCGTCTAATGACATGGAAATTTGACATGCATCCTTTATTGCTTTCTCAGTCACTGAAAGCTGATCTTCAGCATCATTCAACTTACCTTCTTTGATCATTTTCATGAATGAGATCAAAGATGGTCGCAGTAGCAGAGCCAACTTACAGAAGGAAGCAAAATCTAAAAATTCCAGCTCCGGATTTTGCTTCCTGTGGTAGTAATTGTAAAGCAGAACAACAGCATGCATCTGATGAAATGAAAAGAGATAATAAAAGCGATAAGTACGCTGGAAAAGACTATATTGCTTAGTTAAAAATGAGAAACACTCCATGCATCAAGTGGTCCTAATTAACATGTAAAAGCTTTTTCTTACGTTTAGAAATCGGAATTCATCACTTATGATCTCAAGAACCACAGCCATCCGGTATCATAATTTCGAGAGTTCATGTTTGCTTCGTTTATGGTTAGACATTCAAGAATTAACTAAAATGTGGGATCAGATATAGTAACAAATGAAAATTTTGTGAAATCATGTTATTGGAACCAAAGACCAACAAAACTCCCATATGAGTACAACAAATCAAAGAGACACATCACCACCCCCACCCCCGAATCTTCTTCATATTCAAATATCTTTAAAATGAGATCCGTATAAAATAAACAATTGGGAACTAAATACTACCAACATTGCCCAATGAGTACATCAGATCAAAGAGACAGAATCCAACCCCCACTCCACCCCAAATTCTCTTCGTAATTAAGTAATTTTTACCCTTTTGAGAGTATTAATGTCCACAATTACAGTTTCGAAAGACAGAATTTGAAAAGGATAACATCAATGCTCAAGTTTGCAGTGTAAAAAAAGACCAAATTCAGACAATAACCTGTGTGGCAACAGATGTCTGAGAATCTTGGGTGGGAAGATCATTAAGCAAGACCCTGGAAGGCAACCTCGGATCAACCAAAGTCTCAATCAATGCCTCAACCACATCCCTTGTTGCAGCCATTGGAATGAGAACTCTCACAACCACCCAAAGCTACAAAAAAAGGGGGAGCCCATAATTAAACAAGAACCCTCCTTCAAATCTTGAAGATTGAATCTCCCATGGAATAAAACAGACGAAAGACGATCAAGAACTAAAGAAAGATACACATGCATGATCAAGAAAACACTCACAAACAAACGCCAGATTTCTGCCTGAGTTTATCGATATTAAAAGGCAAGAACGGCCCAAGAACAACGAAAAGAACCTTTTCAGATTAAAGGGGTTCACCAATCAAAAGAACCACAGATTTCTTCGCACCGAAATCGGCTCTTCACTTTCTCAAAAAAAAAGAAATGAAAAAAAGGAAGATCGCCAGGCGGAGAGAGAGAGAGGAATATAGAATAAGTGTTGTATGAGACTGTCACATATTTTTTTTGTAAGACGGGTTAGTCCATAGTTTTTTAGAGGAATATATAGGGCAACGATCGAGGGAGGGTAGTGCGAATTAAGGAGAGAGTATGGTGTTTCTTGAAAAGGCGCGCAGAGACTGTAAATGTGTATGTTCAAATGTGGGCTGTGAAACAAAATATCTTTTTATGGAACACAATTATTTCTATACATCAAGTGTATGGGTTATGACCCATGCAATTCGGGTCATATGATTCGGGAAATGATTTTCACGCCCAAAACGCACTGGAACGCGCCCCACACGCTGACACGCACCCCAAATTGCGCTCAAACCCTAATTTCACTCAATGACCTTTTAGTTATTTCACATATCCTTTTAGTTATGTCCGCCTAAACTTTTCATTATGTTTACATAACCTTTATGATATATTCGCATAATATTTCTATCCTGATGGTTTAATATTTTACAGAGTAAGATAAATATATATTACCTTTTAAACATTTATGTTATAATAACTTAACCTTAATGTTATAATAATTTAACTTTTATATTATAATAATATAATTTTTATATTTTTCAAAAATTATGATAGTTGTATATAAAGATTATATCAATATAACATAAATGTTAAGTTATAAGAATATAAAAGTTTTCAATTATATTATATGATTGAAATAATTCTAAGTATATAATTTTAAGGTTTTAACACACTGTAAACCTTTAAGTTGTAATAATGCAACATTTACGTATAATAATATTAACCTTTATGTTATATTAACACAACCTTTATGTTATTCTTTAAGTAAATAAATGTTATGATATTTATATATAAAAGTTAAATCATCCCAACATAAAGGTTTTCAACTATATTATCTTATATTTTATATTGAAAAAAGTCTGAGTATATTAACTTAAAGGTTATGATATTTGTACAAAAAAGTTATAGTCATATAACATAAAGGTTATACTCGTATAACATAAATGTTACCGCATAAATAAATAAATAAATGGGCGCGGATCCGGGTCAAATCCGGCCCGACCCGACCTGTGGGCGCCCAGTTGCATGGATCTAGATCCATGCAACTGGTGCACAAGAACAATATTCTTTATGGAAATATATCTAAGGAAAATTTCATATAACCATTTTTGCGAATCTTGTCTTTTCCATAATAATATCTCACCTTTACTTAAAGAGTAAGTCTCTTGTGAATCAGGTGCATGCACCCGGGTCGGATCCGGGTCAGGGGGACCGCACCCTCTTTTTTTTTTCGCTCATGATTTTTGAAAAAAATCACATACCAATAGTATATGTTAGACATACCTTTATGTTATGTTAGACATACCTTTAAGCTATGTTAAACATACCAGTTCTGCCCAGATTCCATGCCTTGTCTTTTTTTGGCTTGATTTTTGAATTTTGGCACATACCACTACGTTATGTTAGACATACATTTACGTTGTGTTAGACATACCTTTATGTATACTTAAACATACCTTTGTATATGTTAGACATATTTTTGCATACAGTTAAACATACCTTAGTATATGTTAGACATACATTTGTATATAGTTAGACCTACCTACACATGGTTGGTCTAACTATACACAAAGGTTGGTTTAGCTATACACAAAGGTTGGTCTATTTGAACAAATTTTGAATGAGCTTCAGCACAAGTCTTCAGCGTGTGGGAGCGCATGCAGGTGCGTGGGAGGCGCGTTTTGGACGCGTGAACGGGTCGGGTCAGGTGCATGAATCTGACTCATAAAATTTTTGCCTTACTTAAATAACTATTATCTACTTACAAATACATGCAAGGGGGTACATGTAACATATCTGTTGACTATTTATAATTTTGACTAATGTATAATAGATTTTATATGATCTCGATATTTATATATAGGTTTTAATCCTTATGTATTTACATTTTTTAAAGGAAAATCAGCCCCCAAAAAATATTAACATGTGTTCTACTGAAGTCATATATGATCATACAACTCTACCTATAATCTGCACATTATTTATTTAAATGTTTAATTTCTTGTTTTTTGAAAAAAATATTAGATAATTAATGAGTAAGTTTAAGTGATATGGTCACACGAATCACTCTATGTGAGATGGGTCAACCAATAACACAATTCACGTGTAAATTTGTGGAAATTAGGTTGATTAATTAGTAGGTAAAAAGAATTTGTTTCATAAAAACTATCAGTTAAACTATCTCAAACAAATTTTTATGATGATTAAGTATTTGATTTGATCGGTAAGTTTGTTCTAATGCAATCACAGTAATTCACTCGACAATGGAGACATTTAGCTAATTTTTTAAACCACATGAATCTTTGATGTAGGGTTTAAACTAATTTAAGAGATCATTATTAAGCTCATGAATAACCCTTACAAAAAAACAGAGGGAAAAAAAAAAAAAAGTGGATAACCCTGCAACCATGCCACAATAGATAGCAATGTCATGTTCAATACACCATGTAACGGAGGAGTGTCATTTATGTATCCTTGGGCATGGATCACGGTGTTCCCAATTCGACTCGGCGGGGTGTTAGATATATACTTTTAAGATATTACTTACATACAAAACAAAAAATCAATACATTTAAGGGAATACACGTAATATCTAATATTTATCACTAAATAGAAAGTAATTACTTAAGAGTATGCAAGCGGTTTCTGAATAGTATATATCTAATATCACGCTCTAACATGAAAATGTAATATCTTAAGAATATACATGTGATATTTGAAGAGTACATATGTAACACCACGCGCTGGAACACGGATTTAAGATTTGTACCCCAAGGATATATAAGTTTTTGTGGTACTTGTCTTACAAAACAAAAACAAAGAGTTGGGTTTTATTTATTTATTGTTATTTGTTGTAGATTTTGATATGATATAAATACATATAAAAAAACAAAATTATGGATATAATATCATTTTCTTCAATGGGTCCAAGAATATAAATATGTTTGTTTTCTTTCAAAGTTAATTGTGGAGTTGATTTTCAATACACTTGATCCATCCAAGATGTTCATTTGTTGCATATTTGTTGTTATTATGTGGATACATGGCAAGAAACCAATGACAATATATGGGAATCTCAATTCATCACACAAAATACAACCACAATAACCACTTCAAATTTTCTTTAAATTGTATGTTACATTCACTAAACGCAGTTTCCATAATACTCTTATCAAAGATCACTCGTTTATTCGTATTGAATCGGTTTGAAATTTAAACTTAACTCATGTATTTTTGAACTTGATACCAAGTTAGTGGACTGGTTGGTCGCGATCATCACGATACATTTTTGAATTTGTTGCTAAAAATAAATAATAAGTTGTATTAATTAATGGTTATTATAAATTATACTTAAGGATATATTTGTAAAGAGGGAAGTTTATGTAGGTCCAAAAATAGCTAGCACATCAAGCTACACATATATATCATATATATAGAAAATACATAAATAAGTGGGCCAATGAAGAAAGGAAAGTCTCATATATAGATATGGGCCCACGATAATTGGCCCAGCAGAAATAAGCCCAATAGTACCCAAATAGGATCCACGTCTTATATTTCTCCTAATGATCATTAGAAATCCATCTATAATGTAAACACATTTATCATAATATTTCATTTCCTATATTTTGATATACTACAATTCGTTATCTTTCAGGATTTACAAGTAATAAATCAACTCAAAATCATTAATGGGAACATAAATGGTCATTAATGAAGAAACATTGATATTGATGAAATAGACCCAAAAGCATTACAAAAAGATGAGGACATGATTTTAATGAAAAAGATTAGTCCTTTGATGAGGTTGAAGAGTGAAGCTTAAGGCTATCACTATTTTTGACCAACCAAAATCTTTCAATCTCTTCTGCACTTCTGCCTGGAATTCTTCCAGCTATCAGTTCCCATCTGATGAAGAAGAAGAAGAAGTGGACATTACAAGTTCTTGTATTTTATATTTAAATACAATTTTAAGGAAGAAACAAACACACACACACCAATTCATTAATTATATAGAATTATTACAAAATCAAAAGATTCATGGATGCAAATAAAACTTAAAATATATATATTCAAAATTATATCCACGTGAAGTCGGGTTTGATGAGATCGAAGCTCACTTTAATTGATTAAAGCCCATTAATCCACCTCACTTACTATGATTATGTTATTTTGCAATCATTTTAAAATGCATGATAAACGCATCTTACACTATTAATCTACCACAAAAAAATATATATATATATATATATATATATAACATGTTCTTGAAGATTTTTGTATTAAACACACACACACACACACAAGTTTTTGGATAAGTTTAGTACTTGTTTCCTACAAGCTTATGCATTCTACATATGATGTCTTCTTCTTGCTCACTCATCTTCTTGGATTCACTTGTCTCTGCACCAACAAGAAAAAACAACATCAAAATAAATAAACAAATTAATCAAGATTTCAGAGAGAGAGAGAGAGAGAGAGAGAGAACCTCCATACTTATCCATGAACAGAACTGCAGATCAAGTGAAATGGGATTTTACATGAATTGAGAATCACTTAATATTTATAGCAGAAAGTAGAGAAATGGGTAAGTTATTTAGTGATCATAATAATAGTGGTGGAAATGAAATATATATATATAAGAAAACATTTTGGTGAGAATGGCGAAAGGGAGTTGCTAGCTGGTACTACCAACCATATTAGAAAGAATTTCTTGACTGATTGTTACTCACCATACTATTTTTGGAATCAGCAATTTTCAACAACTTAGAACAACCTCATTAATCCATACATATTTCAAGAACTTCTAATTTATGTCATGCAACATTGTACCGTATCAGATGAAATGAAATTGCATGTCATGTTGGGATACTAATTAATTTCGAAATCATTGTCATTTCTTTATAATTAGGGTTTATTTCCCAAATAAAATATCACTTATAAATGTCCCCTAATTTGCAATTAATCAATCCCGTGTGCCCTAATTATGCAATTTCTCTCATAATCTTTGCTTTTTTACAAATTTATTTATCAATTTTTTAAATCGTGATGAAAATTTGCTAACATGTCCATCCAAACAATCTACCTACCATAGGTCCATAGCCAATGTTAGGTTGGTTGCCACAATGCTATTAGCCGGTTTAGATGAATTACTTCGATTCACATATCAACAAATTGTTGCAAGAGAATTTGCAAACTTATTGTTATTGTTATTCATCAATAATCACATTATTTCTGATCACATAGCTAATAATTCTTGTAAGCCATATCTAAGAAAGCTCATACTATATATTACATATCTGATAATACACATTCATCCATTCCAATGAACACAAACACATCCTGTTGCTGATTCTTACAACCTCGTAGATGAGGATGATATGTCTTTTTGAACGTAAAATGATCACTTCTACGATAAGTACCATGATTTGATTGCATGGTTAAGGAGGTGTTGTTAACTTGTTGTCTTAAGATTGCGATGGTATTGGTGACGATGGAGGCTTGTAATCGGGATACTGCAATCAAGAACGAACAAGTTCAAATCAGGATAGTTGGATTACATCACAATGATATAGAAAGGCATGAAAAGAACCAACTCACATTAGGATATGGTGAAAGTGGCTTTGGAACCTCGGATTTTAGGACAGTGGTGTCAATGGGGGCAGGGGTGGTTTCTGTCTGGGCAGGTAAGGCCTTGTCATTGAGAGACAATGGTAGGAGAGCCTTTCCGATTTGCTGAAAGAGTTGAGACGAACGATGAAGGAAACAATGAAGGTGAAAGAGAACAAAAACAAGGAGTTTTCTAAGATGGGGTGTTACCTGTATATCATCTGGAAGCTCTTTCGGAGCAACTTTAGTGTTCAATAGTTCCTCGATTTGTTGTATAGTCTGTTTTCTATCCTGTGAATGAAAGTCGGGTAGTATATATATGCTGTTGATTTACAATGCAAAAGAACAAAAAAAAAACGAGCCACACTTTAAAAGCAATAACCTCTGCAAATAGGAGTTTCTTGGTGGCAAATTGCAGAAGAGCAGCAGAGCCTAAGATTTGGAGAACTGTTTCCACCTGCCAATGAAACACTAGAAAGATTAGATATAACCCGAATTCATAACGAGAAATAATTCAAAATTTCAGGCGCCTAACCTCTGTAAAAGCCAGTAGTCCAAGACCAGCAGCAGCAGCTGCAACACCAAGAGCCCCTGGCACACCATCAGAAGCCTCCTGCAAATCCGAACGAGCTTTTTTTAGGACAACACATAAATGGAGAAAGATCAAAGAAGCAAGATTGAAGAATAACATAATGATATACGTTAAATCTTTATGTAACATTACTTTATTATATCAACCATTTGAAAAGAGATGCTTATTTTGAGACACTTTAATCAACAAATGAACAAACTTAACCAAAATATACGTTCAGATAAGGCGAGATGTATACCCCAAAAGCATCGGAAATTGCATCAGTGAAACTGGTGAGGTCAAGTGTCTTCTTTGGAAGCATCCAAGGAAGGCCACTTTTCTGCATTATGAATTTCCATCTAAGTTTCAGACCAACAACTTTTCTACAAAAAAAATTCAGAAAAATGCTTTTCAAGAAACGTTAAAAATGGTGTGGACTAACCATCCATCCTTCTGCACCATCTTTAATTGCATAAGCAGCTTTGAAGCCATTTGATGTTACCAGTTCAGCCACAACTTCGGAGTTTCCATCAAATCTAGCTTCAAAGCAATTCAAGAAAACGTAAACACATAAACCATAGTCTAGAAAATCTGATATAATGGCCATGCAGATTATGAACTATAGTCAAGGCAAGAATTCAACTCTTAGTTCTTCAAATGATAACATTCAGAGAATTCCATTTCTACCATATAAGTAATTCCTAAACCTATAAACTATAGAGAGTTTCTGATCATATAACAATAGCAACATATTAAAGATACCCAAATGACCAGAAAATAAGGATTAAAATCAAACAATTTCTTGAATACTTCAAAATCTTACTTGTCCAAAATGAACAATGTGGTGTTTTCTGGTTCCTTAAACTTCAAAGACAACCTTTTCAAGAAACCTTCTTTGTCTTCACCGTTGAACACCACCGCCACCGCCTTCTTCTTCACGTTCCGAATATCCGGCCCACCGGATTTCTTCATCTCCGCCGTAGCTCTTATATCAAGCAATTGAGCACTGGCATCATCCCCCAATTTCTCATAAGCCTTCTTTGCACTCTCCACCCCCCAACCCTTTTCCTTGCTTATCAACTGAGCAACCACCAGCGGCGCCGCCACAACTGCCGCCGCGCCGCCGACGATTATGGGGTTTTCGGCAGCGAAATTCAGAGCACTATCAAGAACTCCACCAACATCGAAATCTGAGGAAAAACTGCTAACTGATTGCTGAAGGGCTTCATCGTATGTCAATGCTTTAGCTAATTCAGAGCTCAGAAAAGAAGATAACAGCACTAAACCGCCACGAAAAGTTCTTGGTGCAGAAAAAACAGAGCTTGAATTGCAGATATTGCGAAAAGATTGGTTCTTGAATGGAGAAATGGCGGCTAGAGACAAGCTTTTCTTGGGATCTGCTGTTTTAGCAACAACTATCGGTGGGAACTTTCCAACTGTCTTAAGAGCCTCCATTTCTCAAGCAAAATCACAGTTTTTTTTTTTTTTTCCAACTTTTTACAGATCAAAACCCCATGAAAATTTCTGAACTTTCTTGCACTTGAGTTAACCAATGAGTGTATGCCACTTGTCACGCTGGATGATCCTAATGTTGCCTCATTTGTAGAGTGTAGATGGATTGGCCATTTTTACTTTAGTCATTTTGTGGCTGAAAAGTTATCTGTAAATTCTTAATAAGATCATTAAAAATGAAGTCTTCTGAAAATTAATTAGCTATAAAGTTAGGAAGTTTTGATAATTAGGTTTCATGGGAAAAAAAAGTTAAAGACTCTTATGGAAAGACAAAAAAAAAGGAAAAAAAAAATCTTATGAAAGTGGGTGCATTCCACGATAATTTTCTTTAAATGAGGAGTTTGGTGCATTTTTTGGAAAATATAGGGGCATATTAGTAAATATATCCATACATCAATCTATTTCCAGAAGAAGAAGATAAAAGGAAAAAAGAGAAATATGTTGGGAAAGGGTTTTTGGTGATAAACCCTAGTTGAATTTTCCAGGTCAGTCGTTCATCAAATTCGATTTTCCCCTTCACAAAAAATTAATTCGCATATCAAGTTTATATGCTATTTCCGTTAATCTGTAATGTCAGTTCTACTTGTTTATGATATACTTTTCCTGTGATTTCAACTCAAGAAACCAATTGGATAATGGATCCCAAATTCTTGATTTCATCGCATAAAGCTTCGCCAACAGTTTGCGCTCTTCCGTTCTTCATTTCGTGTAACTCATCTCTGCTTCAAAAACCCAAATCTTGTTTAAACGTTTGTTTATCATCAAAATCCGAAAAGTTGAACAAGAGTTCATTTTTGGGTCAAAATTTGGTTTTTGGTGGAAATTATGACACTCGTTCCAACTCGAGGACCCATTTTCCTGTTATAAGAGCTATTGTGAAGAGGAGAAAGGAGCTTCCTTTTGATAATGTTATTCAAAGGGATAAGAAGCTTAAATTGGTATTGAAAATTAGGAAGATTCTTATGATGCAGCCGGATAGAATTATGTCGCTTCGTGAATTGGGCAAGTATAGAAAAGCTTTGGGGTTAGAGAGAAGGAGACGGTTTATCGCTTTATTGAGAAGATTTCCGGCTGTGTTTGAGATTGTGGAAGAAGGGGTTTATTCACTTAAGTTCAGATTGACCCCTGAGGCTGAGAAGCTTTACCTTGAGGAGATGAAGATTAGAAATGGAATGGAGGATTTGTTGATTATTAAGTTGAGGAAATTGTTGATGATGTCAATGGATAAGAGGATTCTTTTGGAGAAGATTTCTCATTTGAGGACTGATCTGGGGCTTCCAATGGAATTCCGTGATACTATTTGTAAACGGTATCCACAGTATTTTAAGGTTGTTGCGACTGGGCGAGGGCCCGCATTGGAGTTGACTCATTGGGATACTGAGCTTGCGGTGTCTGCGGCAGAGCTTGCAGCAGAGGAGAATAGGCTGCGAGAGCGGGAGGAGAGAGATTTAATTATTGATCGGGCACCGAGGTTCAATAGAGTTAAGCTACCAAAAGGACTTAATCTTTCAAAAGGCGAGATGAGAAGGATTGGTCACTTCAGAGATCTGCCTTACATTTCACCTTATGCTGATTTTTCAGATTTGAGGTCTGGTTCACCAGAGAAAGAAAAGCATGCTTGTGGTGTTATTCATGAGATCTTAA
Organism: Scutellaria baicalensis; assembly: GCA_005771605.1. Taxonomy (NCBI): domain Eukaryota; kingdom Viridiplantae; phylum Streptophyta; class Magnoliopsida; order Lamiales; family Lamiaceae; genus Scutellaria; species Scutellaria baicalensis. The sequence goes on from CM016726.1 coordinate 27,106,478, forward strand.
GCCTCACGCTTGAGAAGAGAACACTTGTAGATCATTTGACCCATTTTCGGGAGGAGTTTAGATTCTCACAACAGCTCAGGGGCATGTTGATAAGGCATCCGGACATGTTCTATGTGTCTCTGAAGGGGGATAGAGACTCGGTTTTTCTCCGTGAAGCTTATCGTGATTCTCAATTGATAGAGAAAAACAAGATGCTGCTCATCAAGGAGAAGTTTCGTGCACTTGTGAATGTTCCAAGATTCAATAAGAGAAATGCTCCAAGGACTGACTCAGATGAAGCAGAAGGAACAGAACCAGAAGATGAATCTGGTGGAGAAGACGAAGATGAATGGTCTGACATTGAAGATTTGGCAGGCGATGAACTTGGCGACAATGAGGATGAATGGAGTGACGATGGCGATGATGATGATGATGATGATGATGATGGTGATGTGCCTCCGGACTTCAATGATAAAGAATATGATGAATTGCCAAGTTTAAAAATCAAGCAATCAACTGAGCAAGTCAATGTCACAAGAAGGAGTAATGATAAAGTTCTTGATCCTGTCTTCCCAGATGGCCGTCCAAGAGAACGCTGGTAACATCATAAAACCAATTTCACAGATCACGAGCTGCTTCTACAGTGGCTGCATTGAACCATAGCTTTCTAATATTCGCTATTGGAGACACGTTACTATTAAGAAAGGATCAATATTCTTGGTCAGCAGCTGCATTATTTCTCAAGAGATCTTAATTATGTATCTTTATTTGACTTCTTATGTCCAATGTGCAACTTAGGAATCTATACACAGTCACTGCTAGTTTTGATCTTATGGAATTATGAGATGTATAATGGAATTTTCCATCCACATAAAATATTGCCTTTCTAGGCATAATTGAAGCTCTACAATATTTAACAAGAATTCTAGCTATGCCTAATAGTTAGGATGTTCCTTCTAATTGTATGTGGCTATGTTATGGAGTTGTGCAACGTGCTATGTTTCTTTGTACAATAAACTGTTCATATTCTAAAGTAAATGTCCACTTCATTATTCTCTATATCTTTATAATAAGACCAAAGTGCCTCCTACTGCTGAGATATGGTTAAAACACTTTTCTTATGAGGAGATGAAATCGTATTGTTAGTGGAATTTCATTGATTTTATATCTATGGATGCGATTATTGCCTTGTTAACATCTGAAAGGGCAAGCTATCACCCTGATGGACAATGACAGATGAAATTTCTGAAAGATTTATGCTAACTCGACAACTATGCTAACCAACATATATTCCTCTCGAGTTTGGAGAACTCGATTGGATTGTGCAAAAAGTATGGATGTTCTAGATAGATGCTTTCCCCAACAATTTCATATCATATTTACCATCGTATTTGATACTAGTACGCTATTTCAAGCTGATTATGATTCTTCCTTCTTGTAGCTTGCAGTTGGACTTTGTATTTGCTCTTAGTTTTATCTTATAACAAACCAATAGATAATCATGGTTTGCCTCTTCGTGCTCTGTTGCTTAACTTTATGTGCTTTATTTCAAAAGTAGACAGTAACATCCATTCAGAAAAAAGGTATAAGAAATGTTAATCTGATTGTATGTTACATCTGGCACCAATAATTCAGATCTATCTTTAATAAGAAGTGTCATCTTTCTGCTAGTAAATTCAAAGAGGGGACACCTCAGAATTAATAATATGGTTTCTTCGTATGAATACATATTATAAATTACAGTGATTGCCTTTCTCTTTATTTTTTTATTTACTTTAGTGCACCATGTTGTCTTGGTTTTTCTGTGAGCTCCTTTATGTATGGAAATCGTTCGAGTATAAAGTAATGACCAGGCTTATATGAAATTTGTTCTTCTGTCAAAAGGAGATTCATACATACTCTCTCAGATTATATATGAACTGTTTCTTTAATATCAAATGCTCTTCCCTGCATCACTCATAATCTACCATCTCTTTATTAATATTGTAAATCTTTCTGTTGGTGAAAGAGTGGGGACCTCAAGATTTCTGAAAAGGCAAGGATTCCAAACTTTAACTTTGTTTTCTTGTCTCATTAAGTGTGTTAATTGTGCTGCTTTAGGAGGAGTTTATTGTCTCAGTGGGATTCATGCAGACGAGGCATTACATGTCGTGTTAGTCGTCAGAACAGATTTACCAACTGAAAAAGTGTATGCATCTCTGTATTATTCACTTTCATGTGATGACTTTTAGCATTCACAATATGCATTGTTCTTTAATATGCATGTGGCCTTCTCCTAATTTTCTAATGTTAAACATATCAGTCACCACCACTGAACTGCTGCTGGAAGACATGGATTTTTGAGTATATATATCTACAAACATGAGATCCCTTACTTAAATTATAGCATGTCATATTTACATGCATCCTTCATCCCAGATGTTGATGTGTATGTACAAGAATATGAACATGATCAAGGGATGAAAGGAATCGAACGTGATCAATAATTGAGATTGTCTAAGATGCCTGATATGCCTTATCCTTGGTTTAGGAGGAGTTGACTTCTGTGTTTGAGGGGCCATGTCCTTTCTGCTTAGATTAGGAACTCTATCATGAGTCAATCGAATCTGTTTTTGCCATTCACGTCTAGTGCCTAAGATATTTAGGCCCCACCAAACTACTTTATCACCCCCCGTATCTTCTCTTTGTTTCTGGCTATAAATCGGCTTCCAACCTCATTGCAAAATGTTCAAACCTCAGCATCCATCTTCCATAACTTTCTTGCATACAACATTAGATATAACATCTCAAAGCATTGATTGTTATCTCCCTCAAGGGCTTCTGGCCTGCTGCATACCAAGCACCATCGATGACAAGTTGACAACGATGGTACTTATTACATGATGAAACATGGCTAGGAGGCCTTGGGGGAGAACTAACAAACCACGCCTTTGCTCGAAATATTCACTCACTTTTCACCATGGAAGCTTTTGTTCTCTCTTCCTTAAAGGTTTCTGGTATAGCATACATAGATTGTGTAATCGCCTAGAGCCTTTGGGGGGGAGAGAACAGAATCTTTTTATGGTTTTTCAATATGGCATCTCTGCTAGTTTGTTTTGTGTTGGAAACCTTGTATTTTTGTGTGTGCTATATTTTCTTGTCAGCAATCATTTTGATGTCTTAAAGATTACATGCTCTAGTTTTGTGTTATAAACCTTGCCTACTTTGTCAGGTTATTGATGATTCATGCTCATATTCTTCAGCACAACCTGCTACACACCATATGAGCCACCTGAGTCGAGGCTTCGAGACAAGTTGGGTCATCATTTACTGCCAGACATGCTACAAAGAGACGAGCATGCAATGTCCTGCGAGCATGACACGGTGATAAAGTAGAGTCTAGAAGTGAATAGTAAAGCTCATTTGGAGATATCTCCACTTGATGCAAGTTTACGGCCCCCGATTATCTACTTCAAACGTTTAGTTATAGTCTGATTTATTTGGCATTCAGTAAGATGGAGATGACATTAAAATATTAAATTTAGCGTAAAAAGTTGCTCCAAATGATCCCGAAACCATTTGACACTGAATTTCATTCAGATGAGTTATGATGGCTGTGTTGCTTTCTATTTTAAAATTAAGTTGATAATTTTTTATTTTTTTTGGGGTCTTATTCAGCAATTCCACAGTTTCTTTTTCGTCCAGCCTAAAAGGGACTTTTTTCCACTTTTTGCTATTACTAAAAGACTTTGTAAAAAGGGCTTTGGTGTTAAAACTATTATTATCAAACTTTTTTTTATTAAATAATAATATAATTATTCTTAGCTATGTTAACATAGAAAATATTCATAAAAAATTCACACTCACGAAAATATATTGCATTTAATATTACAATATTCAAAATAATATAAACACCCTTCATTTCATAATAGGTGTCATTGTGGAATCTAAATTTTGTTTCATGTTGAGCATCGTTTTAAACTTTTATAAATTTCATTCCCATGTCATCCTTAAAATACTAACTTAGCCAAAATTTAGGGATTTAATATGATACATTTCATGAAATTAATTTCATTGTCTTTCCAATCTTGAATCATAAATTCCTTGATTAGTTACTGATTTATTTGTCTAATGGACAAAACTTATATACCCATGTGGCACATAGGGGCACAGATTTGGGTGTTATATATATACTCTATAGGTGTTATGTTTCTTGGTGTTATACCTATATTCTACAGATATCATATGTATATAAGAGCATACATATGATACCTAAAGAGTATACATATGATACATGTAGAGTATATATATAACACCATATAATAGATTAAGTTGGGGGCATCGTGTCCCTGGAACACACAAGTGTCACTCTTGTCTAATTTGTATGTTCTTTAATTTATGACAAATTTTAGAAGTACCTATTATGAAATGGATGGAGTATAAAGTAAATATTCCACCAAATAAATAAACAAATTTAGCTCTTGAAACTGGTATGTTGTGTATGTAGATTGTACTCTCTACGTTTCAAAATAAGTGTCGTTTTGGAAAAAAAAATCATAGATTAAGAAATACAAAAATTAAACAAATATATACTAGTAACTCATTGAGGAGTTCAAGATTTAAATTTTAAAGAGAATAAAATAAATTTCATTAAAAGGTATTATATTTAAATTCTTAAATTTTAGTTAAGAAATATTACTGTGAATAATTTGAGAATAAAATTGCATAAAAATCTAAATTGATACATGTAATTTGAAAGAATATTTAGACTACGAAACGACACTTTTTTTGAGGAGTATATTGCAATTTGCTAACATTCTTCATGTATTATTAAGTTAAGTTTGTTGCGAGCGCGTATTAAATTTCATTATTTATGAATTCATTTTAATTTACAAATCAAAATAAAACTGTATTATTACTTATAAGAAGATATCAATTCATGTAATCATAAGCTGCCCAACTTTCACTTAATTTATTACTAAAAAATAAGAAGAGATTTTGACAGTTACATTCCTGTACTTGACAAAAACAAATAAATCCGTACAAACAAGTGGTCATTATATTCAATGCGGATAACCTTATCCACACAAAAATCTTAGTTCACCTTTGAAGCCTCCAAATTGATTCCAGAACCACCATGATTGTAGCCACTTAAGCACCTTAACTTGTGTAAGAGTGGAGGCATATATGGAAGCCATTTCTCCTCTTTACCACTTAAACGTGAGCTCACAGAGAAACTTCACCATCAAATTCAGCCAACTGGATGTTGCAGTCGACTCTTCATCCTCCCACTCTTCGTCCAACGTTTCTTCAATCTGTTCGGTCAAAGCAAGACATGCCCAGATCATGAAAATGCCCAGGAAGAGGAACTCAGACCTTAACATGCAGACTTTGATCACATCATATTTGAGATTCAGAGATTTCCAATCTGCAGCCATGGTTTTCTTTGTGGGTTTTGAGCAGAACTACCTGTACTGGAACACTTTCTTGGAGGACTTCATGGATTTCGGTGGAGACCCATGTGAAATTCCTCAAGCTTTTGCTGGACTGCACAACAAAGGAGTAACTTTTGGGAGTGAAACCATGGCAGTGGTACTTAAACTCTCTGCAAAATTAAGGCATCCATGGTTAGGTTTGGAGATTCATGTCTGTTTAATCAAGAGAGGATTTGATATAGATGTGTATGCAAAATCTGCACTGATGAACTTCTATGGGAGTTGTTCGGATCTGGATTCTGCTAATAAAGCATTCGATGAAAGTTCAGATCGTGTGCCTATGTTGTGGAATGAAGCTGTTTTGGTAGCTTTGAGGAATGAGAAATGGTTGGATGGTCTAAATGTTTTCCGAGGAATGCAGCTTTCATCTAGGAAGGCTGACAATACTTCGACGGTTGCTAGGGTTCTACAAGCCTGTGGGAAAATAAAAGCTCTAGATGAGGGAAAGCAGATACATGGCTACATCATAAGAAATGCTATGGAATCAAATCTATCGATATGCAATTCACTGATCAATATGTACTCAAAAAATGGGAGTGATGGACATGCAAAAGCGGTCTTTTGTCAAATGGAAAATCGAAACCTGACTACATGGAACACAATCATCTCTAGTTCTGTGGGATGTGGTAATCTTGATAATGCCTGGGAACTATTGCATCAAATGGAAACTTATAACGTGAAACCAGATATAGTGACTTGGAATAGCCTTCTATCAGGCAACCTTCATCGTGGATCATACCAAGAAGTTCTAACAATCTTGCAGCACATGCAGAATGCAGGATTTAATCCAAATAACAGATCTATCAACACTGTTCTTCAAGCTGTAAGTGAACTGTTTTACCTGAATCTTGGAAAGGTAATCCATTGCTTTGTTTTAAGAAATGGGCTTGATTCTGATCAACACGTAGTAACTTCATTGCTAGACATGTATGTGAAGAATGATGACTTAGATAGTGCACAAGCGGTTTTTCATAGTATGGAGGACAAAAACATATTTGCCTGGAACTCAATGATTCATGGATATTCATTCAAGGGTAATTCTGAAAAAGCTGCAATTCTCATGAATCAAATGGAGAGAGAGGGAATCAGACCTGACTTAGTGACGTATAACAGTATGGTTTCTGGCTATTCAATGACGGGACAAACTGATGAAGCTCTCAACGTGATTAGGCAAATGAAGAATTCAGGTTTGACTCCCAACATCGTCTCATGGACTGCTCTTATATCAGGCAGTTGTCAGAACGGATATTACAAGAACGCATTCGACTATTGCTACCAGATGCATGCAGAAGGTGTGAAGCCAAACTCAGCGACTATTGCAAGCTTACTTAGAGCTTGCTCAGGCTTATCTCTGTTGCAGAAAGGAAAAGAAGCACACTGCCTTAGTATAAGAAACAATTACATAGAAGATGCATTTGTATGTACATCTCTCATAGACATGTATTGCAAGTGTGGTGATTTGGAGAGTGCTTACGATGTTTTTCAGAAGTCCGATAACAGAACATCAGCTTCTTGGAACTCCATGATAATGGGATTTTCAAAATATGGCCATAGGAAGGAGGCAGTATCTCTGTTCAAAAGAATGCAAGAAGAGAAAATAAATCCAGATGCTATAACCATGACAGCTCTCCTCTCAGGATGCAAGCATTCTGGTTTGATTGATGACGGGTGGAGATTCTTTGACAGCATGGAGACAGAATATGGGATAACTCCAACCATTCAACACTATTCTTGTATGGTTGATCTTCTTGGAAGAGCTGGATATCTTGACGAAGCATGGGATTTCATTGGGCAAATGCCAATGAAACCTGATTCAACAGTCTGGGGTGCTCTTCTTGGATCGTGTCGGATCCATGGTAACATCCATCTAGGGGAGATGGCTGCGAAAGAACTTTTCAAGTTAGAACCACACAACCCAGCTAATTATCTCTTGCTAATGAATATGTATGCAGCTTCAAAGAGATGGGATGATGTTGAGAAGGTCAAAGATTTGATGAATCATAAGTCGGTGAAACTAGGAAATGTTTGGAGCTGGATACAAATCAACAAGACAGTCAATATCTTTTCTGCATCAGGAAAACCTGCATCCAGAAGATGGAGAGGTGTATTTTGAACTATATCATCTAGTATCTGAAATCAAGAATCTAGGATACTTACCAGATACTAAATGTGTACATCAGAATATCAATCAGGAGGAGAAAGAGACGACACTGCTTTCTCACACTGAAAAAAGGGCAATTGTATATGGTCTGATCAAGACAGAAAACAACACCCCAATTAGGGTGATTAAGAATACAACAATATGTGCAGATTGTCATACATTTGCTCAATACACTTCTCTGGCGAGAAAGCGGCAGATCATTCTCAAGGATGGCATTCAATTTCACCATTTTGCAGAAGGCAAGTGTTCCTGCAGTGAGTCCATGTTATGAGGCTAGGTGCTGCATTTTGCAGAGACATTGATATGCATTATATCAACTAAAGGCTTAAGACAGTCTGAACAGTTCTATTCAAGATAAATGTATACATTTGACATGGAACTAACTAAATGCATAATCAAAAACTAAATGCAAGCATATTTCAATACAAAGAACTATGACTTCATTGAACGTCAATAATTCAATTACATGCTTGGCAGATTGCTAGCCGACTTTGGGACAACCAATCAGCATAGAGATATATAAGCGCCTCTGGTAACTTGAAGTTTATGGCTACAGTAAAGCTATAGTCTGCAACTTTACAACAACTTCCCATTGTATACTTTCGTTTGGCTAAACAATATAATTTCAGGATTACCTCAAGAAAATGAAAAGTGTTAACAACCTGAACATAGCATTAACCATTTTTGTATGCTATTCTTAAGTATGCATAGTAAGAGAAAGATTAAAAGAACATATTTGGAAGTCAGAAGATAGTGAACAGATAACTTTCTAATATTATTAGAGATGATGCTTGGCTATAAAAGCTACAGGCAACTTTGGGAAAATTAAAAAAGTAATAATACAAAACCATCACCATGTTCCCTATGAAACATATAATGACCTTTGAAACGGAAAACCGGTTTCCAAAGTCCTAAATTAGCCAATAATCCCTGGACACTAGAACGATTACCAGCAAGATTGAATCCAGCAACGAATCCATATTTTATCCCCCCATATTCTCTCACAGACGAATTTCTGATGTGCTGATTGTTGTCTTAACATTCTTATTAGAATCAATCCACTCTATGTGACAGTGACAGATAATTGTCTTGTAGGAGGAACTAACGAGTTTTCTGCTCCCTGCCCTAATGGTTAAAAACAAATGTCAGTTGCTAAGAAATGATTCAATTCTATTAATATAAGACTAGTATGTTCTAGACATTGTGCAAATATAGATCAACAAAAAACAGAAGAGTATTTCAAAATTAGAAGTATCCGACCAAAAAAAGAACGTTTGCTCTGGGAGAAAGGGTGCTTAAAAATTCAACAAAAACATTTGCATTGGCAGTGAAACAAGTTCTTTTATAAGAATTTGACAAGTATTCAAAACAAAGAACATCAGTATATTACTTCTAAAAGATGATAAAACAAACAGAACTTCCAATTCAAGATTCTCTAGAAGAACATTTGAACCGTCATTTCTTTTCAGCAGCCATTCGTTTGCGTATCTCAAAGGCCGTATTGAATATCCCATTTGTTGGCTGGTTGCACACAAAGCACTTCTTGTTTTTGGCATGATGCTGTAAACAAAAAAATAAATAAATCATTATTAGCAAAAGAAGGTTTATACAAATTTTGTTTTTAGACATGACTACTCAAATAAAGGAGAAACCACTATACCTTCAACGCACAGTGCTCACAGAAATAGTGTTTGCACCTCGTCACAACAGGATCTTGGAAAGCTTCTCTACAAATAAAGCACGCGAATGGCAGCGCATTCTCATCTTCATCGCTTGACTCAGGTCCCTCTTCATCATCACCATCATCCTTCAATCCCATAGCCATATTCTTTTTCCTTGCCTTTTCTTTCTCATCCCATTCCTTTTCGAGCTGCCAGCCTGACTTATAATCACCCCTATCATGCATAAACTTGCACGAATCCCCGTATCCACAATAACCAGTCTCCTTGTAGTCTTTACAGATGTCTGGCTGATAATCAAACCTTGCAGACACTCTTATGTGAGAGGAAGCTCTCAAAGGTCCATGAGCTCCACCAGCTTTCTCACTGGCAACAGTGTGCTCTCTCCGAAACCCAGCTTTATAATCAGTATACCCATTTAAGCCTTTATATAAATTCTCACCTGCATTGTTCTTCCCTTTAAGAGCCTCCCCAGCTTGCTTGAGCACTCTCTCCCTAATTGCCCGAGCATCTCTTGAAAACTCAGTCTCTGTTTCTAATGTGGCTGTTGCTCTGCTGTCATTCTGAACCTGAATGACTTTAGATGACTCATACTCAAAAACCGACGCTTTCGGTTTTTCTACCTCAGACTCGTTTGCAGGCTTCAATAGCTTCGATGGCCCGCTAGAGAAGCTAAGCTTGTTATCAGGCGTCGCTTGTTTCTTCTTATTGATCACCACGGCGTTTGAATCTTGCTCTTCATCCTCTACATCTTCTGCAGCCGGTCGTTTCCTAATATTCTTCCCCTTCGATGGCTTCCTGAAAAAATTACAGACTACAAACGAAAATAAATCACTATTAAAATCAGAACCAATGATGAACTAAGTGTCGAATCCACATTCGAAATTCTTTAGTAATAAAACAAACATCAAACGTATAGTCAAGATACGAAGGTTCAGCCGAAGATTCTCGTTAATGCGACAATAATCATACAAATAAGACGGGAGTAACTAGTTATACATAAAGATTCACGAAACAAAATCAAGATTCATACAAAAACAGAACTCATGAACAAGGAGAATTTCTAAAATAAACCTAGTTGGGAATTAGGGCAACTAAAAATCAGAATATACCAGTCGATGCCTCGGCGGCGGCGGCGCCTCCATCTCCTCCGTTATCCGCCATCCTCAAGAATTTGCTCGTCCCCTCTCTTTTCTTCGATCTGGGTTGCGTTTCTTTTTCAATCAGTTGGACTGAATCGTGTATTTGTGGGTCGAGTCCTAATTCATCAAGGACTCAAATCTCATAATGGACTCTTCCAATGTCGGTTTAGAATTTTTCATTCTTTTTTTTTTTTTTAAAGCCCTATATGTTAATGGGCAATTCTATACACACCCCATCAAATTCTAAACACACCTCATCTATACATACATTCTTTTTTTTTTTTAAGAATGTGTGTATAGATGGGGTGTGTTTAGTATTGATGGGGTGTGTATAGAATTACCTTATGTTAATTGTTAATTAATTGAGTGCCTAGATTTTAAAAAGTAAAAATAAAATTACTCCCATTACACTTGTGAAAATTGTCTTTTTTTTTTTTTTTTCCACACCTAACAGCAATTTATAGTTTTAACGGCTTTGATTTTAACTTAAACTAGGTTTTTGACATATTTTGAAGCAAGAATTAGATCTTAGAAAATTTTAAATGTATTTACTTTCAAATGTCAACTAAAATGAATGAGTCATACGATGAGATGACTTCATTTTGAAATCAAATTATAACCTTAAGTTAAGTTCATAATTCATGTTCGATACGAACTTAAATCAAGTAAAAAATATTCAAAAACCCTTTAATATTTTGTGAAATGAGGTCATTTTCACGTATAACTCATGTATTTTGATTGATATTTTGCAGTACGTTGCATTTATGAATTTTCCAACGGTTGTTTACCTCAATAAAATTGTCAAAAAATGAATTCGGTAGCAATCGAATTTTTTGAGAGTGTACCTAGTGAATAGTGATTGAATTTTTTTTTATTTTTATTTTATAGATTTTTTAGGCGCCAATTGAAAAGGAAATGCCACAGTTCAGATAACAAATGAATAATTGAAAATGAAATGTCATAGATAAGGTAATACATGTTGATTGCTTATTTGTATATATTTATTATATTAAATTATGTATTAATACTTTTTTTGAATAAATCTAATTTATATATGAAAAATTAATTATTATAAATTGTTCGCAGAATTTTAAATATACCACGATCGATGTAAATATATAAAAGATTGGTCAGTTGGTAATGAGAAACACAAGTAGTAATTATTAATGTTAAAAAATGCAAGTGTGTGTTAATAATAAAGTGAGTTATAACACATGAAACAGTGTTAACAAACATCCTAAACGAACTGAAACAATCCATATTACTCAAATTGAGCTTGTAAATATATGCGTAGACCAAGCTAATCTCTTAATTTTCTATTATATTATCTTGATCTAATTGAAAGGTTTATTTATTTAGATATAGACTAATGGAGTATAAGAATTGTCATAAATCATAATACCACAAAAGACTAAAACTATCTCCCGATCAAATCTAGTAGGTTCATAAAAAAGAGTAATTCTCATGGGAGACCGTCTCACGGATAATATTATGTGAGACGGGTCAACCAACAACACACATCACAGTTCACATATGAATTTATGGAAATGAGTTTGGTTCATGAGTAAAAAAGATCCATCACACGAAAGTCGTCCGTGAGACCATCTCCTACTAGTTTTTGTGTATAAAAAAATTACACACATTTGTTTGACCAAAGTTTCAAATTCCAAAAACTTATGAAATCTACTCGAAATCTAATCAATTGTTAACAAAATCAAATGCGCCTCATGAGTAATTTATGGTAAAAACCAAGTAATTAATGATTCTCATGAGGAAGTGGATCACAAATAAAATGAAACAAAATCAATTACCAAAAAAGAAATCAAACCAATTAATTATTAACAAAATCAAATGGAGCCTCACGATTAATTTATGGTAAATACATTCCAACGGTCAAAACCATATAATTAATGCATCTCATAATTACATGAGGAAGTAGATCACAAATACAAGGAAACAAAATCAATTACTAAAAAAAGAATCAAATCGAGGCCTCATGAATAATGTGCGGTAAATATTTGCCAACGGTCAAAACTTATACTACCTCCGTCCCAAAATAAATGACGTTTTAGCCTTCTGCACATATATTAAGAAATGTGATAAAAACTCCAATCTACCCCTATTTAAGTTTAATTAATGTGGAACTTTTATCTCTTTAACACATTTAATTTGAGATGAGTAAATAGGGGCATATTTGGTATATTACATGTAAATATGCTTTGGAATACGAAAACGACAATTATTTTGGGACAAATTTTAGTTGCTAAAACATCATTTATTTTGGGACGGAGGTAGTATAAGGAAGTGATGGTTTTCATTTTTCACGTGGTAAATTATTATTATTATTATTATTATTATTATTATTATTATTATTATTATTATTATTATTATTATTATTATTATTATTATTATTATTATTATTATTATTATTATTTTTATTATTATTATTATTATTATTATTTTTTATTATTATACATGTGTGATGTTCTATTTATCAAATTAGGTTTATTAATTTTAATAATATTACGTGATAATATTATCTTAATCTGAATATGTATTTATATAAATTTAAATATTTTGTCTTTAAATTATCTCATTTTAAGTAATATTATTATTTTGAAATGCAAACAATAATATATAAATGTTTATATATGTTCAATAATGAATTATAAAATCCATATTTAAAATATGAGGTTATTAAGTGAACACCAATTTTATACACTCATTATTAATATTGTAAATTAAATTTAATATTGAGAAACAATTATTCATGTGTTGTGAATGTTAAACGGTATTTGATATTTAAAAATAATTAACTCATTAAGATATTTTATGCATGTTGTAATTAATATAGATATAAGTCAATGATTAATATATTATTGTACTTTTTTTATTTATATTTTGTAAGTGATTTTATTAACAGAGTTTTTAGTAAATATTTTACTTGCGCCCACAGTTATAGATTTATTTGAAATTATTGAACTAACAAATGCAAACAGTTTCATTTTTTCAAGTTTATGAAAAAATGGACACACCTAAAATATTTTGATATATATTTAATTAACATAAGTAACTTAATATTCACCCACTTGTATTGACGAATAGACCAAACAATATTGTCAAAATATTTTTTATTGTAATTAATTAATTAAATTTTTTTTAAAGATTATGTTTTTTATCTTCCAATATGTGGTCTACTTTAGTCATTTGTTTTTGTATTTGTAATTTTGTTAGATATGCATGCACTAAAATTAAAATAACAAACTTAGATTTTGTTTAATTCTTTACAATGCAAAGTAAATAACGAATTAGATGATAAATATGATACATCATGCGTAAACAAATTTTAGATGAAGAAATTATTTAATTTGAAACTATAATTTATTAAAAGAAACCCACATCTTATCATTTAATGTCATCTTATCAAAGAAAGAACTAAATATAAAAGGTTAGATGATGAAATTATTTAATTTGAAGAATTTTTATAAACTAAATAAAAGTTATTATCTTATCACTCAATGTCATCTTATTAAAAAGAATCAAACATTTTATTAATTTTCATAATCATAGATAAATATGTGAATTTTTATTGAAATTTCTAATTCAATCTACATAAAAATATCAATTATTTTACTTGTCATCAACTAAGAAGATATTTATTTAACTTGCCATTTACTAAAAAGATATTTTACTTTTACATATGTAATAAAATAATAAATTAACTTTCATAAAAAAATTATGAATTTGGTATATAATGGAAAAATGAGTTTCAAATTGAAAAATTGAATTGAAATTTACTATTTGAAAAACTTCAACCCAACTCATCCACCAATCTAGCCCACTCACATGCCTCAACACAAACCTTTTTCAGCCTTTTGTGCTTTTTAGAAAATACAATATAAGTTTTTTTAACAAATATTAATATTTTATTGTAAAACTTTAGATGGGAAAATGACAAACTTATAATTATTTATAATGATTCTATCATATTATATATATATATATATATATAGATTACTTGATGATTACTTTGCAAATATACAATTTGTAACTTGTAAACAGGGACGGAGCTAGAATTTTGTTTCAAGATGATCAAAACTATCTATTAAATAAATTTTTATAATCCAAGGGGGCAAACCCTTATAAATAATTGATAATAATGAAAAATATCATAAAAACTTACATATAAAAATAACAAATTTGAAAGTTCAAGGGGGACTATTGCCCCCGCACCCCCTAAATCCATCCCGCTTGTAAATATAGGTTATACATGATGTAATATACATCTCATATGATGATTATTCATGTACTGAGCCAAGTGTCTTTTATTTTTGCTCTCAAGTTTCCATGAGTTTTTGCCATATTACAATACAGGATCGATCTGATTGCCCCATTATGAGTATCGTTCCATAGCTCTTTGAGTCTACTGCATTCAAGACTATGAGCAATATTTATAATTGATGTACAAAGAAATCCAATTAAGTGTAAACAACTGTTTTGTTAGTAAAATTTCACTAATGTCAAACATTATGACACTAATAAAGTATATTAATCTAGGCACTTGACTAGAAGATGGCCTATACAACCAAATTTAGATAAGAAAAAAATGAGACATCACACAGAGATGAACATGGTATGAAGAAGAATCAAGACAAGCACAAAAACACATGTACATCACATATACATAACCTTGTAAAGCAACAAGTTTCCCAAAGGTTTGTGAATAGCCTAATATACATATTATTGTTCCACTATAGAACATCCAACACCATCAACATAAAGAGAAACAGAAAAACAAATGCACGTCGAAACATGAGTCAAGACAAAGCCTTTCTAGTCAGATAACATGTTTATGTCTATGGTGGAAGTGCAAAGAAACCCGACAATGGCATTTATATTCTCTCAACACATAACAATCTGGTAGCGGGTTCAAAACGACCTTGCATTGCCATACGTTCAGAGACATCAGCCAAAGACTTGAGGTTGCAGTTGATCAGAGCTTTCACAAAGTAGCATGTCTCTTCTTGAGTATTCCCTTCAGGCACATCCACCACAAACGATTCGATAACTTGTGTTCCTGATCTCCCATCGATTATCTCGGGATGAACTGTGATTATTGATGAGTAGTTCTGCAAGATCAGGATAATACCATTGGTTTCTTGTTTTAACCATAAAAACTTACAATCACCGAGAAATTTGAGTTCACAATTCAAACAAAAGGCCAAGACTGAGGTTCTCATTCGTTGTTTGTTATTCTAACTAGCATTGAACCATTTTGTCCACTCAGAATATGCACGAAAAGATGGAACAAAGTTGTTACCTTTAGTCTATGATCACCGCCAACAAATTTGACTCCAAGAATGTGTTCCTGGTCATCAAGCAGTTCCAATCTCTCGGTGCTCGTTGTGGCAGGAAGGCCTGACTTTACATTGACTTCTCTAACACTTCCGATCTTCAGATCACCCTGCACGATGCACTGGCTAACAAAGGGCTTGTACTTTTGTGGTTGATCGAATCTCCTAACCAACGACCACACCTAAACAACATAGAAAGTAAAATCGATATCAAATTCGATGTGAAGCCCTCTAGATATTAGTTGAAACTGCATCGATTTACACTCTCATTCTCGAGTACTTCAATGTTGCAGAATCTCAGTTGTGCATAAGACTTAATACTGAAATGGAGAAAGGTATATTGGCATAATATTTTCCCCCTTTTCATATCAATTGTCAATTCAGCTATCAATTCCTAATTTTTAGGGATTCGATGAAATTAAAATTTTCAGCTTTTCACATATTACCTGGGGGAAGGGGAAAAAAAAAAAACAATCTGATTCAATTTGCCCTAAATTCAACATTTTACAACTCAAATCCCACCAAAATCAAATCAAAGTCAAATTCTCATATTAATCGAGCAAAGATCAAATAAAAAACACTGAAACCAATTGAATTTAACCACAATATTCACATGATTCCGATAAAATCCAAAAGCAAAACTGAAAACAAACAGAATTCAGGGGAAAAGTAAAACCATATGAAGAGAGAGAAGGAGAGATTACAATGTCAACAGGAGCTTTGATGTGCTTTACAACAGAAGAAGAACACTGGTGCTCACTAGGCTGATGCCTGTGGTATTTACATCTGTACTGTGCCTCCATTTTTTTTTTTCCTTTTTTTCCTCGAAAAAAACTGAAACTCGCAAAAACCTTAGTCGATTATTCTATATCTAAACACACCAGTTTTTCTATATTCAGCAACAAAAACTTGCAGGTGAAAATTGACTATTCTCTCTCTCTCTAACTCTCTCTCTCTCTCTCTCTCTGAGTGGTTGATTTACAATGAAGAAGTGAAGTGCATGCATCTATGTGTGTGAACATTCATTTAAGGTGAATGTCTTTGTCAGCATGCACCGACCCGGCCCACCTATGAATGACCAAAGGCCCTTTTAGGCCCAGTTATCTCACATCATTCATATTTAACAAACTTATCTCTTTCATTTCTTTTAATTCAACCATTGACAATGTGGTTATACTATGACTCTTGATCTTGGTAATTGATTTTGTGACATATCATTATCTCGTTTTTTGTTGGAACTTTGGTTGATGGATGGATATTCATTAATAAGCACCAATAATACCTAGTTACTTTATAAATTTCATGATCTGAATATTTTATTTTATTTTATGTAAAGATTTGTTGTTGAATATATTGTGAGATAGGTTGATTTTCACATACTTTTATGGAAATCCCATCATCATTAAGTCGTGTCCAAGCATTTTCATTTATTTTTTCCCCTAATCCGACTTTGTTTGATACCAATCAAACTTTCTCTCAGTATTGAGTCATAATCGTCTGCTTAACATATTTTACAACATTGTTATGAGATCTCAGTATAATATATGAAATACAACTTCGTTGTAACTTGACAAACAATATTTCACAATATGTAGTATCATCCATTAGAATCGAAACAAGATTGTAGTATTTTGTCCCTTTTACTCACATGAGTAGTTATACTCAAAAGAAAACTACAAAGATATGAAACTACACTGATGCCAAACCAAAGCAAATGCCAAAACCAAGCATTGGGACAAAGGTTGAGGATAAGGAATCAACAACCACAAATGATATTCATAGATGGAATAATTGAATCAAATGCTTCTTGAAAGGCCTCTTTGTGTGTCTTAGTTCTGTTTTTTTTTTTTTCTTTTGGCCAATCACATACTCATATCAAGAATGTTAGGTTTCACTTGTCTTGGGCAAAGCTTTTATATTCATGGGACCCTAAGTTGCTTTTTTCCTTGGTAGTATTTGTTATTGCAATTCTTGTTTCTCCTAATCACATGGTTTGTCATGTATGTAAGAGATTGTTTTGCTGCAACTTGGGAGATTATTTCACCTGCTCAGTTGGGGCCATTGCCACACCCACTTTCAACTTAATTACAATGAACATATAAATTTATATTTATGCTGGGATGATAATTAATCTTCTATTATATTAGATTAATTGTTTATATTAGATATCATGTTATTTGGAGCTGGACATGGTAAAATAAGTTTGATGAGGCATGTGTGTTTAAATAATTAATAATTTACATTTATAATTTATTAAGTTTGATTAGATTAGGAGACCTGTAAGCCATAAATAAAATCGTTTGATTAATTTCAAATATAATAAATAAGTTAAAGATAAATTATAGAAAAGTTCAATTTTGTTCAATCACAACCTAAACTTATGCAATAGTAACTTTTCGTCAGACTTTGCATCACAATTGAACAATGCTACACATAAATGCATCATTTAACAGTCGATAATCTCCATGACGAGAATATGTATATATATACATATATTATTATATTAGTAATTAAAAAAGAGATATTTGAAAAAAATTAAGGATAATTTCTAATGCTAACAGAAAGTTCTTTGCCTATATTTAGATAAATTTTTCATGGCATGATGATAAGTTGTACTTCTATATGGCAAAATATGGATATACATTTGTTGGCTTATTCTTAACACATGCAACACATATCATATAATTGCATGCAGTTTTAAGTGTGTTGTTTCTACAAATAGTTAATGAGCCTATTCCTAAACAAAGAAGATGAATGAAAAATGAAGTGTGTGGCTTAAATTGTTTGTTTAAAAATCCCTTCCAATTTAGATAGATAACATTTTAGTTGAACAAATTAGTACTTAGATATTGACTTTTAACATAGGATGCATGTAATGGAGTTAACTAAAAGAGCTCCTTAAAATTATCTAATTGAGTAATGGCCCAATGGGCAAGTTTATTGGTTTAGAGCAAAACACCATCCACATCATAGCATTAGCATAGATGTAAAGGGATACAATCATATTTTCAAAAATCTATTTCTAAAGTACACAAAAAAATATTCTGTTTTGTAATTATTGGTAGCTATGGCCATTATCTCGGGATATTAAAAGTTAAGGTGAAAGATTTAGTTTAAGTAAAAGTAAATGTCATGATGTTTAAAATGATGTAACATAAAGTGAAATGTACTAATAAGAGACATAAATATATAGTATAAGACAAATTAGGTCTATCGCTATATTTATTCTTGCAAAAAATTACTTCCTCCTAAAAATTTTATTCTGATTTCATGATTTAAACACATAATATTATAAACATTTTTATAAGTTATATAAAAGATTAAAGGGACAAACTATACACACCCCATTTAATCCTAAACACACCCCAATTAAATAAGTTAAAATTAAAATATTTACACAATTACCAATTTACCCTTACTAACCCTATTATTTAAAAAATTCATAACATAAATAATACCTTACTACACACACCTAAATCCTACAATAACTAAACACACCCCATTCCATAACATATGTATCTATCACCTTCAAATTCATCATACTCAAACTTAGAGCAAGTTTTAAATTTCTTCCAAAAAAATCAAGAAAAATTATACTTATACACTAGTTGAACACACTTTGAAAGAAGAAGGAGCTCAAGATATGGACAATGTAAGTGTTTAAATGTGTTTCTACCGATCGTTTTTTTCGTAAACTTCGCCAAAAAAAAAGGGTTCGCGACTTTCGTTCGGCAAGCACAGGCCGAACGTTGTGAAGAGTGTTCGGCAATACGCCGAACATAGTTAAGAATGTTCGGCCGTCTGCCGAACATTATGTGGATCGTGCGGCCTGGCCGAACAAGTTGATAGACGTTCGGCTTTCTCTGGCTAAACGCAGTGCATTTTGTTCGATTTTTGGTTGCCGAACATTATCTGTTTTTTCATGTGAAATATAAATCGACGATCTTAATTGTTATCTTGCTGTGAATTTATTTACTTATGCATATCGTGATGTGAATATATATATATATATACTTATGCATGTTATATATTGATAGGAAAACAATTGTAGTGGAGCTCAACTTAACATGTGTAATGAACCCGATGATGGCAATGATATGAATGCAATGTATGAGGCCATCGATTTCACGGATGAGTTTGTGACTAATCAAATTTTTGAAAGTCGAGAAGCAATGATTTGTTGGGCAACTCAACTTGGTATCCGTCTACACATGGTAATATTGGTTAGACGCTCTGATAGTGGATCGAGTGGTAGACGAGCAAGAGTGTTTTTGGGTTGTGAGCGTGGTGACACGTACCGTCCACCCAAAAAGAGACTTACCAATACACATGGGGAACAAAAGCCGGTAAAGGAACGACACACTGGCACCAAGAAACAAAAGACGGTACTGGTTCTTCAACTGGTACTTCTTGTGCTACACGTCTTCTTCTATTAGATGCAGTAGGCCGTTTCCTTCGATACACTACTACAATAGAAACACGTAAGGATAAATCTACAAGATACGCCAATTTAAATAACACAAGTTATCAAAGTTTGATAAAAAAAAACGTGGAACAAAGCGTTCGGCGGTAGGCCGAACATCTTTGAACCTCGTTCGGCAGGTGGTCGAACACCAACAGATGGGTTCGGCAGGCGGCCGAACATTTATATACCCGTTCGGCCTGCTGCCGAACATTACATAATCTGTTCGGCGTGTGGCCGCACACTCTGTGTTCTGTTCGGCTGGTGGCCGAACACACCATGAAATGTTCGGCCAACTAGGGCCGAACATACCCAGAATTTCTAACATACGGGATTCGATATTTGAAGTCCAAATTCAACTCAAATTTCATCAAATCGAACACATAAACTATCTAAACCCTAAACCCATAACCCAAATATGATTTCTACACAAATTTCATACAATTTCTCCCACATTAAACATAATATATGACAAATTTGTTGAAAAATTTAAAAAACACATACTTGGTGAATTTTGTTGTTCATTGGGATCCATGGGAAGAAGTACACTTGGATTGATCGAACTCCTTCACACCCGTTCGATTACACGCCGTACACACTATCAAATGTTCGGTAGCCTTTGAGTCCAAATTGGATCTTCCTCTTCTTCAAATTTTTCGAACTCGTTTCCAAAGTGTGGAGCAAGAGAGAAGATGGGGCGTGTGAGGGATTTGGGTGGTGTGGGGTGTATAAAGTATTTGATTATTTAGTTTTTATTTTATTTCATAAAGGGTATAATTGTAATGTTGTGGGGTGTGTTTAGAAATTGTGGAAATGTTTTGATTTAATTGTGGGTGTGTTTAGTAATTGAGGTGTATTTAGGATTAAATGGGGTGTGTATAGTTTGTCCCAAGATTAAAATGCAACAAAGGACACATATTCACACCATGATTGTTCAAGAAACTATAAATGTTGCAACCATATTGTAGGCTATGTGAAAACGTGTCACCATGTCACATACAAACTTCCAAATTTCTCTCACGTGGATGAAGAATCTTTTTCTTAGTGATGTTATGTCCACTTTCCAAAAAACAATGTTTAATTTTGTTTTTAAAAAAACCTCACTTGTAAAAGCAACAAGGATATGATCTCTTCCTATTGGTGGGCCAACAAAGAAGCACTCGAGAATCCCATATATAAAATAAATATATTATATAGCTTAAAAGATTTTTAAAAAAATTCCTCGATTAAATATAAAATCTATGTGAAATTTGAGAGTTCCAATTTAATATTGAATAAATTTTATGTGAGAAAGTCTCACGAATCATTTCATATGTGACGGGTCAATGACTCACGCTTCACAATTAATATACAAATTTGTAGATATGAATTTGATTAATGAGTAAAAATGATTCGTCTCACGAAAATTACCCGTGGGACCATCTCATATGAGCTCTTGTGTTTCTTCATATATGCTCTTGTGTTTCTTATGTCTCCTCTGTGTTGTGTGGTCCCACACTCCAACTGGATGGGCAATCAGGATCCTTTATTCCAAACCGTGTTTTATCTGGTGTTCCAATATAATCCTCACACGATACATGTAAAAGATGACATCACCAATATGCACTTGTCATCTAATTAAAATAATGAAACATAAGATAGAATACGGTCTTGGAATATAGGATCCAATTCCGTGGATGGGGGCACTAACTTGCGAAACTGCTATCTTTACAAGCCCTATGGTTGGATAAAATCGATAAAGCTCTGTTTTTTTTCTTTTTCTTTTTTTGGGTTTGTGTCGACACTTTTGATACATTTTATAATAATAATAACAATAATAAAAATTTCTTCCCGCAATTAGTTTTGTGAAATGTAGCAACTCAAAATCTACTTATGAAAAAGAGCTTGGATTGTAAGTATTGAGACTCTGTCTTATACATTTATATATATATATATATATATATATATATAGTTCTAATATCATACCAACCGCTCACGTTAGATATTCAGTAAATCAATTAATTTCATTTTTTATAGAATTAGGAGACACGATCATTGCATGTTAGGCTCGTTAGATTGGGCATATTAAGAGTTGTCAACTGTAGATATTTTAACATTTTCTTTTATATATATTTATATAAGATTGTTGTGTACAAATTTTAATTCGTGTAGTGCAAATTTCAATTGATGAGATAAATTCAAATTAAAAAAAAAAAAAAAAGCTTGATTATATATTTGTCTTATATGTCAAATTAATAACGACCAAGGAATGTGGAATTTGCAGTAGATGCACCTATAATGTAACATCCATCAATCTTCCAACTAAAGATAGATAGAAAAGAAAGAAAAAAATCTCTAAGGGGTGAACTTGTTATGTATTTTTATTTGAATTTACTCATTTTTTTATTGATATCATATTATGGGATAGTTCTATAGTACACCAGGTGTATTAATACACCAAACTCTCCACTCATTTTCAGTCATCAGATCTGAGATCATTAAGGTCAAAGTCAATTATGATCTCAGATCTAATGACTGAAAATGATGGAGACTCTAGTGTATTAATACACCCGGTGTACTACAGAAGGACCCAATATTATGTTATCATTTTTCAACTTTTAATGTAGTAATAGTTTGACAATTTGACATGATTTATTTGGTAAATTTATCAAATTTTGAGTGTTTTTTCTTTTCTTTTCTTTAATAGAGTCTTGGACGATATAATGGATTCATAGCTTTTTAAAATTGGGCCAATGGAAATATTAGGTTCGACACAAACACCCATTTAATCATAGGCTTGACCATAACTTGGGCCTTATTTTATGGACTTCTCTAGGCTTTTAGAATACATTGGGCTAAATGGATAGGGCCTAATTACAGTCCAAATTCAAAATATGTGATGTTTCAGGAGAATAAATAATCGAATATATATTTTGGGTAACATTGCCATATTTAGTTATTTACCATATAAGATAAGGGGTCATTGGATATCGTAAATAAACTTCCAATTAAAACCCAATATGGTTTATAGAAGAATAACAAAACTCGCGTGCAACCGTCGCACATGCGACGGAATTCCAGATCACATACTTATAGTTGAAAAAGATATACTTATGAGTGTAAAAGACATACTTTTAAAACTCATGTTTATACCTGTAAAAATATACTTATAAAACACATACTTATAGCTGAAAAACACATACTTATACCTATAAAAGACATACTTGAATTTGGTCGCATGTGAGACAGTCTCACAAGAGACCAACTCATAGAAGAATAGCATGCAAGATTTAGTAAATGTGGTTTATCTTAAATATGGAAGATCAAACCCAATATGATTTTATGTTAATAATTATTCCATATTAGTGGGTAAGAAATTAGGAGGAAAAAATAATAGCAACAATAGTTGAAAAATTATTATTAATAACAATAACAATAATTTTATTAAAAAAATTATTTATAGGTGTGTTAGAAAATTAGGAAATCAGATTTTTTGACTTACCATTTACATGTCAAGAACATTCATTTTCCAATAATAATAACAACAACAATAAAAGTTATTAAAACAATACTTAAAAAGAAAATATTAGGATTAGTATTCAACGATGAAAGTTTTTTATCGTGAACACAACACGTGTTAACACAGTTGCTTCTTTAATTACTTGCTATGTTTAAAAATCGCATCACATATAAATCCATCTCATGCATGATGTGATTATATTTATAAATGCTGCACCTCATGCTATGGTACGATGCTATTGATACGCAAGCTACATAGATTAATAAAAATAAAATACAAAATCATAACATAAGATAAACTAGAAAATCCAAACAAGATGATATGTTTAAGATTAAACAGCTTCAACATTTTGTAATTGAACTAAGTGCAGTAGTGAAGGAGAACAAACTTCCCGATAATAGTTTGTCACCTGAAACAAATTCACATATACCAAAAGTTGATATAAATCAGTAGTTATGAGTTAAAAAACACAATTTGGGTATTATTATTCAATATTCATGATAGTTATAGCAGTACACCAGTTGTACAGATCTCAATCGGGCTGCAGCCCTCGCACGCCTCTTTACTTTTTTGCGTGTTTTGGTCGTTACCTTCATGTTATGTTAGTGTTACATTCGTGTTATATTAGTGTTACCTTCGTGTTATGTTAGCATTATCTTATTTCCAAATTTCATACCCTTAGTTTAAAACTATTGAATTAAAATAACACGAATGTAACACTAATATAACATGAATGTAACACTAACATAACATGAAGGTAAAAACAACGTTAATCATACCTTTATGTTGTGTTAGTGTTACTTTTGTGTTATGTTAGTGTTACCTCATTTCCAGATTTCATACCCTTAGTTTAAAACTATTGAATTAAAATAACACGAAGGTGACATGAAGGTAACACTAACATAACATGAAGAGCATAACATGAAGGTAACACTAACATAACATTGAATGTAACACTAACATAACATTAAGGTATACTACCTTGAACGAATCTTGGTGGGTTTGAACGCACTCACCAAGCGCGTGGAGCGGGTCAACCCGGATGCATGGATTTGCACAAAATATTTTGTCAAATATTGAAATGTCATTGTAGTGCAAGCTTCAATCATTCTTTTTATATTCATTCCAGATAAGAATCAACTTTCAACTTTTTCATGGGTTTTGGACAATAATACAACGGAGGGTAAATCAATTAGAAAATGAAAGATAAGTTTTGTAACTCTTTTTGCTAATATTCCATACAATTCAATCAAATAATAAAAACAAGGGTTAACATATAGATTGCAAACCAGACTAGTAGAATTGCTACTTCATTTTTTGTAAAAAATGTGCCTATATAACACATACGCAGACTTCATACGAGGGTTACATTAAATAACAAAATTACAAGAGTACATCTATGTTTTCAACGTGTGGGCCACGTGTTCACGTTTTCACCAGTAAATGGATTCGAAATTGTAATTTGATAAATTTTAATAGTTCATGTTGTAATTCGTTAAACAAAGTTTATATTGGAGAAAAAAAGAAACCAACAGTTTGGATTGTGTTTTTTGCATTTAACCCTTAAAACAACATGAAAGTAATAACATAAGCACTAATTTAATATAGAGATATCCAAAATTCAACAAACCAACATAAAAATGATGAGTAAGTCTCATATGAAATCGTCTCACGAATCATTTTATGTGAGACGGGTAAAACCCATAACCCACACTTCCTAACTCATATATAAATTTGTAAATATAAGTCTGGTTGATGGGTAAAAAAGACCAGTCTCACAAAATCATCTGTAAGATCGTCTCACATAAATTTTTGTAAAATATGATTGAATATTGATAAGAAAAATGATAAAATGAGTTTAGGGATAAATTTGTGAGTACAGGACCAGGCCCAAAAGACCACAGCCGTATTAGGGCTTTGTCAATACTTATTTATCAAGAAAATTAATTAGGAGATTTAACACTAATTATAAAGTAACTAAAAATAATTATATTTCTAAGAGAAATAATATTGTTTCCATTATAATCCATTTCTCAACTGAACTTTCCTTTCCCATAAACTATTCTCATCATCATTTCACAAAATTTGTCCCCCTATTTTCACACACAAAACACACATTCAAAATCAAATCAAATCAATTTCCTCAAAGCGTCAAACAAATTTCAATATATATTTTTATTTTTCAAGAAATCCCAGTTTCTACACACAGTTCACACACTCCCCCCCCCCCCCCCCCCCCCAAAACTTCAATGGCGGAACAGAAATTAATATACCAATCATTTCATATGGGTTGTTCCATAATTTGACGATCCTATACCGTTCTTTCCTCTCTAGTTTCTTGTATGTTAAGGATAATTGTATCTTTTTTCTGTTTTTTCGTTGGCATTGTGGGAGTTTTTCTGAATTTGGGTTTCAATTAGGGTTTTATTTCGGATAACTTGATCAACTGAATCTTCTTTGTTTTCGGGGATTGGAAAGTTCGGTATAGATGTTTCGAGTAATTTGTTTTCGAATTTATTCATTTTTTTCTAAGCATGTAGTATCGCTATCGTTGAGTTGACGCTTGTTTAACCGCCTTTTTTCCGCTTTAGGGTTCGATATAGAGGCATAGTACCTTGTATGTTGTGGAAGAGAATTGCCTTTCTTTGCTGTCTACTACATTTCTGTGGGTGGTTCTGACGAAAGGTTGGATTATTTATTGGAAAGAGGAAAAAAAATTGTGTTGTTGTAGCTTGAGCAGTGGTTTGAAAAAGGTACTAGTGTATGGGAGAAAATGAGGGAGGGGCCGAGCCAGGTGAGCCATTGCCAAATGGGCTCTTACCCGGGGCTGGCCCTGTTATACGGGCCCTTGATACGGAGAGGTGGTTGAAAGCAGAGCAGCGGACTGCAGAGCTCATAGCCTGCATTCAGCCCAACCAGCTTTCCGAGGAGCGTAGGATCGCTGTTGCTGAGTATGTGCAGCGGCTCATCATGAAATGCTTTCCTTGTCAGGTTGTTACAATGATTGCAGGTTTCTGTTTGATAGGCTTGAAACTGAAATGCTGTTTCTTTTAGATAGAAGTATATAATGCGGTTGAACACGTGTTTTTATCCACGTCACATTGGGTTTGATATATAAATGTAATCATTCTGGAATGTTGTTTGTGTGATATGTTTATATCTGGTGTATCTTCAGTATGCCAGTTTCAAATATATATGTATGGTGGAAAAAATATTCGTGGACTTAGGAATTTATGTTGATTTAAAGCATTGGCTTTTAGTCAAATTTATGTGATCTAGAACTAGAATACGGTAGCAAGTGAGTCTGTGGTGACTGTGTAAGATACTGATTTTAAGTTGAATACTCGATCCTATTGGGTGGCGCTCTGATAAAAAAGACAAACTTAACTAGAATTCAGCATGATGAACTCATGACAATCATTGGGATGCTGAAATTTATGTCGAACTTCTGATTCAATAAGGCTTCACTGAGATAGGAAATATATTTGTTATCGAGAAATGACTGGTATTAGACATTATGGAACTCTGGGTGATTTACATGTCCATGAGGGTCATCCAATGGTCTACAAAATTGTTTCAATTACGATTATAGCTGATTTTTTTTTGAAAATGTTCTTTGTCTGCTCTATTGCTATTCACACTGCTTCCTTATTTGAAGACTTGTTTGACCATTTATGCATTGCCTCAGGTTTCTACCTTTGGTTCTGTTCCCTTGAAGACTTATCTACCCGATGGAGACATTGATTTGACTGCTTTCAGTCAGAATCAGAATTTGAGAGATACATGGGCCAATCAGGTCCGAGATATGCTACAAAGTGAGGAGAACAATGAACATGCTCAATTTCGTGTGAAGGAGGTTCAGTATATTCAAGCAGAGGTATGACCTCTTTTTAATCTTAAGTTTCCGTAATAGTTTTCACTGTCTTCTTACTTAATTATCAAATTCTTCCCTTATCTGCATTTTTTCATAAATCTCCAAGTCTTGTGTGGTTTCCATTTTAATGAATTCTGTGAATATCCTGGTTAGAAATAGATTTGTGTGCTTTAGTTCATTAGCTGACATTTGTCTTGACCAATGTACTCTCGGTGGTTTTGTTCCTTCAGTGAATCCACTTGTACAATGCTTTTTTTTTTTTTTTTGTTGGCGTTAATCCAATGGCTTTTTGGCTATTAGTGTCACTCAGTAGATGCCACTCTGGTAAAGACCCTAAACAAAATCCAACTGGATGTTATCAGTTTTACAATTCTTTACCTTTCACATGGGCATTGTAAATT
Source organism: Scutellaria baicalensis (assembly GCA_005771605.1). NCBI lineage: Eukaryota > Viridiplantae > Streptophyta > Magnoliopsida > Lamiales > Lamiaceae > Scutellaria > Scutellaria baicalensis. Next base: position 27,134,503 of record CM016726.1, read on the forward strand.
ATTTTCTTTGGAAGCTTGTAATAATGGCACCATTATGAGGACCCATTATGATTAGGTTGTCGTGCACTTCCTATTCCGTGGGTTTGAAAGTATCGATATTTCCTGGATGTCCTTTTGTATCTTTATGGTTTTGCCTTGGTTACTGATCTATGCCTGGATGGGGGTGGATATTGGATGACATTCTCCTTAATTTTCTTGATGAATTGATGCCATTTGATGCATAAGTTTTCAGTTTGAGTAGTGGGACCAATTTGGTATGTGGCATATGAAGACAAATGAGTTCTATATTAGATAGAAGGTTTTATAAGATGTAATTACTTGTTGAATGTTAGTGGTTAAGTACTTAAGTTGCTTATTGCTACTCTGTACTGATAAATAACTTCTGTTTGGTTTCTCTATCTTTTCTATCTCAGGTGAAGATTATTAAATGTCTTGTGGAAAACATTGTGGTGGACATATCTTTTAATCAAGTTGGTGGGTTGTGTACGCTTTGCTTCCTTGACGAGGTGTGTGGTTTCATATTCAGTAGTTAATTTGATGCAATATGAGCTTTCATGGTATTCATGGATCCAGAATACAAATAATTTGTTGTCTGACCAAAGCTTTCCATGTTTGGTTACTCAGGTCGATATTCTGATAAATCAGAATCATCTGTTTAAGCGAAGTATCATATTGATAAAAGCATGGTGCTATTATGAAAGCCGCATATTGGGTGCTCATCATGGACTCATATCTACTTATGCGCTAGAGACTCTAGTTCTTTACATCTTTCACGTGTTTAACAATTCCTTTCATGGACCACTGGAGGTTACTTCATTTTTATGTTTGTGTATGTCCAAGTTGTTTTCTTTCTTGATTGTTCTTCTGAAGCACTTATGTAACACTTGCAGGTCTTATATCGTTTTCTGGAGTTCTTTAGCAATTTTGACTGGGACAATTTTTGTGTCAGCTTATGGGGACCTGTACCCATTAGTTCCCTGCCCGATGTAACCGGTATTATGGTTATCAGAATTTCTCTATCAAGAAATGCATGGCTGTATACTTTTTGCATTCCTTGATTTTCAATATTTCATTTGCCAATTTTGCAGCGGAGCCTCCGAGGAAGGACAGTGGAGAATTGCTACTTAGCAAGTTGTTTCTTGACGCTTGTAGCTATGTCTATGCTGTTTTCCCTGGTGGCCAGGAAAATAATGGACAGCAATTTGTTTCCAAACATTTTAATGTAATTGATCCCTTACGTGTGAGCAACAACCTGGGACGTAGTGTTAGTAAAGGTAAGCTGGCTGAGTTTTTTCCGTCTTCATTTGAGGTTTAATTTTCTCAAGATTGATGTTCTCATCTTTGTTCTTGTAACTCTGACCTGCATGTGCATGCTCCATCCTTTTCATTTGGTATGGTTACATTTATTTTAGTTAGAATAATTAGGGGAAATTACAAGAAAAATATGTGAGGTTTATTAAATATCCAAACATAACCCAGTTATCTTTCAGATTACAAATACTCTCTCTAACAATATTTAAGCCAAACTTATGGAATTTGGAAAAATTGAACAGTGCATTTTATTATACTTTTTCAATATTTTTATGTTTTTTTTTTTTTTTTTCACTTTTTAAAGTAACTCATAATGTGTTATCAACGATAAATTATAGTTACTCAGAGAAGAATGTTTTGAAATATATTTTATTTTAATTTTTAACATAACTATGAAATTGATAACATACAAATTTTACGACTTTTATCAATGCAAATTAGAAGCCTGTATTATTGGTAAGCACATGTTATTCATTTCCCTGATATCATTATTTCTAGTCATGGAAATGTTTATGTTCTCTGTTTTTCAGGTAATTTTTTTCGAATACGAAGTGCATTTGCTTTTGGAGCTAAAAAACTCGCAAGATTACTTGAATGTCCGAAAGAAAATGTGATTTTTGAAGTCAATCAGTTCTTTATGAATACATGGGAAAGGCATGGAAGTGGTAATCGGCCTGATGCTCCAGGGGTTGATTCACGGTGTTTGAGATTACCAACTCCAGATAGACCTCATGAAGTTTTGAATTCCAATAATGGCATCAGCAGGGAAAAGGTAAAAGAGAAGTCTGATGCTCATGGATCGGAAGTTGAGGGTACTCATAACCATGGTGTTCCCTATCAACATTGTAAAAACTTATCTAGAATGATTCCAATGGCAAGTGAATTATCTTCACCTTCTTGCACACATAGCTTAAAAAGTCAATTCAATTTGAATAGCTTACGAGTCCCTGACCTAATCGGAAGAGATACTGTCCCTGATCAGGTTGTATCTAATGATAAGATTCAGAGAGATTCTAATGCAGATCATTCAGCCAATGACACCCAGGGAAGGCTTCTTTTTGCCCGAACACACTCCAGTCCTGAATTGACTGATAGCTATAGTGATGTCTCATCTCAAGTACAAAATAACAGACACGGAGGAAGTGCAGATGTCCATGGTACATATTCTAGGCTGGATACTGGTAATAGGAGGAAAAATCCTGGTTCAGAAAGTTTGGTAAGCCATAGCAGTCATTTCCCAGATGAAGATACAGTTGCTAGGCACATTTCATCCCAGCAATGTCTTGATGCCAATGACTCGAATAGTGTTTCGAATAACTATCACAGAGATTTGGGCTTGAATGCCTTAAATGAAGAGTTACCAACTTCCTCTGGAGCACAACTGATGCACCAGGAAGAACAAGATATCGCGAACATGATGGCATCTGCTTCACTTCAAGGGTTCAATGGCCAAGTTCATCTTCCATTCAATCTAACGCCAGGTCATCTACCTTACTCTATCCCACCATCCTTTCTTGCTTCTATGGGATATACTCAACGGAATTTTCCAGGATTCGTCCCTACTAATATTTCTTTGATGGATCCATCATTCACACATATGCAATTTCCTCACGGTTTGGTTTCACCCCAAATGACTCATTACTTCCCTGGCCTTGGGCTGAATCCGTCTGATGATTCAGTTGAGCGAGGCAATGAAAACATTTGTCGAGTGGACTCTGGAGAGTCCGAGATTGACCTTTGGCAAGAGCAAGAAGCCAACTCTTCTAGTGGGTATGATCCTGAGAATGGACATTTAGGGACAGTCCAATCTGATGATAAACCACCAGCGTTGCTCTCTGGTTTAAAATATGTTCCTCCACCATCTCGAGTAAGCAGCTCTAGCAGTGCTTCGAGAGTTCAGCAGAGGCATTCGAGGGAAAAACCTGGAGCCATGAGAGAAAATATTGATAGTTCCTCAATGCAGGATAATAGAAGTAGTGAGGTTTATGCAGAAGAAAAGTCTAGCAGTTCAAAGCTCTCATCTGCCGCTTGCAGTAACTCTTTGAGAAGTAGAACTTCTTCAGAGAGCTCCTGGGATGGATCATCTGTGACGGCACCTAAATCTACAAAAGAAAAAAGGGGAAAGAAAATACTTTCTACAGATCTAAGTGTCAGCCATGGAAAAGGCAAAACTATGTCTGAGCATGTGTCGAATGATACAGATGATGATGATCAGGAGTGGGGTTCATTATCAAGTATGGGGACTGAAACCAATGAAAGGAACCCTGGCCATGAGTCAGATGCTCCTTTGCATGTTTCTAGGCACCATGTTCCTGGCTTTGAAGTTGCTCAGACTAGTGGATCTGACTCAATGATGCCTTTTGCGCCAATGTTCATAGGTCCTGGCTCTGGGCAGAGAATGAACGAGAATTCTGGGCTGATTGCATTCTATCCTACTGGGCCACCAATCCCTTTTTTAACAATGCTTCCAGTATATAATATTCCAGCAAAGACAGTTTCATCTGATGCATCAACTGGCCATTTTGAAGGTCATGAGTCCATGGATAACAGTGAGTCTGTGATGAATTTTATTTCCAGGGGGTCTGATCAGTCAGAGGAGTTAAACTCCTCAAGTTCGTTAAGGGGAATATCAACCAATGAGACCTCCGACGAGCAGAAGGCAGACATTCTTAATAGTGACTTTGCTAGCCATTTGCAAAGCCTGCAATTTGGAAGGGTCTGTCAAAATCCACGGTACCAAGGGCCTTTATTATATCCTTCACCTGTTGCAATTCCACCTACCGATTTCCATGGTCGACTTCCATATGATAACCCAGGTAGGCCACTTTCAACCAATACAAACGTCTTCTCGCAGCTTGTGACAAATTATGGCCAGCGTCTGGTTCCTGTTGCTCCCCTTCAGTCAGTTTCGAGTAGACATCCCAATATATATCAAAGCTACATGGATGATATGCCAAGATATCGTGGCGGGACTGGAACTTACCTGCCTAATCCTGTAAAAACACTCCTTATAATGAATTTTTTATTTTCTGCTTTGCATATACTTTTTCTCCTAGAATGTCTCGATGAGTATTTTACTACTATTGGAAATTAATTATAAACATTTTATTGTTGCTTCATAAAAATCAGGTGTGGTGTTTGGCGAGTTGGTAATTATTCTAGGTTTGTGTTAATATGTCTGTCAAACAATGTTCATGCTACCATTCATAACAGTATTTTAATATGAGCTTACTTAGCTGAAAGTTGATTAGATGTTACTCGTATCAACAACATAAAATTAAATTAGAACTTAAAGATATGGGATGGACTTTATAGATAGGTTCTGGTTCTGGTAAATGTCTTTGGTCTGGCTTTGGCTGCTGCATGATCTTTTGTTTTTTCTTCTGAATTGTTTTGATCATGAAATTTAGCACTGTACATTTCGTATTTGATAATGTAACCTGTTTTCCTTTCATTGCTTCAGAAGATTCCTGTTAGGGAGCGTCACTCATCCGGTGGCAGAAGAGGAAACTATAACCATGACAGAAATGATAATTTCGGTGATAGAGATGGGAACTGGAATGCTAATTCCAAATCACGACCTGCTGCACGCAGTCATAGCCGTAACCAAACTGATAAATCAAATTCAAGGATGGATCGTTTCACTCATGGTGAGGGTCGAGGTGACCGATTATGGAACTCCTACAGGCACAACTCAATACCATCATACCAATCGCAGAATGGTCTGTTCCGCTCAAATGCTAGTCAAAATGGTCCTCAAAATGTGGCATACAACATGTACCATTTGGCATCAATGAATCCTAATGGAGTTTCTAATGGACCTTCTGTCCCACCAGTTATGATGCTGTATCCATTTGATAGTAATGCCACCTATGGTTCTCATAATGAACAGCTTGAGTTTGGTTCTCTGAGTTCAGTAGGCTTTCCAGATATAAATGAGCAATCAAAGTTAAATGATGGAACTCGAGCCAGGGCAGTTGAGAACCATAGATTTCATGGGAGCTCTGGGCACCGTTCTTCACCAGATCAACCATCTTCACCTAATCATCTGAGGTAATAGTTAGATAAATTTTCATGCCCATTTCTAGCTTAATTGTTATCACTCTGTTAACCCCAGAAGTCTGGATATATAATCACAGCTTAAGCAAACTAAAATAGCTAACAGATACCACACATTATAATGAAATGACTCTAATCTTGAAACTGGTGTACTAGAAAGCACAGGGTTCTTACTTGGGGGCCATCTTTTAAGATTTGTGTATCAATGGCTTCCCCTGTCTATATTTTGTATTGTAGTCGACACAAACCATTAAGCTGAGGAATGCCACTTGACACCTCAAAGTATACACATGGGTGTGAACTTTGCAGATTATCATTAATGACAAAAACATATGCAAGGAGGAGCTGAACTCCATAATTATATATGCAAGTGTTAGTCATGAATTCGGTAGATGAGGTTATATGAGGTGACAACTTATTTTTCGGGCTGGTTAGGGGCTATGAAGCATGTAGGTTGCTGTCCTGGATTATCCTATTACTACTCAGAAAATGTGTGATTAAAGTCTCTTTGCACCTTGTTCCATTATTTGCTATACTTTATTTTATACTTTTGAACATGAGGTGTTAAAACTGATAGTAGCTGTAATAAGCTTCACCTGTAAGGCTGTAATAAGATTTTGTGGTCTTTGCTTTAATCATCTAAGAAACATGATAGCTTGAGCTTTATATTATCTCTGGCTTTATGTGGATTGATATTTTGCTTGATTTTGGCATCTCACTGCCAAATTACAATATGGATATGCGATCTGGTTGTGGTTTTTCAATGTATGTAAAATGTGCCCTTGGATGACTATCTTTTGGAGTAGTTAGATTGAGGGAAACATTTTTCATCACCAGTAGAACCCAGTTTTTGCTAATTGAATTAGGGAGATGTGAAGAACTCTTTATCAGATATAACACTTCCGTAATAAGTCTAGCATGGACAGAAATTCGTGTTGTACTAGGTCCATGTGATTTGGATGCCACCCTACTCTCTCTCTATTCCCCCCCCCCCCCCCACACACCAAACCCTCCCTCTCCAGTGACTTGTATTCTATCCGTTGGCACTCTTTCTAGAACACTTGACCCATTTAGTCGAGGAATATTGATGTTTTTGCGTTGTAACAGGAGAGTTTGATATACAGCTATGGTCTGTAAGAAACAATCAGTTGAAGCACAAGGATATTCACTTTCTGATTTTGAAACGATGGTTAAGGTGGAATAGACTATATTTTGAAGTTTCCCAAATTTTGACCTGGTATACAGAATGCAGCTGGCTCGTAGTTCATGTTCTTATAGTTGTACTAAAAAATGATCTTCATTCGGCGCAGATCTTGTATGTTGAATAGGTAGCGAACTCTGACCATCACCCGCTCAACAAAGCTGGAAACAAGAGTAGTAGTTTCCAAGATTTTTTTACCTATTTTGTGGTCTCTTTTGTTAAGGCCCAAACACATTGTACTATCGGTGAGAGATCTAGAAGTAGAGTTTCAATTCATTACTGAGATTTTCTATTTCCTTTCTTTCTTTCATTTCACCGTAGTTTATTTGTAGAATTTTGAATTATAAATCCCTTTTTGTATTTACATCTGACACTTGGTCAGGATGTTTACTTTAGCAATTATGAATGGCAAAAAGATGAATTTAGATGTTAAGATCCTTTGCATTTTCATTCTGTAAATACTTTTACAGGATGAACGTGGCTGGACAAAGTCTATGAATTATGTCAATGGCTATTTCTCTGTTATGAGAATCTATTATGTTTCGAGAATTTAAGGTGTTACACAATTCCATTTTTTGTATTTTCGTAGAGGTCCCCCTTGGACCATCTCCAAGGCCACCTCAAACTCAAATATATTGAAAATGTCATCTCCAAATCTAGTGTCAAATTTGCCATTTATGAATAGTCACAAGTCAAATGTATTTTCTGTCTTTTTTATTATTTAATTTAGGATCATTTAGTTCTTTTTATGTTTTAATTACATGTATATTTATTGTATCAAGTATTTGTTATATAGTCATCAATAGTTTTAAATATTATGCTTAATATTATTTAATTTTAAATTTATCAGGTATTTCTTTTATTTACTAATTTCCACTTATTTCTTATTTATTTTATGTATTTGACTTTTTTTTCCTTTGACATGTACCATTATGGAATTTATTTTTTCTAAGCACTGCGTTGTGTTGTATAACTAAATAATTTTCTTTAGTATTAATATGTATTTGTGATGAATTTATAATATAATGTTGGTATTTCTAATAATAATTTATTTTATAAATATTTTTTTATAATCAAAATCGATCAAGTTAATTTTTTTATTAACTTAAAAAAAACATGATAAATTAGAAAATTCAAAAAAAAAAAATTAGAATATTGTAGATAATATTCTAAATTGAGTTCAAGTATTGGAGATGGTGACAAACTTGGTGGCAAAAACATGTTTTGAGTTTAATTTGAGTTGGAGATGGTCTTAGTAGAGCTATTTGTAGAACAGAAACAAAAATCATTCATCACATCCAGTGTCCACACAGAATAAAATGTGTAAAAATAAGTGTCTAAAAATAAAAGGTTCATAAAGTATTAAGCAAAATGTAGATTAAAAGGGAATGAATAAAAATTATTTGAAGCGTCTAGAACAGGAGTGAATTTACAACAGACACTCTACAAAATTGCTAAACGACACCGTTTGCCACTACGACATGAATTGGTGCCAACGAATACTGAAAAATATAACATAAGAATTTGTGTGGATATCTACTTAGACCTCAATCCAGGTATATTCTTGAGACCCATTTTTCCAAGGACCAGCTTTGGAATGGCTGGAGGGTTATCGAGCCCCATGCTTCGACTAAACTCGTTTGCAAGCTCTACGAGTCTATATTTGTCTCGACCAACATTCTTATTCGAGTTGTAGTAACCAAGCCATGCCTGGTACGCTGATTCTTTGCTCTTCATCTCTACATGGGATAGTGCACGTTCGACCTGTAAAAATACAAGAAACGGGATATTGCCTTAAGTACGTGCTCTCAGAGAAACAGCTAATTGTGGTGTTAAAAGGAACACAAATTATTCCGTGCTTACCTTCTTTTTGGTGTCTGGATCAACTACAGGTTCAGGTGCTTTTGAAATTGGCAAATCCTTCGCACTAGCCAAGAAGAACTCTTCCCAGGGTGCCAACATTAATACGCCTTGCCCTTCTTTTCCTTTTCGTCCAGTTCGACCCAGTCGATGTATGTACTGCTGTTTATCTGCTGGAACACCCATCTAAATAGAAGAAAACATTCAAACTGCTGTCAATTTTCATATCTTTGTGAAAATAAGCATATTCCAGAGTCCCCGTAAAACAAACTACAATTGGTAACCACTCAAACGTAAAACCTGAATGAACTGTTCAAAACCTTTACAACCAAGATCAAGTAAAGAATAACCTGTACAACAAGGGTCACATCCGGATAATCAACACCACGAGCAGATACATCAGATGTCACGAGAATAAGACCAGTTGACTTCCTAAATTCATCTGAAACTTTGGTTCTATAACTTTGAGGTTTTCGAGAATGTATCTCCCGAACATTCAGGTTAAGCTCACCAAGAAGCTGAGCAACAAGCTTTGTCACCATGGCAGTTGTGCAGAAAACAAGAACCTGTTACGCATAGGAAGCATGATGGAGTCACATTGCCAGAGAAATGTTCCCTTGGATTTTAAAATGATATGTTTTTATAGAGCAGCACAACATGTAATCTTCATAAATGGTGTCTAATGCTCACTGTTTGAGTGCTTCTCTTGTAGTTTATTTAGTAACAGGCTTTCATAAATCATAACTCATCACTATGTGTCCTGATCTATTGGTTTTTGTATCAGAAAATATAATTGACATTCTAAGCAAAGCTAATTTCCGAGTCAGTCAATGAATATGAGCTTCATGCCGCTTGAACGACAGAGAGATAACATATATACCATTCCCCGACATTTTCAAATTATAGCACTGCAGCACTCTATGAATGCTTAGTGAGAATACTACAACTTCAAAGAATTTTGGGTACCTTGTAATTAACTGTCATCCGCAATGTGCTCCTTCAGCATTGTGTAAAGAAGCGAAAAATGTTTGTCCAAAGGAACAACTAGATGTGTCTGCCTGACCTGAAAATTTTTAACATTACAAAGAATCTTAGTGAGACATTCTCTGGACAAACTGAAAATTTACAAGAAAATAGAACTGTTAGCACCAACATACCTGTGAATGTGTATCTTCACTTCCTTCTAGAACTGTGTTTATGAAGTCATGGTCCCTTTTTAAAGCTATGTGGCAGATTTGACGAACCTGCAAAAATAATAAGTTTACAATACACCAATTTCACAGGAAATCATATGCTAATACGAATATTACATCTGGTGGAATTGTTGCAGAAAATAGAAGTGTTTGGCGCTCTTTCGGAACAGCAGCTATTATTTTCTCTATTTCTTTCCGGAATCCCATGTCTAGTAAATGATCGGCTTCATCAAGAATCAAGACTTTAATCCCCATCAAACGAGTTGCAAATCCAGGTGTATTCTCTATATGATCCCTAAGCCTTCCAGGTGTAGCCACAAGTATCTGTGTTTTTAGCATGAAGAAATATTATTTATTAAACCAACAAAAGAATTGCAGTGCAAAGTTGGAAGCGGGTAATGTGCATTGGCCTGAATCTAAAGCAGCAGGGGAATACCGAATATCAAAGTTAAGGAATGAACAACCAAAAAGATCACTAGCTGAACCTGAACCCAATTACCAACAGCAATGTAGCGAACATACCTGGCATGCATTGGCTTGCATTCGTTTTTGTTCCAGAGCTAACCGGGTACCTCCAATGACAACTTGAACACCGATAGAGGGATGATACTTCAACAATTTATTGGCCTCTGCAGCAGCTTGACTAGCAAGCTCTCGAGTTGGGCATATAACTAGCACAAGTATTGGAGGTCTTTTTTGATCACGAGCAATTGAGGGTGATTTTGCCACAAGTTCAATTGAAGGAAGCTGAAATCGACACAACAAATATAAGCATAGTGAAATTTTCAGCATTTCTTGAAGCATCATAAATTGATATAGAAAATCCAATTGGAAGCTCACTGCCTAATAACATATCACATTCTCAACACCATCAACAATTTCGACTTTCTTTCTAGAAAATATGCAGCTCTAAGATTGAGCTTAAGCAACATAGAGGAGAAGGCCAAGGCTAGATGATATAGCTAAACAACCTCAACTTATCCAATTGCATTTTAATGTGAGGTCTCATAATTCACAATGAAAAAAATTCTGAATATGTAGTTTCTGCAGAGCTTAAATCAGGGAGTATATTTGAAATAGAGCATCCATGCCTCACACAATTGGAATAGTATCATACACAAAAAATTCTTAATAAAGACAAACTTGGATGCATATGCCAAACCATTTACCAAAAATGCTACAGTTTTCCCCGTGCCAGTTTTTGCCTTGGCCAGCACATCCTTACCTGAAAACACAGATCATGAAGGAGTATCAACATTGAACAAAGAATACAAATGATGACGTTGGGAATGTAAATGAGAACAACACCGACACAAAAAACATGGTAGATGAGAAAGCTCTTGGAATAATCAGACGATAGAAATGGATTGGTCTAGTAAATTTTGGATCTATAAATAGGGCATAAGGCAGTCATTATGTTCAATTATGGACCCAGATATGTTAGGATGTTTGCAAGACATAATCCACCTGCCATGGCATCTGTGCTATCACATCATCATAAGCCACACACACTTTTACCTGTAAAATATAACAATTCATACATGCTTGGCAAAATTGTACAATAGTACACTATAGATATATGTCTACATGATTATTAGAAGTTAGAACAAAAAAGTAGAAAATAGTAATACATTCTAATTAAATGTGAATACAATTGTTTTCCCCCTAAATAAGTATCACATCAAGCATGAGATAGTCTCACTTTAAAGTAAATTAATGTTATCACAGTTTTTACAGATTTTTATAATATATCAATGTCTATCAAGTATAATACCACATGCTAGGTAAAGGTGGGAAGTTTCGATGGATGAGGAAAAGGGAAGAGGTGGCTGGCTAGGCATTATTAGAGATCTTTCAGTTTCTAACAGAATAATTTCAGTTCATGGTACTTTGAGCTCATGTGCAGAATCACAACAAAGTAACTCCAGAAGCTTCTGTCTACCTTTTAAAATGACAGGAAGTGTTGCCTCCTGCACCATAGTCATCTTTTCATATCCAGCATCTTTGATTCCTTTAAGTGACGATGATGAAATGGGACATTGATCAAACCTGTGAAGCACACCCACACCAAAATCTTGATTAATATATACACAGTTAATTCAACATAAGCTAGGAACACATAAAAGTGATATAGGTAAACTATTAGGTCAAATATAGTTTACATTAACCAACAGTTCTGAGATAACCAATATTATGCAATTTACTGATCCTGTATTTAACCTTCAAATTTATGTACTTCTTGACTCTACACTTGATACGATGATTCCTTTTTTGGCTGCCAAAATTGGACAACTAAGCTACTGGGAGCTTACTTTGTACAACAAGATTGAATTGGTAAAACAAAAAATTGTTGAAACAATATTATACTCAACACCAAATTGCCCCCTCGATTATCCAATTCCAAAATTGACGACATTCCTTTTACATGATCCATGTACATTATCAAGTTCACAAATTATGCAGCAATGAAGTTTTAAATTCAATCAAGCATTGCATGTTCACCTGCAATCCACTTAATTCCATGCTTTCCCTTATAAAAAGTCTGATACAAGATGAAAACTCACCTGCTCTCACTGAGGTATGAATCATTATTTTCAGATGAGCTTCGAGGTACTTGGGATGAAACTCTGACTTGCTCAGGTTTATCACTTACCTCTTCTTCTTCTTCCTCATCCTCCTCGCTGTCATCATCTGCTTCATCACTGTCAATTAACTCCTTAAAATTCACATACCCCTTAATATTTCCCTCCTCTTCTTCCACATCCTCATCATCTGTGGTCATAACCCCTCTTTTTTCCACCCCTCTCCCCCCTCTCTTTATTGCCAAACCACCACGGCCACCACCACCACGACCACCACCTCTACCATTGTCCTTATACCCCATATCAGTACCTCGTTCACTCTGTCTATTCTCTCTCCTCCCCTCACTTCCCCTGCTCACAAAACTACTGTTACGATCTCCCTTCCTCTCTGTCGCCCCCTCAAACCTCCCACCTCTACCACCTCTCCTAAATTCACCCGTATCACGACCCCTACCTCTCCCACCAAACGAACTACCAGTGGAGTCATTCACAGTATTCCTCCTCCCAGAGAAGGAATCACCCCGGCCTCGCCCACCAAACGAACTACCGTTTGAGTCATTCACACTCTTCCTCCTCCCAGAGAAGTCCTCACCCGGGCCTCGCCCCCCGCGCCCTCTCCTACCCCTAAAGTCGGAATCTTTATCAAAATCATTGTCTTTCCTTCTCTTCCCAGCCCCCTCCCTTCTAAATTCCCCACTCTTCACCACATCCTCATGGTCACTATCACTAAACACCCGAGTTTTCTTGAATGATGAACTCGAATTCAACCCACTAACCCAGTCGCTTAAATCAGCCTCATCCTCAATCAAACTCTTAGACCCAACTCGCACGTCCTGCTCAAAGCCCGAACCCATTCTATCCCGGCCCGCACGAGTTGCTAATTTCCTTGCACCAAATGGGACCGGGCTACAGGCCTGACCTCGGGTTAACAGCAGCCTTCTCTGCAAATTTGCTGGCCTCAAGAAATTACATTTGAGCTTGAGAGGGAAAACTTCAGACAAAATGGGCCTCAAAATAGGTTGAAATGGAGAAAGCTTGGAAGTCATCATAAAGGGAAAATCAGAGGGTTATATATGGGTACTGTGTTCAGGGCAATGGAGAGAGATAGGGTTTAAGCTTCAGCTCTTCCCCTATTCTGGAGCAAATTAAAATTAGGGTTTAAGCCTTTATCGGTGTCAATTGTGAATTTAATTGGGCCTTTACCATTACAAAGTTGGGCCTATTTTTCAGTTTGTGAGCTTCTTAATGTTATTTTAAGGAACGTGTGCTTAACAGACACGTGGATAAAGATATTTTCATGGATATATTATATCAATTACACATATAATATAACAAAATATGCATAAAAAAATGAAAATACTATAGGAAAATAAATAATATGAAGAGTTTATTGTAAAATGGATAGAATAAAGGTGATTTTTATGTGGGGTCAGAGTAGATATTTTTGCATGTCTCTTTGCCTTAGGCTAAACATCAACCATGCTTGTCACCATTTGATTGTCAATTGGGATCCTCATTAATTTCATTTCTCATTCATCATTACCTTAACTTAATATTAATTGATTGTGTGGATTTTTGTTTATTAGTTTAGTTTTAGAGATTCAAATAACTTTATTTATGGTTATTTAATATTATTGTCTTGATGGAGGATACATTGGTAATTTTATTCTTATAATCGTAAATTATATTGTGTTTAGTGATGAATATTCTTATTAATGTTTAATGAATTCAGAATGGATCTGATTTGAATTAGGTCCACATGGTGACCAAAACTTAGAAAGGTCCATTCAGAATTAATTATGTTGACCCTATATATCACATGCACATCAACCAAATTAAATGCCTATCTACGACAAATTCATCGCTCTCCATAGGTTTTTCATAACTTATATATATCCACATAACTTTATGATTTAATTAACTATATTGTTTTAATTGCAACTCCACATCTATAATTAAGTTTCATGTTTGTTTCTCTGTGAAATAATTAATTTTTCTTCTTTAATTAAAGGTATAAATGTCTCAGCATAGATTATTCCAACTATATAATAAAGAATTTTGGGTCAATATTTTTAATTTTTTTTAATATAATTAATTTAAAGTTCTACTGCAGTGTACCTTTACTACTGCGATTCCTATTCACCTCAGTTTATTGGGTAGAGTTTATCTAATCTTTTACCATTAGGTAAAAAAGAAAACAAAATACTAAATGAATCATGCATTATTTATCCACTTTTCATCGTTCAAGCAAGAATATCGAATTAGTTGTAGTCAAACGAAACACAAATAAAAAATATTAAAATGTGTATGATATGATATCTGCACACAAACACCACATACCATGTATACTATACAATTATTGTTTTTAGTTTTACCTTATGCGTTGTTTTGTAATTTACCATTCACAAGATTTAATATATTTTCTTCTTAAAATATAAAAGATGGAATCTAATTTCTTAAAGAAAATTCTAATTTCATTGATATTTAATAACATGTAATTGTGAAATGTGAAACACCAAAAATTGGTGTGAGATGAATTCATTTTATTCGCTAACCAAATTCATTTCACAAATTTTTATATGAATTTGTGAAACGTGACCGTGGGTTGATTCATCAAATCATGACATACTCAAGATTTTAATTTTGAAAAATCAGACAAATTTTGAAAATCCGACTTGTTTAATTTTGAGAAAGTCGTCACAGAGATTTGACCTAATTCAGAGTTGACGGCCCAAGCCCAAAGGTGTAGGGGGCCCACTAACCCCGCTTGGACTTTTGAGAAAAAGTGAGGCCCAAAAACAAGGAAGAGGGGCTGTCAGCTGCGAGCCACGACGCACCATTCACAACTCGACACGTGTACACAACAGCCTGACCGCGACGGGTCGGGCAAAAATGATAAGAGCTATCAGGACAGACATTTTCATTGGTTGGTGTGTAGTACAAAACAAAAACCTTAAATATTTAATTACTTTTATTTCTTTAATTTTTAATTAATTCTTTTATTTACAATAAAATAAATATTACAACAATTAAATTTGTTTCACGGACTGGTAGTTGCGTGTCAGAATAAGGGTGGTTAGTGGTTAAAACTTCAGTTAACAGTGAGAGGGATTTTACTATTTTAGTGAGCCAATTCCAACCTATAATTATACTTAATTAAATTCAAAAAAATATTTGATTTTTTATATAATTAATTAAGGATTAATATTCTAAAACACCACATTTTATATCATTTATTGATCCTATACTATAAATGATAGTTTTTATTTGTCTACCGCACGTCACAAAAATAGACAAACTCATCTTTCCTATAAAAGTTACTTTTTTGTTGAGTATTATATGATACATGTCTTTTTATAGGGTTACACGATATAATCAAAGTTAGTTTTTTTCACTTTTTTCAGAAAGATGTTATTATCATTTTTTAAAGTGTAACAGAAAAATTATCAATTATAGTAGAAGAAAAAAAGAAAAAAAAATCCTCCATATGAATTGTGGTATTTTAACAATGGAAGCTTTTAATGAACTTCCTTATAAATGAAAAGACATGAACATAAATAATAGTTGACGTACATTTCTATGGTTGTTGACATTGTTGATATGATTATTCAAAAACGATACACTATTTTGACTTTTTTTAATAATTGAATTGATGAACATCATTGTTCTCATTTCACATGAATTGTTTCTTTTTATTTCACATAAAAATAGTTTATTTTTCTTTATAATTATTAATTTGTGTTATTAGGTGAATGCTTCCTAAATTATTATTTTTTCTTTGTAAAAGTTTGATAGATATATCATTTAAATGTATACATTATTATTGTTGATACGTGTGAAAATTTATGGAAAAAATCATAACTTTTGTATTCATACCAGTCAAATTCTTGGTATGTGGTAAAATTTTACAAGAAAACTAATTTTGACAAGAAATGTTAGAAGGAATAATCTATATATATAATAAGAGAGTTGCAACTCTCAAGAAATTGACATCTAAGCACTTTCAAGCTTCTCTTCTACTGCCAAGTGTCATGTCCTAAATTTAATTTTAATTTTTTAATAAAAATCTCAATCTATTCCCAAAGATGCAAAGAGTCTCTCCATCATCCCTCTTAATCTCTCCATCTCCCCATATCTCTAAAGAATCCAAACATTCTCTCCATTCTCTCTCTCAACCTCTTTATCTCTCCAATTGTAATGAAAAAAGGTCCAACTTCTTCTCTTTCATGATCAACATGTAGCCCGTTTTTTACAATAAACTCAGATTTGTCTAGCTTTCTCTACGCCATTACCATTGTCATTTGTGGCTTTTGCTGGCAAAAAAACTTCTGGACCATAATGCTTGATCATTTTTTGCACCAAAAACATAATGTAAGAAATATATTATAGTTTTTTGATACTAATCATTTATATATTACCTATGTTTTGTTATATCGAACAGGGGAAGCCACTAGCTCTTCCAAGTAAGTATTCAGAGACACTTTGAATTCTGCTTCTAATGCTTATGTTGACATTCAATATCTTATTCTCATAGTAGTCATTAAGACTTGATGTATTTGCAAGTTATGACTTAATTAATTCATGGAGCTTCAACATCATATCTTCTTCATTATTTGTCTTTGCATATGTAGAACAAGTTGGAAGAGGAGAAAGAAAGGGAGATAAGAGATGAGTAGAAGCTTATCGACCCTGGAATTTGAGAAGGTCAAACGGTTTATGGATTTAGTGTTTGTTTTCGATGAAGAAACCAAAAATTCAAACGTGTGTTCAACAGTTCCAAGGCTGCAAAAATAGGGCAAGATGGCTAGTTATGAAGATGAAAAATGTGAGATTTCCGGGCCTCATCTTCCTGAAGCATGGGATTGTGTTGGGAATAAGAGAAGAAGAGATAATAATTTTTTGATAAAGTGGGAACTTCCATCTATGAATAACAAAATTAGTATGAAGGATCATCTCAGGTTTTGGGCTCATAGTGTTGCACCATATATTAAATAATTGTAACATTGTGATGGGAATTTTTCTATTTTTTTTTTCAAAATTTTTGTGAATTTTATTATAATAGATTTTGTTGCTCGATGTGAAGAAAGATTGCAATTGCAATTGTATACATGAAAGTTTGCAACTCTCAAGAAGTTGATACCTCGTCACTTTCAAGTTTCTCTCCTTTGTCAAGTGTCATATCTTAAATTGTTTTTTTTTTTCAAAGAAAACTTCAATCTCATCTATTTTAAATACGTTGACATTCATTATCTTACTCTC
Source organism: Scutellaria baicalensis (assembly GCA_005771605.1). Taxonomy (NCBI): domain Eukaryota; kingdom Viridiplantae; phylum Streptophyta; class Magnoliopsida; order Lamiales; family Lamiaceae; genus Scutellaria; species Scutellaria baicalensis. The sequence goes on from CM016726.1 coordinate 27,151,968, forward strand.
ATATGTATTCTCATAGTATTCATTAAAGCTTAATGTATTTAGCAGCCTATGACTTAATTAATTCATGGAACTCCACCGTCATATCTTCTTCATGAGTATTTGCTTTGCATATGTACAAGTTGGATAAATTCATTCATAATATGAAATTATTAGTTTATGAGCATTGCTCTGCATGCATTGACAATCATTGTTAAAAATTGTGTTTTATAAACTTTTTATAAGTTCTGAATTTCTTTTATTTCGAAGTACATAGTATTGGTCAAAATAAGAGCAATGATAATTAATCATATATATATATATATGTGTGTGTGTAATTGATGTATATTTATGTTTATAAGAATTAGAAAAGATAGAATAACATTCTAAATGGATCCGTGCAATACACAAGCAATCCACTAGAAAATGAAAAAAAAAAAAATTCTCAGGAGAAACAAAAACAAGTTGTTCTGTAGATTTTTAACTAACTCGAAGTAAATGTGGGAAGCCTAATTCTATTTGTAGGCAATACAAAGATCTATGATTTAGAATTTAAACAGAGAACACGATTTTAATTAAATGACGAATAACATGAAAATTTTCTAATCATGCAAAATTAACCGAGAGCCATCTAACCCATGCAACGCACGGGCTCTACCTAGTGTACATAATTAATATAGGCTCCTTTCATAGTACATCAGATTTATTGATACACCAGATTATCCATCAATTTTCAGTCATTAAATTTAAAATTATTGCATCTTGATTTTCAATGATCTTAGATCTAATGACTGAAAATTGATGGAGAATTTGGTGTATTAATATATCTGATTCACTACAAAATCACCCTATAATATAAGCACCATCTAGCCCTATATTGTCTTTTTTTTTATGATTTTATTTCTCACTCTCTTGTTAAAATAGAATAAAAAAAACCCTCAAAATTAGTAAAATAAATAAATGTAGATGGCAATGGAAATTAAAAAGGCACTTTTTGCCCGGGCATGGTACCAAGTACAACAACAGATCATGGAACAATGACAATCAATTATTTTTATTTTTCATGATTTGATAATTGAAAATCGGTTAATCGTCCAATCATTGCATGAAGAAAGGGAGACAAATAAAACTACAAAATTCAAATCACATTAAAGAAAGATCATCACAATCCAAAGAAAAGAGATTTAGTGTGTGTGTGTGTTACATCTATATGAAATACATGTATATATAAAAAACTACCTAAACACATAGCTAGTGAAATACAATCACTCAACTTCATACATCTATATATAAGTACCTAAACACATAGTTAATACACCTTAAAAAGAACATAACACAAGCTTGCTCATAAGTGGCAACACATAACAATCTTAAATTTAGTGTTTGTGTGTGTTACAAAATTAAAACATATATAGTGTCCATAATTGGAGCAGTGGTCCAAGATTGGTGCAGAGGATCATTCATACACCATAGGCATAGGATCTCTCTCTTAATCATAATATCAGTTTGATGGGTAAAGAGATCCAGGATATAGGACCACCATATGATTGTGGGCCCCATCTCTTTTTTCTTCAGAAAAATAAACCAAGTATATATATATATATATATATATATTGTAGTGAAATTAAATAATTAATAGTGGAATATTGCAAGACTCTTTCTGAATTATTGGTTAAATAAAACAAAGAAAGAAACAAATTGGACTTATATTTACAGGCTGCATTACAAAGTCATTGTCTCAGACCCCTCAAAGCTGAAATAAATGTGTATTAAAAAAAAAAAATATATATATATATATATAATTGAAAATTAATAAAAGAAAAAAGAAGAAGAAGAAGAATTTGGAAATACATAGTTATAAAGAGGTGGTACTTTCCAAACATCGATTTGTATGCCCTACATCTACTATTATTCTTTGCCCACAACTTTTTCTCTTCATTCTGTTCAAATCTGAAAGAGGTAAAAGTGACATCAACTTTTCCACATTTTTTATTTTTGGTATTATGCTTGTGCCTGCACAGTAATTATTTTGGCAGGGTTTTTAAGTGATTTATGAAATTATACAGGGTTATTCCAGGGAATTCCTCCATTTTGAACTTCAAAATCCCAATCTAGTCTACTTCTGTATTTAGATTTGGACTATACAATGCTGAAATGATCGTTACTACTTGTATTACAATCATCAAATCACTATCAAATACAATTTTCCATATTAAAACATTACATCAACTCATCCTTCCACGTTAACTCATTTTTTCTAGTATTAATTTGACAAATCGATATATTTCACTATTCATCTTTAATGTGAAATTCAATATTTCAATGGTAGAATTTCCGTGTGTTCGTTAAAACCCCTCCAAACATACCCTAAAGTATTTCAGAGTTAGGTTACATATGTAGACTTGGGATTGGTGGAGACACTGTGCGGTAAATTAATAGTGTTTTTCTTGTCCGGAAAAAATAAAAAATAAATGGTTGAATGAACTTGAAGGAATAATGAATATGTTTACTATATATTTGATAATTTGAAACAGGAAAACTGTGTAAAATTTTATCACTAATTATGATAAGATGAAATTATAAGAATTTGATTGGGAAAGTAGAGAAAATGATACAATGTAATTAAAGAAACCATGTGTTTCAAACAACTGGGCTTTTAAAAATACTAAATCATCTTTATATAAAAGGATGATATTTTGGAAAAGTATAAAAACTTTATATATTAATGAATCTGCAAATTAATCTCTACTAGTTCACAATCTCAAAACCTCATGTGTAAGAATTAATGGCAACATTTCACTTGAGATCAATCAGTGACACTGAAACGAGAATTAAGTTAGCTCTATACATCAATGTTTTTGGTTCATTATAACAATCAAGGTTTGTATAAGAGGCTAGGTCAAGAAACTATCATATACTAATTATTGAGTTTACAAGAGAATCGAGTCGTCGTTATATAAATCCGTGTCTAACTCAGTCTAAATGTAATATTTATTAACTAAAACTTGCTTGAGACGGTCTCACGGATAGTTTTCGTGAGACGAATCCTTTCTACCAATGATTCAAACTCATTTTCACCATTTTGTATGTAAATTATGAAGTATGAATTGTGTTTAACTGGTCTCACATAACATGATCCGTGAGACGGTTTCACATAAAACTCACTCATATTTATTATGGACATGATTACATGTCTTCCTTCCTAATCGAACATGCTTAATTTAGTCTATTACCTATCTAACTTGATCACCATATAAGTATCTTCTTATCTATCATTTATTTGATCCATAGTACATTTCCTGACATTGATTCAGCCATAACTTTTAAAGTGGATCGATCATATATCAATTTAATGTAGGCGTAACAAATATAACAATGTGAAAAAATCATAAAAATATTGACTATTCTAACGCATTTTGCTTAACCACGAGTTGCCCATTTTTCGAAGATCATGTTTGATATTCCAATCTTTGACTTTTGCCTTTGGAGAAAATTATCAATTTTTTTTTCTATAATAATGTGGCATGAATTAACAATTTTTTTTTCTAAAATGTTTTTTTTTTAAAGATACCACCACAATAACATAAAATGCTTTAAACAAATTAATTAACATTAAATTTTCTAATTAATCTGAAAACCTTTATTTAGGGGGGAATTAATCTGAATAATTAAAAAGTGGTCAAAGGGAGTAATTGTGGAAAAAGAATTTTATCTTTCCTTTTCAAATTGCATTTGTATTAAATCTATATCTATATCTATCTATATATTTACTAAAGGAATAATCAAGAGTGACACATGTCACTCTCTGATTAATCATATTTAATTACAATTTAAATCATTTAATATTTATAATTTGTTGTAATAGAACATTTAATGAGATAATAATAATTGAATAACAAAATACTAATAATTATGATTGCTAATAAAATTTTAAACTATGAAATTTTAGCGAAACATTTTAATTAAATTTGATGTTTGTAATTACATTAAATAATAATTAAAAAATAAACATAATTAAATTTAAATTACATACTAATTAAATTGAAAATTAATAAATAAATAATTAAATATATTTATAAATAATAATTTAAAACTTCTTAATTAGTATTAAAATACCGTGTGATACACGGGACTTACACGCTAATATATATATACTAAAGGAATAACCAAGAGTGACACATGTCACTCTCTGGTTAATCCTATTTAATTATAATTTAATTTTAAATTAACTCATTTAGTATTTATAATCTGTATTTATAATCTATTGTAATAGAATATTTAATGAGATAATAATAATTGAAGTGTTAATAGCTATGATTCATAATAAAATTGTAAATTATGAAATTTTGGAGAAACATTTTAATTAAATTGATTTTTACAATTATATTAATTGAAAACTAAAAAAATTTCAAACTATTGAAATTCAAATTCATACTAATTAAATTAAAAATTAAGATTAATAATAATAATAATAATTAAATTTCTTTATAAATAATAATTTTTAAAATTTTTAATTAATATTAAAATATTCGTGTGATACACGGACTTACGGCAGTTAATAATCTAAAGGAAAACAAATTTGCAGAAGTAAAAGAATAGGTGTTGTTTAGTCACAGTTTAGTCACAGTACAGATTTTTTCATTTCCTTTCTTCTTCCTTTTCCCGTCTCTCACTCTCAACTGTTCACAAACTTATCAACTCTCTCTCTCTCTCTCTCATCTGTGACAACTACTAAAACACAATAAAACCCCTCACAAGAATCAGGATACTACCCACCATTTTTCACCAAAGGCAAATCCTCCATGATTCTGACCAACCACAACTTTCTCCTTAAATAATCATTGCAAGTTCTTTTGCAAGAATGCAACTTTAGCTATACTCGGAAAAGAAGAGTTTTTTTTTTTTTTTCCCTACTTTTTGGTTCAAGTTCCATCTCCAAACAAATTTTCTGTTAATCTTCGGAATTCTTGATTTAGCTTGCAAACTTGTGGGGTTGAATCTGCTGTTTTTCCCATCGGGGGTTTGCTTAATTTGTCGATATAACACTAAACTTTGGACCTTCTGTCATTTGAAGTCCAAAGCAATTTTTGTTCGAGGTATTTAATTTTTCGATGTATTTTTTTCAAGATTCAAGTATCTATATGATTCTGTTAATTTAGTATCTTGATGACTATGGAAAAATCAGGGTATCATTTACAAGATTGGGCAGTTTTGGTAACTTTAATACCGTGAGGGAAGATAAGGAAAAATGTTGCTTTTGAGCTTTGCATCTCTAAAATTATTCTCTTCTCTTTGTTGTTTCTTGGCTGATTCTTATTAGTTGAATTGTTGAAGTGCCATATTTTCAGTAGAAATCTCAAATCTTGGTCCGTAATGTGCTTAATCTTTGGTGGGATGTTGTACGGAAAAGTGAATTGAAGATGCCCAATGTATATACTTTTATATGATGAGGATATTTGGATGATAGGAAATGGCCTGAATATTTGGTTGCCAAATGTTTTGGTTACTGGGAAAGACCGATTCTTCCTTGTGTTTTTTTCCTTTTTTGTTTGGGTATCGCTATGTGCAGTAATGTGTTGCTTTCAGAGATAAGTAACTTTCCTTTTCTTTTATTGAGTTCTGTGAAGCAATTTGGTTGGTGTGATTGAAGAAAGTAATGTTGTGTAATGTTGGGGCTTGTGGATGCAAAGTTTACAATTGTTTAGAGTTTAGTTGTGCACAATTATCTAGGACAGATGTCTTCAATGATTTGGGTTCTACATTGGTTATAGACCTAGGGATGATATTAATCAGACCAAGCAGATAAGAGATGTATTATTGTATGCTAAGTTACTAGATATGATCTTGTACTTACTCACCCTTAATGAAAAATGTATTATGAACTTTCTTGAATTTATTGAGTTGAAATATTACTAGAATGATCGTCATAAATTAGAATTTGACCACATCTTTGTTGGTTGGTGTATTGATTTACAAAATGACAACTAGTGCGTCCCTGAAAGCCGGAAACCTACTTATTTTATTGATTGAATTTGTGCTTGTTTTACTCCACTATGAGTTGCATATTGTTTCCAACTATGCATTAATCAATTGTTCTTGAAGAAAGTGTAATCTGACTGAGATTGTAAATGTTACCCTGGCTGAGTGACATTCTGTATCATTTTTGAATTGGTTATATTTTTTAATTATGTGACTCCTATCCTCACAACAAATGTACTCGTGCACCCTTTTAGTATTAAGATTGAACTACTGAATTGTGGCCAGGACTCAAGTACTAAGTTAATGTAGATTGCATGATATGGTTGATATTGTAGAAATTATGAGCATACCTTATATATCTTATATACAGAGTCATGGCCTGGTACCTTGTGAAATTGCCATCCTTTGCTAATGTCATTACAAAATGTAGTGTATGAAGGAAATGTGCAAATGTTATCATGTGATTTATTATAAAACAATATTGATGGTGCATGATCATCAATAGTGTTTGTTTTAGTTGTTTTTTTTGCCCCCTCTCTTTTCTTTCTCATTTTTTGATCAATATGGAACCATCTTCTTGCCAGACAACACACTTTTTAAAGCTTGAAAACTTCTTTCAGTGGCATAATGACTAAATCATGGAGGTCACATTTGGTTAGTGCTAATAAATGGTAGACTTAATAACACTTTTGAGTTTTCTGTCCCAGGTAGAGGTGCTTCAGAATTTTGTCGAGCATTTATTTAAAAGCTGAGATTTGAAGCTTTACAGTCGTAAGATACAGGAGCTTCATGGAGAATCACCATCAACTTGCTTTTAGCTAAAATGAAGAACATGCAGGTTGGGTCTTGATTTTTGAGCCCATCTAATTGAGTACAACACTCTTTCTGTCCAAAATTTGCATGTGTCAACATGAAGGATAATGAGATATGTTTCCTTTAGTTATTACTGTTATGGTTTCACGTATAATGCTTATCCTTTATAAACATTATTTTCCACAAAACAGTGCCAAGTCGATTTTGTGTTTGAGAAAAAAAGAAAAGGAATGAACATTGTCCCCTCCCCCTCCCTCTCCCCACCCTTTCATCATTAAAATATTGATTACAATGTGGTGGGAAACCAAAATGTTTGAAGTTCTCCTTTACAATTTGATGAACCATCCTACTATCTGTTTTCAATATTGTCACGTGAAATTTCAAACCTAATTTATTTCTTTTCTTTTGCTGTTTTTAGTCATCCTTCTCTTAAAAATTGAAATAAATGATGTTTTACAGGATCAACAAAACTCACAGGACATAAAGCCGAATATTGTTGCACATGATTCCCAAAATGAACCGCCTAATAATGCCACAGAGACTGCTATTCCAGACTCAGGTTCAGTCTCAGCATCAAGCAATGACAACAGAAAAGTATCCCGTGAGGATATCGAACTTGTGAGGCTCCTTTTTCCATGTTTTTTTCCCCTTTTTAAAATTTCTAATTAGAAATTTTGCGCCGCAATTCTGTATCTTGAGTGTGTTGTTTTAATCCTCTGTAGGTTCAGAATTTGATAGAACGGTGTCTACAGTTGTACATGAACAGAGATGAGGTGGTAAAGACCCTACTGAATCGTGCTAGAATAGATCCTGGGTTCACAACATTAGGTAGGTAATTTCATATTGTCGAAGTAACCTTCTATTTAGACTCTAGTGGTGTTTGTTTATTATGACTTGTAGCAAGCTCAATATAATCTCTGCTAGAACTTGAACAAATTGCTGACGGGCACACATAGGTTTTATTATTATTATAATGCTAGACATTTGTGTTTATTCAGTTTGCCTATAATAATTTCCTTTCAATAGTGTGGCAGAAATTAGAGGAAGAAAATGCCGACTTCTTTCGGGCCTACTACATAAGGCTTAAATTGAAGAAACAAATAATCTTATTCAACCACCTTCTTGAGCATCAATATAATTTAATGAAGTATCCGGTGCCTCCGAAGGTCCCTTTAGCTCCCATGCAGAATGGAATTCATCCAATGCCTGGTAAAACCTTACCCCTTTGAAATTGGAGTCTTTACATGTTTAGTTTTCCAGTTTACATTTTTCATTATGTTTGATGACACATCAGCACATAAATGTCATTCCTTCTTTTTTTTTTTTTTTCTTCTTTTTTAGGGTTCCAATTTGAAATGATTAATTGGTGAAAATATAAAACTTGTCTTTTGTCGTTGAAAAAGTTTTGTGTAACCCTTGATTAGCATCACCCTATTACTTCTAAACCTAAACTCTTATGATTTTGAGATATCGGGACTGAGGATGTACTTTGTTTTAGCTATATCATAAATATGCCTTCATATTCTTCTTAAAAAGAGAATCTTGATTGAGATCACACTCTGAGTTCTCTCAGATTAACATCTATGTTTCTTGCCTATGTTATGATTCCTCTGTGATTTTAAGGGACTTTTTGTTAGATTGTCGCATGAAGGTTATGTACCCAAGGCTTTATGTTTTAAATTTCCACTGCACCAGATACTATTCTTCCTCCTAGTTTAGATTTTGGACATGAGGGCTTCTTCTTAGTTTAGATTTTCTGAAACTAGATATTTGGACACGAGGCTGGGTTAACGATTCAAGATCTTAATTTGGGTATTTTGTGTGGGTTGGGGGGGGGGGGGGTTGGGATTGGGGATTTCATCTCGTCTCACTCAACACCCCACTAATGTCTTTCCAGTTTGCCAATGTATTAGAATGGAATATTACAAGAAAACATACCACCAAGACAATAAAGTCATATGCATTTGCATTTTTTATATTATATTATCTCTATTCAGTGTCACTTCTTTGCTGTGCAGTCAACAACTTACCAATTGGATACCCCGTAATACAGCATCCTCCAGTTCCAGCTACAGGTCAACCTCATATTGACCCAATGGGCTATCCGGCATCCAGCTGTCACATTGTCAATGGAGTTCCTGCTTCAGCCAATTTTCATCCTATGCGGATGAATTCTGGAAACGAGTAAGGATTCTCTTCTCTAAATGATACTCTTCTTAACCACTGCCTTTATTCATGCATTGTAATTTGTAATATTGGCACCAAATGTGATGCTTTTCCTTTCTTCTGAGATAATGTTCCATTTAAAATTTTTTTTTTTCTGACCATGCATCCACTCTTCGTTTCTCTGCAGTATGGTGATGGACACCAGTACAGCTGATGTGTCACCGATAATGCCACCAAACAATGCCATGTCATCCGTGTCAGACATACCTGTGAGCCCCACATCAGTGGCGTCCAGTGGACATTTTCCATTTAGTGCATCGGAAATATCAGGCATGGGGGTCGATACTTCGGCACTTGACACAGCTTTTACATCTGATGTGGCAAGTTCAGTTGGACTGCAGCTTCCACCTGATAATGGAGTCGGAAATTCTAGAGATTCCCTCAGATCTTTGGCCCAGATTCCTTGGAATTTTAGCCTTTCAGACTTAACTGCAGATTTATCCAACTTGGGAGGTAATTCAATTTTTTTCTTCTCTCTTTTCATTCAATTGTTGTCATAGCTCGACCATGAGATCGGATGCTACTATGTTGTACCTTTCGAAAATTTTAATATGATGTTAGTTGTTCAAACTTCAAATAATATATGCAGATTTAGGAGCTCTCGGAAACTATCCTGGTTCTCCATTTTTGCCTTCTGATTCAGATATCCTACTTGATTCTCCAGAACAAGAGGATATAGGTAAAAGACTTTCGATTACCTTTTTCTTGAGTACTTTTTATTGACTGATTTATTTTTTTTAAAAGAAAACCATTTAAGAGACATCATTGGTCTGCCTGAAAATCTCCTAGAGTCGTATTTTTATGACGTGTGCCTGTTTTTGTTTCAGTAGAGGAGTTCTTTGTGGATTCAGATTCAATGCCGGGGCAATGCCAGCCATCGGACGAAGAGAAATCTTAAGGTGAGACAATTGGACTCCACCAAGTTTCCGAAACATAGTCTAGGTCAAGGCGATGTACAATAATAAATGATAAAAGAAACAACATTAGGTATCGTATATTAGACATGGCGATGACGGGGTAGTTAACAACAGAGTTAGAAATCAGAGAGATACAAGAAAAGTACTACTAGTACTACTACTACTACTACTATAGCTCCTCCATCTGTTGTTGTAGAAGCAGGCACTTAGTTGTTCCCCTTTTGTTGTGGTCCTAATTTTATGTATGATGGATATTTTGCACCACGATAAACATCTTTGAAAGCAAAGATTTTATCATGTTGTGCTCTCCATTCCAATAATGTTATTCAACTTTGGATGTTGATCTTCTTTAATTATGGACTCCAATTATGTTTTTGTCTTGGATTTTGATGGGGGCGTGTTTGTGTCTTGGATTCTTGCAATCTGCATACTATATTACAAACCGTGCGTGCATGCTATTGATCATGATGTTACACATAATGGTGTGGTGTGTAATAACTTAACAAAAGACGAGACAAAATGTCATTGTCGCCCAGTTCTGCTTATCTACCCATTATATACGTATATTACTATGTCAATAATTAACGGGTTAAAATTTCAATAAATCATTAATTATAAATCGTAAATGTAAAAAAATAAAATTGTATTAGTACATGTCTACTATCCACACAAGGGAAATTCTACTAGGGTTAGTAGTCTACGATTCGTAATGGGCCGAAGAAAAATGTTAATGGGCCGAACGGTCTAGTCCAAGTTCTGTTTTCGGATTCGTGAATTGATTTAAAGCCCAAGACTTTGTACGTTAATTAAGGAAACATATTAAATGTGGTTGTAATTATAGTTTTATCAATGTTTTTCCTATTTCATCATTTACAGGTCCTTGAACTACAACATCCGGAGAGGGACACGTCGCAAAGCCACAAGTCTGTGCTTTGATAGAGATTTCGGTGTAGGCGCAAGGGGCTAAGGAGTGAAAGATGCCATTAAAAAGAAGCAAGGGGGCCATATGGTGGACTCACCGAGAGGATACGACTATGGATGCTCTCGTTTCGTTGCTTGTTTTTTCTTCCACTGTTTTCTTTGTCTCACAGCTACTCTGGAAGCCCAAGTTTTAGCTTCAGTGAATGAAGGAGGGGTCTTCTCTTATGATCTTTCGAAGTTTAGCTTTTATTTAGTGTATTTAAGAACCTATTGTGATACTTGTGTGCCCCCAAATTAATCATCATATGTGTTAAATATATACTCTACAAGTATCATGTATATACTCTTCAGATATCACATGTATACTCTTATATACATATCATACGTGTAGGTATATTTATAACACCAAGAAACATAACACTTATAGAATATATATATAACACCTGAAGAACATGTATATAACACTTAAATCTGTATCCCTATGTGTCCTATGAGTATATACGTTTCTGCCATCATAAAAAAACTTGAATTGCTATTTAGAGTTGAAAACAAACAAAACCTATTAAATAGCTGTATTTTAGTTGATTGAAATAATAATTAACTAGTTTTGTTCGCATGGGATTAAGCTTTTTTAAAATATAATTATAAATATTTGTAATTTAAAATAATAATATATAAATTTAACAGAATAAATTTAAGTGATACATATATATTTTACATATTTAATTAATGATTAACATTAAATATTGGAAAAAACTATTATAATGTTCAAACTTAATTTATGAGTTTAAGAACTATATAATATATAATTAAAAGTAAGGATTATTACAAAATGAATTAAATTCATAATTTTAAAAAAATTGAAAAATTTATGGTTATGTTCCTTTCCTCGACCTCTTTATTCCATTTGACGATCTTTAACCAAAAAACTAACGGAAATACAACCAAATATCCATGAAGCAAGAAAAAGAAGATAAAGGAGGCATCATGAATATTCATAGGATTCTCGATCTTCAATTTAATCTTATTGATAGAAATTGAAAATCATTGTTTAATCTCCTATTCACTTGATTTTTTCCTCAAAAATTTCCACAAAGTCATTGCCTTTTTTACACAGCTAGTGAGGAGTATACACTACATTTTCAAAAGGACAATTATGAAACAATAAATATATATAAATGTTGTATTTTGATACTAAGCATTTTTAGTGGAATTGAACAATGGTTTTGATGCATTGTATGTATAACCTTTTTAGCACCTTATTTCACAGACCTATTTTCAAGAATAATGAAATTTATTCTTGACAATGTTTGAAATATAAAATCAGTATTTTTGATAATATATGTTTTTTAAAAACACAAAAAAAAAAATTGAAATTTATCTTATAGTGTATTAATCTTAAATCAACAAAATCTCTAATCAAAATTAAAGACTCTCGATTCAAAATTTCTACACAAATAATTTGAATTGACGAAATAATATAATTTTACATAGCAATAAGAATAATCAATATACAATACTAATAAAATAATACATATTATGAATTGTTCTTCTTCAAATTACAAATAACAATTACTTAAATCATTAAAAAATGAACACCATTGTCGTTAATTATTGATCCAAACTACAAATATCTCAAACAAATCAATTCGTAACCAACTAATATACATAATGAAGAAGAAGAAGAAGAAGCAATCCACTAATCCAAGAGAACATATGTTCGGAATGCAGAATTTGAGAAATTGTGAATGGAAAAGGTGTGAGTGAATTCCAAGTTTATTTTCTCATATTTATAGTGGATGATATGCTCATTAAATATGAAATTAGTGCATTATTTATGATATGATCATAATTGATTGATATTGCGATTACATAATTCTAGGTTGCCTTTTTGGAAAATATCAAATTTAAGATCTTTTATATACGTTAAAAAATATATATTGCATTCCCCGATTATTCGATCATGATAATATTTTTCAATCATGATACTTGTTAAATTCTATACTTATATTCAATTTGATAAAGGATAATAAAAAAAAATTTAATGAATCAAATTGAATATTTATGCCAATAATCGGGGAATGAAATTGAATTTTCGTTTTATTTTTAGTTTTTCAAAAAATATGTAAGTCTAATTTTTTCAAATGAGAGACGTGTAATGCTACTATACTTTTTGTTTTGGTTTTTAAGAAATATGTAATGTCACCTAATTCCGAATTAAAAAACACACATATTTAAGTATTGTTGGAAAGTCCATTAATTATTCATGCAAAATTCACATAATTGATGATCAAATTAATGGACCTGACCATTTCAACTTATTTGCATTCCATATTTATGAACATGTTTAATTATATGATCTTTAATACAAATACAATTGTTTTTACGATATTATATGTAATATTTCAGTATAAGATTTAAATTAACATAAAATCTCATACTATATTTATATTATAAATTAAATAATACTTTAATTTTCTATATTCATAATGGGATAAATGTCAATCAATTAAAATTATATACGTGTTACTATAATATATTATCCTTCCATATATATAATATGATGCTAGCATTGTTTTCCAAATTTAGTAGGGGAGTCGTTGGATGGGAAAATTATTTTAGGAAATGTTTTTGGTTTAATATATATAAAGATAAAGATATTATAGCATTTAGTATTGGAGTGAATCATATAAATATATATTATTTATATCCATATGAAATCATATATATTATCATTGCATAGTGACGTAAATTTTATCATATATATTATTCATACATTGGCTAACAGTGAATAAATGAAATATATTTATATTATTTTTCTTGATTGTACCTATTAATATGAACATAAAATATATTAATTATATATTGAATGAAATTTAATAATTAAAGTTGACTTACCATACAGATAAATACGTATAAATGTTTATTTTCATATCACTTTCTTATATGTATACATCATCATTAAAATCATCAAATAATATTCCAATTTTATTCAGATTCATTTATATATATATATATATATAGTATCTATTTATCTATTGCTTGAAAATAAATATCATTTATCATTTAAAAAAATCATTTCCACTTTTGGCATGATATTTTTGGAGGGAAAAATTTCACATTACTATTTCAGGAAATGTTTGTGTTTTTATATATATAAAGATACTCAACGGAAACTGCACGATATTTAATATTTGACCGTTAAGAGTTGTTGCAATAACTATCTATAATTGATGGATCTTGAAAGGATAAAGTAATTAGAGGAACATGCCATTTATAATCTGTTTGCTATAAATAAGGACAAAATAACCCCACCCTATAACACAAAGACATATTTAACCCAATACCTAAATTTTATCCCAAATATACACACTTTTTGACCTGATTGAGATTGTCAACTCAATATAAAAAGGAATCTTGGGCCAAATCGAGGACAAAATGCAGTAACTTTTTGATTAATGGGTCTTGGACTGCACGTTTGACCAGCCGCCCAACTTTCTCTCTCTTGGACTTGAGGGTTTTTGTGTAGTGTAGGGTTCTTTCACTCTCTCTCTCTCTCTCCTCTCAGCCGCAGCCGCGTATCTCTCTCTCTTTTCTCTCTTATTTATTCTCTTTCCTTTGGCCGCCATCTACACTGTTTCAATTGAAGGTTTTCGTGTAAGTTGACTCACATTTTTTCGTGTAAGTTTGTTTTCGTTTAAAATCCTCATTTTTGAATTTCACACAGTTTGGGTTCGATTTTCAGAGTGGAGGTTGGAATAAAAACAATTTTTGGGTTCGATTTTCATGCATTTACAGGTATTTTTATTGATTTTTACCATGTATATTTATTGCTGTTTTTATTGAGTTTAGGGTTTGTAGTTGATTTGCTGTCCTGGGACGAAAACGCTGCATTTTGAGCCTTACACGAAAACACTGGATTTCTGTGCTCTACACGAAAACCATATATAAACCTTACACGAAAACCCTATATTTTGAACCCTACATGAAAACCATATTAGTTAAATTGGTCCTGTATAGAATTTTGATCATATCTTATATAAATTGAAAAACTTATAAATTGATCCTCTATGGAATTATAATTTTTTTATAAATTTTCCTATCTCATATAAATTTTCCAAATGAATTTTGATCATATCTTATATAAATTTCCTAAACCCTAAACGTTCAATTTTTTTACATGAACATGGTGACTTTTCGTGTAACCCCTAACCCCTATTTTAGGGGTTACACGAAAACCCTAATGCCTGCTGATGTTACCCGAAAACTTCATAGTTTTCGTGTAACCCTTACGTTGAGTTTACACGAAAAGTCCCAAATTTTCGTAATCATAATTTGAACACATAGGGTTTTCGTGTAACCCCTAAAATATGGGTTACACGAAAACTATGTTTTTTTTTTTTTTGCAAATGATCACATCAACACATAATTTCTGAACAACATATACTTCAAACTATAACACATATTGCATGAAAGATTAAAATATAACACTAACTGTTACGTGTTCGACGACCAATAACGTGGTTTTTAAACTTTATGGATTTCAACCTATATTAAAAATATTTAATATAGGTTACACATGGAGATTAAAAATATTTATATAATCTACTAATAAAAGAAAATTTAACATTCTAATTTTTTTTAAAATCTAGAATTCTTTTTCTAATTTTCTTGAGAATTATATGGAATGAGATTTAGCTAACTAAGTTTGAAATAAAATTGGTGAAATTGGTCATATAAATTTCCATACAAATTTCATATAAACTTAGTTATTTAAAACATTAGTTAAATTGGTCCTGTATAGAATTTTGATCATATCTTATATAAATTGAAAAACTTATAAATTGATCCTCTATGGAATTATAATTTTTTATAAATTATCCTATCTCATATAAATTTTCCAAATGAATTTTGATCCTATCTTATATAAATTTCCTAAATTGGTCATATAAATTGGTCTTGTATGAAATTTGATCCTATCTATTTCATTATCTATATGCGTTGAGACATTAAACATTTGAACGTATATGCTAGTTAAAGTTTGAACAATACAACATATAGATAATATTTTGAAATAATTGGGTTACATTATTTAGGGGACAAAAACCATACCAAACGAAAACCCTAAAAGTTCAATTTTTTTACATGAAAATATGGTGACTTTTCGTGTAACCCCTATTTTAGGGGTTATACGAAAACCCTAATGCCTGCTGATGGTGTAACCCTTACGTTGAGTTTACACGAAAAGTCCCAAATTTTTGTAATCATAATTTGAACACATAGGGTTTTCGTGTAACCCCTAAAATATGGGTTACACGAAAACTATGTTATTTTTTTTTTTTGCAAATGATCACATCAACACATAATTTTCGAACAATATATACTTCAAACTATAACACAGTATTGCATGAAAGATTAAAATATAATACTAACCGTTATGTGTTCGACGAAAATCTCCACAAAGTTTTTCCCAATACTTGTGACAATGTGAGGTAAGGATGAAATTTTTTGACAAGAAAAGTTTGCAATGTGCAGCACGTATTTATTCAGAATTTTGGAATTACTATGCACATGTGATATATGATTGGGTGTAAAATTTTCAAGTTTTTCACTCAATATAAAGTTGAAAAAAATTAAACACTTCCAGCCTTATATCACTTCAGTTTTCGTGTGGTTTACAAGCTCCATTCATTTCGGTTTTTTTAGTAACTTTTCGTGTGATTTGAAGACATATATACACGTGGCATAACCCATGCCCTAATTACCCATATGTAATAGAGGAAAAATTGGCGTACAAATCAATATGTCAGAGTGTCAAATCATGTCCATTTTTGACTTTGAAAAAGTGGGTAATTTTGGCCACTTTTTAACAAAAGTGGGTATATTGGGGTCAAGTATATAATGAAGGTTATTTTTTGCCATTTTTTAAGAAAATGGGTAATTAGGTCCATTTGCTCAAGTAATTAATAACCAAATAATTACACATGAATTTCTATAATTTATGGATCTTGTAAGGACACAAATAATTAATAACCAAATAATAACACATGAAATAAATAGATGTCGAATCATGTAGTAATAATTATCATCAGTCAACTTCTTTTTAAGAGTATTTTTCGTTTGAAATTATCTCACAAATTTTGTTAAATGAGAGAATCAATATATTAACCCACACTTAATAATTTATAATTTATTTTTGAAAAAATGAGTTCAATTCATTGGTAATAAGAATTCAACCCTCACACATGACACACCTAACAATTTATATTTTTTTCTATTTTAGAAATGAGTTCAATATATGGGTAACAAAAATTCAACTCACGGAACGAGACCATCTCACATGAGTTTTTGCATTCGACAATAATGTTATAGTTTTGTCCCAACTACCAACAATGAATTTAAAAACAAATAGAAAAGTATTCAAGTTAATCACACCCTTAAAACATGCATGTAGAAGTTGAATGGTAGGTTTAAAAGTGTAGATAGTGATAATTGCGACATTAATGTAAGAGTAGTGAATCGATGAAAAATATAGATAGCATTTACAAGACGAACAAACTTGAGTTCTTCTAGCCTGGTGATGAAGACTCATTTGGTGCTCTTGTACATATCTTCAATGGCTTTCTGCAATTCAACACAGATTCATTTATCATCTCCCAATAAACTGAAATCAGAGACAACGTTAATTTTAGCAAACCTGATAATACTTGAACATCTTGTTCCTCTTCTTCTTGTAAGTCGGGGTTATAAGATCGCGTTCCATGTCGAACGGTGCTGGATCCATATGAACATCTTTGATGAACTCGAATCCCTTCAACTGTAAACACAACACAAGAATCATAATCCTAGAAGCATTGCAATACACTACACAACAGCAACATTAATCGGAAACAAACCTTCTTGTCTCTGCCGATCTTCCTCAGTTCTTCAAGAACGTAGTTTCTCGCTCTTGAATCTTCACAAATGGCGTTGAAATCGCCAGATACCTGGTTTTCGACGCTCCAACGCTCCATGGATTCGACGTTTGGATTGACGACGGCGACGAGGAAGGACTCGTAGCTGTTGCCGTAGATCCATATCTGAATCGAACCAGTGATGATCATAATTCATAAGCAATTGTGAGAGAATATGTACATGATGAAGAAGATGGAGGACTCACTGAGTCGACACAGGAGGCGAGTGAGTAAACGCTCTCCAGATTCTCGACGGAGACGTACTCTCCTTGAGAAAGCTTGAAGATGTTCTTCTTCCTGTCGATGATCTTCATGCTCCCATCTGGTTGCCACTCGCCAATGTCCCCTGTGTGAAACCACTCATCCACCATCACTTCTTTGGTTAGATCTTCGCGTTTGTAGTACCCTGAGAACAAGCACTTCCCTCTGATGCATATTTCTCCGCGAGGAGTCGCTGAAACGGCGTCGTATTCCATGTCAGGGCAGGATTCTAGACGCACGTCCACCACCGGTAATGGAGGTCCTACTGTTCCGATCATCGCTGCTTCATCTGGCCTTGCAACGAACGATCCTGCACAGGTTTCTGTCAAGCCATATCCTTGTAGAACATGGGCGCAGGTCACAACACGCAGATACGTTTCCACACTGGAAGAAAGGGGAGCTGCTCCAGACAGGATGAGACGTAGACGCCCTCCTAGGCCTTCTTTCACCTACAGATGTTTCGCATGTTATGTGTTTGTGAAAATGTCTGAACGAAAGGTGTACCCAGTTATGCTTTGATCTTCACCTTGCTGAAGACGAGCTTGTCGAGCATTGGAGCTGCCTCTACGTGCTTGAAGCCTCTACTCATGTTGCGAGATTTGCTGCAAACTCAAATGTAAGTACTGAATCTTCTTCGAATTCTAATGTACCAAGAAGAAAGTTTTAGGATCACATACTAGGAATAGGCTGCATTGAAGAGTGTTTGTCTCAGAACACCAGCAGAAGAAATCTTGTTCATCAATCCTAGAATGTTCATTTTGTTATCTTTCAATGTAACATGTTTTATATTAAAAACTGCATTTTCTTGTTTCAAAATTCACAGTCTTTAACTACCTGTGTATATCCTATCCAGAACTCGTGGAACAGCACATAGTACCGTTGGCTTTAGCGCTTTGATGTCGTCTAGAAGTAGCTTTATGTCCTGATGAAGATGAACCAGAATTGATCAGATTTGATCCTTAACGACAAAGGCTAGACCGTAATATCTTGTTTCTGAGTTACCTTACGCCAGAATCCAATCGCTGCACCTTTTGAGACGAATAGTTCTTCAATGACTCGATCAAATATGTGGGCCAAAGGGAGGTAGGATAGGTATACATCTGTCTCACTAAACTGTCATTGTAAGAGAATAAGTGAA
The DNA here is from genome assembly GCA_005771605.1 of Scutellaria baicalensis. Taxonomy (NCBI): domain Eukaryota; kingdom Viridiplantae; phylum Streptophyta; class Magnoliopsida; order Lamiales; family Lamiaceae; genus Scutellaria; species Scutellaria baicalensis. The sequence goes on from CM016726.1 coordinate 27,171,152, forward strand.
GATCAGAAAACAGATTTTTCATTCTTGAATGTGATTAATTAAACTTCATACCTCTTCATTCATGCTCTCTAAATGATGATTAACTCCAGATATGATTGATAGAATACTCTCATTCGAAATCATTACTCCCTTTGGATCACCTGTTGTTCCACTTGTGTACATTATTGTACATATGTCAGTCTTCTTCTTGATTGGGATTTCGTATTTCTTGTCCCCTCCCTTCAGGAAATCGAGAAGAAATTAAAGCAAGAAATGCGATAAATTACTGAAAAGGTTTGTCCGGTTTAAACCAGCTTTACCAGAAGCAGAAATTCACTCCAAGAATATATCTGTGAGCCGAAATTTTCAGCTATATGCCTCTGCTCTTGGGTCACATCTCCAAAGCTTACAATAGCTATAAGATTGTGAATCATTCATTAACTATAAAATCTAAGTAGTTTCAAAAGATTAAACACAATTTGAAAAAAAATAAAGTGCAACTTACTTTTCAAGTATTTTTCAGCGTTGGGAAATGTCTTCAACAACTGCAGTAATATTGATATGGTTAAGAATGATGAGTTTGTACAAGAAAGCAATGAGAGAAGAGAATGTTTGAGCTTCATTACCTCGGAAATTTTGGTTTCTTCTACGAAAGCAATTGAAATCTCAGCATGAGAGATGATATACTCAACTGCACCAGCACCTAAAACCAGACAAAAGATGAAGAAAAGCTAACATATATGTACTGCCCATGATTCTTCTAACTAGTTTCACCTTTCTTTATCCTTGTCTATTCTTATGAACTGTGGGCTAAAGAGGAAATGCACGAACGAACATACCTAGAGTGTCGTATAATGGTACACAATAGAGACCATAAGCATTGCAGGCCTGCAGAAAACCCAACATTCTGGTTTAGAATATGCACACAGAGATGAAAGCATTGGAGGGTTTTGTCACCATTAGAGGACTACCTGCATGCTTATAACCCAGCGCGAGCAATTTGCACCGAAGATCCCACATCTGCCACCCTGTTTAAGAGCAGAGACCTTTTCAGATATGTTCTGAAATTTGAATAAGAAGTTGAGCTAAATCAAGATTCACACAATGTGAAATCTTACTTGAGTGACACCACATAAGCGAATGGAGGCTCCGACTTGTAGGACTAAATCGTATACTTCTTTGTAAGTTAACCACACATATTGGTCTCCCTAAAAACAGTCACAAAGTAACATGAGAATTCTGCAATGTTGAAGAAACATCAAACGCAAAATTAAATCGAGTGAACCATCATACCTTCCTCTCACCAAGCATTTTGTTATTCTGGTACATCTTCACAGACTGGCTGCAATAAGACAACAACATGAACTATTCTAGTACATATTTTCATATAACTGTGCAAGTGATTTCATCTCAAAAACCCAACAAAGTGAACATCTTTGATCTTCACAATAATGCTTGGTCAAAAGAAACTATCAAAAGCCAAATTTCCATGCATGATAATCAAGAACCGATCAACTCTTTATGGTTTCACACAATTTGCTCTAATTTCTTACGTAAAGTTACTTAAATGGTTCTTACCAGAAGCTATCCCAGCAGCTCTCAAGCCCTTGAGGCAGTGGCCGAAACCCATCTTTAGCAAGCACGTTTCGATAAACTGGCCCAACTGATGGTTTCCCATCTTTGGCTTCTCTTGCCTTCTCAATCTCTACTATAAACTTCTTTGCTTCTTCCATCTCTCTCTCTCTCTCTCTGTGTTTTTTTTTTGACAAAATTAAGCTTTAAAAGTGTCATCTTATAGAAAGAAGTAGTGAAATTTTATTTTCAAGATTCTTGGTGGCCAAAACATAAATTCTCAGTTATTTGAAGCCAACCACCCAACCACCTATTGACTAAAAAAGAACTTTGGCCCGTGCATGGAGGAGTACTATTTAGCCGTTTATGATAAACACACCAATTTTTCAGTCATTACCTTTTAGTATATTGTAGGAAATTGATGACTATAATAATATGGTTAGTTGTAATAAAAATCATTACTCCAGATTGTTCAGGTTAGGTTATCTGTTCAGCTCATTTTAATTATTAATTAAAAAGGAAAAAAGACCATTTTTTATTAATTTTGGTTTCCCATTTTTTGATCTCTTTCATCTTCTTTAATCCAATAACAGGTCAGTTGAGGTGAAACAGAAAATCATTATAAGAAAATTAAATTCAATTTAAATGTAACACAGGGAAATCAATCCCTTGACAGGAATAACCTGTTTCATTGATTCATTACATCAATACAAATCTCATGCATACAACTTTGTCAACATTTATTCCATCATCTTATATATATATATATATATATATATATATATATTATTGACAATCTTTTATTCGTTTTCCAGCTGCAGATGAATTTTCAGCTACCAAACTGCTCCATCTCTGATCGAAGCCCTGCATTTTCAAAGCAACATATCCAACAATCATGTCAGAAGAAAAATACTAAGTTAAGAAACAAACAGTTCTTGCAAGAGCTTACTTAGAGCAATCGAAATTCTTGTCTATTGGAGGCAAATTAAGCTCCACTCCACATTTCTTTGGAAGAGGAGGGATGATTTTCGGATCATACTTAATCTTAGAAAGCGCGTTTTTAGCACATTTACAAGCAGCTATTCCATCATCTTTCGTTTTCATCAAGCCTTTTAAGCTCTTCACACCTGCACAACATGAAGGTGATGGATCTTTGCCTTTTAGGTAGCTAAGACATGGCGCTAAGTCCTTTACCACTTCTGCACATGAAGGAGCAGATAGTGCTGATTTTGATACGAGCAGGAGAATGGCGAAAGCATACAACAAACGAGTCATTTTTGGTACGAGGCTAAAAGAGAATGCAGAGAAGTGGATGCAAATCCTATGGAGTGTCATGTCATGTGAAGCTTATATAGTGTGTGCAGAGGTTAGTTGGTTGAGTTTTTGTAGTGTTTGTTGCTTCGACGACTTTGTGAACGTACCATTTGCATGCTCTCAATTCTGTTTTCTAACGTGTTTCAATACATAACGATAAAGGAATGCGATCCCTTTTGACATGAGTGACTTCGGTTTGGCAACCAATAGCAACATCCTCATTTAAATCACATGATACATCATGCTAATATTGCAAAATTAATGAGCACCACAATGAACATTAAGGTACCATATTCAATCTCAACTTGGTATAAGCTCGAGAAGGTTTTTGTTGATGACTGGGTAAATGAATTTACATCCCAATGAGGGAGGACAGCTTCGACCATAAATAATCCGCACAAACTCACAGATCAAACATGGAAAGTAGGGTTTCTATTAGGTGTATTGATCACGGCTAACGACTAACAATTAGAAGAAACGTGCTGGAGATCTCTAATTACGAATTAGTATGGACAGGTTCTGCTATGTACAAGGATTTGTAGTCACTATATGCACAGAAAGAGTTCTAAGATTGAATCTTAGAATCAGTTGGTCGTTTACTATACACTGAACTCGCTCCTGAGACTTCGGAATGGGAAGAAGCAGAAGCTGTAAGAGGCTGGAAGTTTGTGTTCCCAACAAACCAATAAAGAGCCCATTTCAGATTGCAAAGGGTGTACTTGAGAGCTTTAGTCCAGTTCTCCTGTTTATTGAAGCTCTGAGTGATGGAGTAATTTTCCACCTTGTCATTCTCAATTCTGCATATACATACATGTGAAGAGTTGAAAATCTGAGTAGATTGGTAACGTCGTAGAAACATACACATGATGTACTATACTTGTGTGATTTTAACACTTACTTGTACGGAAGCTTGAAACATTTCTCAGGCGGAATGTTGTTTTCTTGATCCTTGGAGTTTGCAAACTCTGCAAACTCCTTCAGACAGGTTAAGAACAATGTCATTGCTTTGTCATAACGAGTGCTCCAAAATACATTCACAGGGCCAAAGCTGAGAAATAAAGGTCTTTAGATAATATGCAAGCAGAATATACCATTACCATTGGGCATACTTAAACATACAGCGAAGAGATGCTGGCTAAAAGTAGAGCAAAGAAAGCCACCTGACAAAATGTCAGGCAATTCCAGTTCATATAGTACCAGTGAACGAATTAAGATTGAGACCAGTCCCAAAGATGGTAACTGGGTCTCTTTGCAATAGGTTTCTATCAGTTTCTAACAGATTAGACATCATCAATCATGTACTCCTCTTTTATGGTTTTACTTTCTTGGTTGTGATATATCTAAAGAATGATGTCAAATTCAGTTAGAAGAAATGCTGCAGATCATTTAACACTTACAGCTCGTAAGTATTGTTGCTAACATCCATTATGCGAGGATAACTCCCCATCGGAAGAATTTTAATGCGATATCTGAAAGTAATAAATTAAGGAATAGAAGTTCAAAAGGATAGAGTAGGCATTTGTACATTCAGTTTCCAAATCAGTTCTGGAAGTTAGATTTCAAATATTCAGACAAACCCATTTGGTCACCAATAACAGCTCAAGTGTTGAGGACAAAATAGCACTGAAAGAAACAAAAATATACAGGGAATATAACAACTGAAACCATGTCACTCTATGTAAATGATCTAAAAATAGTTAACAGGTATATGCAATGACAAAAGGATACAGAAACTTTGGTCTGAAGTATTGAGCCATTGTATGAAGGAGAAGGCAAGCTTGACCCCATGCAGCATTTATCTCATCCCATTCAACCTAACACAATGCCATCAGAAAGTGCAAGAAAGTGAACCTTTAAAGATGGAAATTCCATAGAGCTCAAACATATCAATAAGCTATCTAACCAACACTTTAATATACCTGTACTTTAGGAAGTCTTCCCAGACGGAAGTTATTGATGGTTCCAAACTCTCCATCATACCATATAGGAAAGGCATCACTAAGCACATTAGTACGTTTCAACTGCTCTAGATGGGCTTGTGAGACTTCAATCTTTGCCAGAATTGCATCCCGTTCTTCCTATAGGACACATATTTCAAGTCGAGTAATTATCTAAAAAAAAATCAAAAAAAAAAAAAAAGAAAGAAAGAAAGAGGGCAAGATTAGTTATCTTTTCCAGTGTCCCAGGTCCCAACAATGCAAATTACCCACCCAAGATCTTCCTTGTTATTGATAGTATTCCAGATATGAAAAACAAAGAATTCATAGAGGACTAAGACAAACCTGATGTGATCTCAATTGAAACTGGTAGTTATTAAACTCCTGCCAATATCTGATAAAAACAATCATGATGGGATTCATCTAAGTGCAATTAGAATGAGCAAAAAAACAAAAGAATAAATCAAAATAAGCATAATACTGTAACAACACTTAACCACAACTAGTCAACAGCATAAGTTTCAATTAAAATCATGATGTTTATAGGGTATTACCGCTCTTCTAACTCTTTAAAGCGACTTGACTTTAACTCAAGTGCCTTCAGTTCAGCAGTTACTTCAGCACATTGTTTCTCTGTTTCTGCAATTGCTGCTTCAAGCTTCCGTTCCTCTTCTTCTATCTAATGAGACAACCAAATACGACAAAATCAATCTTTAAGTTCCTAACAAGATATTGCTGCTCACAGTAAATAATTCTGAGGAACAAATGCAAAGTTAATATGCAGCTTCGCTTTCGATCAAAGACATTTAGACATAAAAGCCCGCTCAAACATCCACAGTTGGACAAACAGTAACCACTTGGTGAAGTAGAGAGAGTACTGAATCAACATATATAGCCCTTATCCCAATTCCATGAAAAGTGTGCAAATTGGAAGGAGAATGAAAATATAATATAAGAAAAGTGAAAAAGATTCATAAAATTAATTGACAAGAAACAACTAAGATATTCTGATCCATAAAATTAAACTCATTTGTGATAGACAACTCAAGCATTCTGCTCCACGAGAATTCATTTTACATGAAAAAAACTGATCAAAAAAATGAATTTTGGTCTGCGATAAGCACCTTTAATTTCTCTTTAAGAAACTCAGTTTCAGTAAGAACAGTTTTTGCTTCCCCTTCCAGTCGTTGTAGACAGGCCTCATATTCTATTATGTCCCTGTTCACATCTTCAACCTCCTTATCAAGTTTATCAGACAAAACTCTCATGCACTCAAGACATAAAGGCTGTTCAACCTACACATAAAATGTAAAGAAGAAAAAAGTAGTCGTAAATAAGTGACCATTCATTTGGAGCATGAAATGTTCAGAGGCAGCAATAAATAATTTCGTACATCTATACCTGTGTCTGTGTAGTAGCAATCTCAAATGCACGATTCAGGACTGTTATGGTGGAGTGGAAGCCCGAATTATGTGGTTGTGTTGAGGAGTTGGCAGACCCACCCTCAGGTGATGGCAAATTGGTCCCACCTCCAGGTTCACACTTATACACTGAAGCAGCTGGTGGAGGTAACACAACAAATGACTCGTCCATTGCCTTTCCAGATTGGCTAGCATCAGGTTGCATGGCTCCACCTCGTGGACGAGGTGGAACTCCAGGAATCTGAGTCCTTTGCTTCGGCAACACAACAAACGAGTTGTCCATCCTCGTTGAACCCACAACACTACTTGTTCCAAGGATTGAAGAACCTTGCATCCCTGCATGTTTTACCTATCACAAGTTATCCACACAGAAGACCCCTATAGTTTCACAGCACCTAAGTAAATCTACCATCTTAGGGTTACTCAACTCTCAAACTTCTCAAGTTCTCCTTTTGAGCAGAACCTTCGCTCAATAAATCCAACTCAAATAAAATCCTGATCACTCAAAAACTAAATACCTAATCAAAAGTTCCCAATTTTATCCATACATAAATTAAACAGTATTTTCCTCTACAAATTACCACGTACCTCTCCCGCAAAAGAACTCCACTCCATCAACCATATCAGTAATATCATAATAATCAAAGTAAAAGTACACAATAATCAATTCGAAATAACATTAAATTCTACCTGAAGCGAGGAATTTATCGGCATAAGAATCGACACCGAGGATGCAGAGGCTTTGGCGGCAGTTCTGGCAGAGGAACCGCGGCAGATTCGGGTCCGCCGGCAGGTTCCTACCCTTATCAATAACATTACTGCCGCTTCCGTTTTTCTTCATATCGGATTAAATTCCTTCTATTGAACGTTGAACAATCGGATTGCTCCACTCCGTTACCACTACAAAATCTCGAAAATTCACCGATGAATTGTTTTGGCTAAATTCCTTCATATTTTTTAATTTCAATATTTAGAGTAATTACATAAACTAAAAGGCCTATTTCTGCCCCAAATAATAGCAGGCCTGGGCGACCCTCTGTTGGGCTACTCTCGGTACAGTACTGGTTCAACTATTAGCCTTAATGGGCCTGGTCCAAAATTGTTCATTCTATAAATACCAGATAAATTATTCAACTAAGGGCCCTAATGCCCTAATGGGCCTGTGGTCCAAAATGGTTCATTCTATTAATATCAGACAAATTGTTCAACCCTAACTGGCCTAATGGGCCTGGGGCACCCTGTGTTGGGCTGGTCTCGGTACAGTTCTGGTTCACTATGGGCCTATGGTCCAAAATTGTTCATTCTATAAATATCAGACAAATTTAAGGATAAACATCGTTTACCTTTTGTAATTACGTTTCACGTGAACGGACGAAAGGTGAGAACAACTGATTTCAGAATCGATCAATCGTTTTACAATGGAGGTGTTGGAATCCGAGATCCACCAGGTGCTTATCAAATTGCTCGACGGAAAGCATCGAATCGTGAATTTTAGCACACCTTCGATCTCCGTCGCCGCCCTCAAACGCCGTCTCCAAACCCTAACCGCCATTCCCTCCGATCTGCAACTCCTCCTAGCCAACAACAGCCGTGTACTCCAAGATCACCAGACCCTAGGTCTTGCTAAATCGCGCGGGGATTCCCCCTTTGCAGAAACGCATTCCAACAGGCAGTTAGTCCAAGATCAGGATTTGAGGAAGTTTCCTGTTGTTGTGCACTTGTTGCTGAGGCTTAGGGGTGGGAAAGGTGGGTTTGGGTCGTTGCTGAGAGGGGCGGCGACGAAGGCTGGGCAGAAGAAACCGAACAATTTTGATGCTTGTCGGGATATGAGTGGGCGAAGGCTCAGGCATGTGAACGCGGAGAAGAAGTTGGAGGAATGGAGAGCGGAGGCGGAGGAGAGGAAGTTGGAGAAGATGGCGGAGGATTTCATTAAGAAAAAGACGAAAGAGGTTCTAAAGAGTGGAAAGGGCAAGGGGGGTGATAGTGCTGAGAAGTATGTGGCAAAGTACCGGGAGGATTCGGCTAAGTGTATGGAGGAGGTGGAGAAATCGGTCCGGGAGTCGATGAAGGGGTTGATAAGCTCGAAGAGGAAGAGTCAGGCTGAGGCCACTAATTCATCCTCCAAGAGGTTGAAGATATGGTATGGAATTTTGCAAATCCCTGCATTGTTCTACTTTTCCTTGTTATCTTGTACTATTATATTGTTTTCTTTACAGATGTTATTTTTTAATATATGATGATTATTGTGTTGTGTGAAGACATGATTCATGATTAGTTAAGAAACAATTTCTTTGATTTATGGAAAGTGAGTTTATTGTTGTTTTCAGTTCTGTGGAAAATATGTTCGCAACTCTGTATTTTCTGTTTATTACTGCTCTGTGTTAACGTCTGCCCCAAAAAATATGTAACTTGAATATTTTAATATGAAAGACTTGTCATGAATTGCTGAATCCAGTAGTTTTCTCTATCCTCAACAGTGGTGGATCAAATAGAATTTTACTATAGGGTGCGTAAACCAATCCTTGATTTGTAACATTTCTTTTTCAGGTTTGGAAAGAGAAAATTGGGAGACGGAGGAAGTGACAGTGAAGACCTGGATGAAGATGACGCTGATAATATAGAAGATGAGGAGAATGAGAAATCTGTTATCATAGATCTTGGAAGCCATTCAGATTCAAGCAAAGAAGTAGAAGCAAATTCAGGTCCAATTACTGGTGGGAAACTAGAATCTGGATCTGTTAATGGAGGTTCCTCTGGAAACGGTTCAGAGGATGAAGACACTGAAGAGTCCTTAAAATTAGTTAGAAATCAAGATGGATGTGGTGAGGATAGCAATACTGAAAATAGGAATATTCCAGTGCTAGAGAGTCTGGAAAAAAGTAGAGACTATGGTAATGTTGTTTCAGAGGTGCCTGATAAATCTCACTCAAGCCCAGTGAACGAATTTGTTAGTCAAGCTTGTACCTCTGGTTCTGAAGGCAAAGTTGTTTCGGCTACAGAAGTTAGAGATAGTTCCAAATCTGAGTCAGTTCTGGAAGAATCAGTGTCTGTAAGTGAGGATCTTCTAAATATGGACAAGCCCCTAAACTTTGATGATTATCATTCAGCTGCCGAATTAGAGGTATGTCTCTGATTATTACCCTCGTTGATATTGTATTTCATCTTCATGTTTTTTACCTGTTAATCATACACTTCATGTTAAAAAAGTTGGTGTTGTTGGCCACTCATATCATGCATCAATGACCAATTACAGGTTCTTGGCTTGGAACGTTTAAAGATGGAACTTCAAACCCGAGGGTTGAAGTGTGGGGGTACTCTGCAAGAACGTACGGCGAGGCTGTTTCTGCTGAAAACCACTCCATTGGAGAGGCTTCCGAAGAAGCTGTTTGCCAAGAAATGAAGAGCCTAGCATACTGATCTAGCTCTGGTTAATCATTTGGACCTGATTGTATCACACATGTGAAATAGAGAGATCTTCATTTGCTACTGGAATTGTATGTGAGTTTTACATGTTCCATATGTTCTAGTATTGTACTTCCTTGTTTCTGGTTAAACAACTGAAGCTTTTGAAAGTAGAGATTACTCTTCAACAGAATATATTTGGTTGTATTACTTTTTTGCAATTATAAGTGAAGTGTATTTTGAATTTTATATTGTTATATTCAGTATGCTATTGTGTCCTCTACACGATTACACTTGACATGGTTTGGTAAAGATGAGGGCCTGTTGGTGAAAGAAAGTGCTAAGTTGATATGGTAAAGTACATTGTAATATGCAGCATTTGCTTTGGCTATATTTGTTCATTAAATGTGGCTTTTGTAAGTTTGATTGAATTTGAGAGTTTGAAGGATTTGTGAGTGTTGTAAAATATAATCTCGTGTTGCATCATCTTCTACGAATCAACATAACAAAAACATAATATGTAACAACAACGAAAACTAGAAGAAGAAGATAAGATTCAAAGAGGTAATTTTATTCATCAACTCAATTCATTCCATTTGAACATAATATATATACAATAATATGAATTCCAAAGGGCATGGAATATAAAGAGTCTATGGAAGTAATGTCCACATTATTATCAATTTATAACACTCCCCCTTGGACATTACGACTTGATGTACATGCCTCGTTAAAAACTCGCTAGAAAAACCCAGTGGGAAAAAACTAGACGAGAAAAGAGTACATGACATACAAGTTCTAATATGTTGCACTAGCTGCCTCATTAAAAACCTTTAACTAAGAAAACCCTGTGGGAAAAAAACTTAGTCAAGGGAAAAAGAGTACAGCCACTGGTCTTCAGGACCTAACCTTCAGGGTTAAAAGAGTGAAAATGGTCTTCAAGACCCAACATTTAGGATTATTTTTGAAGTTATCGCTCCCCCTGAAGACAATTGTCTTCTAAGCCTACACATTCCAACATATTGTACAAAAAATAGACATAGATAGGGATTTAGTGAACAAATCTGCAAGATTGTCACTAGAGCGTCCGGAGCTCATGCAATAACAGAAAATTTCTTTTAACATAATTTGCTACTCATTTGTGCAACACAAGCTGCATTATCATCATAGAATACAGTTGGGGGTATATATCAATTCTAGAAATACCACAACTTCGATTTAAGATCCCGTGAACCTTGAAGATACCGAAGAATATGTGTCATTCAAATGTCTCCTTGTAGGAGAAACACCAAATAGTAGGTTTACCACAAAATGCAATATCACAGTTAACACAATTTGTAAGTTAAAGTAATATACCAATTTTACTTAAGTGAGGAACTTCAGGTCCTAATTTATCTTCAGTATCTTCTATAGGTTTAAATGAATCATTATCCACTTCAAGGGATTAGACAATCATTGGTTTACTAAGTCAATGAGATATAACCATGTAAAATCTTTCCAAAACCTTCTTCGATTAGATTGATTGGTGTATGAAAATTCCTTCAGGGAGATGCTCGATCTGCAGGCCGAGACAATACTTGGTTTTACTCAATATTTTCATTTCGAATTCAGCTTTTTAAAAGCTTCTTATGCATTCCAATAAGATCAACATACACAGAGATGATCGATACAAAAAAAAATCATCAAAATATTTCTTTATAAACACGCAAGGAAAAAACATTGTTGTTTGTATATCATCTCTTCAGGAGTAATTCATTTATTGTTTTAGGCCATATAATGACCTTTGCAATTTAATGTTATACATATTACAATTTTCATCTTTCCTCGTCTGGGGAATTTGTAATCCATCCGGGATTTTAATATAAATATTGATACATATAAATATGCAGTGACAACACCCCTTAACTGCATTTCTAAATTCATAAATGCTGCCAGAGAAATTAAGTATGTAGCGGAACGTTATACAATTCATTACAAGAGAATACATTTGATCAAAATCACTATCGGGTCTCTGCAAGAGCTCTTGAGCTACTTATCTCGTTCTATATCTCACCACCTCATTATTCTTATTTCCTTTTCGCACAAATACCCATTTATATCCTACAGGGATAACATCATTAGGGGTACGTACGATAGTACAAAAACTTTTCTTTTACTAAGTAAGTCTAGCTCAACCTCAATTGCATATTTCCATCTTACCCAATGTAAGTGCTTCAGGCACTCATTTACTAACTTGGGTTCTGGATCCAGATTATTGTTTAAGATGGAAAAACCAATTGTAGAGGCAAATATATCGTCGACGATAATGATATTTCTATTATAAGTTTCTCCTATATTAATTAAATTAGTTGCAACTTTGATATTTATGTTAACCAGATTCTCATCATTTCCCAAAATATATTGATCTGGTCGTTCTGCAATCCTAGTATTTTCATTACTTTGTGCACGTGCATTGCTACTAGGATTTTTCGTCTTTGAGACGAATATCTTTAAAAGATATTTGGAGTGACTGAATATTTTTGTTAGTTTTTGTTTTCCGTGGATTTTTGATCTTTTAAATTCATAGGCCTTTTACGCTTCAGGCGTAGAGTTGCATCACATATATTAGTGTAGCAGATATATATGATTTTGTCACTCATGTATGATCAGTAAACACATTTGGCAGATTACTTCAGTAAATACATCTGGCATATTACTTGCTAAATACTGCAAGATAATTATTTTCTGAACTTCTAGTTCTGATTGACTAGTGCGTGGATCTAAATATTATAGATTTTCCAAATCCAATAAAATTTCTCGGCATTCTATTAATTATTATTTTCTGAACTTCTAGTTTTGATTGACTAGTGCGTGGATCTAAATATTATAGATTTTCCAAATCCAATAAAATTTCTCGGCATTCTATTAATTATTAACTATTATCTCCCCCTAATGCCGATAATTTTTCTTTATCAATGTGCAATCAGCGAAACGAGTTGAAAAATGGGCTCTAGGCATTTCAAAATGGATGGAAATTCAAATCCAATATAGATACCTAGTTTTCTTTAAGGGCTCATAGAGGTACGCTTAGGTGGTGAAATTGGAACGTACACTGCACATTCAAAAATTCACAGATGGGAAATGTTCGGTTCTCTCCCACGCACTAATTATAAAGGGGAATAGTTATGATATGCAGTTGGACGTATTTGAATTAAAGAAGAAGCGTGCAAAATCGCATGACCCTAATATGAAATGAGTAAGTTGGATTTTTGTACTAAAAGTCTAGCGATTAATTTGATACGTTGATCATTGATTCAACAAAGACCATCTTGAGTGTGGACATATGGAACTAAAAGTTCCACTTTAAGTACTAATGACCAACAAAAGTCATCAAATGTTTTCGAAGTGAATTCATTAGCATTATCCATTGTAATGGATTCAATTGGATAATCAAGGAATTGAGCCCAGAGTTCAATAATTTTTGCAATGAATTTTGCGAAAGCATAATCTCAGGTGGATAACAACCACACATGAGTCCACCAAACGGAGGCATCAATTAAGACCATAAAATATCGAAATGGTCCTAATACTGGATGAATTGTGAAATATCTCCATGGATCCGTTCAAGGAAAATAGAAGATTATAATCCAACTTTAGTACGAGAAGGTCGTACTATAAGTTTTCCTTTTGCACAAGCTTCACAAACAAAATCATTTACAGATAATTTCTATTGTCCGACATACTATGTCCAATAGAGTTGGATAAAATTCGTTGGATCATATTTTGTCCTAAATGACCCAACCTTTCATGCCACAATTTAAATGAATTTGGATCATGAAATTTCAAACTAATTGAAATATGGAGATTAGGAGGACGGATGTATTAATAATACAATCCCGATGATAGAGAAGGAAGCTTTTCGACAACTTGTTTCCGACACTCTATGTAGTGAGTCATTAAGAGGTACTCTACTTTATTCTCGGTGTCGGTTTCAATGTGAAAACCATTATAAATGTCTTTAAAACTAAGAAGGGTATATTTAGATTGTGGATATAATAACGCACTTTTAATGACTAATTTAGTACCCATAGGAAGAACGAGTGAAGCTCTACCGGAGCCAACTATCAAGACATTATCATTTGAAATTGTGGTAACACTCCCTTTCTATCTTTAAGGATATTGTGAGTTATAATACTATCTACCAAGCATTTAATATTCTCGTTCTCCATATGCCAAAAAAAAAAAATTCAAGATGCACTACGATGATGTAGTAAACATAAAAATTAAATATTAAAATAACATAGAACATGATAATCTGAAGAGCACATAAAATCACAATTGAAAAGTAAATTGTCCGACATAAAATAAATTACTTATTTCTCGTAAAGACAATCATTATTTTCAAGATCTTAAAAATCAACTGGCTTCAAAAGATATCAATTGCAATATTCATCTTTGCTTCAGGCAAATCACCATAATGAATTCGAATAAATATGGCTTTGTAAAACCAATCCAATTTTTAGTGTTAAAAATGATATTGCATAGAAGATAAGAGAATTCGTTTGTTTTGCACAAACAATAAAAACACTCTGATCAACAACTCATCCACTCAAACAAAGAAATTCATCTGTATTCTAAGAGCATGATTTGAGACTGAATACTTATAATTGCAAATAAATGGAATTCATGTAAAATTAAAATTAATTGATTAGTATATTTGTAATGTCTACAGAATATAAAAGCTGAGATATATTTTCTTCCTCTAATTAGTTGCTCAAGGAAAGCACCATGAAACTAAATAACAAATCTCAACACAATATTATAAAATAAATTAAGCACATTTGCTTATCGAAACCATGCCACTAATTTGTAAGATATGGAAACTCAATTCCCTAAATATATACCTATGTCCAAGTTTAATCGAATGAGAGTGGATTAATAATTATTAGCCAAGGGTATGAAACTTATCTACATTCTCAGAACTAATACACTTTATATTCTTTCTGGAAAACAAGCTTTAATGGTTGCAAAAAGAATATGCCCAAATTATCATTGTTGCTTAATAAAATAAAATTATGTGATAAAAGAACTAGCAGTGGTCTACGGGGTGATTAAAACCAAGTAAATACATAACTGCAATTTGTAATCAAATTCCTAGATAAATAATAAACACTCTCCAAAACATACCCACTAGTTAAATTGCATGTTTATTAGGATAATGAGTTTTATAATTGTTGGAAGCAGAAAAGTCATGTGATACGCACATCAACAAACTCATCAGCTAAAGTTATCAACAAATCATAATTTACTAAACATTGTTGAATCAGATGAACAACATGGGAATGAACAAAAATGTTCTGATTTCGAAAACATCCGATCAAGTTTGAAATTGGTAGTTTGAGAATGAAGTTACCTTGCAGGAAAGACACGATTCTTTCCTAGGGCACAACTCAGATTTCGGTAGAGGTTCGTGCTGATAACGTGTTGTAAAATATAATCTCGTGTTGCATCATCTTCTACGAATCAACATAACAAAAACATAATATGTAACAACAACGAAAACTAGAAGAAGAAGATAAGATTCAAAGAGGTAATTTTATTCATCAACTCAATTCATTCCATTTGAACATAATATATATACAATAATATGAATTCCAAAGGGCATGGAATATAAAGAGTCTATGGAAGTAATGTCCACATTATTATCAATTTATAACAGTGAGTACGAATTTTTTAAAAGCTTATGTTTGTTTTGAGATTTTATAGGACAAAATTATAGCTAATATGTACCATGAACCTTGTAGTTCAAGTGGTATCCCACTCTATGGTGTGAATTCTAATGATGTGCAGATCGTGGTGATGGAGTGATGACGTGCAGATTGTGGTGACTAAGGTAGTTAGGTTTGGACACGTAAGTTTTCTAATATTTTTTATTCCTTTTTTCCACTTATCTCAAGTTTATTAAAAATAAAAAATTGTAGCTATTATTTTATTTTCAGATTGAAAATTATAGAAAAATAATGTTATTTATGAGATGGTTTTAATGAAAATTGAAGGAAAAGTTGGATAAAGTAGGATATTATAAATCTTTATGCAAAAATGAACTGAACACACCCAAAATTTGAATGGGTCGAGTCAAGTCCAAATACCCGTTTTATGTTTGAAAACCGATGGGGATGAAGCCATCAAAGCTTACCTTCACTGTCCTGTGCAAATTCTTAAAAATTAAATTTAAATCTGGATATTGTTCAAATAAAAAAAATCAAGTAAAAATCTAAAATTCCAAAAATAATCAGATGACAACAAATCTGACGATTATAAAATAAAAACAGAAGTTTACAAGTTTTATATGAAATCTAAAAATTCCATGAAATTATAGAATAATATTAATATATTTTTAAGTTTAAAATATTTTTTAAATATGAAGTTGTTAAATATTGAAAAGAATTATCCGAAATAAAAAAGTTCCAACATTATAGAGTAAATATCAAAAACTTTAAAAAAATACAGAAACTCCAAAAAATTTAGAAAGTTAAAGAATAATTGGAACTTATCTACAATTCTGAAATAAGATCTCAATATTACAAAAAAAGTCAATATAAAAAATTAAATACAAAATTACAAGATATATATCTATTATCCATATTTTGATATATCCTTATTAAATTTTTTATTTAAGGTTATAATAGTAATTTTTGATTTCATATTTAAATAATTTTATATTAAAATTTTAAATTAAAATTATATAGAATTCTATTATAAATAGAACATTATTATATTACGACTCTAATTTACTATAGTTTTTTCTTGAATTTAATTTTATTTAATATATATTTTATATCCTTATAAAAAAATTATTATATTTAAGGTTAATGCGATAATATTTTTGAGTTAAAAAATTTATCCTCCAGTTGCACGTGTTGATAGTATACTCGTACAAATAAAAACACAACACGTTTATATCTTTAACCAGTCATTAAGCTTCTTGTGCTTCCCATCTTGGTTTACAGTATTAACCATAATGAACAATTTTTGTTAGTTAGCTAACGGTGTCGTTCCGTAAAAATTAAAATTACATTTTATGACAGAGAGGAAAAGGAATATATAAATATTATGTAAAACAATTGGTAGATAAAAAAAGAAAAAGAAGTATGTACACATTTGGTCTATACAAAGATAGTTTCAAATCAAGAAAGTGAAGTTCTACAAACAGGACAAGTAGTGTTATTTTGTAGCCATTGATCTATACAATTCGCATGAAAATAATGGCCACATGTGCTCATATTTCTAACTACATCTTCACCATTGTATTCTTCTAGGCATATTGGGCAACACACTAATGTCCCTTCACTTTCACTAAGGCCTACTACTTCTGAGAAACTCTTGACTTGTGACTCCTCCGCAAAATCTCCGGTGGCCCTTGTGGCGGCCGAGAACTCCGTCGCTGCGATGGCAGCAGTGGTGGCTCTGCCTGCTATGAGCTTCATAATGCGCAGTAAGCTGGCTATTCCCAAAAATGTCAGTAAAACAACAGCTGCAGGAATGAAGAGTGGAGATCCAAAGAATTTGGCCATATTGCTCTTGGAATTACCTGTCATCAAATTACACTAGTTATTGTTGGAAATTGGTTTGGAAAAGTTGGTGTTGACCAATCTTTGACCAATTTGATTACATGGTGTTTCGTTTGTCAAAAACGAAATTAAGTTGCAAATTTAAAATCTACGTTTCGAGTAGATAAATTTAGAGTATTTATTTTCTCAAATCCAATTTTGGATGAATGAGAAATTAATGCTTAAAGTTGGCAACTTAAATTGAAGAGGTGTGAAGGTGTGAAAGGGTGTGAGTTTGAATTGAATTGATGCAACCCAAATTAAAGGGATGCAACCATTCCAATTAGACACACTATTTCATAGAAAGATGTGTCTAATAATGAAAAGACTTCAATTCAAATGAATAGATGTCTAATCATGAAAAGACATCATTTCATGAAAATGTGTCTCATTATGAAAAGACATCAATTCAAACCAAAAAGGTGTCTATTATGAAAAGACACAACACCTATTCAACTTCTATAAATAGATCCCACATTCAATCATTTCATTCACTCCACTACAACTTGCATTCATAGCATTCTAGCAATTGTAGTATTCTTTTCATCTTGTCCTAGAAAGTTCCAAATATCTCTTTTGTTCGCCGGAAAACTTTTGGATTCGTTGTGCTGCGATCCTTAAGTTAGAAAGTCGTTGTATCTTGGGGACGTGTGCCGTAGACCGTAAAGCATTGAATACGGGGCAATTTCGTCTTACGGAGAAAGAGTCCAACTCTTGCCTCGACTTTACCTATTTGTTTTCCAAGTCATTTTCAAATACACCACATCCTTTTCCAACAGCGTAAGACGAAATCTTGTGTAATTGAAGATGGCTACTTCTGTTCCTACAGCACCAGTTTATGCAGAGAGGCCGGCGAAATTCGACGGGACTGAATTTAAGAGGTGGCAACAGAAAATGTTGTTCTACCTAACAACGTTGAATTTGGTTCGTTTCTTGAAAGAAGACGCACCAACTGTGGGGGATGATGAAGTCGATGACCAAAAGAGGACTGCGTTGGATGCATGGAATCACAGTGATTTCCTGTGTCGCAACTATATCCTTAATGGACTCGACGACTCTCTCTACAATGTTTACGCAGTGACAAAAACTGCGAAAGAGTTGTGGGATTCACTAGAAAAGAAATACAAGACCGAAGATGCTGGATCGAAAAAATTCATCGTCGGTAGGTTCTTGGATTTCAAAATGGTGGATTCCAAGACGGTTTTAGACCAAGTACGAGAGTTGCAATTAATCCTCCACAACATTCATGCTGAAGGAATGCAACTCAGTGAATCTTTCCAAGTAGCTGCTATAATTGAAAAGCTACCGCCTCTTTGGAAAGAGTTCAAGAACTATCTCAAGCACAAACGGAAAGAAATGGGGCTTGAGGACCTGATCGTGAGACTAAGGATTGAAGAAGACAACCGAAAAACTGAAGTCAAGAGCGGCAGGACAATTATGGAGGCAAAAGCAAACCTGGCTGAGGCAAGTACTACTAAAAAGAGAAAGTTGACGGGCATGAAGCAACAGCAGGAGCCAAAGCAAAAGAAAGTTAGAAAGATAAAGGGCAACTGCTACAACTGCGACAAACCCGGTCACATGGCAAAGGATTGTCGACAACCCAAGAAAGATAATCGAAGTCAGGCTAATCTAACTGAGGAAAAATCAATATCTCTGAGTATGAATGAGTTAAACCTATCAGCTGTTGTATTTGAAGCCAACTTGGTGGATAATCCAAGAGAGTGGTGGGTGGACACTGGGGCTACACGCCACATATGTTCAGAAAGAGAGATGTTTTCAAGCTACACACCCATCACCGGTAGAAAGTTGTTCATGGGAAACTCTGCAACCTCCAACGTAGTTGGATTGGGAAGGGTGGTACTGAAGATGACCTCAGGGAAAGAGCTGACGCTTGTGGATGTGCTGCATGTCCCAGACATTCGCAAGAATTTAGTATCCGGTTCCTTGTTAAGCAAAGCCGGTTTTAAGCTAGTATTTGAAGCCGATAAGTTTGTACTGACCAAATGTGGTCAATTTATAGGAAAGGGCTACCTTGAAAATGGGCTCTTTAAGATGAATGTAATAACTATTAAGCGTGATAATAAAGTTATTAATTCTTCTTACTTGCTTGAGTGTTCTAATTTATGGCATGATAGATTAGGACATGTAAGTTTAAACAAACTAAAGAAGTTAGTAAGTTTAAATTTAATACCTGCAATAGATTTCGATCCACAAAACAAATGTGAAACTTGTGTTGAGGCAAAAATGGCCAAAACACCTTTCCATTCAGTGGAAAGAAGTACTACGCCTCTAGAACTTATTCATACTGACATATGTGATATGAAACTAGTGCAAACTAGAGGTGGTAAAAAGTACTTTATCACATTTATAGATGATTGCACCAGATATTGTTATGTATTTCTTTTGAAAGGAAAAGACGAAGCTCTTGAAGCCTTCAAATGTTATAAGAATGAAGTTGAGAATCAACTTAGCTTGAAAATCAAAACAATTCGGAGTGACAGAGGGGGAGAATACGTTGCTCCGTTTGAAGAATTTTGCATAGAACATGACATTATTCATCAAACAACTGCTCCATACTCACCTCAGTCAAATGGCGTTGCAGAACGCAAAAACAGGACTCTGAAAGAGATGATGAATGCTATGTTGATAAGCTCTGGCTTACCTCATAACATGTGGGGGGAAGCCATCCTTTCAGCTAATCACATTCTTAACAAATTACCACACAAGAAATTAGAAAAAACTCCATATGAATTATGGAAAGGAAGACAACCTTCCTTTAATTTCCTAAAAGTGTGGGGGTGTCTAGCAAAGGTCGAAGTACCAAAACCTAAACAGGTTAGAATAGGCCCTAAAACAATTGATTGTATTTTTATTGGATATGCATATCAAAGTAGTGCTTACCGATTTCTAGTGCATAAATCGGAGATTCCTGATATAAATGAAGGAATGATCATAGAATCAAGGAATGCAACATTCTTTGAGAATGTCTTTCCGAGCAAAGAAAGGAAAGAGATAAGTTCGAATAAAAGAACTTGTGAAGCTGTAAATAATTCTCCTCCTATTGAAGAAGAACTAAGACGCAGCAAAAGAAGCAAAGTGGCCAAGACGTTTGGTCCAGATTTCCTAACATACATGTTAGATAGTGAACCCAGGACAATTCAAGAGGCATTGTCTAGTCAAGATGCTCCTCTCTGGAAAGAGGCTATCAATAGTGAGACTGAGTCCATCATGCAGAATCATACGTGGGAAATAGTTGATCTCCCACCGGGATGCAAACCTTTAGGATGTAAATGGATCCTTAAAAGGAAGTACAAAGCTGATGGATCAATTGACAAGTACAAAGCTCGTTTAGTAGCAAAGGGGTTCAAACAAAAGGAAGGGTATGACTTCTTTGATACATACTCTCCAGTTACAAGGATCACTTCCATCAGAGTACTCATCGCCATTGCTGCACTGCATAACCTTGAGATACATCAAATGGATGTAAAAACAGCGTTCCTAAATGGAGAGTTAGAAGAGGAAATTTACATGGAACAACCTGAAGGGTTTGTTGTGCCGGGACAAGAACATAAAGTATGTAAACTTGTCAAGTCTTTGTATGGGCTTAAGCAAGCACCCAAACAATGGCATGAAAAGTTTGACAGAACTATGATGTCAAATGGTTTTCATATCAACGAGTGCGACAAATGTGTATACATTAAGGGCACACCGGATGAATATGTGATTGTTTGTCTATATGTAGACGACATGTTGATCATGGGCAACAATCATGAGATAATCGTGAAAACTAAGAACATGTTGAAGAAAAATTTTGACATGAAGGATATGGGTTTGGCAGATGTTATACTAGGGATAAAGATCTCTAGGACATCCGATGGAATTGTCTTGTCACAATCTCACTACGTTGAGAGTGTATTCAAGAAATTCGAAGCCTGCGACCTACCCCCTGCTAAGACTCCAGTAGACTTAACTCTACACTTAGCAAAAAATAGAGGAGACCCAGTATCCCAACTGAAATATGCAAGGATTATTGGCAGTTTAATGTACCTTACAAACTGTACACGTCCTGACATTGCATATTCAGTAAGCAAACTTAGTAGATTCACGAGCAATCCAGGAAAAGATCATTGGGCTGCCTTGACAAGAGTACTTAGGTATTTGAAACATACTCTAAGTTATAGCATACTTTATACAAGATATCCAGCTGTATTGGAAGGTTACAGTGATGCTAATTGGATATCAGACACAAAGGACTCCAAGTCCACTAGTGGCTATGTGTTCACTATAGGTGGAGGAGCCGTGTCCTGGAAATCCTCTAAACAAACATGCATAGCTCGATCCACTATGGAGTCTGAGTTCATTGCACTAGACAAAGCCGGCGAAGAAGCTGAATGGCTAAGAAATTTTTTAGAGGATATTCCATGTTGGAACAAACCAGTGTCTCCTGTTATGATTCATTGTGATAGTATGTCTGCTATAGGGAGGGCACAAAGTTGTATGTATAACGGTAAGTCTCGACACATTCGTAGGAGACATAATACCGTTAGACAATTGATCTCTAATGGAATAATTGCCATTGACTATGTGAAGTCAAAAGAAAACATAGCGGATCCGTTGACAAAAGGCATAAATAGAGATCAAATGTACAATGCAGTAAGGGGAATGGGGTTAAAATCCACACACTAAAGAACGTTCATAACGGTAACTCAACCATGATGAGTGGAGATCCCACGAACTTGGTTCAATGAGACAACTAAGTTATGGATGGTTCAAATGTGCACTTGGAGCACATCTAATGCCTCATTCTCGCAGCTGTCCAAGTGCGAATAGATAAAATCCTGTTGACGTGTGGTGAGGGTAAGCTTATAAAGCTTTTAATGACGCCTATACCTAATAAGGTGGAGTATTACAGGTTACTCTCTGGATATAGTCCTAATAGGTAGTCACCTATGTAAGTGCGAGGATGGCCGCCTCAATGAAGCACTTATGAACCAAGATATGGTCCAGGGCCGAAATGGACACAACGTGAGAACAAAAGAATATTAGAACTACTATTGTGTAAATGTTATTGTCTTGGTTTACACAAAAAGCTAACCGGTTCAAGACATCGCGTTCACCGAGTAGCAAGTAAATCCGATAGCATCTTACTAAGGAAGGTTCAAAGCCGGAAGCTACCTATCCTGATGCAATAGCAGTTCGATGGAACTTTCTAAAGTGTCTGCATTTGCATATGCATTAATTTCATTCATGTGGGGGATTGTTGGAAATTGGTTTGGAAAAGTTGGTGTTGACCAATCTTTGACCAATTTGATTACATGGTGTTTCGTTTGTCAAAAACGAAATTAAGTTGCAAATTTAAAATCTACGTTTCGAGTAGATAAATTTAGAGTATTTATTTTCTCAAATCCAATTTTGGATGAATGAGAAATTAATGCTTAAAGTTGGCAACTTAAATTGAAGAGGTGTGAAGGTGTGAAAGGGTGTGAGTTTGAATTGAATTGATGCAACCCAAATTAAAGGGATGCAACCATTCCAATTAGACACACTATTTCATAGAAAGATGTGTCTAATAATGAAAAGACTTCAATTCAAATGAATAGATGTCTAATCATGAAAAGACATCATTTCATGAAAATGTGTCTCATTATGAAAAGACATCAATTCAAACCAAAAAGGTGTCTATTATGAAAAGACACAACACCTATTCAACTTCTATAAATAGATCCCACATTCAATCATTTCATTCACTCCACTACAACTTGCATTCATAGCATTCTAGCAATTGTAGTATTCTTTTCATCTTGTCCTAGAAAGTTCCAAATATCTCTTTTGTTCGCCGGAAAACTTTTGGATTCGTTGTGCTGCGATCCTTAAGTTAGAAAGTCGTTGTATCTTGGGGACGTGTGCCGTAGACCGTAAAGCATTGAATACGGGGCAATTTCGTCTTACGGAGAAAGAGTCCAACTCTTGCCTCGACTTTACCTATTTGTTTTCCAAGTCATTTTCAAATACACCACATCCTTTTCCAACAGTTATCATACCCAAGGGATGTCTTGTTTACAGAAGATTAAAGGGATTTTAAGACCAAGAAATAAAAGATCTTCAACTTAGACACATCCTTTGATTAACAAAGTATCCTCAAAACTATGTACCAGAAAGCCAAAGAGCAAGAATGATCATCACTTCACCTGGATTTTGAGGAACATATTCTTCACATTCTGTGCAGCCAGAGACATTCCATGTGAGTTCAAGATGTCCAAAATTGCCCGAAAGATTGAACTGACTCGACCACGAAACTGGGATGAGTGAGCTGGCAATCTTCTGGCATCCATACTCGTCTTTCATATACTCACTTGAAAATATTGTGGCTATGGTAGCACTCGTGGAGTTGCTTAAGCATTGTATCTCACTAAACGGAGGCGCTATGTGCTCTTTAGGACACACATAATACGTATAGTTCTCGTAGAAATAGGCCAGTAATGGAAAGGCAGAAATATTTGCCCCCATTAGCCTCCCAAGAAGGCAGTTTCCGGGATCATTGAGATATATTCGTTGCAGGACGTAGTTGATAGAAGTGACGTAAAAATCACCACAAGATGGAAGATTGACCACAACGTGGCCTTGTTCATCGCATCTAAGATCGATTATATCGGGACAGTCTTTTTGCTGATGATCAGTTTGTAGCTTGAAAGGGTAGTTAATGGTGAAATAATTGTTACCACATGTAGAATTTGGACATGGATTCTTTGAGTGGATTATTGCAGGGAAAATGAAGAAAAGAAGAATTTGTAGCGTCATAACATCCATTTTTCCAATTGAATCATTCGACAGGCCGGCCTTCTTGTTTATGGTGTATGAAAATGATTTCTGATAAGATAAATCAAGCAACATATGATGGAGACAAGAAAGTATAGACAAAATAGTGATCTGCAAATCCCAGGTTTTTTTATTTTTATTTTTGTGAATGCAAGACAATTTATATGTGACAAAAGCATTGACTGATCACATAATGTTCCTTACATGTTACAATGATTGTAAACTATACAAAAAATCAAAACTCTATCTGAAAAATATGTCATAAATCGATGACGCCATCAAGGACATTTCTGCAAACAGGGCATGTCCTGTTTTTACTCAACCATAGCTCAATGCACTCAGCATGGAAACAGTGCTCACATTTGGCTATGCTTCTTATAGAATCTTGAGCAATATAGCTTTCTAAGCATATGGAGCATGCATTGCAATCAGGACAAGAATTTATTGTACTTTCACTAAAAACCACTAATTTTGTGCAAGAATTGATCTTGGAGTCATCTAGTCCTTGTCTGGTGGCTCGTGGTGGTGCTGTGGCAGAAGTGGAGGATTCCGGCTCCATGTCCGCCAGTGGGGAGTTTAAGGGTATCTCATATCTTCCAGCTATCATTTTCACTGTCTGAAGCAAACATATGACAAAGAATGTGGCTAATGCTACAAATAATGGAATGAAAAAAGGTGATCCTGCAAATGTTGTCCATAAGTTGTCTCTTGATCCACCTGTAATGATATCAACATGTAAGAAGTGGCTAATGAAATCAAGATCTGAAATAGGTTGATTGTTATTATTACCTTGACAGGGTTCACAAGAGATGGAGTCCCATTTCAAATAAAGATCACCATTGATCCCATTAAATTCAAACTGATTTTCTACTAAAATTGGGAGTTGCCAACTACCAATGAGCTTACAACCACTTCTGATCATAGTATCTGAGGAGGTTAGAGCAGTGGCTACTGTGGAATATGTTGAATTGCTAAGACAATCTATTGCTATAACATAAGAGCCTAAGATGGATGAGTTGGAAGGACACGTGTAGAACGTGTAGCTTTCGTAGGAAATGGCCTTAAATGGAGAAGATGATAGGTTTAAGTTGATGAGTCTTTTCATAAGGCAATTTCCAGGATCGTAGAGTTCTATGTATGATTCGTAATATCCTATGAATCGTACGTAGAAATCTCCAGCATAAGGAAGATTCAAAACTGGTGCTTCTGTGTTTCCATCATCATTGCAACTTAGGTTGATGTAAGTACAAACATATGGTGGCTCTGAGTAGTCTAGTTTGAAAGGGTAATCAAAAGAGAAGTTTCCACAGGATGAACTTGAACAGGTATTATCCTTGACTGAAAAAACAGTTGAAAAACCCAAAAAAAGAAAGAAAAGAGTTGGAAGAATCTTCATGTAATGAGAGATGAGAAGCTAGAGGGTTGTGAAATGGAAGAAAAGCCGTATAAATATGCCTGTTTGGAAACAGGTTTTCATCTGGTTTGGCCTTGTTCGTATCATTTACAACAAGAGAACATGGAGAAAATTTGTCTAGATTATATGAAAAGTGGTGAGCAAAGGGATTTTAATAGTAGAAATTTAATTGTTTTTTAACTATATCTGTTAGCTCTCTGGAAATCTATGTGGAGACTTTTTTCAAGTTGATTTTCTTTAAGCAAGAGGGATTTATAAATATTGTAGAATGACTTATGTTGTACTGAAATGGAACACAAGGTAATGCTAAAAAACCAAGGTTTCTTTGCTGATTCTTGCAAGAGAAAATATACAAATTGGATAGGTGCTATTTCTGTATTTTGTTTTTTATCAGCCTTAAAACTTCCTTTGCACTATGTTTCGTTTTCATCGAAATCAAGAACTATTGTATCAGAATATAGAGAGCTGTTGCTATGTTGGAAATGATAGATAGAGTCCTTATTGGAGCTATGATCATTTGATTAGCTAAATGACAGTTTTATCACAGAACCATGCAGATCTTTTACATTGTGGATATCACTTTTAACAGTAAATGACAGTTTGAAGGTTTCTTGATGTATCCAATGATATTGTAGCTAGGCTCATAGAACAAAAGAGATGATGTAAACATGTTTAACAAATAGTGTTTTCTTTGTTGATTGTTCATCACTGCACAAATTTCATTCATCTGTCACACACTATTGAAAAGATGCATTGTATATTTCATCAACAAGAAGTCCTACAAATTGGACTGACAATGAAACTAAACTACATCTGAGTAGATGTCTACTAATGAATTCAATTCAATGCTCGAAATTTGAAATCATCGACACCATTAAGCTAATGATAGTCTGAGAAGAGCTGTGGTTGGCTTCGAAGATGTGTTACATTTGAGCAGTTTACTGTGACTTTCTTTGGAACATCCCAATGAAATGTACACAGCAACCCATGCAGATTAGTAACGGCATTATGATCGTAAGAAACCACAATGTTATGTAGGCTAATTCAAATATAGAATAAGGCACCAATCCTGCAAATAAGATTAAACCTTCATTACTGAACTTAACTGAATAGGAAAAAACAAAAGGGATCCTTATTTCATTACCTGTTGAAATATGAGCGCAGTTTTCACAGTTAGGCACAAACCATTGCAAGATAAAATCAGTCTGATTCCCAATAAAATCGGGTGGATCCCTTGTAAGCACTGGGATGGATGAGGTTACGATCTCACTGCACCTATACAGCTTTGTCATCACTACACTTGGAACTGCATGAGTAGCAACTGTAGAGATGGAGGAGTTGCTTAGACAGTCGATTGTAGTAAAATTCGACAATGCAATAAGCTCTGAAGGACAGCTATAGAAGGTGTAGTTCAGATGACGGACATATAGCAGAGGATTCATATGCAAATTCTTGAAGCCCATTAGCCGTTTTGGGAGGCAGTTTTCAGGATCATAGAGTTTGATGTGTGAGTATGTATAGTCTATGTCTCGTATATAGAACTCTCCATTGTATGGAAGATCAAGAATAGCTATGCCTTCATTGCTGCATCTTAGATTAGTATAGTTGCACTTGAGAGTGTGTTGGCTTCCCAGTTTGAAAGGATATTGAATAGGTAAACTGTTGTTCAGACAATATGAAGTTGGACAATGATCCTTTGAGTGAACAACTGATGAGAACAAGAACAGAAAGACGAAGAAGGCCATGTACTGATGCCCTGAAAAAGGAAGAATAACATGTATGTGGTGCATTTCGTTGGATTTGAGACGAAAACAAATGACAGACTGATCAATTCATTCAGGATGCACAAAGGTAAACATAGTAAAGACAAAGGAAGTATTAGAATATCCTGCATGAGTTCTTGGAATTGTAGGACACAGTTGTAATAGAAGTTCAATTCCTTGGATAAATATCTGTTTTAGATCATGATATTATTCTGTCTACAAGCAGTATATAAATTCCCTTCAGCAGAAGAATGGTAATTTTTCGGGAAAATTTCACATTTGGTATCCGAAAAGAGACTATATTTCAGATCGGGTATCCCAAAGTTTGAGTTCATCAATTTAGTACCTCATTTTTTCAAAATTCATCAAATTTAGTACCCGGCGTTAAAAATCCGTCCAAACTGATGGAAGTTAACTACCCTGAACGTTTTTGTGCGAAAATTAGACGGGGAACCCTAATTTTTTCCCCAAATCATGCACAGCTTCTCCTCTACTCAAAATTTGATCGATTCTGGGGTTGAATCAATCGATTCAACCCTAATTTCCTCAATTATGATATTCAAGATCCTCAACTTTGATATTCAAACCATTTGAACACTCCACAATACCCTATTTTCTGCATTAATAACATCACATTCAGATTCGGCCAAAAAAATTCAGAAATTAAGTGGAAATTCATGCTCAAAAAAATGATTATAAACCTTACCCCATAATTTGGATAACACCAATATCTCCTCCCTGGATTATCTTTCGACCAAGAGGCCTTCAAAGGCAAGACAATCAATCGAATTGAGGAAATTAAGGTTGAATCGATTGATTCAACCCCAGAATCGATCGAATTTTGAGTAGAGGAGAAGTTGCGCACGATTTGTGGAAAAACTTAGGGTTCCCCTTCTAATTTTCACATAAAAACGTTCAGGGTAGTTAACTTCCATCAGTTTTGACGGATTTTTAACGGCGGGTACTAAATTTGATAGATTTTGAAAAACTGATGGACTAAATTGATGAACTCGAACTTTGAGGTACCCAATCTGAAATTTAGCCTATTTTCAAGTACTAAATGTGAAAATTTCCCTAATTTTTCTCACTTTTTTTCTTTGTGGGATTAATCCTATGTTTAAGAGAGGGACAACCATTTACTAGAAACAGAAGGAATGAAAAGGAGATGTTTTTTAGAATGTAGCTGATTTATTACATAAGTTCTGTTGGAAAAGGATGTGGTGTATTTGAAAATGACTTGGAAAACAAATAGGTAAAGTCGAGGCAAGAGTTGGACTCTTTCTCCGTAAGACGAAATTGCCCCGTATTCAATGCTTTACGGTCTACGGCACACGTCCCCAAGATACAACGACTTTCTAACTTAAGGATCGCAGCACAACGAATCCAAAAGTTTTCCGGCGAACAAAAGAGATATTTGGAACTTTCTAGGACAAGAAGAAAAGAATACTACAATTGCTAGAATGCTATGAATGCAAGTTGTAGTGGAGTGAATGAAATGATTGAATGTGGGATCTATTTATACAAGTTGAATAGGTGTTGTGTCTTTTCATAATAGACACCTTTTTGGTTTGAATTGATGTCTTTTCATAATGAGACACATTTTCATGAAATGATGTCTTTTCATGATTAGACATCTATTCATTTGAATTGAAGTCTTTTCATTATTAGACACATCTTTCTATGAAATAGTGTGTCTAATTGGAATGGTTGCATCCCTTTAATTTGGGTTGCATCAATTCAATTCAAACTCACACCCTTTCACACCTTCACACCTCTTCAATTTAAGTTGCCAACTTTAAGCATTAATTTCTCATTCATCCAAAATTGGATTTGAGAAAATAAATACTCTAAATTTATCTACTCGAAACGTAGATTTTAAATTTGCAACTTAATTTCGTTTTTGACAAACGAAACACCATGTAATCAAATTGGTCAAAGATTGGTCAACACCAACTTTTCCAAACCAATTTCCAACAATCCCCCACATGAATGAAATTAATGCATATGCAAATGCAGACACTTTAGAAAGTTCCATCGAACTGCTATTGCATCAGGATAGGTAGCTTCCGGCTTTGAACCTTCCTTAGTAAGATGCTATCGGATTTACTTGCTACTCGGTGAACGCGATGTCTTGAACCGGTTAGCTTTTTGTGTAAACCAAGACAATAACATTTACACAATAGTAGTTCTAATATTCTTTTGTTCTCACGTTGTGTCCATTTCGGCCCTGGACCATATCTTGGTTCATAAGTGCTTCATTGAGGCGGCCATCCTCGCACTTACATAGGTGACTACCTATTAGGACTATATCCAGAGAGTAACCTGTAATACTCCACCTTATTAGGTATAGGCGTCATTAAAAGCTTTATAAGCTTACCCTCACCACACGTCAACAGGATTTTATCTATTCGCACTTGGACAGCTGCGAGAATGAGGCATTAGATGTGCTCCAAGTGCACATTTGAACCATCCATAACTTAGTTGTCTCATTGAACCAAGTTCGTGGGATCTCCACTCATCATGGTTGAGTTACCGTTATGAACGTTCTTTAGTGTGTGGATTTTAACCCCATTCCCCTTACTGCATTGTACATTTGATCTCTATTTATGCCTTTTGTCAACGGATCCGCTATGTTTTCTTTTGACTTCACATAGTCAATGGCAATTATTCCATTAGAGATCAATTGTCTAACGGTATTATGTCTCCTACGAATGTGTCGAGACTTACCGTTATACATACAACTTTGTGCCCTCCCTATAGCAGACATACTATCACAATGAATCATAACAGGAGACACTGGTTTGTTCCAACATGGAATATCCTCTAAAAAATTTCTTAGCCATTCAGCTTCTTCGCCGGCTTTGTCTAGTGCAATGAACTCAGACTCCATAGTGGATCGAGCTATGCATGTTTGTTTAGAGGATTTCCAGGACACGGCTCCTCCACCTATAGTGAACACATAGCCACTAGTGGACTTGGAGTCCTTTGTGTCTGATATCCAATTAGCATCACTGTAACCTTCCAATACAGCTGGATATCTTGTATAAAGTATGCTATAACTTAGAGTATGTTTCAAATACCTAAGTACTCTTGTCAAGGCAGCCCAATGATCTTTTCCTGGATTGCTCGTGAATCTACTAAGTTTGCTTACTGAATATGCAATGTCAGGACGTGTACAGTTTGTAAGGTACATTAAACTGCCAATAATCCTTGCATATTTCAGTTGGGATACTGGGTCTCCTCTATTTTTTGCTAAGTGTAGAGTTAAGTCTACTGGAGTCTTAGCAGGGGGTAGGTCGCAGGCTTCGAATTTCTTGAATACACTCTCAACGTAGTGAGATTGTGACAAGACAATTCCATCGGATGTCCTAGAGATCTTTATCCCTAGTATAACATCTGCCAAACCCATATCCTTCATGTCAAAATTTTTCTTCAACATGTTCTTAGTTTTCACGATTATCTCATGATTGTTGCCCATGATCAACATGTCGTCTACATATAGACAAACAATCACATATTCATCCGGTGTGCCCTTAATATATACACATTTGTCGCACTCGTTGATATGAAAACCATTTGACATCATAGTTCTGTCAAACTTTTCATGCCATTGTTTGGGTGCTTGCTTAAGCCCATACAAAGACTTGACAAGTTTACATACTTTATGTTCTTGTCCCGGCACAACAAACCCTTCAGGTTGTTCCATGTAAATTTCCTCTTCTAACTCTCCATTTAGGAACGCTGTTTTTACATCCATTTGATGTATCTCAAGGTTATGCAGTGCAGCAATGGCGATGAGTACTCTGATGGAAGTGATCCTTGTAACTGGAGAGTATGTATCAAAGAAGTCATACCCTTCCTTTTGTTTGAACCCCTTTGCTACTAAACGAGCTTTGTACTTGTCAATTGATCCATCAGCTTTGTACTTCCTTTTAAGGATCCATTTACATCCTAAAGGTTTGCATCCCGGTGGGAGATCAACTATTTCCCACGTATGATTCTGCATGATGGACTCAATCTCACTATTGATAGCCTCTTTCCAGAGAGGAGCATCTTGACTAGACAATGCCTCTTGAATTGTCCTGGGTTCACTATCTAACATGTATGTTAGGAAATCTGGACCAAACGTCTTGGCCACTTTGCTTCTTTTGCTGCGTCTTAGTTCTTCTTCAATAGGAGGAGAATTATTTACAGCTTCACAAGTTCTTTTATTCGAACTTATCTCTTTCCTTTCTTTGCTCGGAAAGACATTCTCAAAGAATGTTGCATTCCTTGATTCTATGATCATTCCTTCATTTATATCAGGAATCTCCGATTTATGCACTAGAAATCGGTAAGCACTACTTTGATATGCATATCCAATAAAAATACAATCAATTGTTTTAGGGCCTATTCTAACCTGTTTAGGTTTTGGTACTTCGACCTTTGCTAGACACCCCCACACTTTTAGGAAATTAAAGGAAGGTTGTCTTCCTTTCCATAATTCATATGGAGTTTTTTCTAATTTCTTGTGTGGTAATTTGTTAAGAATGTGATTAGCTGAAAGGATGGCTTCCCCCCACATGTTATGAGGTAAGCCAGAGCTTATCAACATAGCATTCATCATCTCTTTCAGAGTCCTGTTTTTGCGTTCTGCAACGCCATTTGACTGAGGTGAGTATGGAGCAGTTGTTTGATGAATAATGCCATGTTCTATGCAAAATTCTTCAAACGGAGCAACGTATTCTCCCCCTCTGTCACTCCGAATTGTTTTGATTTTCAAGCTAAGTTGATTCTCAACTTCATTCTTATAACATTTGAAGGCTTCAAGAGCTTCGTCTTTTCCTTTCAAAAGAAATACATAACAATATCTGGTGCAATCATCTATAAATGTGATAAAGTACTTTTTACCACCTCTAGTTTGCACTAGTTTCATATCACATATGTCAGTATGAATAAGTTCTAGAGGCGTAGTACTTCTTTCCACTGAATGGAAAGGTGTTTTGGCCATTTTTGCCTCAACACAAGTTTCACATTTGTTTTGTGGATCGAAATCTATTGCAGGTATTAAATTTAAACTTACTAACTTCTTTAGTTTGTTTAAACTTACATGTCCTAATCTATCATGCCATAAATTAGAACACTCAAGCAAGTAAGAAGAATTAATAACTTTATTATCACGCTTAATAGTTATTACATTCATCTTAAAGAGCCCATTTTCAAGGTAGCCCTTTCCTATAAATTGACCACATTTGGTCAGTACAAACTTATCGGCTTCAAATACTAGCTTAAAATCGGCTTTGCTTAACAAGGAACCGGATACTAAATTCTTGCGAATGTCTGGGACATGCAGCACATCCACAAGCGTCAGCTCTTTCCCTGAGGTCATCTTCAGTACCACCCTTCCCAATCCAACTACGTTGGAGGTTGCAGAGTTTCCCATGAACAACTTTCTACCGGTGATGGGTGTGTAGCTTGAAAACATCTCTCTTTCTGAACATATGTGGCGTGTAGCCCCAGTGTCCACCCACCACTCTCTTGGATTATCCACCAAGTTGGCTTCAAATACAACAGCTGATAGGTTTAACTCATTCATACTCAGAGATATTGATTTTTCCTCAGTTAGATTAGCCTGACTTCGATTATCTTTCTTGGGTTGTCGACAATCCTTTGCCATGTGACCGGGTTTGTCGCAGTTGTAGCAGTTGCCCTTTATCTTTCTAACTTTCTTTTGCTTTGGCTCCTGCTGTTGCTTCATGCCCGTCAACTTTCTCTTTTTAGTAGTACTTGCCTCAGCCAGGTTTGCTTTTGCCTCCATAATTGTCCTGCCGTTCTTGACTTCAGTTTTTCGGTTGTCTTCTTCAATCCTTAGTCTCACGATCAGGTCCTCAAGCCCCATTTCTTTCCGTTTGTGCTTGAGATAGTTCTTGAACTCTTTCCAAAGAGGCGGTAGCTTTTCAATTATAGCAGCTACTTGGAAAGATTCACTGAGTTGCATTCCTTCAGCATGAATGTTGTGGAGGATTAATTGCAACTCTCGTACTTGGTCTAAAACCGTCTTGGAATCCACCATTTTGAAATCCAAGAACCTACCGACGATGAATTTTTTCGATCCAGCATCTTCGGTCTTGTATTTCTTTTCTAGTGAATCCCACAACTCTTTCGCAGTTTTTGTCACTGCGTAAACATTGTAGAGAGAGTCGTCGAGTCCATTAAGGATATAGTTGCGACACAGGAAATCACTGTGATTCCATGCATCCAACGCAGTCCTCTTTTGGTCATCGACTTCATCATCCCCCACAGTTGGTGCGTCTTCTTTCAAGAAACGAACCAAATTCAACGTTGTTAGGTAGAACAACATTTTCTGTTGCCACCTCTTAAATTCAGTCCCGTCGAATTTCGCCGGCCTCTCTGCATAAACTGGTGCTGTAGGAACAGAAGTAGCCATCTTCAATTACACAAGATTTCGTCTTACGCTGTTGGAAAAGGATGTGGTGTATTTGAAAATGACTTGGAAAACAAATAGGTAAAGTCGAGGCAAGAGTTGGACTCTTTCTCCGTAAGACGAAATTGCCCCGTATTCAATGCTTTACGGTCTACGGCACACGTCCCCAAGATACAACGACTTTCTAACTTAAGGATCGCAGCACAACGAATCCAAAAGTTTTCCGGCGAACAAAAGAGATATTTGGAACTTTCTAGGACAAGAAGAAAAGAATACTACAATTGCTAGAATGCTATGAATGCAAGTTGTAGTGGAGTGAATGAAATGATTGAATGTGGGATCTATTTATACAAGTTGAATAGGTGTTGTGTCTTTTCATAATAGACACCTTTTTGGTTTGAATTGATGTCTTTTCATAATGAGACACATTTTCATGAAATGATGTCTTTTCATGATTAGACATCTATTCATTTGAATTGAAGTCTTTTCATTATTAGACACATCTTTCTATGAAATAGTGTGTCTAATTGGAATGGTTGCATCCCTTTAATTTGGGTTGCATCAATTCAATTCAAACTCACACCCTTTCACACCTTCACACCTCTTCAATTTAAGTTGCCAACTTTAAGCATTAATTTCTCATTCATCCAAAATTGGATTTGAGAAAATAAATACTCTAAATTTATCTACTCGAAACGTAGATTTTAAATTTGCAACTTAATTTCGTTTTTGACAAACGAAACACCATGTAATCAAATTGGTCAAAGATTGGTCAACACCAACTTTTCCAAACCAATTTCCAACAAGTTCATAGTATAATGCAAGACAAGATGCTATCATTATATTCAACAAGTGCCAATATTTGTGCAAAAATATAAGTCAAAACAAATATAAGTTTACAGTACAGCATCCTCTGTAATCTGTACAAATTGTGTTTGATATGGTTGAATAAAAGAGAATGAACTTCAAGGGAAACCAGAAACAGAAACAATTCGCGAAGGTGAATTCCTGCAAACGGGGCAGGTTCCGTTCAATCTCAACCACTCATCAACGCAATCAGAATGGAAGCAATGTTCACACTCAGGGATACATCTCACTGTGTCTTTTGGATGGTAGTCAACTAGGCATATGGGGCAGGTTGCACCATTAGGCCCTGGAAGGCGTTTGCTTTCGCCCAGAACTACTTTTGTGTAGGACTCGATGGTGGATTCATCGAGCCCTTCTACGCCCTGAGGTGGCGGTGATGGTGGTGGTGCTGCCACTGCTGCGGCTGACATACGAGCAGCCCTCCTCTCCATCATACATGTGAAGCATGAGATGCAAATCGAACATACGATGGATGGTATGACTATTGATAACGCGATGATCTTGAAGATTTGAAGGCCTCGTGATGGACCTGATGATCAAGATAGCAACATTTAATTGCTTTTTCTTATGCAGAGTTGAGATTTGACAGTTTTTCAACGACCAAAACCAAGATGCTAATGCTCAAAATCTTTACATAATATGAAGATTTTTATGTTACCTGGTTTAGGATCAAAGAAACAGGAAATCTGATCACTGGTGCTTTTCTGATACCGACAAACGCCTCCTCTTGCTTCACAGCCTTGACAATCGGGAGCATCCCACGTTAGACGAAGATCGTCGTTAAGGTCAGTGGAAAGCCAATCAACATCATGAGGCCATGAAACAGGGACAGGCAAATCAGCAACAATAGTAGTGCACGTGTTTAAATGCTTGACAAGATTCATGGAGGAAGTGGCTAAAACTGAGGTTGTGGAGTTGCTAAGGCAATCGATGGTATTAAACCGTGTCCTAACAACTTCAGTAGGACAGCTAAGGAAGGTGAAATTCTTGTGATAACCGAGCAGGAAAGGTGAAGAAGAAAGATTCAAGGTCAATAGACGACGTGGGAGGCAGCCATCAGGATCATAGAGCTGGATTTCTTGCACAAGATAGTTGATACCACGAACATGAAAATTACCAGAGTAAGGCAGGTTCAGAGCAACCACATATTCCGATTTTTTCGGTGTGCAGCTCAAGCTGAAGCCTGGATAGCCACAGTGTTGAGGTTGCTGGCCATTTAGAATGTAGGGAAACCGTATTGGGAAGGGATTGGTTCCACAAAAATGAGATGATGAACAATCTTTCTGTGCATGGATTGCTTTAATGAATGAGAATGCAAAGAAGATGAGTCTGAGAAAGCCCATAGGTTAAAAGAGCTGCATCTGTTTGCTCTTTAAGCAGAGCCATGGAAATGGATGGAATTATACATATACTTTGCAATAAAGTCAACTCTTAGATGGAAGTTTGCTTGGTTGACTAGACAAATCTGTGCCTCATTGGCTTTATTATTATGCTAGTAGAAGTAGTGAATGGATGAGCAGTTATCAAGCTAAAGTCAACTCATAGGTGAGGTTGACTATATTAATATGTTTTGTACCCACCTCTTGAGGCGCATAGATTTCGAAGGTCATCAACTCTTCGAGATCTGTTCATCTCAAAGTTTTTAAAACTAAGCGAGTCAAAGTGAAAATAATGGATAAAACTCACATTTTTCTATGGAATTAGTAAAACAGTTTTCCTTAAATATAATGGTGTAAATGCCACCATGTCTCGACTCTATGCTCTCATAAAACTTAGCAAGGAGCATCTAATATTCCTTCTAGTAAGCATGCCTATAATTAACTGAATTACTTAATTGGTTGAATACTATGGCATTCATATACACTAAACTACTTATTGATATTTCAATAAAACTCACTGATTATTTGGAATCTTTAGCATGGATAGCGGTTATTTGTAAATTGCTAAAGTATAATTGCATCAATGAAGGAATTTGCCCTATTTGTTGGTGTCAAATCAGCTAAGGGATATGCTACATCAAACAAAATTTGTACTCTACACTTTGAAGGCATAAAAGATTAATGGGGGATTTGAACAAAGCTACAGCAGCTGCTGGGATATACGAATCGAAACAACTTCACCATCTTTTCCAGCTCTCATGGCTTGGTATTTAATCTGAAGACCTGTTTGCAGAGTCATTTATCTCAAAAGAAAAAAATAGTGCTAGAAACATGACTCATTTCTAAGGCATGGAAGGAATATTAAGCTGTAAAAGAGTCATTTACCAATAATAATGATTTTTTATAGTAAAAAAGTTCATGTGAAAAAAAAGTAGTGGAAATATCTATTACCTTCATTGTCTTGCAAATTGGTGTTTACTGCTACTGCATGGAGAGTTATCATAGCTTTCGGTTGCCAGTCATTTCTTTTTCCCACCCATGACTTCAGATCAAAGATTTCTGGAAGGTGATTATCACAATAAACACTAAGATAAGGACCTAAGTCAATAGCCAAATATTCATCAAATATTTTCATAGCTAATAAGCTCTCTAAC
Organism: Scutellaria baicalensis; assembly: GCA_005771605.1. Taxonomy (NCBI): domain Eukaryota; kingdom Viridiplantae; phylum Streptophyta; class Magnoliopsida; order Lamiales; family Lamiaceae; genus Scutellaria; species Scutellaria baicalensis. Next base: position 27,208,183 of record CM016726.1, read on the forward strand.
AAGTATGATATCAAGTACTATGAAAAATAATGATGATATAGTACCAGAGGTTGATTGATCCTTGATATGCTTAATGTCGAAAATCCCACCAGAAGCCCCTTCAGTCTTCTTTCGGATGTCATGGGATCCTAATAGATCGTAGTTCCAGCTCCCATCAAGATATCCGTCATTCAGGAAGAGCTCTATATGCCGTGCATCCAAAGTCTGCATCGTTCCTATAACAGAGAAGCACGAAATCTTAGTTGAAGTTCCTACTTTGGATCTGATTTTGTTTGGATAGTTGAACATCGAGACGTGGATATAATGTATGATATATTAGTTATATAGTCAGAAGGTAACCAGATTTTTGCTTGATTTAAAATTACTGGATCATTGTATATGCTGGATAAGGGGTAAAATGAAAATTGTATTGTAGGAACATTTGAAGCTTAACCCACCATCACATGTATCAAGGTCACAAACAGGACATCGAACGAGCTGCAAATCTTCAGACAAAATCAGAGTGGGAAATATAAGCAGTTAGAATACATATACATTTACTGTATGACTGAACATTATATATTTATTTATTGAATGCTTAAAAAGGAATTCAAGATGAATATAATGATGATTGAATTACCAGCAATCCAGATTCCGGTTTTGATATTGTTCAACAAACAGTAACCTTCTCGTTGCAACAAATTCTCCATTATCTCTTCTTTGGAAATTCTCAAGGGCTCAATTAAATCCTCAGTCAGTAGAGCAGCATCAGAGTCGAACAAGAATGCTCCAATTCGCATCCAATCTGTCCATCAGATCCAGAAAGAAGGCAACTCTTTAATGAGTATAGCACACACTGATACAAGAATGTTTACTGTCTTAAAAAGCAGCAGAACAATGCATTAAAGGAACTGAAACTCTGAATAGTCTAATTACTCTTATTCATACAACATGTAAAACACAATAGATTGGCAGCTGCTCATGATAATCACTGAAAATAGCAAATGACAGACTCAAGCAAAAATATTAAAATTAAACAAAATGTGGAAACTATACAAAGAAAATGCTTTACCAATATGCTTCTCCTGCTGACGAAACATGTATGTGTGACTTCCATCTGTAGAGGTTAATCTTGAACATGAGTGAACACAATCTTTCAACTTTCGTAAGTGGATGGAACAATAAGAAAGGCGATTGCTAATACCAAAAGCTGTGGCATAGAGTTTGATCCATTTGACTTCTACATCTCCAGGATCAGGAACCTGAAGATCACGCAGACATGCATATTTCCACACGCTGTTCTCCATCATAATACGATTAAACCATTTGCAAGTCGCTGCGAGCATTACTAGAGATCTCCCATCCACAAACTTCGCAATCTCTGTCCAGATATCCTCTTCATAGCTATTCACGTTATTGGTACAAACAAAAACAGGGGAGAATGCACTTAGTAGAAATACTAGTAGAATTACATACATGCAAGTTCAAGTCGCTAGAAATTACTGCTTCGAATAAGTTCAAATTCAATATAAGTTTTCTACTCAATGTGATCTCTGAGTTGTGTAAACTGAATCTCAGGAGCGTATGAAGTAGATCATGAAGGGAACTTTAGAGGTTTAGGAGAAAATTCAGAAAAAGGCCATTAAATAAAATCGAACTACACGCATAGAGGAACAACGATATTCCATGAGAACCATCTGAGAACAGAGAACCAGATTCAACCAACAGTAAATCCTCATTGACGTCTCACCTAATTCCACTTCATATGAAAATAAGTGTTCCTGATCGAAATCTATGTATCCTTATAGCTTATGAGCATTAGTTGAAACTCACAACATCACAGTAAATTCACTCACAGCAAACAGCAAAATAGCTTCACATTTTGATCATGCTCCCAAAAAGAAAAAAGGAAAACAGTTCGAAAGTTAAAATGAAGCTCTCAACTGAAGCCGTAATTAATTAGCTTATCCACATAAAATGTGGCAAACTTCAACTCAACATCAGCCGAATCAACGTACTCTCTATAAACTCAGTTAACAGAACAAATCATCCAGAACATAAATTTGAGTTTCCACATCTCATTCCGCAATCACATCTCATAAACGCCTTCAAATATGAGATAACACGATACCACACTCAAAATCCAAATCGGATCCTCACATCTTAGCTGATCACAGTAAGTGCAATCCGCCTCGGAAACAAAATTCAAATCAACCTTCGTGTTTTCCAATCTTATTTTAAACAAATCTCGAACAATGTGACAACCTAAAATTCAAACTCAAGCTTGTAATTAGGTGTATACCAGTTGAAAATTGAGTGAGGAGTCAGATACGAAGATCGCGGAGACACACAGCAGCATATCGATCTCGCTTTTCTCAATCGCTTCCCCATTTTCTGCTTCAGTTTCTTCAATCCCTGGCTTGAAATGCAATGTTTCTCTTTTTAATCTGCTGAATTTGAGCGCATGAAGTGTTTGAAGAGCTGAAAGCAAAACGGAAATGAAATGAAGACTATGAAATTTGAACCGGATACCGTATTTATAGGCGCGGTAAAGAAAGGAATTTAAAATCTTGCGGGTATCGTATTCTATCTGGGCCATCAGGATTGAAATTGGGTCAAATCAGTGGGCCTTAAATTAACATTACTAATTTGCGATTTGGCCCATTATATTTTAAAGCCAATTTTATTAAGTGGAAATAGCCTCTGTTTACCATTTTTATATGTTAAGGAACTTATTTACCCATTTTTTTAAAAATATACTTTTTTACCCATTTTTTAGCCGAAATATCAATAATGCCCTCAACTTAAGTTTATATTTACATAAAGTGGAAATACCTCTGATATCATATCAGCATATTGTGAACACGATATCAGCATATCGTAAACATAATATTATATTTCGTGTTCATGATATGCTTGAACTTTTCTGCATATCGTGAATACAATATTATTTTCCGTGTTCACATGAACATTTTTGCATATCGTGAATACGATATTATTTTCAGTGTTCACGATATGTGAACAGTTCTGCATATCATGAACAAAATATTGTTTTCCGTGTTCACAATATGTGAACAGTTTTGCATATTGTGAACACGATATTATTTTATGTGTTCACAACATGTTGAACCTTTCTGTATATCGTAAACACAATATTATATTTCGTGTTCACGACATGTTCACCTTATCTGAAAGGTAGACGCGGGTAGAGTTTCTGGACACGAGTCGAGTTTCCTGGACGCGAGTAGAGTTTCTGGACACGAGTAGAGTCTCCTGGATTCTTTTCTTATATAAATATAACTAAAATTAAGGGTATTATGGAGATTTCACTTTAAAAATTGGGTAACAAAGTTATTTTTTAAAAAATGGCTAGATAAGTTCCTTGCCTATGAAAATAGGTATTTTGGAAATCCTCCCTTTTATTTATTTTACTTCTCTTTTTATTAAATTAAATTAAACTGACCACCACCTGAGATTTTTTCGAATTATCAAATAGATCAAGAGTTTTGTAAAATTAAAATTAGATCATCAATAATTAAATTCCCAACATACGACAAAAACTTAAAATAGTTTAATACAATATAATAATTTATAAACAATGAGTTTTACTCGTAGGAATCGACCTAATTATTGAGTGAATTAGTCAGTTTTATTTTGTGAAATAATTTAATTGCAATTTTTACAAACGTTTAATAATATCACCGAATATCAATGATGATAAATTTAATTCAACCTTCTTTTTGTTGCATTTAAATCACTAAATATTACAAGATTATTGCACTTTGTTATTTGAGGGTCATCAATATTATTTATTTATATATAATAAAAGTATCATTCAAATATATATTTACAAAAGTCCAGATATAGTAGAAGAAAAAACGAAACATTAGAATTTAGTTTATTTAAAAATGAAAAATACTAAAAAAGAATGTATAAAATATAGGTTGTAACGTTTTCTTATGAATTTAAAATTGGACATCGAATGCGACATCCAATCAAGAACTGTACACGACTCTTAGGAAAAGTCAATCTTAATAAAAAACGATTACTTTTGTTTTTGTAAGGCGCTTAGTGGAGACGACGTCGTACACCATTAATTTTGAAAATTATATGATTGGCTCATCTGCACCCCATAATCTTTGGTTGTTTGTTTGATTAATTATCCTACTAATTTTGGTAAAGCAATTAAAATAGCCTTAATCCTCAAATACTTTAGGACCTAGCTACAATCTCATTGGTTAATATTCTCAAATCACGGCCTTCGTTTTAATAGCATTCCACACTATAATGATCATTATATATATAAATACACGCACACGTGTAGACCTAAATCAAATCAGTATAACAATTATATTTCATTTTATATATTTAGAATAATATTCAAACTAGTACAAAATTAATGTTGTTTATTTTGCCTACTTCATTTTTGTATGTAATTATCTATTGATAAATCTTGTATATTACATAGAGATTTATAGAAATTGAGTAAAGATCAGACAAATCGAGCTCAAACGACTTGCTGTTTTGACTCCAGTCAATTTTTATTATAATCCTAATCATATTGGAGAACTTACATAGTCTTCACGTATATTTTATAATATGTGGAGTGAAAAGGTTTCATCATCAACACTACATGTTAATCATGTGAGTGGGTTATATGCATAATCAAGTATATATTACATGTTATGTCAGATGAGCCATCTATATATATTCTGTATAATATCTATTAATCATTTTTTTATTTATTTTTGAACAAATCTATTAATCAATCAATCATTTATAAATATTTACAAATGTAAGTATCTATAAGATTAAAAAAATTAGTTACGGGGTAACGATTTTATAGGATGGAATGATGTAAAAAAATAATGGTGCTTAACAAATTTTTAATTTTTGACAAAAACAAAATAAAATAAAATAAATGGTTATTACCGCCCCACTAATACACTTAATTAATAGGTGATCGAATGTTTATAAAATATAGTATTAGTGATCACAAGTTGACTTCTTCTATATAATGCTTATGTTAGTGCGGCCACATAAAATAATTGTGATTAAGAATTTCACGTATCAAAATCCTCATAATGAAAAAATACTTATTCTAATATTTTGTTACCCATTTTAGCAGCTAGTCTATGATATATATTATATTCTAAAGTGCCAATAACTTTTACTGTGAAAATAACTTACAACTTACCGGAAAACAATGTTCGAATCCTATGGGTCATTTTATTGAACGTAGAGTTCTTAACTATTTGAGGAATTTTAAGATGAAACTGTCTCACGGATTATTTTATGTGAGATTAGCCAACCCACGATTCACAATTCACTATTAAATTTGTGTGAATGGATTTGGTTAGTGGATAAAAAAAATTCGTCTTATGGATAATTTTCGTGGGATGTTTAACACAAATTCTTGTGTAACTTATTTTTATTAAGATGTTAAAATATATTTTATGATATATACTTGCTTTCGTTAAAAGAAATCATCTTATACAAAATAGTGGAACAAGTATATTATAAACCTGAAAATAGGTTCACAATCTAAAAACTTCTAAAACGTCTTAAATAAAATTAACCAAACCTTCTAAAAGGGTGTTGTGATCATCAAATGTGATGAAGAAAAAAAACATCAATAAAATTCCCTACAAATTCATATAAGGACCAATTTTGAAATATAATTTTATAAGATAGAATGTCCTTATTTCTATAAACAAAATTCATTTTCACATATTTATATAAGAAATGTGAATCAAACTGTCTCACGAAAATAGATTTATGAGGCAAGAGTCTCATATTTAAAAATAATTAAGAAGAACAAAAGTGGGATTAATAAATAGAGGGCCATCTTGAAACGTGATGAATCACCACTCACATATACTTAATTGCATTTTAATAAACTAACAATATTTATGGTTGATGAATTTATTTATAAATACTTTTATTTAACTTTTGCCCTCCAAAAGTGCAGGCAAATCTTTGTGACTTGGTCAAAGGTAAGGCTAAATACATAACCTTAAATTTAATGATATTTTGAAGGTTTTCTTTAATAACAGAGTAACAACTAATGTGATTTACATGCAGATATGCATTTTCTAATACTGATTTTGTAATTAATCAATCAAATTTTTTAAAATGAAATTTGGGAATATTGAAATTAGATGCGTGCAAGAACATTGTAGAGTGTTAAGGTCACAATAATGTTGGCAAACTGGAGTTGATTCCGCCATATATATTTTTGTCTTTTAGAGCTTTTTTTCCCATTTTTAAATCTTGTTTAGACAATTTTTGATAACCGACTAATTTTGAAATAAATCAGACAACATATTGGGTGGTGCATATTGTATACTATCCATATCGCATCATTTTCAGAAATAAATAATTATTATTAACTAATAAATAAATAATATATTTGTACGTGTGTGGTTTAATTTGGTTATCTAACCCACGAATTGCCACAATAAGTCTAAATTTAGTAGGAAGTTTGATAATTTTAACACCAACAAATGTGAAAATTTATGGTTTTCTTAGTAAACTAGATCAATAGACATAGATTTGACTTTGGCAACAGGTTAATTTACATTTTATTAAGAAAAGTGTCAAAGTATTGATTTCATTAAATTTACCCCTAAAATAAGAAGTCGATAAAATATATTGAATGAATTAATAGGGTAAAGATGAAATTATTGTTGAATTTTGATGACCGTAGTAAATATTTTTCATCTATCCAAAACTTATATATAAAGAAAAAAGTTGAGGAAGATAGTATTTCCATTCATGTTAAGAGGAGAAAATAAAATCAATAGAACAATGTAAGGTCAAGAATGTTGACAAATATACGAGTGATTGGATTACGACATCTTAATACATTTTACTTATGGATGATTTTGTTAAAAATAATTTAAAATTTACTCATTTATAATTTATAGTTTGACCACCAAAAAAACATCATGTCACACCTTGATCCGTTATTGCAGCTAATCGAACTAAATACTATAATCTATAAAATGACAGAAGTATATATATATATAATTTGTTTAAGGAGATGGTATATGAACATATATACTCACGTATAAGACAGGCGATGGCAAATATTATATTCTATGTATTTTAATACGTGTAATATTTATAAAATTGAGTATGAGTTAGTTTATTATTTCATGTATATATTTTGTGTAATATTCTCACATATATACATAAGCTATATTTTATGATGTAAAAAAACATGTATAGTTTCTGGAAAAGTAAGGGTATGTTTGGAGTGGGGTGTGAGTGGATCCTAAAATTATAAGTCTTTGTATCGTTGATAATGTTGTATTATTTTATTTTGAAAATTCTAATTATTATATAGGATTCTGTGAAAGGTAAATAAAGCAGAAAAATATTAACATAAACTTAGAATTTTGTAAATTTCATGACTACACTTTTGCATGTTTTAAATTTTGATGGGCACATCTTATCCAAACACCTCCTAAGAGTATCTTTCTACAAGAAATTCTAGACTTAAAATTCTAATATATTTTCTTTTTCACATTTAAGTATGAATCACAAACATTACTACATGTATTACAATCCTTTAACCGCAAGACCTGTATCAATAATTTAGAATTGTCAAAACGAGTTAGGTTTGTTGAGCCGACCCACCCGCCCCATCAAAATAGAGAGTTGGATTAAGTAGTTTTAGGTCCGTAAGAAGATGACTCAAACTGGGTGGCCCAACTCGATTTTAAATAGTTTTTAAATATTTTTTTCATTGAAAATATATATACAAAATGGTTAATTTCAAAAAACCACCCCACCTATTGACGTTTAGCAAATTGCAACCTTATCTTTTTTTTTTTTTTTTTTCAGATTATCACCAAATCTTCTGGATTTTTGCTGATTGCAACCTCCGTTCAAAATTTGTATACAAATTTGTCGGAAAAGTGCATCCATATTTGTCGGAAAAGTATACAAATTTCAAATAGAGGCTGCAATCGGAAAAAAGTTCAGAAGATTGGGTGGTAATCTTAAAAAAAAAAAAAGATGGAGTTGCAATTTGCAAAAAGTCAATAGGTGGGGTGGTTTTTTGTCATTTAAAAAATGATTACAGTGAATTCGTGATGATAATTCTTACCCTATACAAATAAATGATTTATGAAATATTGATATGAGTAGTTTATTTATATAAATTAAGAAATTTTAGTGAAATAATTACTTTAAAATTTTTTGTTTTCATATATTACATTTAATTAAATGTGTATATATATATATATCTTAGTATGATATGTGTTACATGTAACTTACTTTCATTTGAAAATAAACATTAAAAATTACTTGGTGGGTCGACTTTAAGGCCCACCACAAGAAAAGCCCTTTCTGCTGATTCACATTGACAACTCTAGGTGTCACACATTTATAAGGTGTAAATTGTGATGACTAGAGTTTGAACTATATTCATGCAAGTTTTGTTTTTACGGTATCCCTCATTTCAATCCCTCTAGTTCATTTAAAAGATATTACCAAATACATTTTTTTCATAATAAGTACCAACAGCTATTTCACTATAAAATATCATATCAGTTCACATTTTCCTAATTTGATTTTACATCCACATATACTATTTTCCTATTAAAATGTCAAACACGCATTTTATTTATTTATCTTTACTGAAAGTAAAGATTTTCCAATTTTTCATAATCCCCTTTCAAATCTAACTGACTGTGCATCACTAAAGATTATCATTGGGATATTTATATTACAATGTACTAAATTTCAGAAAAGATTTACACAATAATTTATTTCCATGTTTTATATTAAATCAGAAAACATTTTGACATTAAGTTATTTTCATGTTTAAATCCAGTAATTCAACAAGTGGTGCTGTCCCATTTGTGGGGTCGATTCACAAAAGTGGTCCCTTTTGGCTGGCCTGTGACCTGCTAGATTTATCTGCTCGTCTACAGTAAATTCAGGCCTGGAAATCTTACTAAGATATTAAATTTTTCATCATTTAAAATAGACAATATTATAACAAATAAGTTCGATAAAACATTTATATTTCAATACATTTTAAAATTCTGACTTATTTTAATAATGAAAAATAAATTTCTAAAATTAGAATAAATCACAGACGTATCAAATCGTTAAACTCGATTCATGTCCGATTTAAAGGTCCTCCAATGTAGATCAAATTGATAATCAAATCAACAATAGAAACATGTTTTCCAAAATTTGATATTTATATTAGGCAAAATATTTTGTGCAACTGGATCCATGCACCCAGGTCGACCGGCCCCACTGCATCCCTGACGTTCGTTTTCATGCGTCCAACGCGCTCTCACGCGTCTGGTGGGTGCGCTCAAACCCACCAAGATTCGCTCCAAGCAGTCATACCCTCACGTTATGTTAGGGTTACCTTCATATTATGTTAGTATTGCACTAACATAATATGAAGGTAACCCTAACATAACATGAGAGTCACCCTAACATAGCATGAATGTATGATTAACATTGTTTTTTACCTTCATGTCATGTTAGTGTTACCTTTATGTTATTTTAGTTTAGTGGTTTTAAACTAAGGATATGAAATCTGGAGATGGGTCACATTAACATAACGCGAAGGTAACTCTAACATAACGCGAATGTAACACTAACATAATGTGAAGGTCACGACCAAAACACGCGAAAAAAGTAAAGAGGCGTGGGCTGACTAGCCCAGCCCGCCCACGACCCAGAGATCCGTGCAACTGATGCACAGAAGAGTAACTCTTTATATTAAGAGTGACAATTGTGTGCTCGAGACACCTATCCTAATTGATGCCACTACCCATTTCTATATGTATAAAAATTAAATTTTCATATTTTTCATTTTTTATCTTATTCTTCTACTTCTTTTTGCATCTTCTCCTTCGTTGTTTTCTTTTTCTTTTTCCTTTCCTTCTTCTTATTTCTTCATCTAAAATCTGATTATTTTTTTTCTAAATTTGAACTTTTTTTTTGTGAATTTATTCATATGATCCACACTATTACAAATTTAGAACTCATGTTTTGTGGTTTTTTCATCAAATCATGATTCCATGTTAAAGATTTATTTTTTTTCTTCTTCTTCTTATTTTTCATTTTTTAGATTTAGATGGTTGATCACAATTCACAAACCACGGTTCCATTACAATGTCTCAAAACATTTAAAAGAAATTATTGCAGTCATATGAGATTAATTGCAAAAAAAAATCGAAGAAGAAGATGAAATTTTACATTGGAAATTTATAGAGTATATTGCACTAATACCTTAAAAGTATACAAGTAATACCTTAAGGATATACACATGCTACCTAAAAAGTATATATCAAATACGTATCATGGAATCATTTAATATGAAAAATAATATCTTAAGAGTATACACGTGATACGTGAAAAATATATATTACACCACACTTATATATTAAAAGAGATATTTTAAGAGTATACACGTGATACCTAAAGAATAAATAAATAAATAAATAAATATATATATATATATATATATGTATATAACACTAAGTGCTGGATTGGGTTGGGGGCACAGATCTAAAATCTGTAAGCTGGTATATAAGTTTGTTGTACTTATATTAATACTCTATTCAATTAATTATTTACAATACTCGAAAGTATATATAATTTCAAAAGCACATTAGTTATGAATTTGTATGTGCTTTCATTATATTTTTCTTAAGAAAAAATTAATACGTGTGTTCGTCGCGTGACACAAAAATATAAATTCATTATTCTAAAATATGTGAATACAAATTTTGTAATATATAAGAAAGAATTTAGGTAAAATATCAGAAAAATGATAATTAACACTATGGGCAGAAGCTGCCATAAAATGCCATTATAATTCTGACTGTTAAATCTCAACCCTTCCTTCCTTATCATCCCCACCTCCCTCTATATATCTCTCTCTCTCCTTCCTCTCTCTCTCTCTCTGCTGATACTCGAAAAGCTTCAGTTCAAACTCTTTTATGGTGCACTTTCTTTCATTATTATCCATAATTTAAAACCTCACATAAACTGTCTAATTAAGTACAAGCATCTACTTAGCAGAGTACAACCTCATAATACAGGTCAGTTTCTATCAAGATTTCCTGTTTTCTTGGATGTTAAATGCTGCATTAAAGACCCTATTCCATCAATTCTTGAATTCTAGGATTGTCAGAATTTTAAGTCTGTTACTCAGCTATACGTACTTTCATAAATCCAATAATTTGAGAATTACAATTTCCCTATCTGTATTGATATTATATGAAGGAGATTATTTTACTGTGTCAACAAATATATTTCTTCCTCTGCTATGGCCCATAATACTAGCAATATTTATATTAAGGAAATGAAGGATTCTTGAGATTTTATGAAGTTTTCATTCACAACTTTGTCTCTAATTAATATGTGACTTGTTTACATGTGTTTTTGCCAATTGAATTAGGTTTACACGAAATTTTGGACATTTTAGTTTAAACAAGCAAAGTTCGAATTTGGAAATGGCACCAAAGAATGGTCGTGGGAAGACTAAGGGAGACAAGAAGAAGAAAGAAGAGAAGGGTATGCAGTTTTCATTTGTCGTTTTTTCAAGTCAAGATAATAATTAATTAATTAGTTTCACATTGAGTGGATTATTATTATGATGTTACTGTCCAAATATTATTTTTAAGTACAATTTTCTGTGTTTAATTTGCAGTTCTTCCAGTGGTAGTGGATATAAGAGTAAACCTCGCAGACGAGACTCATGTTATTTTGAAGGTTTGTAGGTAGCATGCTATATATATATATATATATATAATTATCATTCAGTATTAAAAAATATGTAGTATACATATATCCATATATTAACGTTTTTTAAAAACGTCTCTCACAATACCCAAAGGCCATCCAAGTATGCCAGTATGCTTTTTAGAAATTAAACTTATTCGAGATAAAGAAAATATCGGAAATTTTATCATTTATTTGGGCAAAAAGACTTCGCGAAAAAGGGGACGTACCTTTTCATGCAATTTTATTTTCTGTAATATCTACAAATAATCATTGGCTCATTTTTATTTTCATGAAATAGAAGAGTTTAGTAATCAAATGTGACATTAACTCAAATAATTGGTCCTCCATTCTCTCAATTCTATTAAGAAATAAATTAAATATGGTTTTAATTATTTATTTTTGTTATTTATAACAGGGGATATCGACAGATAGAATTATAGATATTCATCGATTACTGTCCGTTAACACAACGACCTGTAATATCACAAATTTCTCCTTATCACATGAGGTAAGTGGTATCCAATGTAATTATTTTCTGTAAAATTTTATAAATTCTATTATAACTAGGTAAAATTTATTCACTTAACATCAAAACTTTTTCCTTCAATCATCATGACTCTCGGACTTTTGGTTTTTTTTTTAAATTTATGAAAATTAAGTTGGTTTTTATTTTTAGAAAGGGAAAATCCAGTTAGATTTTTTTTCACATTTCTCAAAGCAATTTGGAGTTGAGCTTCCAAAGAATCATTTATATTCTTTTCTTATAAACAGGTAAGGGGCCCACGATTAAAAGATACGGTGGACGTCTCCGCACTGAAACCCTGCACCCTCACGCTAGTGGAAGGTAAAATAAAATACAAAAATAAAAGCAACGGTTTACGCGTTATGCGACGTCGTTTCGCAACTTAAAGTAAAAGGCCATGTTTCTCTTTTTTACCCTAAAATATTAAATCTATTTACAATGCAGAGGACTACGATGAAGAGAGCGCCACCGCGCATGTTCGAAGGCTGTTGGATATCGTTTCCTGCACGACGTCGTTCGGGCCTTCGGCGACCAAGGATACCTCGTTCTCGGCGGCCTCCGCCGCGTCTAAGGGCGGTGACGGTGTTAAGGATGTGGGGGGAGCGCAGGATTCCAAAACCTCCAAGAAAGCGAGCAAGTCTCCACGCGCGAAAAGTAAGAAAGAGAATTCGCCGCCGCCGCCTCCGGCGGAAGATTCTGAAGTGAAGGACGGATCCTCAGTGGCGATTGATGGAGAAGGAGAGATGAATAACACTTCTCCGAAGTTGGGGAGTTTCTACGAGTTCTTTTCTCTCTCTCATCTCACGCCTCCCCTTCAATGTAATCTCTCCCGCTTCTCTCTCGTCACGTTTCTTCTCTCTAGTAGGCATTACATATCCAATTCCAAGAAAGCGGCCTAACTTATCTGTTAGTTCTGATTGACGTTAAATTATGCTCTGGGGCCTTTCTAGTTTCTACACTGTTTATTCAAAGTTGTGCATCTATACTGTATTAATTTATTACCGTGTTAGTACTGGTAAAAAGAAAAGTTAAGTTCTGGATATTGTGTGATAGGTTTCTGTTCTGCATAGCGTATCGGACATTTTATAAGTTGAACATAGCGAAAATTTGAACGGATAATGTGGTTGTTTTATGAGTTTTCTGTTCTCTAATTTCTTCCCTCACTGTATCATTTTTCTTTCTATGAGATATTTTCTGCGTGTGTTTGAGGTATATAATCATGGAATACGATTGATTTCATATAGTTATAAGGAAGGCGATGAAGAAAGGCGATTATGGAGTTTGTGGGGCTGATTATCTTTTCTCTCTTGAAGTAAGACTAGCTTTTCTTTTTTGAAGTGAGATATATCAAGTTTTCACTTAATTTAAGTGACAATGATAATAATTGAATTTGGGCAATGGTTCTTTGCAGGTGAAACTGTGCAACGGTAAACTGATTGTTATAGAAGCTTCCAGAAAAGGTTTCCATGGCGCTGGAAAGCAGCAAATTCTTTGTCACAATCTGGTTGACCTGCTGAGACAACTGAGTAGAGCCTTTGATAATGTTAGCACTGGTAACCTTGATTGCTGGAATTCATAACGAAGTGTTTCATATTGATCTTGCAGTTGTTTCCATGTGCATCAAATTATATCAGGGTAGCTCTGATTGACTTTAAAACTTGAATTTAAAAAAAGAAAAGAAAAAAGAAAAGGATGTGAATCTTTCAATTCCCTTTTTGTTGGCCAGTAAAGTCAAGTTTTGAGTTGATCTGTACGCCATATTAAGCTTCAAATACCATAATAGTTCTTTATAACTGAAATACTGGGGATGCCTACCAAAATATGGTACATGAAATTATGAATAACCTGAGACTTGCAGAGGATTGCTGCGACTAGCTGGTGCTTTCTTATCATGGCTAAATAGTAAAAAAAAATATATATATATGTTTAGATTTACACTGTTGTGTGTGTGTGTTTTTTTTTTTTTTTTTCCATGTGTGGAGAAAACTTGTGTAATAGTTCCCCTTCAAAGACTGTTAATCTAGATCTTGAAAAACATACCAAACATTATTTGTGAGATCTGATAAACCTCAATCTCTGTATTTCAGGCTTACGATGAACTCCTGAAGGCATTCTCAGAGCGGAATAAGGTAATGGCAGACTGCAGTGGTTTGTATTTCCTTTCCAGCTTCACTTGAAACCCTTTTTGTCTTAAAAATGGTACTCCATCATTTTATCTTACAGATCTCACACCAAATTCCGAACCTGTTTTGAAACTAAGTTACATTTCTTACTGCAGTTTGGGAACCTCCCTTTTGGCTTTAGAGCCAACACGTGGCTAATCCCACCTGTGGCTGCACAGTCACCATCTACATTTCCTCCTCTGCCTATAGAAGACGAAAAATGGGAAGGGCATGGAGGTGGTCTAGGCAGAGATGGAAAAAGTGACCTGCTACCTTATGCAAATGAACTTTTGTTTCTTGCATCTATGCCATGCAAAACTGCTGAGGAGAGGCAAATTCGAGATAGAAAAGCTTTTCTCCTTCACAGTCTATTTGTTGATGTTGCCATTTTCAGGGCCATTGCAGCTGTGAAAAATGTAATGGGAACTCCAGAATTAGCTCATTCTGCTATAAACAGTCAAATTATCTATTCAGAGAAAGTTGGGGACTTGAGCATAGCTGTCATGAAAGATGCATCTAATGCTAGCTGCAAAATTGATACTAAGATTGATGGACACCAAGCTATAGGATTAGATACCAAAAAACTGGGTGAAAGAAACCTGCTTAAGGGGATCACAGCTGATGAAAATACTGCTGCCCATGTAAGAAACTCACGAACATTAAACGAAAAACTGCTGCTATGAAATATTATCTTGTATATGGCCTGACTGTTTACTTAATGAATTTTTACATGTTGGCGCAGGATATTGCTACCCTAGGTGTCGTAAATGTCAGATATTGTGGTTATATTGCATGCGTGAAAGTGCAAGGGATTGACAATGAGAATGTGAAACCTCCATCACAAAGCCAAGAGCTGCTTGATCAATCTGATGGAGGTGCTAACGCCCTCAATATTAACAGGTTTAGTTTAGATGCCAAATTCTCTCTTGTAGCAATGCTTAATAACACAATAAGTATTATAAAATAGACCTAATACTCGTTTCCTGTAACAACTTGTTCATTTATGTTCACGTCCTTAGTTCCTCATGGAACCGTGCATACCCTCCTTTTCATACTATTTGATGTCTCTTGGTTCTCGCTCTTCAGATTAAATGTTCTTACTTTGGTCTTGCCTGTGCAGTTTGAGGTTACTACTCCATGAAGATGCTACACTTGAACAAAATAAAGCAATGAATTCTCGAACATCAGAGTGTGAAGAACTTGATTCTTCCCATGCTTTTGTTGAGAGACTGTTGGAAGACAGTCTTTCAAAGCTTCGAGAAGAAGAAAACGATAAGGATTCCTTCGTGAGATGGGAACTTGGAGCCTGCTGGATACAACATTTACAAGATCAGAAAAAAACGGAGAAAGAGAAGAAACCGTCTAATGAGAAGGTGAAAAATGAAATGAAAGTTGAGGGACTAGGTACACCTCTTAAATCTCTTAAAAATAGAAAGAAGACCTTAGATGGAAGTACTACAGAATTACAAATTGAGAACATCGGATCTGCTGTGGATGAAGTGAAGGATGAAGCTGAAAAAACCATACATGTAACAGAATCTCAGGTTGATATAGGTGCAAGTGAAAATGATTTTATGCTAAAGACATTGTTGTCTGATTCTGCTTTCACTCGGTTAAAAGAGTCGGAGACTGGACTTCATGCAAAGGTAGAGTTTTATATCTGTGGTCTGCGTGTACGTACATTTCAATGTTGAATCACGTTACTGACTTTTCTTTTAAATCTTTACAGTCACCACACGAATTGACTGAGTTATCCCAAAAGTACTATAATGAAGTCGCCCTGCCAAAATTGGTACTTATAAAATCTTCTTTTATATAAATCTGACTGGAAGTAGCATCTCTAACTCACTTAACAAATTTTATGTAACACAGGTTGCAGATTTTGGTTCTTTGGAACTCTCACCGGTGGATGGTCGGACATTGACAGATTTCATGCACACTAGAGGTCTTCGGATGCGTTCCCTTGGACAAGTTGTATGTTCCTTATCTGGACTCTTCTGTTCAAATAAAATCTTTTTCACACTTCGTAGTGTTTTTTTGGAGGGGGGGGGGGGTGTTCGGGTACAGAGGAAATGTTATTATATTATTAAAAATGTTATTAAGTAAACTCAATGTTCCACATAGTGTTGGATTTGAGGTTTCTGTTGCATAGAATTCAGATGACTTGCAGGTTCTTCTCAGAGAGTTGACTCTTATGAATGACTGTATTCTGTGGATATATTATCATTTAACTTGCAACTGGGAGAAAAAAGAATGCCATATGATATCTTGTACAATTGCAAATCACTTGTTACGGTTTACAATTTCTTGTTTTTTAACAGGTTAAGCTTTCAGAGAAGTTATCACATGTGCAATCCCTTTGCATCCATGAGATGATAGTACGAGCCTTTAAGCATATTCTTCAGGCAGTAATATCTGCAGTGGAGAAGCCGGAGAAAATAGCAGCAGCAATTGCAGCAGCATTAAATTTGATGCTTGGAGTTTCTGAAAATGCAGAGTCAGATCAGCTTTATGGTGTCAATTCCCTTGTATGGAGATGGCTAGAAGTTTTTCTTATGAAGCGTTATAACTGGAATATAAAGAATTCAAACTATGAAGATGTGAGAAAATTTGCAATTCTTCGTGGTTTATGCCACAAGGTATGTTCAATTTAAGTTTCAGAAGAAAGGCTGATACACGTCTTTTTAATTTAATCTTGGAATCCATAACCTCCCTTTTCTTTAACATATGATGATTTCTAACATCATGCATTCAGTAATTATATAATGGTCAGGTATCACTAATTGTTGAAAATGTCAAAACCCAGTCTTAACATAATCTGAAATGCGAGTATGGAGTACTCCAGTATAATGTTGAGTCCAAACCACTGGGGGCCATGGTTTCTCTTGGATGTAGGTTTAGGTTGTTGTTTGGATAAACATCAAAATTTAAATTAACCTGCCAGACCCCTCTAGCTGGTAGAAGGAAAGATATTGTGTTTGTTGGATTAAGATGATATGGGCTGGAATCATGTTATAGGAATGCTTTAAAGGCCTATCTTGCTCTGTTTTTAGGTGGGCATTGAGCTTGTACCAAGAGACTTTGATATGCAATCTGCACACCCTTTCCGAAAAGAAGACATAGTCAGCCTTGTACCGGTGCATAAGGTCAGCTTGGATCCCTTTTTTTTTTTTTGCCAAAAATAAGTACATTTGTAATCTTGAATTTCCATTTACGGAATGTTCACATGCAATAAATGTTTAATGTAGCAAGCGGCATGCTCTTCTGCGGATGGTAGACAACTCTTGGAATCTTCTAAAACAGCTCTGGATAAAGGAAAACTTGAAGAAGCTGTCAGCTATGGAACGAAGGTGATTGATAAATAGTGTGACAATAAATCCTTTCAAAGATTTTATATTAGGTTGGTCATTTATGAATGTTTTTTTGGGTGGATATCAAATCAGCAGTTAAGCTCCAGAAACAAATTAAGATAGATCAATCTATTTAAACTGATTTAAACATATTCCTAGGGTCTTATCTTGTGATTGATGAGTTAATAATTGTAATATTTTACCATCTCAGGCCCTTGCAAAGTTGGTGGCAGTATGTGGTCCCTATCATCGAATGACTGCTGGTGCTTACAGCCTTCTTGCAGTCGTTTTATATCACACAGGAGATTTCAATCAGGTCTTTGGTCAATCTTTTTTGTTCTGTTGCATGTGAATCTGGAGAATGTGTTAAATTTTACCCTTATCCAAAGCCTTTCTGGTTTTTATCCATCACATTCTACTAGACCTGCATACATTCTCATAATGTCTATTGCAGTATCAATATCATGTTTACTCAGTTCATTGTATACAGGCAACTATATATCAGCAAAAGGCCTTGGATATCAATGAACGGGAGCTGGGTCTTGATCATCCTGATACCATGAAAAGTTATGGGGATCTTGCTGTTTTCTATTACAGACTGCAACACACAGAATTGGCCCTCAAGTATGTTTCACTACTCACTCTACTGGCTATTCGAAGCTGTTCCCCATATTGGTTTTATGAAAATTCATGCACAAGATATTTCAGTTCTGAAAATTAGAAACAACTATTTGCTTTTCCAAGCAAGGGAGAACCTTCTATACACACAAATTACCTTCCAAATTTATATGTGGAATATTAGCTTCCGTTATTATATGTCTGACGTCTGATTAATTCCATGTGAAATGATATTATACCGTTATTTCGTCATGTATGTTGATGATTATGCAGTCGTTCTGTTTCATAAAACAGTAGATACTTTTTAATCTGTTTGTATATGAATCACTTTAATGCCTTAGAAGCTCTGAGTTTCAGATATTTGTTATTTAAGATGCACAAAAGGATCTGAGCGTGAAGAACTTGAGCCTAATTAAAATACAGAGATATTAAGTTCTTTTAATATCTTATTGGTTCAACCCATGCATATATTTATGTTCACTCCTTTATAAATGATGATGGTAATCACTTTGGTTTTCCTTCATTTAGATATGTAAAGCGAGCGCTGTATCTGTTACATTTGACATGTGGCCCATCTCACCCAAACACTGCTGCAACATACATAAATGTGGCCATGATGGAGGAAGGACTGGGTAATGTGCATGTTGCACTAAGATATCTTCATAAAGCGCTAAAGTGCAACCAAAGACTTCTTGGCCCAGATCATATTCAGGTTAATTGCCAATTTAGCTAATACTAATACCATTACATTATAGCATGCGAAAAAGCAACATTGAGGATGTTTATCCTTTTTGCTTCCATATTAATTTTTTTTTTTCTAATGGCATTTTTTTTGCATATGTAACTAGGTTAAGAAGCTTTTCTTGAGTTTCCTTCTTTCGGAACATATCTGCTGCCTTTGTGTGAACTGCATATTCTCTCTACTTGAACTGTCGGTGTTTTATCTCTTTCACACTGATATGCACCTACTTCGACGATGTTTCAATAATTTTTGTAAGCGTGGTCTTGCGTGTACAGTAGACAGTGCTTATTCATTTAATTCTTTCAGACAGCTGCAAGTTACCATGCCATTGCAATTGCCCTGTCATTGATGGAAGCGTATCCTTTAAGTGTTCAGCACGAACAAACAACCTTACAAATTCTTAGGGCAAAGCTAGGACCAGATGATCTTCGGACACAGGTATTAGGTTTTCTGACTCCTGAACATGCAATAATAGTAATGCCAGTCTTTCTGCCAATTATGCTGCATGTTGCTTAGATAATAGAGTGAGCAACTGATACTGATTAGGTGGTTTTCCTTGTATTATGGCTTCAAATGCTAGCTTCTTGATCTCTGAATTATAGTGTCTGGTTGTGAAGACACCTCAAGAAATTCCAAGTTTCAAAAGTTCATTTTAACCAATTCCTAGTTTTTGTGTGTATACTGCAGGATGCTGCTGCATGGCTTGAGTACTTTGAATCCAAGGCTTTTGAACAGCAAGAAGCTGCTCGAAATGGGACTCGGAAACCAGATGCTTCCATAGCCAGCAAGGGCCACCTAAGGTAAAATCAACTATTTTCTGGATGTGTTGGACGTCGGTCCAATTTCTCTTTCTATTTTCTACGGCCACCTTTTCAACCTTGGCTGCGCATAAAGAATAAGATATGGTCTATTTTCTCGATTTCTTTCCTTTTCAACCTTTTGGTATAGCTATGTGGAACATTATTGGTGTTGAGATTTTTTCCATATTGAATAATTCTTCTCTCTAAGAGTCAAATTTTTTGGAAAGCTGATCATTCCACCACCTATCTTCAGACAAGTTCCTTGCCATGGAGTTTAAGTAAAAAGGAAATTTGCATGTATGCTGAAGAGCCAATGAAAGTTGTTAACATTTAGGTTTTCTAGAAGTTTAATCTTATTAGATGAGTGATCATTCTTCCCAGTGAATCCAATGCATATTCTTAAGTTTTCTACAGAGTACTATGTATTTTGACCATCTCTAATTGCAAAAGTGTGCTATGCGCAGATTCCTTTCCCTCCACTAATTGCATTAGAGCCTATTATAATGTGCAATGATCACTATCAGAAATATAAGTCAGTTCCTTACTGAGAAATTCTATTGACAGTGTATCAGATTTGCTTGACTACATCAATCCAAATCAGGATGCCAAAGGGAAAGATGCTGCAGGATCAAGGAGAAGAAATTATATTGCGAAGGTTTTTATTTTTAATCAATTACTTTATGCAAAAATAGGTTAGATTTTCATTATGCAAGTATGTTTAACCATGCCAACAAATTGTGTCGTCTCTCAAAAGTGAGGCTCCGGCTGCTCAATGAGCTGCCAACAACTCAATAGTAATGTGGCTTGGTTCTTTACATGACATGAATATGCTTTTCTTATAAAACTGTCAGTTCTTTTATGTAATTATCTAATTTCTATCTTTTTATGGTTCGACTTTTAGGCTAAGGGAAAACCCCTTCAAAGCAATATAGCCACCTCAGATTCTGAAACACTCCCAAAAGATTCTCTGACGGAGGAGGCAGAGGAAGACAAACAAGTCTTTGATTCTGATGTAGAGTCCTCTGTAAAAAATGCATCTTCCTCTCTTCCAGTTCAGTCTGAAGACAATGTAGAAGTATCTGCTGAGGAAAAACCTGTCCAGCCTGAACAACCACTGCCAAAGGAACCTGCTATTATGACGTCTCCTATTTTCATTGATGTGTCACACGAAACACTTGCTGAGGGCGAAGATGGGTGGCAGTCAGTTCAAAGACCAAGATCAGCGGGCTTGTTTGGAAAGAGGCCAAGGCAGCGACGTCAGCATGGAAGTAAGATACTTAATCATCAGAAAAAAGATTTTGTTGCTGAATTGGATCATGCTAGACTGAAGAATAACCAACAAAGCAGTAAATTTTATGTGTTAAAGAAACGAGCAATGTCTGCAGGAAGCTTCGCTGAATATTATGTAGCAAAGAATCCATCATCAGTGACCAAATTTGGTCGGAAAGTAGTCAAAACTGTAGCCTATAGAGTGAAGTCAGTGCCTTCATCCACCATGGATGCTGCTGTTGGGAACTCTAAAAATGAAGGCGAGACATTGTGCTCTCCATCAGAGCCAGGGCCCGTTTCTGCACCAAAGGAGACTGGAGCTATACCGAAGAGAAGCTCAATTGTAAGTTTGGGTAAATCTCCTTCATATAAGGAAGTAGCTCTGGCACCACCAGGCACCATATCTATGTTGCAGGCAAGAGCTCCAGAGGATGATGTCCATTACAATAAAGATCTGGAAGAACCTGCAGAGCAGCACAAAGAAGCTAAGGAAAATTCTTTGGCCGTGGTATTAAATGAAGAAAATGATCACAAAACGAGCACATCCCAACTAAAAGATGAAAATGAAGATTTTGAAAGGAAAGTGGAAATACACTCAGATAATACGAAGAATGATGAGATCTTGGTGGTTGTATCTGAGAGCAAGGGACCAGTGCAGTCGAGCCATAATGAGTCAAATCAAAGTGAAGAGATTGGCATCCATGCTGATCATGTGCCAAATTATGTTCATTCTTCAGAAACGGTTACTTGTTTTCAAGATTCATTGGACCCTACAGGACCCACCGATGATACAAAATCTATTTTGCAAGGTGTAGAAGAGCTGAAGGTTAAGCCTCTAGTGGCAGGTCTTAATGACTCTAGGGAAGCTCCCAACAAGAAGTTGTCTGCTTCAGCAGCTCCATACAATCCGTCAGTAGTTGGTCCACGTGTGGCACCGTTGCCTATGAACATTTCTCTCCCTCCTGGTCCTGGAGCTATTCCACCAGTTGGCCCTTGGCCAATGAATATGGGTCTTCATCCAGGTCATGCTACTATGTTACCCAGTCCAATCTCCTCTCCTCACCGCCCATATCCGTCCCCACCAGCAACACCAAACATAATTCACCCCTTGCCATTTATGTACCCACCATACACACAAGCGCAGTCAATACCACCTTGCAACTTTCAAGTAACTAACAACCCGTTCCATCCAGGTCAGTTTGCCTGGCAATGTAATGTACGTGCTAACACTCCAGAATACCCTGCTACAGTTTGGCCTGGCTGCCACCCAATAGAATTTCCCTCTCCAACGTTGGTTGAATCAATCGCTAAACCTGTTTTGGAGTCAAAGGAACACTCTATCAGCTCAGAGCACCTAAATTTGTCACCTATTTTGCCTGTGGATCTTGACAATGGGAATGACTCTAAGAAAGAAATAGATCTTCCAGCTTCAGATGCAGTGGAGAACATAACTGATATAAATGTGGTTCAATCAGGGAACAGGGAAGAAATTAATAGTTCCAACTTTCATGGCGTTCCCTTTCCAGTCAACCTTTTAAACAGCAGTAATGGTCCAAATGAGGAAGCTCACAGATGCAATGATTATCTAATTCAAAGACAGCAGCCAAACGCTGACAGCGAAAAGACATTCAACATTTTAGTTAAAGGGAGAAGGAACAAAAAGCAGATGTTGCGAATGCCAATAAGTCTGCTCAAAAGACCATATAGTTCACAGCCATTCAAAGTTGTATATAGCAGAGTTGTCAGGGAAACAGAACTTCCTAGATCCATGAGCTTTGATTCCAAAGAAACCAGTTCAGCTAATGCTACATAACGAGATTTATTGCCCCTATTCATTTGATACAGCAAGATCGTTGAGAAGACACTGAAGTTGTATTTCAGAACATACAAAACTGACATCAATGCCTACTTTGGTATGTGGAAGTTGAGGTCGCCCTATTCATGGAGGTTAGTTCCTTTAGTTTTTCTTTTTCTCTAACTATTCTGTATCTGATCCATGCTTTGATACTTTTCCAGCTTTTTCCATCATATTATTTTCAGTAATCCATTTAAGATTCTGTATAATACTGCCAAATCAATGTGGTTGGATGTGCTATAAGCTAAAATCCTAGTTGTGAGAGCATTGATTCTTCGCTTGGATGTTTTATTCAGTTGTTATCTGCTAAATGAGTCATAACTGCTTAAATAAAATTAATACTGTTTGTTTAGGCTGCAGTATCTCCTCCACTGAAGGTAATCATGAAATATCTGGTAACTGGAGAAATATTGGTTTTAACATCATTTTTACTTTTGACATGCTGTAGTAGTATGGTACTAGAATTATGAACAATATCAAAATTACCATCATCAAACTTGTTTGAGTGTATTGTGGTAGCATTTATACTTTTGTGGCTATCTGATGAAAATTTCTAGATACTGATGCAAAACATAAGATTTTCAACTGACCATACATCCTATTATTGCATCTAGTTTATCTGATTTGATAACATCACCTTGACTTTCCATTATTCCCTGTCTACGTGGTAAATTACTTTTCTTGTCCTAATCCTTGTAAAATTTCGATATGCAGGTTGTCTTTGGAAATCCTTTTTTGGTCTATGTGGAGGTTTCGATCTTGGTATAACCAAATCAATAGAAGAATTTTGATCTTTTTGGTGCATTATTCCTTTGTTGTGTGATAAATTTTGACAGTGCATTATAGATATTTTGAAGTCCTCTCATTGATTCTTTTATAGAAGGTGAGTTTGATATCAATATTTTGTATCCAACTTGGGGCAAATGTCTTCTGGATATAATAAGCTGTGACTATTCTTTCGATTCATCTATTGAAGATGCTTTACATCCATGTTACTTCTATGATTTTTATGCTAGATTCTAGGTTAAATAAGCATTAGCAAAGCAATTCTGAAGAATATCTATGCCTAATGTTCATCCTTTTCATTCGGAATAGAAAGTAATCCTCAAAATGTTTGTTGAATGCTTGACATAACGACTATAATAGAAAATATTTGGTTTGCACAAGACTAGGTAGATTTTGCGGAAAGAAAAATAAGGCTCATCTGAAATATAGCCAGAACAAATCTTGATTTTTCTCCTACTTTGATAATCTTTAAGATTTGATGAAAAATGAATGAAGTGACTAAAAACACATGTTAGGTAAAGGATAGTTGATGAAAATATTTCTTGATAAGCAATGTCAAGTTTTACTTAAGTGATGGATTAATATTTTAGGGTGTTTGGTTATATTTCAAGTTATATAATTATCATCACTGTTATCCAAACAATTAAGCTTATTTTTTAAATGAGTTGCATGTTGTAAGACGAAATTGTTTATATAATCAGCCGAGTTTAACGGTTTGGATACCCTCCAATCTTATAAGTGATATAAAATATAAATAAAGCTAGTAATCAACTTGGGGGTGTAGCTCATATGGTAGAGCGCTCGCTTCGCATGCGAGAGGCACGGGGTTCGATTCCCCGCACCTCCATTTACTTTTTTCTTAAATTTTTGCTTTTTGGCATTTTGATTTTTGAGTTCAGTTCCAAGATTAAATCCACATATATTTGAGTCCAGTTCCAAGATTAATTTCCACATACCCTTGCAGATTAGGCAAAAACTTGTGTACCCCGGGGGTACGGATCTTAGATCCGTGCCCCCAGATCCTGACCCGGCGCGTGGGCAGCCTCCACGTGCGCCCATAGCAAGTCTGGTGTGCGCCCCACACACACCTGATTACCTAGTTGATGATTCAGTGATGGGTATTACACCTATACTCTATTGGTATTACACCTATACTCTATTGGTATTACACATATACCCTATAGGTATTACAGAAATATCCTTTTATGGTATTACACTGATACCTTAATGGTATTACACTGATACCTTAATGGTATTACAGAAATGTCTTTATGGTATTACACTGATACCTTAATGGTATTAAAGAATTGTCTTTTATGGTATTACACTGATACCTTAATGGTATTACAGAAATGTCTTTATGGTATTACATTAATACCTTAATGGTATTACATTAATACCTTAATGGTATTACAGAAATGTCTACCTTAATGGTATTACAGAAATGTCTTTATGGTATTAATGGTATTACATTAATTCCACAATTTTTGTTCATCTCTCAACTTCGAATTTGAATCATGCATACACCACAGAAACTGGAATGAGCTCTTCAATTCCTAGGCTATTTCTTTTTCATATGTGCTTCCTCCACCATAACTGCATCCCACACATCATCCACAGGGACATGAAGTCCAACAACGTCCTCCTGGACAACGACATGGAGGCACGGGTATCGGACTTCGGGATGGCGAGGCTGATAAGCGCGCTGGACACGCACCTGAGCGTGAGCACGCTGGCGGGGACGCCCGGGTACGTGCCGCCGGAGTACTACCAGAGCTTCCGGTGCACGGCCAAGGGGGACGTGTACTCCTTCGGGGTGATACTGATGGAGCTGGTGACGGGGAAGAGGCCGACGGACAAGGAGGACTTCGGGGACACCAACCTGGTGGGGTGGGTGAAGGGGAAGGTGAGGGAGGGGAAGGGGATGGAGGTGATAGACATGGAGTTGCTGGCCATGGAAAAAGATGAAGATGGAAAAAAAAAAGAAAAAAATATATATATATATAATTCGGGTCGGGTTGGGGGTACGGATCCTGGATCCATACCCCGGGGGCACACAAGTCCTACTCTGCAGATTAATACTGTTGGAATCGAAAAAAAATTTTATTTTAAAGAGGCATCCATTTAATTATAAATTCATTATTTATTGTCGATGGAACCAATAATATACTCATCTTTTGATAAATTACTCATTATCTTATTGAAACTGGTAAATTTTTGAAATGACACAAGTGAAGATCGAATAAATAATTATCTTACATTTTTTATTAATTTATAAAACATTCATTTATGGAAATTTTAGTGTATATTAAAGTTCAAACCATTCACAAAACATTTCTTACTTAACGGTCACAATTGTCTTTTTAAACCAATATACTGAACAAAGAAATATGCGACTCTAAAAGGTACAAAATCAGTAATACTTACATATAACATAAGTAAAAGGTCTGGCAAAATAAAGAAAGCCAAAACTCTTCACTAGTGTTCAAAGAATGCATCACCCCATGAATTAAAACATCTGCTATTGAATTGTTTGTTGCTATAACGAGGGATGGGAAAGGCAAATATGTTGCCATCTGAGGGGCAAACTGGACGTTAATCAACTCTTCTATTTTGACCAAGCTACTGAATCAATCTCTGCCTGAGCAGATCTGTACAACTCAAGTCTCTTGGCGAGGGAGATACGGCGCTGCATGATCGCTGGATCCTCATCCAACAATGTTCCCAACTGTTTACCCTGTAATGCCAGATTGACAAGTTGTTTAAATTTTTTCATCATGTACCGTAGAAGTGGCAAATCAGATCGAGTATTGTTGCAAAAAAAAAAAAAAAAACAGAACCACTCAAGCCATGAATCATCTAATATTCATAGTTACCCGAAAACCAAGTTAAATGACCTTTAAATTTTATACTATCATATCAATTTTCAATCGGACAATTTTCTAAATTCAGTCACTTGATAACAAGCTATTCGATCAAACAAAAATACACAACACAATCAAATTCAGAAACAACGATTGTAGGCCTCAAGATCTAGTAATTTTTTTTATATCCTAACAAATTAAGCAGGCCATTGACCTGACATCAACCATTTAGTTATAGGATTATTCCAGTCAAACTCAATTCAGAACAAACCCTGCTCAGCCTTAACCAAACCTATTTATAGTGTGTGAGAGATTCAAATCGGGTCAGAAATAGCCACCATGTTGCATACCTGCTTGAACATAGGGAGGATACTAGAGAAAAATAAAGGAGATGAAATGCTACCTCTTTTTTGCCTAATTCAGCAAAGAAATGATCGAGCAGACTGCGCTTTGCCTCACGAACTTGACAATAAACAATGGACTTTGGAATGGAGTTCCTTAAACTTCCACATACCATATTGACATAAGACAAAACAGTAGATCCTGTATGTAAGCATGAGACACATTAAGCAAGCTCAATGGTTTATTTGGTATAACATTAAAATTATATGAAAATCAGCTTAGCACTACTCTTTTTACTCACCAATTCTTCGAAGATACGAGTCATTGTATCTATCAAAAATTGAATGGGTTGGATTGCCACCCTTCTCAACATCTTGAGGAAGCTTCCTGAAGAAATCTACAGTTAAATAACTAGATTCCATTTCTACAAGCTGTAGAGTAGCCTTTCTGCTCTCTTCCTTCATCCTATCTAATGATTCGATAGCAGCATTGCCAACCTCCACTCTGAGAGAGGGATATTGTCTTAACTCCTGCAAACAACGATGACAACTATAAATTAGTCTTGGAACTCAATAATATTTAAGTTCACTATTACATTGATTTCCTGCTTCTCAAGTGTCCCACTCAATTTTCTGTATTTTCAGAGAAAAGAAAGTGGAAGACAGATAAAAGAGGGACCCTGAACAGAGCAAAATAAAAAGAAGAAATAATTGAAGATGCCCAAGGCACATTTCTCCTAGTATCCAAATATTTAGTAACCAAACATTAATAAAAAAGAGAATATAAATAGAGAATTACCACAGTCTCATTTATTGACTTGTGAACCAGATCCTTCAGTAATCCATGAACCTGAATAGACACAGATCAACAGATTCATTAACTTAATCAGGTTCCTTAACCCCTGCTTTAGTAATATATGTATGTTAACAAGCAATAGATAAAGGGCATAGCATCTATCACCAAAACAAGGATAAGCAACATAACTGCACTAAAAATGCAGTTAACATATACAGTTGGCAGGTCAGTACTAACAAGAACAATTTTTCGAATATTATGGAGAAAGCCAAAATATCCAGTGTAGAAGCATTTATAATGTCATAAGAACAACAAATGAACATAAGGCCAAAATCTAAATATAAACAACCATATGTAGAATACGTACTGCATCAACAGCCGCTTCAGCAGGACCTTTAATAGTAATCAAGGCAGTTTCAATGAGACGGCGATAACCTTGTTCAGGTGCTATAAGATGAGGCTGATATCCATCAGCTTCAGTGATTAATTTCCGTACATTTTCCATAGCAAGCTGCTTGTCAAACTGCAAGCGCTTCAAAGCAGCAGGAAGTTGGTTGTCAAAGACATTATATATTTTATCACCACCTGGTCGACTGCAAAACCATATAATTACAAGCAATAAGACTAAAAGAAAGTAAAACTTGAAACACTATGAATACAACAAGAAGAAAGCATAGATATGTACACTCCATCAAGATGATCTTTGAATATTCCATCAAATATACGGCAGATTTCCATGATCATGTACAGCTTTCCCTGCATTAAAAATCAGCTCAATAAAGAGGATGATTGACGTAACATGCATCAGTTAAAAATAAACACAGTATTTAAAAAGAAAATACATGACATAGCACACAAGAAAAATATTTCCACAGAAGGAAGCAAGCAAGTGCTCTGCCAACAATGTACAATTACATGTAACCTAAAACTGATAAAATTAAAATGGTTGAAAACAGACATTGACAAGCTAATAATTGCAAAAGCTTACTCCAGCATCAGTTGCAATGGGCTTTCCCAGACGACTCAACTCAGATTCCAGCTCAAGGATAGTTTTGTTGATTAATGACTGAAGGCCTGGAATTCGTGATTTGATGACAGCTTCCAAATGCTAGAAAAGTAAAGTAGCTTAAATTAAAACATCATAAAGCAAATTTAATTCACCAACTTCATTTGAGGACAGAAAAATATAAAACATTCAACAGAAGGTAGATGGCAATTCACATTTTTTTCAGCACCAGCACACCAAGGACTCAAGTTGAAGTTAATTACATACACAATGCTCTCTTTAGAACATGGGAAAGTGTGCTCACGATTCACCAAGGATTTCATTAACGTTAAAAAAACAGTAATATTGGAGGGCAAGATATTGCTTACTTTCGACATGACTTTCCCTAGATGCTCAGAACCCATCCTGTGAGCAAGATGTTTGTACTCTGGAGTTTGAGTAAAATACTCCCGCTCTCTGCGCCTAGCAGCAATCATGTCAACATTTTTGTTGATGTCTTGTTGAGAACGATTTACAACACCTATCCATGGGAACTGCAGCCTATATGCCTTTCCTTCCAAGATCTAGATATCCAAATAAACAACAGTCAGAGTTCTTGAAACAGGTGCAACTCGGTCTCGAAACTAACTTTTACTTATTTTTCCTATAATGTACAAGGACATTAATGATCTACACCACTTATAAACTTACATCTACAGCATCAGTACCCTTGTCCATAAGATCAATCTTTGTTAAAACTCCAAAAGTTCTCTCTCCTGAAATAAGATTTGGAATGTTAAAACAGTAAGAGTAGGGAGAGGATTGATCATCAAGTGGAATCATGATTCCGATGACAGTTGAAAGTGTGAAACGTGGAACTAATGCTGCTGGTAAACTAAAACAACCACCACATGCAAGGAGATAAACATAGTCACATAGCAATTCTATCATGTCATACCTTTTGGGTCTACTTCACGAGAAATCTTAATTGCGTCAGATGTTGCAAGATCTTGGTTGGCAGGAGAAATAGCCAAGATAATACAGTTTGGCTGAAACCATGACATAGGCACAAATCTGTCAACACATTCGCTTTGGAATAAAACTGAACAGAACTAATCTTAAAATTATTATTAACTCTTAAAAGTGAACATGCAATTCAATACTCCTATCAGGGGTTTTGTTTGTAATGCATTTGACAAATTTAGAACATGTGGCTGAAACACTCTCAAATTGATAAAAACCAATTACAAATAAATTGCCAGAATCACACAATACCTTTTCAATATAAGACCGAACCATGTTCTCAATGTCCATCACAATGCTTTCTGGCTGACCATCTACGATGAACCGGAAGATCAGTCATTTAGTTTACTTTTAAAAGACATATGAATGAACTAACAGTAGTCAGCAAAGTTGAAGATAAAGTCAAAAGAAAATTAAAACTCACCAACAGCCACTTTTGTGAGACCAGGAAGATCGATCAATGTTAAATTCACAACTGCAACCAAAAGGGCAACTTAGTTTTCTGCTCTCTAAAAATTTAAAGAGTATATGAAGATGCATCATATTCAAGTAATTTTTTTAGACACAAAGATACAAGATCATATGGCCCTAGAAGAAATCCAGCACTTGACCATAGAGTATTTATCAGAAAGAGAAGTTAATAGGCCAAAAGAAAACTGTGGATGTGTATGTGTATCATCACCACCAAAAAGTGAGAAAAAGAAAAGGCTTCACATAACGGTAAGTAGAAATAAAGCTCAAACCATTAAGGGAGAATGAAGACCAGCAAACTGGCTCTGAGACAAAAACATTCATGGGCATGCTTGCTTTAACTTATATCATTATTTATTTCTCTTTTATTTTACATGAACATAATCTTAATGGACAATTTCCTTCTCTTTCACTTTAAAAGGTCACTCGGCTAAGATGGCACTGAAGGAGTTTCGCGTACTTGATATGTAAAAATCATATCATATGATTTCCAATCAACTTCAAACAGAATCCAGATATTTTTCTTAAGACTAATAACAACGATATCAGCAAACATCAAGTACTGTTAGTTTTAAAACCAACGTAATTCAATTGTAGAAGTGACAAACAATCGAGATCCAAATTGACTCACCATTAGGTGAATATATACTAAGATAAATTGGGACACTAGATATTTGTTTAGAGCGTCCAGTCTCTCTATCAGTTTCATCCGCAATCTCCTTCCTAACAGCAGCTGCACAAAATATATCAAAAAGTTAGCATCCGCCATTAAAAGAGCATGTGAAAAATTCATCGTCGAGGAACATGTGTATAATAAAGTGTGCAACAAATGAAGATTGAAAGGGTTGATACCAAATTGTTTATGGAATAGCATGCAAAATATCAGCAAAGATCTCATTGTAGCCATATATAAACTGAACTTCCAGAAAGACCAATTGGAAAAGGAACTTACCAAAATCAGTAAATCTCCTCCTAGGAAGATGTCCAAATTCTGCATACTCTCTACCTTCATCAATCCGATGAAGCTGCAAGACAAGTGGACGCCGAGTAACAATACCTGTGTATTGTACAATGAAGTAAATCATTGTTGTTATGGCCATCCATAATTCAACATGGAAAGTCATGCCATGATTATTAATAAAAATAGTCCTTACCAGATCCACGAGGTAAAAAGTCCTTCCCAACAATACTTTCAAGCACTGAAGACTTTCCAGAACTCTATAAAGCATAAACAATAAGTTCAAATCAACCAAAAATTGCAATTTACTGATTTAGTAAGGCTTTGAAACAAAGCATTTTATATTTTTAAAAAGGTGCAATATTATAGTAGCAATAACATTTGAACATTAGAAAACCAGATAAATACATGAAGAAGCTTACAGGTTCAAAATACTTGGATAATCAATAATCTCACAGATGTGTAAGTGTGTGTGTGTGTGTGTGTGTATATCCATATATACATACATTTCTAGTAAAGAGTCGTATCGACCAGGACTTCCAAAACCCATATATTGGTATCTACAACCAATCTTCTATAAAGGAACTCATTCCATGAAATCTGGGATTACCGAAAAGCTATTTCAATGAGATTCATCAAATTATCAGTTTTATCGCCCCGCTTTCAACTATACAGCACTATCAGTTAATAGTGATGGAAAACCGAAGTCTAATGCAACAAATGCGTATATTAATACCATGGGAAACTTCAAGAAAATGTTAATAAACAATATAAGTGACTGGCACACCTACCTTCATGATATAAAAATTGACAGAACACAAAGGTAAGAGAGAAAACTTGAAACAACAATAAGCAAACTCAAATAAACAACAACTCAGAAGCAGATCTAAACTCCAATCCAAATAGAAAAACTCAAAACCACCGACTCATCACAAATCGATTATGATCTACAGAAAGGCGAGTAAAAACAAATAGAACCCAAAGTTCGCAGCACGGCATAGATCAAGAAGATAACGTTGAGGAATAAAAGGAAATAATCAGACCTGACCACCGACGACGGCGATAGAAGGCAAGGCGTCCCAGAGAGTGGGCAACGCGCTTTCCTCACCGTGATCTCCCAGAGCCGTGCACGCTCTCTGCAGTCGGTTCACCAATGATATCAGATTCTCCATATCCCCAACTCAACTCCGAGTCAATGATCCGCTGACTTGACTCGGCAGCGACTACACTCCACAGCGAACAAAAATCGCGTAATTATGAAGCAAAACGAAAAAGGAGAAGCTATAAACTGGGTACTTCTCGATCTAAGAAATGTGGAGCTTTAGAGAGAGAGAGAGAGAGAGAGATTGAATTTGAAATTGAATAGAATTCAGTGGGATATAAACGACGTCGTCAGAGAATGACGTTGGCGTCTTGTCGACTGGCTTTTACTTTGTTCTTTTGCAATTCAATTACAAATGACGCTGCAATGGTGCCGTCCACGGTAAATTGAACGTTAAGTGGGCCAAGAAGGCCCGTCATCGGCCCAACAAATATGGGGTCTGGGCCTCTGGTGGATTAACAAAATCCAAAGAAGTGGGCCTCCGATTTAAGGCCCCATGGTATAAGCTCAACGCTTTTATAATTCCCTAGATCTAAATAGTGTTGGTTTTGAATGAAGTTAGATTAGTCATAGATGCATCTACCATAGGTGCTTAATGTCGAATATGATATGTAACATGAAATTTAATATAAGATATAAGTGGTAAATCTCCGTACATTCATGAAATTTTGAATCATCTAACATAACGATGTTTAGATTAATTTTCATTTTTCATTGATTTTAAGAAGTGACAACTACGATTTTTAGTAATCAATTTGTAAACTATAATTCAACGCATAAAATATAAGGTCGCCCACCCATATTTACCCAAATACATATAAATATATCTATTTCTACACTCACTATAATTTTATTGGCAAATTACCATTTTTTTCTGAGATAAATATCATTATACTATCATTTAATGTGATTTTAATTGAACCCCACCTTCACACGTCAACATCTCATCACGGTAAAAAAGAAGGGTTAAAAGTCAAATATAAACAATTGGTAAATTAAATAGTTCATTAAAGTTATTATAATGATCCCTAACTATAACGACTCTTAATAAATATTTTTCAACACTTAAGTCGAATCAATCGATATAATCGAGAATTTATCTATGGGTCGAAATGATTTGGGTGATGGGTGAAGGGTAGGGTTGGAAAAAGAAAGGAAGCAAGAGAAACTTCGTTCCAATTTACAAAGGGAAGGAAACAGACAAGGAAGCTTCTACTCAAATAACCTTTTTCTTTATTAGAAAAATTCAAACCAACGCTCTTTGAATTCTAAAAAGTATAGCTTTTGAACAGGCTGTCAGAATTATGCCATTATCTCACAACGGAAAGAAAACGGTAGTTTTATTTTACACAAAAATCAAATGTTTTGGGCAAGTCTGCCTTTTTGCCCAAGCAAGTGTATGTGATTAGGATGATTAAGGAAATTTTTATACAGTGATACATAATTTCAAGAAAAATGTTAAAATTTCCATGTTCGATAACTTATAAGATGCTCATCACCGACACTAATGTGTAGTAAATTCATCATTTTTTATATGAAAATTAAGATTAATTAATATATTGGACATGTAATAAATTAGAGATTGACACATATTAGCATACATACAATAGGACAGTGGACTGATCACATCAAACGCTTCTTAAAAGTTCAATCAAATAAAGTTTAATTATAAGTATGCAAAGATGAATATTTAGTAATTGAGAAATAAAGGAAATGGAATTTGTATATATCATTCATAATGGATTTGTCGCTTTATAACGGCGTTGTATAGAACAAGCATTTACCGTTAACAGTCAAATTCAACGCCCAAAACAAAAATGCAAGGCTAAAAGCGCGTTGTAAGCGGTCACATTTCTACAACCAAACTCAAAATTTCTCTCTCTTCCTCTGCAAGTTTTCTCCATTCAATCACCTAGAAACCTGTTATTCTCAGTCCAATTCCTCGCCGTTTAATTCATTTCTCCCTTTTTCAGGTCTTCCGAGGGCACGGATTTTCTTCGGTTCTTGCTCTTCGGTAAGAAACCCAATTTGCTGCGTGGCCTCCCTTTTGCTCGGTAATATCAAGGCTCAGCTTTAATTGAATCCTTTTAAGCTTCAATTAAGGAAAGTCTGTAGCTTTATTTGATTTTCGGAGTATGTGCTTGTCATGAATTATTAGATGGCCAATCACGAATCCTTTTAGGGTTTGTGGGGGTGATTTCTGTGGATTGTGCTGTTTTAGGTTTGTGAATATTTTGGTACAGGATTTTTGTGTGACTGTTAGCACCATGTATATGAAGGTTGGGTAAATATATGTTCTCTGAGGGTTTTGAAGCTGTAGACTTGTTACGATCTGGGATTTGAGTTGAGGGTGAAAATATAAAAATGTCTGCAGCTGGTTTGGTTTCGATTGCCCCTGTTCGTCAAGAGAGTTTGACCTTTTTACCTCCTCTGTGGCCTGAACATAGTCAAGATCACATTATGTTATATGTGGCTATGTCTGGGTCTGTGGTCCCAATGCGGGTTTTGGAGTCAGATTCAATTGAATCAGTGAAGCTCCGAATTCAAACCTGTAAGGGGATTTTCACTAGGAACCAAAAATTGGTTTGTGGAGGTAGGGAATTGGCACGAAGCAATTCCCTTGTGCGGGACTATGGTTTGAGTGATGGAAATGTTCTGCATTTGGTTCTTCGTCTTTCAGACCTTCAGGTTATTAATGTGAGGACATGTTGTGGAAAAGAATTCACCTTTCATGTGGAAAGGAGCCGGGATGTTGGTTATGTCAAACGTCAGATAGCGAAGAAAAAACTGAAGGTTATTGAGGAGGATCATGAGGTATTGCTCAATGGAAAGCCAATTGAGGATCAGAGGCTAATAAATGATATCTCTAAGAATAATAATGATGCTGTGATCCATTTATTTGTGCGAAAGTCTGCCAAAATTAGGTGTGCACCAGTTGGAAAGAACTTTGAATTGTCCATAGTTGCACCGCAGCATGATGAGATAAAGGAGTTTGATGTGGAAAGGGAAACTGGGTATGGGGGTGACTCAGAGAGTGAACATGATCTTTATGTGCCGAGGAAGCCTTCTGAAAGAGAAACATTACTGGAGCCTGTAATTGTTAACCGGAAAATCGAATTGCCTCCAGAGATTAGAAAGCTGATTAATCTGACAAGGAAAGGTTTGGATCATGGAAATTATCCAATTAGGTCCTCAGAGGGTACTGGTGGTGCATATTTTATGCTGGATGCCTCTGGGACTAAATATTTATCTGTTTTTAAGCCAGTGGATGAGGAGCCTATGGCTGTGAATAACCCTCGAGGGCTGCCCATGTCCGAGGATGGAGAAGGGCTTAAAAAGGGGACAAGAGTTGGAGAAGGGGCACTCAGGGAGTGTGCCGTCTATTTACTGGATCATCCAAAAAGTGGTAGGCGTTCTCTGTCTGGTGCGGTTGGCTTTGCAGGTGTTCCTCCTACTGCTTATGTCAGGTGCCTTCACGAAGGTTTTAATCATTCAGGAAAGGTGGTTGTTAAGAGTGGGTCATTACAAATGTTTATGGAGAACAATGGCAGTTGTGAAGATATGGGACCTGGTGCTTTTCCTGTTGAGGAGGTGCACAAGATTGCGGTATTGGATATGAGGATGGCCAATGCAGATAGACATGCTGGAAATATATTAGTGAGTAAAGGTGAAGATGGCCGAACTGTGCTTATCCCCATTGATCATGGCTATTGCTTGCCATATAGTGTAAGTCTTGCATCTATTTTCTATTATCGCCTCTTATTTCCTAATTTGGCTTGTTTTCATCAAGCGTGTCCTCCTAACTTCTACCCCTTTTTGGTTTTATGTGATACATGTTTTGATTGTTGTGTATTGTAGCTCCACCATAAATACTAAAATTTCTGTTGAAACTAAGATTTTCTATTTCCTGAATTTGATTTGTTTTTGGTCTTTGAAGTTGAAGAAAATGTACACTTGTGATTGTGTTGAAAGTTTGACCACATTTGAACTTCATAATCACGATTGCATTGTGTACCTCACCCATTGCCATGATTATGCATGATGAAGAACTAAAGAACCCATCATCTTTCATTGTATTTGGGTTTAGCTTAGCTAGTGGCGTATGGTGTTTAACTTGACATTCTTTCATCTGGATTAAGAATTCAAGATTGACTTTGATTTCTTCCATACCTGCATTGATACGAGCTTACTGATTTTTCTTCCCTTTTTAACTAATTCTGCAACCTCTTTTTATCCATGCAGTTCGAAGATTGCACGTTTGACTGGCTTTACTGGCCTCAAGCTCGTCAGCCTTTCAATGACGACACCCTTGAATATATAAGATCAATGGATGCAGAAAAAGATATCGCCTTGCTGAAGTTCTACTGGGTGGGAGCTACCACTCGAATGTGCCCGTGTACTACGTGTCTCCACTATGCTTCTGAAGAAAGGAGCCGAGAAAGGGCTCACCCCATTTGCCATAGGCAAGATCATGTGCAGAGAAACGGTGAGGAAAATATCCATGATTGAGGAGATCATGGAAGAAGCTTTCGATTCCGTTCTTCCTGCTTCAAGTGAAGCTGCTCTCCTCGACTCTGTTTCCAGCATCATAGATCGCCGTCTTGATGAGTTCGCCTTCACCTAAAACTATGCGTATACCAGTGTGTATGTGTACATAGGTTTTCGTACATATGCACATATCGTTGTTTGTCAATGTCCATTCCTTTAATTCTTCTTCAGTCAGGATTAATCTTCACATGTTTATTGTTTTCAGTTCCCTTCAGCATTAACTGGATTATGTCTTTTTAGAGCTTTGGGTGAATTCAGATGCTCCTTATTGTATTTTGATCCTTTCTTTCTGTTTTAGTTGGGAAAATGGTCCTCCCATTTAAATGTGAAGGATTTTGGGTTTTGCTTTTAGGATTTTCTCAAGTGTATATAAAACTTGTATATAAGAAAGAAAAAAAAAGGGATGTGAATGTGATATGATATGAAATAGTTTTATAATGAACTTAACTTCGTGAGATGGACATACTCATGGAATGATTAAGAAAATGTCTTGACGCCAAATTCACTTTAAGCACAATTATACCTCACCTACCACTACATCATAAAAAGCTTTCGTCTCCGCCGCCGTGCTCCGCCGTTGAGAAGCCATTACCTAAAACTTGGAATTGTCTTCAAAAGCAACCAAAAGAATGACGTGGCGAAATCCTATCATTGCCTTCTTTCTTTCTTTTTCTTGATAAAAGTAGCAGCAATGAGCAAAGTATACTCGATTCCAAAACCCACTAACAATCCCTCTTTTTCTCTCTCTCTCTCTAGCTGAGCCTATTGAAGAGATGAATGAACCTCAATTCCCTCACAGATCTAGCAAATCGAGGAGTGGCCGTACTAATTTAGCATCATGCGCTGTCGCCACCGCCTTCCTACTCGCCATAGCGGCGGCCGCCGTCGCCGTCTACTTCTTCCTGTTCAAGCCGAAACCTCCTGTAATCGCCGTGAACGCCGTCCAGTTCCCAACGTTCTCCGTCGCCAACGGCACCGTCGACTTCGAATTCTTCCAATACGTCACTGTGAGCAACCCTAACCGCGACGAGTTCTCGCACTACGACAGCTCGCTGCAGCTGGTCTACTCCGGTGAGCCGGTGGGGGTTGTTTTCATCCCCGCCGGGACAATCAGCGGCGGCGGGAGACAGAAGATGTCTGCCAAGTTTGATTTGCAGAAGTACCCGCTGCCGGCCCCGGAGAGGGCGGCGATCGGCGGCGTTAATGACGGGGAAGCTGTCGGCGGTGTGGTGGCGGGAGGGACAATGGAGATAGAGACGCGTATGAAGCTGGTGGGGAGGGTTAGGGTGCTGAAGGTGTTCATGCACCGGGTGGAGAGTAGAGTGAAGTGCGGGGTGGCGATTGAGGTCACGCGCGGGACTGTCTTGGGTTACCGCTGCTGACATCACGGTGGCGTCATTGCGAAGCTTCATTTAGCAAGAAAAATAGAAATGTTGATATAAGTCAGAATTTGTATCACTATTGATGATCAGATTGTTGAGAGCACTGCAAATCTCTGTGCCATTTCAATCTCTAGTTGCTTTTTTTTTTCAACTTAATTTAATGGAAAAATTATTTGATGCAAGTTTTGCACATGATTTACATTGGATCCGGTTTTTTCTTTTTGTTTATTTTTTTTGTCCCATCTGTAATTTCATACCGCGAATGATTTATTCAACATGAAAGAGCGAAATGGTCGGTAACGAAAACGTAGATCGAGGTTTGTGCAAGCACAGTTTCCTTAAAACAGTCTCGATGTCTGTTTCACAGTTTCCTACGTAGATCGAGGCCTGTGCGAGCACAGTTTCCTTAAAACAGTAGCTTCCTTAAACAGTCTCACTTCCTTAAACAGTCTCGCAGGATACAACAAACAGTGGCTTCCTTAAAACAGTCTCGCAGGATACAAGTCTCGCTTCCTTAAAACAGTCTCGCAGGATACAACGAACAGTGGCTTCCTTAAAACAGTCTCGCAGGATACAAGTCTCGCAGGATACCTTAAAACAAGGTAATGACTTCCTTAAAACAGTCCCGACATCTGTTTCCCAAATACAAGACACCCAAAGGTACGGCAAACCAAGAGTATAAGAAAGAAGACACCAGTCTCGCAGGATACAAGTCTCGCAGGATACCTTAAAACAAGGTAACGACTTCCTTAAAACAGTCCCGACATCTGTTTCCCAAATACAAGACACCAAAAGGTACAGGCGAACCAAGAGTATAAGAAAGAAGACACCAAAAGATAACGAACCGAGTATAGGAAAACAAGATAACGGCTTCCTTAAAACAGTCTCGACATCTGTTTCCCAAATACAAGACACCAAAAGGTACGGCGAACTAAGAGTATAAGAAAGAAGACACCAAAAGGTAACGAACCGAGTATAAGAAAGAAGACAAGGGAGTATAAGAAAGAAGACAAGGTGAATCAAAGCCTTTTGCTTAGCATCTTAGCCTCCACATGTGGGAAAGTCAATATAAATTGGAGTATTTCTCTCCAATTTTCCTATGTGGGACAAGATGTCCTCTAAGCCAAATATTTCTCTTTCCTAGGATCCAAAACCTCCACTTTGGTCCTTAATTTCTCATTCACCCATTATAAGTTTTGGGTGATCCACATATGTAACCGTTGCACTCACAGAGGAGAGCTCGTCTCTCCAATCGGATCCCATTTTACAAGAAATGGGCCCACCGAAAAATTCACCCAAAAAGGGCAAAAACCACAATTTTTTCCAACAAGTTGAATTCAAGATCATCTGAAAATGATAATGAATTTGTGTATTTAGGATCAAATGAAGCATGCAAAGTAAGATTCAGAGTATCTATTTTCTCAATCCTGCAAAGTTAGCAACGCATAGTCAAAAAGGCCCTATAGACAAATATCCTAAAATCACATCTAACTTTGAAAAAAGAAACAAAAGATGA
Organism: Scutellaria baicalensis; assembly: GCA_005771605.1. Classification (NCBI taxonomy): domain Eukaryota; kingdom Viridiplantae; phylum Streptophyta; class Magnoliopsida; order Lamiales; family Lamiaceae; genus Scutellaria; species Scutellaria baicalensis. Next base: position 27,248,022 of record CM016726.1, read on the forward strand.
AAAGCGAAATTATTATGATATTAAATGACGAATTTCCCTTGAAGTGTCACCTTTATCAATTGGCATAGCTTTTGATTAGATGAAAGTTTCTTGCTCTTCCAACTCTTTATTGCATTCAAACCCTCCATGTTTGCATTAATTAATATGAAAAATATTTAAAATAAATAAGATATTTGATTTAACACCAAAACTTTTGTGCAAATAGAGCGCGAATCCACTTGGGTCAACCCGACTCATGTGTTTAAAAATGCGCTCCCACACATGTTTCACAATGAGTCTCCACTTGCATTTCACACTCTGTCATACATCTGGTGGGTGTGCTCAAAACCAACAAAATTCGCTCTTTGTGTTCTACATGCTATGTTAGTCATATTAACATGAAAGTCAGTGATTTTGAACAGATGGTATAAAATCTAAAAATGAAGGTATGACTAACATAATATATAAGTCAAGACCAAAATAACAGAATTCATGAACGAAAAAGAGGGTTATGGATCGGACCGACCCGAATTAGGTCGAGTGCATGGATCTCAAAAGAAAATCATCTTTGTATCTAGGAAAAAAAGACTGTTATTAGTTCTTGGTTGCCCTTGAAGTTACATGTCTCTAGTACACGTAAAATTATAGATCACATATTTCCCTCAATCCAAATTCAGATTGCATCAATTGAAAAAAATAGAACAACAAATATTTTAATCTCAATACTGTAGATATATTTATTTACATAAACTAAAATTAATACATTATGATAAATTTATGAATTTATTTAAAATTGAGGTAATTGGAACTTAACGGACGAATCAATGATACATATACATTCCAGATAATTTACCTCCCCACCTCGTCGGACCCAACCCACCCTACCCTAATCAAAATAAATAAAAGTTAATTAATAATTTGATTGTAAAAACAAATATGATCATTTTTATGTGAGACGGATTAATTCACAACCCACAATTCACATATTAATTTATGAAAATAGAGGTTGTGGAAGAAATGGATGCCACCATTAACAGCGAGGTAGCATTAGAATCAAACATATGTACAAGAAATACCCTGATTCACCTTGCAATCACTCTGTAATTCTTCAAGCCACTGATTCTTTAAATGCTCGAAAAAATTTGATCTGCTCGTAGACTTATTTCAAGTATGAGCCACTTACTGCAGCCACTTGCTCATAACCTCAATTCTGTCCTTTATTCCTTTCCACTTTACAAGTATATTATTGTTGAATTTTGCTCAAATCTCTGGCAGTAATTGGTGTTTTGACATGATGGATAGTTCCCATCCTTTTCATTTATTTGTCTGCTACTTAGAGATGGGAATCTGGTAAAATGCGAGATATATATATGGTGAAGTTCAAGTAAATTCTCATTTCAATGCTCAAAGGATAGTCCATGGGAATGGATATCGGGTGAATTTCAAGTGCATGAAGTTCAAGTGAATCTTGATTTTCCTCATATATGATACATAATAATGATGCTTGCATCTTCCAAACTCGGTTTCATGACTCCGTCTTTGTCATCGACTTTGAGTTTTCAAGAGCTTCTTCAATATTCTTCGACTATCTAGTTGGAGATTAAACAGGAATATGTTAAAATTTTGATTTTCAAATTTTATTCCCAAAGTGTATCAACTATTTATTTACAATCAAATCTTGATGTTTTATTATTTTTTTCGAGTACTAACAGTTAGTTATAATTTATAATTCGTAAATACGACAATTATATAATCGACCGTAAATTAACACGTTATTATGGGTATTCCACGTGACAATATTATGTCTTAAATTATTATACTTCTTAAATAGCGTGACCATGTGGTAATTTCGTCTTTTGAATGAAGAAAGAAAGTCGGGGAAAAAAATATGGTTTGTATGTGAAAGAGAAAGACTAAAAAGGAACAACTATTTTGAAATGTTATTATCCAATAATTCGACCTCATTTTGACATATGCAATTTGCAGTGATTTGTCGTAACTCCGATCCTTTATTTTTCCGGTGTCATTCGAAATTCTCCGATGCCAAATTGGAATCCTCCGACGTCGATTGGAATTCTCCGATCAAGAAAACCTGCAAAACAAAGAACACCGGGGGTTTTTCCCGGTGAAGGGACTCCGACGCTCAAGTCAGTAATCTCACAAAAATATTCCTCTCGATTTTGATAATAATTAATGTGTAAAAATTGTGATTGTGTGTGCCAATAGAAAAATAAAAGATATATATATATATACTCCCTGAAAGAGACATGATTTCTTGGGAGTGGGATGTGGCAGTTGGGATTTCTCCTAAAAACTTGGAAAGTTGCGAGATTCTCGCGATCGTGGGAGTTATCTCGAATTTGAATTAGTTCGTCTGGACTTAGCTCGACATTTTACCTTACAGTTCGACACTCTAGCCTGTGAGTCTGATCAATTCGCTCAGTGTGCGAACATTCTTGTTCGCTCACACGTCCTCTATTATTTCTTTATTCTGTTCGCGCCGATTGGCCTTCAATCTCGGGTCGGGTTTTCGGGACAGTTTGAATGTGGTCAGTTCGACCACATCAGTACTCCCCCCTCTCGGAGTGCGTGTGTTCGCGCACTAACGCAGTTCGCGCTGTTTGCCAATTTGCGAAGCTTCTTCGAGAAGCATCGCGTCCCATCAATCATCCCCCTGCGACGTTTTCCTCCATCCCGAGGCACCTTTTCGTCTTTGCCGTTCGATCGAACTACATCCGACGGCTAAGATCTGACTTGTCAGCTTATGTTAATCCCTAGGCGCCACTTCATTTTAACCGTCGGATCGAACTGCATCTAACGGCTAAGATTGTTTCTGCAGCCTCGAAGTGCCTTTTCGCATTCACCGTCAGATCGAACTGCGTTTAACGGCTAAGATTTACGACTCTTCGTGTTCGTCGTTGGATCGAGGTGCATCCAATGGCGGAGATCTTGTGACTTTTCAACTTTCCCCAAAACACTTTTTCCTTCTCTATATATACCCCCTCTTTTCTCCAAAAATCACTTCTGCGAAAAACCACTCTTCATTCACAAGCAAGAATTGTCCTTCTCCTGTGATTTTCAAAGTTTCTCAAACAGATCCAGGTATCCTTTCGATCCTTTTGTTTCTTTCTCTCTCCTCGTTCGTATCTTTCAAATCTTTCAAATGGCTTCTTCTTCTTCCCCAAAGCGATCTAGGAAGAGAACTGTAGATGAGATTTTTTCTGCTACTAAAGCTACCCCCACCCATACTATTTTTTTAAGTTCGCTGATGGCGGCGGCGGGATATTCTATAGTCATTCCCAAGCCTGATGAGCGTCCTCATCGGGCTCCCGCTGGCTGTCACACATGGTTTTTAAGGCACGTGACTGTAGGTTTAGTTCCTCCTGTTCACCCCTTCTTTCTTGAGGTCGGTTCGGCCCTCGGGGTGTGTCCCAACCAATTGCACCCGAACTCAATTAGCTACATCGTAGCATTTTATATGGTGTGCAGATGGATGGGGGTTGAACCGACCTCCGACCGATTCCGTTCCTGTTTTTTACTTAAACACACTAATCCTTTCCGCTTTTATCTGAGCCCGCGAAGCGGAAATAAAAGGGCTCGTTTTTTATCCTCAGGAGATGAGAAAATCAGCTCCTGGGAAAAATATTATCTTTTTGTTCGTCCTCCCATTAATAGACCTTTCCGAACCATTCCCTGGGCCGAGAGTTCGAACCAAACCGATCCTGCTCTTCCCCGAGACTTCGAACTTGCGGCCTTGGAAAGAATTTTTCGAAGAGGGCAATTTGACATAGTTCGCATGAGTTCATGCGAACGATTGTTAGCCTTCTGGGGGTTTTATCCGAACACTCCAGTTCCTCGTCAACTCAATTTAGGTTGTTTAAATTTTCCATCATTTTTTGCTATCTGTTTTCAAGCATATCGAACTGTATATACTGACCGCTTACCTTTTGTGTCGCAGATAAAGAGATGAATAAGTTTTTCATCATTGACCCGGAAATCCCGAAGGCCCAGAGGACTGCTCTCTCCCCGGCGGATGATGCAGTGAATGGCAGGCAAGCGGCGGCTTTCCGCGAGAAAGAAGAGAGGCGTTTAAGTGAACTAACGCCGCGAGCCAGCCCTGACTTGGCCGAGGATGATTCTGTTCGCACCATCGAGGCTGCCAACCCTAGTGCTGAAACAGTCGAAGAGCTTCCTCTTCGACGGAAGAAAAAGGCGCCTTCCAGCTCGCAGAAGAAGGCACCCTCCAAAAGGCAGCGAACTGAGGAGGGCAGCCCTGGCCGAGGCGGTGCGAACCGAGGTAGAGCCCGATCAGGAGAGGGCGATAGCCAAATCGGGCAAGGCAGTTGCAACGGGGGAGGAAGACCGTGAACTCAAGGAGTTCAAGGCGAACATCTCTCGGATGTCCACCGCGATCAAGTACTTCGAGGCTATGGGCGAAAGGGCTTTTCATCATCGGGATAGGCTGAGGAACACTCTCCAGGAGAAGCTGACCCTGGAGACCGACCTGAGCGAACATGCCAGCAAAGCTGAGAACCTATCCGCTCAGCTGGAAGAAAGGGAGATGGAATTAGCCGTTGTTCGCTCTGAGGTGGCCAAAAAGGAAGAGCTTTTATTAGCTAAGGAGCAGTTCGCCGTGGAGCAGCAGACTGCTCTCTCGAACGTGCGAGCTGAGAATCAAAGCTTGCAGGAGAAGCTCGAAGAGGCAGAGAGAAAGCTCGCAGAGGCAGAGAGGTCCCGAGACGAATTCGGAGAAGTCATGTATCAAAATGGCTTTTACCAATTCGCCCGGAGCCCCGAAATGGAGCTGATATCGGAAGAGTTCCGGGAAAGGGTCGTTTCCCGTCTTTGGGATTCCCTTCTTTTCCTGTACAAGGCGGCTCCCATGGCCGTAACTTACTTCAAAGAGGGAGTTCGGCTCTGCCAGGAGCGAGCAGGAGAGGCAGTTCGGTTCGACGTGAACGAACTAGGCCAAGAGGTGATGCGGACTCATTCCATTCCGCCTGGTTGGCGTGGAGATCCGAATGGCGACATCAACGCCAAGTGGTGGTCGGGCTGTCTGGAAGAGGCAATAAAGGAAGTTCTTCTGGACAACCAGCTCGATAATCCGGGTCCAAGTTCGTCTCTTCGCGCTCCTGTCGAACCTTCTCGATGCCCAACTCCGGATCTGCCGGAGGATATGTTCGATATTCCTCCAGCTCTGGCTCAGCTCACTCCGCAATCATCTCCTGATCGCTCTTAGTCTACCTTGTCATAGTACTTGTATATGTTTTGTAGTTTGTACTTGTACTTTTTTAATGAATCGAGTTGGAATCAAATAGTTCGCGTACTTCAGTGTTTTTCTATTCCTCTAATCGCAGAATTTCGAATGAATTATTTTCTAAGTACTTAGCCATAAAGTAAAAATGAATACTTACTCAACGAACTCCGAAGAGGCTCCTTACTTTACTTTGAGTTCGATAGAACTTTCTTCAATTTATCGCAAGCATTGAGTTCGATAGAACTTCTTCCCTTTGCTTCATTTAAGTCCCAAATAGACTCCTTCAATTCGTGCTTATTCAACGAGTTCGAGGGGAACTTTTCGTAGTGTGCTTGATCAGTAAGTTCCGAGGGAACTTCTTCAGTATGCTTGATCAATGAATTCGCTTGATCAATGAGTTCGCTTAATCAATGAGTTCCGAGGGAACTTCTTCAGTACACTTGATCAATGAATTCGCTTGATCAATGAGTTCGCTCAATCAATGAATTCGCTTGATCAATGAGTTCGCTCAATCAATGAGTTCGCTTAATCAATGAGTTCGCTCAATCAATGAGTTCGCTCAATCAATGAGTTCGCTTAATCAATGAGTTCCGAGGGAACTTGTCGTGCTTAATCGTTGAGTTCCGAGGGAACTTCTTCGTGCTTAATCATTGAGTTCCGAGGGAACTTATCGTGCTTAATCGTTGAGTTCCGAGGGAACTTCTTCGTGCTTCATCGTTGAGTTCCGAGGGAACTTATCGTGCTTAATCGTTGAGTTCCGAGGGAACTTCTTCGTGCTTCATCGTTGAGTTCCGAGAGAACTTATCGTGCTTAATCGTTGAGTTCTGAGGGAACTTCTTCGTGCTTCATCGTTGAGTTCCGAGGGAACTGCTTTAGTTCGCTGATCATTGAGTTTCGAGGGAACTTCTTTAATACGCTTAATCAATTAGTTCCTAAGGAACTTCAAGTTTGCTCCGCAATATGATTTGTAACAGATATGTAAATCGAACTATAAAGACTCAAGGATTTAACGTGGTTCGGTCAAATCGACCTACATCCACGGAGTATGAAAATATATCTTATTCATAAATGCAACAATAATTTGAAATAGTAAAAGGCAACATACTGGAACTCGATACTTCAAGTGTAAAATTTCTTCAAGTGGTTGATGTGCCAAGGTCTAGGCAATTCATTTCCTCATTCATCGGCCAGCTCGTAGGATCCTCCTAGTAAAACTTTTGTAACAGCATACGGTCCTTCCCAAATAGCATCTAACTTCCCGATCTCCAACAAGGCATCAGATTACCTCAGAACCAAATCCCCTACTTGAAATTCTCTCTTTCGAACCCTTCTGTTGAAGGTCGCCTGAATACGTCTTTTGTATAATTCATGGCGAACTCTAGCTTCGTCTCTGATTTCTTCCAGAAATAACAAATCTGTTCGGATTAATGGGACGAACCGAATGTCCAGGCAGCTCCGGGATCAATTCCACACTCATCAGTATCATTTCTCTGCGAACTCCACAGTACTTGTGTCATCACCTTTTTTCAGACTTTTGTCCCTTCCGCGATCAATATCATTTCTTTGTTCGCTATGGCGCTTGCGTGACTCGGATTGTCGAACCGCAGTGACATAACAACGCCGAGCAGTTTGTTGGTCGCCATGAACAACTCCTACTCCAACCACTCGCCCTTCCTCATTCTCGACAGTGAACTTTATCATCAAATGGGCAGGTGAGATGACGGCAGCATACGAACTCAAGGAAGGACGACCCAAGATCACATTATATTGAGAGGGCGCATCCACTATAAGAAAGGTCATCGTTTTGTTCTGCCTCCATTCTCCGTCTCCTAAGACCATAGGCAATTGAATTTTGCCATGCACCGTTACAGACTCTCCTGCAAAACCATAAAGTGAAGTTCCTACAGGTTTTACCTCCATTGTTGATCTCATCTTTCTGAAACAGTCCATGAACATGATGTCCACCGAACTTCCAGTATCTACGAACACCCGTTCAACATTAAAACCCCCTATCTCAGCAACGATCACCATAGCATCGAACTGAGGGCTCTGAATAGCAACACAGTCGCGAACTCCAAACTCGATCGCCACCTCTTCGAAAATAGAGTGAACCGTATTCTGTTCTTGCCTAACAGAATTAAGTCTCGCCTTACGAGCTCTATTAGAATCTCCGTCTGTTGGCCCACCCATAATCATGTGAATAGTGGGTCTTTCTTCTTGTTCAGGTCTAGCTCGCGCTGGGGGCGGTGGAGGTGGAGGTAATTCCTGCTGCTCTTGCCTTCTTTCTTGTCTTGGCTCTCTTCGATCATTCCGATGCTCGCGGTTCGATCGATTCTGACGAACAAAATGAGCTAATTTGTTCTCCCTGATTAGCCTTTCCAGTTCATCTCGCAAATGTAAACATTCGTTAGTTCCATGCCCATATTCATTATGAAATCGACACAATTTACCGTTGCCGAAGGTAGCTGGTTTCTTCGGATTAGGGCTCCAGGTCGACGGCCACTTCAACTGGGGCAGGTTCCATATTTCCATCAATACCTGTCCGGGGGACATAGTCATGGGCGTATACTGTTCGTACCTCCGCCCTGTCCTATTTTCTCTCAAAGGGGGTGGAGCAAATCTTGTTCGCTGTTCCCCCCATCTCTCTTTCTCGCCGCCTCATGATCCTGTTGCGTCCTGCTCATGCGACTCGAACTTTCTCCTTTCTTCATTCGAACTGCCTCCTCCAAGTTGATGTACTTGGTAGACCTTTGCAACAGTTCGTCAAAATTGTTGGGAGTCTTCTTAACCAGTGAAGTATGGAGATCCCCCTCTTTCAATCCTTGGATGAAAGCGCTTACAACCAAATCATCCGAAGCCTCAGGAGCTTCTAAGGTAGCAGCTGTAAACCTTTTAACATAGTCCCGCAAGGTCTCATCCCCTGTTTGTCTTACGCCGAACAATGTCTGGGTAGATCGCCTCTGCCTTCTAGAACTGGCGAACTGATGCAAAAACAACTCCGACAGTTGTTCGAAATTGTGAATTGTCCCATCATTCAGCTGGCTGAACCATGTTTGAGCAGCCTTGGTAAGGGTAGTGGCGAACACCCTACATTTGATACCATCTGAATACCGATGAAGTAGAGCAGTATTGTCGAATCTACATAGATGTTCCCATGGGTCTGTAGTACCATCATATTCAAAATTCACCGGCCGAAAGGAGGCGGGCAACTCATCTTCCATCACCTCCTCAGAGAAAGGATTACCTCTGGAACTCCGAGGATCCGTCGAACAGTTCGCTGAACTTCCCGCAGCTCCTTTCGTAAACCATCTACTCTCTCAGATAGTTCGTCATGTCCTCGTTTTTGGCCTCGAGGGTGACCAGATTGGCTTTCCTGTTCATCCATTCGAGATCTGTCGCCTTCTTGTTCCCTTCCAACAGGCATGTCAGTGTTATCCTGTTGTGAATCAACCTTCTGCTTGCCCAAAGCTTTTTGAACAGCAGCCTCTATCAAAGCTGAGAGTTCCTCCGGCGTCAACGTGACAGTGCCGGGAGGATTAGCCGGTGCGGAATTCCGATCCTCGTTTTGTTGCACGGACGGTGCTCCTTCATCCAACCTCCTTCTGGATCCTCTGGTATTCACCATTTTCGTAATCCTCTACGTCTTAAATGCTCAAAGTTACGAAAATAGTTCCCACAGACGGCACCAATTGATTTGTCGTAACTCCGATCCTTTATTTTTCCGGTGTCATTCGAAATTCTCCGATGCCAAATTGGAATCCTCCGACGTCGATTGGAATTCTCCGATCAAGAAAACCTGCAAAACAAAGAACACCGGGGGTTTTTCCCGGTGAAGGGACTCCAACGCTCAAGTCAGTAATCTCACAAAAATATTCCTCTCGATTTTGATAATAATTAATGTGTAAAAATTGTGATTGTGTGTGCCAATAGAAAAATAAAAGATATATATATATACTCCCTGAAAGAGACGTGATTTCTTGGGAGTGGGATGTGGCAGTTGGGATTTCTCCTAAAAACTTGGAAAGTGGCGAGATTCTCGCGATCGTGGGAGTTATCTCGAATTTGAATTAGTTCGTCTGGACTTAGCTCGACATTTTACCTTACAGTTCGACACTCTAGCCTGTGAGTCTGATCAATTCGCTCAGTGTGCGAACATTCTTGTTCGCTCACACGTCCTCTATTATTTCTTTATTCTGTTCGCGCCGATTGGCCTTCAATCCCGGGTCGGGTTTTCGGGACAGTTTGAATGTGGTCAGTTCGACCACATCATGCAGGGTGGATATTATCTATCTATATATATTTAAAAAGAAGACATTTTATAAAAATAGTAATAATTAATTTTCTCTCCTATTTTGACATACTATCAATGGAAATAAAGTAGTTACAAGAATTTAAAAAAATCAAAAAGAATTTTATTATATTTTTTAGAATTGTGGGGCCCTTTAGGTTGATATTATTTATATTTTGACCTATAGATTTGATATTTAAATTGTGGTGTATAATTATATTTAACAAAGTTACAAATACAAAAACAAATGACCAATTAAACTATACATTAGAGAATTTAAAGAATAATTTTAAAATTATTAGTTTTAGAATTTTTGAGAAATTAATAACAATGAAAAATATTTTGGTATAATTATTTGATTTGTTTGTCAATACAAGTGAGTTGAATATTCAATTACATTCCTTAATTAAATACATATAAATATATTTTAGTTATTTGAAAGACATATATCTTTTCTTTAACTTGAAATAATTAAGTTGTATGCATTAATTAGACCAAAAATTTCAAAGAAATCTATAATTGTAAACACAAAGGAAATATTTACTAACACCATAGTTAGTAAGTATAAATGAAATAATAAAACAATATATTAATTAATTGTTAGTAAAGATAAATCAAAGAATAAAACAATATATTTAATTATAGTAATTATATTTATATTAACTACAACATGCATAACATATATATTTTTAGGAGGTAACATATCTTTTAAGTATAAATTTTTATTTAACATCCATAAAATAATAAATAGTTATTAATACTAAATTTAATTTAATTAATTTTAATTTATAATATTAATGGTTATATAAAATTGATGTTTATTTAACAACCTCATATTTCAAATAAATATTTTATAATTCATTGTTTAACATAAACATACATTTATATATTATAGTTTGCATTTCAAAATTATAATATTATTTAAGATATAACAAATTAAAGATAATATGTCTAAATTCTTATTAATATATAATTTTAGGTTAATATAATATTATCACATTATATTATTAGAAAGTTCAAAACTAATAGATCATATATGACAAACCGTGCATCGCACGGGTAAATTACTAGTACTATACTAATAGCAAAATGTTTGGGAAAAATTACAAGAATGTCATTTTCCCGCCCATTTTATTCTTTGTCCTTTTGTCCAAGTGTCAAAATGTGATTGAACATTGATTGTATTTTCTTTTTTTCTTTTTTTATTTGATCATTATTATTAGTTATTTTAATGTTTGACTTGGAGGATACTCTTCAACAATTAAATAATATTAAAAAGTAGAAGTTATGATTATGTATATAGTTTATAGATATTTATAAACAACTTTTATTGGAGAAATCAATAGAATGACTTGCAACGTACTATTCCATCTATAAAATAATCTATATCTATATTCATACTATATAAAATGTCACATAAATTTGTGTAAATGACTTTTTTTTATTTTTTTTCAAGATTTCATTTTGATTTTCTAAATTAATTTAGTAATTTTAAATTAAGCTTCCATTTCAAGCCATTGAAATCAAATTTTCTCTCAAAATCATTGTGTTATATAAAGAATGTTTATTCATTTAACAACACTCACTTACCTAGCTTATAAAAATCAACAAAATTTAATAAATTCTTTTAATAATAATAATAATAATAATAATAATAATAATAATAATAATAATAGTAGGTAATATATTAAAAATTATTTCAAATAAATAGAACTGCAAATTTCCCGTCAATATTAAACATTATATATACTATACTAATATTAGGACAATTGAAAAATTATATAACAAAACGCGCAACGTACATGTAGACTACTAGTTTATCCTTATTATCCATTCATAAATTGAAATCCAGCTTTGAAAACCAACGATGAAACAAACTTCCACATCATTTGAATCCACTAGGACCAACATTTTGCCACGTGTAGCAATTACAGTGGGTTGAACACAACTATAAATTTGCACTTTTCATTTTCAAAGTTTCCTTTTTTTTTCTTTTTTTTTTTTGTTTTGTTTTGGTTTTAGTGATTCGACCAATTGGTAGTGGATATGATTTTTGGTAACACATCACTTGAGCTTATCTATTTCTCTTCGGGAATCAAAATGTGCTAAATATGGTTTGTTTACTTTAAATAAGTAAATTTCCACATATATATACGACTTTGTTAAAATTTTATGAAATTAAAGTTCGATAAGCATTCCAAAATTTTATAAAGATCAAAATTCGAACTTGGATTAGAAAAATATTTTTCAATTTGGAATTATAGGGTTTTAAATTAGATTTCTTTGTTTAGCCTCAGATGCATACCCTCCTTGAAAACACACAATAATTGCTCATTTATATGCTGAAAAATACATACATATATAAACAGAATATTCTAACAAAAAATAACTGCAATAAATGTCTCATTTATTAAATATTTATATTTTAAGAAATCATTAATAACTTTCACTCTACATTTATTAATAAAAAATTAAAAAATATTAATATTTATGACATTTGATTTTATATTTATTATATAAAACAAACTCAAAAGATAAAATAACTATATAAATCTATCTATATATTTCTATACTATAACAAATTAACAATAGATAAAAGTTGTAGATATTTACAAAAATATCATTTTCCCCACAAAATGTGTCACATCAACAATTGTTTTTTCTTTTTTATTTTGTATCTTTTATTATTTAATTCATTCAATTTATAATATAACTATTGTATTAGTTTATTCTTACTTTATTAATATTAATTAAATTAAAATTTTTAAATAATTTTTTAAATACAAACAATAGATATTGTTATTATTGTCCAAACAATTTTCAATATAACTATTAATTTGTTTAGGGATAATTGATATCGTACTTTGTATAAATTAATAAATAATACACTATTGAACATGTGTGTATATACGTACATGTATATATATAATATGTATTTAGTGTAAAATTAAATGACATCCTAAGTATTTTTTTAAATTAATATTTGGAAGTGTCACGTCAACAACTTTTTTTATTTGCATTTTTTACTATTTAATTTATTTAATTTAATAATATAAATATAGTATTAGTTTATTCTCATTTTATTGATCTTAATTAAATTAATTTTTATTGGATAATTTCTTAAATACCAGCTATAGATATTCAAACAATAATTTCAATATTATATATTAACTTGCATGGGGATAATAATTTATATCATATTTAATGTAAATTAATAAATAAATATAACACTATTAAAGATGTGTGTATATACATATGCATATATATAATAAGTATTTTGGTCTAAATGATGTCATCCTAAATATTTTTTAAATTAATATTTATATTTCAAATATGTAATATCAGTAAATATTTTATTCTTTATCGATATATTTTAATTATGAATAGAAGATATTGTTAAATATACAATTATAAATATCTCATAATCAAATAAATTTTTTCTTTTACTTTGCACTTAGGACTTCGTATATTTTTATATGAGAGTGCACGTTTAATGGCTCAAATGATTATTTAAATTATATGATTAGTTTCTAATTATATTGTCATCATCATGATCACTACTACTACATTTCGATTTTGTGTTGTGCTTGAATTGTAATGATCAATATTGTGCTATATTGATTAATTTACGTGTAACTTATAATGAAATAATTATATGTCATATTTGATGTTAAACGATATTAATTAAAAATACTTTTCTAATTCAATTTGTTTTAAAATAAAAGGCTGCACTTGACAATGCTTGCATCAAGTTCCTACGTTATTTGAATTATCTTTAGCAAATTTAGATTTTTTTTAGTTATTAAATATTATAGTTTTGTATATACTAAGATTACTCACACTATATTATCAATTAGTTAATATTTACCAACATTATATCACAGACCGCGCATCGTGCAGGTGCGAATACTAGTTTATATTTATACAAAATACTTGAATTTGGTATTTTCCAAGAAATGCAATCTTTTTAAAATTCTTCCATAAAGTTTTGAGAATTATGATGTAATAATAATTCTTGAATTAAAAGTAAATGAAAGCAGCATAAACCGGCATACATACATTTCCCAAGAATCTACGATGCACCATTTCTCCTCCATATAGTTATTGTGTAGCTTTCCTTCTTCCCCGTAATCTTCTCACAATCTACCTTCCCCTTTTCCCATTATCGAATCCCTATTTTTAATTACGGCGCGCCTAAATCTTCGCCGCATATCAACAGTTTCTTCTTTCTTGCACTACATATACCCTGCGATCTTCAACCTGTTTCCCTTTTACCACTCTGCCTTGAAATGAAAGCGATGAGATTCATTAACATGAAGCCCTGTTGTCGAGTTTTGTTGCCTTGCAAGAACACGCCTTTTCTTGCTCTCCCTTCTCCCAAATCCCCCAATTCCTTGTCTACTCTCAATCATATGTCTAATTCCCACGCCCACCAGTTTCACGCCTCTGCGCCTTGTGTTTCCGGGTTTAGAGCCATCTTCAGCCGATCGCAGAAGCCCAATTCTGCGGTTGCTTCGATTTGGGGTCAATCGAGGATTTTCTCAAGCACCTGCTACTGTAGTTTCAGCAGAAGGGCCCATTCCTTGATTGTCGCTAGGGTTGTGCCGAATCTTAGGAATTTCTCCACGTCTGTTGAAACCCGTGTGAACGACAAGAATTTTGAGCGGATTTATGTGCAGGGTGGCCTCAGTGTCAAGCCAGTGGTGGAGAAGATTGATATGGATGAGAATGTAGTGCAAAAGGAGGATGGTGAGATTGAGGGGTGTAATGTGAAGAAAAATGAGAGGTTGAAGGAGGTGGAGCGCGTGATTAGAAAGGAGTCTGAGGTTGAAAAGGAGGCATGGGGGCTGCTTAGGAACGCCGTTGTGACCTATTGTGGGAGTCCTGTTGGTACTGTTGCTGCTAATGATCCCAACGACAAGACCCCACTTAATTATGATCAAGTGTTTATTAGGGATTTCGTGCCATCCGCCTTTGCCTTTTTGCTTAAGGGTGAGGGCGAGATTGTGAGGAACTTCTTGCTTCACACCCTGCAGCTACAGGTGATATCTTTTGTCTGCTTGTGATCATGTCATGTGTGTCCTTTTCTTTTGTGCGTGTCGTTTATGCATCGTGTTCGGTAGTTTTCGGTTGTGTATTATATGGGTGAAAACTTTCCCCTTTGTGGTGCTTTAAAACATGATTAAGTCTTTTGGAAATCCAGAGTGCTGGAAGAAGCCCAATATGAATAGTTCGAGACTAGTTTTTTATTTCTTTATGAAGTTATCCCGATGCCCTGCGCAATTCTGAACATGAAGTTAGCCAGAGAAGAACATCTACTGCAAGTACTAGGATTTCTTTTAACTATGCATGACAATTTTACTCAAGGAATATTAAATGACGATGTATGATGCTAGTCCTACATCATTTGTATCCCACATCACAGTGGCTCTATGTAGGGATTAGGTACTTTGATGCATCCTGTAGGACGCAGGTGATAATAATTTAGTGATAGTAACTTCAAAAATAATTGCATGTTGTGCTGCAAACTCAATAAAAAGCTTCAAGAATCAGTTTGTAATACCCATCATAGGATTGTTCTTTTTGTTGATTTCATTTATACCAGTTTTGTGTTCAAAGGACAAACATTTTCTGATGCATCATTGCTTCGATTAAACTCATTCATACGGCAGTGAAACGATATATTCTTCCCTTTCATGGTTTTGCATGATTTCCAGATTTATCATGCTTGTGGAGGCAGTTCATGAGTTATGTAGTTACTTGTTTCATGTTGGTTCACTGTTCTTATATTCCTCTCATTGTCTCCAGAGCTGGGAGAAAACAGTGGATTGCTACAGTCCTGGACAAGGGTTAATGCCAGCGAGTTTTAAAGTTAGATCTGTGGCTCTAGATGATAATAAATTTGAAGAAGTTCTGGATCCCGATTTTGGGGAGTCAGCGATCGGCCGTGTAGCTCCTGTAGATTCTGGTATGCCTCTTATAATAATGCCCCTGGCTTTTCTTTCTTTCTTTCCTTTTTATCTTTAAATTTTTTTTTTACTCCATCTGTTGATTTTACAACTTTTACTGTATTACTGACAATGAACCACTGGTCACAATTTACTAATACCTCCAATCTTCTCTCGTCATTTTTTGTGATGCTGTAACTGTCGATCTTATGTAGGACTCTGGTGGATTATCTTATTGCGAGCTTATGGGAAGCTCACTGGGGACTATGCATTGCAGGAAAGAGTGGATGTTCAAACAGGAATAAAACTTATTCTGAATCTCTGCTTGTCAGATGGTTTTGATATGTTCCCGTCTTTACTTGTTACTGATGGTTCTTGTATGATAGATCGGCGGATGGGTATCCATGGTCATCCATTGGAGATTCAAGTAAGTTTATGCTACATACCTGTTATAAAATTCTTGTTTCATTAGCTGATTTCAGGATGGGACTCCTCTCTTAATCTTTTTTTTTTTTTTGGGGGGTTGTGAAGGTGATTATTATTATTTCTCTTATGCTAAGACTAAAGATATGCCGATTTTTAGAATTCTTTTGGCCTTCTGTCCATTTCATGATTTCATTGTTGGTGTGGCGGTTCACTTCTGGAAACGAAATCTGATGCCTGACAATGTATACGTTTGTTGCAGTCCTTGTTTTACTCAGCTCTTCGGTGCTCCCGAGAGATGCTTGCAATGGATGAAGGGTCCAAGAATTTGGTGAGGGCCATCAATAATAGACTCAGTGCGTTGTCATTTCATATCAGAGAATATTACTGGGTTGATCTTAAGAAAATTAATGAGATCTACCGTTATAAGACTGAAGAGTACTCTACAGAAGCCACGAACAAGTTCAATATATACCCTGAACAAATTCCTCATTGGTTGATACATTGGATTCCAGAGAAAGGCGGTTATCTTATTGGTAATCTGCAGCCAGCTCATATGGATTTTAGGTTCTTTACCCTTGGAAACCTCTGGTCCATAGTATCATCTCTTGGTACACCCAGACAAAATGAGGCCATACTGAATCTCATCGAAGCCAAATGGGATGATCTTATTGCTCAGATGCCACTTAAAATATGTTACCCTGCTCTGGAGTCTGAAGAGTGGCGAATAATCACTGGAAGCGATCCAAAGAATACGTAAGGCCCACATCTTTTTACATGAATGCTGCTTTTACTGCTAAAATTTGAGTGGTTCAACTAATCTTATAAATATCAATGGACTTTTGCAGACCTTGGTCGTATCATAATGGTGGGTCCTGGCCAACACTTCTGTGGCAGGTAAGAATAACCCTGATTAAATTCTCTTATGGTGAAAGGTTTAATGCATGCATTTAGCTGAATATAAGAAACAAATTCATGTAGATCACATGCATGGTTAGCCATATCCATTTCTTGTGTGCTCTCCATCTCTGTCCCCATATCATGAATTCTGGAGATTCCATGATTTAAGCATCAGCTTTATTATACATACTTTTCTTCTTCCAGTTCACATTGGCATGCATGAAGATGGGTAGGACAGATCTTGCGGAGAAGGCAATTGATACAGCCGAAAAACGGCTTCATCAGGACCGTTGGCCCGAATATTACGACACAAGGAACGGGAAGTTCATAGGGAAGCAGGCCCGGCTGTACCAGACATGGTCAGTGGCAGGATACCTAACATCGAGGATGCTGTTAGAGAATCCGGAGATGGCTTCCCAGCTATTCTGGGAAGAAGACTACGATATTCTTGAAAACTGTATCTGTGCGTTGAGCAAATCTTCGTCCCGCAAGAAGTGTTCCCGCAGTCTTGCTAAGTCTCAGATTCTTGTTTGATCATCACCAACTCTTTTCCTTGACCCATAATGGCCATTGCTGCACAGATGATATAATATAGTTCCATAGCTTTTCAGGTCATATTTTAAACAGAAACCTGAAAAAGTTTCACAATTACTCTAAAATATAGATACAAGTTGTTGAGGCCCTAAGTTTTGTAAGAGTGGCCTATTATATTGTGTTTATATCAACACACAGTAGCTTTAAGTTCTTGATAAAGATTGCGTTTTGTAAATATATCCAGTGGATTGTACCATGTATATGTATTGACATTCGACCGTTGCAAAATTGTAATAAGGTTGAGTCTTATTTCAAACCAGAAGGCTTGTTTTTTGATTGATTGGGAAAAATTATCATTTTTTTGGATGTTTTTTTTTAAATGTACATTTTGTTTAATATATAAAATGAATAAAATTAACAAAATAGGACGAGGACTCACGTTGGTTTGTGTTTCCACATGGTATGATATAATATGAAGACTTGATATTACTTTGACATTAAGTAAGTGTAATAAAAGATTGATTCTATTTTCAGATGCCTTAGAAAGAAATGATATCAAGAAAACTCGTCCATCTCCCCACTGTCACTCCAAGAATCCACAGCTCTCTTCCTCATCGCGGACTCACTTCCTCGGCGGATTTCAGCTCACCGTTTTTGCCAAAATCTCCTTCAGTTCTAGCCACCAATGTCATCAAATCATACTTCGAAATGGGCCTCGTCAACTGAAGCTCGCACACTGTTCGACGAAATGCCTGACAGAGATGTCGTTGCTTGGTCCGCGATGATCAGTGGATACACTTCTCGGAACTTACACATGAACGCATGGAAAACGTTCCGTGAATTTCTAAGAGATGGCGAAGACGCGCAACCTAACGAGTTCACCTTCTCTAGTGTGCTTAAAGCATGTAAAAACATGAATTCACTTCCTCGTGGTGCGTTGATTCATGGATTGACGCTTAAGCATGGGGTGCGGGCAAACATTTACGTTGAGAATGCTCTTATGGACATGTATGCGGCTTGTTGCAATGATATGAACAGAGCTTGTGCTGTATTTGAGGAGATGAGAGTTAAGAACTCGGTGTCGTGGACTACTTTGATTGCTGGTTATACTCACATGGGAGATGGTCATGGTGGCCTCCAAGTTTTCAGAAAAATGGTGTTGGTATGTTCTCATCATACATAAGATTTCGTGATTTTGATCTGAGTATTGTTGCTTGATCTTACATTACATGTACTTATCTGTTTATGCCAACAGGAGGAGGCTGAGTTAAATCCTTTTAACATCTCCATTGCTATTAGAGCTTGTGCCTTGATCGGTTCACAAGTGTTTGGGAAGCAGCTACATGCTACTGTATTCAAGCATGGGTATGAATCCAATATTCCTGTGATGAATTCTATATTAGACATGTACTGCAAGTGTATTGGTTTGAGTGAAGCAGATCGATTCTTTTGTGGGATGGTAGAACGAGATATAATCACATGGAACACAATGATTGCAGGGTATGAGAAGTCGGAGCCATATGAGGCTCTGAGCCTCTACTTGAGCTTGGAGTTAGAAGGTCTCACAACAAATTGTTTTACATTCACCTCTGTTATAGCTGCAGTAGCTAACATGGTGTATTTGGGAGTTGGAGAACAGGTTCATGGAAGGATTGTAAGAAGAGGACTTGAACGTGACTTAGGTGTGGCCAACTCATTGATTGACATGTATGCAAAGTGTGGAAGTGTTATGAGTTCATGCAGAATTTTTGATGAAATGCATGCTAAGAATGTTGTTTCATGGACATCTATGATGGTTGGATATGGTAGCCATGGGCAAGGGAAGGAAGTCATTGAATTGTTTGATAAGATGGTTCAGTCTGGAGTTAGACCTGATCGGATTGTGTTTGTGGCGGTTCTGAATGCATGTAGTCATACAGGGCTTGTTGATGAGGGTCTACGATACTTCAAATTAATGGTCAGTGATTATAATATAACTCCAGATCAAGAAATTTATGGGTGTATGGTGGATTTGCTTGGCCGTGCTGGGAGAGTTACGGAAGCATACGAGCTGATAGATGCCATGCCATTTATGCCAGATGAAGCTGTGTGGGGAGCCTTTCTTGGAGCTTGCAAAGCACATAAGCTTGGAGAACTTGGGAAGTTAGCTGCAAACAGGGTGTTGGATTTGAGACCGAGTGTTGCAGGGACGTATCTGGCATTGTCGAGCATATATGCTGCTGATGGGAAGTGGGGAGATTTTGCAAGGATAAGAAAATTATTGAGAAAAACGGGGAGTAAGAAAGAGGCAGGTAGGAGTTGGATCGAGGTGAAGAACCAGATTTATAGTTTCGTTGCAGGAGATAAGTTGGGATCCCATATTGTGTGGGTTTATGAAGCTGTAGACATTCTGGGTTCGCACATGAAAGAGGCTGGATATGATCCTGATTTACTGTGCATAGAAGATGAACTTGATTGAGAATGACTGATATTTAGTGGCTGAAAAAGTATTCTTTCATTTGTTCATTTATATAGCTTTGAGGGAATAGGGCTGACAAGCGTTGATCAGATAACAAGAAAATTCAGCAGGACCAAGAAATTGAAGATACACGCCAGTGCTCGATTAGACGGTTGAAACCAACTGCAGTTTATTGTTGTACGCTAACATAATTTTTGGTAGTTGATTTGTTTTACTCTACATTTGTAAATTCAGTACCATAGTGAAACAAAAATGAGCTTCTTTAATGCAGTTGAGATGCATCATGGACATCATCAATGTGGTCTTGCTGCTTGAGAAGCAAAAGCAACTGTATTGTGGAAATGGAGTTTCTCTCTCTTAGTGGTTCCATTGGGTATTATGACTTATGAGCATTTTTGGGCATGCACTACTGGAAAACACGAACATAAATCAGCAGGAAATAAGAAAAGCAGCATGCAAACTGATTTTCTTCAAGAATGAGATCTCTATGAATATATAACTCCTGATACACCCAAGTAGGAAAAAAAAACACAGCTTTTATCTACTGAGTAACTGAACTATGGTGTGAATATACGGTTTAGACAAAATTTTAATGAAAATCAATGATGACCTTAGAAGAGTCATTAGTCCTTTTTCCTTTTTTACAAAAGAAACACAAGCTGATCTCCTGAGGCTCATAACATAAAGCTGCTTTACCATTTCAACATTTTCTTTATTTTGTACTCTGCTACCAATAATCCTTGCAAGAACAAGAACCATGCTTGAAATGGTGAAACCTGTGTCGGTCCCTAATCACAATTTCACGATTAAAAGCTTCAGAGACCAGTTTCGCTGCTGCATGGCAATCATTGCAGATTCTTAAGTTCTTAATTATTCTTATTGGTGTAGGTGCACTAGTTGCATACAAGCCAAATGCAATTGCAAGCTTCTCACTGTGTCTAACAAGATTAGTTTCTTTCTCCTCTTCATCGATATCGAGTAAAACCTCACTCGTACCAGGTGCATAACCTAGCCTCTTCATTCTCCCAACCATTTCTTCCAACATCCCCTCTATTTCCTTCATCTGAGGATGCGATCTATCCCCAGCAAGGAATTCATGGACTACACCCTCGGCTTCAATTATACTGCATCCTGGAATTTTAACCACACCTTGCTTTATCATGATGCCTCTGATCTCCAGCACATTCTCCCAATTACCTTTAGACGCATATATATTTGACAACAATACATGAAAGCCATCATGCTCAGGTTGAAGCTCAATGAGCTTCCTCCCTATTTTCTCTCCCATTTCCTTGTTACCATGTTTCTTGCAAGCTCCAAGCAGAGCGCCCCAAGTGGCAACATCTGGTGCCATAGGCATAGTATCAACTACTTCCTCTGCTTCTTCCAGCAGGCCCGAGCGTCCAAGAAGATCAACTAAGCATCCATAATGTTTAATGTTGGGTTCAATGTGGTATTCCTTCACCATAGAATTAAAATATCTACGCCCTTTTTCTACCAGACCCATATGTCGGCAAGCACCAAGAACTGCCACAAAAGTTATTTCATTTGGCACCATTCCCTTTGTCTTCATCTCTTCAAACATCTCAAGTGACCTTTCTACCTGCCCGTTCATGGCCAAGCCGAGAATTAGAGCATTCCATGATGAAACCCCCTTCTCCTCCATCCCGTGGAATACCTGCATTGCATTCTCCACACTTCCACATTTCATGTACATGTTGATAAGAGTTGTACCAAGAATTATGTTCACCTTCAGTCCACTCTTCCGTATGTAAGCATCTAACCACTTGCCTTGATCAAGAGCAGCTAGTTGAGCACAAGCTGAAACCACACTAACCAATGTGGTCTCATCAGGCTTAACACCTTGACTCTGCATTTCATGAAATAATGCTAATGTCTCGGAACAATTATCATGTTGACCATAACCTGATATCATTGTACTCCAAGACACAATATCCTTCTCAGGCATGCTATCAAACAATTCTCTGGCCTTCTCAACCAATCCACATTTGATGTATCCAGATATCATAGAATTCCAAGATATTATGTCCAAGAACGAACCAGTATCAAACAACCTCTGTGCGGATGGTACATCCCCACATCTAGAGTACATGTGAATCAAAGCATTTTTCGGATTAACATATGATTCAAAACCAATTTTCATGACCAAACCATGAACTAATTTCCCTAATCTGCAACTCAATAAATGTGAACAAGCAGAAAGCACAGACACAATAACCACCTCATCAACTCTAATTCCATTCTTATACATAGTCAAAAACAGATCCAAAGCCTCTTCATACATCAAATTCTGTTCATAACAAGATATCATCGCTGTCCATGATACCACATCCTTATCCTCCATCTCATTAAACAGTTGGTATGCCTCACTCAACCTACCACTTCTGCCCAACAATACGATCATAGAATTTGATGCAATGACATTTCGTTTAGGCATCCGTGCGTAGAATAACTTTGCTTCCTCAACATTCCCCTGTAAAACATATCCAGCCAACATTGTATTCCAAGAAACCGAATCCAGAATAGGACTTTCATCGAACACCTTTTGAGCATCACCAACGTGCCCACACACAATGTACATATTTATCAAATTGTTCACCACATAAACATCAGTATCAAAACCCAATTTGACTACATGATCGTGCAACTCTCTTCCCTCAAATTCAGAGAAACGGAGCGAGCAGCCTTGGATCAAGATGGGGTAGGTATAATTATCAATGCATAAAAAGGCATTCTTTAACATTGATTTGTACAGAAAAATAGAATCTTGTGCTCTGTTACCTTGCACAAAAGCTTTCAGCATTGTATTCCAAATGAACCCGTTTGCGTTCTCAATGTTTGAGAAGATTTTATGAGAATAATCCATATGAATGAAGGGAAAGTCGGTGGAAAACCTGAGGATTCTGCTAGCAGCATAAGTGTCCTTGATTAGGCCAGTGCAGATTGTTTGACATAAAATCTGGTTGAAGAGCTTGAGATTCTGGCATTGGAAGAATAGAGTGTCCAAGTCTGAGCAAGTTATCTTAGTCCTTGAAGTGGTAATTTTCTGGTTTAAGGATGATTTAATGGCTGAAAATGCACCTAGCTTCGCCGAAGCCATATATAAACTTCTTTAGGCAATTGTGTAGAGAGAGAGAGAGAGATATGAATCTCGCGCCACGATCTTCTTGCTGGGTTTCGTAGTCTTAGCATAGGTTCGTTCTTTAAGGCGCGAACAAAATAATATCGTCTTACTTGAACCCAATATTGTTGAAATATGTATGTGTATCCTATATTAAATTTGTAGGGTGTTCAAAATAATATTAGTACCTTTCGGAAAAAAAAAAAAACAAAACTATTAGACAAAACCTTATATACCCTTGGGGCACATAGGGGCATGCATCTAGGTGTTATATTTATGATTTTCAAGTGTTATATATATATTCTTTAAATGTTATGTTTTTTGGTGTTATAAATATATTTTATAGGTATCACATGTATACAAGAGTATACATGTGACATCTAAAGAGTATATACATGATACATGTAGAGTATATATTTAATATCATATGATGATTAATTTGGGGGCACCATACCCCTTGGGCACACAAGTGTCACTCAAAATATTAGTACGTTATAACGTTAATTATCTTATACAAATAAACAGTGGTTTTTTTTTTTTTTTTTTCAAAATGTAATTGACAAATACTACTTTAAAATTGACTTGATTGGGCAATTCTATACATACCACAACCAATACTAAACACACCCCATCTATACACATGTAAAAAAGAAGTATATGTATAGATAGGGTGTGTTTAGTATTGCTTGGGGTGTGTATAGAATTGACTTGATTTTATTATCCAGCCCATGAGGCGGCCGGCTAATGGGCCTTACGGCCCAGATCTAATTGTTGGGCTTTTGGATCTCTATTGAACTTCCCCATTCTTCTCTGCCAATGAATTTCTTCTCCTCTCGAAATTGAATTTTGCACCATGAATCACTAATCACTGCACTTGCTTACTGCACATCACCGTCCTTTTCAGTGCGCCGTCGCAACCGAATTCCAAACCCTCCTTTCCATTTTCCGGCCGCCGGAAAATTCAAATTCAAGCATGAAATCTCACTCGCCATGGGGCACGGCTAAAAATCCCGTCAAGTTCCAAATGTAATTTCATGGCTTCTCTCTCTGGTGGAGTGAAATTCTGATTTCTATTAATCTATAAAAAACCTAACTTTGAACGTAGCGTTTCGAATTTGCAGACCCACCGTGGACAATCTTGTTCCGATACGCCTGGACATTGAAATTGATGGGCAAAGATTTAGGGATGCTTTCACTTGGAACCCTTCTGGTGATTTTTAGATTTTATGTGTTCTTCCCATTATGTTGAATTTCTTGTGTCCTTAATCTTATCTCTTGTATAATATTTCTATTTTGATTGGTTACTCGTCATGCTTTGAAGTTTGATAACTCTGGGTCCTATCTCAGTAAGGATCAAAAAGTTATTGATAAAATTGAAACAAGTTTTCAGACATTACCAATAGGTGAGAATGATTTAACTGCAGTCACTAGGTTAATTAGTTGTTGACTTGTTTTAACTACAGTCACTAGGTTAATCTTCCGGTACTCCGTGTGGATAATAAAGGATGTTGAAATCATTAATATACGCTCAGATGATGCAGGGTTGATGCTTATATAATGAATTCTTAGAGCTCAAATTGTATGTTGTGAATGTAGATCCTGATTCTGAAGTGGTGGTGTTTGCAAAAAGAACAGTGAAAGACCTGAAGCTTCCTCCTGCTTTTGTCACACAGATTGCTCAATCCATACAAGTACTGTGTTTCTACCAGTTCTTGAAGTGCAATATACTCGCTATAATACTTTTATGCTTTATCCTGATTCCTGATTAAACATGAGTGTGTAGGTGAATGACATCCTTTGTGATGCTCTATGGATTTTCATCAGTTGGTTTTCTGATCCGTAATTTATTGGGAGGGATTTATTGTTATGATCAACCTTAGACTTTGTGTAGTCTAAGCTTCTTACACGCCCTGTATCCATGTCAGATTTCTCTCATTTTCTGAAGATGTCTTAAAGAACTTGATGATTCCTGCTTGTACCTTCAGTTTAAGTTCCAATGTAGTTCTGAGATGCTTTATGGAAATAGTTGGACTTTTATTAGTGAGATGACCTCTTCTAACTCAGATTATTGTACACGAAGCAGATACTTTAATATAAATGACAGGGTATCTGTCTGTACGGTCCTCCATTTGGTGCGATTTGTTTACAATTGTTGGCCTGGTGTCAGTTAATATGTTCGCTGATGTATAATTTTTTTCATGTTTTTCTAATTGTTGATTTAAATGACTACTATTGTAGACACAGCTAAGCGAATTTAGGTCATATGAAGGGCAAGATATGCATACTGGTGAGAAAATTGTTCCCATCAAGGTTTGGTGTTGCTTCTATGATTCTAGTATTTATTTTTCTATTATTTGAAGGGCAAAACACGAAATACTGATGCTGTTTTTTCTTTTTTTTTTTGTGTGATCTTTTTCTGTGTTGACCCAGCTTGATCTCCGTGTCAACCATACTCTTATTAGAGACCACTTTTTATGGGTAAGAAACTTCCACATCTTTTGCTAGAAAGCTCTAAATTTCATATGAAATATATCCTTGTTTTGAATTTACTGCTTCAGTTTCTCATCTGAGTTTAGAATACATAATTTTCAGGATTTAAACAACTTTGAGAGCGATCCTGAGGAATTTGCCAAAACTTTCTGCAAAGACATGGACATTGAAGATCCTGAAGTTGGAGTAAGTAATTTGGATTTACCTTTAATAGTAAATTAGCGATACTATGTTGAGCAGAATGAAAGAAAATCTTGATGCACTTTGTGGACTTACAGTTACTTTGATGTAGGTCAATATAGAGATAATATCAAAGTCTGCAGTAGTGCTAAAATAAGAAGGCCATGGTAACATTTTGTGCAATGTTTTAAGAAGATTACTTGCTTTGATGCAGAGGTCTTATGTCCTTCAAATATAAATTTTCTTTTGGCTCATTAAAAGAGAATTTCGTCATGCACCTTAAATGAGACTTCTCTTTTCATGGATCACGTTTCTGTAGAAATCAACTTACTGATAGTGTAAATGTAATAATGACCAAGTGTAAATATGTGTGGTCCTTTGATTGATTGTTTTTCCTTGCATTTTTAGTTATTAGCACTTATATGAAATGCATTTTAATCCAGCATTAACTTTGCAGCCTGCCATTGCAATTGCCATCAGAGAACAGCTTTATGAGGTGAGTTCATTTTATATGTTATATTAATGTTAATTTCTTTCTACCTTTGCATTACTATTGTTCTGAGTCTGTGAATAATTGTATTGGTTTACAAGTTGTCACTGTTCATGCTTTAGGTTGCTATACAAAATGTGACATCAGCACGTGAAAGCCGAATAAACAAGAAAGGGCGCAGAGGGTTTGAACATAGCCAAGCCAGGTCTCTTGTTAGATTTGAGGCTTTTTATGCATCATCTTTAAATATGAAAGCTCAAGCATTATGCATATGAGGCCACTTTCTCATAATAACATCTCGCTTTTCTTTTATCCTCTTTTAACTCACAGCAAGAACAGTGGGAATGCTGTTGACTTATTCAAGTTATTTGGCAGCAAGTCCAGTGTTATCAGGTAAGCACTAAAATTTTGGCCCTTTGAGGAAATATGCAGGCTTTCTTTCTCCAAGCACTAAATATCCTTCTATATTTTGAATTTTTCGTTGTTGGAAAAGCTCCTATAAATCCTTCAGTGGTCTTAGATTTCCTGGAACCAAGATCCTTGTTAATTTTTACTTCCAATCCAAAATAAACTCCTTGCACAAGAAGAGTCTTGGGAGGAATTGGTTCAGATATTTTGAAATCATATTATTGGTTTTCTGACTATTTTGACTGGCATCACTCATCGTAATCAATTTGTTAAAATCCACATCTCTTCAGGAAGAGGAAAGAGTGGGATGTATATGAACCCATAGTCGATCTGTTGTCAAATGAGGAGGTTGACGCTCTTGAAGCAAGGGAAGAAAGGAATATTCGATCATGATGCCTAGAGATGATGTGCATTTCCAATTTATTGTTGTGTGTGTGTTGATCTGCTTGGAACAAGTATCATTGAAGAATTTTAGGCCAAATCTCCTGACATATTACCCCGTCTCTGAATGTTTGATCCAAGTGATTTCTGCACATTTATTTGCTGTGATGTGATTCTTTTGAAAAGTATCCCAGTAAGCATCACTACTAAGTAGCATGAAACAACTTGCATGTTTAGGAAAACTCCAAGAAGCACTTTTTTCCATTTTCATATCAAGATCTATCTATGGTGGATATGACAAAACATTTTTCTACAAATAATTTTCTTCTTTTTTTCTTCACTACATCATCATGCCTTAACTAGGTAATATTAATTCCTCAGTACACATTAAAATCCATACAAATTAAGATTGAGTTACTTTTTTCTGGCGTAGTTTTCGGGTTAGGAAGAGAATATAGGAGAAAGCCTCAAAGGATGCAGACAAGAAACAGACATGGATATTTGTTGTTAGACATCCATTTTAAGCACTCTCTTACAATAATTCACCGATTAGGGTTTTCTATTTCGTGTGAGCTGCTAATTTCACATCTTTAATTATTGGGTTTAAATAATGGGAATTAAGGACAATATAAATCACATCCCATTTTTTCAATAGGTATATCGCCCAAATCTTTATTAACTACTACATAAATCATTAATTAAAGAACAGCTTTTTTACCTTTTAATTTCTTTTATAGCTAAACATATTAAAGAGTTGAAAGCCAATTCAATGAGAAAAGAATTAAACAAGTGTCTTTAATTGATATTGTACATATATAAAATAAGTAAGTTGCAAATGAAAGACATTCCATCATTATATTGTGTATACATTAGAATCATTTTATTTGATAGAAATGCTCTATATTAATTAAATAGGGAAATGTAATTGGTCGTTGCTTCATTCTGTATTATATTTTATTTACATATTGAAAACAATTTGTCAGTACATTATTCCATATTAATTAAATGGGAAAAAAGATTGATCATAATTTTAAATCTTTAATCTTCCTGAAAAATCTTTAATCTTGAATTATAACTACTAAAAGAAAATCCATTTACAACATAATTTCCTGATATAGAATCTTTGCTGCTGCGTCTTCTTCTTCTTCTGTGTGATTTTCGTGCTTTGTAGCAATCAATCTGATTTCCAATAGAATTATAAGTGTTACTCTCTTTTTTTTGAGACTTCGAAAGTAAATTAGGGAATTTCCATATTAAACTCTCATAAGTTTTTATTGGTTTTCTAATCCAAAATTTTTGGTGCTGTTAACACTTAATATTATTCTGCTCACATTTATTCTTCTGCACATATAATAAGCTTAACAAAGCCTGTCTTCTACATCACTTTACTTAACGTGGTAATGTAATGAAAGTGATAGTACTATTACTACCTCCATTCATACATTTTTATCTCAATTTATCTCAAATCCTAATTATTAATAATAAACAAACAAAAAAAACTCAATTAAAAAGTTCGAATAGTTAATTACTATGGTTTTCTTTTTCTTTCCCCTTTTTTTTTCTCCTCTCTGGAACAATTAGAATTAAAATGCATGTATCACTCAAAATAAACAATATTTTGAGATTGAATAACCAACGGATTAATCTTTTCAATAGTAGATATTTCAAATTTCCATTTTTCTTCCCCCTCATCAAATCAAATCACATAAAAATAAAACCGTAATCCGATAAAATCTATAAAAAGGGGAAATGAAAGCTCATGAAAAATAAAACTTAGGGCCATATATAATAGTAATAGAAAGCACATGAGAAAACAAGATGGATGATACATGAAGTGAGTAGTAATAATCTTTGGGATATATAACTAAAACACTAAACCTCCTTGACCTCGAGTGCCGGCGGAGCAGCGACGGTGACATCGTCGTCCTTGGCCTCGGCGGCGGTGGGCGGGGGGTCAAGGAGGAAGGCGTCGACGGGGAAGGTGCGGAAGAGGCCGGTGGGGCTCTTGAAGGTGATCTTTCCGGTGGGGGGATCGTCGAGGAAGATTTCATTGAGGGTGACCCAGATGAGGAGCTCCTTGGCCTTGACACCGGTGAGCTTCTTGATCCTCCCAGGCTCGACCACCGCAGTCACTTCGGTGGCGTACTGGACCAGCTTGTTGATCTTCTCGAACTTGTGCTCGCACTTCTTCTTCTGTTTGAGCCACACGAAGCCCGTATCCTTGACGTACCCACACTCCACTATGTCCTGCAATGGCAGCAGCCCGTTGGGCAGCCCCATTTCGGTGAGCAAGAACTTTGACTTCTCTTGGCAGATTGCATCTCCTTGGTACATTTCTGATGCACTGCTTCTGATTTCATCTGTTACTAGAGACATGTTTGATCTGATCTGATCTGATCTTCTTGATTAGGGTTTTTGTTTCTTTGTCTGTCTGATGAAATGAAATATGAATGTTGAAGGTGGATGGGGTTGGTGGTTAATATAGGCAGGAGTCTTAAACTTTGCCCTTCCTTTTGCTCTCTATTTTCAATATTCTACCATTTGGGTTTTCATTTCTAGTGTTCATGTCATTAATTAGGGCTACCACATTTTACGTATATATATATTCAAGGATTTGATTCTCATATATTATTCTCGAATTATTTGAATTAATGAATGATAAAGAGATCACGGTTACAAATCATGATAATAGTAAAATCAGGTCATTCAAATATAAATATAGAAGTTAATAAACAAAATACATGCTATGTTGACTCAATAATTATTGTGTTTTGCACTTGAGAAGATCATGAGTGATTACTATATACAGTATTGGAGGGAGCCTTGACTTTTGGTACTTTTATTTTGGTCTTAATTTCCGTCACAATTTGGTTTCTACTGGCACCTTCTTATGTTTGCATTATTACATTTCTAAATTTAAAGATCCTTAATTTATATATTTAAAAATATTGTTTTATTTCTTACTTCAATTATTGTGGTTAAAGAAAAAAATTTAAAATTAATGTTGGGACCACGTATATAGAATCTATTAAAAAGAGCTTTAATAAATCAAAATTAAAATTTATAGATTTAATTAAATGATATGTACTAAGTTAGCTAAATTAATTAATTTGAATCAGTATAATAACTCGAATATAAATTCAATCCTTTGGATTTATATTATATAACCATGAAACTTATAGTTTCCATATAAATAAATTTCAAATAAGATTCAATAATCAAAAAAAAAAAAAAAGAATAAGCATTATTTAACATCTAGCTATTTATATTAAAAAATTAAATACATATTATAATATTTACATTTAAATATTTCAGCACATGACCACTAGTATATCACAAATGTCGACAATAATTAATAATTTGAAATAGAGAGATAAAGCATCGTTTATACTTAATAGATGATACGCAAAATCTAGGTGACCTAATTTAGGCTAGGTTTGATTTGAGGCCAGCCACGGTTGTTGCTATATTAATTTATATTGATGTATATATTTGTTATGAAAGTCGGTTATTAATTGGAGAAGAAATTAAAGGTGAATTACGTCTTGGATTTCTCATGCCATTCAATTTTTACCTAATTATGGAATGCAGTTTACATATTCCTCTATTTTAAATAGTACTACAATGTTATAGTACGTATCACCATTTTTTAATAAAATCAGTCACCATGGACTTGTTAACTTGCCGAATTCATTTTTCGATCTTATGATGGAGTGTATTACTAAATTTTCCATGTGGCATCAATTTATAGAAAGCCACAAAAAGTTAAGATTCTAATTCATATATAATTTTATGAAAATATCGAACCTGTTTTATAGATAATGAAACACCGTATGTAAGTCTTACAAAATTATACTTATTAACAGTTTCGTTTCTTCTCTCTTTTCTTTCTCCTTTCTCTCTATTTTCTGTATTTTTTTATGTACCTATGTTATGATTATGATAAAGCAACTAAACTTAATTTGGGTTTAAATGGGATGTGATTAGTAATAGGAGAGGTTGATATGTAGATGTAAGAAGTCAAAATGATAATAAAAGTGGAAAAGGATGGGAAGACACGAATGAATTAAGCATCACCACATTTAAGAATTGGGGTAAGGTAGTTGGAAGAAGAGATCAGAGCTGATATTAAAACTATAGAGAGTCATTTATTTATTTTTGGTGTAGTTGGGAGAGTGGTAGTACTACCTATCTTATTTATGTGGAGGTGACACTATATATTATCATCTCTATTTTCTTCTCTTCTTTTTTAAATTCTATCTCGACATAATTTATTTTGTTTCAATTTATTGTCTGAATGTCAAGCCACATTTAAAGCCATATAAAGGTTTATCTGATGTAAATTTTTACGTGAGACGGTCTTATATATAAGTTTTTGTATTTGAAAAAATTAATGTTTTTCGTTTTAATTTTAATTTTGTACAACAATTAATTGTCAACTTATAAGTACGAGTATCAGCACATGAGTCGCATGTGGATAATGAATTATTTAAATAAGAAATATTATAATACTATTAATATTAAATAATAATTTTTTTATAAAGATATACAATCTATATTAAATTAAATTAAATTAAATTTTAAAAAAATGTATAATAAATTAGAGTCCTACTCATAATAGAATTTTATATGATTTTGGTTTAGAATTCTTTTGTAGAACTATTTAAATATGAAAATCATAAATTACCATTATAACCTTAAATAAAATCTTTATTAAGGATATATTAGACAATCCATATTTTATAAGAAATATTCATACTTTTATATAGATAATAGATATGATATGACATAAATTACTACTAAAAAAGTGGATATGCAAATCACTCTCATCAAATTTTCTAATTAGTTGTGTCTTTCACTTAATTATGTATTATTAATGCTTATACATGAAATTGACTATTGAGTGGTTGACTACGATGATAAAGCTGGGATGTAACAATGAGTGCAACAACTCATATATATTCACCCCCATTTAATGCAATTTAACATACCAAATTACTCCATACCAAGACCGTACTTTATAACAACAAATCAAGGACGTGCTCATCTGCTCACATATGATATAACCACTGTTCTTTGATTCTTTGATCTCATATTTTAATATAATTATCGAGTCATGTCATGGCAGGTGTCCTCATTAATTCTACAGGACAGGACAGTCATTAAATAAATTTGAATTCTTTTTATGAATATACTAACTATTTGTAACAGAACTATTTTATGTAGACTACACCATCTCTTAATTGTCATAATCAAACATCTCATTTCTCGTCCAACTATCTATCTGAATTAGGAGTACACTTGATTGGACAATATTTAGTTATTGGTCATAAGTTACATAAAACGTAGTCCAAAGTTATTATACCTTAACTAAGAGCTACCCATAATATTGGTAATGGATCCAACATACATCAAGAAATTCATTATTCAAAATAATACAGTGTACATACAGTTTTTGACAATCATTACGGCCAAAATTTGGAAAATTTTCAAAATAAATTGAACAGTTCAAACTTCAAATTTTAACTGTTTTGTATAATTGATTTTTGCGCATTACTATATCATGTTTGTATTTTATTTTGAAATATGAACTTTACAATTGGATTCATCTTGTCAACTCGGGTAAATCATAGCCGTTAATTGTTGAATACGATACAACCAATAACTTGCTTGAATTAGCAAAATGGAAATATTTTAATAAATAAAATAGTAAAATATGAAATCATTAATGATATTTACCGAGAAAATAACGGCCAACAACTATTGGATAAGCGTTGAAGCCGATTCACAGACAAAACTAGAGCAATTCCACCACTCTTCCATTATTATTATTATTTTTTAATTTGTGGCCATAATTGAGAATAATGTTTTGGGGCTTCAATTGCCTAAAATAATTTAATGAATCAGAGCATATAAAAAGCAAGAGTGTTTCTACTTTGTATTCATTTCACATGAATGCCAATTTCTTGAATCCAATTAATTTACTTCACTGGTTTCCCCAAAACCTAATATATATATATATATATATATCTGAAGTTTAATCTAATATTAATCTGAAGTTTAATCTAAATGAATTGTGTTTTTCTCATACCAACATATTTTTAAATAAAAAAGGGCAACAAAATTATGACACGCGCTTACAATTTATTGACCATGTCGAAACAATTCAAGAAGCCATAAATTTTGTGTGCTATGCCTATATGGTTAGTTAAAAAATTTATTCATCTTTAATGCAAGACAGATTCCTTTTTTATTCCAGAATCTGGATGCTTGTAAAATAACTGTCTTTACTTTTATTTTCATTTTTTCCAGTTATATTGCATTTAGAACCACAAACAATTTATCATCAGTAACAATTACTTGCAAATGTTTGTCCCTAGTTGCAAGCATAAATTTATTAATAAATATCTGTAACGGATTAAATTACAAAATTTCTTTCCAAAATTTATAGCCAATAAAGATTAAAACTAGTATGTGAAAAGCTAGAAAGTCTACTTATGCAGATAACTAGAAAAGGATGATGAAATAGAAGCAGGAATACAACACAAGTGTACGTACAGGAACTAAAGGTTAATCAAGAGATGGACGAAAGAGTGATTAAAAACGCACGTAATTTACCTCGTTCGTTGTTTCAGATTGTGAGCAATTATGTCGAATTTATTTCATCTGCCAGAAGCAATGAGTATTGAATTATGGGACAGCTCAATTAAAAGCTGCTCTGACGCCATTATGAGTCTCCATCCCCATTGCATTGGAGAAATTGTTGAGCAGTGATTCCAGATGCTTAATTTCTTTTGGTACCGATCCTGTAAGTACCTACACACCATGACAAAACGGGCAACCTCATAACAACGATCATATCAAATCATTGGATTCTCAAAGTGAAACATGTAAAAGTAAAGAGTTTCTGGTTATAGTTATACTTCTCTAGAATGTAGAAAAGATTCATTCTATGAAATGAGAGGAAGCAATGAGAATTAATCCAAAGCTTACCTCGTATCCTGAGTCTGTGATGAGAACTTCATCTTCTAATCTTATCCCAATGCCTCGGTATCTGCATTTCATGCTCTACTTAAGCGATAATGAATAATGATTGCTATGTAAACGAGCAATTAGTGTTTCACTTTTGTGGTATAAGCACCAATTGAAAGCTATCTTCACTTTAGAGAGAATCATTTCCTTCAATTAAAGGGAAGGAACAATTTCGCTACAACGAGTCGACAAGCCATTGATGGAAATTCAACTTCTAAGAGAAAATGCATATCCTCAACTCTTAAATGGCATTTTAACATGTGAAAACCCATGCTCAAAAAGAAATAGCATGCGACTGAAGAATATCAATTTGTGTAAGAAACAAATTACCTCTCAGGAACACTAAAATTAGAAGGGATGTAAACTCCTGGTTCAATTGTGATGACCTGCTCATTGCGCACGTTGCACAAGAATTAGCACTTACACAAAAAAACAAAGGACAAAGAAGGGGGAAACGTCAGATGTTCATAACTCAGCAGCAACAAAAGAAGATTGACTACGTTGCAAATATATTGACCCAAAATTCAAATACATTATTGCTAAATTTTGTTTATCTTATCAAAATTCATCTTCAAAGAATCTCATTCATGGATTTACTCTACTTTTCCATCCATTCGATCTGAGCTCAGGAAAGACACATCATAGAATAACAACGAAATGTTCAAAACTTCATTACACAAAGATGGAAATATGATACTTGAGAGAAAATGTCAAACCCACTCTCCCCCACTCATTACCCCTAATAAATTAGGATGAAATATGAATACATAAAGAAATAAATACTTAAAAATGGTAGTGGAGCAGGCCAAGAGTTAGAAATCTATTAGTGAGCTAAGGAACTCACAACACCAGGCTTCAGAGGGCGATCATAGGTGATTTTGGAGCAATCATGGACATCCATTCCTAGATAATGGCCTGGATAGAAAAGTTAAAAATTCACACTATCTCAGATCAATAATTAGGATTTCATAGTAACTAATAATCAAGCAGATCAAATAGCTGAGACAACATGAGTGTTGATAAGGCAATCACAAAGAGCATAATGACCTATACTGGTGGGGTTCAGCAAATGGTAACGCTCAAGTTGATCTCTTTTCAATATTCCAAGTTCTTTGAATCCTTTTCGCATCTTATTAACCTATTCAAAAGCACAAAAGCCAATAAGTTTGTAACTAACTTACATAGATTGCAAAACAGTCGAATATGTATTCAATGATTGAAGCAAATCAGATCGACTCAAGTTCAAATATGTGTGTATGCAGAGTATAACAATTACAAACTCCTTCTTTTTTTCCCAAAATATGTAAATGGAACAATGAGCAATACTCAGAGCCCATAGCTGAGCCATACAGAATAACAGGACACTTGAAGGGTAGAGATGTTTTAATGTTCAATTCTAAAGTCATTTCTCCAAAAGGGGAAAAAAATTATAAAGAAAGTGAAGAAAAATGATTAGTCCATCGATTCAAGTTTTACCGAATAGTTGTGAATTTCTCGAATGCTGGCACCTGGTTTGCAGAGTCTCAAACATTCTTCATTTGTTTCCAGTATGAGGTCATAAAGCTCTTCCTGAAATATTTCTAAACGTAATCATTTGGCAATCTGTTTCCATACATTTATGCTTAAAATGTAAAATGTAAGTAAACAATCTATGTTTTCCATTAAGTACACAGGGAAGGTTTAAGCAATTTGAGAGAGAGAGAGAGAGAGAGAGAGAGAGAGAGAGAGAGAGAGAGAGACTGATGTATATTGCAAGTATTATCAATGAACTCCCTTCAGAATAATTTAATCTTCAAGATTGAGTTTAAGATATACCATGAATATGGAAGCACAACTTAATTCGACGGAAATATTTTTATGGACACAATTAAAGTTGTGGAAGGATAAGCCAACCCCCCCCCCCCCACCCCCCACCCCCCCCCCAACCCACAGTTGTTCCAATAATGATACAGAAAGGAGGCTGTTATGTTCATTTGGTTGGAGATTTAACAATAAACCACTACCAATTAGGAACTCATATGACAAGTCCAAGTTTATGATAAATAATATATCATCATTTTAATTTATTCTGTTAAGAAAGTAGAAGCAAGATTCCTGAAATTGAAATTCTGAAGTATGACGTAAACCTCAGAAGTTTCGAAATTCTAAAGCCTTGAATTTCCAGTATAGCCAAGTATCAGGAGATAGCCACACCGAATGCATACCTGAACTGAAGAGAATCTACCACAGGGTGGCCATGTACGAGTAAGATCACTAACATAACCATGGAGTTCACATCCTATATCCATGAGAACCAAGTCCCCCTCCTGAATCTGTTAATAAATTTAGACAGCTAATTTAAATTTCAGAAACACAGAAGTGGATATAACAAGCCAGGCAGAAAGTCTTACCCTTTGATCATTCCGAGCATAATGTATGACACTTCCATTAGGACCCCCACCAACCACAGGATTGAAGCTGTAAGATAAAATACAACCTAGTATCAGAAAATACTAAGCTTGATTTGCAGTAGAAAAGCTTAAGCTCTTCCAGCAAAGTAGAATATAGAGCAGTAGTAGATGAAAGTCCCAGTGTGTAACTTTAACAACACATAACTATCACATTTGCTTCACTAACTAATACTTTCATGTAAAGCAGATAGGAGTTATCCATCAAGTTCTGCGCATAGCCTACTTCTACGAGTCTGTCAAGAAATAGAACACTTACGCCATTCTTTGGGCACCTCTCATTTTGCATTCATATTCAACCTTAGCTGCCAGCATCCCTTCATTAGGAAATGATCTCGAATGAAACATTGTCTGAAGAAGAGCCTATTCAACATACGACATGTGAATATTGGACGATTAGATTAGTAATCATCCCATAATAGAAGGCAAGGTTTGGATAGAGGAACAAATGGACTCTATTATACTTCGTGAACCCTTCTTCACCAGACCAGTCAAACAAGAAACCTGTTATAGGCCATTTTTTTGGAACCCTTCAAGCATTAAACTGATTCTAGTGGTACTTTAGCAGATTTTTATATGAACTCATAGCTTAGCCCAAGTTTAAAGGTAAGATCAACAAAAGAAATTGTGAATAAACGGGAAAATCAGAATGCATAGCATATATAGCAAGCTAGCTAACTCTGTAATATGTTCAGCATGTCATATGAGTATTCAATTAAACTTACTTATCATTGATAATCTTTAACATTTACCACATACAAATTGCACACAAAATATTTAAGTTGTATCCACTCTGTAGTAGATGTAATTTTCTTACCATTTGCAACCATAATAGCACCAAATGTTATTACAAGAATATTCATATAAATGCATCGCTGTTCATTGTGTGACCATTCCAGTGCTTTTTTTCTCCCTCCAAATAAACTCAATAGTTGATTAGATATCTGATAGAAATACGTTGGACACCTCAATTAACTAAGTATAGGCATTCTTAGTATCTCATATTCTATACCACCATCCCGAGGCACTTTCACCTTCTGCTCATGGATATATCTCACTAGTGCTGTAGTACACAATCAAATTAAAGGTAAAATCCCACTTTTATATGGGAGGATTGATGATAGTATGACTAAGCTAATTAAAGTTTGATCACCCAGTCATCCCTATATTGGAGTCAAGGTAGCCCAAAAGATAGAATACTTTAAAATAAAAAGTTCCATCCCAGGGAATAAGTTACTTCACTACAAACTCCTATCTGTAATACCCGGCTACATACCTGACAAGCTATGGATGCAGAATTTCTCATCAAATTTAGCTCAGCTTCTGATTTTATCCATCTAGCTTCATGACTATAGACTGAAAAATCTTTCACTTTGCCTTTGCCAGCTGCTTTTTGGAAGCTCTCCAAGTTCATATAAGTAAAATCAGCTGTATTTACATTATGGAACAACTGGGATGAGCATTCTATCATCCTTGAGAGGATCTGCAACCATTAAGAAAATTAACCACGAACGTAAAGCTGAAACAAATATTAATTTGCAAGTCATGATAAACCATGATGAAATGAGACAGTCAAGAGGCAAGTTATTAACATTTGCACTCTTGATTTAGATTTTAGACAGACTGAAAGTAAAGTGTAACTGAAACTTATATCTCCACAGACAGATCCTACCAAAAATGCACCAGCACCAAACGCACATACACAGACACACACACAAGAAAAAACCTTTCAGTAGGTTCTCAATTCCTGCAGAACTTGTGAAATTGCAGTGCGAGACTAACACATGTTGTGAAAGCTAATATCTCATATAGGCTCTGAGCAGCATACGACTTTTCATTAAGTTATTCGTAAAAAAAAAGTACTAGATCATTACCTTGAAGATTTAAATACCAAAAAGCATCTTTTGACATAAAAATAGTTCTCACATTAAATTATGGAGGTTAGTAAATTGATGGTAGTGGACATATTTATTACTGCTTTACTTCATAGAGTGCTAAAGAGCCCTCTCTGCAGGTTAAAGAAACTAGATGAATAAAATAATTTCCTCAATATTGAGAGGGTCCAATAACAAACAATTAAAAAACAACATCCATATAATACAATACTCGGTACTATTTATTTTTCCATCAAGTCTGAGAAACTAGTGTTCTAAGATTTAAACAGACTAATTCTAAAATATGAGACATGACGATAGCATCTCAAAGCAAACAGAAAGCAAAAGGGAGAAGTCAGTTGTTGCCTCATACTAAGTTCTACTCAAAAAAACATGCTAGTAAATGCAATTATTGAGCAATGAAATGACAAATACTTTATGCTTATAGTTATAACTTGCGCATTTTGTTTTGAATACTAACACACATCAAGGACAGAGTATATTAACCTTATCCAATGCACTTAGAGGGTATGCTTCATCAGCCTTGAATGTGCTTAGAGCTGCATCAACTCCAGCAATCTCACCCTGCCATATAACATCCTGAAACAAATTTATGAACTATTAGTTCAAGAACAAATTTTGGTGTTATACCATATTTTCAGCAATTAGAAGCTACTACCCTTTAAGATAGGAAATCCAGAGATGGGGGTAGGAAAATATTTCTAAAAATCAAAATAACACGGAATTCCATCCAGAAAAACACTATTCTTCATGGTTAAAACAGAGCATATTTTTATCTATTTCTCGGATCCTAGGAGCGGTTTAGATGCAAAAGATTATTGAGCTTTGTATGTGGTTTAATCTACAGTTCCACATAAAGTAACAATAGTAGAATATGATAGCTGATTAAGGGGTCTGTGCAATTTCGCTACACATCTTGGGATACAAATGCTGTTATATTCCTGGAAGTCTACATTTTTTGTAAAAATTAATTTACATTAACTTACCAAAAGAGAGAAAATGTAGATCAGTTTAATAAACAAATTTTGTGCTTACATGAGGTCCTGCTTCTGGCATGAACATGCATAAACCACAGTTATGACCCAAGACCGCAACACCACCTGGCTGTTGGCAGCCAGTGATATAGAGATAGTCGGCATCTTGCCGAAAGGTGTATGGCACAACATCAGTCATCATCTTCACTGGGGCAGATGCAACAATTGCCAAAGCATTCTCTGGAAGAAGCTCCAACAACTTCTTCCGCCTCCAGATGTACTCATCGCTGCTTATGCCAGGAGTAATCTCCCCTTCCTTCAATAACTACAACACAGATTATAGTGGAAATGTTCAAGCTTCCTCGTTCGAAACCAAACAAACAAGATTGATAGTTAGAACAATAAAAAAGACTGCATAGGACACCTGTGGATGAGTGCTCGCCGTTGGCTGTCCCACACCATGTACAGTCTTACAAGCAAACCCTCTCGCCTTCACTACCTATTTAATCGACAAGCACATTAGATTCTGAAACAAGTACACCATCTACTTCAATAGATCACAATGCACAAATCAATGCAAGAAATAATAGACAATTACAAGCACAGTACCAAGTTCATCTCAATTACGAGTCAATAAATATCAGTAACTTCGCACTTGCATATATACATATCATCACTGTACATAAATTTCGAACCGAACCAATTTAAACTGCGACCACCATGCCGATTTTTTTTAGCAGATAAAAGTAGATAAATTTATCAAGATTGATCTCAATTTCTAATATTCATGAACTAAACAAGCAACGAACATTAACAGCCGCAAAAAAAAAAAAAAAACTAATAATCATCAAACAACAAAAAGATTACTCTGCATAAGGCATACATATGAGAAGAAAGTGCAAGGGGGAACTTGTGAAAATCAAGAACCTGATTGAAGAAATTGCGGGGAATTTTCCGCAATAGATTTCTACGAATAATATGCATATCCAATTCACAGTTCTATGGACATGCGTTGTTGGATTCAATGAGTGCAACTGTGCAAGAGTTTCGTCAAAATCTCAAATCCGCAAATGTTATTTTTGTTTCGAGGTTTAAGATCCTCGACTTGTGTAGTAATTATATTTGTAGTCCCATTGTTTCATTGAAATTCGCTTTTAAACCCTAACTTCGACTTCTCCAAACACGTGCAAAGCATGGTTATTTAACACTAACGTTTTCTTCAGCCTGAGTTGTACGCGCGTTTTAGAACTAGCGCCTGAAAGGTCACGTGCGTAAATTTTGATGGGATTTCTTACCTTTTTTAACCCATTTTAATCAATTACTTTAGACAAAAACTTTTATGCATCATATGCATGGATCCTAAATTTATACACCCGATCCGATCCGCGTGTGTACGCGCTTCCATACGCGTCTCACGCGCCCTCACGCTCTCCCACGCGCCTGGGTGGATGTGCTCAAATTCGCTCGTTAAGGATACATTTTAGTTATGTTAAGGATACCTTTCAGTTAGTTAAGGATACCTTTTAGTTATGTTAAGAATATATTTGAAACCCTAATTCCAGGTTACATACCACGTTATGTTAAGAATATCTTTTAGTTATATTAAGCATACCTTTAGGTTATGTTAAGGATACATTTAGCTATGTTAAGAATACATTTTGATTATATTAAGCATACTTTTAGGTTATGTTAAGAATACCTTTAGATGATGTTAAGGATACCTTTGAAATCCTGATTCCAGGTTACATATCATGTTATGTTAAGAATATCTTTTAGTTATGTTAAGCATACCTTTAGGTTATGTTAAGGATATCTTTAGTTATGTTAAGAATACCTTTTGATTATATTAAGCATACTTTTAGGTTATGTTAAGAATACTTTTTGATTATATTAAGCATACTTTTAGGTTATGTTAAGATACCTTTAGGTGATGTTAAAGATACCTTTGAAATCGTGATTCTAGGTTCCTTTGAAATCCTGATTTGATATCCTTAGAATTAGCTCCAGGTCACATACATTTACGTTATATTAAGGATACATTATGTTAAATATACTTTTATGTTATGTTAGAGATATCTTTGTGTACAAAATGTGTAACACAACTACTTTATGGATAAGGTATCTCTAACATAACATAAAAGTATCTTTAACATAACCTAAAGGTATGTCTGACGTAAAGTATATGTATGAAATTTGGGCATAAAGGTATCCTTAACATAACCTATAAGTATGTCTAACTTAACGTAAATGTATGAAATATGGGCATAAAGGTATCCTTAACGTAACCTAAAAGTATTCTTACACATTACATAAAGATATTCTTAACATAACTAAAAGTCATGACTAAAATTGAAAAAAAAAAAATTAGCGCGAAAAAAAAAAAGCGGGTCGGATTACCCAGATCCGACCCGGTTGCATGGATCTAAGATCCATGCACCTGATGCACAAGAGACTTACTCATTAATTTAGGGTGTGTTTCTATACTTGTCATATATATGTTGTAACTGAAAGATATATACATTACCTTCTATACTCAACATTATTATTTCCATATGACCACAATGTTTCCTCTCATATAATATCTAGAATATACTCCCTCCGTCCCTGCTAATTTTGCCTACTTTCCATTTTTATTTGTCCCATCTTATTTTGCCAACCAAAAAATGGCAAAGAAAAATTTACTCCCTTACCCCTCCATTTCTTTCATTTTACTTACTTTGCACTCAAAAAGCACACATTAATTACAAAACTGCCACTCAAAAACATTAAAATAACACATCACATCAAAGTCAACAGTTTTTTCTTAAGATCCGTGCCGGTCAACCTAGACAAAGTTAGACGGGACGGAGGGAGTATTATGTTTTATTTGGATGTGAAGATTTGAAATTCTAACCATCAATTATATTTCATTTTTTATATTACATTATAGTATATTTATATAATATTTAGATTTTGGATATATAAAACATCGGTCATGCGACCCTACTCATCATGGCACATTAATATGTGTAAAACTGCGGACGTGTCCGGTATTAAGCATTCAATTAATTTCACTTTACATATAACAAAGAGAATAGATCATTACACGTCAACGATTGACATATCAAGAAGTGTTAGTCGTGGCCATTTTAGCATTTTCCAATAAAACATGGGGATCCTTTTGAATCAAATGTAAAGCAATAAACAAATCATAATGCTCATTTTATTTTTGTGTTAACTTGCTAAAATAATAGGAAAAAACGTATACACTTCAAGAGTCAAGACCTGTCTTTGATAAGGTGGGCGATGGAAATTCATTTTATTATTCCTCTTTTTTCTTATCCACCAGAAGGCTTAAAATACATATTGATTTATCGTTTCTTATGATTCACAATGTTACGTCCACAATATATGATTTTTACTCATTGTGTTTTCAGACAATTGTTGTGAATTTAAGCAATTTTATCTGATGAGGAAAAAAAAAAAAACCAACTCTTATCTCCACTCAACACTATTTTTGTGACACCCCAAATAAAAGTAAAACTCTAATTAGAATTCATGAGAATTTTAATAAGTTAACTTATGAAATTAAGTTTCAATTCATCCTTTTGTATTTTAGATTTAAGAAAATCAATTAAGCAATAGAGTTACGTCTAAAGTATTTTTGATATAAAAATTTATGACATCATCAATTAATTATTAACTAAGAATATTTTAAGTTGACGAAGGAGATGAGATAAACCTTTAATAATAATCTAAGATATTAATTAATTTTTTTTAGTGCAAGTAAATTATATATGTAGTATTAATTACGCCCTAAAATTTTGTATTAGCTAGATATTTTTTTGAGTTGGACTCAAGATTTTCAAACCCAAATAGCAAGCCCACAAAAAATTCAATAATACACAAAGTTTTGGCCCAAAATATGAGCCCATTATTTTGATCAAATAACAACCCAAACTTTGGAGATGTGCTTTGTCATCGAATACTCCCTCCTCTCACTACACGTGTTGAGTGGATCCATGAAAAGGGATAGTATCTTCCTTCCTCCTCAACCAAAGGTAGAAACGGGAAGGAAGTCTGCAGAAAGCTTGGTGTGACGAGAGGGTAAAATTTTGATGCTTTGATATCCGATTTTTGTTCTTCTTATCTGCCTTCCGTCGCCGGCAGCGACTCTCTCTTCCTTCCTCTCTTGCCGGCTGCCTCCGCTGTTTCGGGGCGCCGCCGTTCACAGTGTGTGCG
Organism: Scutellaria baicalensis; assembly: GCA_005771605.1. Taxonomy (NCBI): domain Eukaryota; kingdom Viridiplantae; phylum Streptophyta; class Magnoliopsida; order Lamiales; family Lamiaceae; genus Scutellaria; species Scutellaria baicalensis. The sequence continues at coordinate 27,291,469 of CM016726.1, forward strand.
TGTAGTGTGTGCTGTGTATGTGTGCGTGTGTGTGTGTACGATTCTGATGTGTTGCGTGTGGTGGCACCGCCGTGAGTGGCGGCGCCGTGCGGAGAGTGTGCGTGTGTGTGTGGGAGTGGGATGCCGGCGGTGTTGAAGGGGGGCAGCGACGGGGGAGAAGGGGGGAGGGGCTGGGGGTTATTTTTTGGGAATTTGAATAATTTCAGGGATTTAATTGCAAATATAAAGTTTTGCTTATTTACATTTATACCCTTGGATTTTCTGCATATTAATTTTCAGCCCCTGAGGTTTGTAGAGATTCAGAATCAGTCCTGGACTTAGTGCAAATCACACAAATACCCCTAGAACTTGCTGAAACTACACTATGACCCCCAGCATTTTATAATTATTGTATATCATACCCTACAACTCCATTAAATGTTAATTTAACCGACAGATTATAATGAAAGGACTCGTATAGTCCAAAATAACATAAAATGTAATAATTTGGATCCTCAGGATTTTTAGAACTTCACACGATTATTTGATTATGTTTCTATCCTAAACCCTATTCATGACAAACCCTAATTTTAAGGTTATGATCCACAAACCCTAATTTCGAGTAAAGCCTAAACCTAGAATCGTTAATTATTAACCCTTCTCAAGAGTTAATTCTACAGATTATTTCAGTTACACATGATTAAATTAGATGCTAAGTTGAACTTTTATATCTTGTAGAGAGTACGAATGAAGGACAGGGATAAGGGGAAGTAAGACAATGAACTTTTGCAAGCACAATCGATATCCAAGGTGGGGTAAAATCTTATCTACAATCTTAATTATACAATTAGGACAATCGATATCCAAGGTGGGGTAAAATCTTATCTACAATCTTAATTATACATTAATTTATTATGTGAATTATGTGAATTATGTGACTTTGAATTCTGTAATTATGTGGTGTCGATTTCAAGCTAAACGTCATTATTATATAAATGATATTCAAGTAAATATTATGGTTTCAAAAAAGGTTTAAAAAAAAGGTTATTAATTTCAAGGGATACAAATGCGACTGGTTTCATATAATGATAAGTAGGGATAATTCCCGCACAAGAGGGGTTTCTTTAGAAATCAATACATGTCAAAGGATTTATTTGCCTATTTGTATTTGTCATGAATTAGATGACCCAACGTGAACGTGATTAACGTGTACTATGTGTTATGTGGGAACTATTATATGAAAAACGTAATTGCGCATGCGCTTTCACGCCAAGTAGGATATTCTTCGGAAACCCAGCAGAGAGGGTATTCTTCGAAAACCCAACATGGAGGGTGTAAAAACCCATAGGGTCCGCTTGGGGCCCTGACAGGCTTTTTTCGGAAACCTATCCACGGTTTCAAGGGACCACTCGGGGAGTCCACAATGTGATTTGTTTTCATAATATGGATACGTGTACTTTATGTATCTCACCCACTGTACAAATGAACCCCACTGAGTGTTTTCTGACACTCACCCCTATGGGGTAAAATTCTACAGACCCCCTCGTGTTATAAAAATTCACACCGAACCCCCCTGTGAAAAAAATTGCAAGAAAAACACGTCGGTTTTGATTAAATGGGTGTGAGACACCCAAATCCGTCATACTTGACGGATGTGCAAAGGACGCGCTCCAGGTGTGATTTTTCTTTGTTTTTTAGCCTATTTTAAATGTAAAAAGATAAAACTACCCCTAACTGTTCATTATATTTTATGGAATTCCATTTTATTGTTTTTTTTATAAATATTTCATTTTATCTCATTTATTAATAGTGTTTTCTATTTTTATTGGTATTTGATTTATTTGCAACATTTATTATGTATTTTTAAATTATTGTTTATACTTTTTTATATTTTACCAACCTTATTTAAAAATTAACTTATATTTAAAACTATATTCATTTAATTTAATTTTTTTAAAACATTATATATATGTTCTATTCCTTAATAATTTAAAAAATAACAGTTTTTAATGTATATTTAAATCTAAATATAATAATTTTATAATATATATTATTTAATAATATTATTATTAGTTAAAATCTTTACATCAATGAAATTCATAGAGCCTAACAGAATAATATAAAATAAAAATTGGAAAAACTTAAAATAAATTTTTACCTCAACTGACAATTGGAAAAATAAAAATCTGAAATTCATAGAGCCTAACAGAAGAATGAAATTTCAACCACAATGAAGAATGACATTCCAACCAAGACTGAGAAAAACAAGATGCTAATCATAGATATTCAAATTGGAGAATTACAACAAAACACAAATTGAGATGTTGATCATGGATATTCAAATTGGAATAGAAATGCAATATTTTCCCGCCAAAAACTCTATCCTATATATAGAAATAAATAATATTACATTATATATTTATTAATTATTTAAAATATTTAATTATATATATACACATATGTAATACGTCCATATATAAGTCAAATATTAACCTTAAATAGGATTAACAAATTATATTATATTAGGAAATCTATTACTCTTTATTACTCTTTATATATGTATAAATCAAATTTGAAATTTATGGTATGTTCATAATGGAATTAATTAGATGGCACAATCAATTCACGAAATTACAAAAATTTGACTTCAAATATCATTACCTTCCTTTATAACCATGAGTTGAGTTTTAAGGAACTTTAATTCTGTTAAAATTAAAATTACATAAAATTTATGTTATAGATATGAGTTATGGTCTCATGGATCTTTATTAATTCTATTAGAATTAAATGTAATAGATCAAAGGTAATGAAATTTTAACCGAAGATTATTTGTGGTCCTATGGAATCATTAACTGACTTTCATATATTAAATTTCAATTTATAATCAAATCACATTAAAAGGTAAGATAACAATATGATATTGTTATATTATATAGTTATTTAAGTAGACATGCATTTGGATGTGATTTATAAAACCATTATTAATATTAATTAATGTGATTTTAATATCGATAAGCATTTATCTTTATTAAATAGTGCATCATCCATAATCACATTAGTTTTATTGGTAAACATGTCAAGTTAAAATAAAAAAAGTATAATTACATATACATTTCAATTATAATTATCTTTATTACATGTCAAGTATAATAATAAATACATTTTTGATTATAAAGAAAATAACATTTTTTTTATTTTCTTTCTTTGATATATATATGTTCTTTTTTGAATGTTTAAATATTCATAAAATATGAAATGATTATTTTCAATGTATTATACATATTATCAGAAATATATATTACTCATATATATTTTTGATATATATTATTATTACATCTTTTAAAAAAATTTTAATTCCGTGCATCGCACGGGCGAAAAACTAGTTAAAACAAAAGCACAAATTGAGGGCAAATTTCTAGAATTTGTAAATGCATTTTCCCCAAATTGTGAAATGTATTGTATAAATTTATCTTTCTAAAATGAGATCTTAATCATATGATGTCAAAGAAGAGAGGGGGAAGAAGAGAGAGTGGTGGGCGGCAGCTAGTAGAACGGAAGCGGAACAAAAGCGGTGGCGGCAGGGAGATGAAACAGAAGCAGATTCAGTGTTTCCTCACCAATGATTCTTGATGCACCAGCCAATCTGGCCACTTCTACAGCCTGAAAGCAAATCACAAACAAATCAAACTCTCTCCATTTTCTCTCTCGAAACAAGAATAGAATGGGTACTAGGAGAAGACATACAATAAGGCCGACTGCTCCAAGCCCGAAAACAGCAACCGATGAACCCTTAAACGGCTTAGCCACATTCAAAGTAGCACCAAGTCCTGCAACACAAGCAAGCATCCATGATCCAAAATATACATCAAGAAAGGGAAATATGTTGATTGAATGAATCAATACCTGTGGAAATCCCACAACTGAGAACACAGACTTTATTAAGAGAAGCAAGAGGATTGATCTTGGCCACACAACCAGCATGAACCGCAATGTACTCACTGAATGTGAAAGTGCCAAGAAAATGGTAAATAGGGTTTCCATTGATTGAAAATGGTACTCACTGAAAAGAATCCCAGCACTTTACCTCCCACGTTTTTTCTTCGAGCTTCTTCATGGTGCATGATACCAGCCGATTTCCTTTTTTTCTGCCGATTCCCAACGGCAGAGGCTGTGGCGGTTTCGTCGCTTAGAGAGGGAGAGGGAGGGAGAGAGAGGAAGATGAGGCGGCAGCGAGTCTGCGGCGAGGTTGAGGAGGTGGCGGCGGTTTTCCCTCATTTAGAGGGAGGGAGGGAGAGAGAGAGAGGGGGGAGGATGAGGAGGAGGGAGAAAAGAAATACATTTAGGGTTTGTGTTTCCAATTTATATTAAGGACATAACGGGAATTGATGTGGTAAAATTTAACGCCAACTGTTAGGTGTTGTGGGGCGTGTGTCGATTTTTCAGTATCCCACGTATTTAGTATGCAATTTCCATCTTATAGGGGGGTCCGATGTTAATTTTCCAAAACACAATGGGGTTTCGCGCAATAAACTCCACCCCTATGTATGAAAATGTTTTCAGTTAAAAGTATTCAGACGTGGTGTGCGAGCGGTGAATGTCGGTAGCAAATTATCAAGGTCGCATAAGATTTTAATAAAGAGTTCTATTTTATAAATTTCAAACACGTGTATTTATGTAAATATTTATTTCCATCACTTTTTGATGAATTTAAAAATGTGTTTGTAAAGAAAGAAATTTCAAGAAAATCTTTTCCATTGCATCTTTCCAAAATTCATATTTCATAACATTGTTTTATGGAATAATATTTCACAGTTATTCTTGAATTTACTTATCTTTATTTTTATTGAAAGAGTCAATTTCTATTATAAGTAGAGCCAAAACAGTATTTAAAACGGGGCGTTACAATTTTAGCCCCTTAAAAATTTGGAATTCAGAATGTATGTTGTATAAGAATATATATGACTGTCACCAATGATTTAATTAATTAATTTAACACCTAGTCATATATATATAATGCTATATATATAGTCGAGTCGAACTAAAATTTAAATGTATTAATTTAGACAAAATATTAGGTGAAATTCAAATTAAAGCATGGAAGCTTGGAGCCCCCAAACTCAAAATATTGAGTGCTATAATAAAGTTACAAACTTATTATTAATAATCTTAAAGTGTGCAATCAATGTTGCAGGTAACCCTAATGGTAATTGAGCTGCCAACTATCTTCACCCATTCATATTTAATTCCCTTTTTCAAAGGTGTTTTTGGTGTAAATATATTAGATGAAATGTTATATAGATTATGTAGTTAGAAAAAATAAAACATAAAGAATATAGAAACACCACACATCATCTAATCCATTATAATTCCGTACGAGTAATATAACAAATACAGTATCAATTGTTCGTACATAAAATAGTTTATAAGTACTTCAAAATGCTTTTTTTTTTAAACACACTCTTAATATTAGTGAAATTAACTATTTATATTTACCATCTCTTAACAACAACATTAAATAAGGGTATATAGTAAAGTCTAAAGATTTCCAAGTACATTAAATATGTTTATTTGAAATATATTCCGTTTTATCTCATTTAAGAGTCCTTTTAAAAGTTCAATTCTGTTTCCAACTATTAACTTAAGTCTGATTTTTCTAACATTACCTCCAATCAATATCTTAAAAAGGATTTTTTATTTTTATTTTCAACTACTTATTGTATCTAATTAATTAATTGCTAAGGTATTTATTGCCATCATAAAATTCTATAATAGTTATTTTTATTTATCTGACATTCTAAGACGACTTAAGGTTTTTCCCTCCTTTTTTCAGTATTTTCTTAACACGTTATTCTATAAGTTTTTGTCATTTAGAAAAATCAAATAAAAACTAAACGATACTGCAAGGAATAACAAGTAAAATTAACCATGACTAAAATCTAGAAGATATTTCATTAAATAATTTTTGAAAAATAGTCCCCTTTAACTAACTGACAAAACTACCCTCAGCCTCTCGCACTCAAAAGCTGTAAACTGGCAGGACATCATTGGCATCCATTCCTCTAAAATTCCAAACCGTAACTACCAACTCCACTCGCCTCCGCCACGCGCCGCCTATACTCCCGCCCACATTACTCCCACAGACGCCTACCACACTTTAATTCATAATCCGGTTCACGGAATCACACACATTGCGAATAAATGCCTAATAAACGAACCACAATTACAGTCCATCATATGGTGCAGCCGCAGAAGACAAAGAAGAAGCAGAGGAAGGAAACGAGCGCGACCGATTCCACGGCGGAGACGACGGACCACACGACGTCGTCAATGTCGGGAAGCCGCAGGCTCTCGAGGCTGCCACTCCACCTCGGCGGCGACAAGTATGAGGCGAAGAACCTCGGCCACCGCAAAAAAGACGTCGGCAGAGGTATGCCGGAGTCGATCCACCGGAAACCTGAGGTCCACCGCGACATATTGAAACCCTGCTTTTCAACTGTCTTCTACAAGAGAGAGAGAGAGAGAGAGAGAGAGAGAGACTGAGTGAGAGATCCAGGGAACATCGTTATAAAGGTGATGGTGGATTAATCTGGACCGTTGGATTTTAGAGTGATGACAGTATTCAAATATTTTGTTTTTTTCCTTTTTAAATCAAAACAATGGAAAAGGTGGGGCAGGTTGAAAAGTTCCGGAAAATTGAATACTACATGTTTCATTTTCAATTAATGTGAAATACAAAGTTACAACTTACTAACAATATTATTAAAGTGAGAATAGTAAAATTTTCACATATTCTTACATTTCAAAAAATTTAAAAAAAGAGATGCTATATTTGAGTAGAGTTAGTCTCTTGTGCAACTGGTGTACATATAATTCGGATTGGGTCCGGGTCGACCCAAATCCGCGCATTTTATTTATTTTTTTGAACTTTATGTTTTCGTTTCAGGTTGTTACCTTTATGTTATATGTATGTGACCTTTATATTATATAAGTGTGACCTTTATATATAGATGTAATGACCTTTATATACTCTAACTTAGAAAAAAATGAAGAATTTTAGCAAAATTTGTACATATGTACGTTTATGTAATATTAGTTGCACATATATACATTCTTAAAATGCACTGAATTTTGAAAATTTCAATTTTTTTTCAAAGTTATGGATTATAAAAGTCATAATATCTGTACATAAATGTCACAAGAATTGTACATAAAGGTTACAACAATACAACATAAAGGTCTTAATCTGAAGCGAAAAAACCTGAAAATCTTCATTTTTTTCTAAGTTACTGAACAAAAAGGTCATAACATTTATATATAATGGTTACACTTATATAACTTAAATGTCACATCCTTACAACATAAAGGTAACAGTCTGAAGCGAAAAAAAAAAGAAAAAAAAAAAGGAAAATCCAGGTGCGCGGATCTGGGTCGGGTCGCCCCAGTTGCACCAATCCAGATCCGTGCACCTGGTGGACAGCAGCATTTGTCCATTTGAGTAACCAAACGTATCATTTTTATATATTTTCTTTCATTTGCTTTGTTATGTACACTTTATTATTTTTATTGTTTTATATACCAAAAAATGTAATTATGCCTTCATTTATAAAAAGCCAAACAATTGCGTATATAGATGAAATTATCATTATAGAAAAAACAATAATTTCTTATGGAGCATAGACAAAGAGTCAGATTTGCGTTCAATAAACATTTTGTTTAAAAATTAGTGAATTTGTGGTACTTAAGAATTCGGAAAGTAAAAAAAAGTAAAGAGTAGTTACATATAACACTAAAACTTATGCGATATAATATTATGGATAATTTATATTTAAATAGTAAATGTGGATTATACTGATCTTTGTTACATAATATGATCCGTAAAATTGTTTCACATAAGATTTTTTTTTTTAAAAAATAACATAATAGAGGAAATATATTTGAATTTTTCAATCTCAAAATTTTATGATTGATATAAACATTTACAAAGAAAAAGTGCATTAGTCATAATTCAGTCTTTTATTACTTTACACCTAAAGCATCAAAATCATGGTTTTGAAAACCATTACAACAACCTTAATTTTATACTGCTACTCCACATGTAGCGTTCTACTTCTCCCCAAATGGCAGCAAAATCATCACCACAAATTTCCACAATTGATTAGGAATCAATTGTAAAAAATAAAATAAAATCAGTAGTCCCATTTCCTTATATTTTGTCTTATTTTAGTGAGTACGAGTGTGACACCTTTGACTTTAGCTCACATAGTTTGAATTTTAGGAGTTATTTGGTTATTTAAAATTTCCCACAAAATTCCATTTGATTTCAAATTCTGGAGGCTAAATCGACAAACCAAAATGTGATTCCATATAGTTTGATTAATTTTCCACAGCACAATATCGATGTCGTAGTTTCAAATTTCAAAGATTTAGTATTATAATATCAATCAAAATAAAATCGTAATCTCATTAGTCCTCCTAGTCTTTTATTAATCATTAAATTTCCAAATAAATTTTCAAACACATGTTTTTTTCACTCCTAGTCGTGAATTCTTCTGCACAACCTTACAACCAACTTCAACCACTTTAGTTATTAGTGTTGTCTTCCCTTTTCAGATCTATCTCTTTCTTTCATATTTTTGGCCCCCTCATCTATTATGTACAATTTTTTGGTGGGATGGTTACAATGTATACCACATATGTAGCATAACATTCTAGATCGATATCATTTGTCTTTCAGAAATGGCCCAACCTACCAAAATGACACAAGAACATGAAAGTTAATTTCATAATCAAGTCCTTTATCATGCTGAGCTTTCTCAATAATACCTCCAAAGTCTGTCATATGATAGACAAAGCTAGAAGAAATCGAGAGACGATATCGTTATATAAATCAATACACATTGTGTGTATAAACATACTTATTCAGAGAACACAAGCAGTATATATATGGACAGTAAGCTCGTAGCGACACGTAAGATGCTATATTCAGATTTGAAGACGATTAGCTATTGTGAGGTATTGATCGACTTGGCATCACACTCGTGTACCCAAGAGTCCTGAAGATTTGAATAAGGCAACACCAATTAGCGACACAACAAAGTACAAGATCATAAGAAAAGATAAAACATGGTTTTCCACAAGTATAAGCCACTTATTTCCCCTGATCACAATCAGTTGGTATCAATATTCGGTCATAATTCAACATGCAAGCGAATGGATTGGATGTTAACAACTGAAAAGGATACTGAAATGATAGTACCTTGAAAGATGATGACCAAAAAGAAGGTTATGGTAACGAGAAAGGCCAAAAGATTACTTTTCATCGAAGTTGGCTTCTGCCTCTTCAGTTTATTGAAGGCCCTAATTCTTCCCATCTTTCTACGTTTCAAATTGAGCTCGGAGATCTCCTTAACCAACTTCATATCATAAGGGCCTAACGACGGACCTTTTGGAGGCCGGTGTGGCCTCGGAGGTCTTGCAGCACTGTGCTTCTTCACCTTTTTCTTATCAGCATAATTTTCTATCCCTTCTCTAAGCTTCATAAACTGCATTTCCCTGTTCTTGTAATAAACCTCATCAAAATTTGGATATGGAGAAGGGTCTCCAGCATCCGTGGATCCATTCGATGAATCAGATGAACTCATAAACTTGCTACTTATGTTTGAATTCTCATCACTCAAAGCTTGCCCTTTTCTTGCATCATTATCACTCGTTGTTCCACCACTCTCCAAATCAATGTCCGAATCTAACTCCATCCTACTTGAACCTACTTGATCCATGTTCGTAAACCTCTTTACACACAAGATGAATGATCTCGAAATTAATAAGTTACTCTGCAATTTTCACATTTTTCTGCAGATTAGCATACTCAATCAAACAATGCACCCATCGAATTACCCTTCACATAAAAACCTAGTTAACTAATTCCCAAATTATGGAATGCTAACTCACAATTACGCAAGATATAGACCGGAAAACAGGAAATCGAGAAAGCTATTTGATAATTTGATCAGAAATTCTGGGCAAACAGAGCGAAAGATAAATCAATCAATTACAAGGACAAAATTGAGAAGACGAACCTGCGATTGAGTTTTCCAATTAAGATGAATGTACATGCACGACCATTGATGCGATGCGATGATAAAAAGGTGGAGAATTTAGGCATGCAGAAATTAAGGTGGAGCCAAATCATGGAGTTTCCATTGTTGGATCTGGTTCGAAGAGTTTCTCATGAACATTGTACTCTTATGTTTCTCTATTTGGTTGGGCCTAGAAAATTTCTTTGTTAGATTTTTTCAGGATCCATCAATTATGAAGCCCATTTATCTTAACTGTTCATTTCTGTTGGGCCATCATAACTCTTCATTTTTGGATTCAACTTCAATTAAATGAACTTTTGAGTCCTAAAACTTATCGACCCTTATTTTTAGATAATCTTTTTTGGAATGTCACATCTCTCACTACATTTTACAAAAATATGACATCCAATTTATATCAGTTTTCAATATAGTTATAAAATTTATTATAACACTTATTATTATTATTATAAAGAAGAAGAAAAACATGAACATACTAATCAAGTGAGTGAGTATTTATGTGCAACAAATACACTAAATTTATCTATTTAATGAAATATAGATTAAGAATTCATTAGTCGTTTCCATTTTCATTAAATGGAACGCGACAAAAACCATGGTCAAAATTAAGTTGGTCAAAGCCAACTTAAAAAAATAGAAGAAATTCCAACATGCCTACATGTGTTACATATCTTGATATATACAGAATATATCTAAAACTCACTATATAGATATAGATATACTCAAATATACATATGTGTTATGGTAATTATAAAAGTTAATATATTACCTTTCAAATCCCTCTATTTTATTTTATTTTAAAAACAAAAAACATGTTTCATCTAGTATTTAAATAATAAATTTTACCTTATATGATCTACAATGTGATTTTGCAATAGAATGAAGAGTGTTAATAAATTAAATGGAAAGAGATAGTTTTAATGTTTGACAAATATATAGCATTGAATAATGGTGGAGCTGCTTTAGAAACGTGTGAAAAGGACACACATATTTGGATTATACTACATATATAAGAGTTTAGGCAAGAAACCTGGCAAAGAAGGTCCACACCTTATATGTATCCCACCTCATGGATGAGAGAGAGGGAGAGGATGAGAGAGATAGGTACACGAGTGTTTTGTATTCTTGTGTTGGTGGGCTAATGGTAATGGCTAATGCCAAAACTGTATTCATAAAATTAAAAAGAAGAAGAAAGCTATCATCTATCTTAATTGAAGTTCACATGGATGCATGTGGGATTGTTGGAATAGTCTCATGTTTCTAGATGACCAAAAGGGTGACAATACTCATCTTTTCTGCATAACAAAACAAAAGTTTTGTTAGTGGCTATCACTTCTCCCCCCCCCTCTAGGATCTCTCTCTCTCTCTCTCTCTCTCTCTCGGTATTGCTAAGTTACACATGATTGCTTTGGTGGCTGCACCACAACCAAATGAATGTTTTGATATTGTGTGGAGAGAAGAGTGTTATAGGGAAAAGAAAACTATGTTGAAGAGGAAAAATAGTTATTAGATTTTTTGGTTTTTATTTATTTATTCTATTTTTAAAGATGTAATTTTAAAAACTTTTTTTCTTTTTAGTTCTCTTAATCTCTGCTGTAGTAGTTCAAACCTATACATTGGCCTTTTTTTTTTATCAACATGTTCTGTATTTGAAATTTGAACACTATTAAAAGTTAAAGACTTATAATATCATTATATTTATCTGCTCTTATCTAAAAATCTTTTTTAACTAAAAGCGTTATTTAAAATAATACTATGCCATAATTTTTCTTCTTCAACTAGTGAATCAATACTCTTTTTACTTGTCAATGAGTTTCTATAATTGTTTTAAGAATTTAATTATTTATCTTAAATTATACCGTTTGAATGTGAAGCAAACAAAAAACAAGGCACTTGACATGTAATGCATGCCTTGATTACATTGTGAAGATTATTGAATGAGAAAAGGCGAATATCAATCAATTTTGATCACAATTTGATCTTTTGTTACATTAATTAATCTTATATTCTTTAATGCATCCATCCCTTTCCAAACTAATTTTACAACACTTATATGTCACACATGAATGCACCTATTTCCAAAATTTAAATTAAAGAGACTATATATTTCAAATCTACCCAAAATTCTAACATGCATGCATATATACATCAAATAAAAGGGATCGAGAAGAAGATTAGATTATATATGCATGGGTTCACTAAAAAGAGATGTGAGTGTGTTTAAATTTGTTAAAATTGTAGTAGCAAATTAAGCTACCGACTAGTATATTAAAGATGGGGAAAAATATTACAATAAAAATAGGAAGCAATGAAAAGAACGTGGTAAAAATAGTGTGCACGTGTTACCTCGTAGACCAAGAAAAAGGGGCCCTTTATGTCTGTGGATATATTGTAATATTTTGGAGGAATGTTGGGCTTTATTTCATGTGACAAAATCTTATTCTTGGTTGCTCTCATTTTCTGTCCTTTTCTACATTTTCCTATTCACTCCCAATTTAATACCTACAAGCCTTATATCTACATATATCCATTCTATTTATTTGATTCAAGATTGGGTTTCTACATAATTTCTTGATTGCTAATAGGAGATGAGATAAGATAAATTAATTCACATGACAAATTACTGAAAATTGGGTATGGATGATTTAACACAAGTGAGGCCCAGATTTGTTTCCTTCAGAAAAATGGACTTTTAAAATAAAAACTATTGTAACAAGAAATAAATAACTTCAACGGAAATTGAAATATCTTCATAATCAGCTTTTTCAGCGGAGAAGATGGATGATATTTAAGAGAGAGAGAGAGAGAGAGAGGCCAGCGTTAATTAATTATTCGCGGTAAAAGTCTTATTTTGTCATTCCAGGTTTTTTTACCCATATATTTTAATACTTTATTATTCTCCATTGTTTTTTACCGTGTTACAGGTTGAAAATCAAAAATAAAATAAAGCATAAGAGTATAAGTTTTTAAAAAACGGTAAGAAATAAAAACCGTGGAGACAAGGAATGAAAATTAAAGTTCATGAGATACATATATAAAGTTCATAAGTTCAAGTGTGTATATATTTTGGCATTTAATTAATGCTACAATAATCAAAAGAAAAAACACTAGAGTATATTTCGGAGTAAAAATAAAAATAAAAGAGTAAGTCTCTTGTGAATCAGGTGCATGGATCTTAGATCCATGCACCCGGGTCGGATCCGGGTCGGGGGGACCGCACCCTCTTTTTTTTTTTTTTTTTTTCGCTCATGATTTTTGAAAAAAATCACATACCAATAGTATATGTTAGACATACCTTTACGTTATGTTAGACATACCTTTAAGCTATGTTAAACATACCAGTTATGCCCAGATTCCATGCCTTGTCTTTTTTTGGCTTGATTTTTGAATTTTGGCACATACCACTACGTTATGTTAAGCATACCTTTACGTTGTGTTAGACATACCTTTATGTATACTTAAACATACCTTTGTATATGTTAGACATACCTTTATATATAGTTAAGCATACCTTTATATATGTTAGACATACCTTTGTATATAGTTAGACCTACCTACACATGGTTGGTCTAACTATACACAAAGGTTGGTTTAACTATACACAAAGGTTGGTCTATTTGAGCGAATTCTGGATGAGCTTCAGGCCAAGTCTCCAGCGCGTGGGAGCGCGTGCATGCGCGTTTTAGGCGCGTTTTGCGCGCGTGAACGGGTCGGGTCAGGTGCATGGATCTTAACTCATAAAAGTTTTTGCCAAAATAAAATAGCACATGCAAATAATGTAGTTGGCACTTGGCAGACAATGTACTTTAATATTTTAATAGTATCTACCGATCTTTAAAATCTGTGACAAATTTACCTATCCAATAAATCATCTATGTCTATGTGTATAATTATTAACTATGTTATTTCATATAAAGAACATGGGTAACGTTGTAGAATTTAATGTGTGTTGAACTCTTTTTCCAAAATTAACAGTTATTTTCCAACAAAATTGGGCCCTTAGGATACATCGAATGGGCCCCTTAGTTACCAGATCTAAGTGAGTCTATTCAATTGATGGTAAAATGTGAAGTAACTTGTCATTTTTTTGACTTTTTTACGATTTCAATAAATTAAACCGTTCTTTAATTCTCGACATGTTCAAACGCGACTTTCGGCTTCATGTTAAATCGTTTGTTTTTCACGTGGGCTATGCATATATATTTCATATATTATCGGTAATTTCGAAAAAGAAATAGTGCCAGTGGGACCAAATATTATTTCAAGAAATTGAGTACTGTTTTCTTATGAACTTAATCAAATTAAATCACAAGTATTTCAGAGAATTATAATTATAACCATGGATGAAAAAATCACAAAATTTCGGCCGTATATCACCGAAATTTCGCTCAAATTCTATGTCCGATATAAAAACGGGGTGTTGGTTTTTTTCATCAAAATGTCGTCGATATATCGCCGATGGCGATATATCGGTCCGTTTCTGTTCGCGTTTCGGTTTCGGTGAGATGTAGGGAGAAAATGACGGGTTTCACCATTATATCGGTAAAATATCGGTGCATTCATGTGTCGGCAGAATTCATTCAAGTGCATTTTTTTTTCATCTATTTCATGAAATTTTCATATGATTTGAACTTCTTATTGGCCACAAAAAAAAAAAAAAATTGTCACTCTATAGAGGAGCATATGAATGACATGTTTATGATTACACCAAAAATTAGTCTAATATGGTGAGTTGGTATCAATATTGTTTAAATCAAGATGACATGTCAACTCATTCATTTGAACCTCATAGGAGTTCATGCTATTATTAGTTCATAAATAAACTTTGTACAAAATTTCTCATATTATCACTCTATATATTGTTTATCTCTCATTTTGTTGTAATTATATCTTTTTATTTGAAATCTTAACTTTAATTTATGTATGAATGTTAGTTATAACATTATGTAAATCACCACATATATTTTCTAATTTTTTACAATATTTTCGTGATTTTTTTAAAATTTACCGATATTTCCACCGAAACCGATATATGCACCGATATTTCCATAAATTTAAGATACCGATACATGCACCGAAACCGATATTTCGTCCTTGATTATAACTAGCTTTCAACGTCATAATTTAAAATCAGGTTTATGTTATGTTGGAAGTATCTGTGAAATAATTGTGCACCTTTGACGGTCACATAATATTGAAACCTATTCAAGTGGATAAAGGTATTTTTACCCATATGTATGGTTAAATGCATAATTTTATCCTAATTATTTTCATATTTAATTACCATAACCGAGTATTAATTAATACATATTTTAATTAATCCATTATCTTAATTTCAATTCTATAGTTTCATAGAGCATATATCTTATGTGAGACTGTTAGATGGATGAAATAGAATCATATATAAATTAGTCAACATAGATTAATATAGATCAATATCAGTCAACGCAGATTAAAGTGATCTGATCGAAAGTCTACAAAGTCAATTGCTAAATAAATTATTTTTACAAGTGTAACTATAAGTTTAATTTATATATATAGCTTAAAATATGACTTTTATAAAATAACAATGTGCTTGATATAATATTTGTAAGTGTTAGCAAAACAGAAGCTAATTCATTAAAAATATCTGTTTACACTCCAAGACAATTTGCTAAGATAAATGCAAATTAGGAGACTTAGTGTCCACACTCATAAATTTCATATCAAAAACTAATTTACATTTCTAATATTAATATGAAGTTGCAAAAAAAAAAAAAAAAGGTTTAATTAATACTATTTTATTAGCTCGTAGTTATTAAAAAACTTCAATACAATCTCAAATTGCACATAGTTATTTAATACAAATTTACAATTTTTTGACATTGGAAAGTGAAACTCATAGCCATAGACTAATATTTATACATGTATTACTAATATAATTTTGATTGTGTCGTCCAGTAGACTTGTGTCTGCTATCTGACATTAACTTATATTAACTAAAATTAATTGACTCACTTTATTATAACAAAGAGATTCATGAAATAGTCCGATATTAGTTTTTTTGATTTTTAGAATTCATGAGCATGTCATCTAGCAGTATATATAGAGACCAAAATCTTACATTAAAAAAAGAACATAAATTATTTGTGGATTGAGGAGAAAAAGAAGTACTAATATTAGAAATGAAAGAGGAGTGGCATAAACACATGATGATGGCACAATGAGATTGTCGAGTAAGGCTGACTCATCATTCATCATGCTCACATGAATGCATGTGCCCAAATAGGCCCTGCATGAATGCTATTACCACTATTTTCTTAACTCATTATATTCCTTTTTTTTAGACCAAAATTACAAGGAAGACAAAACATATATGAATAATAATTCTATATCCATCTACCTTCATTCTATATCTATGTATAATGTGGTCCTAATCGCTCTCACTCTCATCACCATCATCACTTGTCTTAGCTTCAATTCTCTCACTCCTTCGATTGCGACCACACACTTCATTCACATCTCCATCTATATTTTTTTATTATAGACTATGCCGACTGTCACTCTATCTGACTCCCACACGGATGACTATGTACCTCTGTCGGCATATCTCTTCCAGACATGTGTCGTATTGTATTGTGAACTAGACGTCACATACTAATTAGTCATGTCATTTGATATATATAGCATGCAGTGATTAATTTGAAATATATATATATATATATAGACCTAAAAATCGAGCACAATTTGACAACCCAAATAGACGTGACCTAATTCTGCTCATGTGGTCAGTAGTTGGCTAATTATGTGTATATATCAATCTACCTATAAGTTTAGTCGTTGCAACATAATCATATAGGGAGAATTAATTAATTATGTTGATGAGTATTACAATTACAACATAGCAACATGTATAATATAGACTACTGACAGACCTGGACAATTATATCCTCGTCTTATATCATTAGAAATAAAAAAATAAAAAAACTAAAAAAGTTTGTGACAACACAATACACCAAACTGTAAAACTATTAATTATTTATTTTGGGATCCATGTGTTTGCGAAACACTAGACTAAAAGTTAATGACCAACATGAGAGTAGGTAAAACAAGCTTGCTAATTACTTAAATCATATTTAAATTGAACAACAATTAAAGGGATTAGATCTAACTAATGCTAATCGAGGATTTGGGAATGTGCTGCTTTGTTTGGCACTTTTATTGCAAATCATGTCTCATCCTTTTAATATCTATCACAATATTATATGCATGTATGCATAATAATAAAGAGAGAAATATATACATGTAGATATGACTCAACTGGTAATACTTTTATTGAAAAATTATAAAGAAATTTACTATCTTGCCAAAAAAAGAAAAAGTGTTTACATTAAAGACACATCACTGACTATTTTGAGATTAAAGATAAGATGAGAGATTTGTATTTTTGATATTAAAAGTGAAATTAAACATATTTAGTAGAAGAAGAAATAGGGAAAGGAAAAAAAGAGAATAAAGTAGAAAAGGGTATGAATGTAGAAGAGGGCATCTCACATGTGCCATATGATATGTGGGTGGGGCTGCCTCACATGACACACAGGCCAATATTGTTGCAATTTTTGGCTTTTCTTTTCCCCGATTTTGCCTACTTTTTTTTTACCTATCTCGCCTTTTCCCTTTTTTCTTCCACCTTTTTTTTTTTAATATTATTTTTCTACATGCATGCATTATAATTATATATATATATATATATATATATATATTGCTCTCCTTCTTCTTTTTTTCTTCTATGTTGCTATAAACATATATGCTAGCTTTATGTGGTATGTTTAATCCAACTTTGTTTTAAACATATGATGTTTTAAGATGGTAGCTCACACAATTATGTGCAAGACATGCTCATGCGACAATGAAGACACATGTGTCCATGAATGCCAATAAATGATACGTAGAATGACATTGCCTTTTGATCGACTAACATTGGTTGCATTCCTGGAGTTGTTAACCAAGTAGTTATAATTTATAATCAATTAACTAGTAGTATAAGTTGAAGTGGTATTAAGGTGAAGTACACCTAATAAAGCCTAGATTAAGGTAATAAAAAACATTAGTTAAGTAGTGGGAATCATGTGAAATGGCTTTAAAAACCAATGTATTAGTTGGCATGTTTGAAGTCATGAATTGATTAAAAGAAATAAAAGTCAAAGAAAGGGAAATGGAAAGTAAGAAGAATCAAAAAATGAAAAAGAAAAGAAGAGAGATAGCAGCGGGTATGCTAATGCCGGCAAATTTACATACAATCAAATACATGAATATATCATTATTAACAGTAGCCTTTTAATTCAAAAAATTTAACCCTAAAAATAATTTAAGACATAATAAACACCTAATACTGGTCGGAATCGGCGAGAGAGGTGCTGCCGCCGCCGACAGGGGGGGCAGCGGCGGCGCCCCCATTTAGTAGGCCCGTGAGGAAAGTCATAGCTTTGACTTGCATTTCCAAAGCCGCAATATAATCGGTTGTTTCTTCTAGAAGGTTAGGCAGCGAGACTTTCCGGCAACCGGGGACCAACCGACTCAGAACCTTGACTTTCCTCTGCAACGGCGGCAGTTTATTCTGAGGCGCCGCTTTTTGCGACCGGGAACCGCCGACTGGCCCGTTTAGCAACCTTTTTGTGCCTCTTGTTGACGTGAGCGAGGCGGAGGCTAAGCCGGTTGGTAAGGATGGCTCTACTCCACCGGGTTCTGCCTTTGGCGGAGGAAGCCAGAACCCGGTCGGCGGCGTCGCGGACGGCGCGGCAGCCGGCGTCGGGGGATTCAGGGCGGCGGAGATGGCGGAGCGCGTCGACGAGCTTGGATGAATAGATTTGCTGCTCGAGGTCGGTTCGCCATCTGGGGCGGGGCGTCTGGAGGGGGAGCCGGGCCGGGCTGGGCGGCTCGATTTTCCTTCGCTTGCGCGAGGGGTTTGAAAGGGCGTCGGGATTGGAGGGCGACGGCGATTCCGGCATAACTGATCGGAGCGGGGTTGAAAAGTCAACTGCAGACGAGAACTGGGGGATTAAAGTCGGAAGGGAGAATACATGAAATCACGAAAGGATTGTGATGATGAAAACATAAACAGAGATATTCATTAAAAAGGCACAAAATACGATACCTGATTGATGCCCTCCGAGATGTAAAAACAAGCAGTCCAGGGATGAGAGAGAGAGAGAGAGAGAGCAGGGATTGGGTGAGTTGGAGAAGAAGGGATAGAGGGGTTAATTGGGATAATATTTATTATTTAAGTGAAGAAATTGAAATGGGAAAAAGAGGAGTAGTGGAGCACTAGATGAGGGAGAGAGAGGAGGGAAACGACAAGACACGCGTCATTTGTCTATTCAGCAATTAATAGCGCTGCCACATTACTCTTTTCCCCCTCTTCTCCTCTCCTTTTCATGTGCTATGCCTCTCTCTCTACTCCTTTTTTCTATTTATTTTTTTACCATTCTTCTATTTATTCCTACTTTTATTATTTTCAGAATATTCACCCCCTTCTCATTTGGAAAAAAAGTCCTCCATTAAGAGATTGTCTCTATCTCCAGGTTCTATATATAATTCATCACTATATGCTACGTTGTTGAGATTCAAAATTATATTTAGTAATCATAATTCACCTTTTATTAATTAATATTATATTTTGTAATTTCACCACATTCTCATTGTCACCTCATTTATCATGCAATGAGTAAATAACCTATTTTAAAGATGAGAAAATTAATACACATGTGATTAGATTTTGGAAGTTTTCGATTAATCATAAGTAGTTGAGATGAAAGGTTGGGAGAGAGTTGTTGATGACATGTTTGTTGTTTTAAATCTACGTCAACTTCATCTCTCTCTCTCTCTCTCTCTCTCTCTCTCTCTATTTTGGTGTAATCCCACCATTTCAAGACTTCCTCATTTACAATGTGCACTAATCAAAGTACTCATTAATCATTCTTTCAATTATTAATGCTCTTTGTTTTCACATCAATTGCCAATTAACTAGCAAATCGTAGTACTAAAGTATGGAATATCAATCATTATTTTTCTTCCTTAAGTTTTGATTACTTTTTTTAAGAAACTATTCTCTACGACAAATTAAAATTTAACCTTTTGATAAAAAGATTAATCTCAACTAGTAGAAAAATCTAATAGAATAAAACAAACAACAACTATAGTTCCTATGCATTATTAGCATACATACATGATTTAAATTATAAAAAGCATATGACCCATAAAAGAAGTGAGAAAAGAAAAAAAAAAATGAAAACAAATCAAATAAAAACAAGTTAAAGCAAATAGGACATGAACGTGACATCTTGTCGTGTCTTGGAAGGACAAATATCCAAATGAATATTAATCATCAATATAATTAAGGGTAGTTCTATAGTACACCAGGTGTATTAATACACCTGACTCTCAACTCATTTTCAACCATCAGATTTGAGATCATTAAAGTCAAAGTCAACTATGATCTCAGATCTAATGGCTGAAAATGATGGAGAGTCTGGTGTATTAATACACCCGGTGTACTACAGAAGGACCCTATAATTAAATAAGCAATAATAATCTTAATAAGAAATTGTTCAAGTTGATGAAAAAAAAAAATATAGATAGGAAATAAATAGGAAGGATAAGAAAAGGTTGGGTTAAGGAGATGAGTTATTGGGTCATGAGCAATGATTAGTGGGTTGTAAGTGTTGGAAAGAAATGGAAAGCATGTGCCACTTTTTTTCACTTCTGCCCTTTTCCTATTTATATTTATTTATATATTATTATCATTATTCCTTCTTCTAAATTTTAATAAACATTTTTGGACATATATGTATGCATAAACTTTGTGAATTAGTCGTGGAGAACTACAATCCGTATATATTAATATGTCTATTTTGCTTTTCATTCATCTTTTGTTTTCTAATGAAATTAATTTGTCTCTCCATTCGTCTCTTTAGCTAGTTAGATGGGATCAGTTAGTGAAACCCTAATGTCTCTATAATTCAAGAAAATGACAGACTATTAATTATATAGTGGAATAATTAGGACTACGTACTATGTTTCAATTAAAGAAAATTGGTTGTGCTTCAATTCAAATTATGACTATGTTATTGGAACAAAATGAATTTACTAAGGGCATATCCAACAACAATTTAAGTTCATATAATTTGTAAATTTTGTTTCTCCAGCAGTGATGTAAATCTTCATGGTAAATTAATAACTGCTCATTCTGCTTTGGATTTACCAGGGTCAACTACATTACATTTTTCCTTTTTCTTTTTCTTATTTTATTTTAATTTATATTCTTTTTTATTATCTTTTTCTTTTCATTCATTTTTTTTTATTTTAATTGAAAGCTAGCGTGTCTTCGATGCTACAGCCTTCAGATTTCAAGGTGAATCATTTCATCCATTTATTTCATTTTAACATAAAAATATGTATGTATATGTATACATAGAGTACATATACACACATGATGTCAAATATATAAATAAAATATAAAATAAAGTAGCAATACAAAGCAGAACAGCAAAATTGGTATAACAAAAAAAAATGAATTAATTAATTTTGTGTAAGTGCACCTAATCCATGTGCCTACTCCATATGATCAGGAAAGTCATGAAGGGGCCTAAAAATTTTGCACAGCACCAAATGATTAGTTACACACACATATATATATATATATATATTATATGCTAAAAGTGCCCACGGTAAGTAGCTTTAATATGTCTACCGACCGTCGTTGACGTATAATGATCTCACCCCTCATTATATAGAAACTGAAATTAATATTTGATATGTCAGTGTTGAACACATATTAATAGTGTTATGCTTCTTAGACTTCGTACACATACTTGTAATAGTTTCCAATGACAGTTATCATGGTGTTTCTAGAACACATTTGTTTATGTGCTAATTAATTACACAAACTATGAGTATTCGAATATATAAAATCTAAAAACTGGGCAAGAGAGTGGAAGATTGAATTCCTTAAATGACATTGGTGATAATTAATGATAAATTAATGAGGTAGAACATGCTTATCCAATCTAACAACTCTTGTCCAAAACCTAATTTTTGATGAGGTTGAATTAGACAGGCAAACTGTCACTTTGTCTCATTTCTGACATACAGTTGCTTAATACCCCCCCCCCCCCCCCCCCTCCTCTCTTTCTTCAGACCGGAACTTCTATATCAAAATTTGTTAAATTAATTTTTAAAATAAAACAATTATGAATTCTGGATTTTTTCAATATCAAAATTAGATATTCTCTTTTTTCTTGTGAAGCCATTTCACGTTATACAATCTACTCTACTAGTTAGAGGAACAAATAGCCTATTATAATTTGGAATTTTCTGCTTAGAATGTTGTGCTCAACCTTTTTAATTAATCACACCTTTTATTTTTGCCTCAAAGGTTCTAAAAATTTGAGCACCATATTCTTAAACTGGTAATTTAGAATTTTTACAATTAATTAAATATGTTTTTTTTCCATATATTTATGAATACATGAATATATTGAGTTCTATACGTGAACAGATCCAACCCAATAAGACATCAAGTCAAATATCTTTTATTCGAGAATATTTAAATTGCTAGTAATGATAGAAAATTCTATTAAAAAGAAATGAAATAAATTGATCTTGTAAATAATTCAAATAAACAAGGTTTGATTTTTGGTCATTGAAATTTTCATTTGAATTTATGATTCTGAAATTTGTGGTGTCAGCTGGTGTTGATGAACAAATTACATTTGGATAGTCCTATTTTCATACCCAGAGATTTTTTAAAATTAATTAAATATGTTTCATTTTCTAAATAGTAATTAACTTTACTTATAATTATTTGCATCGTAACCGAGCTGTAATTCTGTATACTTAATCATTATTAGTTCGTTACTTAATTAGAAATGAATTAGAATATGGCAAGAATCATTAGTACAGTACATATGAACCACTGCTATGTCATTGCAAGCCTAGTCCAGCAGTTGTTACAATACTTTTGTTTTGTAAAAACTAGAATTGTAAATGAATCGAATCGATCCAAACAGACAACAATTCTAAATGTTTTCGAGTTTCATGAATGATGTATGATATAATTAATTAGGTCGAGCTCGAACGGGTTTTAATCCAACAGAAAATGAGTTGAACTCTAGATAACAAACAATCTCGATTCGAGTATCGGAATCTGAATTCTAAAACCAGATGAACCACACTGCCAAACCAGTTGAGGCCAATTCTAAGACTCCTAAGATGTTACCCTGCGGTGATATCAAACTACATAAACTGCATATATACTTCACCATTTTTCTTACTTAAACTGATTTGCAACTACCAGAAATCCTTGCAAGAACATCTTCCGTTTTTAAAATGATGATAACGAACACGATCTCGTACAATAATTTCCCTCTCATATACTTGAGAAATGATCTTTGTTGCAGAGTGACAATCCTCACACACCCTCAAATTCTTCACAACTCGGATCGTTTCTCCTCGTTCCGTGTTCAGAATTCCAAAGGCTATAGCAAGCTTTTCGCTATGGTACTTAAGGGATGTCTCCTTCTCTTCCTCACTGATATCGAACAACACTTGTGAGGTATCGGGTTGATGCCCTTTAGACTCTATCACCTTAACCATCTCTTCCACCATCAGACGAATATCATTGGTCTGAGGGTGAGAAGAATCCCCAACTTTGAATTCGTGAACAACGCCTTTTAGATCGATCATGCTTTTCCCAGTTATGGTCTTCACCCCTCTTTCTTTCATCAATATCCTCACCCTCTCTGCCTTGTCCCATTTCCCTGCCTTTGCATAGA
The DNA here is from genome assembly GCA_005771605.1 of Scutellaria baicalensis. Taxonomy (NCBI): domain Eukaryota; kingdom Viridiplantae; phylum Streptophyta; class Magnoliopsida; order Lamiales; family Lamiaceae; genus Scutellaria; species Scutellaria baicalensis. The sequence continues at coordinate 27,315,353 of CM016726.1, forward strand.
TGTTCGATAGCAATGTGTATCGACCACTGTTTTGTGGCTCCAAATCGAGCAGGATTTCCCCGATCATCTCACCCAGTTCCACGTTGCCATGGACTCTACAGGCACCTAGCAGTGCACCCCAAACAGCACTATTGGGCTTCATCGGCATTGTACTTATCAGATTCTCTGCTTCACTTAAGTACCCTGCTTTTCCAAGCAGGTTAACAACACAGCCATAGTGCTCGACTTTTGGTACCACGTTATACGTTTGTTTCATTGTGACAAAATACTTTAGCCCTTGGTGAACTAATCCAGCATGAGCACAAGCATTGATAAGTGCTATGAATGTGACTTCATTAGGGTTCACATTCACCCTCTCCATCTTCAAGAACAGCTCTACTGCATCCTCTGCTCGGCCATGCATTGCAAGCCCACCAATCATCGCGTTCCAACAGTACACTTGCTTCTCTCTCGTCTTCTCAAATACGTCCCATGCCAAGTCCAGACGCCCGCATTTTGCATACATATCGACCAATGAAGTTCCCAAGATTGCATCCAACATCATTCTGTTTCTCCGAATATAAGTATGGATCCATTTCCCTTGATCAAGAGCCCCAAGACTAGCACAAGCAGACAATGCACTTGAAAGAAAGAATTTACTGATCTTGATTTCCTCTCTTTGGATTTGGTTGAACACTTCCAATGCTTCCTTGAAGCATCCACCTTTGTTGTAACCATCAATCATCGCACTCCATGAGACCTCATCTTTTTCAGGCATTTTCTGGAAGTAATTCTCGGCCTCATATATCATCTCATTGCTACAAAGGCCACTGATCATTGTATTCCAAGAACCAATATTCTTCTCTTCCATGGTCTCAAACAACTCCATAGCTGCTTTCACATCTCCGGATTTCATGTATCCGTCTATCATAGCATTGCAGCAGATAACATCTGATCCCCCGATTGAATCAAGCATGTTCCTAGCTTCAACAAGGCATCCCATAGAGGCATACATTTGAATCCCAGCACTGACCACGTGTCCATCCGTGTTAAGCCCGTGTTTGACAACATGGCCATGGATTTGTACACCTTCTTCAATGGCTTGTTCGATGGTGCAAGCCTTGAATAGTTGAGGGTACGTGTAGTTATTCGGGCTGGAACCTGAAACCACCATTTTGTAGTACACTGAAATGGCCTCACTGTGCTTTTTGAGATTGAAACACCCTTTAATAATGCTGTTCCATACAAAAGCATTGGGTTCTGAGACTTGTTCAAGAATCTGTAATAAAGTGGATGAACTTCCCAACTGAGGATTAGAATAGCACTTCAACAAAGAACCTAGGACATGATGGTCTTGGAGATGACCTGTTTTGAGGATTAAAGCATGTGCTTGCTTCAGATTTTCCAAGGAATTGCTGCATTTTGTGTTCAGTAGATTTAAGATTGTTTTCTGGGAGCTGCTCAAATTCAGTGTCAAGTGTTGTAGTGATGATGAAGGAGGATTAGGCAACTCTGTTATGGTGGTTTGGTGTAATGCTCCCATATCAACTGTTTCGCATAACTTGTATTTTCAACCTTAAAAACAACAAAATAATCAAAGCAAGAAACTTATTATATGTTTTTAAGATTTACAAGGATAAGAGAAGAAGAAGTCATACCTGCTGCGACTGGTTTGTTAGGGCACGATTTCAGCTTCTCACCATTTTTGCTGTGTTTTTGGCTTAGGAACAAGATAACGTTCTTTTTTGCCACCTCACAAGTTTGATATGGTCCAACAGCAGGGATATTATTTGTTTTTTATTTATAGTATTTTCTAACAAGAAAATGGAAATCTGTGGTAAAGTTATTTTAAAGATTTGAGTTTTAGCAGCAACATTTTCACTGAGTTAAAAACTAAACATAGATGAATTTTTTCTTATGCCTATTATTACACCTGCAAATAGTTTCACTAGCAACAATATTCTACAAAGAGGGACAATACAAAATGGGCTCATGGGGTGAACATTATACCTAAAGAGCCATCCTCTTTATACAAAATGGACCGTACTAAATCTTCATATAAAGAAACTAATACATTACCAAAGCGTGTGGAACTATATGTACTTCGAATTCAGAAACGAAGACGTGCAAAACCTTTTCGAGGAAAGGCTCAAAATATAACAAGGGCAAGGCATCAGTCATTTAAGACGGTGTGTCTAGGGAGCTATTATCCAAATCAACTGTAAAGATGGTATCATTGGACTTAGCATTCTTCATCACCTCAATTGCCCTTTTCACCATTGATTCATCTGGCAAGTGGGAATTCTCAGAGTCATTTTCCAAAGTCACGTGATAAACGTCATCTTTTTCTGAAGATGTAGAGAAGTTTAGCATTCTTGGAGTGGTATTGCTTAGCAACTTTTCGCTCTTAGTATTCTGGTTGTCTTGTTGCTGCTTATAAGCAGCCATTTCTTCTGCAAATCTATCCCTATCCATTTTACTGGCCTCGATATATGGCTGCAAAAGAAAAACCGTAAAAGCAGATGAAAACAATTGCATTATGCACCACCATCAGTTACGATGTCTTAAACACCATCATTTTAGGTATGATGATTAAATGATGTCAAAACTTGGCATCAAAAAGTTCAATGCATGATCAGTGGAGCTCCGTATGCAGGGTAGATTAGTAACTTACCAGTTTATCTTTCTCGGGGAGAGACCTCCATGCTTTTGTAGCCATCGCCCGAAGATTTTGGCTATTCGAGTTCTCTCCATGAATCATCTTTAATTTATGAGTCTCCAATCTAAGGAAGATCTGATATCCAGTCCTTGGCTTCGTAGGAGCATAGGGATCCACTGCTGATTCTTTAATGTTTGTGTTGGACAATGTTATCATGTTCGTGTCTCTGTGTACTTCCTGGGGCACTGCATATCACATAGTTAAGATATATAACAAGGGAAGTAAACGTATCCAACTTACTTGACCTGGATCCTAAACCTTAATCAAAAACCTTTTCAGGCTGAATGGTTGGATAGCTATAAACTCAATGAAGTCCCATGTCCCTCATCAATAGCTATAAACATGTATGGAAAGATGAAAACTTTCTACCACTGAAATAACTAAAGACACTAAGAGGCTCTGAACATATGCTCGTGTAAAACAGAGGTGCTGATGGAATTATTTGACAATTAGACATGGTCACATGGGATTCAGATATCAGTTTTTAACCATTCATTGTCTTTGACTAAAATCTCAGTTGTATATCTGTTAGATGTCTAAACCGATACTTCAACATAATTTCAAAGCATCATTCTTTTTAAGAAAATATGCGGAGAACCTGTGGCCACTTGGCAAGTATCATCCCTGAGCTGCAATTTATCTGTTGGGCCATCTCTATTGCCACGATCGACTGCTAAAAAAGGAGATGACCTGTCACAATGCTTCCGCTTTCCTGTTGAACAGCCTGGACTCACTCCCATACCTGCCAAATATCATTCAGACTCACTCTTTGAAGATATAAGAAATTTGTTTATTTAGATATTTATAATACACTTACCATCACAAATAAGAAATGAAGGGAAGTAGAATGCCTTGGTAACCAAAAACCTTGGAAAAATGCTAATAGAAAAAACATTTAAGTTTCCCAACCTAGAGAACTTTTATCTGGCCATTTGTTTGCCTGATCAGGAATCTTGCGAGAGTACATTAGTTCATACTGGAGAATGAGCATCTCGTAAACATTTTGAAGCTGAGCTGCTGACATAAACACAGGGCTTTTCAAGTTCGATGCTGATGCAATGTCATCCCATTTTCCCATTTTAGTCACCTAGATAGTTGGCATGGATCCTTACAGAATTAGTAAAACGTAAGGTTAAAAAGGCTGCAATATTGACCAGAAAGCATGCTGCAGCAACCACAGGACTGTGAGTATGCCATACATGAATCTGATTACCTTAAGCAATTAACTAAGAGGCCCTTTAATAACGAAGAACTGTTCAGCTTATTATAGGAAAAAGAAGTAAACCAAAACAAGGCTCGGTGCCTGATTTAAAACCAATGAAAAGTTAGTCATACCTGGTAAAATCCTCCTCGTTTCATGACTTCCTTGTAGAAATGATGCAAATCCAACATTGCATCACGAAAATTAAAGCTGCCCATAGAAGATATAATCTATTAGATGTGAATACCCAAAGTAAGATTGGCAAGACACTTTTGAATTGCATGTGATCATTATTCACACAAGATTTGACCAAGCATGCAAACCAGAATACAGACTCAGAAGATAAATACACGGCTAACATGATTTCAAGAACAAGAAATTAAAAAGTTCACCATTCATTTATTCTCAAATCTCAAGCATATCTTTTATATTTTCCTGCAGTATCTTATTCTAATATTAGCTCTTCAATTCGAGTAAAGTAAAGCTCATTCAGATTGTAAAATCTTGGACATCTTGTCCTAAAATTTTATCAACAAATTCATCTCACACCTTCTCAAACATCTATGTACGTATACTTCAAAGAGCTTGCCAACTCACCCAAACCACGTCTTAATCAATCAACATCACATATACCCAACCATTTCAGACCAAAAAAGAAAAAAAAGAACAAGAAGAAAAAAATTACAGGAAATTAAACCCATCAGTTTTAATTTGAGTAAAATACTCCTAAATGACATTGATCCTTTACAGATCCTATGCATGCAGATATGGATTGAATGCATGTAAGATTGAAGAAAAATGTAGAGAGGATTAGTACTCACACTAAGCTGAAGCCAGATGACTCATTCAATTTCTGAACTTTTTCATAGAAAAGCTTTTCAGACGCCTTTTCTTGATCAGAAATCGCTGCTAACTCTGGGTTTTTCTTGCCGGAATAATCGCCGGCGCCGCCGCCCTTCTTCCCCATTTTCACCGGAAATCTTTTGTTTCTTGGTATGAAATTCGTGCAGTTTTGACCGCCCCACTAGACGTATTTACAGCTTCTGTAATTTAATCAAGAAATGGTGTTTAGATTGAAGCAACACAATATTAACACACGTTGTCCCCACCATAGTACATTATTTGTTAGTAATTAGAGTTTATTTCTATTTTATTTTTTCTGTTCTTGAATTATTTTATTTTATATATATAGTACTCCCTCCGTCCCTTGCTATTTTGCCTAGGTTGACCCGGCACGAAACCTAATAAAAAGTTGTTGACTTTTATTGGATGTATTATTTTAATGTTTTTGAGTGACAATTTTGTAATTTAAAGGTATAATTTGAGTGTAAATTTTGTAAAATGAAAAAAATGGAGGGGTAAGGGAATAAATTTTTGTTTGTCATTCTTGGGTTGACAAAATAAGATAGGACAAACAAAAACGGAAAGTAGATAAAATAGAGCGGGACGGAGGGAGTATTTATTTATTTTTGGATGGGGCTATCCACACTCATCATTTTCTTAACACACCCCAAATACTAAATAGACCCCATTAAAATAATTACTACTTAAAAGAGTTCTAAAGATACCCCAATAAATCCTAATTTTACCCTTTTATTAAAAAAAACAAAAAAACACTGAATATCCCACACCCACTAGCCAATTTCTCTCCATCTCCCTCTGCAGCTTTCTTCTTCCCCACTCGCCAATTTCTCTCTCCATCTTCCTCTCTGCAACCTTCTTTCTTCCCCATTCAATGGCGACTCCTTAACCCTCACCCTCCTACTTGATTGTGTTTTTTTTTTTTTTTAAGAATGGAGTTCTTGTAAAAATTTTGAAAAGATGGAACTGAAAACTCCATTCGATCCTGGTCCATCGAGTATGAAGACATATGTTCAGCCATTAAATATCAAACATAGAGAAGAAGGTTCGATTCAAATGCTTCGTTTTTCCTAATTGAACAATGGTTGTTATGATCGATCTCAATAGATCATACATTCGTGTAGAGTTCGATCCTAACAGATCGAACAAGTTTTCCAGCAGAGAAGTGAGAGGGGGAGGAAAGAGAGAAGATTACGAGAGAGGTGGAAGAACGAAAGAGAAAAAACGTGAAGGAAGAAGAAAGATTTTGGAGTTGTTTTTAGGGTTTTAGGTGGAGAAGATGAGTTGGGAAGAAGGAGAGATATATAAGGGTATTTTAGTATTTTTCATTATAATTAATTTCAATTTATTTTATGTTGGGGTGTATTTAGAAGGGTGTGGATAGTGCCACCCTTTATTTTTATAATTTCTTCATTTTCTGTATTTTCAGATTTTCGATTTCTTTTTACTATTTTTCTCTCGGTTTTGCATTTGAAGCTTTTCTGCAGATTATCTTAGCAATTTTAGGATTTTGAGCTTTATTTGAGATCTTATTACTTAATTCATCAATAGTGATTGCAAATTGAATGTTTTCGTAAACATTGAACAACCCATGCACTAGAACTCTAATATTTATTGGCAAAATCTCAGGTGAGACCGTCTCACATGCGACGAAATTTTAGATACATACTTATAGCAGAAAAAGACATACTTATGAGTGTAAAAGACATACTTCTAAAACTTATGTTTATACCTGTAAAAATATACTTATAAAAGACATATTTATAGGTGAAAAACACATACTTATATCTATAAAAGACATACTTGAATTCCGTTGCACGTGAGACGGTCTCACAAGAGACCAACTCATTTTTATTTACCGATGTCCAATATTATGGATAAAATATACGAATCAGTTAAAAATAGTGTTAATATCATTTTGCTATATGAACTATGACATGTTTTTTAATTGGTATCCAAACTTTATAAAAATCGAATCACAATTATTCATATGCAACCGTCGCATATGCTACGGCACTTGCGCATGATTGACCGTGTCCCAGGACAAGACCGTCATGACCGTGCGCAACAGTGGTGTATAAGTATATCTTTTTCAACAATAAGTAAGTGATTTTTCACTATAAGTATGTGATTTTTCATTAATAGTTACTGGTGTTAGAAAATGTAAGTGTTTGCTGATAAAATGAGTATATAACATGTGAAACCTATAATAACGAGTTAACACTAAATGGACAACCTGATGCCGTAGAAGCACACGTAAATCATATATTCTTAAATAAGTGAAGGGAAATAACCGAATTTTCAATTCAATATTTAACTCCCAAAATAATAAGCATAACACCTATTTATAATATATTATGAAATCATAAAAGATGAAATAAAATTAAGATACTAATAACAATAAAATTAAGAGAGGGCTGCCAAAATTACACAAAAATTTTTAAGGATTTGACTTTTCTAACATTATATATAAGGAAATGTACTTTTCTACAACAAAATATAACAAAGTTACCTTTTCTACACTATTTTGACTCGGTCATGGAAAAATCATTAAGTAATGATGGCTTGATGATATATTCAATTTTATTTATACTTATTTAACAATTGTTTTATCCAAATACTGTAATTACAAATTTATTTGCTCTTTTTATTTATTCTCTTGTATTTATAGTTATTTAACAATTGTTTTATCCGACAACTGTAATTAGTAATTTTTATAATTTCTAATTCATAAATTATGTTTCGATTAATTAGTACGAGAACCACTATGTCATGTTAATCGAAGCAAAATAATTTATACTTAATTTAATAGAATTACTGAATATAATTTAGGTGGTTCGAGTGGCTCGATCACTAGTTCAAAAAATCAAAAATTTACAAAGTGATCGAACCACTATGTGAAATTCATAGTGGTTCGATCACTAGTTCAAAAAATCAAAAATTTCCAAAGTGATCGAACCACTATGTAAAATTCATAGTGGTTCGATCACTAGTGTAAAAATCAAAAATTTTCCAAAGTGATCGAACCACTATGTCAAATTCATAGTGGTTCGATCAATAGTGTAAAAAACCAATTTTTTCCAAATTGATCGAACCACTATGTCAAATTCATAGTGGTTCGATCAATAGTGTAAAATTAAGCAAAGTTTTTCCAAATTGCTTTATTAATTAAATAGTGGTTCGATCACCACAAATTAATTTGTGGTGATCGAACCACTTTGCAAAAAAAAACCACAAATTATTAAATGAAAGTAGTTCGGTCACTTTGTGGTTCGATCAAAGCAATAATACCAAATTTGACATTATTTGACACTATTTGACATTATTTGACACTATTTGACACTATTTAACACTATTTGACACTATTTGACAAAAATTTTCAAAGTGATCGAACCACTATGTAAATTTCATAGTGGTTCGATCACTAGTGTAAAAAACCAAAAATTTCAAAGTGATCGAACCACTATGTAAATTTCATAGTGGTTCGATCACTAGTGTAAAAAACCATTTTTTTTCCAAAGTGATCGAACCACTATGTAAATTTCATAGTGGTTCGATCACTAGTGAAAAAAACCAATTTTTTCCAAAGTGATCGAACCACTATGTCAAATTCATAGTGGTTCGATCACTAGTATAAAAAACTAATTTTTTCCAAAGTGATCGAACCACTATGAATTTTAAATTAAATCAAAGTGGTGATCGAACCACTCATCAAAGTGGTGATCGAACCACTCATCAAAACATTGCATTTAATTAAAGTTTGCTCGAACCACTTTGAAAGCAATAATCATTTAATTAATAAAGCAATTAATTAAAGTTTGCTCGAACCACTTTGCTTAAAGTTTGCATTTAATTAAAGTTTGCTCGAACCACTTTGCTTAAAGTTTTGGTTCGATCACTTAACCACTTAATTTGGTTCGATCACTTAATGCAAAGTTTTAAATGCAATGTTTTGATGAGTGGTTCGATCACCACTTTGATGAGTGGTTCGATCACCACTTTGATTTAATTTAAAATTCATAGTGGTTCGATCACTTTGGAAAAAATTGGTTTTTTATATGTCCGGGGAGATTTTACATGTCCCTCATGGACTTGAAAAAGGCTCGGTGTATAACAGTAAATCCGATTTAAAAAATGCAGTCGGGATGTACCATTTGGTGAATCAAGTTGAATATCGGGTCCTATATTCGGATAAGCACAGGTGGAATGTGAAATGCAACCACGACGGATGTCGATTCGTACTTAATTCATCTTCCAAGCACGGGATCTGGAAAATCTCCAAGGCTGTAGTGCCGCATAGTTGTCAGCATGACTTAAACACCCGCGCATCCCGCAGAATCCCTTCCTCGGTGATCGGTGAATACTACGTCGAGCAATACCAAATTTTCCCCCTTGCAGTTGGAATTGGAAACATCGAGAATGATGAGTCATGGTCTTGGTTCATGAAGCATGTTAGGGAAGCATTCGGATGCCCTGACGACCTACTCATCGTTTCTGATCAACACGCAAGCATAAGTAATGCGATACATGAGAACTTCCCTGAGGCCACGCATAGACTATGTTGTTACCATATTAGACAACATTTGGCCAAACATGGGTCGCATTTGGTCAATCTGTTCCAAAGAGCTGCATACTGTTATGATCCAAATGAGTTCGATGGGTAAGTTTATCCCCATATAATTATTTGCACTACGTATTCATAAATAACAAATTGACGTAAAGTGTGCTTTGTTTTTTTAAACAGGTACATGTCAGCCCTACGTGACAGTCTGATGATGGGTGCAATCAATACATTGCAGAACGCCCAAGAAACGAGGTGGTCACGCGTAAAATGTTCAGTACGACGATACAGTTTCATGACGTTGAATGCCGCGGAGGTTTGGAATGCACGACTCGTTTGGGCAAGAAAGTTGCCCGTTTGTTCCTTCCTAGAGGCTGCTCGACGGATTATGGAAAAATGGTTTGTCAAACGGAGACAAACGGCGGACGAAAGGGATCACCCTCTGACGAAGAACATTCACGACAAGTTAATCGAGCGGCAGCGGCTTGGTCGACAAATGGATGTCTCTGAACTTGGGGGAAATAAATTCAAGGTTGTTTCCAATGGTAAACTCCATGTGGTGGACTTGGACCACCGTATGTGCACATGTTGGGAGTTCCAAAGCGAGTTAATTCCTTGCTCACACGCATGTGCTGCCATCAGGTCAGTCCACTTTTTCATATTTGACTACAATTCTCTCGCCCATCCCATCTCTTGATTTTTATTTGGTTTCACAGTTTTACGAAACGGTCGGTGATCAATTACGTGTCGCCTTATTACACGACCGGATGGTTGAAGGGAATGTGGGCCGCCGAGGTTATGCCTGTACAAGAGCCACAATACTGGAAACAACACGATGTCGTTCATCTACAACTGTGTACGGCTCCAGATAATCCAAGACAGGCCGGTCGACCTAAAAGTACCCGTATACCTTCTACGGGTGAACATTCTACTGGACGTCCTCTAAGGAGTGGGACATGCGGACGATGTGGAAGAGCTGGTCACAATAGGGCTACCTGTACGGAGTACATTCCCGAAAGTTCACACCCTATTTTGGATGAGCTTGAGGAGGATGATCCTATCAATAGTGGTCACGTACCTATGAGGAGGAAAAAAAAAACATGTTCATTGTGCGGTTCTGATTCACATACGAAGAGGAGGTGCCCTACGTATTTGGCGCGACCTTGAAACACAGTTGTATAAGTACATATGTATATGCTTACAAAAATTGGTTTTTACACTAGTGATCGAACCACTATGAATTTGACATAGTGGTTCGATCACTTTGGAAAATTTTGATTTTTTTCAATAGTGATCGAACCACTATGAATTTGACATAGTGGTTCGATCACTTTGGAAAATTTTGGTTTTTTACACTAGTGATCGAACCACTATGTGAAACGATCACTTTGGAAAAATTTTTATTTTTACACTAGTGATCGAACCACTATGAATTTCACATAGTGGTTCGATCACTTTGAAATTTTTGGTTTTTTACACTAGTGATCGAACCACTATGAAATTTACATAGTGGTTCGATCACTTTGAAAATTTTTGTCAAATAGTGTCAAATAGTGTTAAATAATGTCAAATAGTGTCAAATAATGTCAAATAGTGTCAAATAATGTCAAATTTGGTATTATTGCTTTGATCGAACCACAAAGTGACCGAACTACTTTCATTTAATAATTTGTGGTTTTTTTTGCAAAGTGGTTCGATCACCACAAATTAATTTGTGGTGATCGAACCACTATTTAATTAATAAAGCAATTTGGAAAAACTTTGCTTAATTTTACACTGTTGATCGAACCACTATGAATTTGACATAGTGGTTCGATCAATTTGGAAAAAATTGGTTTTTTACACTATTGATCGAACCACTATGAATTTGACATAGTGGTTCGATCACTTTGGAAAATTTTTGATTTTTACACTAGTGATCGAACCACTATGAATTTCACATAGTGGTTCGATCACTTTGGAAATTTTTGATTTTTTGAACTAGTGATCGAACCACTATGAATTTCACATAGTGGTTCGATCACTTTGTAAATTTTTGATTTTTTGAACTAGTGATCGAGCCACTCGAACCACCTAAATTATATTCAGTAATTCTATTAAATTAAGTATAAATTATTTTGCTTCGATTAACATGACATAGTGGTTCTCGTACTAATTAATCGAAACATAATTTATGAATTAGAAATTATAAAAATTACTAATTACAGTTGTCGGATAAAACAATTGTTAAATAACTATAAATACAAGAGAATAAATAAAAAGAGCAAATAAATTTCTAATTACAGTATTTGGATAAAACAATTGTTAAATAAGTATAAATAAAATTGAATATATCATCAAGCCATCATTACTTAATGATTTTTCCATGACCGAGTCAAAATAGTGTAGAAAAGGTAACTTTGTTATATTTTGTGGTAGAAAAATACATTTCCTTATATACAATGTTAGAAAAGTCAAATCCTTAAAAATTTTTGTGTAATTCGGCCCATTTGCTCATAAAATTAATCTAAATCCATATCAAATATATAGATTCTTTTTATCCATCACAATCCATGTTACTAAAATTGAAGCTGTGAATTTATTCTTGGCAAAAACTTATATACCGCGGGGCACAAATCTAGATGTTATATACATGTTTTTCAGGTGTTATATATATACTCTAAAAGTGTTATGTTTCTTAGTATTATAAATATACTCTACACATATCATATGTATATAAGAGTATACATGTGATACCTGAAGAGTATATATATGATACATGTATAGTATATATTTAACACCATATGATGAATAATTTGGGGGCACCGTGCCCTCGGGTCACACAAGTGTTACTCTTTATTCTTAAACTAAGCTATTTTATTAGTTTTCTATATAGGCTGTTAGTTAATCTTCTATATTATCTTGATCTAATTAAAAGATTTTTTATTTAGATGTAATCCAATGGAAAATTAGGATAAAATAGCTCGCTGTCACTTGTCATAAATCACAATTCAGCAAGAGATTAAAATTATCTCCTTATAAAATCTAATAGGTTTAAAAAGAAGGTAAAATGCAAAAGAAAAAAATAAACAACATAAACTATTGACTTTTTTGAGTTTCAAACCTAAACATTTTTTTATTATCTAATTGCAACCTCAACTACTAATATTTATCAAATTGCAATTTTCGACTTATTTCCAACAAAAACATGAAGATGTGGCTGCACGTTGAAAATATAAGGATAATCTTACAATCTTGTAATTTAAGGTGACTCTTATATAAAGTCAATGTGAGTGTTATGAGTTCATATTTTTGTAAGAAAATAGTTCAAAAGTTGCAATTTGATAAATTTCAATAATTTATGTTGCAATTTGTTAAATATTAGTAGTTTAGGTTGCAGTATGATAGGGAAAAAAAGTTTATGTTGAAAACTGAAAAAAGTCAATAATTTAACTTGTTTTTTTGCATTTAACACTAAAAATAATTACACACATTTGTTTTAACTAAATTTTCGAAGTTCAAAAACTTGTGAAATCTACTCGAAATAAAATCAATTATTAACAAAATCAAATGGAGCCTCATAAGTAATTTATGGTAAATATTTGCCAACCGTCAAAATCATGTAATTAATGATTCTCACAAGATAGTTATTATTACACAAGGAAGTGGATCACAAATAAAAGGAAACAAAATCAATTACCAAAAAAGAAATCAAACCAAAATCGAATGGAACCTCACGATTAATTTATGGTAAATATATTCCAACGGTCAAAACCATGTATTTAATGCATCTCATAATTACATGAGGAAGTAGATCACAAATAAAAGGAAACAAAATCAATTACCAAAAAAGAATCAAATGTAGCCTCATTTTTACTAACGGCTGTCAAAACTTATATAAGGAAGTAATAATTTTCATTTTTAACGTGTTATTATTACTAATTTACTAACGGTCAAAACTTATAGTATAAGGAAGGAATGTTTTTAATTTTCACAACGTGTTATTATTAATTTATTACTACTATAATTATTAGTATGTATAGAAGTACACAATTAAATTAAAAGAAAACATTTAGAAAAAAAAAGTGGTTTTTTTTTTTTTTTCTCTCCTTTGATTTATAGCCTCTAGAGTTGCCCACTTGAAGTATCCGCCCCGGCGGCCACACACCAATATCCAGATAAACCCCACGCAATAACACACGAATCCATAATCCATTTTCCGGTGACGAATCTTCACAGCCAGCACATTCTCCGGTGGTGGAAATTGAGGAGAACTCAAACGTGGTTTGAGGTTTGAAGCCATACGAGTCGGGTTAGAATGCTGCATGAGTATTCATCACCAAGAATTTGTTATAGGAGAAAAGTCGGAGATAATTGCGAGTTGTAGTGATTGTAACGACGGCCATGCGTGTGGTTATCTCTGCTCATCCTCACCCATCTGCCGCTTTTCGCCTACGCCGGCCTCATTCTGTGCCGCCGTCGTCTTATCTTCCTAGTCCATCCTCTGCTCCAAGATGGCTGAATACCAATTTTGCCTCTCGCAGGTTATTCGGAGTTTTTCTAACCGTGTTTTCTTCGTTTCTTGATTTTCAACCTAGTAGTTGTTTGTGAGTGATGAATTGCTTGTGGATGAGTTGGATTTTGTTTAAGACTGATGATTAACTGGTATTGATTGCTGCCGAGAATATTGTTTTCTTTGGTTATGTGTTTTTTTTTTTTTTTTTACTGTTCTTAGGATGGATCATAGATCAGGCATACATGTTTAAATGCGTAAAATCTATGCCACTTTGGATTTTCTGTCTAAACATCCGACTTTAATGTTTCTTGGGGCCCTTGCAATAATTTGGAATGATTCACTCGTTTTGGTTTAAAAAGATAATCTGCAAAACAATTCTGGATTTATGAGCAGGTTCTCCTCTTGAAGGTTGTATCTGCCAGTCATTGTTGGTCGTAAACATTGCTTTATTTTAAGTTGTGTGTGATCGATTATGTTAATGGAAATTCTTGACTAATGATTACAGTTTTGTTTAACCACATACACACGTGTGAATATACCACTACATCATCATCAAAGCCAATTCTCATACTTGTAAGGTTGGGTAAATGAATATAAACATCATGCATGTAAGGAGTTGTGATGCTATAGTTGGTTGTCACAGGCCTGGAAACAAAGGTAACATTTCATTTCAATGCTAGGCTACCAGCGATATAGCATTACTCACCTCCTTTATCCATGCTTGAGTCCGGACATCACAATGGGTGGAGTTACATGTCCAACAAGATTTATGTGTGTGTGTGTGTGTGTGTAATTTGTATATGAATGGTTTTTCTACTTTAGTCCCTTGGTTTTGGATTTGAAGTGTAACTGAGCAGAGTTTCCTTTTGAACCTATCATGTCTTGATGGACTCTTTTATAAACAAGCAATTTCTGGTTTATCTTACTCGTACAAGAATATTCATGAAATCTGACATGATTGATTTTTTTTGATTATTGTTAGATTCACAGTTATTAGTTATTCTAAGGATGATTGTCTTAATGGACCGGTGGTACAGTATCATTATTAATTAAGTCTATAATTAATTTGCAGGCTTGAAGTGTTCACTTTAAGGTGTTCATTGACCAACACTGATGTCTTGAATTCTGTGTCAACTGAGGAAGTCTATGAGGATGATACATGTCTTGATTCAAGTTGTTCAATTCCAGTTGTTCATCTCAACTCTGATACTTTGGAGACAGAAGGACTTAATTTACTAGGTGGTGGCACCTATGTAGACACTATTTTGACTGCATTGCCTGTGAGTTTTTGCTTCATGTTTATTCATTTGCTAGTAGCATCTCAAGTTTTGAAGCAATAACTTCCTTTATATCTTGATTTTTGGATATCTTTATATTTGGGATTATACAGGTCTTATCAGAAGAGGAGCAGAATGCAATTGCTGCAACTCCTGCTCATCCAGCAGGACTATATGGTTAGTTTCTAATACACTAAATTTTAAAGAAAAAATCTCTAAAAATAAAAGGTATAAAAAAAAATTTCTTTCTGAAATTGTGTCAACTTTTTGCTAAGTGGGTATAATTTCCATGATAATCCTTCTTTTTGGGAAATTGGATATATAATTGCTATGTGAGTTTCTACTTTTCTCATCTACTAGAGACTTTGATCCCTAAATTGACGAACCTCCATGTTTAATACTGTAAGGAACTTCTATACTGCAAGATATAGAGACACTGTGAAACTTCTTGAGTCAGTGAGGGTTTCATTTCTTCATTTACTTACTAACTAGCACTGTGACTACCTTCTTTTGTTTCCTCTAAAGAGTTCATGAGTGCTTTTCCTTGTTGATCTACATGTTCATATACATATCTCTGCAGTTCTTAGAGTTTCAAGATGTTGTAAAGTTGCATCCAATGGAAGTAGTTTTTTCAGAATCTGGCTATGTTATTCCGTGTACTTGTGTTAATCCAGTTTTTTATGATGGCCACATATACAATTAGCTTTGTATGCTAGCTGCTTGGCTGGAAATTTGGTTGAACAGCTATGGAATTTTGCTTGGCCCACTGCCATAGCTTTGATTCATCCAAGTCTTCTTCCTGTAGCTGTTATGGGCTTTTTTGCAAAGGTATCACTTGACATAAAGAAAAGAGCTTTTTTAGATAAGAAGGAAGTGGTTAACACTATTACCATATGCATGGTTTAACAGCTTGCAGTGATTGTTGGCGGCCCTTTGGTAGGGAGGCTAATGGATCGTTTTCCAAGAGTACCTGCATTTAATTGCTTGACTATTATTCAGGTACATATACACTCAAAAATACTAAAGGTGAACCCTTTCTCCAGAAGTTCTATTCTCATACTTGTTTCTTCCAGGCAGCTGCTCAGTTGTTATCTGTTGGAATGATAATCCAAGCCTATACCATCAACCCCACACCTGTGTCTACTGTAGTTGCTCAACCTTGGTTTGTAGTACTTGTGATAGCATTGGCTGTTGAAAGACTCTCTGGGTTAGCTCTGGGGGTTGCAATGGAGCGTGACTGGGTTGTTTTGGTAATATTTTGTGTGTTCTGTTGGTTCCTTTTCCATATTATTACTGTTTACTATTTATCGCTTGTTAGTACATGTTCTATGCTATGTAATTTAGAATTTGTTATTACAGTTGGCTGGAACAAATAGACCAATTGCTCTTGCTCAAGCAAATGCAATTCTCAGTAGAATTGATCTTCTTTGCGAGGTGATGATTGAAAATTGTGATCTTTGTGGTTCCTATTTTTTGCAATATAATTTCTTCATGCATAAAATGAATCTTAAACTTTGCACACTTGATCAATATAGTCATGGTTTTATTTACTGTAAATTATAAGTGTTAATGATTTCCATGATCACCACTGCAGATTGCAGGAGCATCATTATTTGGGATTATCTTATCTAAGCATGGACCTGTGAAATGCTTAAAGCTCGCTGCTAATTTGATGATATGGTCGCTGCCTGTTGTGGTAGTATACCCTGCTGTTGTCCGATAGCTGAATTTGGAAAGTTTGTTCATGTTCTGATTTTCTTTCTGCATGACCTAGGTTGTCCTTACCTGGTTAACAAACAAGCTTTCTGCTGGAGTCCTCGACCGTGCCAAATGTCCCCAAAGTTGTTCTGGAAGCTCCTCTGGAGGATCTATATCAGATGCCAAAAATATATGTAGAACAGATTCTTTTGGCAAAAATAATGGATACCAATCGATATTTCTATATTCTAAATGTATATAAATGTATATGTTTTGCGATAGACACATTTATGTCTGTATATTGTGAATGTTTATATGGTATATGAAATATGCACACGAGTACTCACCTTTTCATGGAACATAACTGATCTCCTTTTCCTTTTCTTTTTCCCTTTAATAAATGATTTTCCTTCTTGCTTGCACTGATGTTGTGTTTCTTCTGTACAGTCACTACAAGTATGGACACTATCAAGCATGGGTGGTTCGAATATATTCAGCAGCCTGTTTTGCCAGCAAGCCTAGCTTATGTATTACTTTATTTCAATGTTGTTCTTGCTCCTGGAGGTTTGATGACCGCTTTCTTAACACAGCATGGTATTGTCTGGAATCTTGAACTCACAAAAGTAGTTTTGCACGACAACTATGAATGTGTGGATTAAATTACAACTTGGTGATGCATGCTAGATCTGGCCTCGAATTTTGACTTCTCATTAGTCTTTCTAATCTAATTTCGTGTTAAATTAAACTTTAGTTTGCATCATAATCTACCTAGAAAAAATTAACATAAATGATAATGACTGATTTAGGGAGTCAAGTGGCTGCTTTATTTTTTTTACTTTAATGCCAGAGAAAAGAAGACCTTTCTATTAAATTCGTCCGCATTACCTTTATGTTCAGATGGGAACTATAAGCTGCAGATGATAAGCGCTCTATAACGTTTACTTCTCTTACATAAAAGCTCATCGAGATTGAGCACAAGAAGTTTACAATAGAATGAATTTTACCTTCCTTGTGATTCATCACTTCCCATTGGTGAGACATTGAGTGATTGATACTTGAAGATTTTATTGCTTTCCTAAGATGTGCCAATTCTTTATGTTAATGAATTTAAGATTGTCAGGTTTAAGTCCTACAATTATTGGAGGGTTCAGTGGACTATGTGCGTTCATGGGTGTTCTGGCAACATTTGTGTCTTCAAAGATGGTTGAGCGCCTCGGCATTCTTAAGGTATTAAGTACTTGTCTTTTGTATACCTGTTAGCTTTTATTTGTGAAAGAGTTTTCTTTTATTGTTATTGACCCTTTCCCCTAATTTCAATAATTCTTATGCTAGGCTGGAGCAGCAGGCCTTATCTTTCATGCTTCACTTCTTACCACTGCAGTTGCTGTGTATTGGAGTGGTTGTCTGTCTCGGAAAATACCGCTTGAATTCTTCTTATGTTTAATTGTGAGTTCTTTTTACGTTTCCCTGCATGTTTCTTATTCTGCAGTAACTTTTGTCTGAAATAACATCTTGCTCTGAACTTGTTTTAGGAAGATCTTAAATAATGAAAGAAATGCAGAGAACTATCTGAGGTGAAGATATTCTTGAGTCAGTATACAATATTGTAGAAGTTGAACTTACTGACAAAATGTCCTTCTAGGCAGTAATTGGATGAAATTATTCATATGTATATTAGTTTATACGGGATAAACTCTTGATATGAAACTGAGTCTATCAAACGTAAGAAACTTGTCTCAGTATATATGTACTACATGTAGTTATCGAAGTTTATATTGGAGCTTCATTTGAACCTTCTTCTATTAGCATTGAAATGAAAACAATCTTGGTCTTGACAGGTGTTGTCTAGATTGGGAAACATGTCGTATGACGTTGTAGGAGCACAGATTTTACAAACTGGAATCCCTGCATCTAAAGTTAATCTTATTGGAACAACAGAGGTTGCAGTTGTTAGCTTGGCAGAGTCGGTTATGTTGGGGGTTGCGATAATTGCCAATGATGCTTCACATTTTGGTTTTCTAGCAATCTTGTCACTTCTATCAGTGGTTGGGGCAGCTTATCTTTACTGCACATGGCTGAACAGTCCTACTGATACCCAAAGGAGCCTCTTTTCTTTTTGAGCTGCAGTGTCTACAATGTAAGTGCAGAATTCTTATTCATTTATTTTCACCTTGATCCATACTTTAGTTAGAGTATAGTATTGATCTCACAATTTTTCTACAATGTAAGTGCAGAATTCTTATTCATTTATTTTCACCTTGATCCATACTTTAATTAGAGTATAGTATTGATCTCACAATTTTTCTACATGCTGATTCATAGTGGGTAGACATCCTCAATTCGGTAGACATACTTTTCGTTTAACGTTAACATACATATTCAATACTACTTTCCAGTATCTTAATTTTGAACTGAAGATTCTACTTTGCTATGCTTTGATGCATCTAAAAGTCTTGTGCACATGTTCAAACCATCATAAGTGCTGTCTCGACTTTCTTTCTAATACATTTATTTCGTATTCTATCCGGTGTTTCTGCACATCCATTAAACATTACAAACAGACTGAAAAATTTGACAGCAGACTCGATGGACGGGTGATCTCAACTCGTAAAAAGGCAAAGAAAGGTACATGTTCTGTTAATTCCTCAATTGTGTGAAGCTTGTATGTAGCATCATTCAGAATGGTCCTTTTTCCGTATGCAGGTTACATGTTAATACATAACGCTAACACTCAGTAAAGAACTCATGCATATTCTTGAATCTTTGTTCACACATTCATTCTCTCTCCTTGCTCCAATAAAGCTCTGTAATTAAGTGTGTTGTATTTGATTGAGAGATGATTACTTGACACATTTGTTAGTTACGTTTATACCTAAATTTCAGTATTATTCATGATTTTACGTCATTTCGATAATTCCATATTATTCTTAAACTAACGTTTAATTAATATTTTATTCTTTTAAGTGTGGGTTCTATACATATTGTCTGGAAAATATCAGACACTCTTAATATGTCCATCTCTTACTCCGTTTGTATATCAAACTAGGTACTTAAATTTGTACTAAATTAGATAAGTTGTGCGTAATTTTTAGTATTGAAATTGTAATTAAACTTGTATCAAAATTCCATCCATATTTGTCCCATGTAAATTCCAAATTTATTGTCTATCTTAATAGAATCAGTCCAAGATCTTAAGATTGTATAAGTTACAAATAAATCATTTTACTAAGAATTCTTTTTTCCTTAAAACTCGATCATCATTTTTTGACCAATTCACTAGGCAATTTAGTTTGAACACCTTCATTATTTAAGTGTCAGAATAATAACTAGGGATTATTATGACAGTAAATGAGTAAGGAAGATAATAAAATATAGCCAAAATTTAGAGGCCCATTTAGCAGAAGAAAAAGAGTAGCAGTAAATGTTGTGTTTGATATTGTACGACCAACAAAGTCAACGGTCAATATCCCCTCGATGGCTCTATCCATCGTCGTCTTCTTTGAAATCTCCCCCCATACCAGCCATACATCCAACTTCCTACCACCCAATACGTCGTCGTATTTGCCTTGCCGCCATGTCGCTTCAGCGTCGTCTCCAGTTCTTGGTTGCCTGCGCTGTAGTATTGAGCTGCTCGCACTTCGCGGCTTCTCATCAAGAGTCTGGTGAGTGGAACTGCGAGCCCGACGACGAATCCCGAATCTCGGCCGAGTTCTGGCCCGGAATCGTTACCCTTGATGGTCGCGCCGATGATTGGGCGGATGTTGATGGTTTCGAGTTTCCCCTGCGTCCAGCTCTGGATCCCGATGAAGATCACGAGTACAAAGCTGGAAAGATGACCATTAAGGTACCACATTTTCTTTTGGTGTTTGTGATTTGAGTTTCTCTGCGATTTTGATTGTTGAAAAATATGAGATTCTGGAATTTTCCTCTATTTTAGAGTGTTTTTCCTACTTACTTAAAAGTGGAAAATTCGTTTCTGGATTTAATATTTTGCAAGGAGTGGCATAATCTCTTTACTGCTTTCTTCTATGAGACCCATGATTATCTTTTAATGGAAGCGCTCCTTCAATTACGATGAAAATTGTTTAAACGAACTGGGTTGGATAGAAATTGATACTTGTTGACAATTTTTGCCTACTTTAAATGGTAAAATTTATATGTCTTTATAGATCGTTCATAATAGCATACAAATAGAATACCTTTGTACAAATTTTTGCATAATTGTGGATTTTGAATTTTGAGACAATGTTGTCTGGCAGTGTGAACGATTCCTAATTAGGAGAATGATTGCATCTTGAAAGAATTGGTGGATTAAGAGATTAGTGGTCTATTTAGGGATTGTTCTACTGATTATATTATAGGTTTTGATGTGAAACATCGATTCCCTTCCTTGTGGTTGGTAGCTGTCATGGATGAAATTTATTTGTTGGGCTTGCCTCATTTATGTTTCGAATTACGTTTCTTATCACCACATGTTACTTGTGGATAAATTATATTACTTGTCAAGTTTGAAAATCTGCTCAAAATGTTGTTATTATGTTATGGTGGTTATGGAACTTGTTTGAATTTTGCAACAAATAAAGCCTTGCATAGGTTTATCCAACAACTCTTGCATGTTTTCATAAAAGTCCCAGGTGGATTTTGAAACTTTCAACTCTACTTACCATTTCATTTTTATAATTTGCATCTCCTCAAGCTAAGTCATTCCCTTAAAGTTCGATTTTCAGAAGATATTGCTAGTGTTGTGGGCATTTTTGCTCAACCAATAGTTATAGTATTATATCTACTGCCTTTGGACAAATTGGTATAGTATTATAATCAATACTGATTAGCTTATTGGTGATGTCTAAGCCATACGTGATGCTTCTTTTCTTAGATGAGAGAGAATAAAGATGGATTGAAGACTGGTAGATGTTCAAAACCTCCATCAAATGATTCCAATCCAATTATTTTAGACATTGATGACTTTAAAGTAAGTCCCTTTGTGTTTTGGCTTTATTTGTTTTGGAGTCATAATGTATTGTACCCATGTAGCTAATTTGCCCCTATGTGCTTGTCTGTATAATGTAGGATGTCTTTTCATACGACACAGTTCCGAAAATTTGTTAATCAGCTATTGCTTTCTTATTTAGAGGAGGAAACAGATGCATCTGAAGGAAATAGGTACAAAATCTTAACTTTGTGACCATTTTTTCGGGTTTCTCTTAATCCCCTTTATTTACTAGTAAAACTGTTTGAAGGAGTTTCCTTTTTTATTTTCTTAATAGTGGCACGTTTTTATTTTCTACAACGGTCAAAAAATTTATAACTTTTTATTTTCTTCAATGGTCAAAAATTTCTAGCTTTTTTATTTTGTTAACAATTGGTTTAAAGTTTCATTTTTTTATTTTCTTGAAAAATAGTAATATTTCTAACATTTATTTTCTAGTAAAATTGTTTGAAGAAGTTTCCTTTTTTATTTTCGATAGTGGCACATTTTTATTTTCTACAACGGTCAAAAATGTTTACGTTTTTTATTTTGTTAAGAATTGGTTTAAAGTTTCCTTTTTTATTTTCTTGAAAAACAGTAATATTTTGTTAAGAATTGTTTGAAAAAGTTTCCATTTTTATTTTCTTATGGGTGACACGTTTGTATTTTCTTCAATGGTCAAAAATAGATAGCTATATTATTTTGTTCAAACGGTCAAATATTTCTAGCTTTTTTATTTTGTTAAAGAATTGGTTTAAAGTTTCCTTTTTTATTTTCTAGAAAACGGTAATATTTTTCATAAAAGGGTAATATTTCTCTTAAAAAAATCGATAATATTTCTCACATTTATTTTCTTGTAAAACTGTTTGCAAAAGTTTCTTTTTTTATTTTCTTGACAGTGGCATGTTTTTATTTTCTCCAACAGTCAAAAATTTAAAGCTATCTTATTTTCTTCAACGGTAATTTTTTTAACCTCTTTGTTAAGAATTGTTTTGAATTTCCTTTTTTATTTTCTTGAAAAATCGTAATATTTTTCCTTTAAAAAAAGTGTCATACTTCTAGTAAAATGGTAATATTTCTCAAGTTTGTTTTCTTGTAAAATTGTTTGAAGAAGTTTCCTTTTTTATTTTCTTGACAATGACACGTTTTTATTTTCTACAACGGTAAAAAACCTGTAGCTTTTTTTATTTTCTTCAACGGTCAAAAATTTCAAGCCTTTTTATTTTGTTAAGAATTGGTTTAAAGTTTCCTTTTTTATTTTCTTGAAAAACGGTAATAATTCTCACATTTATTTTCTTGACAATTACACGTTTTTTATTTTCTACAGTGGTCAAAAATTTGTAGCTATTTAATTTTCTTCAACTGTAAAAAATTCTAGCCGTTTTGTTTTGTTAAAAATTGGTTTAAAGCATCCTTTTTTATTTTCTTGAAAAACCGGTAATATTTCTCTTCAAAAAATCAATAATATTTCTAAATGGTCAAAAATTTATAACTATTTTATTTTCTTCAAATGTCAAAAATTTCTAGCTTTTTTATTTTGTTAAATAATTAGTTTAAAGTTTCCTTTTATATTTTCTTTAAAAACAGTAATATTTTTCCTTTAAAAAAAGGGTAATGTTTCTCTTAAAAAAATCGATAATATTTATTTTCTTGTTAAATTGTTTGCAAAAGTTTCCTTTTTTACTTTCTTGACAGTGGCACGTTTCTATTTTCTTCAACGGTAAAAAATTTATAGCTATTTTATTTTCTTCATGGTAAAAGCTTTCTAGCCTTTTATTTTGTTAAGAATTGTTTTAAATTTTCCTTTTTTATTTTCTTGAAAAACCGCAATATTTTTCTTTTAAAAAAAGTGTCATATTTCTCGTAAAAAAATGGTAATATTTCTCACGTTTATTTTTTGTAAAACTGTCTGAAGAAGTTTTCTTTTTTATTTTCTTGACAATGACATGTTTTTATTTTCTACAACGGTAAAAAATCTGTAGCTTTTTTTATTTCCTTCAACGGTCAAAAATTTCAAGCCTTTTTATTTTGTTAAGAATTGGTTTAAAGTTTCTTTTTTATTTTCATGAAAAACGGTAATAATTCTCACATTTATTTTCTTGACAATGACACGTTTTTTATTCTCTACAGTGGTCAAAAATTTGTAGCTATTTTGTTTTCTTCAACGCTAAAAAATTCTAGCCATTTTGTTTTGTTAAAAATTGGTTTAAAGCATCCTTTTTTGTTTTCTTGAAAAACCGGTAATATTTCTCTTCAAAAAATCGATAATATTTCTAAATGGTCAAAAATTTATAACTATTTTATTTTCTTCAAATGTCAAAAATTTCTATCTTTTTTATTTTGTTAAAGAATTAGTTTAAAATTTCCTTTTATATTTTCTTGAAAAACAGTAATATTTTTCCTTTAAAAAAAGGGTAATGTTTCTCTTAAAAAAATCGATAATATTTATTTTCTTGTAAAACTGTTTGCAAAAGTTTCCTTTTCCACTTTCTTGACAGTGGCACGTTTCTATTTTCTTCAATGGTCAAATATTTATAGCCATTTTATTTTCTTCAACGGTAAAAACTTTCTAGCCTTTTATTTTGTTAAGAATTGTTTTAAATTTTCCTTTTTTATTTTCTTGAAAAATCGTAATATTTTTCTTTTAAAAAAAGTGTCATTTCTCATAAAACTGTTTGCAAAAGTTTCTTTTTTTATTTTCTTGACAGTGGCATGTTTTTATTTTCTTCAACAGTAAAAAATTTAAAGCTATTTTATTTTCTTCAACGGTAATTTTTTTTACCTCTTTGTTAAGAATTGTTTTGAATTTCCCTTTTTCATTTTCTTGAAAAATCGTAATATTTTTCCTTTAAAAAAAGTGTCAATACTTCTAGTAAAATGGTAATATTTCGCACGTTTATTTTCTTGTAAAATTGTTTGAAGAAGTTTTCTTTTTTATTTTCTTGACAGTGAAACGTTTTTATTTCCTACAATGGTAAAAAACCTGTAGCTTTTTTTATTTTCTTCACGGTCAAAAATTTCAAGCCTTTTATTTTGTTAAGAATTGATTTAAAGTTTCCTTTTTTATTTTCTTGAAAAACCGTAATATTTTTCCTTTAAAAAAATGGGTCATATATCTGCTTAAAAAATAGTAATATTTCTCACATTTACTTTCTTGCAAAACTTTTTTATTTTCTTGACAGTGACACATTTTTATTTACTTCAGTGGTCAAAAATTTATAACTATTTTATTTTCTTCAAACGGTCAAAAATTTCTAGCTTTTTTATTTTGTTAAAGAATTGGTTTAAAGTTTCCTTTTATATTTTCTTGAAAAACAATAATATTTCTCCTTTAAAAGAAGGGTAATGGTTCTCTTAAAAAAATCGATAATATTTCTCACATTTATTTTCTTGTAAAACTGTTTACAAAAGTTTCCTTTTTTATTTTCTTCAGCAGTCAAAAATTTATAACTATTTTATTTTCTTCAACGATATAAATTTTCTAATTTTTTTATTTTGTTAAGAATTGGTTTAAATTTTACTTTTTTATTTTCTTGAAAAACCGTAATATTTTTCCTTTAAAAAAAGTATCATATTTCTCTTAAAAGATGTTAATATTTCTCAAGTTTATTTTCTTGTAAAACTGTTTGAAGAAGTTTCCTTTTTTATTTTCTTAGCAATGACACGTTTTATTTTCTACAACAGTAAAAAACCTGTAGTTTTTTTATTTCCTTCAGTGGTCAAATATTTTAAGCCCTTTTATTTTGTTAAGAATTGGTTTAAAATTTCCTTTTTTATTTTCTTGAAAAACGGTAATCATTCTGATAATTATTTTCTTGACAATGACACGTTTTTATTTTCTACAATGGCCAAAAATTTGTAGCTATTTTGTTTTCTTCAACGGTAAAAAATTCTACCCGTTTTGTTTTGTTAAAAATTGGTTTAAAGTATCCTTTTTTATTTTCTTGAAAAACCGGTAATATTTCTCTTCAAAAAATCGATAATATTTCTAAATGGTCTAAAATTTATAACTATTTTATTTTCTTCAAATGTCAAAAATTTCTAGCATTTTTATTTAGTTAAAGAATTAGTTTAAAGTTTCCTTTTATATTTTCTTGAAAAACAGTAATATTTTTCCTTTAAAAAAAAGGGTAATGTTTCTCTTAAAAAAATCGATAATATTTATTTTCTTGTAAAATTGTTTGCAAAAGTTTCCTTTTTTACTTTCTTGACAGTGGCACGTTTCTATTTTCTTCAACGGTAAAAAATTTATAGCTATTTTATTTTCTTCAACGGTAAAAACTTTCTAGCTTTTTATTTTGTTAAGAATTGTTTTGAATTTTCCTTTTTTATTTTCTTGAAAAGAAGTTATATTTTTCTTTTTTAAAAAAGGGTAATGTTTCTCTTAAAAAAATCGATAATATTTATTTTCTTGTAAAACTGTTTGCAAAAGTTTCCTTTTTTACTTTCTTGACAGTGGCACGTTTCTATTTTCTTCAACGGTAAAAACTTTCTAGCCTTTTATTTTGTTAAGAATTGTTTTAAATATTCCTTTTTTATTTTCTTGAAAATCGTAATATTTTTCTTTTAAAAAAAGTGTCATATTTCTCGTAAAAAAATGGTAATATTTCTCACGTTTATTTTTTGTAAAACTGCTTGAAGATGTTTTCTTTTTTATTTTCTTGACAATGACACGTTTTTATTTTCTACAACGGTAAAAAACTTGTAGTTTTTTAATTTCCTTCAACGGTCAAAAATTTCAAGCCTTTTTATTTTGTTAAGAATTGGTTTAAAATTTCCTTTTTTATTTTCTTGAAAAACGGTAATAATTCTCACATTTATTTTCTCGACAATGACACGTTTTTTATTTTCTACAATGGTCATAAATTTGTAGCTATTTTGTTTTCTTCAACGGTAAAAAATTCTAGCCGTGTTGTTTTGTTAAAAATTGGTTTAAAGTATCCTTTTTTATTTTCTTGAAAAACCGGTAATATTTCTCTTCAAAAAATCGATAATATTTCTAAATGGTCTAAAATTTATAACTATTTTATTTTCTTCAAATGTCAAAAATTTCTAGCATTTTTATTTAGTTAAAGAATTAGTTTAAAGTTTCCTTTTATATTTTCTTGAAAAACAGTAATATTTTTCCTTTAAAAAAAAGGGTAATGTTTCTCTTAAAAAAATCGATAATATTTATTTTCTTGTAAAATTGTTTGCAAAAGTTTCCTTTTTTACTTTCTTGACAGTGGCACGTTTCTATTTTCTTCAACGGTAAAAAATTTATAGCTATTTTATTTTCTTCAACGGTAAAAACTTTCTAGCTTTTTATTTTGTTAAGAATTGTTTTAAATTTTCCTTTTTTATTTTCTTGAAAAAAAGTTCTATTTTTCTTTTTTCAAAAAGGGTTATGTTTCTCTTAAAAAAATCGATAATATTTATTTTCTTGTAAAACTGTTTGCAAAAGTTTCCTTTTTTACTTTCTTGACAGTGGCACATTTCTATTTTCTTCAACGGTAAAAACTTTCCAGCTTTTTATTTTGTTAAGAATTGTTTTAAATTTTCGTTTTTTATTTTCTTGAAAAACCGTAATATTTTTCTTTTAAAAAAAGTGTCATATTTCTCGTAAAAAAATGTTAATATTTCTCACGTTTATTTTTTGTAAAACTGCTTGAAGAAGTTTTCTTTTTTATTTTCTTGACAATGACACGTTTTTATTTTCTACAACGGTAAAAAACTTGTAGTTTTTTTATTTCCTTCAACGGTCAAAAATTTCAAGCCTTTTTATTTTGTTAAGAATTGGTTTAAAATTTCCTTTTTTATTTTCTTGAAAAACGGTAATAATTCTCACATTTATTTTCTTGACAATGACACGTTTTTTATTTTCTACTGTGGTCAAAAATTTGTAGCTATTTTGTTTTCTTCAACGGTAAAAAATTCTAGCCATTTTGTTTTGTTAAAAATTGGTTTAAAGTATCCTTTTTTATTTTCTTGAAAAACCGGTAATATTTCTCTTCAAAAAATCGATAATATTTCTAAATGGTCAAAAATTTATAACTATTTTATTTTCTTCAAATGTCCAAAATTTCTAGCATTTTTATTTAGTTAAAGAATTAGTTTAAAGTTTCCTTTTATATTTTCTTGAAAAACAGTAATATTTTTCCTTTAAAAAAAGGGTAATGTTTCTCTTAAAAAAATCGATAATATTTATTTTCTTGTAAAACTGTTTGCAAAAGTTTCCTTTTTCACTTTCTTGACAGTGACACGTTTCTATTTTCTTCAATGGTCAAAAATTTATAGCCATTTTATTTTCTTCAACGGTAAAAACTTTCTAGCCTTTTATTTTGTTAAGAATTGTTTTAAATTTTCCTTTTTTATTTTCTTGAAAATCGTAATATTTTTCTTTTAAAAAAAGTGTCATATTTCTCGTAAAAAAATGGTAATATTTCTCACGTTTATTTTTTGTAAAACTGCTTGAAGATGTTTTCCTTTTTATTTTCTTGACAATGACACGTTTTTATTTTCTACAACGGTAAAAAACTTGTAGTTTTTTAATTTCCTTCAACGGTCAAAAATTTCAAGCCTTTTTATTTTGTTAAGAATTGGTTTAAAATTTCCTTTTTTATTTTCTTGAAAAACGGTAATAATTCTCACATTTATTTTCTTGACAATGACACGTTTTTTATTTTCTACTGTGGTCAAAAATTTGTAGCTATTTTGTTTTCTTCAACGGTAAAAAATTCTAGCCATTTTGTTTTGTTAAAAATTGGGTTAAAGTATCCTTTTTTATTTTCTTGAAAAACCGGTAATATTTCTCTTCAAAAAATCGATAATATTTCTAAATGGTCAAAAATTTATAACTATTTTATTTTCTTCAAATGTCAAAAATTTCTAGCATTTTTATTTAGTTAAAGAATTAGTTTAAAGTTTCCTTTTATATTTTCTTGAAAAACAGTAATATTTTTCCTTTAAAAAAAAGGGTAATGTTTCTCTTAAAAAAATCGATAATATTTATTTTCTTGTAAAACTGTTTGCAAAAGTTTCCTTTTTCACTTTCTTGACAGTGACACGTTTCTATTTTCTTCAATGGTCAAAAATTTATAGCCATTTTATTTTCTTCAACGGTAAAAACTTTCTAGCCTTTTATTTTGTTAAGAATTGTTTTAAATTTTCCTTTTTTATTTTCTTGAAAATCGTAATATTTTTCTTTTAAAAAAAGTGTCATATTTCTCGTAAAAAAATGGTAATATTTCTCACGTTTATTTTTTGTAAAACTGCTTGAAGATGTTTTCTTTTTTATTTTCTTGACAATGACACGTTTTTATTTTCTACAACGGTAAAAAACTTGTAGTTTTTTAATTTCCTTCAACGGTCAAAAATTTCAAGCCTTTTTATTTTGTTAAGAATTGGTTTAAAATTTCCTTTTTTATTTTCTTGAAAAACGGTAATAATTCTCACATTTATTTTCTTGACAATGACACGTTTTTTATTTTCTACTGTGGTCAAAAATTTGTAGCTATTTTGTTTTCTTCAACGGTAAAAAATTCTAGCCATTTTGTTTTGTTAAAAATTGGGTTAAAGTATCCTTTTTTATTTTCTTGAAAAACCGGTAATATTTCTCTTCAAAAAATCGATAATATTTCTAAATGGTCAAAAATTTATAACTATTTTATTTTCTTCAAATGTCAAAAATTTCTAGCATTTTTATTTAGTTAAAGAATTAGTTTAAAGTTTCCTTTTATATTTTCTTGAAAAACAGTAATATTTTTCCTTTAAAAAAAAGGGTAATGTTTCTCTTAAAAAAATCGATAATATTTATTTTCTTGTAAAACTGTTTGCAAAAGTTTCCTTTTTCACTTTCTTGACAGTGACACGTTTCTATTTTCTTCAATGGTCAAAAATTTATAGCCATTTTATTTTCTTCAACGGTAAAAACTTTCTAGCCTTTTATTTTGTTAAGAATTGTTTTAAATTTTCCTTTTTTATTTTCTTGAAAATCGTAATATTTTTCTTTTAAAAAAAGTGTCATATTTCTCGTAAAAAAATGGTAATATTTCTCACGTTTATTTTTTGTAAAACTGCTTGAAGATGTTTTCTTTTTTATTTTCTTGACAATGACACGTTTTTATTTTCTACAACGGTAAAAAACTTGTAGTTTTTTAATTTCCTTCAACGGTCAAAAATTTCAAGCCTTTTTATTTTGTTAAGAATTGGTTTAAAATTTCCTTTTTTATTTTCTTGAAAAACGGTAATAATTCTCACATTTATTTTCTTGACAGTGACACGTTTTTATTTTCTACAATGATCAAAATTTGTAGCTTTTTTGTTTTCTTCAACGGTCAAAGAATTGGTTAATAAATGATTTTCCTTCTTGCTTGCACTGATGTTGTGTTTCTTCTGTACAGTCACTACAAGTATGGACACTATCAAGCATGGGTGGTTCGAATATATTCAGCAGCCTGTTTTGCCAGCAAGCCTAGCTTATGTATTACTTTATTTCAATGTTGTTCTTGCTCCTGGAGGTTTGATGACCGCTTTCTTAACACAGCATGGTATTGTCTGGAATCTTGAACTCACAAAAGTAGTTTTGCACGACAACTATGAATGTGTGGATTAAATTACAACTTGGTGATGCATGCTAGATCTGGCCTCGAATTTTGACTTCTCATTAGTCTTTCTAATCTAATTTCGTGTTAAATTAAACTTTAGTTTGCATCATAATCTACCTAGAAAAAATTAACATAAATGATAATGACTGATTTAGGGAGTCAAGTGGCTGCTTTATTTTTTTTACTTTAATGCCAGAGAAAAGAAGACCTTTCTATTAAATTCGTCCGCATTACCTTTATGTTCAGATGGGAACTATAAGCTGCAGATGATAAGCGCTCTATAACGTTTACTTCTCTTACATAAAAGCTCATCGAGATTGAGCACAAGAAGTTTACAATAGAATGAATTTTACCTTCCTTGTGATTCATCATCACTTCCCATTGGTGAGACATTGAGTGATTGATACTTGAAGATTTTATTGCTTTCCTAAGATGTGCCAATTCTTTATGTTAATGAATTTAAGATTGTCAGGTTTAAGTCCTACAATTATTGGAGGGTTCAGTGGACTATGTGCGTTCATGGGTGTTCTGGCAACATTTGTGTCTTCAAAGATGGTTGAGCGCCTCGGCATTCTTAAGGTATTAAGTACTTGTCTTTTGTATACCTGTTAGCTTTTATTTGTGAAAGAGTTTTCTTTTATTGTTATTGACCCTTTCCCCTAATTTCAATAATTCTTATGCTAGGCTGGAGCAGCAGGCCTTATCTTTCATGCTTCACTTCTTACCACTGCAGTTGCTGTGTATTGGAGTGGTTGTCTGTCTCGGAAAATACCGCTTGAATTCTTCTTATGTTTAATTGTGAGTTCTTTTTACGTTTCCCTGCATGTTTCTTATTCTGCAGTAACTTTTGTCTGAAATAACATCTTGCTCTGAACTTGTTTTAGGAAGATCTTAAATAATGAAAGAAATGCAGAGAACTATCTGAGGTGAAGATATTCTTGAGTCAGTATACAATATTGTAGAAGTTGAACTTACTGACAAAATGTCCTTCTAGGCAGTAATTGGATGAAATTATTCATATGTATATTAGTTTATACGGGATAAACTCTTGATATGAAACTGAGTCTATCAAACGTAAGAAACTTGTCTCAGTATATATGTACTACATGTAGTTATCGAAGTTTATATTGGAGCTTCATTTGAACCTTCTTCTATTAGCATTGAAATGAAAACAATCTTGGTCTTGACAGGTGTTGTCTAGATTGGGAAACATGTCGTATGACGTTGTAGGAGCACAGATTTTACAAACTGGAATCCCTGCATCTAAAGTTAATCTTATTGGAACAACAGAGGTTGCAGTTGTTAGCTTGGCAGAGTCGGTTATGTTGGGGGTTGCGATAATTGCCAATGATGCTTCACATTTTGGTTTTCTAGCAATCTTGTCACTTCTATCAGTGGTTGGGGCAGCTTATCTTTACTGCACATGGCTGAACAGTCCTACTGATACCCAAAGGAGCCTCTTTTCTTTTTGAGCTGCAGTGTCTACAATGTAAGTGCAGAATTCTTATTCATTTATTTTCACCTTGATCCATACTTTAGTTAGAGTATAGTATTGATCTCACAATTTTTCTACAATGTAAGTGCAGAATTCTTATTCATTTATTTTCACCTTGATCCATACTTTAATTAGAGTATAGTATTGATCTCACAATTTTTCTACATGCTGATTCATAGTGGGTAGACATCCTCAATTCGGTAGACATACTTTTCGTTTAACGTTAACATACATATTCAATACTACTTTCCAGTATCTTAATTTTGAACTGAAGATTCTACTTTGCTATGCTTTGATGCATCTAAAAGTCTTGTGCACATGTTCAAACCATCATAAGTGCTGTCTCGACTTTCTTTCTAATACATTTATTTCGTATTCTATCCGGTGTTTCTGCACATCCATTAAACATTACAAACAGACTGAAAAATTTGACAGCAGACTCGATGGACGGGTGATCTCAACTCGTAAAAAGGCAAAGAAAGGTACATGTTCTGTTAATTCCTCAATTGTGTGAAGCTTGTATGTAGCATCATTCAGAATGGTCCTTTTTCCGTATGCAGGTTACATGTTAATACATAACGCTAACACTCAGTAAAGAACTCATGCATATTCTTGAATCTTTGTTCACACATTCATTCTCTCTCCTTGCTCCAATAAAGCTCTGTAATTAAGTGTGTTGTATTTGATTGAGAGATGATTACTTGACACATTTGTTAGTTACGTTTATACCTAAATTTCAGTATTATTCATGATTTTACGTCATTTCGATAATTCCATATTATTCTTAAACTAACGTTTAATTAATATTTTATTCTTTTAAGTGTGGGTTCTATACATATTGTCTGGAAAATATCAGACACTCTTAATATGTCCATCTCTTACTCCGTTTGTATATCAAACTAGGTACTTAAATTTGTACTAAATTAGATAAGTTGTGCGTAATTTTTAGTATTGAAATTGTAATTAAACTTGTATCAAAATTCCATCCATATTTGTCCCATGTAAATTCCAAATTTATTGTCTATCTTAATAGAATCAGTCCAAGATCTTAAGATTGTATAAGTTACAAATAAATCATTTTACTAAGAATTCTTTTTTCCTTAAAACTCGATCATCATTTTTTGACCAATTCACTAGGCAATTTAGTTTGAACACCTTCATTATTTAAGTGTCAGAATAATAACTAGGGATTATTATGACAGTAAATGAGTAAGGAAGATAATAAAATATAGCCAAAATTTAGAGGCCCATTTAGCAGAAGAAAAAGAGTAGCAGTAAATGTTGTGTTTGATATTGTACGACCAACAAAGTCAACGGTCAATATCCCCTCGATGGCTCTATCCATCGTCGTCTTCTTTGAAATCTCCCCCCATACCAGCCATACATCCAACTTCCTACCACCCAATACGTCGTCGTATTTGCCTTGCCGCCATGTCGCTTCAGCGTCGTCTCCAGTTCTTGGTTGCCTGCGCTGTAGTATTGAGCTGCTCGCACTTCGCGGCTTCTCATCAAGAGTCTGGTGAGTGGAACTGCGAGCCCGACGACGAATCCCGAATCTCGGCCGAGTTCTGGCCCGGAATCGTTACCCTTGATGGTCGCGCCGATGATTGGGCGGATGTTGATGGTTTCGAGTTTCCCCTGCGTCCAGCTCTGGATCCCGATGAAGATCACGAGTACAAAGCTGGAAAGATGACCATTAAGGTACCACATTTTCTTTTGGTGTTTGTGATTTGAGTTTCTCTGCGATTTTGATTGTTGAAAAATATGAGATTCTGGAATTTTCCTCTATTTTAGAGTGTTTTTCCTACTTACTTAAAAGTGGAAAATTCGTTTCTGGATTTAATATTTTGCAAGGAGTGGCATAATCTCTTTACTGCTTTCTTCTATGAGACCCATGATTATCTTTTAATGGAAGCGCTCCTTCAATTACGATGAAAAATTGTTTAAACGAACTGGGTTTGATAGAAATTGATACTTGTTGACAATTTTTGCCTACTTTAAATGGTAAAATTTATATGTCTTTATAGATCGTTCATTATAGCATACAAAAAGAATACCTTTGTACAAATTTTTACATAGTTGTGGATTTTGAATTTTGAGACAATGTAGTTTGGCAGTGTGAAAGATTCCTATGCTTCTTTTGAGCTATGATTTTGAGAGATTTACTTTGATATATAGGCTTTACATGACGGGACAGAGGTTTACTTCATGTTGCAAATTGATGGAGATTATGTGTACTCCCCAGGGTGAGTCATACTCAAGAGCGAATTCTTTAAGTGCCAATTACTTTGTTTACCTCTGTTGCTATTTTTTAGTTTCTCATTTCTTGACCTGATGAAGGTTTTCCCAGCAACCTTGAAT
Source organism: Scutellaria baicalensis (assembly GCA_005771605.1). NCBI lineage: Eukaryota > Viridiplantae > Streptophyta > Magnoliopsida > Lamiales > Lamiaceae > Scutellaria > Scutellaria baicalensis. The sequence continues at coordinate 27,349,554 of CM016726.1, forward strand.
TTTTGTACTCATTAGTACATCTGGTGCTGCAGCTTTATTTTATTTTTCTCCCTATTTTTCAGTAATTCTATAAAATCATAGTGTCCATTATTTATTAAATACCTTAGATTGTTAGTACCATCGTGATTTCCGCTTTTATGGCAGTCACTAGTCAGAAAGTTCACCGTCAGAGTTGGGATTAAGTTTCTTTAGTGGATGTCTTACAGTAATCAATCAAGGTATGGATGGGAAAGGTGAAGATGTTAGGTGTATATAAATCAGGGGGCATTGTGTTCTTATTTTCCTTGATCTCTTCTGCAACAGTTATAAGTGTAGCAATTAGTAAATTACAAACATAAACGTTGGGGCCGTATGTTAAGACGTTATTTGTAGCATAAAGTTGAATCAATAGCTACGATACTTAAAACAGTTTTCTTTCATGAGCATTGATTCTGAACTCTGATTCCATGCAGGTGAGTGGATGACGGTGTCCTTACTAGTGTACTACTTTTTGACTAAAAGTTTGGATATTTTAAAAAGGAGAAAATTATACAGTTCTGAACTATGTTAAATACTGTGAAATTGTAATTCTTCATTTTAGGTTCTTATTTTAAATAATGCTGTCACAAAATAAGAGTCTTGTTTCTATAACTAAAATTAGCCATAGAAATAGGAAATTTATTTTGGGACGGAGGGACTATATCGTTATCTTTTATAAATTTGCTAAAGTTCTGTCTATGGATTACTTTACCAAAAGGTTCAATGCCATTACACAAGGTTGCTCACAGTTTCTCCCTAACTATAGTCTTCATCAAGTCAAAATGGGCTTACTCGTTGAACTGATACCTTTTGTTTCTGTTGGCTTTTCAAATCATGCAGAGATGATCATAAGTGCCCATCAGTAGCCCTGATGTTTCAAGTTGGTGAGAGTGCCACATATCATAATGTATGTTGTGTAGTACCTTAAATTTGGTCTTTGATTTCGATTAAGTTCATGACTCCACCATTGTTGTCATTCTTTTTATATCTTTTCTTAAAAATATGTTATCCTTGTTGATCAAGATGGGTGGATGTAAAGAATCACCTGATACATGCAACAGCACGAGTTGTCGTGGCTACGAAGTTGACATCATGCACTTCTCAATTGGAAATTCTATTCCTGGAAGATTGTACAGTGGCAATTCAGTAACTGAGGAAAGCAAACAAGACAGGTACATGTGAATAGGATTGTCCCATCTGATCAGAGGCACATTGCCATCGGCGTTATTTACCACAGGCTTTAACACATTCTAATTTTTCTTGAACAGATTTGGTTTGGTTGACATGTATTCTTGGAATCCACACTGTCGTAACATTGATGGTTATGGTCCTACAGGTACTTTCCATATGCTTCACATATTATAATGGGCATTGATTTGGCTGAATGATATTTTACTTATTTTCTACCCAGTACATATATGGGACTTAACTTTATTTTATGTGGGTTCGAGGACTGAACAATCTGTCTTATATCATGGACATATCAGTTAGAAAAAGTTGATTGTTTGATGTTTGCTTTTCTAATATATGTTAATGTAGAATAATCTTAATTTTCAAATTCCTAAAATGTGTTTGTAAACATGCATAGCACTCATGTGTTTTTATGATCATATTTTGTGATGGATAAGATATAGCCATTTATAGCCCCATTCTGATGTGATCTTTAAAGTCAAAATGGAGACAATGTAAACAGATAATGGAGGTTCCAATACTCTGTAACAGTTGCTGCTGAAATAATACAGCTTTAAATTCTGAACCCACCCACCACCCCCCCCCCCCTCCCCCCAAAAAAAAAACAAAAAGGATTTGTGGGAAATGAAGCAACTGCATTTCATTACATTGAACCGACAATCATGCAGCGTTTAGGTATGACTCCAAGAACCATGCAATATGTTCTTGTACTACGCAATTAATGAACCAGTAATACAATTTCCGAGGGCATTGTGTATAAGCAGATATAAATTCTTTTTATTTAATTATCCAGCAGTGTAATTTTCTGTGGCTGTGTGAAAGCTCATTTAACGGGACTTCTAATTTTTACTAAATTCCCAGGAAATGATTCCACTGCCCTGAATGACTGGAAAGGTGCATGGTGGCACAGCAGTTTTTCAACCCATGCAGGTAACTATTTCTTGCAAAATTATATATATATATATATATATATATATTTTGGGGGGTGCTACTGATTCATAGCCAGCATATTAGATCTAACTTAATGCATCATTTTTGCCTGATCATTCTATGGTTTTAGGACATATGGATTTGAACATAATCTTGTATGCAAGCCATTTCTTCAGTTTGGAGAAATTAAAGACATGATAAGTACTTGTGTGAAAAGTTCATTGAGGATTTTCCTTTAATAATGAGTTTTTTTTTTCCATCTCAATGTTAACTCACACGTAATTGGCAGGGTTTATTGAGGTTGATAGTCCTTATGGATCATCTGGTCAGAAAGGCACATATTACTTTGAATTATCTCGGCCTCTAAGAACCATGGATCGCCTTCAGCAGGTTTTCTTATTTCTTCAGTTAGTCTTTACTTGTAAGTTGTATCATTATGCTCTCACAATTTTGCACCAGTTTAAGCCTACTGCTGGTATTTCAAATAATAATGCTCCTTGTAGTACTATTTATGAGGTGTGTCATACTTAATACATTGTCTTATGTCAGTGTACTATACAACCTATATTAGAGCTCTTAAACTCCTATTAAATTGGTTCTAGATGCATCAGCATATCTGATTGCTTATTATGTAAATTGGATTTGTACTTCTGTTGGTTATATTCTTTCATAAGTTCATGCTCCTTGGCAACTAAGATTTACAAACACTATTTTTCTTTATAACAAAAAACACGTTTCAAATAAATTTTTACACCTATTTTCTTGAGATAAAGCCCCATCTGATTCTTGTTTTTGTGAATGCAGGATGCTCAATTCACAATTGGCCGGTCAAGCAAATTTTCAGCTGCACTCTGGTACCCGACTGATGGAAACCCGTGGCATGGTTCAGGCCATTATACGGTGAGCTGTGAGTGGGTTCCGATGGATGTGGTTAGCAACTACCACACACAATTCAAATTAGCATCAGGTAGCTCTTGGGATGCACCCAGTGTCTTTGCTTTTGTGCTATCCCTTGTGGCCGTAATTGTATCCATCTATGTGGGTTACTTGGTGGTTTCTAAAACAAAAGCCATCCCTCTCACCCAATTCGACGACCATCTATAGATCTTTTCACTGTCATTGTGATCCTCACTATTGTTTTGCTCTCTTTTACAATACCCCATCTCTCAAATAGATTTGTTGGAAGCAAACGCTGAGGCTGGGCCACTTCTTGTCATTACTTGTACTGTTTTCAGGGATTGTAAATATCTCAAATTCACATAGAAACTGTTTTGAAACTCATATTCTTTACCACTTCAAATTGATTGGCTTGTAAAACAACTCTGATATTCTGTTGTGGTTAGTTGAGTATTATCTTTCTTTTGCATATTTATCAACGGTTTTATGGTTTGATCATGCATGTCTTTTTCTCAAAGGTAGAGATGTGAAAACGGGACTGAGATCCTGAAATTTAATGGCTTTGGCATATATGACAAAAAGGGCTTTTGAGCCCGATCCTAATGATTCTTTACTTTTTATAATAAATTATATTTTTCATGTTGTATGATTGATTTTTTTTTTAAATGATATATGTGAAATTTTTTCATGAAATTTTTTTTAGATCCGTGCCCTCAATCCGACCCGGCGTGTGGGTCGCTTCCACGCGCCCCACGCGCGCCCCCAGTTGTGCGGGCGCACACCAGATTACATTCAGTGATTGGTATTATATACATACTTTTAAGGTATTACGTGTATACTCTTAAGGTATTACACATTTATCCTTAAGGTATTAAACTTAAAGCTTAAGGTATTACATATGCACCTTTAATGTATTACATATTTACCTATAAGGTATTACATATGCACCTTTGGGGTATTATATTATTTGAGTATAAGGTATTACATATTCACTTTTAAGGTATTACTGCTTATAGTTTAAGATATTACATATTTATCTTTAAAGTATTACATAAAATATGTTTTAGGTATTATATAAATATGTTTCAGGTATTACATTTTAGGTATTACATAAATATGTTTCAGGTATTACATTTTTATCTATATGGTATTACATATTTATACTTACATTTAAGGTATTTGATACTCAATTTTCAGGTATTACATAAGTCTCTTTCAGGTATTATATAAATACCTTTAAGGTATTACGTGTATGCTTCTGTGGTATTACATAATATATCTCGATTTTCATTATCTTTCTCTTCGAAATATTTCTGCAAATCATCTAGTGGTATGTTGGATGCAAGATCTATAGTCACAATTGGTAATTCTTCTATGTATCTCCCCATCACGAAGGTTGAAGAATAATAAGAAACTAAAGATGGAGATAGAAGAAGATGAAGAAACAACAATGAAGATGGACGAAGATGAAGAAGCAGCAATGGAGATGGAAGAAGATGAAGAAGCAGCAATGAAGATGGAAGAAGATGAAGAAGAAGCAGCAATGGAAAATCAGCCCACAACCAACATAGAAATTTATAAACCCATTTTGCACCACTGTATGAGACTCAAAGTAGCCCGATTTTACAGCATATAAATGAACGGAGACTCCCTCAAGGTACGCCTTCCGAAACGCACAAGCTTTCAGAACAAAAGGGAATGTGAATTCATTGGGAAAGATACCGCCAGACAACATTTTCTGGTAAAGAAGAATCGACTTATCTGAGTATTTCCCACTGGAAAAGGCCCTAATTAAGGTGTTGTACATGTGTCTATTCGGTTGAGGAATTTCGTCGAACAGGTAGAGTGCGTATAGGGGGTCGCCGGAAGATGAGAGGGCAGCGAAAGAAATAAGTTTGCTGAGGGAGATGGCGTCGTGGGTGAGGCCCCAGAGGATGATTTGGGCTTCGAGGGATTTGAGTTGCCTCATTGAGGAGCATTTTTCGATGAAAAATTGGAGGCTCTGTAAACAAAAACTGGAATTTGGAGTGGTGGGAAACATATGGAAAATCAGTACTACAGATAGAAGTAGATGGAAGTAGATGAAGAAGGAGAAGAATCTAAACTCAAACTCATACTCATGGTGGCAAAACTGATGCTTAAAATGACATTGTTCCGTGGGAGTAGCAGCGCCGCCCCAAGATAATCTCTGATTTCCGTCAGAGAAAGAGGCGCCGCAGATGGAAGCAGATGAAGAAGGAGAAAGAAGAACGCTGATTTTCACCGGAGAAAGAGACACCGCAGATGGAAGCAGACGAAGAAGGAGAAAGAAGAACGCTGATTTTCGCCGGAGAAAGAGGAGCAGATGGGAGCAGATGAAGAAGGCCGATAAAGAAGAAGAACGCCCAGGTTTTGAAAATTAGGGGAAAAAAAAAGAAAAAATATATATATAGAGAGGATCCGGATCGGGTTGGGGGTACGGATCCAAGATCCGTGCCTGGGGGCACCCAAGTCCTTCTCTTTATTTATTTATGATAGTTTTTTTTTTCTTTTCAAAATTTACATATTGATGGATAGATATATAACCTAAATAGAGATGTTGACAAGCAAATACTCGATGCTGGATGACCTAAATTCAGTATTTTTTCATACAATAAATCGAAACATTTTTTTTATCTTCTATTATTATCTTTGCTGGCATTTGGAAGAAAACATATGTTTTATTTACTTTTCTTATTGATTTTTGGGACGTCTATTATTTGGAGTACCTAAATCATCTCTCTTTTGATGAAGTTTAAAGTTACCGAGTTATGAAATTTACATACTATCAAGAAAGAGAAGAAAAAAGAAAAAGTAAAGAAAATGGGTGGGGATCTTTAGACACTAAAAAAAATATGTAAACAATACACTTGAGTGCCCCAGGGTCACGGTGTCCCCAAATTAATTATCATATGATGTTAAACATATACACTATAGTTATCATATATATACTCTTCAGGTATCACATGTATACTCTTATATACATATAATACATGTAGGGTATATTTATAATATCAAGAAACAGAACACCTATGAAGTATATATAAAACACCTGAAGAGCATGTATATAACACCTAGATCTGTACCCCATGTGCCCAAGGGTATATAAGTTTTTGTCATACAAGAATTATCCTTTATGAATTTAGGAAAGGAGAAATTAGTGAATTTATAATTCTAAGTACACTTCAAATGTAAGCATAATCGATAATGTGTGGAAATCTCCCAATATTTCTGGTTCCAATAGTTCAATAGTTTAGAAATCGAACAGTAAAACAATTTAGTTAGTTATCTACAACTTTATATACAACTTGATGGCATCTCAATATAATAACTTAAAAGTTGAAACTTGTAATTATTTAATTGTCATTTTTCTTGGGACAATTAGGGTGAAGAGAAGTGTTATCCTAAGGTGTAAGATCCAAATGATTAAATGCTTGATGAGCATAATGGTTATTTATATAGCTTCTCCTCAAACAAAATAGAACACAGGACAAAAAATAGGAACAATATAATCAATCATCACCACAATACTAATTTCCAACAGCCCCTAGTCAAAAGGGTTTCCTTCAAATTCATACTCATCTTTCTTTAGCATTGATTGTCAAGAACAATGTAACTGGAAATAAAAAGCATAAGATTGATTGATATAAGCATGCAAACAATAAAATTGTAAGTGAGAGTCAAAATGAGTGAAGTGGTAAGATCAAACAATTTATAATGTAGAATCAAAATGAGTGATCGTCTCTCAATTAGAGAAAACATGCATGAGTTGTATATATATATATATATCATGAAGTGGGTCAAGTTCCAATCCCTCCAGTTCCTCCAGTAGCATCAAAAAACACAGATCCATCATCAGCCACGCCTTCCATGAGAGCAAACCTCATGTCCTCCGATGGTCTCCAGTGCCGTTTTCTCTGGTTTATGAACCAGTTGTTTATCTGCTTCTGATCCAACCCTGTCATCTCTGATAGCCTGTTTTTCTCTTCTTCCTTCATCATCACAAATTATATACAACTAATTAAGTACATATATACATCCATGTAATTAGAGATCAAGAGTTGTGTGTGTGTGTGTGTTATATAGTAGTACCGTTGGATATGGCCACCTATAGTGTGTGTTCCACCAATCCAACAAAGCAGAAATGGCATCCTTAGGCAGTTTGCCTTTCTTCCTTTTCTTCAAGAACTCTTTCCTTAGGCTACTCAGATACCCACTGTATTTACGCATCAGCATTTCTTTAAGCTCTTCATCTCCTTCACCATTGTTACCACTGCTGCTACATCCTGCACCTTCCACCTCTTGATCTCCACCGCTCATTTCTTCTTCCGATCCACAACCTGCTGCATAACCTATTCACTTTCTCTATCTCTTCTTCATCAATATCTGGTTATGCTAATTACTACTGTAGAGTAGTTGTAACAATTATCATACTTTAAAATTAACCTAATGTGTGGACAAATATTATTTTGAAATGGGCTTTCACCAAATATAGTTCCAGAGAGTCTTAAAGTCACAACCTTTACTTCATTTATTGTTCTGGGAGGTAGCAGAAGCAGCATTAATTAGTCAAAGAAAAGAAAAAAAGGAGCAGTAGATAGATATTAGTACCAGGAGATTGATAAGAGTGTGTGGTTGATGGTAGGGTTTGTTTGCAGAGATGAGTGAGCTGGGATTCAATGCTACTCAAGAAATTAGTGGCCTCATCGAACGGCTTCGACAGTTCCTCCTTGTACTTTTGTAGGGCTTCACAGTATGATTTCTTCAAAATCACAACAGCATCAATCAACGCTAGCTAGATGCATTTAAGGGTTAAGAGAAATCATTGCAAGAAACAAAATATCACCATAAAATCATCAAGTTCAGGGTCAGTTCCAATCTGAGTGGTGGGAGAGATGGTGGGGGAGATGGTGGGGTGGTTTTCTTTGCTGATTTCTTCAAGAATTGATGCCATTTCTGGTGGAGCACCCACCTTCAAAACACAAAGAAAAAAAGCTGCTTTAACTTCATTTCACACACACAGTCAGAATCAAGAAGAAAAAGAGAAACCTTTCTACAGTCAATGTAAGCAGAAAGTAAGTTGGGATAAAGAGGGTGATTAGCAATCTGGGCCTTGATTAAATCCGACATCTCCAACACTGCAGCATCTTGATCATGAGTTTCAGGAACTAGCACCAGTTCTTGGTGATCATGATGGAGCCCATCTCCAAGAAAGGCAGTAGAGTCAAGATTAGGATATGGAGTGGAGGAATGAAATGTGTATAGCGCATCCATATCATGTATCAAACTCCCAACAGTAGTTGGCAGAGGTGAAAGAGCAGTATATAGTAGTAGTACTTGAATTTCAAACTCAGAAAGCAAGAGTGGTGTTTGTGGGTATCTGTTACCAAACAACCCTCATGTGTTAGTGTGTGTTTGTAGTATGGAAATAACCCAAAACCCATGTGAAGAGCCCAGATGAATCATGACCATAAACAGTGATTCTTAGGTATTGTGATTCTTAGGTATTCAAGATAGATTCAATTAAATGATAGAGAGGACACATGATGAGAGAGGTAGCTAGGAAAAGGAATAAAGTGAGAAAAAGGGCTTGAGAGAGAGAGATAAGAAGAATAAGATCAGGCAGAGAAAACAGTGGGAGAGAGAGGGAGTTAAAGCAAAGCAAGAAATAAAGGGTAGGTTTTAGGAAAAGACTAGAGAATGAAAAAAGATGAGGGGGTGGAGGGGGGCTGAAAACTAGGTGCAGGACTGCAAAAGAAAGAGGGAAAGACGATAGGAGCAGTTGACTAGGATTCTTCATTAAAACATCATGTGTTGAGTGAATGAAATGAAACTCAAGATTCACACTACAAAACGACACACACCTATGTTTCTCATTTCTGTACTCTTTCAGAGATTAAGTTTATGACATGACATTCTGCCACTTTTCGATACCCCATTGGTTAAACAACATATTCTTACTTACTTTTTACTCTCTATACTATACTACACTATGTGAGAGAGAGAGAGAGAGAAGCAATGGCAACACTTGGCCGAGTGCATGCTAGCTCTCATAGAGTCACTCTCAGCTTCTTTGAGCAACAAACCAGAGAGTCCCACATCACTCTCTTCTTCTGCATTTCTCACATGCTTCTATTTACTACCACTTTGGTTTGACATGTATCCGATTCACGTACGTACTAGCTTTATTTTGATAAATGGCAGCTGGATTGTCAATCAAAATTTGAATATAATCATGGGATTGGAATTTATTGGATGCATACACTGGGATTGTGAATTTTAAGATTATTGAGCGAAGCAAACATTTTCCGCACTTTATGGATCAAAAACCACTAACTTCATGTCTATTCTGGGAATTTTGAGTTTATGTTTCTACTTATGGGTATCAATCATGTGAATTTATATTTGGTGGATTTCATTGCTAATTTTTTGTCCAAAATAGTTAACGACCTTCTTCTGTGGATTAAATTAGGTTTTAATTGAAACTTTACATGACTTTTAATTGCATGACTAAGCTAAATAAAATAAGAAACAAGTTAAGGAATATAAGTGAATTATAACTTTTCTAAAATTTTATTATCATGAAATAATGAAATTTATTTTGTATTGAAAAGATGAAATTCATAGTTTTGAAATGGATGGAGTACTTTCTTTCATTTGAATATTTTGATGTATATATGTTCATCTTTGCACCTAAACACATACCTATATATACAATTTCCAGTTAAAAATAATAGCATTATACATTAATCCACAAAATACAGAGCAATTTATCCTAAGAGGATGTTCAGTTAAATTTTATATATATATATATATATATAACATTTTATAACCTTTACATCATCATATAAAAGATGTTTTTAAAGTTTATTAAATGTTATATCTTATATAAAGATAAGTCGTTGAATTGTTTTGATGAAATGTCATGATGGAGTTTTCAAGAAGTTAATAAATATAATTTTGGAATTAAGGAAATTTTATTTTAAGAACAAGACGAATCTCCTTATTTAAAAAAAAAAAAAAAAAACTGTTTATTAACTCCTGCTGACATCCTTAGATTTTTCTTAAAACTTACACTGAAAAAATCTTAAAAGCTCTTAAATGTACAACTTTTTCTTAAAGCTATTAACAATATTTTATTTCATTTTAATCTTGAATTGTTCGGATAAATATATATTATATAAGATAATATAGTTTATAAAATGTTAAATAGAACTGACATTATGGGCCAATCCAATGGACCGATCTAAAAAAATCACATTATATCTTATATATTATAACTCATACACTAAACCAATGAATAATGATACAACATTAATACTCATATACAAATCGATCAAAAATGTCAACAATCATGAGATCAAACCCATGCCTAACTTGTATAGGAAATATAAGTACTTCAAGCAAATTGAGTTTAATTGGATAGATTGGATATAACCATGAGATTGAGTATTTCCGAATTTTGAGTGCTAATCCTTCGATTATTTTTTAATATATGAATTTAGCTGATTTATTTTCATAAAATCAATTTTGGATGACTGGAAAATTAAATGTACACTAATCCACTTTAAATAATTAATACATATGTTTCGAAATATAATATAAATGCATTTACATAAGTATCATAACTGCAAAAACTAACCATTGATAACCATACCCTGAATACAACCAAAATGGTGGCATGTTAATCTACTCCAATGTGCATTTCATCCTCCAAAACCGAATGCTCGTCATTGTTTAATGCCGTATCTGGAGCGCAAATTAGCAAGGATCTCGACATAATCTGGCATCGCATTACTAAAGACTTCATTCCATATCTTGGCAACATCTGTTTCAAAAGGAATTAGAGACTATTGAAAACATTGCAGTAAAGAATTCTATGTGCTAATTACAAAGGATAACATTATAGAGCTCTATATGCACTTCCTTTCTAATTTTTAACATGCATAAATGTGTTCAAGAAAAGATATTCAAGCAAATCAGTATCATGTTTCATATTTATTCTCTTTTATGGAAACATCAAGGCATTGCATATCCTCTGATCAGTGCAGAGAAACCATAAGAGTTTACAGAAGTTTGAGTTGACATACCAGCCTTATCTGCCGATGAAAGGCACATGATGATCATGTCAAATCTCGGGATTTTGGGCAAATTCTGCAAATATTCGACACCTAATGCCATGTCTTCCCTGCCAAACAAACAAATCAACTATATGCATGTTTTCATTTAACACAGAACCACATAAAGAAAGGATAGTGCCTTACATAAAAAAGGTGGCAATGCACCTTATGATGTCAACAAGTATTGAAGCTGTCAACGCATTTTTAAATATCCCAGGTAATGCAGCTGGTGAAGTTACCTGATTAGTTGAAACAACAGATTTAGTAGACAACTAAAATAAAAGAATGACGAGCAGAACACCTGCCTACATTGGTTAAATCAATACGATTATCTATTTGTGAATTCCAAGATTTTGACCCTCTGAAGGAAACCGTACATATTAGAATAATATCTGTAAAGACTATTAAACCTTATAAAGGTCACAAAAGAGAATATGCATTCATAACAAATGACGTGATGAATCTTAACCTTTAATAAGCGAGCTTGCAAGTCGCGTTCACCAGAGAGTCCTCTCCAAGAAACCTCAAATTGATAAGCTGAATTTGGTGGAACAATGTTTTTTGCAGCTTCAGCCTTTGCCAGATAAGCTGCTTTTGCAGCAAGCTCTTGCAAAGATGAGCTCAACTCCTGCTTGCTACTTTTGATCTATCACAAGTTTGAATGAGGAACATATCACCAAGAGATTTAATTGAGAAGGAGATCCAGCACAGAGATGGACATTCTAGCAAAAGTTGTTTATGCACCAAAACAGGTTTTTACTAACAGTTTTAAAATGACTGGTCAGCATATTTCATTTCAGATCTCATAGGTTTTTAGAATCAGGCTGTATTCAAGGTGGTCTTTGAAATAAACGTCTTGCAACATGTCCCCACATTTCACTTTATAGAGGGAAAAAGGGAAAAGAAAAGTCATGCATTTTCTTGTTCCTACGTTTAGAAAAGAGAGGATATCTTCGTTCAATTGTTATTACACACCAGATTTCAGCAAATCCAAGAAATACAACAATGTAAAGCATAGTTGAACAATAAAGTTCCATTCCAAAAATTAGAAAACAAAAATCCATATATGAAACTCCTAATGGAGGAAGATGCAAAGTTTATCATCTCATCATCAAACCTTTGCAGCCTCTGCGATAGGGCCAGAATGAGATCCATTATTTAACATACTATTCCCTTTATTTCCAATGGATGAGCCAATAGCAACTTCATCAATATTACCCTGCCAAACAAATTCTCAAAAGGTCAAATGGATAAAGTAGGCAATTGTCTGGTAAAACTGTGTACTATCAAACCAAAATATTTAATGATTGCAGGCCCTACATCAAAGTTAAATAAAGGAAGCTAACAGGAACTTTACAGACAGTGATTTTTCTTAACCATCCTTTCATTCAATGTAAACTCTTTAAATATGCTTTGTCAAAGTAAAAATAAAAGGAGTACTTAGTTGAGACTTCATACCCTGGAATTATCTTTCACAAACTCACCCACTCTTCCTGCAGGAGAACTTGTTGAGACTGATTGGATCTTCTCTGCATATTTCTTCTTGTCCACATCAGTTTTAAATGGGTGTGTTCCCTTCACTGATCCTGCTAATACCCCAGATGCCTTCTTCAAAATCTCCTGAAGATAAGCAACAAGAAGTAAATAATCTGAGAATCAGGAAAGTGAAAACATATAGAAACAAGCTGAATATCCCATAAGTGGCCTACATTAATCAACATAATTTATTAAAGAATGGAATTTTAGCATTAAAAGAATTTTGTTATGCAAAAAAATCTTCTATATCATAAGAATTTGTTGCTAATGCAGAATGAAACTTGGAAAGTGAAACATCCAGAACAGAAACCAAAGAATCTCTACCTCTTTTAATTTAAGAGCATGTGGAGTTGAAAAAAACAAGGCTAGGTACAGAAAGTCCAGAAGTTTCAATCAAAGTACTAAGTATTACAATGAAGTTTAACTTTTATTGGGATTGGAAACATATCACATGCCTCAAAAGCATGGCCATGTATGCCAAAGCCAACAGGCCCAACACATGACCGCACTACAACAAATTTTAGTCAGGCTTTGTAAACATATACCTTTTCAAGCAAAGATTTGCATTCAGCATACTGCTTCTTGATCTCTTGGTTTTGTGGTTCCAATCTCAAAGCAAATTCGACATCTGCATTTGACTACAAAAGGTTCAGTCAACATACATAGGAAATCAGGATCTTACAATTTCCACAAATGAAGATTCTACCTTCGATGGATTCTTTGAGCTTCCCAAGTTCTTTTCTGGCTGTTGATCGACGAGAATATGCTTTTATATAGCAATCATCCAAATTCAAAGCTTCAGTACAATCACTTTCAGCATTCTGGAATCTATTGCCAGATAAAAGACAGATTAACAGGAGAATTACACCCTTGTTCTCACAGAACTAACAAGCTTTACCCAGCATATCTTAGAAATACCTTTTAATTTTGATGTATGCCATTGCCCTGTTTGCGTAAGCTACTGCAGTTGGTGATAGTGCAATGCTTCGTGAATAGCAGTCTATTGCTTCATTGAATTTCTTCTGCTTAAAATATTCATTACCCTAGAAACCAAAATAGAAAGGATTATTGACATGAACTCAAACTCAGGCTCTAACAGTATTAAAAATATGAGAACAGGTCAACAAAATCCATTGACGGGGCGAATCATACCAAGTCTTTCTCAGAATTAGCATCAACGAGACCCTCCTGAGATGGGACTCCACTTGATAATCGACTGAGTGCCTCGTATTTTAAAAAATCATACGGTTTACTTGCATTCTCAGAAGAGGAGGAATTGTCCCATGTCTGTTTTCCATTCGTTCTAGGGCTGTCAGAAAGGAGACTAGCATTATTTCTACTTCGCTGACCTGGAGGATCCTTTTCAAAGATACGAGAGAATGAGTATAACATAAGTTTCATGTGTGGACAATGACAAATGTGACATGATGATACAGCTTCTTAACCATACAATCAAGATATATAAGTAGAATGCTTAAGTATATCTAGACAGATAGATGAACGAAAAGTGATTAGTCTAAGAACTACTGTAATTTGAACTTGAATCCAAACAGTTTCCAGAAATAGAAGACTTTGTCACAAACAAACAGTGAGAATGGGAATTCATGTAGAATAAAGTTTCAAGATTCTGTAGGTAAACATGTTATCTTCCCCTCATCTATTGAAATTAAACCTTAAACTGCATTTACTATCAAAGCAGCCGATTGAAAAGAAGTCACAGAAAATTAATCTCAATCTTATACAAAAGACTAAAGCGCAATAAAAGGATGGCCAAAACTAAGTTTCATAACTTATAACTCTGCCCACAAAAAATCAAGAAAACTTGGGCTGACAGTTTCTGACAACTATATCCAAAAAATCAAGAATCTTGAAACTTTTTTCTTAATACAAAATTATATCAAGAAAATCGAGAATTGTATATCAAAGAAATCAAGAATCTTGAAACTTTGAGGACATCTTTTACACAATTATATAAAGAAAATCAAGAATTGTATAACACAAGTCATTACTCAATCACTTTGTCATCCGAATGAGATGAATTCCAAGGATGGGTCTTCATACACTACCAATGCAAAAGCTTCAATGCAACTGATGAAAACTCAGGAAATCTACTTACCAAACTTGGGCTGACAGTTTCTGCTCTCAGTTTCTTGTCCTTTTCCTTGAAAGACAATTCCCAATCCTGTAAGTTATTTAGAAGCCCCTCGAAGTCCTGGTCAGTCAAGAATCAAGAATCTTGAGAAAAATCGTCATAAAATCAAGAAAAGAATAAGAAAAAGGAAGAATCTTGGACCTGAGGTAGATCGCGAGAGTGCTTTGAGGGGACTTTCGCCATAGTTGAATGAACGGAAGTGAGTTAGTATGAGAAGGGGAGAGAGCTTTTGCAGTGGTTTAAGAGTTGTTTCCACACCCTTCTTCCACTGCTCCTTCCTTAATAACGATTTTACTTTTTTCTTCCTTCCCAAAATCGCCACTTACTCGATAAATATTAGGGTTTGTTTGTTGCCGCCTATACAATTCTGAATTTATAATATTGTTACTACTAAATCTAATGATACCCATAATTATTAATTCTAATCTTGTAACAAATAGTAGTATAAATTGTAGTCATAAGTGAAATAGGATTTGGACTGATATATTTTTAAACAATATTTGTCTTTCTCATCTATTTCATAAGCAGATTTTATGTAAGTATGTCTCATGAATATTATTGTAGTAAATATGTCAATAACCTATATTTAATAATTCATATAAAATTTTGTGAAAATAAATTCTATTAATGAGTAATAAATATATGTTTCACGAAAACTATCTATAAGACTATCTCAAATAAGTTTTTACGAAATTAATTTAATTCATTTTTACGTATTCCTCAATTATTTCATTACAACTTTTCCAACTTAATACAAGTTAAGAATTTTTTAAAGATTGAGACCGGGGGTAAATTTGAAAAAGTACTGGTAAAATAACCAAGAAGACAATTAATATGAAATGAAGGGAATTATATTTATCAAAAATTGTTAAATTTTAGGATTTAAATGTTTGAATTTTTCTTATATCCCCTCGTAAACAAAAAAGAAAAGGGAACACATGCAGATAATGAAGAACAAGAAAACTTTTTTTTAGGTATTATAAATCCTCCCAGATACCATTTAAAAAAAAAATAGCTTTAGATACCATGTCGATTAATATATTACATTATTTTGGGTTTCAGATAATCACCCTCTTACGAATTTGGACATCAACACATGGTAACCTTACGATGCATTACAAACTTTAGAGGTATTATTTGAATATACAAGGATAAGTTTATATACTCATACATCATCACTTCAACACACATTCGCAGAACTTCACCTCTGATGAACAAATTTAACAAGCATGTAGTGGATGTGTCTCCTCATGTATTGCCTTGTAGCATCGAAGACTGCAAAGAGGGAGCTTCAACTTGGAGTCTCTATACTTGTACGCATTCGTACATGAAGGAACGGCACATTTCTCTCGTGGAGGAGGATAGCTGCAAATCCATGTCAAAATGAGAGTGAAATAAAAGACAGGCAAAGACAGTGCTCTAACTTCTGTTCTTGCAATAAAAGAGAGTGGAATGTTGATTGTTGTAACGGGGCTATAGCTGATTGTCTGGATTCAATACCTGCAACACTTGGGTTCAAATATACTAGGGAGTCCAATCTCTTCGGGAAATGTCACAACGGTCCCTGAAGGTCCCATGATCCATCTAACGGCATCTGCTGCAACTGTTGCAGAATTTGCAGTCCTCTCCTGCATCATAAACATGGGATAGGGTTAAAGCAAAAAAAACTCCCACAAATAAAATAGATTCCCTGTGTGAACAAATTTTTACCTGCGCTAATTCTTCTTGTCGTTTTTTAAACTTCTCCTCTCGCCTTTTCCTGCTGGATTCTTGGCCCAAGATTTTTCTAATTGCCTCAGCCTAATAGTAGAGAAAGTCTACTGTCATATATCTCATTTAATCAGATGAAGTAAACCTGATTTTCAAATACATAATAGGATGCAAAAAAATAGTGCACCACGTGATGAACTGAGCGTGAAAGAGAAACAGACCTCAGACTCACGAGCAGCCTTCTCGTTTTGTATTTTACGCCTTTGGGCAGCTTCAGCTCTTTTAAGTTGTTGCTCCACTTCAGAGAGTTGCTCTTTTGGTTCTGCCAGCAATAACCATTCATAAGAATATAATCCATGATAACAAATCCATTTGAGGTTTGGATCATTTTTCATTTGATTGTGGATCTAAAATACTGCACTCTCATTTTTGAACTATTTTTCGTATGATTTTACTCGATAAATTCACTTAATAAGGAGTCCATTGAAATTCTTCCTTCAATCCTTTTGTCGAATCAAATTGTTTAATCAGTTTAAGTAAAGATATAAGAAAATGCCATCAACAAGTGCAACTATAAGAAATGCTCACTTCTTGGTGGGGCAAGTGGCAACCCATCTGGAAATTGGATTGGACTGGCACCCGAAGCTGGTGAGATGTCTTGACCAGTCAAAACAGCCCTTCGGCGGGTAGTGACTGAACATTCCCTGGAATTTTCGGAGACATCAATTGGCATCGTTCTTTGTTTCTTCTTCTTGTGTTCAATTTCACCGTCAGATACCGATTCTTCATCCTCAATATAATCAATATCTTCAGATGTTCTCTCTGATCTGGATTTCTTACTTTCTTTGACTGATCTTGAATTGTCATAATCTCCAGTACCTAGTGGATACTTACCAATATTTCTATCCATGACCTTTGAGATCTTCCGCAATTTCATGCCTCTAGTTTCATCTTCATACTCAGTATTATCAAAACACACAACTTTTGAAGTTTTGAGCTTTTGAAGGTATCGAATCTCATCATCGTCATTGTCATCGTCATCCTCATCATATGCTTCATCGGTGGAATATTTCTTCATTATAGACTTGCTTTTAGATGACTGCCCATGCTTCAAAGCTTGCTTGACAGATTCCTCTTGTATATCCACCCCTAAGGATTCCACTTTTCCATAGCCAAAACCAGTTCTGGAAAAATCTTTCCATGGCACGCCGCGGAGGACACGTTTCTCATCCACAGAACGGAGATCCTTTAACAGACACAGACACAGACACGGTAAGATAACCAAACTTGCCAGGTACTTGGTCAGTATCAAAGTGCATTTTAACAGCAGATGGATATAGCTTTTAAGATCCCGCTTGCAAGATGAAGTACAATTGTGGGGTAAAAATAACAACGAGGTAGAATTCCAATGAAATTAGCAGGTAATAACTATGCAACTTTTCTAGACATATGACATGCAGCATCTACAACTATGTTTACCTAAAAAGATAACATTTTCAACTATATATGGCAACTAGTATCAAATCGTGTCATATTGAGATTCCATTTCCATATTTAAAAAAAAAAAAAAAACATATTCCACTGAGTTTCAGAGCGATAATCACTTGAAAAACTTTTGATCAAGAGTGAGCAAATACCTGATTATTCAGCTTCCTAGGAGGATAAACAGCATCTGAGGGAGCAGACTTAGTAGAAGAACCATCAGAACAGGATCTTGTGTGAATAGTGTGTGTCACACCTCCAACCTTGAGCTTGACCTTGTTGAATTTGTTCCCATTTCCAGCTCCAGTTCCATCAATTTCTGCTCCTAGTGATCCAGAATGGGCACCTCCAATTACTATTTCACTCATTTTCTTGTCTTCCACTTTCGGACTCTTCCAACAATCTGCTGTGGGATTATCCTCAACAGACCTTATATGGTCAATGGATTCCTCAAATGCTTCGTCTTCATCATAACTCCTGTTCCCTGTTTCAGCATCAGCAAGGTTAGTATACGATGCCCTGGATATGCATTCATTGGGAGTTAGTCCCTTCCTCCAATTTATAGCTTCAAGCACAAGATTGCTTTCACTTGGTGCATCACTAACATGGTCCGATGGCATTGATGACAATGAAATAGAATCCCGATACTCTTGAGGACACTCAGATTCATATGGGGGACGGCGATTCAAATTACTCCTCCTCCTCCTCCTTGAAGGTTCGGATGTAGTATTTAACTCCTCACCTCCATAGCTATCCATAAAAATGAAAACGGTTCGACCAAAAGCTTATTCAACTTCTTCTGTATCCAATTCAAATTCCAACAAAAGAAACACAACTCAGATTCTTTATCGATCATATATATGAGAATGGAAGACACAAAATTCTTGTAGAATATGAATACATCCGAACAAGTGAACCACAAATATTGGAGAATATAGACAAAAGTAACTACTCTACTGTGTAACTAAGAGTGCAAGCCCCATGCCAAAACTCGGATCATAATTCATAATAACAAAATCAAAGGATATGCTAATTCTTTCTCATATGATAACTGAACAAAAATCAATCCACAAACTAACCATAAGAAAGGCAGACACAATCGTACAACCATTCAGCCCCAACAATTTAGGGTTTCAACTAGAACAGTATAAAGTAAAAGAATTTTACCAGTTGGCATCAAATACAATCTCAGAAGGTCCAACAACAGAAGCAGGATGAGTCGCTGAAGATGCTTGAATACTTTTAAGCATTCTGTGCTGATAATTTAACCCACTTCTCGATTTATGTCCGGATTTGTCAGATAAGGTGGTCATAAATTGCAAACTTCATTACATTATTATCCAGTTAAAAGGGTAAAATCGGGTCTTGATCTTTCTTTTTGTGTTTTCCAATTAAGCCCCTTCATCTTATAGATCTTGAACACCAATTCTCTTTTGCTTATGTGGTCTCGTGGGTCCTATTTTGTGTGTGTTAAAACCAGATTCTTTATTACGGCAAAATTCCCTCCCCATTTGGTCCTAAATATTACAATTAAATTCAAGATCCTGTGATACAATATAAAATGTGTGCCAACTTTGGTCAAATATAAGTAGAATGTAATTTGATGAAATTAAGAAAAATAATGGGAAACACTTGTTAAACCTTGTCCGCTTACACACGTAAAGAAGTTGGCCACGACAAGATAAACTAAGAAATAATGAAAACGACTTCATGCATACATATATTATTCTGTTGTTATCAGAGGAGGAGGAAATATATAGGATGTGGAAAATCGCTCTAATAAAATGTAGCCAAGTGTGCTACTCATAAAAAGTGTGAATCCAATTATTCCACAACCTAGATCACCACTTATTACTTCAATTTATGCACATATAATGACCTTTTAAGGTTGAATTGAATTAATCAAACACAATAGGGGTCCATTTGGATAGATTGATATAAGGAGAGATTTGAAATTTATGGTACCAAATTCACTAGTTGTGTTTGGATGTATATGAATCTGAAATTCATGGTTTTCATTTTAAACTAATTTTGGAGTCATTTTAGTAGATTTCAAATTCACTCCAATTTCAAATAATTTTAAATTCACTCATTTTAAATCCTAAAATTCAAATCACTCTATCCAAATGAAACTTAATAGTATTTGTTAAGAAATCTTATGACATGAAATGAGTTAAGGAAAATTCTAAAATCTTCTTATGGTGTATAATAGATATGAAAGAGATTAAATACAATGAGTTGAAATGAAAAAAAAAAAAAACATTTGGGATAATACAAATTGAGGGTAGACTTTGAAGAGTAGAAGTAACATGAGCTAAAATTAAGGACAAATAATTGAAAATTAAAATGATAGTTCTCTTGGGGGGCGGGGCATTAAGTTTCATCCAGGGATTAGGGAGACCAAACATAATCTTTTGTTATCGATTCAGTATTTTAATAAAACCATCACATATTCAATATTTCAATATAATCACCATATATTAAATATAAAACAATGATCATGACTTAATGTTAAATTAGAATAGATTCAGTTTCATACTGATAATTCACGGGTCCAATTTTATTGCACTTATAATCAGGAGTATTCCTAGTTTGACATCAATCTTAAAGTGGGAAAACATAGAGAATCTGTATTGAATAAAGATAATTATTAATTTGTAATTAGTAATCATAACTTGTCGTATCCTCTATCAATATAATTAATGACCGTGTGAAATCGTTGCAAAGACGACCATGATACTAGATTCTTGTTGCATGCTTCACGCCTTAATTGTCCATAGACAAATACTTATATACTTTTAGGGTATAGATATTATATCTGGACCACCAACTCAAGGTGTGTTACATATCTACTTTTCACATATCACATGTATACTCATAAGGTATCATTTTTTCATGTTAAAGCATGATATTAGATATATACTCTTCATATATCACGTACATACTTTTTGGGTATTATTTTATATTCAGTGATAAATATTAGATATATATATATATATATTCTTCAAGTATCACACGTGTATACCCTTAAGGTATAAGAGTATCAATTTTTGTTCTGTATGTAAGTAATATTTTAAGAGTATACACATAATATTTGAAAAGTATATATCTAACATCATGCGGTAGTCAAGTTGGGGGCAGCGTACTCCAATTACGCATAATGGTCAAGTTGGGGGCACATAAGTGTCACTCTTTTCCTTACATCTATATCATGTTTAATACAAGCAATTAATAAATTAGTTAGTGTATCCAAAACAATCACCATATGTCACGTATATACAATAATATTATTATTTAATATGTGATGCGTATTTTATATGTTATAAAATATGGAATGTAAAACCAAATGTAATAGGGGATCCAATTTGATGTACTTGTGTTAGAATATATATCTTTAATTAGATGAATCACCAGAACTGAATATTTCAAACAAGAAAAAAGAAATATTGCCTCTTATAATTACAATTAATTTGGTTCTAAAAAACAATGATTATATGTTAGATTAGGTGCAATATAGTTTAAAACCTATTAAAATCATAATAAAATAAAACATTTCACTTTAGTATTTATCATTTGAATAAATAAAATCTAATTTGTCAAATGTAAGACCCCTTCCTTCACGGAAAAAAAAGGGATATAGTCTGTTTTACTAATTCCTAAGCATGATCAATTTTATCAAACAACAGGTTGTGTTGCTATTTGATTCCATTTTAAGTTGTTTTTTTAATTAGGGGTTATCTTCAGATGAGGCCATGATTCTTTCTTTCTTTGAAGAGAATGAATGCAGTGAATTTAATGTTCCATATATCGAGAAAAATTTAATGTTCCTGGAGAATTATGGATTGATTCTTTTATTATATTTTAATATTACATTTGTATTTCATAACATTTAATACACCCCGTCATGTGTTAAAAAATGACATCATGAATAAACGTGAAATATGGTGATTGTTTTAAAATAAAATATAATACAAGAATCTTAATTGTGTTGCGTGACATCCATCATCTTAATCGCCCCTTCTCAGACCTTAAAAGGCACTTAGGCAAGAGTCTTTATTAATTGAGTCTATTTAATTTCCATTAAACGAAAGAGAAAATGGCCATAATTAGCCCATTTCCTAAAAAAGAAGAACAAAATAACCCTCACTATATATTTCTACCTTTATACCCACTTTTTTAAGAAATGGGGCAAAAGTACCCACTTTTCACCAAAGTCAAAAGTGTGATCTGACACCAATCATAAGCAAAAGAATTTTTTTCTCTTTCCTCTGTTACTCCCAAAATCACACGAAAAGTGTTTTCTCTTTCCTCTGTTTTCGTGTAGAGTAAAAAAAATAATCTCACTGTGGACAATGGGAATCGAACCCAGGACCACAATGAGCAAATTGAGCTACAGTTCCACTGGGACAAACAAGTTTAATAGGATAGTTTTCGTGTAACACCTAAATATAGGGCTACACGAAAACTCTTGAAATCAAGACTACACGAAAACTCTTCAAAACAATGCTACACGAAAACTCTTCAAAACAAAGCTACACGAAAACTCTTCAAAACTTTTCGTGTAGTGCCCAAAATCAGGACTTTTCGTGTAGTGCCCAAAATCAGGACTTTTCGTGTAGTGCCCAAAATCAGGACTTTTCGTGTACTGCTTAAAGACTTTTCGTGTAGTGCCCAAAATCAGGACTTTTCGTGTAGTGCCCAAAATCAGGAGTTTTCGTGTACTGCTTAAAATCAAGGTTTTCGTGTAGTTGGTCAAAAGTTGCGGCTATTTTTGTCAGATTGTCATACTGTGTATTTTTTTATTGAGTTGACAAATTCAAAAGTGGGTATAGTTGGGATAAAATTTAAGATTTGGGTTATTTTTGGGATAAAATTATATAGGGGGTGTTCTATGTCCTAATTTATAGCAAATAGGCTATAAATGGATACTGTCCCTTAAAAGAAATGTATATCCCAATTTTCCTTGACAAAAATTTGTATTTCCCCTTCTCTAATCATGTTATACGTCCAATTTGGAAGGACATATCCTAAATTTAGGAGCAAAACGTTATAATAAGTTCATAAGCAAGAAGAAGAAGAGGTAATCTAATCAATCATTAGAAAATATAGAGGTAGATAGATATAGTGTGTATGAGAAACAAAAAAAAAAAAAAAAGATAATATCCCCGGGGGGGGGGGGTCCCACAATGAAAAATTGGATCCCAATAAATAGGGTCACGCTTCTTGGGCAACATTAACATTAACACAAGACAGAATTAGAAAAATTAGAGGGAGGTGTATCGAACTAGCTAGATGGTGTGCCTTAGAGAGCCCCTGGTGGAAAAGATAAGCCAACTGTACGAGAAGATCTCGAAGGTGGAGGACCTGAGGCCGTCGGAAGAGGTGGACGGGCTATTCACGGAGCTGGTCCAGACGTGCATTCCCCCCCACCCGATCGACCTCTCCAAGTTGTGCACCGGAACCCAGGAGATGAGGAGGAAGCTCATCTCCCTCTGCGCCAAGGCTGAGGGCCTCCTGGAGCACCACTTCTCCTCCCTCCTCGGCTCCCTCCAATCCCCCCTCGACCACCTCCACCTCTTCCCTTACTACAACAACTACCTAAACCTCAGCCGCCTCGAGTACAGCCTCCTCGCCCCCCACTGCCCCCGCCCCGCCCGCCTCGCCTTCCTCGGCTCCGGGCCCCTCCCCCTCACCTCCATTGTCCTCGCCTCCCACCACCTCCCCTCCGCCCTCTTCCACAACTTCGACATCGACGCCTCCGCCAACGCCGCCGCCTCCAACCTCGTCGCCTCCCACCCGGACCTCTCCACCCGCATGTCCTTCTACACCGCCGACATCATGGAGGTCCCCCCCGCAGCCCTGAGGGAGTACGACGTCGTCTTCCTCGCCGCCCTGGTGGGGGTGGATATCCAGGAGAAGATGCATGTGGTCGAGCATTTGGCCAAGAGCATGGCCCCCGGGGCCATCCTCATGCTCAGGAGCGCACATGGCGCTCGAGCCTTCCTCTACCCCGTCGTCGACCCCCGCCACCTCAGAGGCTTCGAGGTCCTCTCAATCTTCCATCCCACCGATGACGTCATCAACTCCGTCGTCGTGGCTCGCCGGTGCCCCACTCCGGTGCCGCTCATGCTGTGCAACAAGTGTGCTGAGATCCAGCCTTTCAACCCTCTTTGCCAGATGAATTTGATTGAAGATTTGAGCGTGGAAGAGCATCATTGCTAGCTACCTACCTCGATCTCATTAATTAATTGTTCATGATCACTCGGTGTTTTCACTGTTTCATGATCATTTAATTTCATTAAGCACTGTCGTCATTCCCTATAATTATTTATCTGCATCGATCTCTACCTACCTACTTAATATATCCCATCTCATCTTTTCCAGAAATAACATGACACTCTTTTAATTTCTTTCCTTTCAATTGCTGGGATTTCTCTTCTTAATTCCAAAAAACATGACTTAACGGCCATAACTAGCTGTTATAGCTAGCTAGTGTGAAATGAAGATATTATATATTATTCCAAACAATAACTTGTATAATTAAGATGATGAGAGTACGTACTCATTTGATTTTGATTTTTTTTAATTATTTTATTTGTATGCTAGTTATTAATTAATTATTTAAATTGTGTTTTATATATATCTGTATGCAAACTTAATTAGAGACTCGTGATCATCATGACAAGAATTTTCCTTGTAATGGAATGACGATAAACTTAGTATTGTCAAAATTTGGGATAACATGTAGACAAGAAAGGTGATGGATATGTAGTAGTGGAATCAGGTCTGAAAACAAGAACTGAACTATCATACAAAACAGGGCTAATTTGGTACCACATTTATAGACATATATATATATATATATATATATATATGTTTAAGTGCATATAATTAATTATATGATGCTGCTATCTATCCCGATCTCATTATCTCTTCTATTCTTTCGTTTTTGCTTATAACAGTGAAACTCTTGAGATTCGTTGACAAAACCAAAGGGGTATTATTATTAAATAAATAAAAGAGATCGATCGATGATGCTCTATGTCTATTAGCTAGACACCATTCTTGTTCATGTCAAATTACCATATTCAATTGGGTGCTGCCAAGGCCCATGTGGACAAGAGTCCTAAGTTGCATGTTTGAAGCAATGATCGATCTTAATTCCCTAAAAGATAATTTCACTTGGACTACTTTAATTATAAGTCCTAATCAAGATCCTTTCTATTGCAATCTAATGATGTCGATTTCATGCTTTTCTAGATGCTA
Source organism: Scutellaria baicalensis (assembly GCA_005771605.1). Lineage (NCBI taxonomy): Eukaryota > Viridiplantae > Streptophyta > Magnoliopsida > Lamiales > Lamiaceae > Scutellaria > Scutellaria baicalensis. The sequence continues at coordinate 27,374,874 of CM016726.1, forward strand.
CCATCACCTGATCATGAATTAAGGTATTAAACCAGAGATACATGCATGATCTTTTGTAAAGTTGCACATATATATAATATTTCATGCTTAAGATGATCTCTAAATCCTTTTTTTATCATTTTCTTTAATATGCAGAAAAGCATAGCTTTTTGAGTATATGGAGTAGTTAATTAAAATAAATTTAAAAAGGGAGATGGAGGTGCAGAAGATGAGAATGGTGGAAATAATAGTCACCCATATGATGATGATCAGTTGGATGCATTAGGGTTTGAGAATTGGAAAAGGACTTCAACTTATAAGGACAATACATATTCATTGGCACAGCAATACTTAATTTGTCTTTTTGTTACAATTTATTATATTATTACTCTCCATTTCCTAGACACATTTTTTCTTGATAATTTAAAAAGTGCATGAGTAAAACTAGCTCTCAAACTTTTCGTCTTATAATTTACATCTTATTCAGTTTCTTATCACTAATTTTAGACATCTCTTTAGTTAGTATCATTTTTCGATTTCTAATTTAGTTTGATTTTGTTTGGAAGTTAATTTCTGTCATGAATGTTGAAATTGGAAACCCACGTCAGCAATTCTAACTTCCACATAATAAAAAGTAGAAATCCCAAACTAAATCAGATGAAAATTGAAGGAAAAAAGATAAAGAGAACTAAATTGAATACATAAAATTTATGAAATTGGGAAAACGTGATTATTGCATGAAGTACATTACAATTATCTCAAATATTTATCAAGAAAATCATATATGATACCCTTTCCATTCCTGGTTGCAGGTAAAAGTATTATTTTCTGTGTGTGATAATTGATAAGGATTTCAGATTTTAAATTATACAAAACTTACGTTTGATGGTTTTATATATAGTTTTTGTGAGACAAATGTTTTTCTCACTAATCAAACTCATTTTCACAAGTTTAATTATGTATTATAAAATGTTGATTAAGGATTGACTCATCACACATTAGATGATCCGCGAGATAATCTCACATAAGACACACTTCTTAAATTAAGGGATTATATGTATATATAATATGAAAAATGCTAAAATGCTCCGTCTTTAAATTAGGGGATTATATTATATGTATATATTATATCCCCAAAATTTTTAAATTCATGTTGTACTAAACCGTTAACTGATAAAGTATTGGTCTGTCACACCTCGAAACTGTTACATAAAATTTCTCTTATTATTTGCATTAGTGTGTGTGTATATACACTCTTAAACATTAACAATTAGATAGGAAGACGAGACAAATATTATTATCAACGTCTTTAATATAGTAAAAAGATATAGCATAAAGGTCATGATTAATAATTCAACTACTTGGGAAAAAGAAATTGCAAACAATATAATAAATAATTAATATAACTAGGTCACCTTTTTTCAGTTTTCGTTATATTAAATTTGTTGCAAAAGAAAGTGCATAATGGCATTACTATGTGGACATCCTTAGAACATCTTGCAATCAATCAACTTTTGTTACTAATTTACATTGGGATGCATGATTGATATTCCACCCAAAAAAAATTAGATTATTGATCACAAGGATTTAAGGATTATGAGTTTTAATTACATAGATTGTGCCAATAAATTCCAATTTAAAACGTTTGAGTTTGGATATCACATAATGCGGCCATTACTTCACTTTTATAATAGTTATTAATGTCAATTGTTGTGGTTGACATTTGTAAGATCAGCCATTAATAATTATTCATTGATAGTTACTTGATGAAAATATGAACATTGCGACATATACTAATGTACCCATTAACGTGCTAGTACTATATAAAAGTTATATCGATGTAAAGACAAAGTTAGCTAAAGGTCAGAAGGGGCACTATGTCCCTTAAGAATTTTAGATAATTATAGTTGGATATCTATTAAAAAAAAAAAAAAGAAGAAGAAAAAAAAAAGAAACATGTAATTATACATTATATGCCTTTTATTTTAATTCAATGTTTATATATAATTAATTAATGTGTTTCATTTTACTAAATTCGTTACAAACTTATAATTTGTTCAAGTCAGATGTATATTTTTTTCCAAATTATACATTGGTCACCTATTTTTACATTTTGTAACATTTTGATATTTAATATTTATTTTTATGTTATAATTTTAGATACTAGTTCAAAATATATAGAACATGGACTTGAGTTGTTATGCAATTAATTAATGTGTGACTTATTCTTGCGGTCACCTGTCTTTGTGTTTATAAAATAATTGAATCAATATCGAAGTCGAACCTATATATGATTTTTGACATGAGTAAGTATTTTGTGAATAGGGTGCATGGATCCATGCACCTGGGTTGGATTTGGGGCTCCTAATCTTTTTTTTTTTTTTTTCGCGCTTGTTTTTTAAAATTTGGTCATGACCATTGAGTTATATTAGACATACATTTATATTATGTTAGAGATATCTTTAAGTTATATTAAATATACCTTTATACTCAGATTTTATACTTTTAACTTTAAAAAACAAAACCCTAAAAAGTATGAAGGTATAGTTGAAAATTCTAAGAGTATCTCTAAACATAATATAAAAGTATCTCTAACATAACCTAAAAGTATATCACCTGCGAATTTGGGTGGATTTGAACGTATCCACCTAGGCGCGTGAGGACGTGTGGGACACGTATGGGAGCATAGTCTTTTGGACATGTGGACGGGTCGACTCAAGTGCGTAGATCTCAGATCCATGCACCCGACTCAAAAAAATATTCATCTTTTGATATTAGTCATTGAACTTTTGTATCTAACTTATCTGTTTCAAACCCTATAAAACCGAAAGATGATGTTTATGATAAAGCGATGTACGTGTGTATTGAGATGGTAAAAATCAAAGCTTTGACATCGATTTACATTTATAATTTATACGTATTATTCGTTTTAGTACTGTCATTATAGCTAGGTTGGATTTCCTCAATAAAATTTATGGTCTTGTTACTTCACATCGGCTTGAGATTCTAAAAAGAGAAAATTTGACCTAATTAGCATCAAGTCAACTATTTCAAAATTATATCAATTCTATCTCGTGTTGCAGATATTAATTGATGGATAACTCAACATGTGATTTCAATGAAATGTTAATGTATGCAATCTTTTCATGTGTTGATATACACTAATATATACACAGTCCTACTACCCTTCCACCGTAAAAATATGTGTCCGTCACTAACGTATCAGAAACCCAACATATCAATTAATTTCATTTTCATATAATAGGGGATGAAATAATTATACATTTCTCTAATATATGTTGTCATGTATTATTATTCATGATGTCGTTATATATCTTGTGATGATTAATTTTAAAATGTCAGATAATTATAAAGACACTGAAAATAGAACATCCCATTGCTTTATGAGAGATAAAAGATCTATATTTTAAAATAAACAAACAAATAATTGAGGAATGGCTTTTAATAGTTGAAGAGGATGTTAAAATGGGAAGAAATGGTGGCCTCTATGTAAATGAATGGGCAATTGTGTTAAATGTTGACATCTCACAAATCTCACATCATGAATAGGATAAAAACATCTTTTCTAAATTCAACTTGTTTAGATGCTTTTGCTTTCCTCTTTCAATTTCAATGGTTCTAATCACTCTTTTTTTCTATCTCTTTACTCTTTTCTCCTAGTGCTCGTCATCCATTGGATCATCATGCATCTTCTTCTTTTTAAGAAATTATTTATAAGGTTTTGTCTACTATTGTATCAAATATATATTTGGTTACGTTTAGGAAAAAAAGGGTTAAAACCCTTCTTTCCAATTTTACTCAAGTCTTGATTCGAGATTATTTATTCACTATAACATTGTTAATTTTGTAACACTTTCTTGAGCAACATATAGTGACACGTTGGGAGTTTTCATATTCATTTAATTCGTCAAAAGTCGATGTCGTTGTTGTTTAAAACTTTAAGAGGAGACGACAAATATAAAATAATAACAATAATAATAATAATAATAATAATAATAATAATATTTAAGGCAAAATCAGAATGTGGATGAACAATAATATAGCCCACACAAAATTGGTTCTCCCTTTTTTGACCCTTTTGCATCCATCAGAAAGGAGAATTAATGCGACTACTCGACAACGAGATTGAATATGAATGAATGATGCCACCACTTTTATTACTTTAATTTATTTATTTATATATTTGGTCTGCACACCTTCCAAAGGAGTGATGAAGACAACATATATATCACTCATTTTGTCTCCCCATCCTTACATTATTAAACTACCATTTCATCTATTCATTAAGAAAATGGGCAAGATCTATGCAATTTTGCTAAACCTAATTAATTTACACATTTATAAATATATAAATAAATGTATTAAAAGAAAAGGATTATAACTGACTCCATGAATGATTGTAGTTGAATATGATAAGGAGATATAAATCATATAAAAGATCTCATATAGTGAGATCAAGACTTTGTGACTTTTCATAAGCACCATATTCTCCAATTTAAAAATCCCTATTTCAGTTTTCTATTTATGGAAAAGGATTGCACTAATTCTAGGCCCCATGATTGTATGAGGTGTGAACATGCACTAATTGAAAGTGATGGCTTTTAGATCCATTTTATAAATATATACATCCTCCAAATAACACCAATGAAGTGTAATTCAGGATTCTAATCTCATTCTCAAGTCATTCCATCCAAACTCAGTTTAATAGAATTATGGGTATGAGCTCTTCTATTGGCTGTAACTATGATTCCAACAGAGAAATGATCAAAAGAAGTTAAATAAATTCATCCGAATGGTTAAGGTATTAAAACTATTGCCTCGATTATAATTATTCAAACACTTAAAATTACACCTATATGATCCCAACATACTCCTACCCTACAATATTGCATCTACTAGTTGATACAGAATCCCAATATTAAGCACAAATAATTTCTGCTATACAACACTGTTCGTATTATCAGACATCTATCAGATACCATTCATCTTGGGGCCATTGCATTTTGGCTGGCCATGGATGAAGAAGTCAAGCTCACCATGGCTGGCTAACGATAAACGCGTGCTAACCACAAAAAGGGACATGAATCATACCTGATAAGTCCATTCCGATTAAGACCTCTTCTGTTATCTTTATCTTCATGCCACCATACCTGCAACTTGACATATATAGTTAAAAGAACAAAAACAAATCAACCATGTTTGCTTTTTCTTTAATCTTTCCATTTTAATAGTGACTTCCAATTTCTCGATTTGGACAAGAACTTCAGCATCAATCCACACAGCTGAGCTCGGTCACAAATGAGAAAACATGATTTTCAAGAAGTGGGGCGATTTCACAACAGTCACAAACATAAATTGCCTGTTTTAGCTACATGACAAAGCATGACTATTAAACAACCATGGTACAAGCATAAAGCTTTCTCCCCTTTTCAAATAAGAAACATCTAAGGGAGGTAGATGAAACAGAAGTGGGACATCGGATAGAGGGATTGACTTCAGGACCATCCATCAATGTTGAGGCACAGCAGCAAATTTCTTAAGATGAAGAAGAGTGATATTAAGTCAAAATTCAGACAGATTTAATCAATTGTAACAGATGCCTGATTTCGAACTGGAGATAGCAATGAAATCCCAGTTTTTTTTTTATCCATTTCAAACCCATGGCATACAGATACATGAATAAACCAAGAGGCTAGTAGATTAAGATAAACAGGAAAAAAAACTGTGGATAGGAAATATCAGAATCTTTTCCATAGGATAACCCATTCAGATAATTATGAATAATTTAGCACTTTGATGATCTTGTATCACTGAAACTGGTAGACAGGTTTTGAAAAATACCAGTGTAAAACGCCTGAATAAAAGACGTTCGAATGCATAATTAGCAAGCTGGAATTTTCATATCTATTACTAGTATGTTTAGGGAACTAAAATTATCCCCTTTAGGTCCATATTTTTCTTACAGTAACCCCCTTCAATAGGTGCAAATATGCAATTTATAAACTAGAAACAAATGTGAAGGATCTATTTATAATTTACAAACTTCACTGGGTTCTTTTCTAAATAGGTCAAATTTGTAGCTTTTGTAATTATAATGACAGCAATTAACCTTTACCAATAGTACTCTTAATAATATTGTAAGAATAAAACAAATCTAGAAGGCCCAATCAACTAGGTCCTGGGCAGGAGGTCACAAACAGGTCTCGCTCCAGCCATGTTGTGATCCTTCCTGCACTTCTGACTTCTGTGGAGCATGCATATGGTCCTCTTTGTTTAAGCAGAGAAACATGAACTAAGTCGATACAGTCTTAACCTGATTTGTACATTTGACAAAAATAGAAGAAAATAAAAGACTGCAAATAAAAGAAAACCACGATCCTTAAGTAGGAACATAGTCACACCCTAACACATCCCAAAAAATACAAGACAGCTAAAAAGTTCCGTGGTGAATAATTTCAGCTAGAAATTTGCACTGCAGTATACTATTTCGTAACTGGACCCCTGTCATATACAAGTCCAAAACTAAAGGGTTTTAGTAAATGATTTTTGGCCAATCTATCTCCTTTATTTACAGTCAGTTGATGCATGGATCAAATAATAGAAAGCAGCTCATTAAGTAAACATATATGAATATGCTAATTTGTTCATGGGTATGAGCATGCAAACATTTTGTCCAACATTTTCAATCTATTAAATCATACAGCACTTGTTGCCAAAAAAAATCGTAAATTTTCAGTAATTTCGTACTAAAATCTGACAACTCATAAACAGATGGGTTGGGAAAGTAACTACCCTATCTGCTTGTGTAACATCCTAAGTAAAAAAATATCTAATTCATATACATTTCACAAAACATTAAAGTACATGACTTATTTGACCTGGTCAAAGTTCTTCATGAGCATCAAAGCCCTCATATGTTGGGGTCTCATAGTTGCTGGAATCACCAGAATAGCCACTCCATGTTGATTCTAAGTTCCCATCACCTGGAGTCTCATCATTAATGGGCTCATAAGAAACACTATCTGGGTTTGATTCATGCATGTAGGAATCTTCAGATTTTTCATGACCTTGAAAATTTGATCTTTAGAAGCATCTTCATAAACTTGAGTCTCTGCCTGTGGGGACTGCATCATGAAGTTAATCCCATTGACTATATCATACACCATCAGCCCAATCCTTCCACCAACCCAACTGCCCAAATGACTTCCAACCAAATAACCAAACCTCCCAAACCTTTGCTCTCCAATGAAACCAACAGTATAGGTGCCAATCAATGTACCAGTACCCCGAAGGGAGCCCTCTAATACTGTACCACCAAAGTAAATAGCTTCAAAAAAATCCCATCCAGAAGAGATAATCGGGCCAACAATGCGCTTAACTTTTCTTGTTGCTAGTTTTGCTGCCTTTGCTCCTTCTTTCTGGGCTAGCTTGGCAGCTTCTTTTGCAGCCATGCCTTGGGCTACTGCATCAGCTAAAGCTGCCTCAATTGCTTTGTTCCTTCTAGTTTCCACATGAAGAGCCCTGATGTTATAAGTATAAAGCTTTACACTCTCTTTCACTACACATGCAAATGTTCCAGAACTTCCATCAAAACAATTCAAGAAAGTAAACTTCCCACTTTTTGATGCAGCTTCTTCACCAACCAATAGCCTAAATTTTTCAGCTGCATAAGAAAAGGAAAAAGAAGAATGATATGCCTAAATAGTGCAGAAGAAGGCATAGAAAAAAAATAAAGTAAAGAAAAACAGACACCCAAGTGTAGCTTGAAATGCAATATCATTATATTAGTGAAGTAATAAAATCTTGTGTAAATCATATAAGCCTTGGATAGATGTCAAATGTTTCGCTGAAGCATGTTATTCAACCATCAAATTAGTTGGGATACTGCAACTTATTGGAGTTAACTAGGCAGATACATGACTAAGCCAGAGAAGAGGTCTTCATATGGTTGTGGACCAGAGAGATTAACTTATGTGGACCGAAATGAGACTGTAGTGTTGCTGTCAAGAACTCTACATTGCTATGGCATCACACTGTAATTGGACAAATCCTCAATCAAACATTAACAAATCTATGGGGAGAGGTAGATAAATAGGCAAATAAAGATGCAGAAGTCAAAACCTTGAATGAGCATTAAAAGTAGGAAGATAGATGTGTAAGGGAAAAGGATACACAGACACCCTAATATCTGATAAAAATTAGGGTCAAGGAGATTAGTGAAATAAAGATTATTAGTGTGATGAACAAAACGAACTAACGAAGAATGTTTAGATCTCAGATGTAACATGGGCGTTTTATTAGGTGGCCTTCAATAACCTAAACTCAACTTTGAGAATTGATGAGCAAGAGCGAGGGACGAGGGTAGCGACAGATAGGTCTTAATCTTCTTGTTCTAAGAATATCCAGGTCTTGGCTTCCATTGGGTTTTCTTTTTGTATTTATTGCTCAATAATGAGGGAAAGTGGGAGAAAAATAAAATCACATACCACACTTCACAATCTTTTAGGTATCCTTTCCAACCAGCATAGTTTGTTTAGACTGTGTTGCACTATGCACCAAATTATTACCCCTCATATCTTCTATCTTTGATTCAAAATAGAATTTTACATGGAGAATATTTAAAGAAATTTACATCTCAACAATATGACAATCTATATCCACTTATATCTCAGTATATTAAAGGATTTGCTCATGATTAGCTTTGAATTATAAGTATAAACTATAAAGGAGAGCTCTTGATCAAAGAGTTCAATAGTAAGCCACAAGTTATTCAATGATGTACTTATTAAACAGCCTAATTCCTGTCATAGGTGTAGTGGTTTCGGATCCATTCTGAACTAATTCATTTGTGATTTGATGATGAAAGACTGAGTGCATCTATCAGTATCTGGAGGCAAGCAAGATCCAATGTTTCTAATTAATGATCAAAATATAGACACTGATAGGTGGATTCTTGAAAGTTGAAGAATCGACTATCTTGTACTTAAATCACACCGACAAACAACAAAAGACAGCGTACTCACATTATTATGCCAATTTAACGAATAATTGATTAGATAAACTTCGAACATGCCAATTGCCCTAAACAGAACAGCTCCCATCAGCCATTGGATTAACCAATTACAGCATGAAATTAACTCTTAATAATACTATCAGTCTAATAAACCCACCAAATAATAATAATAATAACAATCACCGAAATCTTCTCCATTCCTAGTTCAACCTCCATAGACAATGGGTTGAGGGGGAAAAACAGAAGAGAGACAAATTAATAAGAAGAGGTGAAAATAGGGTTACCAGTGATGCTGAGAGCAATGACGCCGACAATAAAGAGCAAAAAATGAACTCTCTTCTTCAGCAGAATCTCCATACTTAGGAGATGATTAAACTTTAACTGTAGTGTAAATTAATGAAGCAAAACCCTAATAATTGCGCACGAATTAGTGAGAGATTAAGCAGGATTGAAGAAGAAAATTTGGAAAAATTTGGAAGAAGGGAAGAGGAAAATGAGGATCTCATTAATGGTGGCGTGGGCGGGCAGTCAACCGTAAAGCGTGTGCTCTCATCTTACCATAACTAACCAACTTCCAATTGGCTCTTTTTTATTATTTTATTTTTTATACACCTCTTTACTATTTACGTTTTTTTATTAAAAAAATTCACAGTTTTTTCTTAATACATTTCTTGAATTAAACATTATGTGCCCTATATACATTTTAAAAGAAAATTTAGTTGAAACTCATTTGTATTTGACTTGTCTTTGTCTCCACAAATTTAAATTTAAAAAAGAGAATGAGAGGATTTAATTGTTGCTGCTTTTGAAGTGTTATCCAACATTAATTGCTGATTTAAAAAACTCATTAGGTTCTTAGCTGCTGCTTTTGAAGTGTTATCCAACATTAATTGTTGAATATCTGTTTTAGATCTTCTTTTACATATTTTAGAGCACTACCATCAACCAACATTATTAATATAATAATAGAATAATAAGTGAAAAGAAAAAAATAATAATAATAAATATAGAGTAATTATTGTATATTTATCTCTTCTCTCACATTCTACTAAGAATGTCATTAAACTGCAATAATTCCGTACACTCTGCAAGAATGAGGTAGTTGATAAAATATTTGGTAATTCTATACACACCCCAAGCAATATTAAACACATCTCATTTATACATATACTTATTTTTTTATAATTTTAATTTTCATGTGTGTAGATGGAGTGTGTTTAGTATTGCTTGGGGTGTGTATAGAATTGCCCTAAAATATTTAAAATTATTGCTAAAGTGAGTTGATGCAGATGTTCTTATTGTTATATTTCATGACATTTAATATAGTTCTATTAATGATATTAATTGATATACGTAACCATGATTATTTTAGAATACAAAAAATAATATCAAGTATGATATAATCTCTACGTTCCAACTTAACTTATCTACTTCTCATTTTGATTTGTCATATCTTAACTTGTCAGCCTATAAATGACAATAAAAGTCACATTAATATCATCATATTTCACCTTTATTATAAAAATGTCACATAATTTCACCCTTAACACACTAATCATCCCTTAAATAAATTCTTAAAAAGCAAAAAGTGTTTTTTTCTTAATGAGTCTACGTACCCGATCAATATAGGCAAGTTAAGTCTGGACGGTGAGAGTATATAAAAAGGATTTTGAAAAAGCAAACCATATTTCCAATCTTGATCAAGAGCATACAAATATAAATGGAGTGTTGTCCATTAGTAAGCCATCTGTTTTCACATACTCAAAAGAAGACACGTTCTTAGAACACCCTATAAAATTTGCACTCATGTTTTGATGAATTAATAACAAAGACGAAGAATTTAAAAATCATTTCTTAATATGCACACACAAATCACAAACAACCTTATAAATTTATTTAAACCTCATGATCACAAACACTCCCATTGTTCAATCGATTTTGCATCAGGACGTCAGATGAATAGTGATCCTCAACAATGTCTCGACCCCATCAGCAACATGCTGACCCGCCGGAATCAGGGACCTAACCTCGGCGAACCCGCATGCATTCTTGAACTTTCCGGTGCCACCAGTGATGGAGAGGCGGGACATGGTGCTCCCGATCCTGTACACTCCGAAGAAATTGATGGTGTCGCCGAACTCTCCTCCTTCCATCATGGCCGTGAAGGCCATCATCTGCGTAGACCCATCTGCTGAGCTGGCAACGTACACCCCCTGTGCTTTGCCTAGCTGCTGGGACCCCAACTCTGGGGCCGTGGTCAAGTAATCATCGATCACAGTGATTGTGCCGAAGCCTAGTCCCAAGCCATCGGGTCCCAGCTGTGTGGTGCTGATGCTGTTGCCATTGTTGTTGTTGGGGTTGATGCCGGTGAAGGCTGTGCCGGCTAGGCCTGTGCCTAGTGGGACCCCGTTGGGGTTGATGGTTGGGATGGCGCCGTTGGGGTTTGGAATTGCTACTCCGTTTTTAGGAGGGAGGAAGCCCAGAGGGCGAGCGAAGGGGACTTGGCCGCTGTATATGTTGCCTAATAGGCCCGTGATTGGTCGAGCCGTGGGGTTGCTGCCACCGAGGATGTCGTGCATGAACAGCTCAATAACTGTAGGTGGATCCACTGCCACTATTGTTTTTGGGGAAATTATGGTTACAAGGAGGAATGTGAAGAAAATGGATGATGAATATGGTTGAAGGTTCAACATTTTTGGAGGCTTTCTGTTGGATCAGGTGAATGTGTTGGTCACTGATCTTCTGTAGATGAGAGTTCTGATAATTTGGTTCTATGGGAATAAGTTTCTGTAATTATGGTATAATATATATTTAGAGAGAGAGAGAGAGAGAGAGAGAGAGAGAGATTCCAACATGGAGTTGTTGATGAACTTGGTGAAGTTGTTAACAATGACCATTAAGTTCTGGCTTTACTTTAAAAATCGTTACTTTTTAAGTTAAATGATGTATGTATTGTTCAATTTATTTTTTCTCGAGTGCGGAGGGTACACCAGAACCTGATATCAAAAACTTTTTCTTGATCTCAATTCTGTATTTTTACAAGAATTTATCATTACCTTTTTGTTCCAAAAGAAAAACAAAATTAATTGATGGATACATTTCATTAAATTATTTATATTGTTGCAATAATATAGACTCATAAACGAGAGGAGAAAGAGAGAATTCAAACCGAAAAATTGAACTTATAATTAAATGATCATCGATGTATGGTTTTTGTTGAACCCTCCACACTTGAGGAAAAGAATATTAATAGTTGATATTAACAAAGTTTTATACTCCATAATCTAACCTCAAAAACAGCAATTATGTAGGTGTTTATAGCTGATCTATTAATTATCACTATTAACAACTTCACCTTCAACAACTCCATGACTGTTAGGACTTAGGATATCATATATATTAACTCATATCTGAACAGAAATTAAACACCAGAGAGCTCTCATCTATTAGAAGAAGTTTAATCACCTCCAAAGATGTTGAAGTGTTCATCACCCCTTTTCTTCACATTCCTTCTTGCAACCATAATTTCCCCAAAAACAATAGTGGCAGTGGATCCACCTACAGTTATTGAGCTGTTCATGCACGACATCCTAGGTGGCAGCAACCCCACGGCTCGACCAATCACGGGCCTATTAGGCAACATATACAGCGGCCAAGTCCCCTTCGCTCGCCCTCTGGGCTTCCTCCCTCCTAAAAACGGAGTAGCAATTCCAAACCCCAACGGCGCCATCCCAACCATCAACCCCAACGGGGTCCCACTAGGCACAGGCCTAGCCGGCACAGCCTTCACCGGCATCAACCCCAACAACAACAATGGCAACAGCATCAGCACCACACAGCTGGGACCCGATGGCTTGGGACTAGGCTTCGGCACAATCACTGTGATCGATGATTACTTGACCACGGCCCCAGAGTTGGGATCCCAGCAGCTAGGCAAAGCACAGGGGGTGTACGTTGCCAGCTCAGCAGATGGGTCCACACAGATGATGGCCTTCACGGCCATGATGGAAGGAGGAGAGTTCGGCGACACCATCAATTTCTTCGGAGTGTACAGGATCGGGAGCACCATGTCCCGCCTCTCCATCACTGGTGGCACCGGAAAGTTCAAGAATGCATGCGGGTTCGCCGAGGTTAGGTCCCTGATTCCGGCGGGTCAGCATGTTGCTGATGGGGTCGAGACATTGTTAAGGATCACTATTCACCTTACGTACTGATACAAAATCGTGTGTTGTGGATGAAAGTGATTGAAGAATGGGAGTGTTGTTCGTGTTGATTCTAGGGTTGTTGCTCGATCACCTTCATTTCAGATTTCTGTGTGTCAACTAAGAAGATAAATACTGTATAAGAATTGTGTTTTTTTTTTTTTTTTGTATTAGTTCCTGATTTCTTTGTTTAATTTTTCATTTTTCTTTCCTTATAATTTAAATGCTTCACAGGAATTCAAAATGTTCTGCTTCAAAGAAGCAACAGAACCGACGTATGCTTATTTACTCATCAACAGTTATATTAACGACTTTTATGCTTCATTTTAAATAACGTTGTTAAGTTGAGAAATATTGTTGCTCTGATGAGAGGATATGATTGCCTTCTTCAAGTAGGCCTTGAGGATACATTTTATTTATTTAAACAGATATTATGTCAAAAAAGACCTCTAATACTAAGAAAATGCGTTTTAAACAATTTCCAACATCGAATAAAGGCCTCCCTCCCTCCCTCTACATATATCTATTATTATATATATATATATAAAAGTATAAATATTTCTTATAAAATATGGATTGCCTAAAATATCCTTATTAAAGATTTTATTTAAGGTTATAATAGTAATTTACGATTTTCATATTTAAATAATTTAACATTAGATTCTAGACCAAAAATCATATAGAATTCTATTATAAGTAAGACTCTATTATATTAGGATTATAATTTACTAGATTTTTTTGAATTTAATTTAATATAGATTATATATTCTTATAAAAAAATTATTATTTAAAATTAATAGTAACATAATATTTTTATTTAAAAAATTCATTCTCCACATGTTTTCATACTCGTGTATATATGTATATATATATTCCAAGAAATAAGGACATGGTAAAAAAAGATGAAACAGGAAATGAGACAAGCTAATTACAATTAAGGTAAAATTTGCAAATTCAAAAGAAAAAAAATTAAGAATCAAACAGGTGATTTTGAAATATATGCATATATACACACACACTATATGTTACAAGGTTGAAATTGTACTAAGAATAACTAAATATTTACCAATAACGAACCCCTACAAGAGTAGAATTATTATTCCCACATACTCTTATCATTTATAAGTCGAGAGCATTCTAAAGATAACAGTTTTATCTTCAACTCAGAAATTGATTTATGATTAATCTAGTTATGGTTCCATTTAGCTTGAGAAAACACTTAAGTTCATGAAACAGGCATGACGATAAATTGCATGTCACTCAACTCAACTGAGGTTTGCAACAAAATAAATATATCCAAAGGCGATATGAAACAGACAACAGTTGTAACTCAATCCCAGTGAAACATAACATCTAAATCCAAAAAACATGAAAGATGTATTATATTTGTATCGCACCTCACTTAATGTATTGAGAAACCCACTTGAAGCCATCACCATAACCCATTTTGCGAACAATGCTGCACATAAACACCTCGATTGGACGAACATTTGATTCGGACAGGTTTACTTTTCCCTTGCCAGTGGTGATCCCCGTCAAACCCAGGTGGTAACGCAACTCATCTTCTGATGCAGCATAAGGGATATCGATCTTGTTGCCCAAAATCAAGAATGGAACTGTGGCCAAGGACTCATCAGATAGCAGAGCATCAAGCTCCTTCTTTGACTCGGCAAACCTCTCCTTGTCATAAGCATCAACTAAGTACACTACTGCATCCACCTTCATGCCCAATAAATTGGGTACACCACGTTAGTTGAATTATTAGAAATGAATAGCGCAACTCACAGTGACAAATTAAACAGAAAAATTCACTGTGAATAAGCACACATTTTATATATCGTTGTGTGATGGCTCTTCTGATGTACTAAATTTGGTGAAAAATCAATAAAATATAATAAGAAAAAATTATGAAACATTGGCACCAGTTCTATATATATATATATATATATTTATTTATTTATTTTTTTTTTTTTTTTTTGGTCGGTAAAATCAGATTTCATTATCACTAATTGGGGTATAAGAAATACCCAAGTACAAAACAGAATATGAAACTATTACAAAACCAGTTCTATATAATATAACCAGGAACAGGTGACCAGACTGTTGATAGATCACAAAGGAACTTATCTTTTTTATCTCTTAAGAGAGAGAGATCTTTTAACATATAATTGCATGTGAAAGACTTCTGAAGGAACTCAATATAATATGCAGAAACTGGTTCTTTTAAGTTTTAAAGCATTAATGACATATATAACGAAACCAGCAAGACTGACGAAAGCAACAAGAGGGATGAGAGGAAAGGACAACATAATATGGTCATGTAAAGATTCATCATCTAAAAATAAAGTACTTTGATATCAATGTGACATAATATCAAACATATCAATATGAGACATTAATATATGGTACCTTAGCATAATAATCCTTCCAAACTCTACGAGCAATCTGATGGCCTCCCAAGTCAAAAGCCTTGAACTTGATTTTCCCAATACTCAACTCCTCAGAAGTAGGATACTGAGTTGGCTGGTGTTGTACCAATCTCTGTTCATTCCGACACCTTAATAATCTTAGATTTACTTCTCAACCCAGACAAATGGATACAAAAAAAACTTCATGTATCAAGTTCTACTCTACAAAATTTCTACTTAACAAATTAACCATGAAATTAACATGATGAATCACATGAGCGCAGCACCAAATCTATCTAGAACAAAAGAAAAATTCGTATAAATAGTCATATATTTTAGTTCCATGCCTCCAACATGTATGTAATAATATAGGATTACAACTAAACAATTCCGCTCAAAGTTTTAAGTGATGCAAAACCCAAGAACAAGGCCAACACCAGAGCACAGTGGTAAATATGATTTAAGTTTTAGGTATTCTTAAGTTGATTACATGATAACAGAAACACTTGGGAGAACCTTCTTTTCATCAAAATCCAGATATAATTTAGCAGAAATGAAAGTGTATGAAAGTTAGGCCTCTGGTATTACACCAAGCTAAGTATACACTGAACACGTTCCTTTTCATAAACGAATTATCACCAAGAATTACAAAATCCTTCGCCTGATCACTTAGTGAAATTAAGCAACTAGCAAACTCAAACGGGCTACATTCAGAACAAAATTAATTCCAAGAAGAAAACAAAACCAACTAAAGATGAAAATTTTGAACAATTGAAGAGAAAGAAATGACCTCGTCTTTGAGCATATGAAGGAGGGTTGTTTTCCCGGCGTTATCGAGCCCTAAAAACAGAATTTTGGCCTCCTTCTGCCACAGGCCCAAGGACGCAAGCACTCCATAAAACCAATCCACCAAGAACATTTTCGATCTGTTTGATTCTTATATCTAACGAAAGGGAATGCGTTCGTCGGCGGATATATTAATCGACTGATCGAACAGTCAATCAACCTCTGATCCGAACAAAAAAAAACGAGTGGATGGATGGATGAATCGATCGATCTACGAACTGAGAGCGGTTCGTAATCTCTCGATTAGGTCCCAAATCGAGCGATTTCGATGTCGCTTGTGGACTGGTTTTCTTGGCAAAGAAAAAGCGGGTATCTAAGAAAACACCCAACCCTAGAGAGAGAAAGTAATGAGTAGTTAGAATCTATTAAGTTCGATGCACTATATATATACACTAGCTAACTCTGGTTACTGTGTATGGGTATTTAAATATTAATTAAAATTTAATAAATTGTTGTTGTAAAATAAATTTAATTATTATTATTTTTCATTAAGTTTTAATTTAATTAGTATGTAATTTAAATTTAATTGTACGAAAATTTTAATTATTATTTAATGTAATTACAAATATCAACTTACTTAATATGTTTGCCTAAAATTTCATAATTTACAATCAATCATAATTATTACTTCCTTCGTCCCTGCTATTTTTGTCTACTTTCCGTTTTTTGTTGTCCCAGCTAACTTTGTCAGCCAAAAAATGGCAAAAAACAAAAATTACGACCTTACCCCTCAATTTCTTTCATTTTACTTACTTTACACTCAAAACGCACACATTAATTACAAAACTGCCACTCAAAAACATTAAAATAACACATCACATCAAAGTCAACAGTTTTTTCTTAGAATTCGTGCCGGTCAAAGGTGGCAAAGATAAGGGGGACGGAGGTAGTAGCATTTTGCTATTTAATTGTTATTATCTCATTAAATGCATTATTACAATAAATTATAAATATTAAATAAGTTGATTTAAATTAAATTATTATAATTAAATAGGATTAACAAGAGAGTGACATGTATCACTCTTGGTTGTTCCTTTAGTATAGATATAGATAGATTATATAATATTACAGTGTTAAATATTGCTATTTATATTGAGTTATCGAATATAATTTTTAATATTTTCAATGCGAAGTTTATTTTGTTAGATGTCCCATAAATTTTAAATTTAATTGTCGTGAGACTGATTAACTCTTAAACCAATTATCACAATCCAAATCCTACGAATCAAATGTTGTTGGAGCAATTATCTACAATTCAAATCTTATGAATTACATGTCATTAAAGCTCTTATCTCATATGAGTTTTTGTGATTTAATATTGAGGTGAGAATATAGTACCAATACAACTAAATTTGAGTACAAATTTTGTCCGCCAAACTATCCGTTTTCTTCCATAGTGCCAAACATTTTTTGAGATTTCACAACTCTATAAAAAAAACTACATTGTTGGGGATTTCATGAATGCATTAGAAGAAATTTCTTGTCAATTAATTAAAGCATACTAACTGCAAGTTAGTCTTCCCAATTTTGGTGAAAAAAAAAAAAAATACTGTACTTGTTAATTTTGTAATGACATGATAGATGCATAATGCATGTAAACTATTGACAAACATGAACTTGAAGCAAGTCTGAATAAGGAGTTCAAAAAAGAGGAACAACTCTCAAATTAGTTCAGCATTAAATAGATTAAAATTACCAATAGAAACTACATATTTTTATTATTTCAGTGCTATATAAATTGATAATATATTTTTCGTGATCAGTTGTAAATTCTAATCTATTATGGTAAAATAAATGTTCTGGAAATTTGATCAAACTCGAGCAACATGACAAAAGAAGTTTGATTTTATTTCTTGAATCTTTAAAGAAGTCTCCATCTGTCCACCTAAAGATTTCATGATAATGAATATATTCTAACAACAAATATTGCACTAAGAAAATGGGTGCTGTCATATTTGACTGGTAACTCTGATATTATATTGTTTTTGCAGACTAAACAAATTTTCTACAAATAATTTATTCTGAAAACCCAAAAAAAAAAAAAAGAACAAAGAGAGAGAAATAATTATAAATTATATATTTATATATTATGGAGGGGTAGAAGCAGTCAAATTCTAATGAAACAACTATTCGGCCCGAACTGATGGGCCCAATAGTCCATGTTGGTCGACTTTGTTGGGCTGGTCCTTTAATATGTTTTGAGAAACACCATTTCATGCCATTATGCAATTTAACGTTTTAAATTTTTTAAATAGACATCCAACATTGATCTTTTTTTTTACAATTAGATATTGTGTTACTTTAAAGTGAGATTTGATGATGCAAGTCACGGGTCACGGCACCCACTATCATGATCAACCATATAAATTTATTTTGTGAAACTCGATTCAAATTTTACAAATTATAAAGTTACAAATTCAATATATATGTCATAAATATGAGTAACTTGAATAATCAATGAGAGTCTTGTTTCTTAAGGAGATCAAACTTCCAACAAAGACTGGAGAGTTTTTACTACAACGCTCATCTTTGGACGTGATTTAGCATCATTTTGCACACATAATGAAGCAAGTTCAGCCATCTGGTTTAACCAAAACAAGAAACTGTCAGAAAAATGTAAGATTTGAGCATCCATAATGTTGAAGCAACAACATAATATTTCCAGGTATAGATGCTAATTAGCAAAATAACTGATTTACCTTTGTAACCCCCTTTGAAGAGTAGTTTCCTTCTAGTCTATAATCCACAACCCTCTTTACCTTGTATTTGTTGACCAGCATTGGCTTGGCCTGGTGGCATATAAATTTCTCAGTTATTTCAATCACTGAAATATATTCGCACAACATATTTTGTTCAATAAAATCTTCATTTGGTGGAATAGATGGTCTCATCTGCACATATTAAATTCATGTTTAGGGAAAGTAATTGGTAGGAAATTATGATACCCATGTCACGAGAGACTTCTCATTCGTTGGCAAATTATGATCAAATGGTTTACGGCCAGGTCAAGAGTTCGAGTAGTATTACTCCAAAGCTGTAAACGTCGCTCCTCCAACTTAGCCGCCCGGTCATTAAATATCTATAACAACCCAAAAGAATAGAAAGAAATTAGGCCAAGAAAACGTAGTATAGTCAAACTACACATATAGCTGCATGTGTTGAGCTCAAGAATATACTCTGGGGCATCACAGCCAAAAGTCCCAACCAATAAAGTGGAAGAAAGACGCTCTGTGACATCAGCGTCTCGATTTGATAGACCAAAATCAGCGATTTTAGCAACTTCATAATCATCAAAAAGTAAAATATTGCTAGACTTTATGTCAAGATGAATCTCTGCATTTTGATGAATGTGTTCTAATCCTTTTGCTGCCTCAATGGAGATCTGAACCCTTTGCACCCATGATAGAACTTTCTTACTTCGGCCTGTAATGACAATTTTATGTAAATGACATTTGGTGTTCATCATACCTTTGAAACTAACAAATCTAAACTCACTATGAAGAGTGTCTTGTAAGGATCCGTGTGTAGCAAACTCATAGGCTAAGAATTTGTGACCATCGCCCACATGATAACCTAGTAGCTCGACCATGTTCCCATGCTTCAGTTTAGATATCAATGCAACCTGCAAAACAATATCTTTATCAAAATGCCAATTAACCTTAAAGTTGCTTGCTAGCTATTGTTCAAACCTGTGCTAGAAACTCTTGATCGGACAACTTGTTGTTAATCTCTGTCCTTTTAATTGCTATAGCCACGCCACTTTTCAGGACTCCACGGTATACCATTCCATAGGCTCCATCACCAATCACATACTTAGGACTGAAATTAGCAGTAATGGCACATAATTCATGAAATGATAAAGCTTGGACATCCATATTCACCATACTAACACCCTGTTTCTCCTCCACTACTACACTACCTGATTTAATTTTACTCGATGGTTTAATTTTGTTCCAAAATGTGTCCCATGACCAAACTGATCTTGATTTTTTCCCATCTTTTTTCACCGATGCAGGCTCAGGGCTAACCTGCACATCAATGGAGGATGTCTTGACTTTCCCAGCACTAGACAATATGCTGGTTTCATCCACAATTGCTATACCACTTGGTGACATATGGTTATAATCTTGAAGATTAATATCTTCCACATTACATGCCATGGGGTTTTCTTGTTCGGATGGATGAATGTCGTTTGCATTGGGAATCTGCGGAGAGTTTGAACTCTCTTGCTGCTCAACTGCAAGCTCAAGGTGCACCACAACTTGAGCCATTGTTGGTCTTTTATTTGGTTCATCATTCAAGCATCTTTGAGCAAGCTCCACAAAGGCCTTCAGGCTGTCTTCTGTAATCTCCCCACTCATATTTGAATCTACAATCTCATAAACTCGTCCCTCGTTTATATGTTTCTGAGCCCACTTGGTCAGAATCTGCTCATCCTCCGGAACCATCCGGTTCACGGCCTGTCTTCCACTCACAACTTCCAACAACACCACCCCAAACGCATATACATCACTCTTCCTGGTTAACTTCCCTGTGCTGAAATAATTCGGATCAAAATACCCCAAAGTGCCCTTAATCTTTGTGCTAACATGGCCTTCCAACTCGCTTCTGTTCAAATGAATGGCCAAACCAAAATCTGAAATCTTAGCGCTGAAATTCTCATCTAGAAGAATATTTGAGGCCTTTATATCTCGATGTATGAGAAGCTGGCCACTGTGAAGATAGTCCAGCCCTCGAGCAGCTTCAATGCATATAGTAAGACGTTGCTTCCATGAAAGAGACGGGCTTTTATCGCCTTTTCTTGCAAGCTTGTATAGATGGTCAGCCAAAGTTCCATGAGCCATGTACTCATAAACAAGAATCATTTCCTTAAGCTCGTTGCAATAACCAATCAGAGATACTAGATTAACATGTCTGAGCTCAATCAGTGTCTCGATCTCTGTCAAAAACTCGCTCTCTCCTTGCTTTGAGTTTGATTTTAGCCGCTTTATAGCCACACACTCTTGTCCACTGTCAATGAAGCCTTTGTAGACTTTACCAAATCCGCCATTTCCAATGACATATGCACCACTGAAGCTTTTGGTGGCTGCTTGGATCTCATCTAGTGAAAACCGGCGACAAAGGCGTAGTACCTTTTCTGATAGCCATATGTTTTTCTCCTCCTCTGTACCAGTAGCTTCCCAAACATGGCACAACATGTGGATAAAGATGTTTGCTAGAGCAAGTATTGTTATTACAGCAGATGCAACCATATTTTTGGTTCCAAGAATTTGATGTAGAGTTTGGAGTTTCCCATGTGATGAACCTGGCAGCAAAGACAGGGGGTTTGGACTTGCGAGACTATTGTCAGGATTGCTCAACTTCATTATTTCAAAGCCTTGAAGTGGTCCATTTCCATGGATAAGTTCAACATTTGAGTCGAGGCGAATCAAGAGCTCACGTTTACCCTCTCGTTTTCGCCCTTTCATCATCACCATGTAGTCCTTATACATGGGGAAAATATCCTCATCATCCCTTTCTCCAACTAGGCGTATGTTGGTATCATCCACCATATTCTCATTGATGCAGACTTTCAAAACAACGTCACCTGCCATTTTGAGTCGTAGCTGGGAGAAATAGAGCCTGACCAAGTACTTGAATCCCACATCCACCGACTCTCTCCATGTAATATTCTTCACTTTCTGCTTGGGACCCGTTTCCCACATATCAAACTTATGAACAGAATCTTGTCTGAGATTCAGTCGTTGTAGGTGGATTATCTCGAGTGCAGTGGTGTTATCAACATAAGGGCTTCCAGGCAGTGACATAATCTCAATTCCATTTACAAAAGCATAAGTGTGTAGTGATTGATCACTGCTCGTAGCCATAGGAGAGAAAACAAGGTCGAATAACTGGTGATTCTCCTCAATGTACAGGTAGTATTCCTTGACAAAAGAAGTGAGGCCAAGATGATGAGCAGTAAGAGCAGCACTGAAGTTGGTAAGCAGAGTGAAAGGACCAGCATCAACCGTGAACCAGTCCTCACAACTCCTAAATCCTTTATATGTTTTGGGATTAAAATGAAGGCGGAGAAGAATATTCTGACCTGGATCCAGTCGAAACGTATAAGAGAATGGAGAGCGAGAGAGACGTGCGTTTGTGTATGGAATAGGATCATCATCAGAGTAGGAGGCCATGGATGAGAGTTGAAACTGTGGATGATCCCTTCATTAGCAGTAAAGAAGACGATGATGATGATGGTCTCGGTGCAACATCTCCAAGCCATTCCCTGCCACTGCGTGCTGTACAAGTGGCGGCTGAGCCACAATTGATTGAAACAGAGATGGCATTGATAGCGTCGAGGAAGCAGAGATAAAGAAGCAGCAGGATATGTGAAACCTGAGATAGATTCATGCTTTGGAGCAGATTTCTATAACATTTCGCAGACTTCTTCATATTCCTGACATTAATTTCATCTGATCATCATTGCCATTGGAGTATTAAAAGAACGGTGAAGTAGAAACAATCTTAAATCTCTTGTTAAGGTCTTCGTTGACCGCAATTTCCATGATCAAGTCTTAGTCTTTTTTTATAACCACAAATTCTGATAACACCGATGTATGGCTTCAGAACTAACGGCGTTTGCACAATTACACAACAGGGAACTAACGGCGTTTGCGCAGTCATGCTGAAAGGTGCGTCTCGAGATTTGCCTTGAAATTAGAATTTCCAGAATATGATACCGTCGACGGCGACGGCGACAAGTCATGTTCGACACTGTAAAAGAAAAGGAAGGAAGAGCAGAAAACCATCAATTCCGTGGGAAATTTGCTCCCTCAGTTGCAGAAAAATTCAATTTCTATATCCTTGGAAGAAGAAGTTGAAACATTTGATCCCTTAAAATTGAATCTATTACTCATGCAAGTATGAATTATTCTGTGATTGCAAACCAAATATACTTACATCGATTGCTCGACACTCTGCATAAGAAATGTGATTGAAGAAGAGAATGTATGTTGAATGCGCGATCTGTATTCACCATCGGAAATCCGTCCTTCCTTTCCATCCACCGGCGTTTGTATTCTGCCAACAGCGAAACGCTGTTAGGGTTCTGCCTATTTACTCTACCAATATTGCTGATGTCTACAAATCTTACACTGTTACGGCCGCACACTGGATTTTTCTATTTTTACATTATCATATAGCCCTTGCTAATTTAATATCTTGGTAACTCACCTTTGGTTTTAATGTTAGTATCTATTGATTGATTTTTTTTTAGAAAAGTATTTATTAATTGATAATAGTATTAGATTTTTAATATTAGTATTATTATATATTCATATTTGTTATTAATTTTATTAGTTATTGATTGATACTACGATTAATTTTAATAATTTAGAAAATAAAAAATAATTACCTCTATTTTCATTTTTGAAATAAAGAAGTTATTAAAATACTTTGTAGATTTTTTTCTATAGTAAAGGACTTTTTATTTTGTAATTGATGAACAAATTTATCATTATTCAACGTATTTTGTGATCATATTAAAAAATCATTCATTTGAAGTATGATGCTTAGATGTTAAATAAACAACACGTGACTTTTACTTGTTATAGAAGATTACTAAAACTAAAAAAAACATTGTGTATTCTAAAATGAGCTGATCCACACAGAATTTCATCTCTAATTCAAAGTTGAAACAGCCAATAAAAATGAAGGCAAAATGTGGATAAAGTGGAGTTAGAATTTGGTTGCTATTGATGAAGCCTGAAGGCCAAGAGAGCAGCTACGATACCCCCATGTACTACTGTTCAGTTGAATTTTCTTCATCTTTTCTCCATTTATTATTCTTAACCATAATTTTATTTTTGTTTACTTAGATTTTTATAATAACAATAATTGTCTATTTGATTTGTTATGGCAGTGCATATAACCATTGTGCAGAGAAGGTGAAATGCCCAGTTTTGATTGGGAGAGACGATTCTGGGTATGTATGTATGTATGTGCCACAATTTTTCTTGATCAAAAAATTCTCATCGAAATCCCAACCAGAGAGGCGCAATGATGGTTAAAAGTTGAGAGAAGGCTAAATAAACCAAAATCCAAAACCTTGTTATCTCATTCAGTTCGCTTTTAATAGAATCAGCAACAATTACGTTGGTTGGTTCATGCAGGGCTCCCAGATGTCAATGTTTCACTAACTGCTAATTAAATTTAAAAACAAGAGGAAAAAATTTTAGGCAATAAAACCGCAAGCTACCCCAATTCGCACGGCACAATGTCTGTGACATAATACAGCACTTAATCACTCAGGTACACTCCTATAGTTCATCCTGTAGAAACATAAAAACATGACATCAGAGAAAGAGGAAAAATACAAGCAATATGAGAACCAAACACCAACAAGACGAAGAGAATAGTTTTGAAAAGAAGAAAACAATGTGCTTACATGTGCATCATCATCGACTGAAGTTGCAGGATCTTCTTTTGAGTCTAATTTGGCATCGTCATCAGCATCTTCACCTTCAGCATCAGACTCATCACCTCCATCCTCAGCCTGTGCAATAATATGAATCAGAATTCCATCAAAAATACATTCAAAAGTTGTCAGGTGAAACTGAATATTTTGCGTAAAGGATATACACTCACATCTGATTCAACTGCCTCATCCTTTGTTTCCTGAACAGGGAAACACATAATTTTGTTGTTATAATAAGACATCAGTGTGAAATCTATCTTTTTGATAAACAAAGTAATATGATGCAACAAGTGGCAGGGATTTATTCAAAGTCGTGAAGGACTACCTCCTCTTCCCTCTTCTTTTCTGCCTCCTCAAAAGCAGCCTTCTCAGCCTGCATTACCATTCCATCAACATAGCAGTTAATAATTACCATCCTCTTTTGAAGGAAAATAAGATGCGGGAAAGGTGGAAGATAAAAAAATTAATTTCTGAAACATATATACATACATCCTTTTGCTTTGCCCATGTTTCTTCCACTAGTTGCTTAGCATACTCAGGGTCTTCAGTTATCAATACATTATCAAACAAGGTACCAGATTTCACCTGCAAAATAGTTTAAACTGCTGAGCTAAGTAACTGACAAATCCTCTTTAAATTTAAAGGAAAAAAGCACCAACAAGGAGGAGGAAAAAAAAAAAAAGGCAAAGAACCCATACCTGCCACAACTCAATGCCTACATACTTCAACTTTGGGAAAACATAGATATCGGGGTCATCCTTGAAGTCTGCAATCATGCCAATATCAAAATTACCAAAACATAGAACTGTGGTATGTTTACAAAGCACACAAACTATAATGAGGTATAAAGAATACCTGGGTTATCGATCAGGGGTGCCTTCCACTTGCCCTTGTAGTTAGGGTTCTTAAGTTTCTGGTAAAAGAAAAAACTATTGATGTGTAATCCATTTGATAAGGCAATACCAGCAAGCCTAAACTGAAATTTCATCTTACCTTTGGCTTCCATGGTCCCTTGTACTCAGGGTTGGGAATGGTTGGTGCGGTCCACTCACCATCCTCCTCATCATCCCAATCCTCAGGCTGAATATACAGCAATTTTCACACAAATCAGTTACTAGATTCTGGTATGGAGAAAAAACAATCAGTAATGAGACAGATTAACTCTACCTTTTTGGCCTCAGGATCTGCAATCTCCTTTGGGATGTCATCATAACCCTGTCAACATAGATAATCTCCAGGTTTGTTAGCAACTCAAAAAAAACCATGAATTCTCAGTTGCCTCCTTGATAGAATAAAAGTGTTTTTCACCTCTGGTTTCTTGTCTTCAGGGTCAGGAATGAACTCCTTATCATCCCAATCTTCAGGCTGCCATAGAGATCCAGAAAGATATCAAAATCTAGAGCACAAGACATGCAGATTAGGAACTAATTTGATGCATGGGTACATCAACATACCTTCTTGGCTTCAGGATCCTTGATCTGTTTTGGAGGCAAAAGATCCCAGTCAGAGTACAAGCTGCCAGACTGCTTCTCCACATTGTCAATGAGGATAGTGTAAGTAGCATCCGGGCGGAGGATGAAAGTATATACATGGGTCAATTGATCAGTCTCGCATGGAACTTCCTTTTTGATTAAGTGGTTTACCCCATTGTACGTGAGAATAGCATGAACCTTTTTGGTACTGTAGCCACAGATGTCCGGTCCAAACATGATACTGCAGTCAACCAAACAATACAAAAACATCAATTTCACTGGGTACAAAACAAAATAAGACCACGATTATGAAAGATTAGATGATGTACATACCTGTATGGAGTGTCACCACCAAACTTCTTCTGGTCAACTTCACCACTGAGCAATTTCATGTATCCACCACCACAGTCAAGCTTCTGCTCATGCTTGACAGAAAACTGAAAGACTAAGGTTTTATCCTTGTTGCTGAACTCAGGGAATTCGGCAGAAATGGCATAGAACCTATAGTCTTCACTGGTCTGGATACCTATGATATGACAATAAAAAAGTAAAGCATTTCAACTGGTGGTTCATAACACAAATAACCACACATATGAAAGAAAACTTAAATTACCTTTGTCTTCAGCATCTCCATTCCATTTTCCAGAAGTGTAATTCCACTCTCCAGCCATGTTTTCATCTTTCTTCCAGTCAGATTTGACCCACCTGCTCTCCCACCCATCTTTAAATATTCAGCAGAAAAAATTCATTAGGAGGATAAGCAGCTATTAATTTGACAAGTTTATAGGAGGCAACAAATATAAAGATTTCCTTATCAAGTCATTGGTGGGGGCAATTGTTCTTAATAGAACATGAAGCACTTATGAAAGTGTACTGCCATACATTGCGATTAAACCAATATTCCCCTACTCATCCACCCACCGTTATCATTTGGGATGTGTGTATGCCTAAAAACAATCCCAACCTCACCAAGGAAAATATGCCAACAAATACTGGTCCTGTCCTGCCTCACCCCCACCAAGGAAACCCTGGAGGTTTACCCCATAACAAAATCCTATCTTCTTGTACTTGACTTTAAAAAATCCAATATTATTTTGCAAAGAAGTTCGAAATTGATGTCACTTTGAAAAATATTAAGCTACTAACAATGAAAATTTCTGAAACTAGACATAAATACGCTTAAATCTAGTATGATATTATACATGATTATTTATAGAAGGCTACATTTGGGACAGGATTAGTACACTAAGACTCAATGCATGCATGAGATCTGAAATACAATCCAAATAACCCAGTTTATAACTACTACCCATACAGGGCAGGTGTGTATGAGACTGCTTTTCCATTGTCATCCTTCTTTTTCACTTAACAACTTTAACAAGTTTCAATAAATATGTAAGCTACCCTCATGACAGTTGCCATTGCACCATACAAATACCAAGTGTCTTACATGGCAGTGCACATTTAGCACCATACTACACATTACTTTCATCATAAGGATATTGCCATCCGAACCAACAAGCTGCGAAATGCAATGTAGCAATTTCAATTACCACTAAATGACAGCATTCTTTCAACATTGAAAATCAGTTCCAAAAAAGTAGTCACAAAAATTATTCAGCACTAAAACGATTTCACCACATAAATCAACCCACAGGTTCACAGGTAAATTTTCTCAGGACATCTCTGTTTCAACAAGTCGTCATTTCAAAGCTTAAACATCACAATTTACGAACAATCTAATACGACTAAAAAAACTTAAACTACACTAGATCTATAGTAAATTGATCTCAGTTAGATGAGTATTAAACCTAAACTACATGATTCCATTAAAAACAGTCAGATCGGCACAAATACATATGTCCAACAGCCATCATTGAAGAATCAAACAACGAACTAAAAAGAATATATAAAATGACGGTAGAAATTATGTAATTAGAGAGAGACGATACCATCAAAGCGCTCCTCGAAGATGACTTTGGCAGAGGTGAGGGCGAGGAGGAGAGAGAGAGTAACAACTAGAGAGAGAAAATTAGGATTCGCGATCTGCAGTTTCCTCTGGACTATCGCCATGGCTGCGTTAGCTTCTAGAGTGAAAAACAACTGAGTGAAAGAGGGGTTTATGTAGGTGTACTTTCCTGTAGAATATCAAATCGAGTCCTAGTGTGACGTGGATATTTCTGATTATGTAAACGAATAGAGAGACGCCACGTAGGATTAGACTGTCACTGATTCCACGTGGCGCTCGGGGAATGGTCACTACCACGAAGTGGACCACTAATACTTGTAGATGGTTAAGGGCTGGCCGAGTTAAAATGACAGACTTGCCCTCGTGGTTTGGATCAGGTTTAGGATGGGAATGGAAATTAATATAGATATAGGTTGCAGAAATAAAGGAGTATCAATTTCAATTTTCAACGTATATTTTATGATTTAAGGTATCTTGTATGATTTTACTATTTCCAGACTTTGTTCGATCAACCACTGTTTTTATTTCTGTGTCATGTATCATATAATAAATGTTTGTGATGTCGGTTTAATATTTACTTAAGTATGATGTAATTACTTTTATTTTCCCGTTTATGCCTTTTCATCATCTATAGAAATGCGTTTCTAAGTTTTAAAAAGATGATTTTATATTATTTCATATTCACAATAAATATGATACATATCACACAAAGAATCAAATTATCATGTCAGTGTCAATTATATTAAATATATGTATTATACATTATGTGTGTATATAAAACAAATTAGTTATGATATAAAACGAGTTGTTGAGTTTCACAAAGTGTAAATTTGAACAAAAAGAACTACTAATTTAAATTTATTATCAAATCATGTTTTTTAACTATGAAAATTATCATATTTTTTTAAAATACTCATACTTCTGTTCAGGATAACTTCATAGAAAAAAAATAAGTATTGAGTTTTTAATCATAATATATATATATATATATTATATGTTTTATCAAAATAAACTTGCTCAATATATAGGTAATTCGTGGGTATTTATTTATTTATTGAGTAGGTTTTGCGTATCCTGGGGCACCGTGCCCCCAAACCCTTATTGTAATACATTGGTTTTAAACAATGTGGTTAATACCTTAACATGTAACAACTTCACGAAAACATATATTTCAATTATATACGTAATACCTTATGCATATGCAATTAATACCTTATGAGTATATCATTAATACCTTAAGGGATATACCACCAATACCTTATGAATATAACTAATAACAAATTAATAATACTTTTGGAGAATGATGTAGCGGGTACGCATATTTTTTACCTTATTTATTTAGTTAGCGGCTTAGATGCAAACGACATGGACGGTTTTTTCTCCTAGCAGCTTTTCACTTTTGAAAAGAAAAGGAACACTATCAAAATGAGAAAAGTATTATTGTAGGTCTTTGATATAAATGAGTTGAGGTATTTTACTATATAATAAAAGTTGAATTAAGTTATCGAGTCAGCTATCTTAATAATCCAGATCCTTGAGATTTTGAATCTCGTAAAGGTTAAATCAGTAATAAAGACTTAGGTCCAACAACTAAGAGGAATATAGAATTGCAAGTCTACAACCAATCTTACCTAGTCCACAAACTTGAATGGTACTCACCAAACCACACATTTATCTAGCCATGACATACTTTTACAAGATTGAAACTGTCTAATATACAAGATTTTATTTGTATATATTGTATGTATACAAAAAGAATTATTAGCATATTATTAATTTTTAAAGTTTTGTTCAAATATGGGAGATAAGCTAATAAATGGGACAAATATAGTTGGCTCTGCCTACCTGCAAAAACATTTATTAGTATGTTTCTCTCTTTGTTCCTCTCTCTCTCTCTCTTTCTCTCTCAACCTTCAAGCAAATAAATTTAACAATATTAGTCGCTATATAATATATGACAAAAATTAATTTGTTGGAATAAATAGTCCGGCTGGCATAAAACGATGATGGCTGGCATATTTTATATAAACCTTTGATATAATGGGAAGAGTGCAGGCTCATAGTGCAGTTATTCTGGATGCTTTATTTTGAAGTTTCATCATTGTATCTCTTCAGTCCTCTCACTTCATATATACTCAAATATCCTATCTCTTCCACTGTGATATTATCTAATCTCATAATTTTAAGGGAACAAAAATCAATTTAGATAGATATATATATAGAGAGAGAGAGAGAGAGAGAGAGCTAAATAGTTCTCGATAAAATTCCATACTTGGCTTATTTCAGAGAGTTGTATGGCATATTCGATTAAATGAATGGATAATTCTCACCCCAATCAGACTAACAGACAAAATGATGAGATTTAACTTCAGGACAAAGTGAAAAGTACAAGCAGGAAATGAAGATCCATTGATGGCCTACAAAAGATGCAAATTACAAGTGAGATTCAAGTTAACTTAAGTTCATTTCCATACAACCATATGAATCTACAATGTACCTCATCATCATCTAAGGACAACCAAAGAAATTCCAGCAATAGGCTATCAGCTTGGTACAGATTTTCAAAGATTGCCCACAAGAACCAACAAAAGCAGCATCTCCCATCCTTGCTACCTTTGTCTCTCATCTTCCAAATAACGAGTTTTCATGAAATATCCATAATAATGAAGTACTGAAACTACAGCTCCACTTTCTAGGTGAATGGTAAGCAATGCAGACAATCATAAACTTCATTCAAATTTACAGGTAAATGAGTCTGCATATCTTTAGCAAGCAGGATTCTCAGGTATATGCTAAGATTTGCCTTCCAAGTTACTAGAAAACAAGGATGAAGGGAAAACATAGCCCTGAACGGGATGACAAACATAGCTTTATGATCTTCCACTTTGTATAATTACCATAACCATCACTAGAAATAGTTAAAATAACTGAATAGGTAATGAGGATTGGTAAAGACTCAAAGTCCAGTAATGTGATGTTCAGGAGCTTAAGTATTACTATTTTATACCCCTGTAATTGAATCTGATGTTAAAGCTATACACTAAACTCAAAGTTACAGATTTTATGAATACTACAATCTAAAAGCAATCTAATTCGGATTCATCTGAGGTTCAGTCCTTACTATCCCCACTCCAATATGTGCATTCAGTATGCTCTTGTGAGTTGACCTACTAGCAGCTATATTGAGTATGCTTTTCAAAGCTCTTGACGATGAAGCCACCCCATCATCAAATGTAGTACTAGTATATGACTACTTTGCCAGCTTCGTCGTATTACTATAACTATATGATATCATGTATCTGGTGGAAACTTATGTGCTGAGGAAGTTAAAAGTTATCTTCAGATGGAGTTGAACTACATTCATGGCAGTTAGCCTCTAAAAGTTATTCTTAAGTTTAATTCTAGCAGGTAGTCTCTATTTCTAGTTTCTCAGGTAATAGATTGAGAATTGCATAAAGAGTTGATATGTTATAACCCTTGCATTTATGAGTAAACATTTCAAATTTCAGCAAAATAAAGACATTTATTTTAAAAGTAAACTTAAGGGTATAGACAAACATGAGAGAAAAAATAGAGTCAAAAACTTTTATCTATTCTGAAAGAGATGCCTCTCAGCTGTAAGTCACATCCTATTGCCATAAGTTCTATAGAAAACAAATTGAAAATGGCATATTCTGAAAGACCTGATAGTAATTTTCCTTCAGCTGATGATGACTGCCAACTAGAATGATAATCGTGCAAGTGCTTTGCTAGCCCACAAGGGTAGAGGTGCCTCAATCAAAACCGGCTGACCTGTAACAGGATGCTCGAAAGACAAGCTCTCAGCATGAAGTTCATGTCCTTCATATATTCTATCCTCCCACTCATACACACCTTCATACTTCACATCTCCTCTTATAGGAATACCAAGATACTGGCAATGCAAACGAATTTGGTGTGTTCTTCCACTTCTAGGGTATGCTCTCACTAAAACCCCGGCTTTCTCAACACAAGAGGTGGTCTCAGATTTTTCCTCAACAACAATAACATTATTTCCATGTTTTTCCAATCCAGAGGACTCGTGGGAGCAACCTTTCCCATTTACAGACAGAACTTCAAACAATGTTTCCATGTCTCGAACAAATGATCCCCCAGGAAGTGTCCGACCAACATCTGAAACAGCATAGACTCGCCAGGCTCCATGCCTTGATCGACCATGACCAGATTTTACAACAATGTGTTTCCATTTTGGAACTGTTCCAACACAAAATGCAAGGTAAGTCTTCTTGACCAAGTGATTGGTAAACGCTTTAACAAGCTTAGCCGCCACTTTGTGCGACTTGGTTATGACTGTAACGCCACTTGTGTCACGATCAAGCCTATTAGATAGGTGGAATTCTTGCAACTTTGTTTGCTCCCCTGAATAGGCCACATACACAATTCAATAAAGAAATGCTCGAAATCAATACATTCAAATTACATCAGAAAAAACAAGGCAATGATATTTTTCCGATGTTTTAGATTTAGGTATAAAAAAATAGAATCCACAAGTGGAACTTGAACAGAAATTCTCCGAAGTAATAGGAATGGCTAAATGCCAATTCACAGTACACATAACTTCAGTCAGAAAATATTCTTTCACCCTCAATCAAACAGTAAAAAGATGAAAGCAAATCATTTGGGAGTGAGTTAATCAATAATTCATCAAAATACCCAATAAATAATACCCAAGAGGCATCAAATTCTGATTCAGCTCACTGAAATAACCAAATATTTCCAATCGATACAAAATTACAATCACATGGTAACATTAGGGCATTTCTTATTTCTTCATGATTCAATCCAAGGCAAGTGATAATTTTCAAATATATATGTATAAAAAAAAGGAGAAAATCAAAGTAGTGAACCTAGATCAGCATGAAGGAGATTTTGAACAGAAGATAAGATACATTCGCAATAAACCCCCTGAGGCTTATTTACAGCAATGAGCCAGTCATCTTCGAATAGTACATCATTTATAGAGAGAGAAAAGAGAGAAGACTTAGAAGAAGCTGTTAAAGCTCTGTTCAACTCGATATCCTTGGATATGAAGGGGGGTGGTAGGGAGATTGGCACTGGGTAATTCTCGAGTTTTGGGGGGTCGTTTCCCGGCCGACTTTGGGATGAATTCATGTGGGCTTCGGCGGCCATTGACGAGATTTGGAGGGGTTTGGAGATCCCGAAGACGAGAGCAGGACAACCAAGGGGCACTCTTGTCCTTTCGACTACTCACACGTGATATATGATGTTATACGGAAAATATTTTCCATATCTCAAACAATAATTAATAAGTTATTGGCAAATTCTTGTATGAGACCGTCTCACGGATCCCATTCCGTGAGACAGGTCAACCCGATCCGATCAAAGTCAAAGTCAACGGTCAAAAATCAACACCGATCAATGGTTGGTCAACACCGGTCAACGGTCGGTCAACTCCGTTGACCAAAAGTATTACATATTATATGTAAAAGTAGTACACAACATACATGAAAGTATTACATTATAAATGTAATACTTTTACTTTTATAAGATAATATTTTTATGTGTATCATGTGTGACAAAGTTTTGAGAAATTATATAATACTTTTGTGTGTTTTAGGTATTACTTTTCAAGATACTATGTAATACTTTTGTAAAATAGTATTATTTTGGGTTTGGTTAGAGTGTATGAAAATATGTAATACTTTTATTTGTAGTAGGTAATATTTTTATATATATCATCTAATACTTTTGTAATATATTATACATTATATGTATATAATACAAAAATATTATCCGATCTATAGAAAACTATCACCTAATATACATGAAAGTATTACATTATGAAGTATTAAATGATATATAAAAATATATTATCTAATACACACAAAAGTATTATTACATTATAAGAACATAACATCATGCAATATTTTTATGTGCAACATGTAATACTTATATGTGTAACATGTAATACTATTGAAATCAACAAGTAATATTTTTATATACATCATGTGATACTTTTATGTGTAACATGTAATACTATTGAAATCAACAAGTAACAATTTTATGTATATCATGTAATACTATGAAGTATTATATGATATATAGAAAAATATTGTCTAATACTCAAATGTAATACTTTTATGTACAACATGTAATATTATTGAAATCAACAAGTAATACTCTCATAATGTAATATTTTGGTGTGCAACATGTAATACTATTGAAATAAACAAGTAATACTTTTATATATATCATGTAATACTTTTATATGTAGTACGTAATACTAATTTAAAGTATCACATGATACACATAAAAGTATTATGTGAGTAGAATAACAGTATTACATTATGAATGTAATACTTTTATATATGACATGTAATACTTTTATGCATAACATATAATACTTTTTGGTCAACAGTGTTGACCGACCGTTGACCGGCGTTGACCGACCATTGACCGGCATTGACTATTGACCGTTGACCGTTGACCGGGTCGAGTTGACCCATCTCACGGAATGGGATCCGTGAGACGGTCTCACACAAGACTCACTCCAAGTTATTTTCCCTTGTAGTTTTTCAGCCTTTACTTTCAATTTTTCTTGTTCTTTTTTTTTTTTTTTTTTTACCGTTTGAATCAAAAATTGAATGTGAAAATTGGAATAAGTCTAAAAAAAAAAACTAAAAAAAATGAAGAGTAGTAAAATGTCTAGAGATAAAAATAAACATAGTGAAAGTAGAGAAAAAAAAAAGAATAGTAAATCCATAAAGAGAAAGGGAAAAACTAGGAACACGATAACATACACTTTTTCCTAATAACCCCCCTCATATTAATTTAGGAGCCTAATAATCACTCAAAAATTAAAACCATCATCGCCACTTGTTGGATCACCAAAGAAGAATGAAGAAGGAAGAGAGTTGTTCATTGCCTGATCCATATCCATGGTTCCATTGGAGTGACCTTGAGGTGGAGCCCACAAGTTGTTGCCTTGCTGTGGCTCTGAGCATGCACCATTTTGCATCACTTGATCACCGCTACTTCCAAAACCATAATCACAAGCCCGGCCCGAATGGTTCACGTTAAAGCCCGACAAGTTCATGTCCGTATGATTCACACCAAAGCCAGGCCCGGAATGATTCACACTAAAGCCGGGCCCGTTCAAGTTGGAATGATTGGGGTCCTGAGATCCCCCTGGCAAATGGTGGTGAAGTCCTGTATTTGGCTGATAATAATGGTGATGAGATTGAAAGGGGTGATTGCCATGTGATGATGATGGCTCCTGATTCCAATGCATTGGAGGGTGAGTGAGAATGTGATGATTGCTGATTCCAAAGGGTATGTTCATAGATGGATTGGGATAAGAGTGGTGGGGATAGTGCAGAGGAGTGTAGCCTCCATTGAATCTGCGAGAGAGCTCTTCAATCCCAAACATATTGGGGTCGAAATAAGGAGAGTCGAGGCTCGGGAATGGCTTCTGGCTTAAGGCCATGAGCCGTTTATCGCATTGCAGAAGCTTCTGGTAGTGCTTGTCAAGAGTCCCTGGAGGGAATGCCACGTAGTGCCTCCTGTGAAAACATAGATGATGAAGCTAGAGAGGAGTGATCAAGATTCAAGATTAATGGGGATCCATATGATCTTAATTAATTACTTACCTCCAAATGGGGGCTTGACCTCCAGTGAAATCAGGAGCAGGCTGCCAAAGAGTGTGCTTTCTCGGTTGAGGATTGGTCTCTCGAAAGAAGGAAGGAGGATGGCTCAACTACATTTATAAATGAAGTAACATTATTAATGTTGGATGGATGGAAGAGAGGTAGTAAAAAGAGAAAGAGAGAGAGAGAGAGAGAGAGCAACCTCAATCTGGAGAACTCCCATGTGATTATGATCAGGTGTTGTGGCCTTAATGGCGATGATATCAGACCATTGCACTTCCATCTTGCTCTTCAAGGCTCCATCCAACAACTCCCACACCAATTTCTGCTTGGCATAGTAGAGTTTAGCAGTGAGGTCTCCTTCATGCCTAGTCCACCTCTGCCACGTCCCGATTCTGATGAAGGAAGCTGCGAAATTGGAAGCCTTGAGCTTCTCTTGACATGACTCCACTTCTGCTCTACATTTCTTGCCTTGAGATAACCTCATCTCCAACATGCTCAGAAACGACTCTGTTTTCCTCAGTTTCAGCCCAAGAGGACTTGCTTCTGATGAACCACTGCTCACTGCATTTCCTTCCTCCTGCTTTTTTACATCATTAATATAACATCCATCTACTCAGATTTTTTTTGGAATAAGCCGGTTCACACGTCTCAGCGCGTGTTGAAAATACTTTTATTTTCAATATTTTTAATCCCCACGTGCAGATTCGTTGTGCTAATATCGTAATACAGTTTTGGACAGACGATATCGTGCGCGTACTCACCTTTTTTAATTGGAAAAACAATGAAAGATAGAAACAGAACATGCATGCATCGATCAGAAGAGGGGAGAGAGAGAGAGAGAGAGAGAGAGAGAACCTGGTGGTGGTTGGATTTTGGAGAGACAGAATCATCAGACATAAAATTTCCTCCATATCCATCTTCGTTTTCAGCCATGTTTGGGGTGCTAGAGAGGATTTCTATTTTTCTCTTCTTTTAACTTCTCTCTACATATATATACACACAGATATATACATATATAAATATATGGGGTGAACAAGCAGATTAAGCAGACGGCAGTGGAGGAGCGAGAAACGATGAGAGAGAAGGGTGTAAAAAAAGAGAGATAGAAGCATGTATAAAGAGATGTATTGTTGACTTAGAATTCTGACATCATAAGTAAGCAAAATATTACGTGGCACTTTAGATTAGGGTCTTAGATTTGGTGTGTTCAAGATAGGACTCTTTTTTTTATCTCACTATTTATTTCATTAAGTAAAATTACACCAAGTTAATCCCAGGTAAATCCTTAAGTTTCATAAGTCGGTAAATATAATTTATGATGTCATAAATTTAGTTCTGTTTTTCTCTTTTTCTCTTTGTCAAAAAGTTCATTTGAATTAAGCATGGATATTTTCTTTTCCAGATTTTAGTCAAAGTGTTCCAGATAATTGAATTAATGGAAAGAGATAACAATCTGGATTTTCTGGTTTACTTTTTCACTTTTATGCTGTTGCAAACTAGTAGAGGTAAATTTAAGTTAATACTTTAAAGTTATGTAAATTGATATAAATAGAGAAAATTGTATTCTTTTATTCATATCTTGTATAATACGACTATGAATTAAACGGATATAAATACCCTCTTAAAATGAGAAAACGACATAATTCACCTACAGATATAAACATCCTCTTAAAATGAGAAAACGACATAATTCATCTATGGATATAAACATCCTCTTAAAATGAGAAAACGACATAGTTCACCTTTTAATATTTCTTTCCGCTAAAAATGTTACTAAATGAAAATCTTTTCAAAACAATGTAAATCCAATTAAAAAATATAATTCATTCCATAAAATGAGTGTTGAACTACGAAAAACTAGGATAAGAAGGCCTTAAGTTTGCAACCCTACTTTTTAAGGGGCCCTAATGTTAATCTAACCATATAATTATATTTACCCCTATTTTTTAAGGGGTCCTAATATTAATCTAACCATATACATATAATTATATTTGTCGTATTTCACTCATCATGTTATAATTGATAACAAAATATTTTTACCTAATTAAAAAAAAAATTAGATCATGCCCACTTATTTAAAACATCAAACCGTTAAAAAAAAAGTATATATATAATAAAACTTGAGTACAAAACTTTCTTGAATGAAACTTTTTTAATCTTATTATTTTCATATATTTATTATTCACGTAAAATATTTATATTTTCTCCATATGACCTCTTTTCCCTGTTCATCCTGTCATGGACTCTAGAAATGTGAAATGTCAGCCCTGACCCTCCACTACAAGAAAACTGCCCGACAGTGACGGAAAAATCTGTCACTAAAATCAGA
The DNA here is from genome assembly GCA_005771605.1 of Scutellaria baicalensis. Lineage (NCBI taxonomy): Eukaryota > Viridiplantae > Streptophyta > Magnoliopsida > Lamiales > Lamiaceae > Scutellaria > Scutellaria baicalensis. Next base: position 27,413,220 of record CM016726.1, read on the forward strand.
ATTTCTGTCACTAGCAGGTAGTTGTGACGGATTTGTGACGGAAATAGTCTGTCAAAATCAGTGTTGTCACTAAAATTTAGCGACGGATTTCAGTTCCGTCACTACAAGTGTGACAGAAAATTCCGTCACAACAATATTAGATATTCATGAATATGAGTTGCAATTGGTGCAAGTTTCTTGATCTAATTCCTAAGAGCAGCCCCAGCACTTTGCTGGGGCAGCGTGAGCCGCCAAAATATGGTCTCCAGCAGGGCGTTATCCAAGGCGCTAGTTTATATATATGCACAGTGTGGTGCCACACTGTGCTTGCGTTATCTTTTTTTTTTTTATATTGTTGAGTTACTTTATAATATTTGAGATAATATAATTGTATTTTTATCAACACAAATTGTGATATAAAATTATAATTGAAATGATAATTTGAACAACACGAATGGTAATTTGAAAAACACGAATACAAGAAAAATTGAACAACACGGATGGTCATTTGAACAACATGAATGGTAATTTGAAAAATTGAAATGATCGTGAGTGATCGTTTCTCAACATGGATAGTGAAAATTAGAGAAACGAGAATCAATTACATAAAATTACTAATAATAAATTAAAATGCAAAAAATACAACATCACATTACTAAAAAATAAATTACAATACATGAAAATAAAATACTGAAATTGAAGAAAATACATGAAAATAAAACATAAGTACAATTTGAATATAAATAATAAAATTGTATTAAAGAATTGTAGGTGTAAATATGTTAATCAATTATAATATATTTGAAAAATATGATTAAATAAATTCATAATTAAAAATATAATAGAATATTTCTTTTTAGTGTAAAAAGTAGTGCAGAGTGCTGGAAATGAAAATACTGTTTCTGCACTACTTTAGTGCAAAATCTGCACTAAAGTAGTACTAATGCTGGAGATGCTCTAACACACCCAACTATTCTAGAAAAACATAAGCGCATATTTACGCCACTTCCTGTGAAAACTTATTTTAAATCCCTATACTCAATTTTGCCCTCTAATTATCATGGTTAAAACAGTTGATTACAACAGTTAGCTGTAACTAACCATACGAAATGTTTTTTATTTTATTTTTCATTTTGATGTCTCGTCTGATATTTCAAAACAACCAACACATATTAAAAACAACATCATTAATTAACATTGAACGTGAATTAAAAATAATGAAATAATAGATAATTGAAACACAAAATAAAAAACAGAGGATTCAATTCCACTAGCTTATTTATTCCAAAAACCTATTTAAAAACTTGTTTAATTAATTTGCACTGTTTAATTAACTTGGCTATATATATAATAAATTGGTGAGCCGCCAGATAGGCTGCTGCGGCATGCTTGTGTTAATACAGCAAGCATTCTTCTAATTGACTGCTAATTATCTTTCTTACGTTATACTTCACTATCTTCTCAATCATTTTCTTTCTTCCACTCCAATCCTCTACAACTCTTGCTATGTATTTTTCTTGTTAATTTAATGTTTCATTTTATTTTATTTTCATTTTAATTTATGTCATGTATTAATCAATGATGCTATCTTTTATATGATGATTTTATTTTGGAAAAAGAGATAAACATCAAAACGGAGTGCAAAATTAATCGTGCATGTTTGTGTAATAAATGAGTAGATTAATAACTTGTGGCTATTTAGAAAATGGGGGGGGGGGGGGGGGGGGATGTAGTACAAAAACTATGAAACAAAAAATGGGAAAATAAATGCACAAAAACTTGTGTGAGAAGGTTTCATAGTGAGTTTTCGTGAGATCGACGAGTCTTTTTAATCCATGAATCTAACTTATTTCCATAAATTTATGTATGAATTGTGAAGTGTAATTTGATGTGTCCCACAAAATATGATTCAGTAAGACGATCTCAAATAATACTCAATCAAATCAAATAGATGTATTAATGAGGAAATCATCTTCAAAAGCAATATGTGTTGGGTTTCCACGTGTCAAATTAAATGTGTATAGTTGTCTAAAGGAAGCTCAAATTAAAGTGATCCACTAAAGTTTAAGTTATGGGTTTATATGGGTATCATATTATTCATGGGTTTTTATATGTAGATACCATTAGGTGATTTTCAATTTGTTGAGTGACCAAATTGAAAATAAATGAATCTTATTATTATAAGTATAGGGTTATGGTCCCCAAACATTATATTTCTCATCCCACGTTCTGTATTCTCTCTGCGGCTGTGATTAAGGGTCCCAGTTAAATTACGATCTGGTACGATTTATGGATTCAGGTAGGTACGCTTCCGCTTTACGGTTATTACATTTCTCAATTTCGAATTATCATCGTAGAGTAGATTTGAGATTTTTGTACTGTAGCATGTTTATGTGATTAAAACATGTAACTCATATGACTTAATTTCTAAGAAGTAGGATATAAAAGGTAATAATAAAAAAACATTAGTGAGGGTGATGATTAGGTGGAAGAATAACATAAAACGCAATAGTAATTGGAAAGGAGAATAAAAAAAGGAAAAGAAGCACGTGCGACAAATATTGAAAGGGAAGGTGTGAATTGGATGAGAAGACTTTGGTTATGGATAAAGACTGGGTATTGGCTGCACTGCACTTCCATTGCATGCGCAAAACGGAAAGCTATATTTATGTGATCCACAACACACACACTTATGGGACCCTTTTTCTATCGTTTTTCCGTTGGGAAAAACTTTTTTTTTTATTAACTTCATTTATTTTAAAACATGTATATGAAAACAAATTCTACTATTTTCAATTAAGGAAACAATTTTGTTTAAATCCACATCTCATAAATAAATAAACTATTTTTCTTTACTAAATGTATCTCAATCGTACTCTGTAGCTAAAGAAATTACCTTAGGTTCTATAGTTAAAACTTAAAACTTGGACTATCACCATTATTTGTAGAACTAACAATGATATATATATTAGGAAAATGTTAAAATGTCTATGATCAACAACTCTTACTATGTATACTACTGACATGTAATAATATTATTCTCTTGTTATATGAAAAATTAAATTAATTGATATGTTCGATAGCTCTGACGTGTAAGCGTCGGACATATACTGATATATTTAAGGTTTCTGTAGGGTAGCACAGTGGAAGAGTACTTAATACATATTATATAATGATTGTGGGGAGGGTGATGTGTGGTTTTATGAAAGAAAGAAACAATGAAAAGAGTAGATTTCTTTGACCTGATGATGAGAATAATGAGTGTGACTGATCATTACTATTATGATATGCATCATTGTGATAGCGATGGCTGATTCTCATTTGCTAAATTCATATCACCAATACATCTTATTATATATTTTATTCTACACATGTACGAACGTATTTATCATTACTTTTGAATACCATTGGATTTGAATGTGATATAAATTGCCTGTATACTTTTTTTTTTAATTGCAGAAAAATCAAATTATATAGATAATTCATTTTAACTTAATAATTAGATGGGACTCCGGATGACATGATCAAATCATAAAATGTGACTCGTGAAACAATCTCACCTGATATTTTTTTCCATAGAAGATTTATTCAATATAGAAAAAATATGAAATCTTGCAACTTTTTTTTCATGGTTGGTGGAAGTATGACAAGGGAGTTGGTCCCATTTGAGATGATATCTTCACAAACTCAATCTCATCAAACATGTTTCCCTTTCATCCACAACCTTATAAGCCACCACCTAATCTGGAATTTTTGAAAATGACACACAAAAGAAATTTGTGGATGGAATTATTTAATTTGATCGTCATTTATCCAATTAATTTCAATATAAGTTTTTCCCATTCTGGCATAAACTAATAGTATATAGGTAGGAAATAATTTCCACTTACTCTCCCACCATATTTGTTTCATCAAAAAATACATATTTTGGGGAAAAAGAGACAGGGAATCAAAGAGTTGTAAAAATAGCACTCCAATCTCATTTGAGTGTCATTCAAGGTCTAATCTTGTTTTCAATTATTTGTACTTTTATACTTTTACTTATATTTCAAAATTATCCCCGTCACCATTCCTACCTGTAATTATTAGCTACATTTTAGAAATTTGATAGAAACACCAAATTTATTTGATCTTTCTGTTCTCTTCTTCAAAAATTTGGATATTAGATTCATTTCTTAGTGTTACTAAAAAAAAATTATGTTTCTTAATTTTAAGAAAATTGTAAAACACCCAATGGGATATAAGCATGATATTTCAGTTCGATCGTTCTCAACCACTATAAAAACTACCTTGAAATTTTATCTAATTATGAGTTTTTTTTTCATAACTACTACTTTAATTCTTGATATATTTACAAGAAATAGATTAAGATTCATGAAGAACAACTAAATTGAACTAGTTTCAGTTCACATGACTTTCCATATGTCAGATGTAAAAGCATGATTAAGAAAGAAAGCAAAGTTATTAATTAATTTGTAGGGTCCAAGCTGGAAACTGATAGCTTTGATCTTTTTCTCAAGATTTATCCATTTAATCAGAAATGTATAGTTACTTAATATTCATGATGCATGTAAATATTAATAATTGGAAATCTAGTCATATATATATTGATCTCACGTGGATCCTTTTTATTTATTAATTATTTCACTTTCACCCCTACTTTTCCTCTTTCCCTCATCATCATTAAAGTAATCATCAATCTCTCCTACATCATCCTTCCCATCATTCTAATACTATTTTTTCAAAGGATTCACATGCCCATTTCTGTAATTTGAACAAACTTTTTTTTTTTTTTTGTTATGATTAATGACCACATATATTATTTTCAGTTTAATTTCAAATATAAACTAATTGTGTGAAGTTGTTTTAAATCTGTCTAATGGATTTTTTTAAAGAAATTGATGTGGTGATTAGGATTTTTTTTTTTTTTTGAGAGTAAGGTTAAGCTCATATGCTCTTTCTATTGATTAAATATAAGATACTCAAAATATTTATTATTTTCTAGAAGCAGTTCAAATGTTTAATCAGTGTAATAAGACACCAGTCAATAGAAAAATACTTTTAGAAAGGTGGAAAAAATCCTAACTACCTAATTTAGGATCTCAATAAGCTATTTTAATGTTGATCTTATCATTTTAAATTACTTCAATTTTTGAATAAGTTTTTATGTGATCAAATGTAATGTTTAGAAAAAATATCAAAATATAAATATTATCAGCATGATTAGTTTCTGTAAAAATCATCTCTAACTCCCTTAATTTTTCATCTTTGCAATTTAGTCACTTCAACTTTGTTTTTCCACCATATCATCAAATTGGAAAATTAAATTTGGACTTTAATTAAACTAAATACCCTCTAAATTAGAACATATAGAGTGTTTTATGTTCAAAGAATGAAAGTGCCCACGAAGCATCATTCATGAAATCTAAGTGGGGCCCCTATATTTACCAACATGGTATTGTTAAGCATATTAATAGAGTGGATTAGAGATAAGATTCTTTGATCATATTGGAACCTTTTTTTTTATTATTTGTTTATTGTCATTTACAGGGAGAAGCGTGTTCACTCTATTGTCCTACTATAAGTTTCTGAATTTATTTAATGAAGGCAAAATCTTCTTGACTAGTAATCAGCCAAAATCAACTTTAATTTGATTGTTAAGTAGAAAGGATCTCACTTACAAAAATCTTCCCCTTTTTCCCCAAAGCAAAAAATAAAGCTTGGATTATGATCGAATCATCATTCTAGATCATGACTCTAATTCACGTTCATGACGAAAAAGAAAGTTCTAGATGTGACAATTTTTTGATTGGATTTTATCCTATCATGATATCTTAAATTATTAGTCTATAGAGAAATTAAATAACCGCATGCCCTTATACCTTTTTCATAATTCTAAAAATATCGGACATCAAACTTGTCAAGTATTGTGAACCAAATGAAATAATTAATGTTAATGGTTATTGGATGTATGTTATTATTATTGTTTTATCTCCAAAAAAAAGAAAGTATATTGTTGATGTGGAAATTTGTACCGATAAATCGAGTTAAATAGGATATATGATAAATGAAATAAAGTAAGATACTGAACAAAATGTGAGCCTGGAAGCCTGCTCGTCAATCTGCCGGACAATTCTGGACAGGCTAATCAGTTTTATAACTGAAATAAGAGAGATACAACGAATCTTTAAGGCAAACGGTTAGCTGAGGTCGTGTTACAAATATCCGAGACGAGATTAGTAAGATAGAATTCTAGATAGAGCATACGAAATCATGTAATATTTTTGTGTGAATTAGAAAATATTTTTATGTATATTTGGTAATACCTGATATTATAAGATCCATTTTGAGTTGAGTTGTATTATAAGAAAATATGCAACTTGCTTATGTGTATCAGGTAGTGTTTTTCTTTATATAATGTTTTTGTACTATATAATACATGATCTGAATTAGATCGGGTAAGGTTGCTAAAAATTCTTGTCGGTCCTACATTGTCCATACACTCTTCTCTCGTGTGCAATATATAATATTTTTGTACGTATTAGGTAATAATTTTTTTATACATCTGGTGTAAAAAAACATTTTGTATTTTGTACAATATCCCACTTAATATTGTACAAAAGTATTACTTGAGATATAGAAAATTATAATCTTATATATACCGAAATATTATATAATTTATTATACTAGATTCGACCCGACCCGACCCGACCCCACCTACTTTGTCTTAAGAAATGAGATTCATGAGACGTTCTTGTACAACACATATTCGAATTTTGAATCCTTCTTCTGTAAATGAAGGTCCTATTATAGGCTAGACTGGAAATTACATAATCTCGAAAACTATATAGACAACGATTTATTCTATTAATTATGATATAATCATTTGATTCATCTCATATAACGAAATCCGTATAACTAAATTCATGATAGGCCTTAAAAAAATCTAGTGCTTATCTTTTAGAATTAATACAAAAACTTGTGTGAGATGATCTCAAGGAGTGTATTCGTGAGACGGGTCATTTTAACCCATGAATCAAACTCATTTCCACTCATTTATATGTGAATTATGAAATATGGGTTGTGGGTTGACCCGTCTCACGAAACATAATCCGTGAGACGGTTTCACACAAGACTTGCTCTTAAATTAATCAATGATTGGTGCATTCGCACCATATATTTGGTGATCTTATCCAACTCACGATGGTAAGCACATATTTATGATTTCCCCCCGAATATATTATCGGAAACCATGGGAACAAAATCATCTTCATTCACAATTTATCCTTACCTTTTCTTTTAAATATAATTTATCTACACTTTCCAAAACACACATAATTTTTACAAGAATATACGGACAAAATATTAAAAGTAACCACATTCCGCTTAATCAAAGATTAAGACCAAAAAAGGAATAAAAAAAATCAAGCTCACTTAAAAAAAATCCTCAAAAAATTGAAGAATAAATTTAAATTAGTTTATGATATCAAAAATCAGTGCATCACTTTGTGAACGAAATTAACAAATATTAAATCTCATATTATTATATTTAAATACATGTTGATACGGTTGTGTTTGGTGATTATAAAATAAGGAAAAAAATAAATTAATTAAAAGAGCTTCAAAATTGTTGTCTTGACTAAAACTGAAAAAGGCAATGTGACCCCAGCTTTAACCGCCCAATATTTTTAGAGATGCCCCACTATTCCGCCAAATCTCACTAACTAACAACATCCACCTCATCAACCTCTTTTTCTCCAAAATAAGATTATAAAAATTTACAGAAATTGTCTCACACATAATATTCATAAGATGAATTTTTTAACCTACTAGCTCATCCATTTTTATAAATTTATAGGTGAATTATGAAATGTAGGTTATTGATTGATCTATCATTCACAAAATGATTCGTGAGACGATCTTACGTAAGACTTACTCAAATAAGATAACTAATTTCAGGGGCTATAATCTTTTCATTTATATTTGTGTATACAGTTTTGATGGGGTTAAAATGGGTACTCACCTTTTCTATGCCAAGAATAAAAAAAACTATTTAAAAATCAATATATGCACATAATTTATGCGAGTGAAAATTGGATACATAAAAAATCTCTTTACCATACTTTTCTCAATTGAGCCATTTTTTTACTGTTATTTTGTTTTGAACTGATTCTCTTATACTCGTACTTGACAAAAGTCATTCGATATAACATTAGAGTGTAGAGACTATATTTGACAAATAAAAGTATATAAATCCATTTTTTTTAACAAAATAAAGTGTAAGGATCTAAAATTGACAAATACAAGTACTAGGACTCGATTAAGAAAATTGAATGTACGGGACTCTAAATACGCAATTTTCATATCATAAAAATATAATTTACATTTGAGTAACACTTGTGTGACCCAGGGGCACCGTGCCCTCAAATTAATCATCATATGATATTAAATATATACTCTACAGGTATCATATATATACTTTTCAGGTATCACATGTATACTCTTATATACACATGACACTTGTAGGGTATATTTATAACACCAAAAAACATAACACTTATAGAGTATATTTATAACACCTGAAGAACATATACATAACACCTAAATCCCTGCCTCCTATATGCCCCAGGACATATAAGTTTTTGTCTTTACATTTAAGTGCACATATTGAGTAGGTCTTGTGTGAGACCTGTCTCACAGATCTTTTTTCGTGAGACGGGTCAACTCATAACCCACTTTTAGCAATACATATAAAAATTTGTGAATATGAGTTCAATTCAAGATAATAAGGATCCGTCTCACCAAAACTATGCGTGAGACCGTCTCACATAAATTTTTGTCGCACATATTAGGTTTTTTTTTTTTGTCTACAGAGCCAAAAAAAAAAAAAAATTACACATAGGTACATATATTAGGGCTATATTTGTACATTTCGTTAGATAAATATGAGGATTTTTCTTACGTGTCTGGGTTTAAATTGCTGGGCTTGAGTTATGTGGGTATTGAGTTTAGTGGGCTCAATTTGAATGGCCCCAATCCAATATCCATTTCCAAATTCCAATGTGAATGTTTGATAAATAGGAATAAATAATACAATAAAATCACAAAAACTCAACATCGAAATTAATGATGTTATTCAGTATTGTTCTTAATTAATATTAAAACTTTTATAAAATGTCCACTCAACAGGGACAACTTCTTTTTCTTAACGAAATGAATTGATTTATTATAAATTAATCTTGCGGTATATTACTAGTCAATAATTATTGAGTTTTTTAATTAATATATATATATATATATATATATATTATCTTAACTTAATTAAAAAAATCGATTTCTTATAAGAATTTTATTTTTGTAACTTGATGGAGAGATTGTATGTGTGGTTTTTTTTTTTTTTTTTATAGAGAATGTGTAGTTAATTTATCATAAGCACATAATATAAACTTTACTTATTTAGAACGTTTTCAATACTGCATACTATTTTGCTGTAGATCTTCCATTAATTTAATACGAAAACTAACACTCATTTTGAGCATCACTTCTTAAGCTAGAAAATGAGTATTCCATAATATTATTTACTATTAATCTCTTTCATCCCTCATATATATACTAATATCCATTAATTGTTGTTAGTTTCATCAAAATTTCTCATAATACAATAGGATATATGACACAATATGAAACTTATCAATATTGATATCCGCAAAATTATCAATATATCAATTGAGTCGGAATTGTATATCAATATCAATAATATTATTGACTGATAATCATATTTATATATTGATATAGAACTCACGGTGTCAAAATTGATATCCATATCGATTAGGGTAAAATTTTATGCTACATTGTGATTTTTATTATTCAAATAATTGCATACAATTAAAATTTCTTTAATATTAATTTATTGATATAAACAAAACTATAGCATTTGATAAGACTATAAATATAATAAAAGAAACTAATAAAGAATGAGGAAAAAAAAAAGCTAAATAAAAGATGAAAAAGAAAAGAAAATGAAATTAATAAAGATAAGTTTGAGAAGATTTGGCGCAACATTTAGCGCAACGTTGGAGAAGGCAGAGTGCATTTCTCTAAAAAAACTGAAAGCCCCTATTTCTCCCATTTATTATAACTGCTCCAAATTCAATCTTTCACGTTGAATATTCAACGCGAGAATACTTAACCTCTTCAAAAATATATTTGAAACATTTCAAGGTTAGTTGCACTTTCCCCTTCTCTCACTTCTCTCTCATTCAATCTCTCCAATTTCATTTTGTTAAACCCTAACCCTTTTCCATTTTAGCAACTCATTCACTCCACCATTCCTCATTTTCTCTTCGAGGTTCGATTTTAACTATTATTACTGTTAGAGTATGTATGTGAACTTGACTGTAAATGTTATAACTGCTAATAATGGTGGCTTTTGGTGGATGGGCAGTTCAATTTCTCACTCCATTGTGCCTTGTTTGAGTTGAGTTCAGATTCATCCATTGTTATTATTCAATTTCCTCTTCTGTTTTGCTGTAGTCTGTGTGATTGTGGATAAATTATTACTGGTTAATCAATTCCATTATCAATGCAATTGTAATCTTAATTTGCAGAATTGTTATATCTTAATAATGGGGAATTCTCGAGGTGCTGCTTACTCATTTGACGAAGATAAACATCTTTGTGATGTGTATATTACTATCTCAAAGAATCCAGATTATCCATCTGCAATTGGAAGCCACAGAAGAGATCATTTCTGGGCTCGTGTCACCAAGGCCTATAATTCCACGAAACCAAACTCAAGAATCCAAGAACGAAACCTTAGGTCGTTGCAGAGTCGTTTTCAGACCATCTATCAAGCAGTGTCGAAGCTGAAGGAATGCCTTGGTCAAATTCAATGCACAAATCGAAGTGGTTTTTCTGAACTAGATCTTGTAAGCATTTATGTGCCTTTGTTCTCCCAAAAATTATGCAGTCTTGATGTGAACAATGTTGTCATGAACCTTGCAGTTAAATCGTGCAAAGCAAATAATGAGGCAAGATCCGAAATACTGGACTGGATTCAGGTTCGATCATGTGTGGCCGGTTATGAAACATTGTGTACGGTTTTCACCCTCGATGCAGAGGCAGATGCAGATCAATAATTCGTCGCCAGCTCAATTAGATAGAGTGCCAGGGTCCCCCTTGGCGCCTCCGCTCGAGTCATCTTCGTTGAGAGATGATGTAGTGCCAGAGTCCCCATTGGCACCTCCTCTCGAGTCATGTTCGTTGAGAGATGAAGATTCTAGTGGTGGTTCGTCATCACAGCGGTCAGAGGGTGGGAATAGCTCCAAATTGAAGAGGAAAAAAGGCGTAGGCGAAGGCGAAGACTCATCCGCGTTTATAAGAGCTATTCGAGAGGAAAATGAGAAGCTTCGAGACGAGAATGAAAAGCTTCAAGAGATGTTAATGAAAAGAGTCGAAAATGGAGATCGAAATCTTGAGATGCAGAAGAAGACGATTGAGCTAGCTCAATGGAAAGAAGATAATAAAATTTTGATGTTGAATTTGGATACAATCTATGATGTACATGTACGTGAGTGCCTTCGAAAGGAGCAACAAGTTATTATTCAGAAAAGACAGACATCTACATTTACCAGGATTTATTAATGTGATCATATGTTTGGCCAAATGTTTTTCAAGATTTTGGAAGCAAGAGTCCCAGATCATTAGATTTCTCAACACTTTGTCTTGTTGTAAATTTCTCTTAATTTTAAGTGTTTCTCAATCATTATTTGATTACATTACTTTTTCAGAGTTGTCTTGGTCCAAAAGTTCTGATATGAGAATGTGACTTGTTATACTTAGGGAATAAAAAATTTAATGTGAAAAAACTGATTAGAAGGGTGTTTGGTCTAGTGGTATGATTCTCGCTTCGGGTGCGAGAGGTCCCGAGTTCGATTCTCGGAACACCCCATTTTGTTATTTTTTTTTATTTTTTTTCCTTTCAAATTTAATGTATATTCAATTAAAAACGTATTTTCTTTCAAATTTAATATATATTCAATTAATAAACTTAACCTGAAAAAAAAGATATATATATATTTTGAGGATATAGTTGGAACTGAAAATGTTAATTGTGTACCACAATATCCATATATATAACTTCTATAGAATTAAACCTCCAAAATTCTTAGTGTAATCTATTCTGGAACAAAATTAATGATATTTATTCATTTTTGGAATTGTTAAGATTTTATTACTAATTATTTATTACAAGTACATGTTCAAGACGTTCATTTATTTGTCTTTTCACTTGTAAGCTAAGATAAAGATGATAGATAAGTGCTGCCAGGTGGATGCAAAAGTCATGCTATTTTACTTCTATTTGGGTGGTGAGTTTGAAGATGTTCATTTATTTTCTTTGATAATAATTTAGAGGAGTCGAATTACTCTCTAAATTAACCATAAGATTGTAATTGAATATAAAAAAATCATTTTACATGTAAAATAAGATTTGAAAGAAAAAAGTGCACCTAAATTTTTCAACGCAAAAACTCACGTGAGACTGTCTCACGGATGATTTTCGTGAGATGAATATTTTTTACCCATTATCAAAACTCATATCCACAAATTTACATGTGAATTGTGAAGTGTGAGTCATGAGTTGACCCGTCTCACATGAAATGATCCGTGAGACGGTCTTACATGAGACTTACTCATTTTTCAAATGGTAATTTCTCATTATATGATACTCCCTCCGTCCCGCTCTATTTTGCCTACTTTCCATTTTTATTTGTCCCATTTTATTTTGCCAGTCCAAAAATGGCAAAGAAGAATTTACTCTCTTACCTCTCCATTTATTTCATTTTACAACTTTTGCACTTAAAAATCACACATTAATTACAAAATTGTCACTCAAAAACATTAAAATAACACATCACATCAAAGTCAACAGTTTTTTCTTAAAATCCGTGCCGATCAAAGTAGACAAAATAACCTGGGACGGAGGGAGTATATCCTAGCAAAATCCACAATTCGCTGGCTGGTACATATGGCTTACTGTGGTTGGTCTCAATTATGTCATAGTGACAAGTGTGCAAATGAAGTTGACCTTTAATTTCTCCATCTTAACGTATAATGACTTTTATTTGATATTTTGAAATTATTATTTAAATTCAAATTATAGATTACAATAATAGAATTAATTTAGATTTAAACAATGTGAGTCATAACGCATATTGATAATAAATTTAGGATTTGAATTTAATATCATATAGTAACATTTGCTTATATTTCCTCAAAAATAAAAATGAGAAACTGATAATTCCTATTTATTTCCTTAATTAAAAAAATGGGTTTAAAATACCGAAGTCTTTGGAAACTATAAAAATCACAATTTTGTAGCAACAAAAGGTGTGAAAAGTTCGTCTCAGAATAAAACCTCTGCAAAGTTTGCACCAACTATTGATCCGAGAAAGACATATTGGGTATTGAGGATACGAGAATAATGTCGATATCGCAGAGAACCTGCTTGATATTCGGCGCTTTGGCGCTGTTCTTGTTCGCTACTGCGGTTGCAGACGACGTTGTAGTGTTGACCGAAGACAACTTTGAGAAAGAGGTCGGTCAAGATCGAGGAGCTCTCGTCGAATTCTACGCTCCCTGGTATCTCGATTTTTTTTTTTTGTGACTTCGATTTACTTAGTGATTCAATGTTCTGTACTGGTGGAATAAGTATTTTATTCGTTTCTTGATGGAGTTTTGCGTTAGATCTGTAATCTTGGGCTCTAGTTGATTGATCTGGAGTTGAGTTTGACTCGCTTTGCTTCAATTACTCCTTTTCGATTGATTTTGGTTAGAAGTAGGCGAGCCCTTCTCATTTCCGAATTAGAAAGTTTTTCTGAATCTTTAGACGTAACTGCAAGTTATAATTTGGTTTCTTGAATTAGTCATGTAATTATCAAGTTTGATGTTGGAAAAATGGAGAAGTGTGATGGATTATTTATAAGCATGCTTTTGCTTAAAGGTGTGGGCACTGTAAAAAGCTAGCGCCGGAATATGAAATGCTTGGTGCGAGTTTTAAGAAGGCAAAATCAGTTTTGATCGCCAAGGTTAGTCTTTATCATTCAAGAAATGTTCCTTTAATGTTGTAAATGCTGCTTTCCAATTGCAACTTGATTGAAATTCTTTACCCTATTCGTATAAATCTATGGATGTGTTATGGTTTGCAACTCTCTGAGCGCTCAGACCTAGGGTGCTTTGAAATATAAGGAAAAATCTTCACCGGTCGTGTATATGGTTACTAAAGCTTACACCATTGTAGGTTGACTGTGATGAGCATAAAAGCATTTGCACCAAATATGGTGTTTCTGGATATCCTACCATCCAATGGTTTCCCAAGGGGTCTCTAGAGCCGAAAAAGTAAGTTACATTAATGACATCTGATTTCATTGTATTATCCCCCGTCTAGGGTCTCTAGAGCTGAAAAAGTAAGTTACATTAATGACACTGATTTCATTGTATTATCCCCCGGTCTAATCTTTGAAGACCCTCTTGAGTTTCAGAATTCTTCAGTTTTTAGTTATTAGTCGTTCTATGTCATTCAAAAAGTGCGTCTTTGTGAATGATTTTCCATTTGCTATAGGTATGAAGGTGCGCGAAGTGCAGAAGCCTTGACTGAATTTGTAAACCTTGAAGGAGGTAATACTTTTTGGTTTCTTAGTATATTATCAACTTTTTCCTTAGTTTTTCTCCTATATCCTTAAAATTGCACAATCAATATGGAAAGTGACTTAATTGTCAAAATGGTTGAAGCTGCTAACCTGTTATATATGAAATCTTTTCCCAATTGTTTCCTGAGGAAGTAAAGAAGTTACTATTGCCTTGTTGATATAGGGAAATAAGTGAAGCTTCATGCGTTTTTTAGTTGTTTGTTACTTTTGAGTTCGCTAATCTCTATTCTTAACAGTATTTTTAGTTAGAACATATAAAAGCATGCTTTTTCACTGTAATCCTCATAAATTCCGTTCTATGTTTAGGGACAAATGTCAAGATAGCTTCGATCCCTTCAGATGTTGTGGTTCTGACTCAAGAAAACTTTGATGAGATTGTACTTGATGCAAAGAAAGATGTCCTGGTTGAGTTTTATGCACCGTGGTAAGTGTACAACTACATTATCATTGCACTTGTGTGGTAAATGGCTATGAACTAATCTTGAATCATCTTGATAGACTCTATTTTGTGGATCATGTTAGTAAATACAAGCTGCACTCTGAGTTTGTGCTTTATCTTTTCCAGGTGTGGACATTGCAAGAGCCTTGCTCCAGTAAGCGCATTTAATGTTGATATGGTATGGATATCAAAATATTGTTGTAACATACCTTATTGTATATGCTTTCTATTTGTAGATTTATGAAAAAGTTGCAACGGCATTCAAGCTGGAAGACGGTGTTGTGATTGCAAATGTTGATGCTGACAAGTACAAGGATATTGCAGAAAAGTGAGTGCTTTAGTTTTTTTTGAAGTTCCAGTTTTGGGTTTTGATGCATTCAATTTTATTAACCTGCTACTGCTGAGCAGGTATGGAGTAAGCGGTTATCCTACATTGAAATTCTTCCCAAAGAACAATAAAGATGGTGAAGAATATGATGGTGGCCGAGATGTAGATGACTTTGTTACTTTCATAAACGAGAAGTCTGGAACTAGCCGAGACGGCAAAGGCCAATTGACTTCCAAGGTTTGTAGAAATTAACCGAGTACTTCCTCCTCTCTGCTGCCTGCTTGTTTCTGATTAGAATTTGTTCTTCTGTCCTCGTAGGCTGGTATTGTTGAGGCCCTTGATAGCTTAGTGAAGGAATTTTTAAGTGCAAAAGACGAGGAGAAAAAGACTCTGTTCAAAAAATTAGAGGAGGAAGTTGATAAGCTGGAGGGTTCTATGGCAAGGTCTCCACAAAAATTTATCATGCGTCTCATTCATTTCATCTTTACATATGGAAAATAGGGGGAAAAAAAGAATCTCCCTCACATTTCTTATTCTCAATTTTGGTAGATATGGAAAGATCTATGTGAAAGCTGCTAAGAGCTGCTTGGACAAAGGCTCTGATTATGCCAAGAACGAAGTTCTTCGATTGGAACGCATGCTTGCCAAGGTAAATAAATACTCAATTACTCTCTTGTGACCAACAAATTTAAATTTTATCCCATTCAACAGCCAAGAATCATCTAAGTTTAATGATATCAAAATGATGGGTCTATAATTATAGTGCACACAGTTCAACATACAGGAACTTTTACTTCCATAGTTCAATTGGGAGAAATTAAGATTTGTAACAGAGTTTACTGAAAACCATATTTCAACCATGCCTTTTAATTGAACGTGTTCCTAGTCCCCTAGATGAGTATATGGATACCTGAGACGCTTTTTCTTATTGTCGATGCAGTCAATTAGTGCAGCAAAGGCCGATGAGTTCACTCTGAAGAAGAATATCCTATCTACCTTTGTTTCGGACCAGTGATGAATCAGGGCTGTCGAAGCTTGTGCGTGATTCTTGCATCCCGTTTATTTGTATTACATGAGCTTGCTTGGTCAGCAGAATGGGAGTAAGTTAGACTTTTGATCTTGAGTAACCACAAAGCATAGACAACACCTTGTCTCCATCACTAGTATACTAATAATGTATCAGTATTTTGACATAGAAAACTCACGACGATTATACCTTCTTTTTGACAATTGATTTGACTTCAAAAAAACCTCGACAGTTATTACCAGATTGATTGATCTCTCTTTACTTGAATTTGGAGTGGCATTTTATGTGGTTCAAAATGCCGTCATGTCTTGATTTTATTATTTGAGCAAGTTTTACTCAATGATTCGGTTTCCAATAAATTTGTGATCAATTTCTCATCGATGGATTACTCAGATTTCACATGGGATAAAATTTATGAAATTTTGTTTATTCTCAAATTCAAGTTACTCTATGGCGGTTTTATTATTTGACATTTTATTGAACACGTAAATTTTCAGCCAATATGTATATTTAGAATCGAAATGTAAACGATCCAGTTCAATTTAATATTAAAATCGATTCTCTTCCACAAAAATGTGTTATGAGACGCTTTCAAATGAACACACTTGATTTATTTCACTCTTTCAGTTCAATCCAATTTGAATACGAGAAATTAGAATATCCCTCGGGGCAAAATCGGAAAAGCAAAGTAAGAATCACGTTTTCCCAACGACAGCATTAACTATAGTAGCTACGAACTAACGTCTCATAGAAGAAAAGTTTAAAAAAGAAGAAAAAAAAAACTAAAGGAAAAAAAGTAAAAAAATAAAGAAAAATAAAAATAAAGAAAGTGGTAGTGGGATTGTTCATAGATTGAGGTAGGGTAGTTGAAGAGGAAGGTTCAGAGTTCAGACAGAGAGCCTCATTAACTACTTTATTGGTCATATCTGATGTGCTGCTAACATTATCCTTTGTTTTTTTTCCAAAAGATAAGTAAAGCCCCACAACTATGTTATAAATTCCTATTTATTTTTTGCAATTAAATAATATTAACGATATATATATATATATATGCACATTTATAAATAAGTATAATAAGTTATTAACTAAAAATTAAACACTTGTTTCACAGCAATCAACAATTGAAATTTATCCTAGATAATAAAGAGCAACAAAAATAAAGATTGTACAGTAAAGTGTAAAAATTGCAGCAATTTATAATTACCATTCCGAATCGACCAATCCAAATGAATTCACCCGCCTCTACCCTCATCCTACTCTTTGTAGAGGTCTCTCGGGTGTCTACGTCCTACGATAAATGAGAATTTTTATTTTGTCCGTAAAAGTTATAATATCTTCATCCCAAAATAAATGACGTTTTTAATATGCACATATATTAAAAAATGTGATAAAAAGTTCAATCTACCTCTATTTAAGTTTAATTAATGAGGAGCTTTTATCTCTTTAACACATTAATTTGAGATGAGTAAATATGGACATATTTGGCATATTGTATATAAATATGTTTTATAATACGAAAACGACAATTATTTTGAGACAAATTTTAGTTGTTAAAATGTCATTTATTTTGGAATGGATGTAGTATATGATAGCATCCACAATTTTGTTAATAACATCTACTTCATGTGTCACTTACCCAAATTTAAAAGCATCATCTTTTTTAAAATGCACCCTTATATCAATTACAAAAACTCAGGTGCAAACGAACATGACATATATTTATGAAGTTCACGCTTAAATCATAATATATACTTATATCTATAAAATGTATATATACTCGAATCTTGTTACACATGAGACTATCTCACAGGAAACCATCTCTACATTGATTAACATTAAAAAAAAAGTTTTCTCCCAATTTTCTATCTCGTCTCAATTTTCTCTCTCTCACACAGACTAGAATACCACTTAAACACACACGTATTTGTACATTAACTAACACACTTTTGTTTTTGTTATTTACATTTCAATATATAAAAATTGATTGACATATATCAATCATTCAGGTGATATTTCCTTAATTCACATAATCTTTTGATTAAGAATTGAAAATTTTCATTTGTCGAAATTCAATAAATCCGATTATCCACAGGTAGAACACAAATTCAAAATGATTTGATTATGAAATTTTCAAATGCATTTATATTGAATTGAAAGATCGATAATTTTCAAATCTCCAACTTCATCCAAAATGTCATGCTAGGTTCATTATGTGCACTTAACGGTAACCCTGATTGTGAAACTAACAAAATTGTGTCTTCAAATGAAAAGGTTGAATAAACCAAGTCTAGAAAGTCAACAAAAACTAAAAATAGTTTTTCTCTCTCTTTTAGTCGTATTACTCGTTTCTCTTGAAGAATTATCTTTAAATTAATTTAGTACTACTAGAATATATACGATATTGAATAATATATATATATATATAACTTACGTAGGTAGAGTCAAAATAATTATTGAGATTCTAAGAAAGGCAACCAAGTTGTTAGAAGATATATATATAAATATTATATAGAGTCTAGAGAGAGAGGGGGAGAGAGAGAGAGAGAGAGAGAGAGAGAGAGAGAGAGAGAGAGAGAGGACCTTTTTTGACCCAACCAAAACGTATATACTACTTTTCAATGAGTGTGAAGAGTAGACTAAGATAAGTCTTCCTTTTTAATTGATTTTGGAACATACTTCCTCCCTTCCTTCCTACGTGTTGCTTCCTTCATATAAATCCTATATACAACCCAACCCACTTCTCTACCTCACTCTATCTACATACAATATCCCAAATCTTGAATTGTGTTAGAAAAAAAAAATATATATATATAATTAGATCATCCAATGGCATATTGTTATTCGGACATGAGTAGCCTCCCAGACGACTGCGTTTCGAGGATCTTGTCATTCACATCTCCTAAGGATGCATGCAAAATGCTGGCTGTGTCAAAGGATCTTCGGAACCCAGTTGAATCCAACGTTGTGTGGAACAAATTCTTGCCCACTGACATTGTATCGTCTCTAGATCGTGCTTCTCCATTGGTCTTTTCGTCTAAAATGGAACTCTTCTTTCTTCTCTCCCATTCCGTCCTTATAGATGCAGGTTCTAAGGTACGTTTGATCATGGCTTATATATTTTCTTGTCAAAATGGATTATATATGTACAAGAATTATATATATATTCATCTTTTTGGGTAGTAGTACGTACTAAATGATGATGCGATATTGATCATATCATATGTGTTGCAGGCATTTGCATTGGAGAAATCCACTGGTCGAAAATCGTACATTATTTCTGCTGCAAAGCTTTCAATTTTGTATAGTTGTGATGAGAGCAAGTGGAGCTGGAAATCCATGCAAGAATCAAGGTATCTATCTATCTATCTATCTATCTATCTATCTATCTATCTATCTATCTTCCTTTTAGTTTATACTGATCATACATACTATATATATGTAAAGCAATTTCAATTCGTAATAATGCATATTATAATTTACTGGTCAACTCGACAGGTTTGCTAAGGTGGGTGAGCTCATTACATCAGAGAGGATAGAAATAGAGGGGAAGATAAGATGTGAAACACTATCTCGAAACACAAATTATGGTGCCTATCTACTCTTCAAAGTCTGTGATCATGCATATGGGCTTCACACCATCCCATGTGAGGTTTCCATTTCCATGGGAGACAGAGTTCTAACACGAAACACTGCCATTTTGCGCGATCCGCAGCATACCCAGAAGCTGCAGCTTCTTCAAGGCTTGTTCTACGGAAACAGGTTGCAGAAGATGAAGGAGATATTGGTGAACCAAGGCGACGAAAGGGCTGCTCAGAAGAGACAAGATGGATGGTTAGAGATTGAGATCGGAGATTTCTTCGTTGGTGGTGATGATGATGATCGATGTGAGGAGGAGATTGTGATGAGAGTGATGGAGGTTAAGGGTTTTCAGCTTAAAGGAGGACTCATTGTTGAGGGGATTCAAGTGAGGCCTAAGGCCTAATATATATTCATCTTTTTCTTGCTTGTTCCCAACTTGTTTTTTTTATACATCAATTAATTAATTTGGATTAATATTGATATAGTATGTTACAAGGGGTACTGGATTGATCGCTAGTACTTCAAGAGTACTATATATATATGGTCAGTAGACTTCATTCATTCATGTTCATGTACATCATCATGTTATTTTGAAATTCAAATATACGAAAGGAAATATGTATTTAGTTAATGTCTCCTGAATTGCATTAGTAGTGTTAATTTGCTGTAAGATATGTTATTTCGATTACACCAACTTCGATCAACATTATAAACGATGAAGATAAATTTCATTCATCATCCCGTCGTACATGATATATATCTCGAAGTACAATTACACACGAATATGTGCTAGCTAATTCAAAGGTTAAAAGAATAGGAAGGGTCAAGGAAAACAATGTTCATTTAAATATGAATTTATAACAATATTTTATTCTATCTTATCAATCTAAGATTTTTAATTTGTTTTATAATAATTATTATTTTACCTTTTTTTGGCCGGGTTTGGTTGTTGCAGTAACGTGGGAATTCCATTAAGACATCAATTTTGTCACGGTTTGGAAAAATTCTCTTTTGTCTGAGGAAGATGTTAAATTTCAATCTTTTATATATATATATATATATACACACTAGTATAAGGCCCGTGTAATACACATGTTCAAATAATGTAATTTAATAAATGAAGTAAAAAAAATTATATAGAAAAAATTTATGATTTTGTATCCATCTAAGTTAATATATTATTTAATTGTTGAAATAAATATTATTTAAGTTAATATAATGTAATTTTAATTAATATATTATTTAATTGCTGAAATAAATATTTCATAATGTGTGTAGATAAATTATATTGTATACATATTAAAAATATTAAATAATTTTTAAATATATTATTTCACAATTACATATTTCTAGTGAAGAAAGAATCTTACATGTATAAAAGGATAGATTGTCACATTTAAAAAAAATGTTCATTATGACATAAGTTATATATATAGTTTGTATTGAAAAAATTATCAATAATTTTATCCAATATTTTAAAAATTTTAATTATATATATTAATATTATATATATCTAAAAAAACATCTATATTTATAAGATAATTTATTTATATAGAAAAAAAAAGTTCATGTGAGAAATAATTGTTCGAGCTTCGTATTAGTGTCATGTGACACTTTGGTCCTTCTTTTATATATAGATGTGTGTGAATAACATATTCAAATTATTAAATAATTTTTAAATGTATGATTTCAATATTATATATTTCTAATGAAGAAAAAATAGTACATGTATACATTGATAGATTGTCACATTTGAAAAAATTGGTTCATTATAGCATAAATTTTATTTAGTTTGTATTGAAAAAATTATCAATAATCTTTTTCGATATTTTAAAATTTTTAATTATATATATATATATATATAAATATATACACATATATTAATCTTTATATATATTTAAAAGATATCTATATTTATAAGATACTTTATTTAAATAGAAAAAACATTTAATGTGAGAATTAATTGTTTGAGCTTTGTATGAGTATCATGTGACATTTTTTTTGTCCTTCTTTTATATATATAGATGTGTGTAAATAAATTATATATATTGTCTACATATTAACAATATTAAATATTACTTTTTTCTAGTGAAGAAAATTTTTTTACATGTATAAAATGATAGATTGTCGCATTTGAAAATTTTGGTTAATTTATAGCAAAAAAAAATTTATAGGAAAATAAATTTTTTTTTTTTTATAGTTTGTACTGAAAAAATTATCAATCATCTTTTTCAATATTTTAATTTTTTTAATTATATATATATATATTAATCTTTATATAAATCCAAAATATATCTACATTTATAAAATAATTTGTTTTAAATAGGAAAAAAACATTTGATGTGAGAATTAATTGTCCAAGCTTTGTATGAGTGTCATGTGGCACTTTTGGTCTTTTTTTTATATATAATATATGCAATATAATGTAGTTTTAGTTAATATATTATTAATTACTATATAAATATTATGTAGTTTTATGTATAAAGATTTTATATATAATGTAGTTTTATAATTACTCTTGGTTTAGGTAGTTTTATATTTAAAGATTTTATACATATATAAAATGATAAATTGTCACATTTAGAAAATTGGTTAATTTATTATATTATGAATTATTTTTTATAGTTTGAGAAAATTATCAATACACTTTTTTTGGTATTTTAATTTTTTACTTATATATGTAGTAATTATATGTTCATATATATGTAAAAGACAATTATATTTATCAGACAATTTATTTAAATACAAAAAGGAAAAACAAACATTTAATGTTAGAATTAATTGTCAAGCTCTATAAGAGTATCATGTGGCACTTGTGGTTATTGTTTTATATATATAAAGATATGAGCAACACTTCTGTACCCCTGGGGCACGGATCTATGATCCGTGCCCCCGACCCGACCCGACCCGACCCAAACCACTTTATATATATAATTTTTTTTTCTTTATTTCTCTTTCTCTTTCTCCTCTCCTTCCTCTCTGTGCAGCGCCTCCTTCATCTTTTTTTTTTTTCTCCTTTCTTTCTCTTTCTCCTTCCTCTATGTGGTTTTCTTCTTCTTCTTCATCTTCTTCTTTTTTCTCCTTTCTTTCTCTTTCTCCTTCCTCTCCGCGGTGGCTCCTTCTTCTTCATTTTCTTCTTCTGCTTGGTGGCGGTTGTGACGCCTTCCTTGAGTCTTCCTATCCAACTTAGAGACAAATGTGTCACAATATCTGTGTCATCTTCTTCCTATCAAACTCTCTACAAATTCATTTGGGCTCCATCGGAATTATCTGAACAGTATCATATCAATATGAAGTTGGAGAGTTTTGGAGGTTCAAGGGGGGTTCGAGCATGGATTTGAGACTTAATTATGTCGGATTGTTTGTTTGAATAGCAGTTTGAGACGTTGGTCTGATCCATTTTAATCGATCCACATGTGAATATTAATAAGAAGTTTGATATTAATTTCTTGAAATTCTGGTCGATTTTTGTGTAGTTTGAGTTTGGATGGCAATTGAAAGATGAGGTTTGATTAATTATTTTGTTAATATTTGAATCTTGTTAATGAGTTGGTCTCGTGCATCAATTCATGAAATGGTAAAAAGAAGTTGCAAATTAATCAACTCAATTGTACACATATTTATATCAACGAAAAGTTTTGTCTGGCTTTGGGAAGAAGTAGAGAGAGAACATGAGGGAGGAGAGAGAGAGCTTGGGGAAGGAGACATGAATCAAAGAAAAGGATAGCATGACAAAAAGAAGGATATTTAATTAATAGAAACAAGAGAATATTATGAATACAGTTACTTCAGGTGTTGTAAAAATATTTTAAAAGTATTACAAAGATACTATATTGGTGACATAAAATATAATGAATACAACCTTCAAATATTATGAAAATATTCTAAAGGTATTACAAAAATATTCTATAGGTGATATAAAATTACATGCATCTATGAGATATAATAAATACAGTTTTTTCAGGTGTTATGAAAATACTATAACACCTAAAGAATATATATATAACACCTATGGAGTACATATATAACACCTATTACTAAATCACATAATATGAAATCTTCTATTTATGTGATACCTCAAGAACATACATATAACACCTAAAGAGTATATATATAACTCATATAGAATATACATATAACATCTATCATTGACTCACATAATATGAAACCTTGTATATATGTGATACCTCAAGAACATAGATGTAACACCTAAAAAGTATATATATAACACTTGTAGAGTATAACTATAACACCTATCATTAAATCATATAATATAACTATAACACTTATAGAGTACACATATAACACCTATAGAGTACATATATAACACCTATCACTGAATCACATAGTATGAAATCTAGTGTGCGTGGGTGCACCACAGCTCAGATGTGGGCGCGTGGGTCAGGCTGGTGGGCGCGCGGGTCAGGCTTGGGGGCTGGGCGCGGGTCAGGCTGGGGGCACGGATCTTAGATCCGTACCCCGGGGGTATATAAGTTTTGTTGTAAAGATATATATATATATATATATATATATATTTAGGTGGTGGAAATTGGAGTCTGGATCTTCTATTACATTTGGTGTAACATCTCGTGTTACATAACATTTAATACACGTCACATATTAATTAATGATGTCATTGAATATACGTGGCGTGTGGTGATTAATTTGGAATAGAAGATGTAACACCAAGTGTAATAGAAGATCCCGACCCTGGAAATTATGCATGATTTGAGGACAAAATAGGCTGGAACTGGAAGTTCCAGTTTTCTTATGATCGACTGATTTTATTTGGAAATTTCTGTAAAACATGAAGGAATTTTGTAATTCTCCGTTACACTGAAGTGATTGACTTTTGAGGCTTTAAAAAATGTATAATAGACCCAAAAATTACTAAATAGCACACAAAACATTATGTAAGGTATTGTCAAGTAATTTCTGATTTTTTTAAAACAAAAGTCAGAATATGTCAGGTAAATTTTGGAAATCAGTTAATAAATCCGTAAATTACAAAATAAATTTGATTTTTTTTTTAAATCTGAAAATTACCAAACAAAATTCAAATCTTCTAACATAATAACACGGCGTGAAATAAATTTATTATTTCAAGATTTATCAAATAATCAGATATTTTTTATTTTCTTAAAAAGGCTTTGATCTTGTTTGATAGTTTTCGAATTATAAAATAGTTTTAGATTTTATTAATTGGCTTTGTAAGATTCTAATCGCAATTATTTATGTAGTATGAATGCATTTTTGCAAACGTTTTCCACTATATTTCAATAAATGAATAAAACATAACTGTAGAAAACTATTTTATTATATTAGAATTAGAATAAATCAGATGATTTATTAATTGTTGCTTAATTCCAATGATGAATTGTATATACCCGAAATTAAATTCAATTATTTGATTGCCCGTTTCTCCAAATATAATAATTGGACACAAAATCACGACAATTGGACAATCATGAGCATACGTAAAAATAATTCGGGTTCGGTTCACCTGCTTTTATACAAAATTCCCTAAACCCAACCACCATAACTAGGGGGCATCTTCGTCAATTCGCCTCAGAATTAGAAGATTCTCCCATATTAATATTTTCTTTTAATACTTTCCCATTTAATCGACCATCTACGTTGGCAAAATAAATGGTATATAAATACAACACCATAATAAAACATATTTTCAGTAGCAAAAATTGGAAATAATAAAACACAATTAAAATCAAGAATAAAGTGTTTTTCGGACAGTTGTGATTTCATCTAAAAAGGACACATTAACAGAAATAATTGTCCTGATTTAGATTAAAACGAGGAGACAACAATACCCACATGTAAAAGGAACATAAAAATTCCTTCGTGAGATTGATCTTATTACCCATTAACCGAGTCAATAGAAAAGAACATCGCCGCAATTTGGTTAATTTCATTTATAATATTTATAGATGGTTGCTACTATATTTTATAAAATATAAAAAAAAAGTTATTGAAAATGATAATCAAACAAGTTAATTTAATTTCTTTTAATGTTATTTTTAAAAAATAAAAATGTGCAAGTAAAGGAGTTAGATAAATATTACCCTATATAAAAATCATATTTGAGATTTTAAAAAAGGAAAACAAGTCAAAATCTTACAATTTGAGTTGGTTTGGATTAAATTTGAAGTGTGAATGAAAAGGAAGGTAATAAATTCGTTGCCTCCAAAAAATAACTTTAACCTCCGTTCCATGGCCATCATCATTTAACGTCTTTATTTACATAGAAGATAAATATAATAGATATGCGTGTGTGTACTGTTGAGACAGACAGAAAAAGAACAGTAACTCTGTATACAAATTTTTTGCTTATTTCAGCGTTCTCTCCTAACGCCGGTACCCTCTCTCTCTCCCTCTCTCTCTCTCTCTCTTACCAACGACCGAATTTTTCCCGAGTTTTCTTCCTTTCCTTTTGCCTGATAGTATCTTGGGAAAGAAACACTTGCTTGATTATTCGAGATTTTGGGTAATTATCCTTCTTTATCCATTGATTTGGATTGATATCGGAAGATACGATTTCATTATTAACTCCTGTTTTTTCCTTTTAATTTGTGCTACTCCGTTTCGATATTGTTGTTTTTCTTTATTGGAATTTGATTAAAAGGGGGCTGAGTTGATTCGATCTAGGGTTTCTTTTTGGGATTATCATTTTAGGGATGAATCAGATCGGTGGGTTGGTTTTGGGTGTTGTTCTTTTTTTTGGGAAATTAGTTTGAAGATGGCATCTTCAGGCTTACTTTGCGCTTTTGTGGTTATGCGATTGAGTTTACATGGAAATGAAAAGGGATCGAGAATCTAGATTATTTGATTTGGTAATTTGATAAATTCTCAGAGACTAGTTACATGAAAATATTTATCTTGCCGTTTCTGGGGATTCACTGATCCGGCGCATGGTGTGTGAATACTGGGAAAGAACTTGATACAGGAATTCATTGGTGAGACGTTTATTTGGTCTTGCTTGATTTGCAACAAGTAATAGAACAAGAACTAAGTATATATTTTCTTAGCAATATGGGATGTGTTTGTAAATTGATGTAATATCTGTATTTACTTCATTTTCATGGCATTCTGTATGGTAATGTAGGGTGCTATGCATTCGAATTTCATATCATTTCTTCTAATTATGGATGCTTGAGCAGATGGCAAAGGGAAGCAGAATTGGACACAAGCGCAAAACCAGGAACAAGGTACGATTGGAGAAAAGAGGTTCGGATGAGTCTGATGAAGATTATCAGGTAGATGAAGATGAGGTGTTTGATGAGTCTGAGGATGAGTATTGCTCTTCTCTTGCTGAGGATGAAACTGATGAGAGTTTTGGGGAATTTGAGGATGAGGATGAAGAGGAATGGGTCGAAAAGAAGGTTAAAACTAAGAAGTCTGGAAGGGCGAGAGGGCGAAAGGTCATTCAAACGAGAAAGAAAAGTGGGGTTGTAAAACCGAGAAAGAAAAAGGTAGATCACAGTGAAGGAGAGGATTATGATGATTATGATTTTTCTGGTGCTAAGCAACGAAGAAAAACAAAGTATCGCGTAAAGAAGAGGAGGATGATGACATTGGAATTATGTCTAGGCATGACGAGGATGATTTTTTTGATGAGAAGCCGATAAAGAAATCGCGGCTTTCCACAGAAGAGAAACATGAGGATTCTTATGGTGAGGATCCTAAAGAGAAAGATATAGTTTCATTCAGGGAAGAAAACGAAGATGATAATTATGGTGTGTCTGATGATCCTGATGATGAGGAATTTAATCCAGGTGAGGTTTTGAAGATTACCCAAAGGAAACCATTTAAGAAACGAAGAACAAGAAGTAGATCTAATCTTTCTAAGGATTCAAAGATGAGAACCATACTTCAAGAAAAAAGAAAACAATCAAGGAATGGGGTTGGGGCAGGAGGAAGAAAACAACAGTGAGTTCCGACTCAGATTTCGTGAGCTCAGCATCATCTGATTTTGAATACACCATCTCAGAAGAAGAGAGAGAACAGATTAGAGAAGCTACTGAATTTTGTAGTAAGCCAACCACTAGTCTGAGGAGTTCAAGTTCTTCAAAGATGATTAAAGAGGAAGAATTAGTGCCTCCGAAAAGAAAGCGCCCAGTAAGGAAGGGTAAACAAAAGGTGGTAGATTTAAATATTGAGATAGGGAAGCAAGTTTGTGGGATTTGTCTATCCGAAGAAGGAAAAAGAACAGTCAGAGGAGTCTTGAATTGTTGCAGTCATTACTTCTGTTTTGCTTGCATCATGGAATGGTCAAAGGTGGAGTCACGCTGCCCTCTTTGCAAGCAAAGGTTTGCAACTATCAGTAAAATTGCACGAGCTGACGAAGGGCATGATTCAAGGGCAGTTTTCCCAGTCCCTGAACGTGATCAGGTATTAAGATAAATCTATTTGAATTTATATGAGCAAGACAGTATGTTACTTTGTAGTTGACTCTTAAACTCTACTTACATCCACTATTGATGAATACTATCAGGTTTATCAGCCATCTGAAGAGGAGCTTAGGGGCTATCTTGATCCATATGAGAATGTGCTTTGCAGCGAGTGTCTGCATGGCGGGGATGATGCACTAATGCTTCTTTGTGATCTCTGTGACTCACCTGCGCACACTTACTGTGTTGGTCTGGGCCGTGAAGTACCAGATGGTAATTGGTACTGTGATG
This sequence comes from Scutellaria baicalensis, assembly GCA_005771605.1. Lineage (NCBI taxonomy): Eukaryota > Viridiplantae > Streptophyta > Magnoliopsida > Lamiales > Lamiaceae > Scutellaria > Scutellaria baicalensis. The sequence continues at coordinate 27,441,976 of CM016726.1, forward strand.
GCTGTAGGCCTACTGCTCTTGCTTCCTCAAACGCTCAAGGTCTGAATCATATTCCTGATCTTGGAACAACTAACAATTTATCTGTTGGTTCATCACCTGTTTCAACTGTTCGTGAAACTTTTGATCTCAATGAGGCATATGTACCTGAGACCCCATTAACCCAGGTGGCTGGGTACTCTCAGTCACCTAGACATTCAGTTGGGCATTTTCAACCTACTTCGCCTTCATCTGGATCCGGGGCATTTACTCTGTATGACAGAAGACGGATACAGCGCCAGATACATCAACTTCTTAATAGCAGAAGTAGACACCCCGAAGTTGCGGCCTCAGCATCAGCTGTCAATCTTTTTGGTTCATCAACTGGCCGAGGAATGATAGCAACTCAAAACCCCATTATGCCAACGAGGATGGTGCCGCAAAATATCTATCCCCAGGGAAGATTAGGAGACTTTAACACACCTTCATTGTATAATAATAGGGAAGCCTTCTCACCCAGATTAAGTAGTTTGAGAGAGGAAGCACTTCACAATCAAGCTTCGACATCCAACAGTCCCAGTTTTGGTGGAGTATCACAAACAGAATATGTTGGGGTAAATGGACGGATTGGTGGAGGTTTGGGTCATCAGCAACTGCATCCTTGCAGTGCCACATCAAACACGGGCTGCTGATGCTTCCACATCACCATTTCAATTTCCAGAGGTGAGCCACTCTTCATAAGGAAAAAAAAAAAACAAGCGTAATCATGGTTAGAGGTTTTATTTGGTCTCTTCAAGAAATAATATACCTGCATAGTTGTCAGGAAATAACTTGGTACTTAAATCATTAAATCACTAAATATTAGAAGCATAGGTTAAATCATGAACTCCCAGTGGCTCTTCTCTGTTTGTTTATTTTTGTCTTGCTTTACCAAAAAGAAGTTTAGAAGCTTAATAACATTTATGAATCAATATTTTTATATGTTCTTGAATGTTTGTGAAAATTTTCTTGACTCTCACACAAACTTACCTTTTGTATTAATCACTTTCCTTGGATGTTTCCACGCAACTAACAATAATTTTCTTGTTCACTTGGGTCTGCTGACAGACTACAGTACCTTCAAGGACATTGCAAGGATCTCTGCACACACCATTTTAGCTGCAGTTGCACTGAAGCAACCTTGTTAATGGATTGTCACCCACCCCCCAACAACTGGAAGGCGCACAGTTCTTGAAGGTGATGGTTGCTGCTTAACTTATTCAAGTTGCTTCATCGGAGAATGCGGTGAGGGACGAAAATGTCCACCCTTCTTGTCCACGGATTGGTCATGCTTCTTGGCACGAGTGAAATTGGCTTTGGCTCAAAATTCTTTCTCTCAGCTTGACTCCATTATTTGGAGCTGAAAATCTTTTCTTTTTTCTTGGAATATTAGTATAGGATTTATTCCATTTTGTTGAAGCAGGGATATGGACTAACAGAAGTAGATTAGGTGGGTTGCAGATATTTGTTATTGGTACATTCCTTATGGCTCCACGCTTAAAATATTTATTCATGAAGTTCAACTCCTATTTCGGCATTTGGGTTTATCTATTGTTTACAATGCCCAGTAATATTGATTATATTACATTTTTCGAAAAAATGTAAAGGACATGAAATTAAAATTTCCCTGAAAAATCAATGGAATTTGAAAGATCTTAAATTTCTTTTACATTTGCCTGCTTATTTAATTTAATGATATATATATATATATATATATATATTTTTGCTCCGCTATAAACATGTAATTCTTGTATTGTATTTGAGTAAATTTAACATTGGTGGCTACTTCATTAAAGTTCATATGTTTAGTTTTTATTTAATTTATGTGTTATATAAAGTCATCACACGATTAATGGGTTTACAGATAAAATTTAAATATTAAAGTAGGTTTCAATTATGATCAAATATTAATAAATTAGAAGAATAAGGGAATGTCATGAAACTCTTTTTTTTTTTTGGTGTAAATTTGGTGCGAGAATAGACTATATATGTAAGTGCGGTAAATTTAACATCTAAAAATGACAAAAATTTGCATCAGTTTGATAACCAAGTGTTGGCGATAACACACTATTTGTCGCTTTCGAAAGAAAATATTCTCTACTTTCTCTGTATAAGATTTTGTGTTCCCCTAATTTAACTATAAACTTTAACTTCTATTTATCCAATTATTTCATAATTTAATTTTGTTTAGTTAACTCAGTTTCAAGAAAACACATTTATTTGATAAATATATAGTATTCATATTAATTAGTTAATGTTTTTCTAAAAAAAGTAATTAAAATAAATTACTATCACTAAATTAGAAATATAACAAACACAACATTTTAACATCAACGAGATTTGCAATACAAACCACACAAGAGAGTGTTAAATTTTACATGCTATATTAAGCCTAAAAATAATCTTGAAACATGCTACAAAACCTAGTAAAAGACGACTGAAACCAAGTTAAAAGTACATTTACATAAACTTGAAGAAAATAGTTTAATAATCAGGCACGCAATTTAGGAAATTTTTTAGTAATAAAATAAAAAATTTATACAAGTTCTGTAATTGAAAATTCTACATAATTAGTCAAATAAAACAAATGTGGAAGTTTCAGTGCAGAATGAGTTCTTCATGACTGTCAAATTTACACGGTTGGAAACGATCAGAATAAATACCGTGCATATAATAGACTAATAAAAAACATATAGTGTTAAGTTTCTTTTATGATTTTCCAGACTGTAGAATGGATATATGAAGTCCAATTCATCAAAATAGAATAACAAGTAAATCAGAAAATAATAATGCAACATGTTTATCATCATCATCATCTTCTTCTTCTTCTTCATGAAAGCAGGAAAAGGAACATAAACAAGAGAGCATAAGCAAAACAAATGATATGAATCTCAGAACCTACAACTAACTCTACATAGCATAGATTACATTTATTACTACAAACTTATTTCAACCTCTTTCCATTTCGATACATATAATATAGCCACCACACCCACCTCATCACCTTCAACAACTCGTAGCTGGCTTATAAATTATCGTCATCGAGCATCATCGACAACAGCAATCCTGAACAAAGTCACTTCTCTTTGCCTTCTCCTCCTGATCTTTTATCGACATCGGAGCCTGTTGAACCTTTCTGCACGACATAACCCAATAACAAGCGTTAATAGCAGAACAAAACCTCGAATGAGCTTCAATATAAATGGTAGTTTGATAGACAAGGTTCTATAGTTCATGGTTCAGAGATGTATAGAACCTTAAAGCAATGCAAGAAAGATTAACAGCTGCAGAGAAAAACCATGTTGTTTTCAATTTGAAGAACCATCAACCAAAGACAATATAAACAATATAAAGGAAGAGTTTCAAGGTCCAAACTTGCAGACCTGCAGTTTTGTAAAACGATTTAGCGTGTGTTCTTTTTACAGGTTTCTGGATCTCAGTGAGGATTCTTGATCACACTTGCAACATAACATTAGGTCCAATATAGGCATGCATTAACAATTGTTGGATTATGTATTTTGTGGGTCCAAGTATGCACTTAACAAAAACAGTAATTGAAGACATATCTCCGAAAAGATGATATAGGGACTTTTGCATCGATCACCTCTCTGAAACACTGCCAGTTAGGCTTTTCTTGGTTAATGTTGACTCAGCTGAAGAGTGTGAAGGAGCTTCATAATCTTCAACCATCGGCAAAATAAAGGATGACAAGAGTGGGTCAGGTGCTGCATTATTTGAAGAAACTATGCAAGAAGACCCTCCAAAAAGGGACTGCAGATTCCCTTCTCTCAGCTCCCTCCTCAACAAAGAAAGCGTTGAATGTGAACCAGATTTTCGTGACTTTCTCTTGCGCTGCATGTAATACCTAGTCAAGGAACTCATATTCGGGTGATTAATGTAACTTAAGTTCTTAAAGAATAGAGCATGCAATTGCGAATCATGAGTTAAAGATAATCATAAAATATCTGAAAAATGTTAAAGTACTCTAGAAAAGGATATCTTAAAGATGTTCCCATGTTGCAAGGTTATATGAGCTACCATATCGACACCCACCCTCATCGCACAAACTGGACACACCTGCAATGACAATACCTATGTTAATACTTTTTCACACCACATATCGTATAAACATATGCTCACCAAGTTATCTAGGGATAGTTGTTTTCATAAAGGAATCTGTTTAAGAATAACCTGGGAAAATACATTGTATGACTAACAACATAGTAACATACTGACTACATCACAAGAAAGATGAAAAGAGTGCAATAGAAAGAGCAGCAAAATTTTGTATGCTTTTGCCTCATGCCTCATGCCTCTCCATAGTCTCAACAAAAGCTAGTAGGAAGTAGAAACTAAATCTCAAAACACATGTAAGGTATCATCTCAAAATATCGCATAATGGATAAAAAGAATTATGTCTTGAACTTTATTTAACAGATAAGAGGGTCATCAATATGTATAAGTGAACATTAAACAATGCATGAGATAAGATTTCTTAAAAGCTCCTTTTTGTTCATATAATAACAAAATAGTAGGAGAGAGAGAACTTCACCCCATTCTTGGCTTCTATAGGATGCTCGTCATCAATGTGGCAACAAAGTCCAACAATATCAAAATAATCCGAACAAAAAGGGCATGGATATTCCTCCCTTATATCATCATCCATGTCGATTTCCTCAAAGCCCATCAACATTTCTGCATCAAAGCTGTCCCATTTCATTCCTACAACAAAATACACAGAGACCAGGAATCCATCAAACACGAGAGTTGCGATCGCCAGAAACCCAGTTGTAAAATCTATCAAACCCAGCTAAAATCCCATCTTTGAAGGCAATACAACAAACCACCCATAGAATACTATCTAGCATTCTGGTTTTTTTTTTTTTTTAAACAATTTTCTTAAGTTTCAGAAAAAACCCAAAAAAACACAATTCTGAAGTATTTATTGACCTATGCAACCCCAAAATGCACAAAGACCAAACATAATAATATCATACATCTACTTACAAAACCTGCGATTCCACCAACCCAAATCTTCAAAGAAATTACATACAAAAAAGTCAAATTAACAAACCCTAGATTATAAAGATTCAAAATTTAACATGAAAATTACAGCACCAAGATGCGTAAAGCCGACAAAACTACAATCTTCAACGAAAACTAAATCAATTCAACATCTAACAAGAAGCCCACATGAAAAGCTACACATATGAAAGGTGAATAAGAGGGGCAAGGCGTTTACCAGATCGAGATTGAAGAGCAGATTGATAACGTTTGGAGGCAGAAGACAAACGAGCAGCCCAAGAATTAGCATCCATAGCTTCCTGTTTTCTCAACCCCAAATTCAAAAATGGCCTTCAAATCTGAACTCACTTTCTCTCAACAGCTGATTGAACCAATCAAGGGTATGCCTGATTGGTGATAATCTTCCCCGGAAAATTTCTTGATGTGTGAGAAGTGAATGAGATAACGATGGCGGTGGAGAGAGAGAGGAGGGGTTGGCTTAGCAAGGTGAAATGAAAATCACCGAGAGGGATCAGAGAGTTGTCTTCCATACACCTTTTATATTCTTTTTCTTTTTATTTTCATTTTTTTTCCTTTTATGGATTTCGGTTTTCTGACAGCCTGACGTGTTATGCTCGTCTCAATTTTATCTCTCCCAAATCTATGATCACATTTTTTGCATTATTTTTTTGGACTCTATTTTCTATCAAAATAATTCAATAAATACAATTATATGTATTATTAAGTATTTAAAAGCCTATTTCGTATTGTATCCCATGATTATTTTTTACAATTATTTAATATCTTTCCATTCTAATAATGTGTAAGAACTCAATTTTATTTCTTTAACTTTATTTATTATTACCGGTTCTATCCATTACAAACAATTAAAGCTAATTACATTCAGCATATTCTCTAAAATAAATTTTATTTCAACTTCAATTAGATTGCGTATTAAACTTAGAAATAATCAATATGTGCTGCACAATATATATATATAATATTATAATTATAATAGGAGCTTCTCATATATTTTTACTAGAAAATAAATGGTCAAAATTTTGTTTTTTACATGGTATTAGCAAATTTATAATTAATTTCTACACAAATAAAAACTATACCCATCTGTAAATTTATAAAGCCACCTCTTAATGAATCAAACTAGCCTCAATCTCAACATTAATTTTGAGTAATTCTTACAATCTCCCTTATGAAGACAATATATTAATATTTTTTTCCCACTCAAATCATATGTGTATAATATATATACACACACAATATATAAAAGTAAAAAAATTGGCACAAAATATGGGCATCTCAAGGACCCATGTACTTATTTTTGTGCAAAAATGACCATAATATTTGTGTTTAGGTTCATATATCCCAAAGTTGGTTAGACGTGGAAAGTTGACCAACTAACTTATTTTGGGCTAAACTCACCAAATTGATCAGTTTTTTTAAAATATAAATAATCTTTTTAGTTATTATTATAATTTATTTATTATTCCAATAAAAGTAAATAGGTTAAATTGAAATTATAGTGTGTATAGAAGTGGAGATTGACTGCGATGATAGTTAATAAGAAGTAGGCCCCACGTAAAACCCACCTTCCATTTCAATTCTTCAACCTTCGTCTCAGAAAAATCGCCAACCAAAACGCAGCCCGAATTCCGGCCCGTACCTTTTCCCGGCTTCGATCGACCCCTCTATCCGGCCCGATTGTACTCCAGCTCACTGAATTACCGATTCCGCACTTCACCATTCACAGATCTGTTTTGAACTGGAACAATTTTGAACTTCTGTTTATGTGTTGGGAGATTCCGTGAAGATATTGTTACTTTTAATGGCGACGAGGAATAGAACGATTTTGTATAGAAGGTACAGGGATGCGCTGAAGAGCGTCAGGGTCCCGGCAGGCTCTCCGTCGCCGAGCTCCGCCAGCGGCGGAGGTCCTGTGATCGAGCTTTCGACGACGTCGTTGCTTAACCCTAATCGATCTTACGCTCCTCTAAGTACTGAAGATCCGGGAACGTCCAGGTAATTACCCATTGTGTCTTGAGATTTTGTTCAAATATTCTTCCAGTTTTTGATACAATCAGTTGTTGAAATTAATTTTCCTGATCGGCGAAATACTATAATGTCAGACTCTAAATATGTTTTGCTCCTAGTACATCCTGAAATGTACCAACGAACATGGTCGAGTTTCACTGTATCGATAGGGGTCGTAGATAAATGGAGAATTGAAAACAAGATATTGTTTAAATAATTAACAATTTTAAAGTTGTGTCTGGAAATCTGAATCCTTGCAAAACCTTGTAAGGCTTTTCATTTGTATTTAAGTGATTCATATAGAACAACAGCCATGTATACCAAATGTAGGATCGAGCATAGTTGCTACACAACTTAAAATTTAAATGGTGCTGCTGCCCTAGGTCTTTAATTGAATGTCATCCTGCATGATTGCAGTTGCTCGCACACAGGTCGAAAAGTTATTCCCAACCATTGTTATGAGGGCCAATGCTGCCTCGCAGCATAACATATAGCACTTATTTCATATTATTGCCAGCACTCTATTAATTTCCCTTCTTTAAGTAGTAGATTCAAGTACCAACTAGCACTTGGACTATAGCTAACTAAAGAGAGATAAAAACAGATATAGGGAATAGTAATAACTGATTGAGTCCTCTTATTGCATCTACTTGATAACTGCTATTTGTTCAAAGTCTGATCCAAAAGTTCTTATATCCTTCCCACCTGGTCTGAGTTTTTTTTTTTTTGCTTTCCCCTATTAAAGTAGGGGAACAGTTGCAGTAGGTTTGCCACCAGCTTGGGTTGATGTTTCCGAAGAGATTGCAGCTAATATACAACGTGTGAGGGGAAAGATGGCTGAGTTGGCAAAGGCTCATGCCAAGGCTTTAATGCCTTCATTTGGAGATGGTAAAGATGATCAACGCCATATTGAAGCACTTACACAGGAGATAACTGATCTCTTAAAAAAATCAGAAAAAAAATTACAAAGACTCTCTGCTGGTGGGCCTGCAGAGGATTCAAATATCAGGAAAAATGTGCAGGTACGATGTATAACCTTATATTTCTTGAATTGTATGTGACTATATGCAATTGTGATAATCTTCTGTGTCCGGAATTGTATCGACTACCAGAAATTCTGTTAGTACGAATGCACTAAAACTACATAATACAGACTCTTCGATAGTTATTTTTTAATGCAAGCAAAAGAAACAGTATTTTGTTGGTTGATTATTGCAAATCTGCCATGAACTAAGAAATTTATTTAGGTATTTAAAATCTTAATGAGAATGAGGAGCAAAGTTAAAGGATGTGTATCTACTATCTTATCCTCATGTATATTTCCTTTTTACACTTCTACCGTCATTGCAAAAATTCAGTAAATAGAATAATTATTTAAGGTGGCTGTAGCTATTCGCTGTTCAGATATATGGGTTTTCACATCTGAACTAAGGATTGCTCCTGTTGGCAATATAATGTTGCTTATTTCACATGTTCATCAGTTTCATCTTCTTTCCGGAATACTTTTTTTTATTAGATTTAGTTTTCATTATACTCGTGGAGATAGTGCTTAGACTGTATTGTTCTTTTGACAGAGGTCATTAGCTACTGACCTTCAGACCCTCTCAATGGAGCTACGTAAGAAACAGTCCACATATTTGAAACGACTACGACAGCAAAAAGAGGTATAATTTCCTCTCTTCACTCCATTTAACCAAGTCTAAAATGCCAATAGATCATGACGTCAAGTTCAACTTTGGTGATGTGGTGCACTTCTTCATTGTGATTGGATGTGTTTCTTTTTTAGGCCCACTTTCTGAAATGTTGAATGCTGCCATATTGGTGATTGAGCGGCTACTAGCCTATGTCCCAATGCTCTTTTTTATGATTGTGTGTTTATAACGTCCTCCCATTGTGTGTAGGGTCCTGATGGGGTTGACTTGGAGATGAATTTAAGTGGGAGCAATTCTAAGAGGGATGATGATGATTTTGATGACATTGTAAGTGGATTCCTCTTTTGGTTTTGACATTTTAGTTTGTTGTTTGGGTAACTAGTTAAAAACTCCATTCTCAGATAAGGGGATAAAAGTTATGCTTGTGCACACATACAAATATTTGCCCTTGCATTTTCGCTAGGGATGAATCAATTTCGATATGATTTTTACATTTGGGTACTGCGTTTAGAATCACTAAAATTAAGGTGCAATTTAAGAAGTCTCAGTTTTGTTTTAAAATATGAGTTGTGACAAAAGGTTCCTATGACCTCAAGTGAGTATTCTGCTCAGTATCTTCAAATCTTTGAATTGGCTGCTCGTATAACTCCTTATGTGTTACTTGGATGGCAACAATACTAAAATTGTAAACCTCAAGCTTGGTTTTGACACGAGAATGACTGCTTTGCTACTGTTAGTTGTAAGTTGGATATAAATCAATAACACAGATGATATTCTCTTTCTATTGGACCCTTTTTTTGTAAATACACACTGATGTTAGCTAATGGAATTAGATGGGTGGAACACCCATTTAGTGGGATTGGTACCTGCCTTATTGCTTGAAATTCAAGTACAATTATTTTTGTCATGAATGTGTGATTTAATTCAAATTTGTTGCATACATCACCATGCTTTAGGGGTTCAATGAACATCAAATGACCAAACTAAAGAAAAGTGAGGCAGTCACTGCAGAAAGGGAGAGAGAAATTCAACAGGTGAGTTGAAATAATTATATTTTCAATATGCAAGATGACTAGATGATTTATTTTCTTCGGGCATTTTTATTGGATCCAGGTGGTGGAATCAGTCAATGAACTGGCCCAAATCATGAAGGATTTATCAGTTCTGGTGATTGATCAGGTTTGGATTTTATATGCCTTTCTTAATAGGTGGTTTTGTAACAAATTTGGATTTAGATTTACCTTTTTTTTTTTTTTGCTTCAAACAGGGGACTATTGTGGATAGGATCGATCACAATATTACAAATGTTGCAGCCTCAGTCGAAGATGGTTTGAAACAGCTTGAGAAGGTCCAGACTCTGTTTTCTTTTTCTTTTTTTCTTTTATCATCTTTTCTTTTGAACATAATATAGTTTATATGTTTATTTAATGCATTTTAGATTAACCATTAGTGGTTAATTTTGTATTGAAATGAACCAAATTGCAGGCTGAGAGAAGTCAAAAACAGGGTGGCATGGTTATGTGCGCCACAGTTCTTGTTATTATGTGCTTTGTCATGTTGGTTCTCTTAATTCTGAAGGAGATAATCTTCTAAGCTATAATCATATCATCCTGCTGCAAAGTTCATATCGGTTTGAATCCACCCTGAGACTTGTAATATGCTCAATCCATGCTCAGATATCTCACTGAGAGAGGGGTTCCAAGTCTTCCCAGTTACATTGATATAACCAAATTCATTCCGTTTCTTGTTCTATTTCTTCCTTTTGTCATTTTTATTGGGGGGAGGGAGGGTATGAACTATTATTAATGGAACGATCCTGTAGAGTTTGTACAGTCTGGAAGACTTGATAACAATAATTCTTTTTATCTTAGGAAGAAATTGTAGTTTTGTTGAGAAATACTGGCCTGGCGATATCTTGTGTTTGTAAGGATTGATTCTTGAAGTGGGAAAAGAAACAATTGTGTACCATTCAAACTATTAGTTGATGATTCACATAATATACATACTCTTCAATATCTTTATTTGTAAACTAATTTTTATAATGTTCAATTTTAATTTACTCACCATCACACACAAACTCATCTACTGTTACACCCTACCCCATGAGTTAAATGAGTCAGGCATAACATATATCCCATTTTCACAAGATGGATGGAGGGATCTCAAGAATCTTTCTTCTAAGATGCTTATTCCTTGAATAGATACGGTTGATTAATCCAACACATAATGTCCATGTCACGATTTTAAGCAAATGCAACATATAATCACAGACCATGAAATTCATTAAACATTAGCTAAAATAATTTATGTCCTTGAATGCAAAAGGTACATCAAACAAGTAAGAGAATAAGAAATAACCGTTCTGTACATCAACAGGATCTAATACTACCAGATATATATATTATCATTCGTAAGTAAGAATGAGATGAAGTTGTTACAATAAAGTGATTCTACGACCTAAAATCTAGTCTCACTAAATCCTCTGTTCCAAATGTCATCTTATCTTTCAGGACATCCATCATATTCCACGTCTATATGAGAACATCGAATATGCATTAAAAGCATTACAATGATGAAACTTTATAAGTAATGAGGAATTCTTATTGGAAAGAAGCCATATTCTACTTAAACGACCCTTTAATCAAGCCAGATGTCGGCAATTTCAGCTCATATGTAAGTCTTTGTAGAACCAATGCTAATGAATGCACGTCTGATAAGGCTCTATGTGCTGATCCAATCAACGGAATGCGAAAGTGCTCTCGAAGGGCTTGCAGTGATACCTTCGAAGGAACTTTTGGTCCTGATAATCAGAAAGCACAAAAGTTCACGATCACTATGTCAATGAAGATACTAATAATAAACGTACATATGTAGAGGAAAAAAGAGAAACAAGCTAAAAACCTTTAGCCTTCATAACTGCACGAGCCAGTGGAAGGGTATCAGCAAACAACCAATCCGAAGGAATCTCATAAGAGCAACGGCTAAATTCCCTCTTCAGAAACGGGACATCAAATGTGCGCCCGTTATGAGATACCAACACCACAACTCCACCAGGAATCTGCCGGCTTCTGATGTATTGAAGTAAGATTGGAATAAAGTCCTTCATCCTATAGTGACAACATAGAGTAAGATTCATACAAAAGGCAATGTAAGAGATTAAATTGTAAAAATCACCCATATGATTTATCAAAAAGCACTGCTATGGTCTGAAGCTGAGTTTTTAAACACATTACCTGGGCACATCGCATCTGTTGACCATGCGGGTAGAAATGCCATGAATTTGTTCATTAGGCACATTGCGTTCTGGATTCACTAGGGTCTGAAAAGTGCTGTTTTCACCCCCTCGAAGATCTTGGCAAGCAAACTCAATTATCCTATCTTTCTCTCTGCCGAAACCAGTGGTTTCAATATCAAAACAAATAATGGTTGCGAGTTTGGCCAAGTCAGCATAGTACTGATCTGATTCTATTTCTGGTTTTTCGACGTCGTAAGTATTGAAATTAGTTCTCGTACTTTCAGAAACAATCTTGTTGTTCTGACAATAACTTTTCTACTCCTTTGTACCTTAGGTGTTCCTAATTTGTGACTAGTGGACTCACTGCTAGTTTCAGGAATGATCTCATTCCTGATACTCATGTTGCTGATTGACCTCTCTTTGCTTCCTTCGGTTTTTGATGGTATAGTTCGTCTTCTCCACCTCCGGCTGTAACCTCCTTCAGGGTCATAGTTGTTTGCACAAAGAATCCTGCAACTGGAACTGCCACCATTATTCCTACCTAACTTATGGATACTCTCCCACCAAGAATTAGCAAACATATGAATTCTGCATCGGGGAAATTGCAAGAGAGAGAAGCACATTGCACTTGTTCTCATCGAAACCAAAGAGCCACCACAATGCTAGATCAAAGAGGCGAACAAGTAAAATGTCTTGACCTGCAGAGAATTTTACAAGTGATATCACATAAATGCAAAGTATGAGAAACTGTCACATTACATGTTCAACATGAATGTGTTGAAATTATGCAGTCAGCTGCTAATATTTAGTATCTACTCTTCCGATCATCCACATCACCAAACCAAACATGCTTCATTCCGCTAGAAAAACCTTTTATAAGACCTCACTTCAATACACTTTTTTTAACAAAAAATTAGGAAAGTGTCTGATTCATAATTTTCCAAATTTCCAGTCTATAAGATTAGGAAAGTGTAAATTGTAGGCTTTGTTTGTTTGAGATCTTCCCAAAAAAAAAATTCCAGATACATTCATGTTTTTTTCCAAAGCAATCTCCTTACTAATACTATAAATCCAATACATCATATCAGGACTTTTCTCCCAGCATTTTCCACCAAAAATCCTCAAAACATAACCAAACACTAAACATAAATCCACACTAAGAAAAGAAAGAAATATGAAACAGAAGTATTTTATAACCCGCTGTTTGATGATGCCAAAAAATATATATTCAGTATGCTTTACAGACAAGAAGCAAAATTCATGACAAATATAGCAAGCAAAAATGTACAAAAGAAAGTATCAAGCCTAATCAAGAATGGCTTAAATACATGCCTTCAACCCACCCATCATACATATCAAGAAAAATATCATCTGTTAAGTCCAAAAATAAAAATTATAATAAAAAACCAAACCCCATAACAAATTTACAAACCCAAACTACAAATGTAAATAGCCAAAAAAAATTCAGAAAAATTGCTGTAAAGGCCAAAACTTTGGAAACTTTTAATCATCGACCAAATGAGTAAGGGAAAGAGGGTAACACAAGAAGGGAACGCAAATCAGAGAAGTGGATTTCAAACTCCAGAAAAAGGGACGAAAATGGCAACAATGAAAGCGAGAAGTGCTGATAAAATCAAATGGAAGGGGAAAATGAAGAATGGGGGCTTACCCAAATGCGAATGCGAAGCATTGACTTCAAAATCCAGTCTTGAAATTAGTGTTGATTAGCATAGATATATGGAGAAATGAAGGAGTAAGATTGTAGAACGAGAAAAGAATATTATTGGGGGAAAATGAGTAGAGCCGTAGAGGAGAGGTGAAGCGAAAAAAGTGTTTTTATGTGTAAATTGAAATTTATATAAAGAGGGCTTAAACACTGATAGAGTGCAAAATTGAAATTTATATAGAGATTGAAAATGAAGTTGAAAATTGAGTGCACAAAACCCACCCGAAAAGAGCGGATCATGCCATCCGATCCATGTTTTTCGGGCCCCATAAATTGAGCCCACCTTCCTTTGTTTCTTTTTTATTTTATTTTATTCCTACTATATTAGTATACAATTTTAAATATTATTCACACTTCTTCTTTTTTCTTTTTTTTAGTGAGTTAAATTGAGTACCTTTGCATATTAATAATGTACAGTCCATACTTAGAAGTAAAAACCTGTTTAGTTTTGTCATGTAAGTATCTCTATCTCATGGTAACACTTCTTCTTAGGAGCGTAAATAACAAGAATAATTATTCTTCAGATGAAAAAAATAAGAAACATGCACATGTCTATGATAAAATCTTTTGTAACTTCTTGAAAGAAAATTCTTTTTTTCTTTTTTCATGATAAAATTGAATGGAACTTAATATTTATTCAGATTGGGATATACAAATACCACCACACTTGCAAAATTACTTTTATAATTTTAAAAATACAGGTTGCTTTTATACAGGATCACTATACCTTTTTTTTTAGAAGGATGAAAATACTTTTGTGATGAGAATATTTAGGGAAAAGTAAAGTAAGTGAATCACACCAAAAAGATATTCATGTCATGACCTCTAAGAAAAGGATGTAAAATAGATATACAAGACTTGCAAAAAAAAAGAAGGTGATGAAAGAAGACGAACCAGCAAAGTCAAATAGAAGTTGGCAAAAATGTGATGATGATGATACATATTGAATGTAATCAAATTAAAACCATGTCATGATTTTCAAGAAACACATCTCTCCCTGGATACGAGAAACTAGTTGGACCTAGGAGCAGCCCATTCAACTCTAAGGATCAGATTGTCATAACCATACCCATTAAGTTTGTTGATGGCTCTCTCAGCATCTTCTCTGTTGACAAAGTTGACAAAGCCAAAACCTCTGCTCATCCCAGTCTTCTGATCAATAGCAACATAAACTCTGCTCACCGAACCAAAGGGACGGAAAAGCTCGAGCAAATCAGGCTCTCTAGTGTCTTCAGAAAGGTTGGTGACTCGCACAGAGTTCTCTTCATTCCTGCGTCTCATGTCGGTGCCAGTCCTCTCAGTAGCTCCTCCTCTCATGCTAGGAGGAACATAAGCACCCTTTGTAGAGTTTGCAGGTGCATTGGCTTCAGTTGGAGGCTTATCGATGAAGCTCTCACTTGGTTGAGCAAGATCCTTGTATGGACACCTTGAGGTCCAGTGATCACCCTTCTTCCCGCATGTTCTACAGAGCATGAGTACAGCCCCTCCTTTCCCGATTTGAGCTAGAGGATCTCCAGCAGCCTTAGATTCCTCTTGTTTGGTACCTTTTTTTTTTTTAACAAACGTACATTAGAATGAGTGGGATAAAAATAGGCACACTGTAAAGAGCACAATGAAAAAATTAAGCAAACAAGCCAAGAATTTTTCCAACCAAAATGCAAATATTGCGATGATAAATGATAAGCACTAGAGAACACGTTTTTCAGGTCAGCACTAATAAGTTACAATGAAGCATCCTCCTAAACTTATATTGCAATTTGAAAAAGTTGAGCATACTACTAAAAAATAGCAAGAAATTTGTCATCAGTGGTGAACGGTCTGAATCATATGTGATTAGAATGATGATAACAGAACTCAGAATGATTAGACTGATGATAACATAACTGAGAATAGTGATGATATATGGAAGAAAAACCAACAAATACGCAAAATAGAAGGTAGGTAAAACATCAAGGGAGTAGAAGCAGAACGGCAGAACATCTATGCCTGCTGTGACAATAAGGATAATGGCTAAGGCTCACTCTTCTCTATTTGTCCATGCAATTTATGTTCCAAGACCAGCTGCCCCTTTCTATTTTTTCATTCTTATTTAATCCAATAATTTTAACATGTTCATAGACACATCACACAGCTGAATGATTGAAGGTCTCATACGACCAAGGCTACCCCTTTCCATTTTCTCATTCTTATTTAATCCAATAATTATAACATATGCGTAGACACATAAACACAGCTGGATGATTGAAGGTCTCATACGACCAAGGATACTGATTTCGTACATAATTTTTTATCCAAACTAATTTTTTTCTAACAAGGATGACCAACTTTTGTAGGACCTAACTTAGTTAATGGATTTGACAAGAAAGGTGAGAATTAGTTGACACAGCCAGTGAAGCCAAAAACAACAACTCCCAGTTGCAAAATCTGATGGCAAGTCCGGTGCATTATCAAGAGTTCCCAAAACACACACACAGACACACAAAGGCATTAGGAAGCTATTTGATGAGCACATCCTCATGAAAATAAGGATCATGGATCAATTGCCAGAATCAAAATTTAAAAGTGAAATATCAAAACCTATGGCCATAACATTCCTAAGCTAGAAGTTAGACCCAAACTCTAACAGGTTGCATTGCTTAAAAAATAGTCAGTATCCTTTGCTAGTCATTATCCAAGCAACAACCAATAACCTAAAGGGGAAAACAAACTTTTAGAAGATGAGGCTACATATATTAGAATTCCCCTTTTCATTGCATAAATCATGGAATTTCTCACCAAATTTTCTCAGCCAACTAAGAAAGAATTCAGAGATCTGTGATATTCCCAATTATCACAAAGATATCAAAATTTGAGAGAAGCAACCAAATAATATGTCAAAACAAAACACACAACAGAGACTTGCAACCAATTAAGATCTATAATAAAAGAACTTTTTTCAAATTCAACAAAAAAAACAGCAAAAAGATGATTAGCGAGCGGGGTTAAGCAACGAATAGATAAAAGTAGATAGATAAGAGCACTTTTACCAGGAGCACGAGGGCGTTCGAGAAGGATCTCCTCCGTGGAGACCATGGTGAGGCGGGCGCCAACATCCTCGTGCACGGCATCGCCAAACTTGGCCCAGGAGCGGCGCTCGACGGCGCGTTTGCTGAGTCGAGCGTTCGCCAATTTACGGATGCGCGTGGTGGTGGTAATTTTCACTTTGTTACCCTCATCATTAAACTTATACTCGATCACCTTCTTAATCCCGCTCTCATCGGGCCCGATCACCTGCTTCGGTGGCAGAAGAAAATCCAAATCCTCTCCGTCGTCTTCCTCTAGCTCTCCCCACTTGACCTTGCTCCGTGGCGCCGCCTCCACCGCCATAGCTTCTTCACACTTCGCAGATTCACAGACGATAAAAGAGAAGATTGCGTTTAGGGTTTCAAAAATTATAATTTGCAATGTTTTGTTTTGTGTTGGGTGGGGTGAATATATTTATAGCGACGGGCTTTTAAGATCCTTCATTGAGCCCAAAATATTGTTTTCAATTTAGAATTTTTTTGGAAGATGATGATGCAAGGCCCAAACACAACTATTTGGCCCAATCCGAAGATCTCATCGTTTATCATAATTATCAAATTTAAAAGAATTAATATCATGTTTTTGTTTTTTTATATTGTTTTTTTGTAAAGTTTGTGTGGTCCCAAATCGAATGAGGGTAAAATCCGTATTTTCTATCAAATCGAACGGTAACTGTTGAACTTCAAAAATCACTCAATATATAAAAACGAATCATCAATATTACATTTCTCTAATCTAATTAAGATTTATAACCTCATCAAATTAGTCAAGAATCACAATCTTTATATAATTGGCATGTGATCTTGCTTTTTTCTTTTCATCAGTACATATTGATGGTGTGTTAATCTTATGAACTAAGGATGATAATTAAAAAAAGTAGACATAATCTTTTACAACGTTACTGTAGCAGAAAAATACACATTCAAATGTTTTAAATGTCTTATTTTATGATCTCGGATTTTTAAAAAATACACATGTAATCTTATCTTATATTTTAAGACCGTGAATTTTGTAATTTAAGTGGTCCGTGTTGCATAAATATCATATAAGAGTAAAAATTGAGATGTGAAAGCAACTTAAATGCACTGAATTCCTGATTTATTATTAAAAGAGAAAAAAAAAAAAAAAGGTTGTGCGAGTGATAAATTGAGAAGGAGCAGGGCATGCAAGGTGACACGTGGCACTGGGTGCGCCTCTTTCTGATAATACTTTTTGGCGGGCATGGCATTGTTGCGCCATCGGAACCTTAACTCAGGCCCTTTTCCGTCATTTCACAATTCCCAATTAGGGTTCGATTTTCGCTCGGTGCCCCTTTCTCTCTCTTGATCATTCTCTGTCTTCTTTTTCTGCAGCTTTCTGGGTTTTCTCCTTCAACTAGATAATGTGCTGAATTTCCACTTCCCAACATTCACTCTTCTTTAATCCAAGTATAAACTCTTCGAAAGCTGACATTAATTTGATCCAAGTTATGGAATCTAGCAAAAAGGTGAAAAACAGGAATCTCAATTTCCTGCATGTGACATTTTGATCGGAATCAAGTGAAATTTCACCTCCTCACTGAGTTCATGTCTGTTTTGATAGGGAGAAACGATGAGAGAGGAGGAGAAGAAGAAGAGCTGCTCCGATTGCAAAACCACGAGGACGCCTCTCTGGCGGACCGGCCCTTCCGGCCCCAAGGTTTGAGAATTTAATAAATTCGATGTCGATCAGAATAAAGGAAAAGCTGGCACTCACCTCACTAAGTGAATTTCGTTTTGCAGTCTCTGTGTAATGCTTGTGGGATTCGGTACAGAAAGAAGCGGCGAAGCCCGTCCATTGAAAGGAAGAGAGAGAAAAGAAGGAATTTGAAGGTGACATTGATGCCTGTGCAGAGGAGTGAGAGGAAATGGGGCGAGGTTGAGAGAGCTGCTCTGTTGCTCATGGCTCTTTCTTGTGGTGCAGTTTTTGGTTAACGAACACATAGATCTAAGCTTCATGTGTGTGTGTATGGCCCTACATTTTGCCTAAAGAAGATTATAAGCTAAGCTAGTGTCAGGGGTGAGGCTCCGTGCTTTTAGAATCCCTTTTTCCTTTTTTGGATTAGTTTTAGGAAAAAGGAAGTGTAAATATGATTTGGTATTATTATAATGAAATGAAATGGGCTTTTTGTTCAATTACTCTCTCTCTCTCTCTCTCTCTCTCTCTCTCAAGAATGAAACCAAATTTGGTAGATTCTGTGACATGGGGGTTGTATTAAATTCAAGAATTTGAGGTATTGATGTATGTAATCATTGACTTTCTATCGGTTTTTAGACCAGTGAATGTCATGATCAGCTTGATTGATAGTGGCATTGGACATTAGATCCAACTGCCACAAATTTTTAGGGTTCATTATTTGTCAACTCTACTTACAGTATTACTTGTCCTACTTGTATTCATACACAAGTATGAACACTAGCTAAATGGTATAACACTTTTTTAAATAAACTTGCTAAATCTTAATTCTGATATTCTCCCTCCTAGATAAATAACAAAAACAAGCTCATAGTTTCATTAGTCAAGAGAAAAAATTCAGCCCCACTCCCTAATATTAGTTTTCTAACTGAATCCCATTCCCTTGCTATATTCAACTATATTGAAGTAGAAGATCATAAAACACAGTGGCCCTGCAATTAAATGGTAAACAGATGCTTCCAATCTGATGCAATGTAAGCATGCTCTAGAACTAATACTTGGACTAAGTTAAACCAGATAGCAGATATATCAACTTAAAGATGAAAATTGTTCAGGTAGAAATATAGTTACAACAAAATCGAGCAACTCTGCCTTACTCATGCTTGTCCATTCCTATAAAGTTGTAAGCATACAAATCTTGCAATTTCTGATTAAGAAAAAAGTTTTGATCAACAGCAACAGCTGCAACAGGAACAAGAATAAGCAATTCCATCTTTTCAAGTTCTATTTTATCGCTTAAAAAGAATAAGCAGTTCCACCATCAATTGATCATAGTATAACACAACATGAGAGCTGAAATTTGATCACTTTATATGACATTCAAGCAAATTATGTCACTTCTAGGGGCAATGCTAATATTACAAACCAAGTATCTTAAATGTCATTAAATGAGCAAACCAAGCTCATTCGACAAGAAGAGGACCCTTCTGAATAAAATTATATTTAATCAGTTATACATTTGAAAAATTCCCATTTCCTTCCCACAAACTTTATGTCAGCACAGACTGGCACATATATCAATTTAGTTGAGCACATTTACAGGAAATGTATCACCCAGTAAGAATTCTTTTTTTCCTCATTGAACTTGGAAAACAAAGAAGGACAAACTGGAAGCTATTAACAACATCAGCATTTTCTTGCTTCTAATCTTTAATGGTTAGGCACAAACGGTTTCTAAATCCAAAGAAAAAAAAAATCTATACACTGAAAGAAATTTCTCCCACTCAATCAGAAACATGTTACTGAAAAACCAAAGACAATGAATGTGATTCATTGCTCAAAGACTATCCAAGGTATGCAAAGGGGGGAACCTATATCAACTGAAAAAAACTACCAAATTGAACATTAATTCCTAGTTCTAATAAATTCATGCCAGTTGCTAAATCATGGCTAGAAGCTTTGGATTGTATTAAATGTCAAAAGTCTTCAAATATGAATCTTGCACTAGTACTTTGCTTTCATATAGTTGGTGACTCACTGAACATATCATCTTACAACAGCTTGAATATAAAGCTGGAAGCTGGGAACTCAAATTATGTAAATAAGTGTCCACTAGAAAGTTCAACCAAATAAGGTCTCTGAACTTGCACCGACATTCTTTTTTCATTTCAATACTAACAAGAGGCCAAGTGATTTTCAAATTTAAGTTTTAGCAACGAAGTGTCCAAGGCTAGAGAACTTGTTTACGCAACATGCTCAATGTGCAAACTGTTAAGGGAACTTGTCTCTATATCGGATAATGAATTATGATTAATCTGTTAAGGAGTCACTAAAAGCATATTCTCATAGCATATTCCAACTAGGCATATACTTAATGCCACAATTCCCAGAACTTAAAGAATTTGAGGAGAGTTTAAAAAGATAACACTATCTCCATATCCACTATACAATTTCTCCAATAATGGCCATAAGTCATCAGATTACCCAGGTGCCATTGAAAGGGATCTTTCACATAATTCAACAACAAACATATCTAGGTCAGAAAAAATTTAGGCAAAAATGGAAACATAATTGAATAAACAGAAACTAAAAAGAAAGCTACAGTTACCATTTGGACATAAATTCAATTTCAAGATATTTCATCGAATCATGTCATGAAGTGATTCTACTAGTCCCCAACTAAATATGTAAGCTTCAACCAAACAGGTAAAAAGTAAAATGCATGAAAAAATGGGTTCAACTGATCCTCTGCATTAATTCATATGGCAAGATATTCATCTATTACAAGTTAAAACATGAGCTGAATTTAGATAGTCAATAATGGGCATGTAATAAAGCATTTCCACAAGGTGAATAGTTATAATAGCATCCTCAGTAGCAGCCGATGAAAAAAACTCATACACCAGAAAATTTACCAGAAATGCCTTTTTCTTCGCAACTATCTGCCTCATCGTGATTCTTACTCTCCATCTGCTTGGATTCCCGCTGGTTCAAAGCATTCACAACAGCTCCAGTGACAGATTGCTGATAAAGGACCCCTCCAGAAATAGTGAGGAGCAAACACACCAAACCAAAAGGAGTAGAATGTTTATCCCAAATCAACACATTGATCGCAACAGTCAAGAATTTGTTCACCACCCCTGTAACTGTAAATGCAGTGGCGGAGATAGCCTTTCTAGCTGCGAAGCCAAAGAAACTGATGAGCAAACCAAACACACAAGATAAAGACACTGCAAAAAAAGCAACTGGCTCAAAGAAATCTGCTCCGCTTGATGATCCCATGGCTGCAAACACATCAACATACTCCCCAGTAAGCACCCAAAACAGGGGCGCCATCATCAATGACAATAGATTATTGTAAAAGACAAATCCCCAAGTGTTCAATCCAAGATTAGTCACCATGTGCTTGATGTAAACCATCTCTGTCGTGATAGTCACCAAATAGGCGAAAGCCCATGAATATGCAGTCAATGTGAACCCATCATCATTAGCTACATACCCAACTGCACCCGCCAAAATGACCACCAACGAGAGGAAGGTCAGTTTCGAAGGCAAAGGCTGCTTTCTAAACGCTGTATCGGCAATTGCCACAAGGAGTGGAGTCAAAGATCTGAAAACAATGAAAGTATCCACATTGGCATGGCGAAGGAGATTGGTATTCGTGAAAATCGCCAAGTAAAAAACTAATGCTGCAGGGAGGAACTTCTTCGCTGTTTCTACAGTGAATGGATCGTGGTGCAAGAACCCTAATTTCCCAAGTACCCAAACACCAAGAGCAGAGGTTAAGTACTGAAGAGCCGTGAGTAATCCGGGGTAATTAAATTTGGTGATCGCAAATTTGTTGATCACAGCTAGCAAGCTCGAACAGAGAGCATACCCAATCACCAAACTGCTGGTTGCATAGTATTGCTTCGATGCATCCAATCGGATCAAAGCCATCAGTGAGGCTTTTCGAAACCCGTGTTATTTCTAAGAGAACCGACTTGAATTTGGGCGGAATCTGAGTCAAATCAAAGGGGTTCGATGAGGATTTGTAGTTAATTAGAGGGAAATGAGAACCATTGGCTGAGAGATTAACAGATACGATCTCCAAGATTCACAGTGATGACAAAAAAGAAACCCTAGAAATAGAAATGGTGGAGAAAAATAAACTTGTGCAAAAATTGAAAAGAAAAACCTTCCATGGTAGCTGAATCATGCGTTGAATGGGGAAAAAAACTCTACGTTGAATTCAGGAAATTGAAGGGTAAAATTGCTGGAAAAGGTGCATTAAATTTTGGAAGAAAACAAGTGTACGAGTGGTCTAAAAGAGGATCAGAAAACAGAATTAAAATGAAAATGAAGTTTCTTTCTTTACGAAGATTGAATACCTCCTGGGGTAGGAATGTTGCCATGGTGAATTTTGTATTTAAAATGATAGAAAAATATACACTTACGATATTAAAAGTGGAGTAGGTCTTGTGTGAGACCGTCTCACGAATCTTTTTCGTGAGACGGGTCAACCCACATTTAGTAATTCATATAAAAGTTTATGGATATGAGTTCAATTTATGGGTAATAAGATCCGTCTCACGGAAACTATTCGTGAGACCGTCTCATATGAATTTTTGTGTTAAAAGTGTACACATAGCAACATTTAAGTCTTAACTCATGAGGTTAATACCCTTATGTGTAGGGTGGAATGAGCCTAAAGGTTGTACGGACATAAAAAAACGTGAACATTGACACAAGATATACGCTACATATATATAGAAACACGATGTCCTATCAAAAATAACTGTAATAAATTTCTCGTTGATTAAATATTTCTATTTTGAAAATCATTAATAACATTCATTACATTTGTTAATGAATAATAAATAAACATTGAATTTAATAAATTTATTTATGATATTTAATAATGTATTTATTGTATATAAATTAAAAACAAATAATAAGTAGATAAATAAGATGAAATATAGGATAATACACCTATTATCTTTCATTAATTTTTTCAGTATAATAAATATTTTATTTTAAATTAATTTTAAAATATATAATATATTTTTAGAACATTCATTTAACATTTTATTAACGAAAAATAAATAAACATTTAATTTAATAAAATTATTTATGATATTTAATATTGCATTTATTGTATATAAACTAAAAACAAATAACAGTTTGGTAAATAAGATAAAATGAAGGATGATATATCTATTATCTTTCATCATTTTTTTCAGAATAAGAATATTTTATTTTAAATTAATTTAAAATATATAATATATTTTTAGTCAAATATTTTCATTTTTAGAAATCATTAATAACACTCATTTTGCATTTATTAATGAATAATAAATAAACATTTACTTTAATAAACTTATTTATGATATTTAAAATTGTATTTATTGTATATAAACTAAAAACAAATAATAAGTAGATAGATAAGATAAAATAAAAGATGATATGTCTATTATCTTTCATCATTTTTTTCAGTATAATAAATATTTCATTTTAAATTAACCTTAAAATATATAATATAATTGTAGTGAAATATTTTCATTTTTGAAATATTTCCATTTTTAAAAATCATTAATAACATTCATTTTGCATTATTAATGAAAACTAAATGGACATTTGATTTAATGAACTTATTTATGATATTTAATATTGTATTATATAAATTATAAACAAATAATAAGTAAATAAATGAGATAAAATAAAGGATGATACATCTATTATCTTTCATCATTTTTTTTTCAGTATAATAAATATTTTATTTCAAATAAATTTTTAGTGAGATATTTCCATTTAAGAAATATTTCCAGTTTTAGAAAAAAGTAATAACATTTATATTTGCATTTATTAATGAAAACTAAATAAACATTTAATTTAATAAACTTATTTATGGTATTTATTGTATATAAACTAAATAATAATAATAAGTACATAATAAGATAGAATAAAGGATGATACATCTATCATATTTCACCTTTTTTTTCCAGTATAATAAATATTTTATTTTAATTTGATTTTAAAATATATAATATATTTATAGTGAAATATTTTCATTTAAGAAGTATTACCATTTCTAGAAATCATTAATAACATTCATTTTGCATTTATTAATGAAAAATAAATAAATATTTAATTTAATAACCTTATCTATGATATTTAATATTGTATTCATATTAAAATAATAATAATCACATTATATATATATATATATATAGTATTATAATTTTGAATAATTATATAAAATATTATACGACAGGTACACTGCTAATTAATTGTAAATGAGATTGAGATGTGGTTTGTGAATTTTAACGGTAAAATAAAATGTTGAAATAATTTTCCCACTAACTATATATGAAATAAATAATGACTTTGGATTAACGTATTAATATTTGTTATCTCACTTGGAATACAAGTTTTTACCAAAAAGGTTCAACCAAAAAATTATGACCAATCATGACACTAAATTGGTCCCTCCTAACACCTTTGAAACCTAAAAATTTAGCACTAAATTTGGTTTAATTTTCGTTATATTTTGTTTCCCATCTGCATTTGATCAAAATTTAAAAAACCCAAAAAAAATTAAATCTACAAAGCAAATACAATCTTGAAACTGGAGTTATTATTACAATCATTCAACGTTGTAAATGTAGAAAGCAACAAACACATACATAAGTCTGATGCAGAAAACAACCAAGAAAATGAAACATGATATTACAAAGAAAGAAAAACAGCAACAAGAATTCTGGATTAACTCCATTTCTTCACTGTTTAGTGGATTCAAAATCTACACATAACTCGGAAAATTCTATGCAACACTCCTTCTACTTCCAAGATAGTGTTGCGTAGAATTTTCTCCGAAATGGCCCTATCAACACTATAAACTATACACACTTGCATACCATACTCCGTTGCAGCCACATTAGACCGAACCAATATCCACGTTCACGGCCCTGTTTCTTGGTTCCTGGGGACAAACATTCCTTAATTAGAAGAAACTCATACTAATATCATGAATGCTGAAACAAGAAACAATCCATTCTCTAGCATTGCAGATTACTAGACCTCAAAAGTTGTCATCCATTTTGCAGTACTTCTGAGGCGATAGCTCTGAGTCCATCCCGGAAGGCCAGGCCTCGTCTCCAATGTAGAATCTCTGGGAAGAATCACTGATTCCAAAACTGTTGCTGAATGCCATATTCAGGCCTTGCATCTGTGAACTCTCTCCTATCTCAAATGAGCTGTTCTCTTGTGATGAAATTGCTGGATGATACGAGTTTGTAGGTGTTTCTAGTACTTCACTTCCATGTCCAAGTCCAACATGGAAATTTGCATCACAATCCACCATTTCCTGACCGTAGAATATGAAGCTAAAATGAGTTTATCAGATCACAATTTAGAACAAGAAAGGGTATCAAGGTAAAGTTACCATCTGAGAACTGGTGAGACTGTGGAGAGAAGGGCAACTCTGTCCATCCAAAATACAGGTTCTTGCATGTGCTACAATATCTTCCCATTTCTTGTTTGAAATTCTACCAAGTACCTATACACAGAATACGTTGTATACTTTTATTAACGACCAAGACATGATCAGTCCCGTCTTACCAATGCAAAGAATTATAAGCATCTTACATTGCGTAGAGAGAGGTGATCCATCTCATAAAACCTCAAGAAATCTCCAACACAAGAGATCCCCATTTGAGTGAGACGTTTATGAGACGCGCCATCTTTACCTATTTTTTCTAGTCGCCACACTTCATCATGCCAGCTTGGTGGATGATGCTTCTTGTAAGCTGTTAAATATCAAAATTCAAATCTCATATAACTGTTACACATTTTTATGATACTAAACAACAAATCATGAAGAAGAAGAAGAAACCTTACACTCTCCACGGTGATCTTTAACTCTAAAAGCGTTGCTGATTCCTTCACCAACGCTCGTATCATCAAAATGTGCTTTTACTCCCAAACGAAACCTCCCAGTTCTAGTCCAGCTTGAGTTATCGGTGAAGCTGAAATTACCAATATAGCCTTCGCCATTCTGCAAGGTAACTGTTAAGTCTCCAGTTGCCAGTGGCTTTTTCCCTTCTCTGTTTCTCACAACTTTGCCATTAAAGTCTTTCTTCAACCAATCATCATGAGCGAAGTCACCCTCAAGCACGATGATATCCACTTTCATCGAAGAAAACGGACCAGATGAAACGATCTCGTCCAAATCAGAATCATACAAGGCAATTTTTATAGGAGTTTTGTCCACAGACACAACACTATTGCCTGTAAACCCGGTGTGGGCCACGTTGTTTAGAAACTGCAATCGCAACATCTTGGAACCTGAGGCCTCGATTGGACTATCCGAGGGTCTACAAGAAATTAGAACGAAATGAAAAGACCTGATTAAACCTCATGAAAACTCTGATATATATGCAGTTTTTGTTACTAAAGTTGATCAAAACTCACCTAAAAAATAAATCAAGAGAACTTTTCACCTCTTCCCTCACCTGTTACAGAGAAGCATAGCTATCACCTCATATGCATGATTTATATAGATTCAAGAACAGCAAAAGTTTCAAGAAGTGATAATCTTGATTGATACCTACCCATTTTCGAATCATGGGTTCCAAGGTGGGCAGATAATCCTGCAGATTTCGAGCGCTACTCACCCCTTTGAATATACTGCAAAAAATCGAATTCAAGAAAGCATATTCCACTGAAAACAAAATCAAGAAAACTATACAATTCAACACTCAAGAACATCAAGAAGCTGAAGAACCAATCGACCCACTTGGAAAGTAAATGCCGGCGTTTATTCGAAACTTCAGATGCTTCCTCACTGCCCTCACCAAGCTGTCGTTTTAGTACCATCAAGAACAACCCAAGATTCACTATTCTGAGAGTATATATGTGAAGGATAGACAGAATTAATGCTGCTTTAGGGTTTAAATAGCAAATGCTGGGACACTATTACAAGAAATTACCTGCGAAGCTTCATCAAATAATTGAAAAAAAAAAAAAAAAACTCTGATTAAGCGAGTCAAGTTCAAGAATTGGTGAGGTGGTATATAACGGAATTAACAGATTTTCTAACGTTATATTTTTTTAAAATTAAGCATTAAATCGCCTAGATTCTCTTGAATTTTCGTGATTAAGATTTGTTTGCATTATATTTTATCAAATCATGGGAAAATATGATTTCTTTTTGGAGTACGTAGAGAAACAGAGGCGGCAGAGTTTGGACCATTATCATGCAATGATGATCATGGCTAATAGTGAAATATGGGGAAAATGTACTTTCATTTTTATTATTTTATTATTTCGTCCTTTAATTTTCATTTGTAAAAATTAAATCTTATATTCTTCAGTTTTTTTAATTGGGGATTCTCTACTTTTCTTTTTCTTCCATTAAGATCTAGTGTTTACATGTACAACACATTGGTCATTAAGGTCTAAATTTAGGGAAACAATTCAAATTTTAATGTAGATAAATATATACTGACTTGATGTTTAAAAAAAGTGTATAGACTTGATGATTGAAGAGAAAAAAGAATGAAAGTTTGGAATTAAATTACATATAAATTAGATAAACCTTTTATTTTGTCTAATTTAAATTGCTTCCTATGGGTCATGATTATATATCTGAAAACATAAATTAATTGTTTTACTTTAAAGTAGACGATAATTTGCATCATCTTTATTACATTTGTTGTTGAATTGTGGCATTATGGTGTTAGTAAAGAGGTGGGAGTACAATTTGGTACAAAGGATTCTATTTCATTAAGATGAGACATTTTCACAGGCGGTAATTATGTGTAGCTAAGATTTAACTTGCTCAAATCATTTATTTTGAAGTTTTAATTGTTTTGTCTTTTTAATTCAATTCTAAATGATACGTTAATTGCCCAACCAAATCAACCACGCTATGACTGTAACCATGTTATATATAGGACATTTTAGGATGAATTGTATTTATAGACACCTTTGAGTTTTCTTGTTAATAATGTACATAAATATTCATATGTTTATTTAGGGGGGGGGGGGGGGGGGGGAGAGGGAGGGAGAGAGAGAGAGAGAGAACGCGGAATTGATTAAGTAATCGGAGATTAGTAACGCGGTGTAACACGTCGGAGAGAAAAGGACCATCGCGTGTTTAATTGCAAAAGTCTATGCAAAGTCTTTAATAATCTTTATCTTTATTTCCCATTTCATGCATTTCTTTTTCTTCATCTCTTATTTTCATTATAAACTTCCAATCTTTTGTTTCGAGTTTGAGTCTAACTGTTCTTGGAGTTTTGCAAAATTACGATTGGAACATTTTTTTATTATCATTAATTTTAACGAGTGAAAAATTATGGGGTATGTATGTTAGGATTTATTATATAGGAAGACAGTTTTTGACAAATAGATGTCAGTAAAAATTTGTTTCGACCTTAATGATATCATCCTCTTTATAATCTTTTGAACCTTTTAGGATTAAAATGAAAGATAAGAATAATAGTTAAGATTGCTAAAATAAATTATCAAATATGGTTATTTAAAGTAGTCCGAAAAATTGTGGTTTCTTTTTATGAAAAATTGTAACATTTTGAGTCCAAAATTTTGGACCCTCTAAAACCATCTGCAACATCTCCACTAAATTGCACCACGAATGAGGTACAATTTATCTTCAAAACATATAATTTTCATGTTTCAAGTAGCTTATTTCAAACTCTCGATTAAATACTCCAAATTCGTTTTGAGATAACGAATATGAGTCCATCTATTTAAAAAGGTACGTATAACAAAATTTTGTAACTTAAATGTTATTTTCATAAAATGAAATATGGCTAAAAAAACACCATCATAATCACAAATTGTAAGTATGTCTATATCTTGATCATAAAGTAAGTATTCACATAATGTATGTCTTG
The DNA here is from genome assembly GCA_005771605.1 of Scutellaria baicalensis. Lineage (NCBI taxonomy): Eukaryota > Viridiplantae > Streptophyta > Magnoliopsida > Lamiales > Lamiaceae > Scutellaria > Scutellaria baicalensis. Next base: position 27,471,271 of record CM016726.1, read on the forward strand.
TTTTGTTACAAATTTTCATTCAATTTATTGCTAATCTTCTCTATTATAATTTATGTGTATTTCGACAATGTGGTAAATATATGTCTTGACTACGTAAATAAGTGCTCACATGATACATGTCTGTATGTCTCGATATGAATTTTTATTTAGTCAATAGCTCATTTTTCTATGATCAAATTATATGTAATTTGACTCAAATTGAACGGCATAATACGACTCTTTTGGTCAATAAATATAGTTTCCTTTAATTAATTTATTTAGAGAAAAAGTACGAAGAAAAGGATTCAGGTAATAATGCTTTAGATACTATATATATCTTCATTTGACTAAGACATTACATGTTACATAGATTAAAACCAATTAATTAGTCGGATTTAACAAGGAGCAGTTGGCAGAAATAAAAAAGACAAATCGCAATAAAGACCAACTTTCATTCAAAATCGTTGGACTTGTGCAGTTATTCAAGGAATGATTAGGTTATTATGGTTTAATAATACTAGAAAAAATTGGCAAGCAACCTTTTAGATTCGTTGATTGTGTGAGATGTGACAATGCAATTCTTGTTTTGTCCTTTTGTTTTATTATAAATTTGTTACTTAATCTTAATCAAACAAGATTTTTGAATTTCTTTGGATCGTGGCTGATCAATGTCTACATGTCTTTTATTACCAAGAAAATAGTTCTAACATTAATGGGTCCACTCCACGTGGTAGGGTTCAGCAATGTTTTATTTAGATTTTGGAGTAATTTACTTCGACAGAAGAAGAATGAGTTACATTACAATGTTTAAGTTGTTAACGGAGTAAGTTTATATGATTCGGTCTAGGAAGATAATCTTTTGTGATAGTATATGACAATATTCATAAGAATTTGTGTGTGATAAACCTTTTTTACCCATAAATTAAATACAAAACTCATATGAGACGGTCTCACGGATAGTTTCCATAAGACAAATTCTTATTACCTATGAATTGAATCCATATGCACAAACTTTAATATGAATCGTTAAGTGTGGGTTATGATTGACCTATCTCACAAGAAAATATCCGTAAGACGGTCTTACACAAGACTTACACTAAATGAAATAAAGTTTCACATATTTATATGTGAGATGTGGGTTGGCCTGTCTCATGTAAAATTATTCATGAGACAGTCTCATATAGAACTCAATCAATAATAATAAAGTATGTTGTTGTTTATAATCAAACAACAAAAACCTTATACGAAATGATTTCATGAATATTCAAAATGAGATAAGTCTTATAATCCACAAACAAAGTCCAAATCTACAAATGTATACGTAAAATTTGAAGTGTTGATTATGTATGATTCATCTCACGTAACTAGATATATGAGATGGTCTGTTTTTCATTTAATTTATTGTGAAACAAACTCACTTAAAATTTGGTACCGGTCAATTCTATCATATTTTTATATTATAAAAAGTCTGGTGAATGTATAATTTATGTGGCTACTTTCATGATCATCTGACAAATGAACTGTTTAATAGTGTTTTATACAAATCTGAAATTCAATCCCTTCACCAATGATGCTTTACATGCCAATTTGGCAATTTTAGTTTGTCATGGTAAAATAAATTTAAAACTTGGTAATATGTTACTAAATTAATATTCAAATTGTTAATTTGGCTAATTTGTAAAGCTGATGAAATTAAATTGATATCTTGTCAATATTGGTGTAAACAGTAGCACCGGCCACTTATACCATTATACTTTCAAGTGTTATATTCATCACATCATCTTTTTTCCTTTTTGGACTTTTACATATTTCCAAAAGATCAGATCCTATTTTGCAACTTATTATGGAATAATTTGCTGTGTTTAGCTTCTCAAGTGATGATTGCATTACTACTTCCAAATTTACTTTAAAAAGTGAAGTACTAAGCAAGTTCTCTATTTTATTTTATTTTTATTAATTCTTAGTTAACCATTAGATTTTCTACATGCATACATTTTCTAGGAAAATATAGTGTGTACCTGCTTGGATATTCCTAGAAACTTGCTTATTTGCTTTATCTTTGACCTGTAAACCCCTAGTCTAACTTCCTAATTTAAAGTGATTTGTCGTGTATGGATTTTTTTTCTTCAAATTATCACAAACTTTATCAACTCGATTGTGAAAGGAAACTTCGGATTTCAAGATATTTGTGGCCTCTTATCATTGTGTATTGTTGTAGACCTAGAAATAAAATTCACTCACACACATGCATTTGATTTTTTTTTTTCCCAAGAAAGTAATGAAATAAATATGAATGATGTAGAGATGTGTGATTAATTGATGTGATAAAAATCTCCAAACATTGATACTGGGTCCACTCTGTACCAACTACTTCAATTCAAGTTGTTAAATATTACGCGCACACAATACAACCCATATTAAATATGGTCAAGGTTGTCCCATTTCCTAATTGAAATTTTGTCAAATCAAAAAATATGAAGTACATAATATAACGCCATTAACTAACTATAATGGTAGAAAAGCTTAGATGGATTTTATGTACGGATTTCGGCATTCATAACTATATAATATGTGTGTGTGTATATATATATATATATATATATATATTCGTTTTTCTGACAATTTAGGATTATATTCTAGTGTGGTGTGATGCATGGATTATCATGTACTGCCGGTTTAATCTGCTTTTTCATCAGCCTTTTCTGTGCATTGTTTTTGGGCCAGCCATATAATTGAGCCCATTTGATTTAAAGAGTGATTCTACCAATTACGTAATGAGTAATTTTATTTACGGATGCAATATTTTTCTACGCAATTATCATATATTTAAAATTTCCATTTTGACTTTAAAGTTAATATTTTTTCTTTTTACGACCTTCAATCCTCACAATTTTGTTACGACTCAACTCATGGATATATAAATTTTATTCACATTGAAATTTCGAGTTCTATTTCTACAAATTTATTCAAAAGCCATTCAATTTTTTTGTTAAATATTTTGAGATATTTTATTAAAATTACTAACATCATAATAAAGATATATTAGTCATATCTTTTATTACGTTATATTACATAAGTGTATAATTATGTTGATATAAAAATATAGGTAATAAATTTTAAGTAATCTATACTTATATAACTACGAGCATTTACATAAATGTTATTTTCCCACCCAAATTTGTCTTCTCATAGTGTTAAAGAAAATCTAAATGAACTATTGAGTCTGTTGCAAAATCTGGTGTATTCTAAATACCTTTTTTTGAGTAATGATCAAAACCAATTTACATATTTCTTCAATTATTATTATTATTATTTTTGAGTAACTTTTCTATAAAACAAGTGCATGAATCTGAGATTCCTGCATCCAGGTTGGATCCAGGTAGCTTGACCTGCTTTTTTTTTTTTTTTGCGTCTGGTTTTTTAATTTTGACATCTACCATTGCGTTATGTTAAACCTACTTTTAGGTTATGTTAAACTTACATTTCTGCCCAAATTCATACCTTAAAAAAACTAGTTATCTTAGGTCTAACATAACTCAAATATAGGCCTATTGGAGCGAATTGGATGGGTTTGAATGCGAATATCAGGCGCGCGTGAGACACATTTTTAGACGCATTGATCGGGTTAACCTTAGTGCATGGATCCTAAATCCGTGTGTCTGATTCATATTAAGTTTTTGTTTTTTTTTTTTTTTGGGTTAAACCCTAGTTTTATACAATGATTTTATCTTTTAAACTGTTTTCATTTTATTGCATTTCCATATTTATTAAGAATAAATTTTTATTTTTATTTCTCTTTTTCAAATTTCATATCTAATTTCCAAAAGTATATGGTCATTAAACAAGAGTTTCTGTGAGGAATTATTGACTAATTGCAGAAAACACGAGGTACTTATATATTATTATTTACATATTGTTTTCGAAAATATATGAATTTTCATATAAGAATCTGGAAAAGGAAAAGATATATCTCACAAGGTTTAAAGTTTAAACTACTCACTTTTATAGACATTTTCTCAAAACATTCTAGGCAAAAAATTAAAATTAATAAATAAAATCTAACATTTAAATTCGAAATTCTTGCTTAATTCATTTTTTCTGATTATTTTTGACGAGAAAAAATTATATAATTATCTTTGTCCCAAAAGAAGTCAGTTAATTTTCGAGAATGTCTGCCGGTCCACCGGTACCGTCGACCACTGTCGCCACCGACAACCAACTCTTCGCCGCCGTGGATATGGGCACAAACTCCTTCAAACTCACCGTCGTCCGCGTCGACCCATCCTCAGGAAGATTCATCACTCTCAACCGCCTCAAAGAACCAGTCCTACTTGGCCTCGACACCACCACCACCTCCTCCGCCGCGGCCATCTCCGCGTCGTCTCTCGACCGTGCAATCTCCGCCCTCCGGAAGTTCCAGATGTACCTTAATTCCCACCGCCTTCATCCTTCCCATCTTCGTCTCGTCGCCACGTCAGCTATCCGCGAAGCTTCCAACAAATCCCAATTTATTGAAACTGTCAACGAAACCCTAGGCGTCAACGTAGAAGTCATATCCGGTGCCGAAGAGGCGCGCCTCGTATACCTCGGAGTCCTACAGTTCTTCCCGGTTTTCACCTCTACAGTCCTCACAATTGACATCGGCGGCGGCTCTACTGAGTTCACCGTGGGGTTTGAGGGGAAAGTCCTGTTTTCTATATCATTGAGGTTAGGACATGTCACTTTAACTCAACAATTTAGCGATATTATCAAAATGCGAGTGCATATTCGGAATGAATTAGAATCATCTGGCTTGATCGAGAAAATTAATGAGTTCAAATTAGATGTTGTGGTAGGTTCATCAGGTACAATCAAGGCCATAGAAAAAGCACTGTGCAAAGGTTATGCCCTTAAGGTGGAGCAAAATGTTAGCATTCTTGAGGAGTTTGTTAAAAGGGAGTGGAGGTTTACTAGGCATGAGCTGAGAGCTTTATTCAATAGTTTGTGTGATGATGAAAATGAAATTGAGGGTAGGCATAAGAGAATGCAGTTTTTTCAGAGACGAGCAACGTTCATTTTGGCAGGAACGGTTTTACTTGATGAGATATTCGAGAGGCTCGGGATTGAGGAGATTGAGGTATCAGGGTATGCATTAGGTGAGGGGGTGATTGCAGAGATGTTAGAAAAGGTTTTCGAGGGGTTTGATTTGAATGCAAATGCACGATGGAGGTCAGTTTTTAGGTTATCATCGAAGTTCAATAACAAGAAGAGGATGAAGGCTGCCATGATGTGTGCAGACATTGCCAGGGTATAAAGAAAGAATTTGAGAGATATTTTTTATGATCTCCTTTCCTATTGTTTATTAGATTGGATTCTGCAGGAGATTTTTGCAGGTTTGATCAAATCAAATGAAGTTCATAGTGGTGACAATCATGGCTATAAGCTTTCAGTATCCTTGGATGACAGGGATCTTGAATGCCTTATTGCTGCTTGTTTGCTTCACAATGTTGGCTTGTACATTGGCAAAAAGGGTTATCATAAGCAGTCTTATCGTGTTATAGTGGTATATACTATAATCCTTTGCTTTGTTCTAATTTAACTTCTGGCAAATCTTTATTCTGATTCAAATTAGTGTTCAAATATATTGGAATTACTGTGATGTCTATGACTTTCAAGTCTTGTGAATTGTGCTGAACAGATGGAGATAATCTGATACTACGAAAAATTTACTATTTTATTCAAATTCAGCTAGAAAATTATGAGCCTTATTTTCGTGCTCTTTGAATATTTTAGTTGGATGGATTTTATTTGGTTCCCTAATTTTGTTTCTCTGGCTCTTCCTTTTCAGAATGGGGATCACCTCCATGGTTATACGAAGGAAGAGATTAAGGTATGATGCTCTCTTTGTAATATAATACCTGTTGGAATTTGCTAGGGTTTCAGATGTTGGTGACGGTTCAGTGCTTTCAGCTAATCGCATTGCTCGTAAGGTATCATATAAAGAAATTTCCAAAACATGATGTTCTCGAGGGATCTGTTAAAGAGGTATCAAAATGTCTGTACATGATAAATCATCTACTTTTGGTTTTGTGATATTTGTTTTTGTTTATTTACTTTCTTGAGTGTTTGTTAAAGCAGCAATTCAGAATTCTCTGCGCAATCATGCGAGTGTCTCATGCAGTGCAGCAATGTATTCATATGAATATTCAATTCATGGAATTTACAGATTCTCCTGAAGGTTTCAAATTGGTTAGTTTAATCTCTCTTTATATTGAAGTTCTCCCCAGCTGTCTAGCATTTGATCTTTTGAATCCTGGATTATCAGAATTGGATCTTCATTCTTATTATATATGCAATAGAAGAGAGATTAATTATTTCCAACAAGTGTTTTAATAATGCAAGTAATATTCAGGTACTCAGTGAGGGTGAGGCTAGAGATCAATCCACTAACATTGTACAACCATTAGCTGACATTATACAACAATTAGCTGGGGATATCAATGTCTCACTGGAGAAGGAACTGGAACACTTTAGGATGGTAAAGCTTAGTCATGTTAACTTGATTTAAATTGAAAACATATTTCTTATTCCAACGACCATATTCATTCAGATATCTGCATACGATGTTGCAGGTTTTCAAGAAAAACTTGTCTATTTTAGTTACTTCAAGCATCTCTCTTGATAGCCAGATAGTAAACTGAAGCCCTGAATATTTTGATTCTTTGAATAGTCATCTGTTTGAAAGGATTGCACGGGATGCTGTTCATAGGAGGTTATACTTGTGGTCCAAAAATAGCTACTCTTTATATGTAAATACATTATCAATACAGTCATTGTAATGCATGTCTAAGCATAGTAAAACCAAAAGAAATACTTGGATGATGCTAAGGTTTTCCATAACTGTCTTGAATTCATATTTGATTCGATAGTCATCATTTGAGAAACATCAGTTCTTAAAATGATTTGACTTATGTGTTGAGAGTGTGGATACCACTTGAGCTACGAGGCGCCGGTATGTTTCGTCTTATTTGATGGCTTTAATCATATATTTAATTATACAATACCCTTGAAAGCATGGCCTGGGCACTCTGGTATTGTGCAAAAATAACTAAAATGCAATAATTATATATGATTGGCACACCTTTAAAATTCCTAACATAAATGTATGGTTATGCTATATATACACACACACAAAGATGGAACATAAATGATTCCTCAAATTGGTCTCCAGAACACGGAATGCGTGAAGATAAGTTTCTAATCTGAAAGTTTCTATTCTGATGAAAATGTAGGATGTAGACCAACAGAGAGGAAGAATATGACATTAACACTAATAGATAAGATATTTGACCGATATCTCCTTCATATTTAAGAATTTTTCTATAATTTTTATATGAAGCTAACGATATCACAATCGATACCAGTGTTTACGGATATGAGAGATTTTACTTATTGATATTTTACTTATTTTTCTACTAAAGAATGAAAATATGAGAGATTAATTGCTACAATCCATTTTTGTTTCGATCACGTGAAAAAATAGAAATATTGCGGATATTTCGGAGACATATAGAGATATTGTCATCCTTGATTGCTACCTCAAATTCTGAAATTTATCGAAAATGTATCCTAAATAAGAGGCTGCAATTGGATAAAATAAATAAAGTTTGGGTTGGAAAGTGAAAAAATTAATTCATTTGCTGGAAAGTGATTGGAAAAATAACTTAGGTTGCAATCTGAAAATTTACAAAAAAATTATGTTCAATCGAAGAAAAAAAAATTAGGCTGCAAGGTGACGATAGTTTAAATTGTTTATAAGAAATTTAGACTTGGTAATTAATGACGTCAATACACACCAGTTGTTATGTCTATTCCTTAATAAATCTTATAAATGTTATTTTCTAAAAAGAAAAACATAGTCCAATTCAATTCAATTTTTAACTAATACTATTTTTCAATATAGTCTACAAATATTAGGGATTTTTCATCTAGGTAGCATGAAAGTTTTTAAAACCCGCAGTTTCATTTGCAGTAATTCCAAATTTCAATAAAGCGCGGGAAATTTATCGCTTCTGAAGAAATATTCGCCGGCGAAGACATGGAAGATCACGATTTGGAGTTGGAGAAGGCCAAATTGATTAGCTTGGCTCTGGAATTCGGATTCGAGGAAGAGTCAGCGAACAAGTGCCTGGATCGTCTCCTTCACCTATATGGTGAGTTTCCCTTTCCATTTGCGGCCCAAACCCTAGTTATGCTTTTCTATGATTAAATGTTTCAGTTGATGAGTGAATTATGCGATGAAAACCTTGCATTTGCTTTTTATGCAAAAATTGAATATCTGGTCTCTTATTATTATAGAGAGGTTATACTGTTATAGTATTATAGAAAATACTCAAATGAATAGCAAATTTTAGGAGTTTTACTAAATACTCAACACATGGGTTAACATACATGTTGATGATACACTGTATTTTGAAGTAATTGGAGTACCAGAATCTCTGAGTTGTATATCCATGGAAATGTCATCCAGCATGATTGCGTGGGTTCATGGACTGTAATAATTTTTATGCTCTTATTGTCAAGGTGATGATGGTAGGGATTTCATCACTGTGGAACACTGTGGTGATGACTTTCTGGCATCACTTGCTGAAACCATGCAAGATACTGAGGATTGGGATGATGTCCAAGCCATGGAATCAGAAGCTTGTGGTGCTTTGACTGAGATTCTAGACAAGGATCTTTTCCAGAATTGTGACTCAGATGTTACAGAAAGAAGCAGCCACATTCATGTCATAGAAGATTCTCCTGAATCTCAGAAGCATCAAAAAAATATCATGCATTTGGATTCTTCAAGTGAAGATGAAGAGGCTCACCAAAATATTTTCAGAAACCATGTGCCATCTTCCTCTAATATTACTACAAATGGGCCATCTCCAAGTTCGATAAAACCTCCATCATTCTCTGTAAGGACTTCTTTTTCATGATATCATCAACTATAATAATGTTTGGTCCTGGTTCTTTAGGGCTGCAATGTCAAGAATGTCAGTTGGCAGCATTGCACAATATCAGAAACTTGTATGGCCAAATTTAGGAACTTGTTGCATTCGTTTTCCTCAAATCATTTATGGCTAGGGTAATATTATAGAAATATACTTATACATGCCAATGGAATGTAGCATACCTTCCAGTTGCTTTAAAACATCTTCTCTACCCAGAGGAAGAAGATGACTAGTACATTGATATTCCACCACTCTTAGCGAACTAATATGCCTTTATTTTTAAGGTCCACAGCAGTTGTCCAACTCAAAGTCCGGGCTCATCAGTTTCCTATGGAACACGGCACTCCAGGTCATATGAAAGTACAAGTGGAACTCTCACATATGACGAGCTCCAGAAACTGGATGATCTTGAATTGGCAAATGTTGTGGTATTTGGTAATAGAAGCTTCCGACCGTTGCAGCATCAGATCTGTAAAGCATTTCTTGCTAAGCATGATTGCTTCGTACTTATGCCCACTGGAGGAGGTAAAAGCCTTTGTTACCAGGTCAGAGTTATACTGACATTCATTTAGTTAAGTTTTGTGCTTCATCATGGGAATTCAACAAGTTTCCTTAGGCATTTGATTCTTTTCCGTTTCTTATTTCTAACATGTACCTAGCCTAATACGATAGCTAGATATGATCCTTTTTTTTTATGAGTTGGCCATCTTTAATTGCAATTTATATGGTTAAAATGTGTAGTCAATGTGTTGATTAGCCATATGATTGCTAGGAACAAGATTTTTGATTGACCTTGTTCCATTTCATTTTGGTATATATTGGGCTCAAACTTATTTTAAGTTTTTCTCCTTGAAGTCCTGATATCAGTTGGTGGAGTCAATTCATTTTAATCAATTTGGTGGAATTAGATCTACTTGCCCTGAAAATTTTGTGTGCATTTAGTTGCTATCAGATCTATTTGCATGTATAACTGCTGGTTTTCCCTAGATCTTTTAGCAGAATATATCAGATAAAACAATCCATCGCATCAGGTTGAACCCAGGAGGTCACATCTCTCACTGTGTTTAAAATACTTGAAAATCCAACTTTTGCCACCTTAGAATGTTTTCCCCCAAGGACTCAGAATTATAGGTGTGTCACCATGAAGGTTTATAAATTGACAAGGTTCATAATTTCCACTCTATGCAGCTTCCAGCCATTCTCGGGCCAGGTGTTACAATTGTCATATCTCCCCTTCTTTCCCTCATTCAAGATCAGATTGTTACTCTGAATCTCAAATTTGGAATACCAGCAACTTTCTTGAATTCTCAGCAGAAGCCATCACAAGCAGCTGTCATACTTCATGAATTAAAGTAGGTGTCAGTTGATTAAAAATTTGTTGTTGCCTGCAACTGTAGATGTAGTATAATGTGCATTGTGTGTAAGTATAGCTTCAGCATGAAGTGTGAACTGCTACTATCGATGTAAAAAATTGTTGTGCATCTCTAACTTTCATTTCTTTGAATGTCCTAGGAAAGATGAGCCTTCATGTAAACTTCTGTATGTTACTCCAGAAAGGGTTGCGGGAAATCTGTCATTTCAAGACACCCTAAAATGTCTTCACAGGAAGGTAAATTCCTATTATGGTATGGAATAACAAATCAACATTTGATACTTTGCACTTTCAAGTCTGGTGGTGCTGTCTTCTTGATCCTGAATATTCAGAGGTATCTCTGTTTCAGGGACAATTAGCAGGATTTGTTGTCGATGAAGCTCACTGTCTGAGGTATGCCATTCTTTTTTAGATTTTTTGGAATAAGTAGTAGCATGTTGAAGGAGAAGTTGGATGAAGAGAATATTGTCATGAAAGGGAAAATTTTGGAAAATACAAACTTCCAAATCAAAATAGTCACGATGGAGTTGCATGAAATAGTAGCAAGTGCAGCTGCCTTATTTTTTTGTCCATAAAGCACATGTTAATGAAATCCAAATTATCTCATGGTAGATGAACCAAATTATATTATTAGTTTCATTTTTAATTTTTGTTTGTAATGTTTTTCAGCCAGTGGGGCCATGACTTTCGTCCCGATTATAGAGTATTAGGATGCCTAAAGCAGAATTTTCCAAATGTTCCTCTGATGGCTTTAACTGCCACTGCAACCGAGATAGTTCAAAAGGTTAGACTACTGTTTCTTGGATATTATCTGGAAGTACATACAATTCCTTTTTTTTAAGCTCCAAAACGACTATATATCTGCAGGATATCTTAAACTCATTAAGAATCCCCCATGCACTAGTGCTCGAGACAAGTTTTGATAGGCCAAACTTGAAGTATGAAGTGTTGGGGAAAACACGAGAACCACTCGATCAGCTTGGGAAGTTACTGATGGAAAAATTCAAAAATTTGTGCGGAATTGTTTATTGTCTTTCAAAAAACGAATGCGTGGAGGTTGCGAAGTTTTTGAATGAGAAGTTGAAGATCAAAACTGTGTATTACCATGCCGGTTTAGCTGCTCGTCAGAGGATAGCAGTCCAGCACAAATGGCATAGCGGAGAAGCCCATGTTGTTTGTGCTACCATAGCCTTTGGGATGGGAATCGACAAACCTGATGTTGTGAGTTGCTAATCTGGCAATGTCTGGTCTTTAATTTCATAATTTATATATTTTAAAAATTGTCCATTGATTCCAAAGTTTGAAAATACAAGTAACCAAAATTCATCATGCCTGCATACAATTTTCTTGATGGTTAAGAAGAGTGTTAGACAGCTTTTCAAATTACTATAGTTCAAATACCTATGAAAGATCTCTAGGCATCTATTGAATTGTCGCATCATCCAGAGAATTGAATTACGAATCTTGTTTTTCTGTGAAGATTTAGAAAAATGTTTACTCACATTTCCTATGTTTCAGCGTTTCGTAATTCACAATACCATGTCCAAATCAATCGAAAGCTACTATCAGGAATCTGGAAGGGCAGGACGAGACAATCTCTCTTCCACATGCGTTCTTCTCTACCAGAGGAAGGATTTTAGTAGGGTTGTATGCATGCTTAGGAGTGGACAAGGTGGTAAAAGAGAAAGCTTCAAAGTTGCCATGGATCAAGCTCGAAAAATGCAGAAGTATTGTGAACTTAAGGTACAAGCTATAATCAATTGAGATGCATAGAAATTAACTGTTATTTATAGATCATTACTTTCGACAGGATGAATGCCGTAGGCAAGCTTTACTTGAACACTTCGGAGAATCCTTTGATCGGACTGCCTGCAAAAATGGTTCCAATCCTTGTGACAACTGCCTCAAACTATCTTTATGATCAGGAATCACACATCTTCCCTTCTCTCGATCCACAAAACCAATCTTGCAGTGAATTGACAAGGTATGAGGTTTAATATGTGTTTACAAGTAGGTTGAGTTGTCTTTTTTCATTTGACAAACTCTCTTTATATCAATGCAAGTGAATAGTGATAGCATTCATAAGTTAAACCTGGACTCTGGGCATTGATCAACCCTGGAATTTTTTTGCGAATTCATAAAACTTTTTTCAAATTGTCAATATATTCTTATGAGAATCACAAGTGTAGTTGAATTTTGTAATAAGATGAAGCGATTGTTAGCACGCGCTGGTGATGGTGAAAGCCAAGAAGTGAATACAGTGGTTCGACTAAAATGAGCAAGTCCAGATCTATTTCAATTGAGGTCCTTTATGTGTTACTAATCAATTCAAGAATTGATCCTTCTTATCTATTTTACTTGGAAAAAAGAATAAATTTGAATACAACTATAGGGTGATGAATCTTGATGGGTCCAAAATGAGAGATGTAGCCAAGGGGATTTGAACAAAATAGTTGACCAAGTAGCACATGCACACCAGCCTGCCATTTGGTATGATTATAACAACTCTTTCATTCACCCACCCAAAATTTTATTTTTCTTCTTCAATTCTTCACTTGGTCCCCCCTAATCAATCCTGCCCTAATTTCTGATTACATACCCTTTTCTTTTACCTACTTATTAACAACCATTTCTTCTTTTAATACTCCATTTCTAATTAAAGCAAAACCCAATTACTTATTTGAAGGGGTTTCATTTTTGTGGCTTCTTAAGGGTCTACAAAAATATTGGAACCATAGCGCATAATCTTGCTTCGTTTTGTTATATGTTAGTAAAATGAACTAAAATTTTCTTCTTCTTTTTTTTTTTACATTTTTCTTTTTGGATTCTTAAGAAGGAAAAATAAAATAGTTAGTAAATATTTTATGTAGGAGATGGTGGTTCCCAAATGATTAATTTAACAGGATCCTGAAATGGTTGTCCCACTACAAACACATTTGTTGTTCTACAGTTTTTTTGCACATTATTTTGCGACCAAGCATGAGCTTCACCAAAAAATGTGCACAATCAAAGGAATGTGTGTGACATTATATCAACATTTAATTATTCCATATGCATAATCAAAGGAGTTATAAATAATAACCACCAAAAAATATGGGTCCATGTTCTAATGGGATGTGAGATTTATGTGTTGAGAGATGTAGGTCCTATGTATTGATGGGTTAAATTTATCAAGATTGATCGATTCTACTTTTCGATGGTTGAATTAATTAAGATTGATGATAGAAGTTATGGGTCGAGCCAAAATGAGACCAGATAATCACTTTTTGCTTACCTATAAAACCCTATATAAAAAAAATGTTATTCCAAAAGCTATGGATTAAGAAACTCAATAACCAAGATAAATGGCCAATACATATATATAAAGTTATCGACTGAAATTGTAATTTCATTCATCAACAAACAATTAAGAGTTGTCATCAATTAAATTCGAAAATTCAAATTCAAATTAGAATTCAGCTCATAAAAAAAAATAAAAAAACCTTGTGTTTTGGAAAAAATATTCACTAAAAAACATAAAATAAAAAGGGCACACCTAGGGCGCAGATAGGTTTCTTGCATCACTTGTCCGCGTGCCAAGTTATTGGAAAGCTTCAAAGAATATTGTTATTTTGAAACACAAACCATGTGAAAATATCTGTACAAGGAATTATTGTTGATAGGAATTTTATTGAATTTAATTTTGTTATTGAGGAATATAAAGTAAAATAAACTGAAGTGAATTAAATGTAGCACCAATAGACCCCTAAGCTTAAACAGTTAAGCCTTTAATCAAGAAAATAAGTAATGAATACTCAATTACATAACGGTGGTGACTGTGACTCTGACTCTCCCATTTGTTACCAAACTTTCCCTCACACACTATTTCATCTTTCACTATTTTTTTCAAACTCTCTCTCTCTCTCTCTCTCTCTCTCATTGCGAGATCGAAATTCAAATCCATACCCACTTCTTTGTTCAACACCATAGATCTTTACCGCCGCATTCTTTTTAACTTCTTGATTTCTGCTGCTGTTTCTGAGAAGAAAGATTGGTTCGGAGTCTTCTTGAAATTGACTGATGATTAACATTTTCTTGACGCAAACTGATTTAAAGATTTCGGCTATGAGCATTACAGGTGCGTTTGTGTCCTGCCTTTCTGTTAATATAACAGTTAGTGAAATTGGCGAAATCTCTGTTCAATGTAGCTATATTGTATGTATATATATGTGTGTGGACGCAAGAAAAATGGGAAATATTATTTTAAGTAAGGGAATTAAATGTGGTACTACGTAGTTTGACCATTTGGTTTTTCGTGTTTGTTTTGTTTATCTAGGAAGTGGGTTTTCTCTATTTCTTGAATTTGTTGGATTGTGTGTGTTCTTGAATTTGGGGATTTATGGAAATGGGGTTTGAGTTTAATCTGTGTCGGGTGATCTACCGAGCAGATTAGAATTTAAGCCCATTTATCTATGCTTGTAGAAAGGAACCAAATTCTTTTAGATTTTGTGCATTTGTTTATGCATTTTGTTCTTCGAATGCTGTGTTAGGGTTTCGTTGATCTTCATACTGGGTCTCACTTTTTAAGCTGTCAACGGAGTCATAATAATTTACTTTGCTTTATTTTCCAAATGTTAGCTTGTTGAGTTTCTCTGATTACAGCTTGATAACTTATTTTTGCATTGTAGCAGATGGGTGTTACTTGATTTATCTGGTGTTTCTTTAAAGAATTTTTAGCTATTGAGTACACGGCATTGGGATGGAGGTTGAGAAGCGTGGGGCAAAGGGAGGCTTTCTTCAGTTGTTCGATTGGAATGGTAAATCTCGGAAGAAACTCTTCTCAAGCAAATCTGAATTATCTGGTAATTCTTTTCATCACTGAGTACTGTTCTAATGTTTCTTCTGACTCTTTTTTTTATATGCTTTTATTTGTATATCTCGTACTGTTATAGTGTCTTAAAGTCATTTGTGGTGTTGTGATACAGAGAGTGCAAACCAAGGAAAACAAAATTATCATGGTTCTGTCATTGCAAGAAGGCAGCTGGTATTTCTCTTGAATTTATTCCCTGAGTAGATGGCATCAAATGATCATATAATAAGCTTGTGGCATTAACCTTTTGCCTTTTTTTTTGTGTGCTTGTATGAAGGGGCTCCAAAAAGGATTTCCTCCAAATGCCGCAGGTCACAATGATTATCGCTATGCTTCATCAGCAAGTGGTGACTCAGATTATGGAACAAAAGCACCTGGGGTTGTGGCCCGTCTAATGGGACTGGATTCATTGCCAACATCAAATGTTAATAATGAACCTTGTTTTACCCCAGCTACTGAGTCTCATTCATTCAGAGATTCTAGTTACTTAATGGCTGCTCCTGCTATTCATAGTGAACATGATATAGTAATCTTTGAGAGTGTGCGAAATAAATTGGATGGATTAAGTAGGAATCCGTTGGACCTGAGGCTGCAGAAGGTGCCAAGTCGACCTTTAGAGAGATTTCATACAGAGGTTTTGCCTCCACGATCTGCTAAGCCCACGTCCCTTACTCACCACCGGCAATCTCCAATCAAAAGTCCTGGATTCATTCCACCTAAAAATGCCGCTTACATTATTGAGGCAGCTGCCAAAATAATTGAACAGAGTCCACGGTCGGCCACTAAAGGCCATTTTCCATCACTTGGGTCATCTTCTGTTCCATTTAGAGTCCGGGACCTGAAGGAGAAGATGGAGGCTGCTCAGCTGTCATCTCAATCAACCGATGCATCTCGAAAAGGGAAAGAGGATAATTCTAAGAATATCAAGAAACAACTCAATTCCAGGAGCAAAGGCCAATTAGAAGACAGTTTTATGTTGAAGGGTACTGAAGAATCCAAAAGGATCAATTCTCAAAGATTAAAGAGTAAGCAAAAGCCGGTCCCTCTTGCATGTACAGGCAAAAATCAACATTCAAAAAAGAGATGGATTGACTTCAGTTGATAACAGAAGTTCTGAGAAGCACAAAGAACACAGTGATGTCAGAAGTAGCTGCATCACTAGGGATCTACCAAATACAGAAAAGAAAGTGGAAAAACAAAGTTCATCAAGAAGGACTTCTGAGGTGCTGAGGTTGAATAATCAGAAGCAGAATTGTGCATCCACTAAATATGAAGAAAACCTGGAACCTTCTTGTTCCCAGCCAAAGGAGAGGAAAGAGTCGAATTTGTCCACCAATTATATCAATGGGCGGACTAATAGGACAGTCAAGAAGATTGTTGTCAATAATGTGGTTACCTCTAAAAAGACGAATTTTGTGGAAGCTGATACTGGAAAAGAGGTTTCTTCATCGAGAAAAAAGGCAACCTCAAAGAGAAGACTGCCAATCAGTGAAAATAGTCAGTCTGGCGGAAGTGTTGCCCAAAAAGCGATGGTTATGAAAGATGAAAAATCTGTAAAGCATAATGTTGCTTTTGAAGATTATTCTCAATGGGATGAAATTGACAAGAAAAATAATTTTGATGTCGTGTCATTTACATTTACATCTCCAATCAAAAAGTCTGTTGGATCCAAGTCATGCAGCAGAGTCTTGGAAGCAACTAGCTCGTCATCACCCAATAGGGATCCTTGTGCACGTGAATGTGGATTAAGTTCTGCTGCATCATCTTCTGGGTTTAATGTCATTGGTGGGGATGCTTTAAGTGTGCTTTTGGAGCAAAAGCTGAAAGAGTTGACTTCTAGGGTTGAGTTTTCCCAGAAAGACATGTCAGAATCAGATTCTTTGTCCAATTCTGTTAAAAACTATGGAAATGTGGGTACTTCTGTTAACTTAGTAAAGTCCCTGCCTTTAGATAAAGATGTGTGCAAAAGTAAACAGGAAATCCAGGATGCCTCTGATTGTGCTTCAGTTGTCAAACCTTGGCTGCAAAATGAAGAAGAAAACAAGGTACTTCACCTTTCTATAGTATCTCTTTTGCTAGCCTCTTTCTGTGCATCCATGTTCGAGGAACATTGTTCATGTTTCAGTCTTTTCTGGGATGCAATTACTTGTGTCGCTCATCAGGGTTTTATCCTGCTGCATCATTATATCTGAAAGCAGATTGAGTTTAAAGTCAACCCTCCTTGAAATCATGAGATCAAGACGAGCACATACTCTGTTGTTGATGCCTGGGTTACAAGTCCACAAATTGGGCATGGTAGTTCAATACTACCAAGGCCTACATTTCTAAAAGACTAGTGAATTTTTTATCTATTATCACTTAGAGCTTTGTTTCACTTACAGCATGGCTGAATAAATAGGTATCAATTTAATTTGAGGAAGAACAATGAAGAACTAGGTAGTCATATTGGGATCAACTAATGCTCTGGTTGGCAATGATTTTTAAGCTGAAAACAGCACATTGGACCATTATAACTTGACTTTGAACCCGGGGTTGTAAATTCTCATCAATTTGTTCCCATGTATGATTGATTGAATATGCTCACTCACTCTTTTGTATGCCTTGTGGTTATTCGATCTGATGTGTTATTTTCTCATCAAAGTTTAAGTGAAACAATATAAGGTTCATTTCCCTTGAAGAATCATTTTCTTGAAAACACTAAGATTGGGGTTGGATTCATCTCAAACCTGACCTCATGTTGAGGCTTTCTTTGATCAAGTGTGTGTTTAGAGAGGCATAATTTTTTTTGTTTGTGTTAGTGTAGGAAGCATATGTTGTGAAATACATAAAGAACTGTCCTTGCACATTAATCAGATATTCAAAAATTGAGGATAAGTACTGGACTACAACATTTACAAGGATGGTCCATTCATAACTCCAATCTATGTTTGTCAAGCAGTGCATATTTTCACAATGCAAGTGCAGACTCAGAGATGATTCTTGAATGGTCCGAATGGGCCAGATCTCATTCTTGTTATATCCTGCTAATTTGGAATATTGACCTCTTTTGTTAAATTGTTAAATTTTGTGCAAATTGTTTGCAGTATTAGTATAGTTGACTTATTTCGATTTTCAGGGACTACTATACTGCGAAGGGAATGGTGATAATAACAACAGTGCCTATCAGAGGTATCTTCAGCTCCAAGGGTCTGTTTCAGTTTCAAGTCAGCTTTCTTTGTCAGGAGCTAGTTCCGACTCATTTGACATCGACAGAAGCTTAAGTAATGATGGTAATAGAAATTCTCTTTCATTTATTCTTATCTCTCTTGGTAATGAAAATTGGTTGTGTGACGACATTTATTTATAATATATAGTGCTGGGGTCGAATTTTAAGAGTATTATTTGATGGTAACATTGGGCCAGAAGTGTTCAAACCCCACACCAAAGGCTGGCTAAGGAGTCATTTCGGGCTGCTTCATTAATTTGACTCCCTTAAGTAGAGTATAGACAAAAAAAATATTTTACCTATATGATTTTTGGCTGAGATGTGGTTAAGGGCTTATAGTCATAGTGAAGTAGATGACATCTCGTTGTTAGGTGCATTTTGCAACAGGTTGATGGTTTTGGTGTCAAATTTACCTTTTCTTCCATAGATTATGTATTCAGATTATCATTGATACACTGACATTCCAGGTCGCATGGCATGTTTATCACTTGAATCTTATGAAGGGATGAATAGCAGCTCTACTAGGAAAGCACTCCCAGCTGAATCTGATGTTGAGATATCAGATACTGCCTCCTCACTTTCTGTTGGGACTATATCTGAAGCAGTTTCATCCAGCGTATACATGACGGATTCAAAGTTAGATTCTTCTATCTGGGAACTTAAATATATTGGAGACATACTTAGCCATGGCGAATTGCTGTTGGAAGAGTTCTCTCTAGGACAAGCCCACAAGATCATAGCTCCTGATCTCTTTGATCAGTTGGAGAATCAAAAAACGGATCCACACAAAGTTATGGAAGAGCATGTACTTGAACGTAAGGTATGGTTTGATTGCATATGTGAATGCTTGGAAGTAAGATGTGAGCAGCTTCTTGCTGGAAGTAGCAAATTCTGGGCTAAGCAGATGACGATGATGAGTAGAAGGCAATGGCTAGCTGGTGATTTTTATAGAGAAATATCGAGTTGGAAAAACGGTGAAGAGTTGATGGTGGATGAGCTCGTAGAGAAAGATATGAGCTCCAAGAACGGGAAGTGGATTGACTTTGAAATTGAGGGGTTTGAAGAAGGTGTAGAGGTAGGAAATAGAATACTAACTTCTCTAGTAGATGAATTGATTGATGATTTCTTGTTCTAATTGATTAGTGATGTGGTGGCTGGTTTGGGAGGTGGATTGGCTACTCTTTTGATTATATGATTCTTTCTAACTTTTGGTTCAATCAAGAATCATGGAAAAATCATGTGCAACTTATCTCTCATTTTTTCTTGATTTTCACAGTATATGATCTTGAATTCATGGTTTGATTTTTTACAGGGTGTATCATTTTGATATCTTGTTGCAGAATTTTAGTATAATATTGTTATATATTGGTGATACTGGAAATTGTTCAATTTATCATCTGTGTAATATAGATGAACTTCCACTTTGCTACAGAATCAAGCAGTATATTTTTTGAATAAAAATATCAAGTAGTCAAGCTTCTTGTTTTTATGTTTACAGTTCTAATCTCGTTTTTGTTAGATTTTATTCTAAAGTACTACACTTGTTACCAAAAACAATATAAATTTATTATATAATCATTTACAATTCTATATTTCATTTTATTAATATATATCTAAGAGTTACTCTTCTGTGCATCAGTTGCACGGATCAACTGGCCGTGTGTGGGCTGGCCCACACCTCTTTACTTTTTTCGCGTGTTTTGGTCGTTACTTTCACGTTATGTTAGTGTTACCTTCATGTTATGTTAGGGTACCTTCGCGTTATGTTAATGTGACCCCATCTCCAAATTTCATACCCTTAGTTTAAAACCACTGAGAACTAAAATAAGATAAGGTAACACTATATAACATGAAAGTAACATTAACATAACATGAAAGTAAAAAATAATGTTAATCATACCTTCATGTTATGTTAGAGTGACCCTCACGTTATATTAGGGTTACCCTCACCTTTATGTTATGTTAGTGTTATCCTCATACCCTCACCTTCATGTTATGTTTGGGTTACCCTCATGAGTTATGTTAGGGTTATCCTCATGAGGCATGAGGATAACCCTAACATAACATGAAGGTATGAGGATAACCCTAACATAACATGAAGGTAACCCTAACATAACACGAATCTTGGTGGGTTTGAGCGCACGTGGGGCGTGTAAACCCTAACATAACACGAATCTTGGTGGGTTTGAGCGCACGTGGGGCGTGTAAAAAAGAGCGGCACGTGGGGCGGGTCGACCCGGGTGCATGGATCCACCAATTACACAAAATATTTTGTCTATATCTAATTGATGATATTTGCCGATCTAGTAACGTAATAATTTAAAACACTATATAATAAATTATTTAATGTGTGGTCAAAGGGGTGTCTATCCAAAAAAATAGGAGGAGCCAAGTATATTTCAATGAATACTGAAGGTATAATTGGGTAAAATTATATTATATTTCAAAGTTTTTCTTTTTCTTTTTGTGGAATCTAAACAATTATATTTACTTTAATCATAAAAAAACTTGTGAAAAAAATTAAATTTCGTAAAATGTTGGTAAAAAAAATATTGAACTCCCTGAAGAAGAAAACAAAAGGAGTCTTGATTAGAGGAATACTGACAATTAATTTAATTACTGTAATCCCTTTTTCTAAAGCAAATTGGTCACTTTTATAAGGTAATCATCTTATTAAAGCAATGATTAATTAATAATGAATAAGGATGCCCTTGCATCCAAAAAGTCAGAATCCTATGTAAAAGGGTCAAGGTTATCCTACTTCTAGTCCACCTACTCCCTTTGGATGAGGTGTTTTTTACTTTATTAATTTTAGTAATATTATTATATAATTTTTGTTTGATTTGTATTTTTTTAAAAATAAGTTTGAGATGTTTGGAAAGGAGGAAGGAAGAATACTATTTAAAACTCGGGTTTGAATTCGGATTCGATTACGTTTGAATTTGTAGGTTCTCTAGATATGTACAAGATTTCAAATTTGTTATAAGGATTAAATGAGCGATATCCCCTTATATTTACGAAATATTGTGTCGAACCCCTGTAATAAGGAAATTGATAGAGAACACGTTGAAGTTCAAGAAATCAACATACACCTCCTTTTTTTTAAACTGAAACTATCGCCGTTATTTTTAAGTTTAGCTTCCCGTTATACCCTTCAAATAAATTGAATAAAAATATATAAATTCCCCTTTATTTTTATTAAGAAATTGAAATAAAAATTAAAACAAAATTGCCTGATTCATCTCCACAGCGTAGCAAGCCAACCCAAAAGTCATCGGCCAGATGGAGCCACAGTGGGCCTAATTCATGAGATCATCGGCCTTCGAGATCACGAACTCCGCCGCCTTGAAGATGCCAGCGGAGGACGAGGTCGACGGCGACGGGGCGACGCGTACGGCATCGGGGCGGAGGCGGACGCGGCAGCGAGGGAAGGGACGGTGGTGTGGATCGAGGCGAGGGCGGAGCGATGGTTAAACGGCCTACCATACGCCGTAGGTGACCGGCCGTGTGGTATTACATCGGCACGGTGGTGTGCCTTCCCTCTCTCCCTCTCTCCCTCTCTCTCTCTCTTCCTCTCTCCCTTTGTTTCCTGTTGCTGCCGCCGCTCCCGACGGCGCTAGGTTGGCTGCCGGTTCGGATCTGGTTTCGTGGCCGCGTCGCGCCGCCTCGGATCTGATTCCGTCGCCGCCGCACCGCCGGGCTTCGAATTTTTGTTTGTTTTTTGTTTCTGAGAAATAGTCTCTGTTGTTGTTTCTGATAAATAGTCTCTCTCGGTCTGGCCGGCGCGGTGGTCGCGCCGACGGTATTTGCTTTGGCCGCCGCTTCCCGCAGTGGCGCAGTTGGTGGGTTTCTCTGTGTGTGTATATGTGTGTTGCGTTTTGTTTGTGGGTGTGTTGTTGGTTGGAGTTTGTTCGGCCCGGCGGCGGCTGCATGCGATGGCAACGGTGGTTGGTAGTGAGATTGGCAGGGAATTGATGAAGAAGATGACGTGATTATTAAAATTATAAAAAATAAATAAATTTTTTTAATTATTAAAATTATTACAATTTTTTTATATCATTTTTTCAATTATTAAATTAAATTAAATAATTGTACTTTGATGATTAAAATTTCATGGGTTTTGATGCAATCACAATGATTCAAAATATACAAACATATAGATTGTAAATGAGGTTATATTTGTCTTTTCACAGTTAAATAATGGTCATAAATCAAGAAAATTCATACTTCAGGTGCGTGCAATACACTCCCGTAAAATCTAACGATTTTAGGTATTTCGTATTGAATTTATAAACTTTCACGTGTTCTCAGTACAATTTCCTTATCACATAGGGTCGTACGCAATATTTCATAAATATAAGAGGGTTTAGCATATTTAACCCTTTCTTATAATAGGTCAACTTGATTAAAGTACGGTGCCCCAAATCTACCCTAAAATTGGTCAATAATAGATGAAGAAAGGGAAAAATAGATAAAGGAAAACTTAATGTTATGATTTTTGAGTAGGTCTTTTGTAGGACCTTTCAGAATTTTTTTTCATGAGACGATCAACTTATAACTCTCATTTAATAATTTATATGAAAATTTGTAAATATAAATTCATTTTATAAGTAATAAGAATCTATCGAATTTTTATCATAATTTTTATTCTTGATATTTATGAAAATATTAAAAAGTTCGAACAAGAAAAATAGGCGAGAGTAGGGTGCAGGTGGGGGGGGGGGAGTGGTAGGGAATTGTGCCCTCTATTTTTAATTAGGTTTGACCATTTCCATTTACCATATTTACCCTTTTCAATTCTTTTCATGCCATTTTCCACACTCACTTCCTCACTTGCACATCATCTAACCATACTATACTATTTCTCTAACTCCTAACCTTCAAATCTACACCCTCGATCACTTTATATTCGGGGTTAATTGTAGCCACACGATACTACATGCTCTTTTTTTTTTTTTTCTTTTTTCTTTTCATTTATGGTATCATAGGAAAATGTTAAATCAAAATAAAAGAAAATTAGATTTGAAAAGGATTACTAAGTAGTTGGGACAATAATTGTAGAAGTCACAAATTTCCCTAAATATTTATAGTACGGAGAAAAAAGTTAGCACGTGGGAGCATGGAGTATATAAATATCAAGATTGATACCCCCATTTCATCGCCGATTCCTTTTACCCATAATTATATTTCACCGCCATGGAAGATGAGATCGAAGATCCCGCCGCCGCCGCCGACGACATGGACAGCTGCTGCTCCACTCCCTACGTCAGCGCCCCTTCCAGTCCCGGCCGCGGCGCCGCTCTCTCTGGATATTACTACAGTGCCCCTGCCAGTCCCATGCATTTCATGATTTCCACCACCGCTCCCAAGTCCTCCGCCGCCGCCGCCCCGGTGGACTCCAATGTTTCCTTCGAGTTCGATTTTTCCGGGACGCTGCCTTCCACCGCCGCCGCCTCCCCCGAATCGATGACCTCCGCCGACGAGTTGTTCTTCAACGGCCAGATCCGGCCGATGAAGCTCTCCACTCATCTGCAGCGCCCTCAGAATCTCGGCCCCCTCATCGAGTCCGACGACGTCGTTGAGGAGGATCTAGCCTTCGCCCGGGGCAGGGAGTTGAAGTTTCGCGCCGGATCTCTTCGCCGGAGGACCAGATCCATGTCGCCAATGCGGAGCCAAACGACGTCGTCCCACTGGGAAACCGACTTCAACATTCAAGGCGAGGAGTCTTCAGGCACCGCCACCCATCCCGCCGCCGACAATCCAGAGGAAGAGAAAGGATCAACCGAAGCGACGCCGTGCGCGTCCCGGTCGTCGTCGGCGGGGAGGAGCTCGAAGCGGTGGGTGTTCCTGAAAGAGTTCCTGTACAGAAGCAAGAGTGAAGGCAGAAACGAGGGGCACAAATTCTGGGGCTCCATATCGTTTTCACCCGTCAAGGACAAGAAAATGGCAGCATTGACGAAGGTGAAAGAGCAAGGAGCGGAGGGTAAAAGGAAGGCGGTAAACAAAAGGAGGCCGGGGGTGTCGCCGTCGGCGCACGAACTGCATTACACGGCGAAGAGAGCTCAGGCGGAGGAGATGAGGAAGAAGACATTCCTGCCGTACCGGCAAGGTTTGTTCGGGTGTTTGGGGTTCAGTTCCAAGAGCTATGGCGCCATGAATGGCTTCGCCAGAGCTTTCAACACTACTGTTTCTTCTAGGTAAAAATAAATATCTATTAGAGCTAATAATTACCGAGTGGGAGGGAAGATTGTATAGAAACACAGGAATAAGTGTTTATTATTATGATTATTATTATCTATTCTTTTACAATCTTTACATATAATTTTCACTTTTTTTTTTTGTGTGTGTTTTTTTCTCAGTGTTAATGTAATTGTATTTGCAGCAATTGGTCCGTTGGATGTGTGAGAGATCAATGCTGATTGATACACTTCATTTTTCTAATCATGGACAAATTAATTAGAAATATATTATATATAGATCTTGTCGATCTCGATCCATCTTCACTTCGGATTCCATGTCTTTGCAATTATGAAGTTATCATCCAATAATTATTAGAGAAATAAAATACAACATGAAAGATGTACAAAACTTCTGATTTAAGTGTACACTCACTCACTCACTCACCCACCCATCAGCCCACCATTACTTAATAAACTATATTGAAGATGATGATTTTTTTTTCCCTTAATGTTGTTACCCAAAAGGAGCAATCAGAGTTGGGATTTTATTGAGCTTCAATGATTTCACATATGTGAATATTTGTCCCTAATGAAATGTCACAACCACATAATATTTTGGATAGGATAATAATTAGTTCATTTCGCATGTCATCTTTCACATATTAGACCTGAGAATTGGGACCATTCTCCTTGTGTTAATTTGAGTTGATTTTCATCCTACATTTTAGTTGGAACCTTGACAATTAATGAGTTGCTATAATTCATGTACATGATCATAAGATAATATGATATGTGTATATATATACATGTTTGTTAACTAAAAACATGTAATATATTGAAGAATATCATTTGTAAATAAATTGAAACAGAATGAAAAAAAAAGGTAGAATGGGTGAAAAGAAGTTACCTTATAAAAGGCAGCAGAGTACATACCTACTGTTTGTGACACTGACTATTGAGAGAGAGCATTCTCTTAGATTTTACTTCCCATGAAAGTGATTGTGCTATTATTTATTATTATTATACTCAATTCCTTTTTTTTTTTTTTGGGTCCCACCATTTCTAAGCTTTTATTCACTATCTTACATGTCATAAAAGTGTAAGTTTTAAAACAAATTTGAAGTAAAATTTCCAAGAACTTTGTCAAAATTGATTTACGTGATGTGCATTATTTTTACAAGAATATAATAGAATTAGTAATAATAATGGAAAAAAGTGTATTAATAAAATTGTTGAATCGTTAAGCCAATGATTTGTTGTACACTCCACATGCAAGGGGTATGGAAATTAATGCCTCTCTTAGGTGTAGGAGGACCCTACTTTTATACAATTTGTTTGCCAATAAGAGCCAACCTGTGTTTACATTGTGATGGCAATATAATTTAAAAACAAGACAAAACTACAATTATATATATAGCTTTTATTTTTTATTATTTAATTGTACAACAACAAAACATATCCCTAAATTTAAAGATCACAATTTATACTAATTTTGAGAAATAACAAAAAAGCATATAATAAATAAAAAGTGATTAGGACAAGTGTCCTTGCATGTATGGCCCCTACATATTACAAGAGCTTGCAACTTGTGTAGTACCATCACATGTATTGGATGGAATCTAAGGTTGATGTGAAACATATTGCGTGGGGAGATGACTTAATTGTCTCTTAATTATTGCTAATAGACATTCATATCTCTTACAACCAATCTTATCTTTGCTTATTTGCTTTTAAGTCCCTTGAAAGTTGGTTATTTTAATTATGTGAACAAAGGGGTGTTGGTTGGGAAATAAGTGGGAAGTTTGAGCCAATTTATTCTTCATTTAGGCCATATTGTCTCTCAGACCATGACATGATGGAGTTGTACTATGAAAAGACCCTTTTTTTTTTAAAAAAAGGTGTACTCATACTTGTTGGTGCATTTCTTTTGGCACTGGGATTTCCAGTTTGATGGGAATTTTAACCCTTTTTTTTTTTTTTTAAAGGTGTACTCATACTTGTTGGTGCATTTCTTTTGGCACTGGGATTTCCAGTTTGATGGGAATTTTAAATTGTTCTATT
The DNA here is from genome assembly GCA_005771605.1 of Scutellaria baicalensis. Lineage (NCBI taxonomy): Eukaryota > Viridiplantae > Streptophyta > Magnoliopsida > Lamiales > Lamiaceae > Scutellaria > Scutellaria baicalensis. The sequence goes on from CM016726.1 coordinate 27,497,894, forward strand.
CCCTTTCATGAAAAAAAAGAAAAGAAAAAAAGAAACTAGTTTTAAGTATGTTATATCACATCCATCATTATTTTCATACAATTGAATTATGGGTAATTCTATAGTACACCAAATGTATTGATACACCAGATTCTCCATTCATTTTCAGCCATCAGATTTGAGATCATTAAAGTCAAAGTCAACTATGATCTTAGATCTAATGATTGAAATATGATGGAGAGTCTGGTGTATTAATACACCTTGGTGTACTACAAAGGACCCTTGAATTATCCAACCATTGAACAATACATATACTAAGAAACAACATAAGAGTTTTAAGAACATTTTATCTTTTTAAGGCTCTGTTCACTCTTGGGATGAATATGATAATCGAAACTTTATCTTGTTTTATTTATTATGTTTACTTTGATGGAAATAAAAAAATCGAGTTATTCTTCCAACTCAGGATAAAAAGTTAAAATCCAAACAAAACATTTGATGATAATCCACCCTATTTTTATCCCTATTAAACATTAAACATACATGCCTGCAAGAATCAAAAGAGACGTTTAGGTGATATTACTTTACCTAATCTTCATATATTACATTGTTCAGTAGGTAAGAGATGCTTCCCAAAATGGAATTTGTTACGGATTGATGATCGTAATTAAAAAATTGTCGTACATTATTATTATTATTACTAGTTGGATAGATCCCTAGAAGAGATATGCGACCACACAAATTCTTATGAAAACAATTGAAGTGGGAAGTTGCAATAATAGGTAGACAACAAATAGAAAGGTATGATTGTGTTTTGTGTGTGAAGGGATAAGATGTCCATACTCCTTTCTATTCTCCAATGTTATCGCTGCACCCTCTTATTCCATATTTACTATCTTTTTTTTTCTTTTAATAGTCCATAAATCAATAAATAAATATTTTTTTTATCCTGAATTTTTACTTGGTATAGAAAAAAAATGGTGTAAGAAATCTGAGTAATTGTTTTAATTGGTGATAGGTATAGTTTGTATTGGACTTTTGAAATTTGAGGGCCCCGGCAAAAATAGCTGGTTAATGGGCCCATTTAATTACACCATGCATGGGACTCTCACTATTAGTTATAATATTATTTATGTGTGTATATTAATGTTAATTATTACTCACACAAAGATATTGTTTTGATATGCAAAAGAGTATATAAATGGAGATTAGCGGTTGGAATTTATGGCCTTATCTCTTATATATTTTGTCTCTATTTGGACATCATTTCAATAAATGTGACCTATCTTTTTATTGGTCGTGCGGTTTATGTTTCATTTGAATGGTTTTATGTTTTGAAGTGTGGATCATATTTTCATTAAAAGGTAGCCTTCTACAAAAGTTCAAATAGAATGTGGGCTCAAATTGAAAATGAAAAACATTGTATTAGTATCAAGAAGCAGGCCCAAATTTGAATTGGACCCTACCCATTCAGATTGGGCCAAATTTATTACACATAGTTTTATTTTGTGTTTGTGTTTCTATATTTGGAAGGAAATTATTTGTAATACAGAAAAGGGGGTGTACTGATGGGGTGGGGTGGGGTGGGTGGGTGTTATTATTATATTCCCACCCAAAATATAAATTGAAATGTCAAAAATTACATCGGTTGTGTATTTAACATTAAAAAAGTATTTATATAATCTTTACAATATTTATTTCTATTCATATGTCTCTGGTTTTTTTTTTCTTTTTCCCTGTTGTTAAGTATTATACATGATAAGTATAATATGTGTGGTATGTATTCTGTTATTCCAGAATGCATATGGGAAATTAAAAAAAGAAAAGAAAAAAGAATGAAAGTATTTTCTAATGATTCGCATATATGATTACTATAGAAATGTAGCATCGATCCTTTTAAATAAAGGAAAGAAAAAAATATGTAATATTGGATCAAAATTGAAGTGGCCCAATTCTATGGGACCAAACACAATATTTTCACATCCAGATAAGACCTAAAACTTTGACTTTGAGTAAAGCTAGAAATATTAGTTACTAAGTGATTTCAAATCACTCTCCCATTTTATAGAAAACTTATATACTATCCAAATAATTAAATGCAATAGGAGTTGGATTGAATGGATCACCCAACCATAGAAATCTAAACCAATCCCTAACCATGCTTTTATTGGACCCATTCTAATTCTTTATGGGATGAGAATTTATTCGACAATAAAAGCAACTCACTTCCGCCTAAACGAAAAAAAACTTATGTATGGAAAAATCTCACTACCCATAATATGAATCAGTTTTCATAAATAAGTATTTATCTTATGAATTATGAGTTGTATGTTGATCCGTCTACAGGACTAGATTGCACGAGATGGCCTCACAAAAATCACACGGTCGATTTAATATTGGAGTTGAGGGAATTGATCACATTATATGCAAGTTCGGGGACCATACCATAGTTTATAGTTTTCAATGGAAAAAAGTGTTATGTTGAATGGTGAAGAGGAATTGGAATAAAGATGATGATTATCCTTCGAAAAAAAAAAAAAAAAGATGAGATTAACTGAAAGAAATTGATGGGGGGCCTTTGCCTTAAAAAGAAGAACACCCCCATTTGAGGAGGCTTTTTTAGTAGCCTCTCATTGTTAGATTTAAACCATAACTCTAGATTCAGTGTACCATAAAGAAGTTTGGACATAATAATTTAGCAAAGCCATTTGGTCGATAGAAAAAGAGAGAGAGTTAAGTTCACTCTAGGCTTTTCTATGTTCAAGATTATGAATAATATATAATTGGTCCCATCAATCTGGAATTTCTCCCAATTTATTTCCAATTTTATTTATTCATTGTTGATCAATCATATATTTAGGTTTGTGATGATAACTAAAAAAAAAAGGGACTTGTAATGTTTTAGAGATAAGATACCTAATTCAATTAAAAGCAAAATCTTTGATTAGGATTCTAATGGGTTCGGTTGGTGTAGCATTATTCATTGAGTTGCTAAACTAATGTGGATCATTAGGAAAAGATTTAATGATATATGAGTAGTGGGTTTTTAATTTATTTTATTTAATTTACGTGACCATAATTTTTATGTTTGTAGTTTCGCTAGAAGTATGTAAATAAAATACTGATCTCTTAATTATTTAATTTATGGTTCTTCATTGATAATATTGGTAATAAAAAAATTTGGATTTTTTAATTCGAGTAATTTCCCAGTTTAATTTTGGGGTTATCCCTCCTTACGAAAACTAATTATGTGAGATAGATCAACTCACGACCAATATCCTACAGTTTATAAGTAACTTTCTTAAAACTGACTTGGATTCGTTATACGAAAACTATACATAAGAGCGTCACATATAAGTTTAGTGTTAAATATAACATCTTTGAGAGAGAGAGAGAGAGAGTTCCATGAGGAAGTCATGATTCTTAGAGGTGGGGATCATTAACAAGTCATCATATTTAATTCAATAAATAACTATAATTATTTCACTAATTCCTTAAAGAATTAAAGTTTTAAATAATTAGCTATAAAAGCTAAATAAAGGAAGTTGTTCAGAGATGGAGATTGGGCCAGGTTTCGCCTGTTGCTGCTCTTTTCCGCCTCTCCACTTTATAATAATCAACATTTTTCCTGTAATAAATTAATTAAATATATACTATGTTATTCTCTCAAAATTATATATAAAAAAAGCATTAATCTTCTATTGTAAAGTAATAATGGAGATAGATGCAAATCATGTTGGTAGAGAAGACAATACATTGATTCATACTTAAGTGTATTTGAGAATAGAGAAAACTCTTATTTACAAGATTACGTAGGAGCTTCTTATACATATATAGACCAACTCAGCGTAAATTAAATTAATGCAACTAAATAATTTTTGCTTCATATTTGAGGCACAAAAAAGGATGTGTCCCTGGATACAATTATGAATTAAATTGGAATAAAATATGATTTGCTAAATATGGAAGGGAACATATATATCCTCAAAGCAACTGCTTTTTAATACCCCATTTTAATTAATTAATGCCCATCCTAACTTTCACATTTAACTACCATTTTATTCGCATGTAATGTCTTATTTCTTGTCATAAAACAACATATATGTTCGAGTGTTCATTTCACCATCAATTTGGATTTTCCATTTTCTTTATCAAAATATTGTAGATATGAGAAAATTATGATTTTTCAATGTGAAAAAACTTGATAAGTCGTGAATTTCGACCAGATAGATGGTTAATAGAATAACACATGTTGAGGTGAAATCGGTGGGGTTTAGAAGCGAACCACCAGATATTTAGAAACGAACCACCATATATGGTCCATTGGATGGTTGTGAACTTGTGATAAGAGGGTGATTAACTTTACAACCCTTCACAAATGAACATCTCATTTCTTAAAAAACTATGAATTAGCCCGACATTTCATTTCAGTACTCCACTATAATTTATAATATACATTCAAGTTCAAGTCTATTTTTTCAAATATGTTTCAAATATCTATTTGTTCTAGGATAACTTTAGATTTGTGCATAGTGCTATTATCGAATACTTAGAAAATCATTATGAAAATCTAATACGTATCAATTTTGTCGACTAAACCCTATCTTCAAACAATCAATTCATCAAACATTATTATATCATTAATATTAGCTGACCCTGCTTTGATACATTATTCTTGGTTAGTCATGAAATTCATGGATGGTGCCATAATTAAGGAGTGACAAGATCATGAGACAAACAAACTTACCACTTTTTCAATACAAATATTCTTACAAGTACGTTTCTTTCAAAGGACAATCTATAAGTACATTTGGCTTGTACTTAAATGGACAACCCTCTCATTGATCTGTCATTCTCAATTTTGGATATTAAACATTTTCTTTAATCTCGTATATTCTTGCAAACTGCATTTATATTATACCATGTTGAAGTTGAATATAATTAAATTTTACTACAAATTTGGACCCCAAATCTTGAAATTAAGTTTCTTTTGTTTGAATCAAGGAACTGGGTGGGGGTTGAACAGTAGGTTTTGGGTGGTTTCATGAAGTGGACTTGCAACATATATATATATATATATATATATATCTTGTCTTGGTGATAATTACCAATCACTATTCTCATGTTAGAAAACGACCACTTTCCTAATTAATTACTAAGGTTAACGTTTTTTTTTTTTTTGGGCAAAAGGATAGATATATAAATAACGATCATGTGATTATCTGTTGGTATATGTGCATAAAATAATCATCATAAAAAATTGCCGATTTAATCATGATGCAATTTTGATCAGTATAGATAATTTGTATCACAATTCATAAAAAATCTTGATATTTAAAAGATTTATTCTGCTAATGATAGTTGCATGTTGAAAGTAGTCATTAAAAATTTCAGTTATATTATTGACCGCTGACGGTTCATTTCCCGCCGTTGCGATTAAGAAAAAGGAGGAAAATTATATAGCCTACTTTTTAATAGATTTATTAATTAATTGCTTTTTCTTGTAGATTTGGGAATAAATTGTTTATTATGCATTAATTAATTTGACTATGTAGTTAATTCGACACTACAGATAGATGGCCTAAGTTTGTATTTATTCATCGTATACACTAAAGCATTTCTTCTTCCTTTTTTTTTTTTTTTTTTCTCTCAAATGAATAAATAGCCTTTACAACTTAGCCGTCTTAAACATAATAGTTTATTGATGATAAAAGTAAAATATTTCGAAACGTAATTAATTAATTATTCGTGTAGAATTTCAATGTGATCTGATTTTAAATTATAGTTGAGACGAAATAATGACTTGCCGAAACCCTAATCACATGAGAAAAACATGTGATTTTTTTGTGCGTTGTTAAATGAAGATGAAAAATCAGGTTTAAAAAAAACAGATAGATAATACAAGAATGATAAATTTGCATCATTGCATGTATAATAATATACAAATAAAGAAATATTACTCGGCGTAATAATTATCACAAATTATATAAATAAATTGCTATCCAACGGTAATAAGTATCTTAATTTTATTTTCTGTCTAAATGATGCAAGTTTAAGTGTTACGACATTATTTTATTTGATCATGAGAATTGTACATGATTTTAAAAAATAAACATGAGAGGATATATATATATATATATAGATTTAATGAAATATGGAAAAAAATATAGTTTCCATATAAGAACCACCAAGATCCCGAGGCTTTCGGCTGGAAAAGAGAAAATAAATAAATAAAAAGAGAAAGGAAGAACAAGAAACTAAAAAAGGAAAGAGAAAGCAAAGAAGATGAAAAGCAATCAATGGAAGCCATTGAAGATGATGAGATGATCAACTGCTAATAATTTCTCATTTATTTTTTGAATTCTGGATTGAAGGCGGTTTCTCTTCTCTCTCCTCAATCTCCTTCCTATAACTTCCCCACTCTTTCTCTCTCTGCTTTCTTCTTCCAAGAAATCTTGTTCGCCATTTCTTTATCCTTCTTTCTTTCTTCTGGCGAAAATTTACAATACCCTTTTTTTGCGCCTATACATGTACGCGATTCTTGTGGATACGTGTAGGGGACACCATGCATTCTGATTCTTGAATGTTGAATAAGTTGTTTGGGAATACGTTTTTTTTTTAATCAAATAGTTGGTGGGTGGGTTGTTGTGCTTCAATGGCGGAGGCGGTGTTGCAGTTCGATGCGGTGGCGATGGCGGAGGATGTGCCCCAACAGCTTGGCAAGAGGCTGAGCGACGTCGATTTGGCCTCAAGAAAAGCAGAGGAAGCTTGTATGGCAATTCTTGATAACTTTTGCGATCTTTGCAATTGATTTTTTTATTTTAAAGTGCTTCGATTCTGCATTGTGACTAATTTGTTGAATTTGTACTTTCTTTTTGTTGATATTGAATTGGAATGTGAATTCTCGTGATAATTGGGAGAATTGTTGTCGAGATAGTTTATGATGATGAGAGAATTGTTTTGCAGCGTTGAGAAGATACGACGCCTTTGGATGGTTACGAAAGATGGTCGGAGATGTTGCCGGAAAAGATTTTCCGGCGCAGCCTTCTGAGGAAGAATTCAGGCTTTGTTTGAGAAGTGGGATTATACTTTGCAATGCACTCAACAAGGTTCAACCTGGTGCTGTGCCTAAAGTATGACTCATCTTGATCTCCATGTGCGTTAATATATTCTACTTTTTCCTAAAAATGAAATTGCAATTTGATTGTGGGATTTTACTTGTAGGTAGTTGAAGCACCTTCGATAATTGTTCCTGATGGAGCTGCTCTCTGTGCTTTCCAATACTTTGAAAATGTTAGGAACTTTCTTGATTCTATAGAGGAAATGGGGATTCCAGCTTTTGAAGCTTCTGATCTTGAACAGGTTTGAGTTTAAAGTGCCTGTATACTATATGCTTTGTACGTTGCAACTGAAAAAAGTTTTAACTGTATGCATCAAAATGTTAGGGAGGGAAGTCTTCGAGAATCGTGAATTGTGTGCTTGCCCTGAAATCTTATAGTGAGTGGAAAGAAGGAGGTGGAAAAGGAGTATGGAAATTCAGTGGAAGTTCAAAGCCCCATTCAGCAGGCAAGCACTTTGTGAGAAAAAATGCTGACCTGTTTATGAATTCACTCTCAAGGAGCTCATCTACTGTTGAGAAGTCTCTTGATAGTTCATTTATTGACCACAACTTTTTTGGCGATCTTGTGGAGGAACTTCATGAGATGGTTCGTACGGTTTGTGCTCCTATATATTATTTTAATGCCTAAAAGACACCGAATAATGTGATTTCATGCTTCAAATTACAGGATGACTCTAAGTCCTTGCACGTGTTTGTTCGCCAACTCCTTTCTGATAAGAAGCGAGAAGATATCCCTGTGGTGAGTGGCCTTTTTCTTGTTATAAACTCATTTCCATCATTGAATGTAAGATTTCAGAGTCATCAGAGCTTCCTTTTTATACAGAATTAGATTGTTCTCTGTTTGCTGGTAGTCATTAAAAAGCAGAAAAGGATAAAGGTTTCTATTTCATTTGTTCATAACTACCGCAACTAGAACAACTTCTTTTAAGTAATTTAATCAGAATGGTCTTTTGACTCATAGATAGTATATTCTTCTACTTCTGAGAAACTCAAGCAATTCATTTCACAGATTGTGGAGAATATGCTAGGTAAAGTTATGGAAGAATTTGAACATCGGTTAGCAAGCCAAATTGATCAGGTAAATCTGATACTCGTACTATATATCTTCTGTATTCCTGTCACTCTATTCCTTGTTTGTGGCTGTTAGTTAATCTGTCAATGCTTATTCATATGTAATAAAATTTGAATGCTGCTTTGCATTGTTTTGGTACAACAGGCTGGAACAGCTTTGCAAGATACGTTTGCTCCAAGAACTGATGAGGATGTAGAGGTAGAGGTCTGATTTAATTCTTTATCTTAATGATATAAGCCGAATTCAGATCTTAACTACACTGCAAATTTATTTATTTTGGGTACAATAGGCTGGAACAACTGCGGGAGACATGGAGGTTTCAAGTTCCAATGAGGATGTACAGATAGAGGTCTGATTAAATTCTACATCTTAATGATATAAACAGAATATAGATATTAAACACATTGTATTTACTGGTACAATAGGCTGGAATGACTTTGCAAGATATGGATGCTCCAAGTTCCAGTGAGCAAGTGGAGATGAAGGTCTGATTAGATTCTGCATCTTACTGATCTTTATATATCTTAGAATAATTTAGAACTCATTTCATTGTTTTGGTACAAACAGGATGGAACGACTTCAAGAGATATCTATGTTGCAAGTCCCAATGAGCATGTGGAGGTAGATGTCTGATTAGATTCTGCATCTTAATGATATTTACACATTTTAAACACATAAGATGATTTTTTTGGTTCTCATGTAAGGCTTCAAATAAAGTGGAAGATAAAGGTTGGTCAGAGAACGAAGATTTCCATGCCAGAAAATCAAAAGTACAGGCTTTGAAGCGCAAAAACTTGGTTGAACACCATCAAAAACGCATACAGGTCATCCACTGGAGAGATTAACTGTAAGAAAGAATTTCCCCCCTCCAGTTTGGACTGTATAAGGACATTCATTTCATTGTGTAGGTGATCAAAAGTACACTTCATACTACGAAGGAAGACCTGCATAAGCTATGCATGAAGTATCAAGAAGAAGTCCAAAATCTAGGTATATATTTATTTAGTAGTCATACCCTGCATTGGGACAAACAGAAACCAAGTTCTTGATTCTGTTTGGTGACAGGTACACACTTACGTGTGCTGGCTGGCGCGGCTTCTCGATACCAGAAGGTTCTTGAGGAAAATCGCAAACTATACAATCAAGTGCAAGATCTCAAAGGTTAAACTCTTTGGCTTGTATATAAGTAGAATGGTGAAATATTGTCTACATATGATAATGATGTGTTTGTGTGCATATATTTGACAGGAAATATAAGGGTATATTGCCGAATACGACCTTTTTTGTCAGGACAGCCTAATGGTTTGAGCGCTGCAGAAGCTATAGATGAGCAGACTCTCTCAATACTCACTCATTCAAAAAATGGGAAAGGGAAGAAGTTATTCACTTTCAACAAGGTTTTTGGCCCAACCGCAAGCCAAGGTGAGCCTTTTCCTCTATTTTATCAACCTTTGAGAAGATTGTCTTGAAGTACCAATATTCCTCTCTTTTGTTTCTATCATTTCTGCAGAAGCAGTATTTTCAGACACTCAGCCACTTATTCGTTCTGTCCTTGATGGGTATAATATTTGCATTTTTGCTTATGGCCAAACTGGTTCTGGAAAAACATATACCATGGTAAGAGATTATAGTTCTGTCAGAACAAACAATGATATAGATTTCATGTGCGTTTCACTAGAACTGAAAATCAGATATTCTAAAAGTTGGTCTTTTTTTTTTTTTTCATCCACAGACTGGCCCTAAAGAACTTACTCCAGAAAGCTTAGGTGTAAATTACAGGGCAATCAGCGATTTATTTTCCATCTTAGAACAGAGAAAAGACAGTATTTCCTATGATGTCTCTGTTCAGATGATGGAAATCTACAATGAGCAAGTTAGAGATCTCCTTGTCACTGATGGTATCAATAAAAAAATTCCTTGGAACAAACTCTATCATTATCATTCTTAGAGTTTTTTTTCTTTGCTCATAATTTTTTCCTTGACTCCTGTGCATGTTCAAAGTTTCCAATGATTCCCAGAATGGCATCAATCTACCAAACACAAATCTTGTACCTGTTACATCAACATCTGATTTCAATAATTTGATGGATCTTGGGCATAAAAATCAAAATAGTCGTTCTCACTGGTATAGTTTTTCTACTCTCTCTCTCTCTCTCTGTGACAGTGTGTCAGTTAGTCTTCCACTGTAAAATGATTGTGGATGTGTGGCTTACATACTGACTGTAAAAAACATATAAACCTATAAATTTCTTCCTCTAATTACAATACAAAGGCCCCTGTGAAATAGCAAAATAGCTCTTCATGACCTTGTGCTTCATTCAGTAGGATTGGAACTTCCAAACACCTCATAATATGGATCAAAATAGATGGTTAAAACCACATAAGGCTGACAAATCATGCAAAGTGTATTTAGCCCTTTCTGTATTACATAGCTTTGTTGAACCATGTTATTGGTCGTGGGTAAGAAAAGTGTACCATCATAATAAAATGTGCTGTTTATTAATCATTTATTATATATTTAACTGCCCATGAATTAATATATCTGCAGTTGCATCAACGTTTATGTTAGAGGAAGAAATTTGACATCTGGCTCAACTACTAGTGGTTGTATGCATCTAGTTGACCTGGCAGGAAGTGAAAGAGTTGATAAAATTGATGTGGATGTTGATCGATCTTTATCTGCTTTGGGTGATGTGATATACTCTCTTGCCCAAAAACAGTCTCGTGTCCCTTACAAAAACAGTAAGCTTACACAGTTGCTTCAGCATTCACTAGGTAAGATATATAAACTTCATCGCCTCTCTCCATAACCACTTTCTCTTAGCACTTGGTAATATCTCGATCCTTTTGGTTGTAGGAGGTCAAGCGAAGATTCTAATGTTCATCCATATCAGCCCAGAACCTGATGTTCTTGGAGAAACAATTAGTACTTTGAGATTTGCTGAACGTGTCTCAACTGTTGAGCATGGTGCCGCTCAGTCAGGAAAAGACAGTACAGATGTTAGAGAACTAAGAGAACAGGTTTAACACCTTTTTCTGTTACTCTTTAGCATATTATCTGAACCATCATTTGCTTGACTTTTGAGTGGCTACTTGTTGCTTTCTTTGCATTATTATATAGCTCAAACTGAAGATAATTTCCTCCCTTACTATTGTCTAATTTCATGCAGATAGCTAGTCTTAAATTAGCCTTATCACGGAAAGAGAGAGGCGAACTGGATGTTAAGGCTGAGGTATGAGATCAATCATAAATTCATAGTTTTATCACACAAATGGTGGGTGATGATTGCTTAGACTAACAATGAAAGCTAACATGTGCAAGAAATAATCTGATTGTTGAAATCTATCGTTATACGTGGTTGATCCTCAGCACTTTGTGGACCGTTCATGGTCTCCACATGGTAGTTTGGAGCCAGGTGGAAGAAGAAACATGCATATCTGGAGATTTGGTTGATGGCATTAAGCCCCCTGAAATGTCCCAACAGAAGCATAATGCATCCAAGGTACACCCAGAGCAACCTTTGAACAGAATTTCTGGCAATAGACAAAACAGCCTGGACAACGGTTCAGTTAGGACTCAATATGAGATTGCAGAGACGGATGAGGTAGAAGCTGAAACTAGTGGTGATTCTTCCGAGCTAGATTACAGATGGCAAACAAATGTTGCTAATAAATCCAATCCCAACAGTCCCAGTGGAGGGGGATCAAAAGCCAAGAAGCCTACTCCAAAGCAAACAAAGACTCCAGAAAAAAGGTAACATTCATGCATGGTTATTGATAGTAACTTTTGCCATTCACTGAAAGCATTAGGCTTTCTTTCTCTATAGTAACATAGCTTATTTGACGTCTTACTTTCATCTAATAATGATATGAAGTTATTGATAGAACATGGTGCGGTTGCTTAGTAAGATTGTGTTGTGTGTTTGATAATTAGGAGCCAAATTCCTCAAGCACCAGCAAAGAGAGGTGTGAATGGGATGCAGAAACAGGGAAAGAAACCGAGTTCAGTTGATGGGAAACGGAAACCATCAAAACCTTGAAGCGTCTCGTGTGTCTGTATGTGTCAACAACCAAATCGTCTCGATCTCACACTTTTTTGCCTGTGAATTATTTAGCTAGTAGTGGTATTCTTTGATTGAAAAGTGTACATATACAAACTACAATATTTCTCAATTGCACTGCTGATTTTTTATGTTTACTTTTCATGTCCCACTCATAAGTGTGGTGTTAATATACATACATGCATGGTTCCTTTTTCCAAAATCAATGCAGTATTTTGTTTCCAAACATGTTCCCTGTTTTACCCTGAATTATTAATTACTATTATTATTGTCTTTTGCCATCCCCTGGAACTTATTATTTAAAAATGAGATAGCCTCATAATATAAGATTATTTTATGAAATAGAAGAGTATTAGTAGAAATTAAAAAACCAATACCTAAAATGAAAGTGATTGGAGTTATTTTGTGATACTACCATTTATCATCAAATTGATTAAATTGGTCTAGCTTAGCTGCCAACCGCTGCCTGTTAACGTGCAATCATGTAAACGTTTTCACAGCGTAGACAACAGAAAGGCTTTTTCCTAATCATAGTCTATTTTAGCTAGTATTATATTATTAAATTATATGTTGTATAGTTACTTTTCCACATATGTTATACTCTTACTTATTGAATTACATTATGCAATTACTCTCTATAAATAAAAAATATATTTATTTTTAACAATCTTTTAAATTACCTCAAATATGTTTTACCAATAAATATAAATACTAATAACTTGTACCTTATATATTTTGGTCCTTCTGTAGTACACCGGGTGTATTAATACATCAGACTCTCCATCATTTTCAGTCATTAGATCTGAGATCATAGTTGACCTTGACCTTGACCTTAATGATCTAAGATCTGATGGCTGAAAATGAGTGAAAGTCTGATATATTAATACACCTGGTATACTATAGAATTACCCTATATATTTTCATCTTGAACAAAGAGTGAGATTCAAGTTTCTCATTTTTATGCTAGAAATGTCAATGGAGCAACAAAAGTTTTGATATTTCCATTTCCTCTTGTTAAAGGTATAGAAAAGTAGGTGGGACAAATTGGGCCAGATATCCCTTTTTATTTAGCAAAATAATGTATTATATATTATGATTTCTATGTTGTATTTATTGAAAATCTTTAAAATTAATAAACTGAGTATTAGATATTTTTAAAGAAAATAGTTTTTTTTTTTTTGGGGGGGCTCCCAACCATCATATATGTGTTTGTCGTGGCTATACTGGAGGAGGACGATTTGGTCATTTCACGATATTTGGCTTCTTTAAAACATTGGTTAATAAATAAAACTAAAAAGAGATACTATTCTAAAATCGAATGGATGAGCAATTTATTTATTTTTACACTAAAATAGAATATTTAACATTTTTTTTTGGTAACCAATTGAAAACGGTGGCCAATTGCCTGAAAATACTCTCTCTCTCTCTCTCTCTCTCTCTCTCCGCGTCTTATCTCTCTGGATTTTGCAATTCCATCAAATCAAATAATTACGTACAATCCATAAAGTAGAAACTCCTTAATTCCTCTCTCCAAGGGTTGAACCGCCGAGCCCTATCGATCTACTCAATTCACCTCCCCCAATCTCCACTGTGAGTTCTTCCATTCGATTCCTGCTTTTTTCGTCTACTTGACTTTAATTACTTCCCTTTTTTGTTATTTAATCTCGTCCGCTCATTGCTATTTAGTTCTGATGAAAGTAGTGGAAAGATATTTTACCCAATTTTGAGCCACATTCTCGGAAGCTGTTTCTAAATTTTTTGACGAATTGTTTGCATTTTTGGGTTAAAAGAATAGACCTTGACTAATTTTCATGTTCATGGAGGTTAATTATGGATTTCATAAGATAATTTATGGTTATGTTTTACAATTTTGTGTTTGAACATTGTGGCTTTCTAATGGGAATATGGAGATCAAGTTTCATTGAAGTATTTCTGTGTATTTTGATATTTGTTCTTTTTATCTATAATTTACACAGATAGGGTTCTCCAAGTACTGTAAATTATTATTAGTTTCTTTTTTGGTTGTAGATTATGTGGAAAAATTGTATCTTTATAGATCAATAGTTTTAGATTGTGTGTGAATGAGGTGGGGCATATATTCTAATTAAGGCTCTGGTTGGGGATCAGGGCTGGGAGATGAGAGTTGACAATATGTTGGAACAAATATTGCCGCAATGAGCCAAATAGAGGTAAATAAAATGAAGCAGAAACAGCAGCCTATTGCTCTGGGGACTTTGATCAGTCGTGAGTTGAGAAACAAGAAGTTGGAGAAGCCAATAGTGAAGTATGGGCATGCTGATCTGGCTAAGAAAGGAGAAGACTATTATCTCATCAAGCCTGATTGCCAGCGGGTGCCTGGAGATCCATCCACATCTTTTTCAGTTTTTGCAGTATGTCTTGAACTATCATTTAATATTGAAATTAATGTCTGATTGTCAACTTCCACTTTGATAATTATCTGAATTTCTGTTTCTTATGGTAGATCTTCGATGGGCATAATGGTAGATCAGCTGCTATATTTGCCGAAGAGAATTTACTTAACAATGTGCTAAGTGCTATTCCTCAAGAAGTCAGTAGGGATGAGTGGCTTCAAGCCCTTCCGAGGGCTTTGGTGGCCGGGTTTGTAAAAACTGACATAGAGTTTCAGCAGCGAGGCACGTAGAACATATTTTTTGGGAATAGGATTTACTTTGATGCTCTCTTTGACTTTCCCTTTTTTTTTTTGCTTGATCTTGATCCTTTGCGGTGTGCTAATACAAGCAGGTGAGACATCTGGAACTACCGTTACATTTGTTGTGATTGATGGTTGTACTGTGACGGTTGCATCTGTTGGAGATTCTCGGTGCATCTTGGACACCCAAGGGGGGGTTGTTTCACTTTTGACAGTTGACCATCGGCTGGAAGAGAATGTTGAGGAACGTGAGCGTGTTACTGCAAGTGGTGGTGAAGTAGGAAGGCTCAATGTTTACGGAGGGAATGGGGTAATCTTGAATAGCTTTCTTTTTTAAGCTTTCTCCACTTAAATTTAAACTGTCGATACTTGTTACTTATGAGTTCATCTTTTGTAAATCTGGGATAATCTTATGGTTGGGATTTATAGGTTGGTCCATTACGTTGTTGGCCTGGTGGATTGTGTCTTTCGAGATCAATTGGTGATACAGATGTTGGGGAGTTTATTGTCCCAATTCCTCATGTGAAGCAAGTCAAGGTTCTTAAATTGCCACCTTAAATATGATAAATGTCTTTAACACTTCTGTGCAAAACTATTAAGTCCTTAACCTTATCAATGGATGTCAGCTTTCTAATGCTGGGGGAAGACTAATAATTGCCTCTGATGGTATATGGGATACTCTGTCCTCTGACATAGCTGCTCAGGCTTGCCGGGGTTTACCAGCAGAACTTGCTGCAACGATGGTTGTTAAGGTATACGTCTCATAACTCATGTTCTAGAAATTGGTGGCCTGCAAGAATTTGTATTCTTGAAATTTCATCGTAATCACCTTCTTTTATTACAGGAGGCCCTTAGGTTAAAAGGATTGAAGGATGATACAACATGTCTCGTTGTTGATATTATTCCTTTTGACCCTGTTTTGCCCCCAGCACCTAAAAAGAAGCAAAACTTGCTTCAAAATTTGCTTATATGTGGAAATCGATCAAAAAACACTAGCAAAGGAGCTAATAAGCTATCTGCAATTGGAGTCGTGGAGGAGTTGTTTGAGGAGGGTTCTGCAATGCTTGCAGAGAGGTACCTTTAGATTAACTTTCTTTTTAAGTAAATCCCATTTGTCCAAGCATAGGATTTCTTTGCTGCAATTTCCCTACTTGAGAGTTAAGATTGAAATGACTTGCATGGTCCAGTAATGTTCTCGCTATAATACCTTAAACCCTTTTTTTATGCTGTTTCTGTGAGACAGGAGATGGACATTAATTAATTACTACAAAATCCCCCCCCCCCCCCCCCCAGGGTGTATTGGCACATAACAAGATATACTATTCATGTTTAGAGATATCTATCCTCTTTTATTTTGTACTGTGCCTACCTATTACGTGCAAATTGGGTGCTTTCTACATTTTATAATCGAGTGTTGTTTTTCCATTTACCTAACCTTCCACCAACCCACCTAATGACATGCAGGTTGGGTAAGGACTCTCCTCTAGAGTCAAATTCTGGGTTATTTAGATGTGCTATCTGCCAAGTTGATCAGCCCCCTGGTGAGGGTTTATCTGTTAACTCAGGCCAGTTTTTCTCGCCTGTATCCAAGCCATGGGAAGGTCCGTTTCTCTGCACAAGTTGCCGTAGAAAGAAAGACGCCATGGAAGGGAAAAGGCCAATTGAACCTGCAGTATCTGCATAAATCTGGTGGCTTAGCAAATTATTGGTACATATTTGTGTGTGATACTTTAAGCATGCTTGTTTTTCCATCTATGGTGGTGATCTTTATATTTGTGAGAATTGATTTAGCGGTTTCATAGATAGTATAGGAAGCATCCTTTTTTTTGCTGTGGTTCCTATTCGTGCTCCGCCCAGCCATTTGACTGATGCTTGACCCAAAGAGGCATAAGGTAATCGATATGGGTTTCCTGATCTGACTACTAACAGTTTTGAGTACTCAAGAACACGATGTTTGCAAATGTAAGTGAACTGGAGTGTCTTCATTCATTGCGCTTTCATTAGTTTGTTATTCATTTTTTGTCATTCTTTGCCTGGAAAATCTATACACCTTTTTTCTTCTTGTTGGTTTACCTTTGTAAAATGCTTAACAGTTGCTATAGAATACGTGCTAATTTGTTCTCTGTGTGAAATTGCATCTATTTATTATTGGTTAAAAGGGATAATCATATAAGCCCCTCAAAACAGGTTACTTCATCTCAATTCTCAGCTTGCTGTGATTTGTTGTGTTATCATACTGCTATTCCATTTTGTTATGTAAATCAATCCCAGTCCGATGGGTTTCTTTCTAGGATTTTACCGTATGCAAATAATATATCAATTCAAGTGAACAAAACCGTTTTTGATAAAATGATGAACCCATTTCCAAGGACTTCCACCATCCTGTACTTAAAGGTGTGGAGAAGGTATGTATGTACTATGTCAATTCATAAAGGCTCGTACTTCAATTGTTACCAATATAAATATTACTTGATCTGACTTGTCTATTGGAATACGATCTATAGAAAGGAAGCATATAATGTGTTGGATATAGCTGGAGCTAACCCAAAAGAAAAAAAAAATATACATCGTCACCAGGCTTCAGTTATATATTAGTACAGATCTTTCGTGATCAGTGCACATACAATTGAATCAACATAACAGCTCGTAATAATGCAGTTGCCTACAGGAATTCCTTAAAATAATCCTTCACCTGCAGGCAATAGACACAAATTGAATTATATAACGAATATTAAGAGAAGGGAACATTTGAATCACTGACTCTTTATGCCATACAACTAGTAATCAAGAACATGGTAGAAATTTAATCATTGGTTAACAAGTTTAGAATATGACTTACGCAGTTCATCAATGGAAATATTGCTCATACTTTCCCCTGCCTTTATAAGTCGAATCCTTCCTGTAAAAGTAGCTTATTAAACACAATGAGACTAAGATACAAACGGTTAAAACAATCATGAACATCACAGTAGCGAGCCTATATGCAAAAATTCATCGAAGAGTGGAGCTATTAACCACAATGTTTCATATTATTTGATTACATGAATATTGGTTTACCCAGGTGAGTCTATCATGAAAAAAAAAAAAACTCAGAATTGATCATCTATTTTTCAATCACATCTAACCATCTAACTGCAAAGCATCAAGAACTAAAGTTTATGAATCCAATAGTCTTAAGAAACAGTGAAACACTAAGTAGCTAGGCCATTAACCCTGAACTTTTTCATGCTTCAGGTGTTCATACAGTGATATAGGCTCCCAAAGAGATATTTTTATGAAACCAACTATGATGAGCCTATTAGACAACACTGAATTCATGATAAATAAGTAAATACTCTTATTCTTATATTTATCTACCATTAAAAGTGTTAAATAAAACCTAGGCTGATGCAGGTTTGTATGCATATAAAAATATATATGAAATTGCTTCTACTGTGACAGAAGTATTTTGCTTGGAATCCTACGGGGTATGGCTAGCACATGAGAAATCGAAGTGCATGATAAGATCATTGAATCATGGTCTACAGAATAAAATCACTGAACTGTGGATTTAATAGTGCATTTGAATCCAAAGCTAATATCTACAGACTTTGAGCAAAACAGAGGCAAAAATAACATAAAGAAACATCAATACATTGAACTAGATTAAACTTTAGTACAAAGAGTATGTAACTGATGCATGTACATGATTTGTTCATAAACAGACTTTGCTTGGGAATAAATGAGAAAAAAACTCAATTACTAACAGAAGTATGGGAGACACACAGATTTAGGTAATTTAAAGAGATTAATTATTTGGGAGGGGAAAAAAAAAGAGTGATGGGAGTAAAGCAGAAGGCATATATGATCAGTATGAATATAGCAAGTCCGTATGCAAATAGATATGCAAATTTACATACCATCACGGCGCACACAAATTTCTGGTATGCTTTTTATGTCTCCATTGATGCTGTCATTGTAAACTCTTGTTTCAATATCACCCTCAACATAAACTGAAGAGCTGAAAAAAAAAAACTCCATGGATTGATTAGTCAGAACTTCAAGAAAAAGAAAAGACAAAAAAGAAAATCTCCATAAATGTTAGTTAATGCCTACTTTTTCACTAGTTGTTGAACAGCATAGGCTCCAAGCATAGGGTTATGCACTGCAATCCTATGCCATTGAGCTGGTTTGGGTAAGTCATTAGAACCCACAGTCCTCTGATCAAACATGCCTCCAGTTCCCACAGTAAATGTGGTTACAGTTCGACCATTTCTTAAGATCTTTTGAATGGGGGCTTGACCGACTTTTCCACATATAATAGCCTGTCCATAAAGGAAAAGAAGAAAACAGAAGGCATGAATGGAAGTTCTAGTGAACAAACCAAAGTAGATATACTGCATTCATTTCGTCATGGAAATTGAGAGAGGTAGATAGAGTCTCAAGCAGACAAGCAAAAACATTGACAATGATATACTTCAAGATCAAATATTTCTGTTTTTACTGGTTACTTCTGCAAATTTCTAGTCAAGATCTTCATCAGGTAAAATTCTATACTGAAATATCTGTCGCTAAGATTATATAGCCGTAGCTAGTTCCTATCAACTAAACATGACAGAATCACATATCAAAAATGTTAACCAAAGGAAACTAGAATTCCAAAATAAGAACTGATATCTCCAATTTTAATGATCAGTAAGAAACAGGAGTGATTGCAATTCCACCAAAAGGGAATTTCAACGCTCAAGAAAATCATTATCATACCCTGTGGACACCACGAAAATTCCATCCTTTTCTGGGATCAACACCCTGGAGTTGTATCTCTGGCTTCTCAAGAAAATCATCATCACCAATCCCCACACTACCATCTGCCCCATCTTTATTATTAGTGTCATTGCCAAATGAACCAGTTGAGAAAAAACACTTCGATCTCCCTTCCACAGCCATCACTGATACCCATAGGAAAAAAAAAAAAAATCATTCAACTACAAAAGTTAACGAAACCACTGGCTAATTCAAGGTACGCATACCCATTAAAATTCCCCAACGAAGAAAATCGAAACAATATGTGCAGTTCAATGTAGTACGAAAACTGTTGAATAAAAACCTAGTACATTAATTTCAACAACAAAACACTAACAGATGTTAAAAAATCATAGAAGATGGTGAAGAATTCATATAGCAGGCTAACCCGTTGAGAACTCGGAGATGCGAGGAAGTCGTAGAAGACTCAGAAATTTAGGGGCGAGTGAACTCATCACCATTAATAGTCGGTGAAGAAGAGAATTAGAAAGAAGGGTTTAAGAGCGCGGGGACATAGGTGAAGAGTGAAGACGAGGGTGTCAGAAGCAAAAGGGTTTAAGAGTGAAACGGGTCGGATCGGGTCGGTGTTCAATTTGGATACGGGTCATCGTGATCTGACCCTTTCCAAGAAAAAATACAAAAATTAATCGGACAAATTCAGTAACTGTTAGTTTTTTTATTATAATATAATTACAATTAAATAAACATTCGTGATAAATCTAAAAGCCCATTGAATTAATAAAAACTAACTTGATTATATATTTATATGAAGTACATATAAATTACTTATCTAAAAATTAAGCTATCATAATGGATTGATTTAATTATAATATGTTTAATAGATAACAAAAGGCTATTTTAATCGGAAAACTGTTTTAGTAGATAAAGTTTTTACTTACAAATAAGGTGAATATAAGATGTAATCTTTAACAAATATGGAGAAATCGGTCCGCAACTTTAAGCCAAAATTGAATAACTTTGAACTGCAGAAAAATTCTAAAATGAATTGTTTATTAAACTTTGAAAATCATATTAAAATTGCAATCCCATGAAGGTTCATGTGTGTTTATTTTTTACAACTAAACAGAAAAAAAAATGCAACATATGGTAAAACACGCGTGACAAGATTGTCCTTGTAATGAAGATTTATTGCAAAATCTTGTTTAATCAGGATAGAGAGAGAGAGAGAGAGAGAGAGAGAGAGAGAGAATTCAGCAACAGAATGTCCTAAAGAATAGGCCATCTTTCAACATCCCACTTCCCCCCACCCTACCCAACTTTCCCCACTATACTACCCACACCTCCATCCCTCAACCTCGATATCTTTTTAACACCTATAATCAACCCCAGTTTTCTTTAAGACAAACCATTAGTGAATGCAAGAGCCAAGAATCATGCAGTGGAGACACCATAAGAGAATCGATCAAAGCAATGCAGATGGCACGCCAAGGCGAAACGGGGCGAAAAGGCAAAACATTTTGGCGAAAAAGATTGGCGCTATCTTCTCCAGTGCTTGTGGTAACAGAAGAAGAACACAACGAATAAGTTTAGCCATTGGTGAGGAAGAAAAGAAGAGACCTGAACAATGTGTAGCATTGAAGAAGACTCATTCAAGCGAGCAAATTCAAGTGGCCAGAGTTCATTCAAGGCGGACACAAAAGGTTAAGGGCAAGAAACGTCGTAAACGACTCATCACCTCGAGTCGTCTATCTGGGATCTTCAGAAAGAGCTCCACTGGTTTTAATTTGAGGAAATGGAAGACCATCAAAAGCAGCGCTGCTAAAGCTAATGGGGCTAAAGGGCCCGTGAGGAAACGAGACGTGCAACGGACGACAAGGAAGGAAGAGAAAGCACATGAAAGAGAAGAGGGTAAAATAGAACTATGCAAGAAGAGGATACTGATGGGAGAAAAGTGTAAACCGTTGAATCAATCAGGTATCCTTCACTATGACAAAGAAGGAATCCTCTTACCAGAAGATGTTCTTCCAATTGAAGAACCATAGACGATTCTTACTATTTCAGTTGTTTTTAAACATTTGGGTTCCCATCTAAAGTATATTCTCAGTGACTTATTTGTTTTACTTGGAATAATATAGCATTTTCATACCTCATGAGAAAACTGAAGGTACAAATTTCATGACACAAAACAACTCACAAGAATTAGCTGGCTGCTACAAATCGTAAGCTATTTCACACCCTGAGAGGATTCAATCCTAGAGAGGCCCGGATCCTGTTTTGTTCAGCAATCTCTGGATCTGGATGATCAGTTCCATCGTCTTTCTTTGCCTTTTTCTCTTTCTTCTTTTTCGGCTCATCTTGAGGATCATCCCCACGCCTTTTAGGACTAGTGCTCGTACGATGCCTTCGGCGACGGTCATCATCACGATCCTTGCGATCTCGACTTCTACTCCGGCTCCTTGAGTGGCTTCTCCTCCTCCCACGGTCCCTGTCTCGTCTGTCACGCTCCCTGCCCTCTCTATCTCTATCACGGTCTCTCTCACGGCCGTAATCCTTGTCATCTCGTAGGCGATGTCGGTCTCTATCTCGGTCTCTATCACGTCCTCTTCCACGATCTCTGTCATAATCTCTCTCATAGTCCCGATCTCTATCATAGTCTCGGTCCCTATCGTAGTCTCTATCCCTGGAAGTGAATATTTGTCAAGCCATTCTAAATCCATGACCCTCTAAATTAGATTCCTATTACCTAATAGAAGTAGAGCAATGAGGGAAACGGGGTTGTTTTTCTCTTTTCTTTTTTTTGGGGGGGGGGGGGGGGGGTTAAACAAAGTAAACATGCAGAAAATTCAACTATTTAATTCCACAGGGAACAAATGTATGATCCATCATACTTCTCAACTGCACACTGCCAGTGCAGAGAAACCTGGCAGGATCATGATATTTTAATCTAGGATGCTGTTAAAGGCCACTCAAGGCTTGAAATGCCATGATGATCAGGCAATCACAATAAAGTGATATGTGATATTGATCACTGCATGATTGAAAATAACTGCTTCCGATTCAAGCATCAGTTGGATGGAGAAGTGAGAAGTGAGAAAATCAAAAAACGTCACAAGAAAAACCAAATTAAAGCCAGAACCATCCATCCAAAACTAAACAAGATGTGTCACAGCTAATGTGCTGGAATGCAGTATATCTAAGAATGACATGAGAAACAACGTAGCATATGAATGACACAACCCACTTAGACGGTAAGAAGTTCAAATTAAAAGGGTGGAAAGAAGCACATGGAACAACACATACCTGTATCTGTGACTATCACGTTTCCTATCTCTATCTTTTTCCCTAGTTGGACTTCGTGCCCGATAGTAATCCTGTTGTACAAGAATAGACAAATAAGAGATCACAAAAAGTATGTAGAGAAATCAAAGTGTGATTACAACGATAGACTATTGGACCTTGTCATTATCGCCAATATCTAATCCATCTGCAAGTTGGTCATCTTCATCTTTTTCTTCTTCCTCCTCAAAATCGTCTTCAAGAGCACTTCTTCGAGGTTCTAGGGAACCAATTGATTCAAGTGTCAACCTGAGAGCAGAAAAATATAAACAGATATTCAGTACTTGGAACAAATTAGAATGCTCGTAGATTAAAAACACATGAAAACCAAAGAGAATGTTTAGGTGGGGATAATACATGAAGGAAATGAAAGTTGAAACAATTAACTTTAAAGAAAGAAAGAACTGAAGGAAATCCTCACTACCATCAGGAACTTAGAACTTGAAGGAATGATTGCACAAATACCTTTTTTTGATTCGAGGAAGTGCGATATCACAGGAGTAATCTTTTGTCAGAAGCTCATCGATATACTCATCAACATGTGTCAATGTGTATCCTGATAAGATTCAAACAACATAAGAGATAAGTTATCAAGATACCACA
This sequence comes from Scutellaria baicalensis, assembly GCA_005771605.1. Taxonomy (NCBI): domain Eukaryota; kingdom Viridiplantae; phylum Streptophyta; class Magnoliopsida; order Lamiales; family Lamiaceae; genus Scutellaria; species Scutellaria baicalensis. The sequence continues at coordinate 27,521,479 of CM016726.1, forward strand.
AACAAAACAAATTGGGAGTTATTTAATAACAAATTCATTTGGCTTGCTTCAACAATTTCAAATTATACTAGATCCCAAATCTTTCAACAGTCACCATTTCACCATCATTATTGTGGGTTTGAAGTCCACCTAAGATTGGAGTGATTTGAAATCATAAACTCCAAATCACATCCTACAACAACCCAAGAGATTAAACAAAATACTCAAAGAAGGGACTGAGAATCTTACTTCCATCATTTAGCTTGAGCCTCAGCTTTCGGTAATCATTGTACAAAGGTTCTAGGTAACGGTAAACATCAATATCTGTCCCTGTAAGTCGCAAATAAAAGGCTCCAAGCACACGGACATACCTACAAGCAAAGCAAGCATCAATTTACAATTCGGTTGCAAAACAGGAATGGGATATAAATATATGACACTAAAAGTTATTTCTAAATTCACTATATTAATGAAGAAATATATGGGAAGAACAATCTGCTGTAGATTAAGTTAGAAGTTTAAAGCAAAAGGCTTCCTTCAATTTGTAGTTGAAAGACAATTAGATGAGATGAAAGGGGATCTAATTATATTTGAACATTCACAAACAAGACATAACTCTAGTCGATTTTTCAACCCGATTAAATGCTTCAACAGGTTTTCAACTGCATAAATCTGTGAGCTATAAATCCCAAGCAAGATAAACATACAACTAGCATCGACAGACTAAAAATTCTTACATCCGACAAAATATGAAAGCAATGCGGTAATCTGGATGGGAGTATGAAAAGGAATTACTTGTACTCGGGATTTTTGATAAACTCGACAACAATTTCCTTGTCGGGCTGGATTTGAAGCATCTTCATGACGAGGCACATGAAAGGGGTGGGTTTCCGGTTGCCGCCATGGGTGCCGCCGAGGTGGTCAAGCTCCATGGCCTTGTCGACGAGCGTCTCCGCTGTCAACCCGAAACATTGCTCCTTCCAGTAAGTATTCTGATAAATCTTTGTTCGCAAAATCTTCTCCACCAAATTTTGCGGGTTCGTTCCTCTTATGCTCTTCGCGAGCGGGTCTGTTCGATTCGCCATGAGCGAGAGAGAGAGAGAGAGAGAGAGAGAGAGAGAGAGATGTCGAATACCTAAACCCCCAAATATCAGACCTTGAAAACCCTCCCGATTAAGCCATCACAATTACCAAACACGGACGGGAACACTGACTGTAAATCTAGACTTGATTAATTGCTGGGACGATATTGTTTAAATTAAAGTCGGGTCAGCCCATTACGTGGCCCAAAGATTATGGGCCAGTGTACAGATAAGTGGCTGAAATATCCAGCCCTTTTGAGTTTAGAACTTGAAGAAATTAAGATCCCTTTTTTGGTCCCAAAACTCTATGGATGAATCCAAATTTGAGACTCATGACCCTAAAAATTAAAAACTCAAAAAAATTCCCTTGATCATACTCAACACCGAACTGGGGTTGTTAATCATCCTTGATGTTAGCAGTACGAATTTGAATCTAAAATAGAATAAAATTATCCTTTTTAGGGTTGGATGTTGTTCTTCATATAAGTTGAATTTTTTTTTAGATTATATTAGATTTTAGCAAGGATGAAAATATCCAAATATATCTCCGATATTTCCGTTTTTCATGTGATCGAAACAAAAACGGGTTGTCATGATATATCTCCGATATTTTTATTTTTTGATAAAAATTAAATTAAATATCAATAATTATTAGCTAAATATCGGTAAAAATTGATATCGATTTCAATATCAGTGGCTTATGGTAAAAATTATAAGAAAATTCATGAATATCAAGGAAATATCGATAAATATCAGTAAATATCGAAAAAATATATATACCGATATTTCCATTGAAACATATATATATCCATCGATATTTTCGTAAAATCTAGAAATCGATATATCCATCAAAACCGATATTTTCATCCTTGAATTTTAGTGATATAAGTGGACTCAATCTCAAAATAAGACCATTATATACACGGTGGCAATATGGAACCACATCATTAGAGGTGTCAAAACGGGTCGATGGGTTGGGCCGGCCCACAACCCACCTACACCCACCATTTGGCGGGGCGGGCTATTTTATGTGGCGGCCTCCAAATCTCAACCCAACCCAACCCAACCCACCAATGGGTTGGGCGGGCCAACCCACCTTTTGGTAGTTGCTCGTCGCCGATCATCGCTCTTCTACTGCCTATAGATATGTTGTGTGGCCCTTGTGAAACTTGTTCTGGCCGCTCTCGCTGTGCGTGAGTATTAAGCCAGTAAAAGTAAACTTTGAATTGCATTTTCTTAATATTTTAATCATAAACCCTAGCCTATTATTTATTAATATAATATTTTATAATAATACATAAAATAAAAAAATATGAGTGGGTTAACCCACCCCGTCCCACCCAAGCCCGCGGCCCAAATGGACCAACCTGTTTAGGTTCACTTTTTTACGGGCCTTTAAATATCCGACCCAACCCACCTTTTATGTATGGTGGGACGGGCTGGCCCAACGGGTTTAACCCGTTTTGACAGCTCTACGCACCATTGTTATTCTCAATTTGAGTTAAAAGAAATGAAACCGACTACGACTAGCACACTTTAACTTGTTAAGGTGTGAATTGTGAAGGCAAAATTGGCGCCGTTCATCAATCAAATCAAAATCTTTGGACTTTCCACATTTAGATTGTTACCCTCCTTTTTCCTACATTCCTTTTCACTCAACACCTCTTAATTTTTCCTTTTTCTTCAACTACATACCAATATCTAGATTACATGTCATCTACCTTATTTATTTATCTATTAGATTATCGGATGAATTGAACTTGAAAATTCATCACAATTTCACTATGGAACCTTAATTAAAATTTATCGTATGCAGAAATTTTATGCCTATAGCAAGATGAGGATTGGCTACTATGCTCGATTCTATTTATAGTTCAATACTTATTCGTCTTAAATTTTGTAGCTAGAAACATCGTTTGATTTTTTTACAAACAAATTTATAGTTATAATACAAGTTGCAATATCATCATTGTAATCAATTCTGGGCCATCAATTCTTAACCCTGAGGTCTATTCAATATTTTGGTATAAGTTCAAATATAATTGTGAGCAAGGAGTCATGAAAGTTAACTGTCTATAAAATGTGTATATCTTTAAAAAGGTGGGTGAGTATCCAGATATTGTTTTACAATTTAGCTTGATTCATGTTTGAGTATCCAAATAGGGTTATACACAATGCAAATATGGCTGAATTATTATAAGATAAATGTATGTTGAAACATTTTAGGTATGATTTGATGAGGAGTAGATACGGTCAAAAAGAGGAGATTTTTGTGTCATATAATCTAGCTAAGTTAAGTAACTAGCTGGTATATTAAATTAATTGAAGATATAATCATAAGTGTTTCATTAATTAATGGGTGCGACAAATATATCTAAGTTTTTAGCGTGACACATGCGTGTCCTAATTCCTTTGGTTCCACTTGCTTTATTTGGTGTACTACTGATCATTATAGAGTCTTCTCGATTTTCCCATTATTCAAACTAGTATTCGCACCCGCACGATGTGCAGTTTGTGATATAATGCTAGTAAATATTAATTATTTAATAATATAATATAAGTAATTTTAGTATATAGAAGATATATATAGAAGATATTATAATATTTAATAACTAAAAAAATCTAAATTTGCTTAAGATAATTCAATTCACAACAATATATCGATATTATACGCATCCAGTTCACTAATCTATGGTTAATACTAAAAATAAAAGTATCAATCATGATCTTCAAATAAAAATTGGAATTTTAACATGCAAAGTTTGTAAGTTTTTTTAAAACTTCTTTATACACAATTATAGTTGAAACATTTTTTTTTTATCATCTGTGTTACAACTAATATCATAAGTCACTTAAATTAAATATACTAAAAAAAACTAAAAAAATTATGAATTAAAAATCAAATTCAATTACTTAAATTAAATACATGTGTGTGAGTATGTATATATAGAAACAACAAACAATAAAATTAGAAATTTTATGTAGGAACTTAATGCAAGCACTGTCAATTATATATTTTCAATCTTTTATTTTAAAATAAATTGAATTATAAAAATATTTTTAATTAATATCGTTTAACATCAAAGATGACAGATAATTATTTCATTATAAGTATCACGTAAATTAATTGATATAGACCGACATTGATCATTACAATTAAGCTCAACACAAAATCGAAATGTTATAGTAGCGATCATGATTATGACAATATAATTAGAAACTAAGCATATAATTTAAATAATTAATTAGTTGAGTCATCTAAATTCAAAACGTGCACTATTATATAAAAATATACGAAGTCCTAAGTGTAAAGTAAAAGGTGAAAATTTTATTCGATTATGAGATATGTATAATTTAAAAAATATTTAGGATGACATACTATGCAGACTACATACATATTATATATATATATAGTGTTATATTTATTTGTTAATATGATATAAATTATCCCCATGCAAATTAATATTTATTATTGAAATTATTGTATGGATATCTATTGTTGGTATTAAAAAAATTATTCAATAAAAATTAATTTAATTAAGATAAATAAAATGATAATAAACTAATACAATATTTATATTATTAAATATATTGAATTAAATAGTAAAAAATGCAAAAAAAAAAAAAAATTGTTGACAGGACACTTAGAAATATATAGATAGATTTATCTGATTATTTTTTCTTTTGAATTTCTATACAATAAATATAAAATTAAATGTCTTAAATATTAATACTTATTTATAATTTGGTTAATAAATATAAAATGAAAGTTATTAGTGATTTCTTAAAATTGAAATATTTAATAAAACTTTTTAAATTTGTATTAGTATAAAGCTAGGTATTTTAACTTTAAATTTATGCCATTATAAATAATTATATTCGAAAATATTAGAAATTTGAAGAATATAAAGTAATATATTAATCTATGGATTAAACAAACAAATAAAAAAAATTATGTCACAACATTACATGGGTAGTGAAATTTTAAAAAATAAATTTAATATCTAAAAATAAGTTATATGTATTAGAAACGTTATGATTTAAGTATTGAGATAAATAAATTTATATTTTATTGGCATTTATAACTATAAATACACACGTATTTTAAATTTTTTTTTTGTTTCAACGCCACATATAACTTATTTATTTTAAATCAAATAAAAAATTATATCAGCTTATCAAATACATGAAATCTCTCTTGATATCTATTTAAATGAAACAATTCAAAATTGGACTTAATCTACACATTTTGAATAAAAAATTTATGAATAATAATTATAAGATTGATAAGTCAATATATTAGGGACTAAGAATGATGAATTTTAATTTGTGAAAAACCAGAAAGATTACCTCTGTTTAATCATTTATGCCACCTCAATTAATCAGAATATAAATATAAATAAATTTTGACAACAAATACATATAAAGTAAGAAAGAAAAAATAAAATATTTGTATATTTCAAATGAATAAGTTGGTTAACTTGCAATAATAATTTTAATCTAATTTTTTCTATTTGACATGTTTTATATGTGTAATTTATTAGGTACACCGTACACCTATAATATTTTTTTTATTTCTACATTTTAATATCAATTTACAATAAATTAATATTATATATCATAAAAACGTTTAAAAATGAAAAATCATTGAAGTCCACACACATACATTTCCATATTTCAGTTTGATAAATTTTATATGAATATTAAATTTAATTAATAATGATTGATTTTATATATTATATATTTAAAATTGATTTAAAATAGGGTAAATTACAAAAAACAACCCCAACTATCGACTTTTTAAAAATTGCAACCTAATCTGTTTTTTTTTTCTTTTAAGATTGTCACCTAATATTTATGTGGTTTTGCCGATTGCAAAATTTTCGATCATTTTTCCGGCAAATGAATTAATTTATTTTCACTTTGCAACCCAAACTTTTTCTCTTAATCCAACTGCAACCCAAACTTTAATTTTTTTGTCCAATCGCAAATCATGATTTTTTTTCGCTTCACACTGATATCTTTATGTTATATATGTATATATATGTGTGTGTGTGTGTGTGTGTGTGACATTTATGTTATATAAGTGTGATCGATATTTATAAAATAAATATTAAGTAAATATTGGTCAAAATTGGTGAAATATATGTAACATCGGTAAAAAATCGATGGAATATCAATAAATATCGAGAAAATATCGGAATATATTGGTAAATATAGGAAAAATAACAATAAATATATGTACTCATATTTCCATCGATATCGATATTTTCACGATATTTCCGTGAATTTAAGTTACCTATATTTCCACCAGAATCGAAATTTTCATTCTTGGTTGCAATTTGATAAAAACACAAAGTTCAGGTTGTAATTAGATTTTAAAAAAAAAAACAACAACAAAGTTTAGGTTGCAAAGTGAATAAATTAATCTCCATTTTGCCGGAAAATTTGCAATCGACAAAACCACATAAAGATTGGGTGACAATCTGAAAAAAAAATAGATTAGATTGCAATTTGAAAAAAGTCGATAGGTGGAGTTGTTTTTTGTAATTTACCCTTTAAAATAAGTACTTAAAAATAAGATGAGAGATAATAAATATATAATCCTTTATTTCATCTTATTTATCTATTTATTTTTTTATTTGAAATTTCTATACAAAAATACTAAATTGAGTATCATAACAGCTGATTTCTTAAATTAAATATTTATTTATTTGTATTGAATTTCTTAGAATACAATAAATCGGTTTATTTATTTTTATTTGTATTGAGTTTCTTAAAATACAATAAATAGGTTTATTTGTATTGAGTTTCTTACAATAAATACAATATGAAAGTAATTAATAGGTTTCTTAAAATAGTAATTACTTAATAGGTTGATAATTTATTGCAGTTATTTTTGGCAGAATATCCTGCTTTTATATATATATAGATTCCACTACTTTGTATATCTGTATCTTTTAGTCGTCAGTTAGATTTCCCCAATTATTATTTGTTTTTATTTTTTTATTTTAACCTAATGTAACATTATGTCCAGATATGACTTGTGTTTTGATAGTGTATGTTTATGTTACAAGCGAAATTATTATATTGTGTTGATATGGAGTATGATGATGCAATCTGAATTTTGGTGGATAAAATGCGTAAACTGTAAAAATTTTCGTTTAGGGGTTGTCTTTTATTTCTACAAGTGGTTTCACAAAAAAAAAAAAAAAAAAAGCAAATTCATGCATTTTGATTATTTTCAGAGAAATATTGATGAATTTCGATTTCACTAATTAATATCCTGTTTGAATCTTACTCCTGAATTCTCTTATGAAATAAATCCTACAATATTATCTATTTGTATTTTTCAAATCCGATCCGTTCTTACTATAACATGCATGCACCGCAACCCAATCTCAAAGGCCCACCATGGCCATGGACATAGCACGTGTGACATCTTTTTGGGAAGTTAACTTAACAAAGAGGAGAAGATATTGATTTTTTCTTGCAATAGTCCTACTTGTTTTATTGCGCTGGACATAATATTCAATGTTTTTGTTTCGGTTACAGCTTCGGACAAAATCCTTTTCCAAGATTTGACCAATGTGTAATCCAATCACATTATCATAATTAATGTCGATAAAACATTATCTGTATATCGAGCAATTCCGTGACGCAAATTTTTATGTTGTATATTTCTCTATTATGCTTACTTGTGGGGTAAATTGTCCGAAACCCCATTTGTGATTAGGAAATATTGCGTCAGTCCCCTCTATTATTTCGAAATTGTAATCTAACAAGTGTGATATCAAAAAATCGATGTGAAATCCCCAGAATCGTTAGAATTGACAGAAGTGTGGTGCACGCTCCTGATGTGCGAAATGAGTTGGTTTTTTTGCTACTTTTTTGTTGTAAATCGACTATTGTGACTAACTTTGTTTATAAATTACTTTTGTCAGAATTGGAGCAAATACCATTTTCAAAATTGGAGCAATTACTTTGTTTAAAATGTATTGTAGGGAGTATCAAACAACACAGTAATATAATAGTTGGTTAGTTAGGACACCATATAGAATTACCAAGCAAGGTGAATACTTTATAAAGCCTTATTCTAGACCATGTCTAAGTCAATTAATACTAAATTAAACGATATTATAGAATGACACTTATAAACTAAGATTATTATTATTATTATTATGGCCCTTCCTAAGAAAATGAATAATGATGAAGTCTCAAAAAATAGGTCAATCATAAAAAATATATTCTAGAACAATTTGTTAAATAGGTAGACTGAAAGCTGCATATTCATCAAATTCTTTATTACAGCTAATATTTTATCTATTTATTTATGCAGCAATGAACACAATAAATTATCGTTAATATAATATAATTATTTATAAACAAACCTTTTTGACCCATCATATTTTTCTAAGCTCAAACTCACAATTTCTAATTTAATCATGAAATCAGTATCACAAATGCATGGATATTTGTGTATCTAGTAAATATATATTGTCGAATAAAATGTTGAATAAGGGTATTATTGTCATTGTGGTAGTAGTCATCAGTACTGGTCACCGCTGTGTAACTTTTACACGTACACTTCTCATATAATGTATCTCCATTTTTCTTCTCCATACACCAGAATAAAAGCACGTCCAAACAAAGCTTCAAGCTATGGATTTTGATGCATCGCCACCTTCACGCACTCCATATATCTTCTTCGACCATCGGAATTTCATCGTTCTCCGGCGACAACTGTCATCTTTCCGGAAGACTCCTGGTTTTCTGGCCTGGTGATTACTATTTTCCCTCGATTTGTCTCGCCTGAACATCCAGGTTCAGTTTCTTCTTTCTCTACTGGATTGTAGTTTTCTGGTCAATTTTGGAGTTGTTAATTTGATTGGCTTTGAAGGAGAATGGAGTACTCAAGATAGGGGGAGAGAACTTGGTCCACATGGTGTCGATTTCATTTATAAACTTTCGTTTGTGTTGCAGCATTTCGTAATATTCATGGATTTTTTGCTCTATTGAACGTATTACCTTAAACCTAGAATGCTTTTTTCAGAATTTTCCTTTTCTAGTATTTTTGTAAATCGCTGTTGAAGCGTGTTGACTTGTTGAGTTCATTGTTCAATGTCTTGGAACAGTAATAGTGTCAATTAAAACGTTGATATGAAACAAGTATATAAAGATTGGTTAGTAAGCAGAGGTTATTTGAATTCATTTGATTTGAGTATTTTTTTGATTCAGATTTGTGCTTGTAGCTAGCGGGGAGGGGCATTATGGGACATTTATCATCAATGTTCAACGGTCTGGCAAGTTCACTTTCGATCAAGAGATCAAAAAAATTGAAAATCTTTTTTGGGGGTTGTGATGGAAGAGAAGCTGTTGAAACTATGGCAAAGGATGCAAAGAGAAGTGACTTGATATTGAGGACATCAGGCATTGTAAATGTTAATGGATCCAAGAATTTGGCATCTGTTTTCTCCAAGAGAGGAGAGAAGGGTGTGAACCAAGATCGGTGCATTGTTTGGGAGGTATGATCAAGGATCCTCCGTTTGAAGTTCGAATTTTCATTGTTGGAGAGGGAAATGAAATTTGTGCTAATTAGTGTATTCCCATATGAACTCTTGGCCTTCATTTGAAGTGTATAATTATTGATGTGCTTTTTTGATTCATGATTTTAGGAATTTGGATGCCAAGAAGACATGATATTTTGTGGGATATTTGATGGCCATGGTCCTTGGGGACATTTTGTGGCGAAGGAAGTTAGAGAGTCATTGCCTTCATCTCTTCTCTGTAATTGGCAAGAAGCACTTGTTGAGGCTTCTCTTGATCCTGATTTTGATATGGAATCAGATAAAAAGTTTCGTCGATTCAACTTATGGAAGCATTCCTATCTGAAGACTTGTGCTGCCATTGATAGGGAGCTGGAACAGCATCGCAAAATTGATGCATTTCATAGTGGAACCACTGCTTTGACCATTGTTAGGCAGGTACAGTAATCCTATTATTTCATTTCATTACACCCTAATATTCTTCCCGCGAGCAAGTTGTCTTTTCATTTGCAAAATGTTGACTCTGCAAGTTGGTTGTAAATTTCTGTTAGCACATATATAGGTTTGATCACAGCTCCACCATAAACAAGTTCTTGGGGTCAATGTTCTTCATCTTGAAATAGTGGAATGCTATGTCTTAGAAATCAACTACTCATTTACACATTGTACCGAAAATTTACAAGCATGCTTAATCGGTAAGCTAGTTTACCTCAAAGCTCTTGTAATTGTCCCTGGGTAAAGTTGGGGATAACTGATGTGTGCTAATGCCCCTCCCTCATCCACCCCTTTGAATTTAATCTCTCTTTTTCCTCTTTTAAAGAAAAGGTTGAGGCAGTCGACAAATTTCTATGTATCGATATTTTAGAAAATTTATGCGTGTCAAATTAAAAGTATCTGCATCCGTGGTGCAAGGAGGATGCATAATTTACACTTGTATTAGACTTTTCTAGATAGAATGAGTAAAAAAGCTTAGAAGTTGGAACATCACAATCAACTTAGAAAAGTTTCAAAGCATATTGAAATGAATGGTGGCAAAAAATCCTTTACGTTGGGGGGTGGTCCAAAAAGATTTAGTTGGAGAGTGAGAATCTTTGTTCAATAGTAGTAGTACTATTTAAAAGGGGACCATCTCTTGGACAATGACTGAACCTCGACCTCTGTGGACTCTGCACGTGATTGTTATTTGTTAATCCAAATCTTTTGCTTGTAGGCTTTGGAATTCACGTTATCCTTGATTTCATATTAATTAAATTCCTGTTTCCTGGCTTTTGAAAAATTAGTCTTTTAATATATTTTGTCCACATTCTTATCCTTCTGCCAGGGTGACCATATCTTTATAGCTAATATTGGGGACTCCCGTGCTGTATTGGCCACCTGTTCCGACAATGGCAACTTGGTAGCAGACCAGCTTACCATCGACTTCAAGCCCAATCTGCCTCGTTAGTCCCCCTCACTTACTTAGTATAATCCTTCATTTTTCAGCTGAGGCTCATGTCATACGTGTGTGTACATCTACTTCCTTCGTTAACAACAGCACAAACACTTATTATATGAAATGTATACAGAGGAGGCTGACAGGATAACACAATGCAATGGTCGAGTTTATTGTCTGCATGATGAGCCCGGGGTTCATAGAGTGTGGCTTCCAAATGAGGAATCCCCGGGATTGGCAATGTCTAGAGCTTTTGGGGATCATTGCTTAAAGGATTTTGGACTTATTTCTGTGCCTGAAGTGACTCAAAGACATATAACATATGAAGACCAATTCGTTGTGCTGGCGACTGATGGGGTATGTGTGTTCTCACTCACTGATCTTGAGCTTGATTACTTAAGCATGCATAGGATCACTCTTAACTATTTGAGATATTCGCCAATTCTGTGCAGGTTTGGGATGTTATATCTAATCAAGAAGCAGTGCAAATCGTATCAGCGACTCCTGATCGGACAAAATCAGCTAAGCGCCTTGTTCAGTGTGCTGCTCATGCGTGGAAGCGGAAGAGAAAGGGGATAGCATTGGATGATATATCAGCCATTGTACTATTTTTCCATTCTTCCACTTTAAGTAAGTAATTCAAGCAGCTCATTTGTATGTTTGTTCATCGAGTCTTTGATATGTATATATAAGATGAAAGAATGAGGCTATATTGTTCATAGTTGTATGAGTTACAATGTTTATAGTAGTATAGCATGAAGTAGATATCGCACACCCTTCTTCTCTATTCATGTGCCCTTAAAAGTAGAATATTATGTATTCGCAGAAGATAGAACAAATTTCACATACGAACGAGTATCAAAATTATTAATGATTACAGATTTTTCAAATAAATTAACAGAAAATCCACCTAGAAAAGTTGCATCTCTCTAATAAATTTGGAAGAATTTTAATAGTTGACTTAATTTGATTGAAATATTTACTAGCTAATAATAATACATAAATTATAGTTTAAAAACTAGTATAGATCTCATGAAATACTCGGGATTACAAAAATTATAATTTAAAATATTATAAGAAAATATATTAATGATTTATATAAGAAAATTTATTTATTGTAAACTGATATTGCATTATATAAGAAAACATCATTTAGAAAATTTAAATATTTTTGTACCTATTATTCAAAACCTCATATTTCATTTTTATGAATTGATAAAAAAAAAAAAAGCCAAATATTCTCAAATAAGTTTCATATAATATTAATAGTTATTAATTTAAAACGTTTGAATAAGTTCTTTTCAACCAACCCACATTTTGTTATATTTTTCATTTTATTTATTTATATTTATTCTAAAAGTTTTACATTATCAAATTTCAAATTTAATTTATAAATCATTTTCTAGTAAGTGTTATTTTTTAACAAATTTAGTTAAAATTTTTATATTATTTACTAATAATAATATGAATACTAATCTTGATATCATCAAATAGCAACATTAAGTAACTATAAATAGATTGTTTGTAAAAAGAGAAATTAAAATAAGAAAATTTGTTGGATTGACGAGTGCCTTCGTGGTTACTCCTTTAATAAAGATTAAAGATTATGACCTGAATGGATTTTAATACACATTTTATATAAAAGAATAAAGATATCTTGTTTATATCTTACTATCAAATAAAAAAATTGTAATTTTAATATACATCGTTAAAATGTGTACATCACAAACTCCGCTGAAAAAGTAATAATCTTGATGCCCTTTTCAATTTATTAAAAAATAATTTACTCATAATGTATTGTATATCATTACAAAGTCAGTCTTGCATTCAAAATCCAAAATACTGCATAAAATTAAATAAAATACATCTCATTTTCCATACCAAGCATCAACCAAAGTTTTGGTAAGAACAATGGACGCAGGCCACTAGATTTATGGTACCAAAAATATGTTGTGGTTGAGACGTAAATGATAGTTGCCTAACTAAGTAAGGTGGATAACGTTTGTTCAGAAAAACCATATCGAATTTTAGGATGATAACTAATTTGAATTATACACTTACCTGAACGATTTAAATTCATGAACAAAATCCAGCCATACAATCTGATCATAGTATACTACTCTAGGTAAATTTAAAAGAGTATATCTTGAATGAGATCATCTCATGAATTTGATTATATGAAACTCAGTAGCTACATTTGATAATTCATATAAGAATTTCAATTAATGGTTAATGAGAATTCATTAGACGAAAATTATGATCATTATCATATTATCAATTTTTGTGATTTTAAAATTATTAAAATACGTTCCCAAATCAATAATATTTTAGTCTTGCTCAATGTCTTTAGATTAACTGTTTTCTTCGATTTAATTACAATGACATTAAAAAAAATCGAAATTATCAATTATGTCTTCACTTTTGTGTTATATTTTTATTTCAACAAATTCTTCTTTTGAACAAAATCTTTTAGGACGTTTGAATTGATATTTTTGAATGATTTTGCATTTTGGACTATGTCTGTAAATCTATCAGAAATCTCAGCATATTGTAGACCATCCTCATGAATAAAGTTTACTAGCATAAGTTCCGTGTATTACATGAGTATATTAATGTTAATAGGGAGATAAAAATTTGTTATTTACAGATAAATTTAATTATTATTATTTATCATTAATTTTTAATTTAATTAGTATGTATTTAAATTTTAACTGTGTGATAAATTTTAATCTTCATTTAATATAATTACAAACATCAACTTAATTAAAATGTTTGTCCAAAATTTCATAATTTACAATTTTATTATGAATCACAGTTATTAATACTTTGTTATTCAATTATTATTATCTCATTAAATGTTCTATTATAATAAATTATAAATACTAAATGAACTAATTGACATTAAATAGAATTAACAACACTCTTGCTTGTTCCTTAGATATAGATTTATTGACTTATGGGCCTTATCAAATATCTTCCATATAGTTACATATCTTATTTAACTAGGTTGGGCCTTCCTAATCCAACTTAATTAATTGAAGATAGGTACGTATAACTCCAAGTAACTTAAACTATCATTTAAACCTTTCATTGTAAATGATACTAATACTTCAACTCATATGTATTTAATAGTTTTTTACATGTGTACACTAGGCTCTAGCATAGCGTTCGTGCAACACGTGGATTTAAAAAATGAATTACATACAACGCCTGAAATTTAGAAAAATAGAAAGAAAAACTTAGGCAATATTGGAAACTTTTAAGTATTATTTATATGAAAAAGTTAGATTCACGATTTTGTACATTACAAATTTACATGTCCCTCAATTTAACATTTTATATAAGACAGCGTGATTAATATTTTTTTGAGTTTTGAAATATATGTAGCATTTGTAAATAAATTCAAATATTAGTTATTGTTTTGACACACACACATCCATATATATTGCTATGACCATCATATTATTCAATCCTAAAAAAACTTTAATTAATGAGAAAAATGAAAGTCAGAGTTACCCAAATTATTTCATAGTTTATTTTGAAACAAACATTGACACAATTACTAGTTTACTTTCAATAATTTTTATTTTTATTTTTTAACATTAATTCTCTAAAATGTTAAATTAAATAAATTTATAAAATACATATAATTTTATATTAGAACTAATCAATTAATCATGTTAATAGCTATTATATGTTTTCAGTTTTATTTACTATATAGATTTTATGTAAAGAAAGTTAACAAGACAAAATTAAATACAAACTTTATCTTCATGTTATTTTTGTTAGCAACTAAATATTTCAAAATTGTATATCCAAATATTGGGTCGTTAGTACAAGAATTTTGAAGATCTGGGCTAGCCACCATTACTGAAGTGATAGATGAAAATTTTCAAATATAAGATGCAAATTGCAGTACAATTCTGAAGTCTAATATTTGGTTCTATCAACACATAATCACAACAAATACTCAATTACTCAATATATGCACAAACATGAGTTCACAGTTAATCATAATAAGTAATTCAACATTATGATCATAAAAAGGCCCACAACTTAACATTATTCATAATTATAGACAAAAACCCAAAATAAGAACATAAAAACTCATGTGAGACGGTTTCAAGGATAATTTCCGTGTGACAGATTCTTACTATCCATGAATTGAACACATATCCACAAATTTTTATATAAATTGCTAAGTGTTTGCTTATAGGTTGATCCATCTCATAAAAAAAAATTTATGAGACGATCTCACCCAAAACCTACTCAAATAAGAATACTTTTTAGTTATTAATGAACTTTCTTTTTTTAAATAAGTGAAACGTTAAAAGGGGGAAAACTAACTTCACACTTGCGGTTAACATGTCCGCATATGTAAAAATCATGACGTCACCATGTGTATCTATCTATGTACGTGCATGACCATGAGACCGAAGTTACCAAAAAGCCCCTCTCTGTTTCTTCTTCACCTGTATATAAACTCCATTGAATTAGAACAGTTTCTGCAATTCAGTTCGTGGAGGCACAGCAATGGCGGAAACGAGGTTGGATTCGTTGCCCAAGGAATGCTTGTCTCTCATCATCTCTTTCACTTCTCCTCGCGACGCCTGCCGCTCCTCCCTCGTCGCCGAGATTTTCCGCCACGCAGCGGATTCCGACCTCGCCTGGGAGAAATTCCTGCCGTCCGATTACCGCCAGATCATCTCCGCCTCGGTTTCTCAGGTGGACTTCTCTTCCAAAAAGGATTTGTTTCGGAGGCTTTCGTCTACCCCGCTTCTCATCGATGGAGGTAAAAAGGTAAATTTGAATATTAAGATATTTTTTGATTTAATTGATAGTATATGTATCATTTTTGTTCTGAAAATCATTTATTTTTAAGGGTTAATTAGGGAAAAAAAAAAAGAAATTAGGGTATAGTTTCAATTGGAATAAGAAATTTTCATTAGAACACAGAAAACCGCATAATTTAACACTTATTTAGGTTGTGGACATATTTGGATTTTTTAGGCTCTATTTGCTAATTGTGAAGTTTGAATTATAAAAGCAACTCTTATATCTACAGTGGAAATGACCCACTTTAACATATTTTCTTAAGTTTTTGTCCAAAATACCACAAAGTTATAAGAGTTAACCAAAATATCACATTTGTTATAATGTGTATCCAAAATGCCACAATTGACTTTTCAAAAAGGTAGGTTCTTGTCAAAGTCAATTCAAAAAGTAAAAAAGTAAAGTGGTGACAGTTATTATGAGACATTGATTGGCACATGAATTTTTGAAAATGATAAATCAGCTTTATTGAGACATGAATATCAGCTTTATTGGGACATGAATTTTCGTGATTTATATGTAATCTCCCTTATGTGGAATTTTCGTGACTTAGAATTGAGAATTTTCGTGGGAATTTTTCGTGTATGTGTATGCCCAAATTGAGTCGAAGTCGAATTTTCGTGTAACATCTATCGCTAGACTTTTCGTGACAGCATTTTTGTGATATGCATTTTCGTGAATTTTCGTGTAAGCATGAACTTATTTTAGGGGAATCCAGTTTTGTCCTAGTTTCCTAAACATTTTCGTGTATGGATGAATTTTCGTGTAGACATGAACGCAGAGAGAGAATTTTCGTGACAAAGAGATTGTGATTTACTGTATTTTCGTGTTTGAATTTACTGCCCCAATAAAATAGATTTACGGCTCTAATAAAGTAAATTTACTGTCCCAATAAAGTGAAGATCAACCTTTTGAATTGATTTTGACAATGAGTCAATTGTGGTATTTTTGGCACAAATTATAACAAATGTGATATTTAGGTCAAACACTAAAATAATGTGATATTTTGGACCAAAACTTTAAGAAATGTGGTATATTAGGCGTGGTTCACATTATCTAAATGTAATTTTAATACCATCACTATCCACACGTATATTTTTACTTTAATAATTAAATTATACATTGGGTTCCACATCATCAATTGAAGTTCGAAATATTCAAACATGTTTATAATTTACAAAATATTAAGTTACATGTTTTTATGTATTATGATCAAAAGTTGCTGAAAGTAAAGCTCTAAATTCATGTTTTTTTTTTCTACGGAATAAGCCCAATTTTAAATGGATAAATGTAATTTACCCTCCTATTTGTTCGCTTGCATTCGCTTAGCTTTCAAAGTTTGTCCAGGCCTCCAAGGGTCTATATCTGAAAAGTCATACATAAACATTTAATGTGATTAATGGTACCATCCCAAAGACAGGTCATTATTGTATCACATTGTGCATCATCTACTATCATATAAGATGCATCAACTACGAAAAGAAAAGATAATTGAATTAAAGGTAAATTATTTATGATTAAAACATCATTATTCATAATCTACATGATCACTTGTTTCAAAAATACAGACATTTTCAATAGATAAACACACAAACAAGAAATGTTACACGTTGAGTGCAAGGGAACTTTCGATCACTTGGTCCACCAACCCTCTTTGTTGGTGTTGGAAACACCTCCTCCAATCCAGGTCAAATTTATGTTATCTATTTTGTACTCAAATATTATTTTATTTCCACTACACTATTATTTAAATTTATAAAATCAATTTGTTATTATCTATATTGTTGAAAACAAACTTATAATACATCAGATATAATATCAACCATTTAGGTATTCTTATACAAGTAAATACGATGTATAAGGCACATGAACGTATATATTTTTCGAATGATCATAACATGAGTTGAATTGTAAATATTATTTTCCACATTCAGATTTGCTCAAGCAGTGGAGCTCATAATGGTGTCATGGCTAGAAATAAAAGGAAAAATGAATAATAGAATGTTGTCAGCAAACACAAGTTATGGTGCATATCTTGTTATTCAACTTGTAAATCGTGCTTATGGGCTGGGCGACCAACCTATGGAGGTTTCAATTGAAGTCGGGAATTTTAAATCACGAGGTACCATTCACTTGAATTCCGATGCTTCCAAAAATCAAGAATTGGGAGGGATGCTTTGTACACGTGGCGATGGATGGTTGGAGGTGGAGTTGGGAGTATTCTACAATGATGGGAGTGAGAGAGAGGTGAATATGACGTTTACAGAAGTCAATGGTCAACAACTCAAAGGAGGGCTTATTGTTGAAGGAATTGAACTCAGACCCAAACATTAATTTAACTTGAACAATAAAATAATTTCATTTGATATTTTGAGAATATGATTTGAAATGATCGATCAAGAATAATTTATAATTCAAAATAGAATTGTTGGATATCACCTTTATATAAATTATTAAAAAAAAGTAAATATTGATTAATATTACATTTATAGAAAAGTAAAATGGGCCGATATTCCCACAATGGACTGTAATTGGAGGACTTGATAGAAGCCCAACAAGTAATTGGGTCCAAGTCCAAATTGGGCCGGCCCACAGAAGTTTGAAATCTGAATAAACCCTAGCGCCCTGTTTCTTTTGGCTATTTATTCGCCTCCTCCTACAACCTCAAATCACTCATTTTCGCCCTAAGTAGTTATTGTGATTAGGATTCCGAGTAGAATTTCAATTCCTCAATGGCTGAAATCATTACAATTAGAGGTTTTTGGTTTACAATTACCGATTATTGGGATATATGATATGGAATATTTTACAGATCTTGTTTATGATTTAGTATGGAGAGAAAGGGTGGGGGCGGTGATGATATGATTATAATCCCAGCTCATTATGAGACCTTCTTTGTGTAAGGTCTGGGATATTACTCTTCTCACGTCTATCTGAGCCTCTCTCTCTCTCTCTCTCTCTCTCTCTCTCTCGATTCATAAAGGATTCCATAACATTTCTTTCCAAGTGTTCATTATATGATGCTATTTAGTATCAGTCATTCGAATTTTGATGATTTTCTGACGATATCAGAATCTCACTAATTCGTTCGGCATTTTTATTTTCCTTCTCTCAAGTTCTCTTTGATTTTTTATTGGAAAAAAAGATCAGCTCATTAATTATATTAGTTATTGGGATGTTATTAAAAAAAGTTGTAATTGGTTGTGAAAGGAGAGAAGTTCATAAAATTTGATTTTATTAGTTATTTAGATTGGTTAATTAACTTGAGGAATGAATTATTATTTCTTAAGTTTACTCATGATATATAAATAACCTTCTTATTGATTTATAAATTACAATGTGTTTTCGAAATATCTACTTGTATATTCTTTATTGTCTATTTTTCAGGGTCCTAAATGAAAATGACTCAAAATAATTATAACAATAAAATCATATTAATTAGTGAGGAATCAATTTTTAAATGAATGAATCTCAAACAGTAACAGGTAATAATTTATATATACTTAAATATATTATAGATTTATTTAAGCCAAATAGATTAATAGATGGTAAAGAAAATTATAGATGTTGTTAAATAGGTAAGTAAAGACTTAAAATATTCAGAGACATATAAATTGATAACTTCTTCAAGACAAAAACATTTTCTATGAATTTAAGTTTCTAAAAGCAAATGTATTTTCCATGCGTAAAATGTATCAATTTCCCCTTTACACTGACTTAGATATATTCGTATTCATATTTCCTTCGGTATGAATATTTTTTTATGATTGTTAAATGAATCGATCTTTTTGATATGATAATTATGACTTTTACTTGTTTTCATTTAATTGAAAAGAAAAATTAAGAGTTAATTCAAACTTTAACAATAAAATCAGATTTTAAAAAATGATAGGAGAATTGAATAATATAGTAGAGAAAACAATATTAATTTCTTTTCAAATAGCAAATAACAATTATTTATGTTCATTTACAAATGCGACATATGGCTCAACAATAATCACTATATTAATATTGTGTTATATTTAATGCTCAATTAGACCATGCCTATTACACATACTATAATTATTTTTCTTATATAAATAATATTTAAATTTCTGATTTTATAAAATTTAATCTAGGTTTATTTCCTAGTCTCGTGTGATACACTAAATCTATAGTCTACACTAGGAAATTATATGGATTACTTAAGGAAAAAAGAAAGGAAATTATGTGGATAATGGTGTGGTATATGTTTTTATGATTCCATTATCAATGTTTGTAGAACCATATTTAAAAGATGGCAAATGATGCTGTGCACCAGGTGCACGGATCTGGATTGGTGCAACTGGGGCGACCCGACCCGGATCCGCGCACCTGGATTTTTTTTTTTTTTTCTTTTTTTTTCGCTTCAGGCTGTTACCTTTATTTTGTAAAGATGTGACATTTACGTTATATAAGTGTGACCTTTATGTATAAATGTTATGACCTTTATGTTCAGTAACTTAGGAAAAAAATGAAGATTTTCAGGTTTTTTCGCTTCAGATTAAGACCTTTATGTTGTATTGTTGTAACCTTTATGTACAGTTCTTGTGACCTTTATGTACAAATATTATGACCTTTATAATCCATAACTTTGAAAAAAATTGAAATTTTCAAAATTCAGTGCATTTTAAGGATGGATATATGTGCAGCTAATATTTCATAAACGTAAATATGTACAAATTTTGTTAAAATTCTTCATTTTTTTCTAAGTTAGAGTATATAAAGGTCATTACATTTATACATAAAGGTCACACTTATATAACATAAAGGTCACATGCATATAACATAAAGGTAACAACCTGAAGTGAAAAAATAAAATTAAAAAAAAAATAAATAAATAAAAGTGCGCGGATCCGGGTCGACCCGGACCCGACCCGAATTGTACATACACCAGTTGCACAGGAGACTAACTCTTAAAAGATATATTGTGACAGTAAGACGAATCTGGTTGTGTAAAATATGTTAATTTTTTAATTTAGACCTAGTAAGTCATATAAAAATGAGTGTGAATCCGTCTCATGGATCATTTTTCTTAAGACGGGTCAACTCATAGCTTTTTTTCTTGAGACAGAATATTTAGCAATTCATATGAAAGAATATTTAGCAATTCACATGAAATTTGTGGATATAAGTTGAATTTAAGGATAATAAAAATTTGTCTCATAAATTGTTTCACCTTAGTTTTTGTGCATAAAAAGGGATAAACATACTTCAATTTATAGATTTTAAAAAAACCTTAACATCTATAAATAAAAAAGAATCTGTTGAGACGGTGAGTATATACTCTATTGGCCCTATGTACCATTCATTCCCAATATACTGAATTGCGATTTTCTTGAAAGGAAACTTATAGCCCATCTCTTCTTCTTCATCACTAGTTATTCAAATCGGAAAACCCTGTGCCTCACAAATCAAATCGAAACCCAAGATTCTTGAAATAATTATCCGATTTTTTTATCTGTATTGATCTTTATGAGTCGCTCTTAAACATTCGGAGATTTTTCCAAGGGGAATGGCGCTGCGTGCAAAAGGTGGGATTCGGAAGGCTTTCGCAGGCATATATGTTTGGGGTTTATAGATTTCGTATAATGTGTTTTAATTATATCAAGATTTTGTGTTTTATGGTTCAATCATGTCAAGATTTTGGTTTATTTGGTTCAATCATGTCAAGATTTTGGTTTATTTGGATCAATCTTATAGTAGAGAGCTATTCAATAGTTCTTGTGAGTTTTTCTTGCATCATGTCAATAGTAGAGAGCTATTCTTATGCGGGTAAATTTTTGGCATCATTGATCATATTCCCTTAGTTGTTGCTGCGTTCATATTTGGATGCATTGATTTTTGCAGTCAACTTTGGTTTGTTTTTGTGGAATTTTTTCAATGTTTAAATTGTTACGAGAGATTAGGGTTTTGAATTCTTGTTTTGGAATATGACTTTGGATAATAAGTAAGAAATATTGTACTTACACGAGACCACAGGTCTTCTTTATCATAACTACCATATTTGTCTTTGACGCAGTTTTCATTCATCTCGTGTCTAATTGATGCAGAAAAATCCTCTTGTCCTAATTAAATGCAAATGATTTTTTCTGCCTTGTTGTAATGAGATACTAATGAGTACTAATTCATGTTGTAACGATTTTTCCCCCTTGATGTAATGAGTTATTAATATGTACTAATCCATGACTTCCTATGTCCTGTGGTTGGTTTACAGTTCTGCAGAAGAAAGCAGCGAAATTTGAACTGAAGAGATTGCAGGTTCTTGAAGTAACTAAGGAAAGAGTATCTGGCCTTGAACCCCTTCTTCTAGATGTTTATGCCAATCGGCGCCCAAAACCAACTGACTATCATGACCGTAGAGAATTAGTTCGCGTCTTCAATGAGATTGCCAAGGAAATCTATGGTAACCTCTTACCCTTGTATGATTCTTGCTTAGTCATTTATGTATGTCCAGTAAAATGTTTATCACTTTAGTTCTTGCCTTTCACCTGTCTGATGAATCTTATTATTTGAAGTATGATATTATCACTTCTTTTTATTTCGTGTTATTTCAGGCAACTCAGGTGACATTCCTGTTGTAGTTGAATTTGGTTCTTTTGTAATGGATCTTTTCAGCACAACCAGCGATCTAGACCTCTCAGTAAATTTTAGAACCAATGCAGTTGCTTTTCCACGTGAAAAAAAGATTCAGACGTTGAGAAAGTTTGCAAGAAAGCTGTATGCTATACAGAGTATGAATTCCAGCATGCTACTTATCTTGCTTTTATAGCTCTTCTGTTCACTGTGTCTGTGAACACATTTCATGCTTATTATTTCAAATGTGTTAAAAGTTTTAGAATATGGTGCAACTGTTTCTTGGGTTCTTAGTAATGTATTTGGTAATAGGATGCAAAAGCAATGAAGAGATCATTTCAGTAATTAATTAGAGGTTGTGTAAGTTTTTATACTATGTTAAATATCTATTTATTGTCAAATCGACAATGAAAAATGCGTAAAATGCTAAAACTCTATTATCTGTATTGTTCTGCGTGAACAAACATATGCAGAAACTGAATTTAGCAAGATGCTTCCAAAAAAGGTTGTCTGAATTGATATAAATTTCCATATTGAAATTTTCCCAGCTTATTATTTCGAAAATGGACCCTTCATCTTGCTTTTCTTTGGAGTGTTGTGTTTGTTAAAATTATTGTCTAACTTGATTTACATATTTCTGTAGAATTTATTTAACTCAGTTTTCTTCATTATGAATGTTATGCATCTTAAAGTCAAAGACTTACTTTCCTCAATGTATTGTGCCATAAATCTTGTAAAAATTACAAACATTTTTATCAGTTGCTACATTAATTTCATTTTTGCTGTTCATTTTCAAAAGATCTTAATCCAGTTCTCAGGTCTGTTGCATTTAGTTGTCATATGAAGTTCCTATGGATGTTGAAGTAACTTCCGCCATCTGTTCCTTCTGGATTCTTTTCTTTTTATTCTATCATGGATAAATTATTTTAAAATTCACTATAAATGTTAAGATTTAGTTGGATAAATCTCATATATGCATTCCTTTCTTTTAGGTAGTGGCCATGTTTGTGGTGTCCTTCCGATTACCACAGCCAAGGTGCCTATTCTGAAATGTGTCGACCGTGGTACTGGAGTTGAGTGTGATATATCCGTTGAAAATAGAGACGGGATTTTGAAATCCAAAATCATACATATAATCTCTTCCATTGATGAAAGGTTTAAAAAGCTAAGCTTTTTGGTAATACGTCTTTCGCCAAGTCTTCTGTATTATTTTATTATGCCTTTTAACCTTTCAGCCTTTTCTAATCCATATTCAACCTTTAAACTACTGCTCATATTCAACTTTAAATCATTCTATATATATATATATATATATATTTTTTGGGTGGGACGGTGATTGTAATCTTCTAAATCACTTGCACTTTTAAATTGGTGAAGTTTAAATGAAATTCAATTTTGTTTCATTTTTCATGTTTAAATATCCTTTTTAACTAAATATTTTAGCAATATAACAAAACAAATCTAAAGCTCATAGTTTGTAAAGTTTCCGTATTTTATCGTCTTTAGTTTTTGATTGAAAGTAAAATTTTAAAGAAAATATTTGTTTCATAACTTTTCAAGAAACTTATTAGAAAATGTTTTTACATAGTTAGAATTCTAAGATATTATAAAAAAAAAATTCAAAATAAGTTTCTTTTGTTTGTTTCTCCTTTCTTTTTCCCTCCTTCTTTTTCCTCTTGTGTTGACCTAATTGCTCTACCAATACCACCCAATTGACCTAATTCTTACACCAACAACAGTTGCCTCATTCCTTTTGCTTTCTGACCAGCCTTGTCACCCATTCTTCCTCATCTTCCTCCTCCACTACTACTAAAGCCTGACATGCTGCCACCGGACGCCCTACCAACGATTCACCCTCATACTATTGGCAACAATAGTTTTGCAAAACAATTTGATTGACCTTATATTTCTTATGATGTTTTCTATCTAAAAATGAAAGTGAGTTAATAATAAGATGCAACAAATATAAGAAATTATAGAAGAAATTAAATCATAAGAATGTAGTAAATCATAGTAAATGAGGAAAGTTATAATCACTAAGGACCTTTATCCTTTTCAATGTAGTAGAAGGGTGGCTAATGGAGAGTCTTAAAACTTGAATAGAACCAATTTGAATGTTGAACAAATGGGGAAGAAATAGTGCATCCAACAAAGCTAATAAATCATTGGGTATATGATAGGTATTCCTCAACTATCACAAAAATTGTTCTCTCTTAGGGTCTCATGGTTCTCCTAATGATCCTTGAAGGAAACACTAAATACTGGGGACATATAATGGAAAATCATATCTTTTTAGCCATGTACGTCATATTAAACTGCTACAGCATCGTGAAATCTTCATTTTTGGAGGCATGAATTTCAGGTTTCAAAACATTTGGACAAGAATTTATCTGGATTTCTGTCTATTGTCATTCATTCGTGACAATTAATTTCTAATTATAATGCTAGACATTTAATTATGCACATTTATTAGTTTTCCTTCTGAGAGTGATCCATGGGATCTTTATATGAATATATTTTTGTATCAAATAAGAACTTACCTACACGGTCTAACGGGCATTAACTGATCTTCCTTTACAGATGAAAACATGGGCGAAAGCATATAACATCAACAGTTCAAAGGATAAAACTTTGAACTCTCTGTCCATAATACTCTTGGTCGCTTTTCATTTGCAGGTATGCTTTTGGGCGCACATTTTATATCAATATTATTCCCATAGTTTCTCTATTTGATATTTTTCTTATCTTTCAATTGTACCCCAGTATGACTACCTATTCACATATGTAGAAGTTGAAGTATACAGAGTTGCTCTCTTTCTCTTTCCTGCTTCTTCTTCTTTGATATTGTTTCCTTTGCATAATCACCATTAGGCATTAAGCTTGGCCTTAATTTTTAGATACTCGTCACAAAAGAGAAAATTCCCAAAAATTTGAACACGACTTTAAAACATGGCTGTTGCATCACATAAGAGAATAGAAGTGTCCAGAGAGTTTAATGCTGCTACATATGAAAGGGAAGATGGAGCATTGATCATAAATTCTTATATTTCTTCCTTCCTGTTGGAGCCCTGTTTAGTGAAAGCTCTTTTATTTTGATAGCACTTTTGAGTTCAGAATATTGGAGACTGATAGCTCTTAAAGCTCTGTAATCTCAATTGGACTTCTTTATATTAAAAATTTCTTTTGCTTTTTTATTTTTATTTTTATGTTTATGTTTGCTTTAGAAATATATTATTGTTGGATCTTTGCATGTAATTTACTTGTGGAAATTGTATTTTTCTTGTTATGTCATACATCATGATGTCCTGTATCACCTAAAGATGCCACTTTGTAGTTGTTAATAATTGAGTATGACTTGTGGCATTTCCTTTTCTGTGAAAATATAGTGTTGAACTTCTGCTTGTCTTTTCACCCACAGTTATTTTCAGGGCTTGTGCCATTACTTCCTTGTTCCCTTTTAGATGCACCTTAATTTACTTAAAACCTTGGCCTCTATTTCTGCAGACTCGGAATCCTCCTATTCTTCCTCCGTTTGCTGCCATTTTGAAAGGTAATTAATCTGAAGTGGCATCATTTTCTTTATATTCTTGACACCACTAGGTAGCCACAACATTCTTGTGGTCCTTGTTATGACCTGAGTGCTGTGAATTTCCCATCTTTGGTATCAAACATCTTTGCTTTCAAGGTAATTAATTGCCTTAGGGGTATGGGTAGCATCCATAGTATGATGCAGAGAGTTTATGTTGAATCTTTAACCTGTGTTATTTCTATCATATTCAACTCCATGCATCGTTTCTAATGATCAATACAATTACTGGAAATAGCAATCAATTTTCTGTCCATGCTACAAAATGTTGAAGTATTCTTTAATTCTTTGATCATGGACATAGGCCTAGTTGACTAACAAATTTCATCGTAAGACTTCTCCTTGTATGCAAGAGTTGTAAAATCAAGTTTATCTAGGTTTTTTTGGTTTTTTTTGTTTTTCGTTTTTTACTACTTTATATAGCTCCTCTTGTGTTGCATGTACAATCAGCTGAGGGTTCAAAAAAATCATCAGTTCTCAAGATGCATTTTCATGTATGAATGGCCACTTATCTCCCAAGACAGGTCTCAACATATTACCCAGAAGCTATGGCTTCCGTGTGAAAACCAAGTTCCAGACAGACATTTAAAGTTCTTAAATATTTTTTTGCATTCTGTATTACATAAGGAGGTTGAATAACACACATCTTCAGAAAAAATATTTAAAGCACTCATTGGCATGGTAGAGTATGAGTCTATTTTTCATTTTTTTAGTATATTTAGTCTATTTTGATGTGCGTGACTCATTTCATCCTTGATATTGCTTTGAATTAGCTTATAATCTGGTAATGTGAATATCTAAGCAAGGCACAAGGGCCTCGTTGTTTTTCAGTTTGTACATGGATGCTCATTGTCTCCCTTTATTATTTTTTTCTACACAATTTAGATTTGTTTCTTTTATCCTATTAAACAGATTCTCGTTCTTTGGTAGCATTCTTTCCTCATTTTTATCGTGTAAATATTACTGGCTTTTATGCCTAATTCTGCGTGCCCCAATCCAGGAGCTGTTAACCTTTTTAAGAAACGCTTCAGCTTCTGCTTCTTCGTCATCCATTTTCTAAACGTCTTTTAAATTTTTGGTCTCTAGATGGCACTGATCCTGAAACGGTGGTGAAGTCATTGTCTAATTTCGTAAATTATGGCCAAAAAAACAGAGAATCCTTGGCTGAGCTCTTTGTCACTCTGCTCATCAAGGTACTGCTTATATCTTGGTACTTGTTGCATTAACCACTATTAGGAGAAATGAATGTAAACAGTTTTGGGTTTCTTAATATTGCAGTTATCTTGTGTTGAAAAGCTTTGGCCGAAAGGTCTCACTGCAAGCGCATGCAATGGATTGTGGACATCCAAGACCTGGGGGGATTCTAAAGTTGCCTGTATTGGTGTAATCACTCCTCATTTTCTTGTCTTCAAAACTCACACTCTTAGATGCAGGAGAACATGTGATCAAGTTGCCTATTCTCACAGGTGGAGGATTTTACTGACCAGTCTCAGAATGTTGCGAGGGCTGTCGGACATGCTAAAGTGAAACAGATTTATAAATGTATCGATGTTTCTCTTAGGTATATATTCTCATTTATGGATGGAAAGATCGGGGTTGAAGTGAAGGATCTTTTGTTCGGGCAAGATGGGGTCCGCGGCCCAGTTTCTAGAGGTATACCAAATCTGCCGTATTTTCCCTCTAAAGGAAACCACACCAGAAGTGTGGTAATGGGTAAAAGAAAGAAACGAGGTATGCACGGAGACTCTGCCCTTAAGCAAGGTGTGGTACACGAGTCTCGTTTGAGTAAGAAGATGCGGACAGGTGAAGGTTGGAGAGGGGTGGCTGATGGAAGGTGGGTGACGGTTCAAGTAGAAGACTGTGTTGGAAATCAACATGTTAATACAACTCAACAGCAGAAACGTGTTCCAGGCTGGGAGAGAATTGAACAAACTAGTGAAGCCAGTGTGGGAGGTTGGGGTGGAAGCAACCAACCCAGTTCCTCAGGTTGGGAAATAACAGAGCAACTTAGAGGTTGGGGTGGAAGCAACCAACCCAGTTCCTCAGGTTGGGAAATAACAGAGCAACTTAGAGGTTGGGGTGGAAGCAACCAACCCAGTTCCTCAGGTTGGGAAATAACAGAGCAACTTAGAGGTTGGGGAGGGACTCAGCAAAACAACGGCGGTGGTTGGAGAGTGACTCAGCAAACCAATGGTGGTGGTTGGGGAGCAACTCAGCAAGCCGGTGGAGGAGGTTGGGGAGGGACTCAGCAAACCGATGGTGGTGGTTGGAGAATGACTCAGCAAGCCGGTGGAGGAGGTTGGGGAGGGACTCAGCAAACCGATGGTCGTGGTTGGAGAATGACCCAGCAAACCAGTGGTGGAGGTTGGGGAGTGACCCAGCAATCCGGTGGTGGAGGGTGGGTAGGGAATCAAGAATCCGGTGGTGGAGGGTGGGGTAGTTGGGAAAGAAGTAAGCAGCATTATACAGGAGGTGGGGGTCGAATCCCTGATCGTCTCAGGCAAACCGATAGCTATAACCGAAGGTATTAGTGCAAAATCATGGTAATGACAGCTCAACTTGCATTCCAAATTGGCTTTGGGTTCTGCTTTGTTGTTTTTTCTTTACTGTGTTGTAAATCTCACATGAATTTTTAGGTTTAGAGGCTATATTGTTATTTATGTTGTCCATCATTTCCAACCTTTTAGAATAATATGCTCTTTAACAATTCACATTCGACATCATTGCATCAAGATGAGATCATGAGAATTTGAATCACTCAACAAAAAAAAGATCAATTTTATTCAATTTTTATTATTTGATTAATAGTAAAAGGATTAAACCTTGTTCTAGAATTAAGGTTTGGACACGACGACTTAACCTATTCAACTCATAACCAAAGTCTCATATTTTTTGACTTTTTATCAACACGTCACGTTCTTTCATTTTTATATTTGAAAAACTAGCATGAATTTATGGTTTGTTTTCAATATCAACCTCTTTCATGTGGGTTGCATCGTGCTTGTTCATTTTCTACTGTTCTGGGAAATACTAAAAAATCTCAATTAAAATTTAAAACATGAAATCATTAAACAACGAAAAATCTAAGAACTTTACATTTTAAAAAATTGTGATTAAAGAAGGAAAATTGTTCAGATGTATGCAATAACAAATCTAAAATAGCAAAAATAACCTGCATGTAAGGGGAAAAAAAAAAAAAACTTATTTGTGAGAAAAAGAATCGACCCTATAGTTGATATCTCTGTTCAGGTGGATGATTAGATAGGTACGGTCAAGCGCGTGAGTGGTCTCTACATAAATTCTTTCTTTATTTGTCCTTACGACTTTCGTACCCCAGCCGTACGCATTCCACGCGGTTCCACGTGGACGTCTTGTGCCCCCACATCTAGCCTTTGGTTTTATGGTGACTACCTCATCAACGGCCACGATGATATTAACCTCAACAGCAAATGATGACGAATTCTAGTTGTTTCATTTCTTCTTTATTATTTACTTTCCCTAGCATCTCATCATCCGTGACATCACTAATTAATGTAGTTTAGGGACTAATTAATTATTATTCCCCAGATTAGACCCCATCTCATGTTATCATCGGATACTCTTTCTCATAATTTGTTCCCCATTTTATTTTTTTCTCTTTAAAAAATATAGAGTTTCATCCACCACATTAATTAATTACTCATAATAACACCAACGACTTCTCTTCATCCAGATTTTTTTTTTAATTTTAAGTAATATGAATAAAATATCATAAGTTTAGCTCCATCAAGATAAACCGACTTGGATTCGAATTTTCTTCATGTCTTTATTTTACAGAAATAGGTGGAGAAGGATATATTCCTTTTTTCTGCTATCTTTATCATCAATTGATATCGATATATTTTTCCTTTTAATCACATATTTAAAAAAAATATACGTGGCCCCAGGTTGTCACTCGTACTTATATGTAAGAAAATAAATAATAACATTTTTTTGTAAATTGTATAGATCGCTTATCACTCATTCCTATCCTTCTCTCTCAACCACTTATCTCTCTCTCTCTCTCTCTCTGTGCCAACTGTTTTCTCCCTCAAGTTAATGTTTTACTGTATGTGCAGTATCAGCGAATATCCCAACGGCCGCCATTAACTCCACCGCTAATAACCATGATGATCGCCGCGCCGCTCCGCCGCCTGTCCTCCTCCTTCGCCGGCGCTGCCCTTCTCTTCCTCTTCTCTCCGACCTGAATTATATTTCCCCCAACTATATATGGCCCCATCTTCAATACTCACCTTCCTCACCGATGATCTTCTCTTCATAATCCTAGCCCTTCTCACCGACGCCTCCGATCGCAAATCCTTCCGTTCCACATGCAAGACTTTCAATCGAGTCGACTCGCTCCACCGGACCCACCTCCGGGTCCTCCGCCCCGAGTTCCTCCCCTCCCTTCTCTCCAAACTACCCCACATCAGCTCGCTCGACCTCTCCGTCTGCCCCCGCATAGACGACGCCGCCGTTCTCCAACTCCTCCTGTCCGCCGCCGCCCCGATTTGGACTCGGCGGATAACTCGGCTGAAGCTGAGTCGCTGCTCCGGGTTGCGAGCCGAGGGGCTGGAAATGCTGGTGAGGAACTGCGTGAATCTGGAAAGCGTGGACGTGTCGTGGTGCTGGGAGTTCGGTGATCTGGAGGCGGCGGCGCTGTCGTCGGCGGCGGAGCTGAAGGAGGTGAATTTGGACAAGTGCGTGAATATAAGCGACGTGGGATTGGCCAAAATAGCAGTGGGATGCAGCAAGCTCGAGAGACTCTCCCTCAAATGGTGCTTCGATATATCCGATATTGGAATTCAGCTCTTGTCCAAGAAATGTGCTCTATTGAAGCGCCTTGATATTTCTTACTTGAAGGTCTTCTTTCTATCTTCAATTAAATGTGTTGATGAACTAGCATATTGATTTGACTAATGTCATTTGATTTGTTTAAGGTTTCGAGTGAGTCTTTACGTTGGATTAGTGGAATGGAGAGGTTGGAGATACTGCAAATGGTGGGGTGTGGATCACTCGATGATTTGGGATTGCAATTTATTGCAAAAGGATGTCCTTCACTTAAGGTTTGCTTTCATTATATACATGGACTAAACTTAGCTTTTGAATTTGATATTTTCTTCATTATATACTGTTTTTGTATGCCTCATTTCAGATTTTAATTAGTTCATAGTAGAAAATATGTTAAATGATAGAGTAGTTTATAAACTGCCTTTTACAGATATTAACTGTATGGTGCAGGTGCTGGATATATCCAGGTGTGACAAATTGAGCTTATCTGAATTAGGTTCAGTTATTGAAGGTCATCATCATCTATTGCAGCTTCATGCTAGCTACTGTTTTTCTGTAAGTACTTAAGATCCAATAATAATGTATCTTTATGAGTCTGCATAAGTTCTTGTCCCGTCTCTGATCAGCAATTACATAATTGACATTTTGATTTGGATTATCAGGAGCTTTCATTGACATTTTTTGACCAATTTAAGGACCTAAACAATCTGAAAGTGCT
Organism: Scutellaria baicalensis; assembly: GCA_005771605.1. NCBI lineage: Eukaryota > Viridiplantae > Streptophyta > Magnoliopsida > Lamiales > Lamiaceae > Scutellaria > Scutellaria baicalensis. The sequence continues at coordinate 27,553,058 of CM016726.1, forward strand.
CAGAATAGATGGGGCACAAGTTTCTGATTCTGCACTAAAAATCATTGGCAAAAGTTGCCGGTTCTTGGCCGAAATCGGGCTGGGGAAATGCAGAGTGACAGATAAGGGCATTATGCATCTTGTACCTGCCTGTCTTCATTTGAAACTACTCGATTTAACTTGCTGTAGCAATCTAACCGATGCAGCAATATTGGCCATTGCACACTCTTGTCCCAATCTCTTATGCCTCAAGTTAGAGTGCTGCAGTTTGCTCACTGAGGCGAGCCTCGACAATCTTGGGTCCCACTGCATATTCCTTGAGGAAATCGATCTTACTGATTGTTCCGGAATCAATGACATTGGTAGATTTCTAACACCTTTTTACAGAGGCTATGGATAGTATATTGCTCAATTCTGATTGTGGTGGTTATATATAGGAATGAAGTATCTATCAAAATGTTCGGAGCTTATATCCTTGAAGCTTGGACTATGTACTAATGTTACAGATAAGGGATTGTCCTATGTTGCTTCAAAATGCTCAAAGATTCAAGAACTCGATTTATATAGGTACAAATTGAGAATCGAGGTAGAATTGACCATAATATTCCAATGGTTATAATACTTGTGGGTAATTTTTAACTTTGATGCAGGTGTGGAGGATTAGGTGATGAGGGCCTAGGTGCAGTATCGCGTGGCTGCAAAAAATTGAAGAAGCTAATCTTATCGTACTGTGTTGGGGTCACGGACAGAGGGCTCGCCTATTTAAGCTCTCTAGAGGAACTATCTGATGTGGAATTACGAGGTCTTTTGAATATTACTGCAATTGGGTTGACCAAACTTGCTGCTGGATGCTCAAGACTAACGGAATTGGATCTCAAGTGTTGTGACAACATTCATGACTCGGGATTTCAGGCCTTAGCATACTATTCCAAGAATTTGCAACAGGTACCTAATAATTGTCGAAATGGACTACTAAAACTAGCTAAGTTTGAGGATTAATGTATGAAATATACGATAGCAAATGTTTCAGATTGGTATAGTTTTTAAGTGATTTGTCTGAATGTGAAACCACTTTGATTGTAGTGGATTTCAAATCTCTCTGTCCAAACAAAACCATACTAGATTCTAGGTGGACTAATTAATGCCTAAAGTATCTTGTTTTTATACACATGACCTTACAATTTACTTCATGACATTACTCATCAGTATACAAAAATCCTGTTCAACAAAACTCAAGTGCACGAATTATATGTTGAGGTCTCTTACTATCTATTGAAATAGCATTAGCCATTGATGTAAATCAACGGATACAGATCAATCTCAGCGGCTGTGCAATCTCAGACGTGGGGCTGTGCATGGTGATGGGGAACTTAACTCGGCTCCAGGATGCAAAGTTGGTTAACCTTACAAATGTATCGGTGAATGGCTATGAGGTCGCCCTCATGAGAGCCAGCTGTGCTCGTCTCAAAAAGTTAAAGTTGCTTTCCTCTCTTAGACGATTCATTTCTGCTGAAATAATCGAGACGTTGCAAGCGAAGGGCTGCAAGATTAGATGGGATTAAAATGTCGAAAATGTGCCAACTTTATGTATCTTGAAGAGATCAAGTGGCTCTTGCTATGTAATTTGTAAGGCATCTCAATTTGAACTTGGATATATTTCCATTGTAAGAAAATTGATGTGTTGGTTATCAAAAAACTAGGATACTTGCAATTTCCTCTGTTTTCTGAATGTATTGATCTGTGTACCTTTTGAACATGTATGAAGCAAACTAGGGACATAGCTACATGAGGCCAAGGGTTTCACTCGCCCCCCTCAAATCTCAATTTTTTTTAATTCAGTGATATATTATTCTGTATATATTAGATAAAAAAACCACATTTTAGAGGTTAAATAATATTTTGTATATATTAGATACAAAAATAATAATTTTTGAAATAAAAAAATTCATATGGGGTAGAAAATACAAAAGGTTACAATTATGAAGACAACGACTTTCTTATAGAATTTTTTAAAATTTACTTGATTAACAAGTCTTTCAACCGTTTTTTCCCCCAGTTATACTTGCAACGTTAAATTTTATCAGATTTCCTGAATTAAAAGATCTTCCATTAGTTTTCTTTCCCAATTATACTTGCAACGTTAAATTTTGTCAGATTTCCTTAATTGAAAGATCTTCCAATTGGTTTTTCCAATTATAGATCCAACGGTGAATTGTGAAGATTTCTTAAATTAGAAGATCTCCCAATCGTTTCTTTCCAATTATACATCCAATTAACCGTTGAAGCTTCTTTAAAAAAAAAAAAAAATACAAATACTAGTTTGACTCACTAGAGAAGAATATATGAAGTTGTAATTGGGATAAACTCAATTTTAGTACCCTAAAAGGTTAGTGTCCGATTTTGGTCCCATTAAAATCATGTTTTCAATTTTAATCCCGTAAAAGTGAAAATTGATCAATTGCAGTCCTTTTTCGCTGGAATTTCGATTTTTCAATGAGTGCAACACACTCGTCCCCATCTGCATTTTCCGTTCAACTCATGTTGATGTGGAATATTTTGCCTACGTGGGATTTCTTTTCAATAAAATATTAATTACACATCATATTGCCCTGGATGGAAATCCAGAGTTCGTCGGACCTGTTGTGCTTCTTGAGCTCATCGGAGGTGATGTACTTCTTGGAATTCGCCATTGCTGCGCTGGAGAAGCGGTGGATGATGGATCCCCTTTCTTAAATTTGATTTTTTGTTTTAGAATTATGTTTTAGATTTATTTTTGTTTTCTTAAATTCATTTTTTTGATTTATTAATTATGGACAAATATTATGTGGAATTATTAGTTATATGAAAAAGAAATGCCACGTGGGCAGAAAATTTCACGCCACCGTTAGTTCGTCTGAAAATGCTTGCACTCGTCAAAAACCTGTCTGAAATCGAAATTCCAACGAAAAAAAGATTGCAATTGATCAATTTTCGCTTTTACGAGACTAAAATAGAAAACACGATGTTAACGAGATCAAAATCATACAATGACCTCTTAAGGGAACTAAAATTGAGTTTATCCACATTATCGTTTTCTCCTATTATAAATCCAACTGACGGTGGAAGCTTTAAAAAGGAAACACTTCTTTTCTTTATGCATTCACTTCCAATCTAAGTTGAAGAAACTTTATTATAATATTATAACAAGCTAGACAAACATATTTTATTTTATATATTAACAAATATTGACACATTAGTTTATGATTAATTTTTTTTCACAGTTAAAAATAAATTAATCAAAATCGCATGTGTGTCACTAATTTTTTTTAATACATATTTGGTAAGAAATAACGTCCATATTTTTGTATTAGTAATGGATACTAGATATAAGTTATAAGTACTTTAAACATCCTACCATGCATAAACGTACCGCGCGTGATAGATTATTGTTACATGAATTAAAACTTGATGCATCATAAAGTACTGATGATTTATATGACTTGACAATATTATACATCCCATATAATTAGAAAGTCAGAGAGTACGTTTGCTCACAGTTTAAAACGATGTATGTTCAAACTAATATGGGTTCGACAAAATTGCATAGTATAAGAATCTGAATTTTCTTTTCCTCTAGAACTTTCAAATCGCACTTAACTTATAATTTCATACTGAATTGATCGGTTTTGACCAAAAACTATAAAGAAACTTAGTAATTGGAGTTTTATAGTTATCAATATTAGACTTTTTTTCCCACATAAATGAATGAAAGTGCACTTTAATTCTATGTAAAAATTGGTTAAACCAAATCATACATATTTAATTAATTCTCCATTTGATATTACAGATCTATATTATTATAATGTGTACATTATAAGAAGAAGTAGAGATTTTCAGTAAGAATATATATATATAAAAAGAAAGTCGTTTTAATAATTGAGCGGAAAGAGCAATATAACCCTAGGCATGGACGCATAATTTAGGGATCACAGAAAAAAGGATACTATTCTTAGAGAATGGCTGAGAAATATCGGAAAGCATGGTGTGGCTATGCATTTCCCCAGTTTACTCTGCGGTCGATTAGAAGGCAGCACCGTTTTAAAAAGGCTCTTCCCTCTGCCCTTTCTTCCCCACAAAGAGAGAGAGAGAGAGATAGAGAGAGAGAGAGAGAGTGAGGAGTGTGGTCTTCATTGCATTTGTTGGAGAAGGTCTTCATCTACGCCTTCTCCAGCACCCGCATTAATTGCATCCATCCTCCTCACATAGAAGATAATTGCATGCCGTCAGCCATGGCGGACAGTTCCAAGAAAAAGATCGCCATTGCCACCGTCTGCTCTCTCCTTCTGGTCGCCATGGTGGTGGCCCTCCTCGTTGTCAATGTCAACAACGAGCCCAAACAGGAGGCCGAGGACGTCTCCTCTTCCCAGAAGGCCATCTCCAATCTCTGTGACAACACAGACTACAGAGAGGCTTGCTACGAAACCCTAAAGAACACCAACTCGAGCGACCCCAAGGAGCTCATCGAGCTGGCCTTCCAGGCCGCCATCAGCCAGATCAACGAGGCCGCTGAGAACTCCACCGTCCTCGCTGAGCTCGAGAAGGACCCCAGGGGGAAGGCAGCCATCAAGAGCTGTAAAGAGCTGGCCCTCAGAGCCACCAATGATCTCAAGAGATCCTTCGACAAGTTCAAGACCTTTGATGTTCAGGAAGTCGATACCGCCCTAGCCGACTTGAAGATCTGGCTCAGTGGCGCCATTACCTACCAGGAGACCTGCCTGGATGGGTTCGAGGGAATCGAGGGAGATACTGGGTTGCAGATGAGGCAGTTCCTCAACAACTCCATGCAGTTGACCAGCAATGGCCTCGCCATGGTCACCGGAATCTCTTCCGTTATCCAGTCCGTCATCGGGTCCCAGAACTTCCACAGCCGCCGTCTCCTCACGGAGGAGGCTCCCATCATCGGACACGACGTCGATGAGATGCCCAGCTGGATTGATTTCCAGAAGCGTAAGCTTTTGAAGGTTTCCAAGCAGAAGATCAAGCCTGATCTTGTGGTGGCTAAGGATGGCAGTGGCAACTTCACCACCATCAATGAAGCCCTTCCTTTTATCCCCTTGAATGGAAACAAGACATTCACTTTGTACATTAAAGAGGGTGTTTACCAGGAGCAGGTGATCATCTCCTCCGCCATGACCTATTTGATGATCGTCGGTGATGGACCAACCAAGACCAAGATCACCGGAAGCTTGAACTTCATCGATGGAACCAACACCTACCGTACCGCCACCGTTGGTATGTGATCCATTTCCATTTCATTCCCAGCTGGTTAAAATTAAAATCATGAATTAATGCAATTAAATGTCGTATCCTCAGCTGTTCAAGCCGACCATTTCATGGCTCGGGACATCGGGTTCGAGAACTCTGCCGGAGCAGAGAAGCACCAGGCTGTGGCTCTGCGCGTGAGTGGTGACATGGCCATCTTCTACAACTGCCAAATGGACGGATACCAAGACACCCTGTACGCACACACATACCGTCAGTTCTACAGGGACTGCGTCATCTCCGGCACCATCGACTTCATCTTCGGTGACAGCGCCGCCGTCTTCCAGGGTTGCACACTCGTCGTCCGAAAGCCATTGAATAACCAACAGTGCATCGTGACAGCACAGGGAAGGAAGGACATCAGGCAGCCAACCGGTCTGGTGATGCAGAACTGCTCCTTCGTCTCCGACCCCGAGTACTACCCACTGAGATTCAAGAACAAGGCCTACCTGGGACGCCCATGGAAGGAGTACTCAAGAACCATCATCATGGAATCCTTCATCGACGATCTCATCCAGCCAGAAGGCTGGCTCCCATGGAGCGGCGACTTCGGCCTCGAAACCCTCTTCTACACCGAGTTCAACAACAGAGGCCCTGGAGCATCCAAGGAACACAGGGTCCAATGGCCTGGAATCAAGGAGCTCCCTAAGAAACGCATCAAGCGATTCACAGCCAACAGATTTCTGGAAGGCAACAAATGGATTGACAACGACGTGGTTCCCTACACCGGCAAGTTGATCTTCAAGGCTCCCAAGTCGAAGAAGGATGCCCACTACTCGCCGGTGACCAGCGCCGAGCGCCAGGATCTTGGATCAAGCAGAGATAAATCCGCATACATAACTCCAAAAACCGTGGCGGCTCAGTCTCCATCTCTGTCTATCCCAGAGTCGCAGATCGCCTTAGCCCCGTGGATGGACCCCTTCGCTCCGGCGCCGGAGAACGACTCCGCCGCTCCTGCGCAGAGCCCCGGAGCAGAGCCGGAGGATGAGGAGGAAGAAGAAGGGAGGATTCTGACATCAATCCAGAAATTCTTCTACAGGAAATGGTGAAGGATTAATTATATTGAAGGTGTGATTTGCCACAGCATTTGATGATGATGATGATCGATCGATCGTGTTTGTTTGTTCTTTGTGATTGTGTGGTCCAAGTAGGGTTTCTTTTTTGACAATAACACAGCTTCGAGTCTAGTTTGAACTGCTGGCATAAAACGGGAAATTTTGAGTTAGCTTGTTCTTCTTGTATTTTTACTTTTTTTTTTAAATATATTTTTTATTTTTTTATTGTAATTCATTTGTTTGCATGGATGGATTACTAATATCCCATTGCTTGGGTCATAATGATCAATACAATCTGGTGTTACGGTCCGATTGTTTCGATCACTTTCTATCTTTACTTTTAATTTACATATTATTATCATTCTAATTAACTTCTAAATCTTTATTTATGTCAATCCAAATTGGACTAGTTGGAAATATATGTACAATGAGAAAATGCTAAAATACAGTTGGGAATATATATAAAGTTGATGAGTCTTATAGGAGACTATCTCACAGATTATATTTCGTGAGACGGATCAATCAGTCTGATCAACAATCAATATTCAAAAGTAACAATCTATATATATATATATATATATATAAGCAGAATATTCTGCCAAAAATAGCTACAATAAATGTCTAATTTATTAAATATTTCCATTTTAAGAAATCATTACTAACTTTTATTTTAAATTTATTAATAAACAAATACATAAATATTAATATTTAATACATTTAATTTTATATTTATTGTATAGAAACTCAAAAGAAAAAGTAAATAGATAAATTTATCTATATATTTTTATATATTATAGAGGAAAAGTTTGAGATATTTACATAAATACTATTTTCTGAACTAAGTGTCACATCAACAATGTTTTTATTTTTTATTATTTAATTCATTTAATTTAAAATATATATATTGTATTAGTTTATTCTTATTTTATTAATACTAATTAAGTTATTTTTTATTGAATAATTTTTTATACACCAACAATAGATAATGTTCAAATAATAATTAATGGTCAAAAAATGTTTCGACTATAATTGTTGTGTATAAAGAAGTTTTTAAAAAACTTACAAACTTTACAGGTAGAATTTCCAATTTTGATTTGAAGATCATAATATTGATACTTTTGTTTTTAGTATTAATCATAGATTAGTAAATTGAATGTGTATAATATCAATATATTGTTGTGAATTGAATTATCTTAAGCAAATTTATACTTTCTTAGTTATTAATTAATATTATATTGTCTTTTATATACTAAAATTACTTACACTATATTATGAAATAATTAATATTTATCAATATTATATCACAAAACGCGCATCGCACGGGTGCGAGTACTTACAAAAGTAAAAAACAAAAGTCAAAGGTCGATCTATTAATTAGGGTGATATCTAGCCCTAAATTAAGAAATGAGTATTGGATCTCGGGCCCAACTTGATAAAATGCTTGGGTTAATTTGGGTCAACTGAAGATATATAAATGATTGATCCATGAGTACTCTACTGAAATTTTCCCATTTTACACCAAAGATGAATATTTCTATAAACCATAAATTTTCTATTATTATTATTATTGTTATTATTCATTCGTCAAATATCGGTCGTTATTATTTAATAATACTCAAAATACTAGGGAAAAAACTGAAAACTTATTGAATCGTGTTAGTATTGAAAGTTCAATTCTTTTAATATTTCGTGACTAATTAAACTGATCCAAGAAAAAAAAAAGATTTCTAAGACCAAAATTTTGAACCTTGACACTGAAAGCGAATTACCCCTGTTCTTGTGGAATCGTGAGATTTTCCCAAATTTTCTTTTTAGTTTTTTGTTTATGATCTTAATTAATTAATTCACCTTCTTATTCGTTAGTCTCTTTATATAATTTTTGTGGCTCTCATTGGATTAACAATTATTTTCCCTTCTAGTTCACCATTGGACTTCCGATTATAATCTCATTAGTATAACGATTTTCAAATTTAGTCCCACAATTTCAAAAGTTACTCCCTCCGTCCCGCTCCAACTTGTCTACTTATTATTTTCGTCCGTCCCAGTCGAACTTGACAACCCCAAAATAGCAAAGAAATAACATTTTTTTAATCAAAAAGTAACCAAAAAGTCAAAAAACAACAACAACAAGTATAAAAAACACTTTTTTAATCAAAAAGTAACCTAGCCAACTGCATTTTCTTAGGTTCCGTGCCCGGTCCAAGTAGACAACTTGGACCGGGACGGAGGGAGTATTTGATTGCAGTTATTTTTGGTCAAAAAATGACATATCGTAATCCGCAAATTGAAGTATTTCCAGTGATGTTAATATAATATGATTATATATGTAATTTTATTATTAGTAGACCTTAATAAAAATATTCGAAAACAAAAGGTCATATTACACATCAATGTATGAAATGAAAAGAAAAGGTTCATATAATAAGAAACAGCAAGATGTGAAGACTCCAACTGGAAAATTTGATTCCATGCTGGCATGCATTTGGAATCAAAAATCTTGTCTATTGCTTATCAACTAATTACATACTTTCTTCTATAGCGAATATTATTATAGAGTAGTTGAAATATTTTGTCCTTCAACCTGTACATAGGTCATAGGGGTGGTTTACAACATAGGGCACCGAAAAACTTATATGTCATATATCATATCACTATTTTGATATTACAACGTACTGATATATTGAAATGAAAAATATATTTTAAACCAAAAATACGGTTATATCAATTACATATTGAAACTTAGGTATGTTGAAAATATCATTATATTTTGTTAAAGTATTATGTGGAATTAATTTATATTTTAAGTTATATTAATATTTTCGATATTTCGTACATTGAAAATATCATATCAAAATTTTCAATATTTTTTTAATACTATAATCTCGATATTTCAATATTTTTCAACCCTACCTATTCAACAAACTTTAAATAACTTGTGTTTAATGCACTTTGACATTGGCATATATATAAGGAATCTATATATATATATATATATATAAGTAGGATATTCTGTCAAAAATAACTGCAATAAATTATCTACCTATTAAATAATTACTATTTTAAGAAACCTATTAATTGCTTTCATATTGTATTTATTGTAAGAAACTCAATACAAATAAATAAATACAAATAAACTTATTTATTGTATTTTAAGAAACTCAATACAAATAAAAATAAATAAACCTATTTATTGTATTTTAAGAAATTCAATACAAATAAATAAATATTTAATTTAAGAAATCAGTTATAATACTCAATTTAGTATTTATTGTATAGAAATTTCAAATAAAATAAATAAATAGATAAATAAGATGAAATAAGGGATTATATATTTATTATCTCTCATCTTATTTTTAAGTACTTATTTTAAAGGATAAATTACAAAAAACAACACCACCTATTGACTTTTTTCAAATTGCAACCTAATCTTTTTTTTTTTTTTCAGATTGCCACCCAATCTTTTTGTGGTTTTGTAGATTGCAAATTTTCCGGCGAAATGGAGATTAATTTGTTCACTTTGCAACCTAATTTTTTTTAATCTAATTGTAAATTTGTAACCTGAACTTTATGTTTTTTTTTATCATATTGCAACCAAGAATTAAAATTTCGATTCCGGTGGAAATATAGGTAACTTAAATTCACGGAAATATCATGAAAATATCAATATCGATGGAAATATGGGTACATATATTTATTGTTATTTTTCCTATATTTACCAATATATTCCGATATTTTCGATATTCCATCAAATTTTTACTGATGTTACATATATTTCACCAATTTTGACCAATATTTCATTGATACTTATTTTATGAATATCGATCACACTTATATAATATAAATGTCACACTCATATATATAACATAAAGGTATCAGTGTGAAGCGAAAAAAAAAATCATGATTTGCAATTTGACAAAAAAATTAAAGTTTGGGTTGCAAAGTGAAAAAAATTAATTCATTTGCTGGAAAAATGACCAGGAAATTTTGCAATCGGCAAAAACCACAGAAAGATTGGGTGGCAATCTTAAAAAAAAACAGATTAGGTTGCAATTTTAAAAAAGTTGATAGCTGGGGTTGTTTTTTTGTAATTTACCCTATTTTAAATCAATTTTAAATATATAATATATAAAATCAATCATTATTTAATGATTTTAAATTTAATATTCATATAAAATTTATCAAACTGAAATATGGAAGTGTATGTGTGTGGGCTTCAATGATTTTTCATTTTTAAACGTTTTTATGATATATAGTATTAGTTTATTGTAAATTGATATTAAAATGTAGAAATAAAAAAATATTATAGGTGTACCTAATAGATTACACATATAAAACATATCAAATAGAAAAAATTAGATTAAAATATTATTGCAAGTTAACCAACTTATTCATTTGGAATATACAAATATTTTATTTTATCTTTCTTATTTTATATTTATTTGTTGTCAAGTTTTATTTATATTATATTCTGATTAATTAAGGTGGCATAAGGGATTGGACAGATGTAATTTTTCTGGTTTTTCACAAATTAAAATTTCATCATTCTTAATCCCTGATATATTGACTTATCAATCTTATAATTATTATTCATAATTTTTTATTCAAAATGTGTAGATTAAGTCCAATTTTGAATTGTTTCATTTAATTAAATAGATAGCAAGAGAGATTTTCATGTATTTGATAAAATGATATAATTTTGTATTTGATTTAAAATAAATGAGTTATATGTGGCGTTGAACCAAAAAAAATTATTAAAATATGTGTGTATTTATAGTTAAAAATGTCAATAAAATATAAATTTATTTATCTCAATACTTAAATCATAACGTTTCTAATACATATAACTTATTTTTAGATATTAAATTTATTTTTAAAAATTTCACTACCCATGTAATGTTCTGACACAAATTTGTTTTAGTTGTTTGTTTAATCCATAGATTAATATATTACTTTATATATTTCAAATTTCTAATATTTTCGAATATAACTATTTATAATGACATAAATTTAAAGTTAAAATACCTAACTTTATACTAATGCAAATTTAAAAAGTATCAATATATTTTTGTTAAAATAATAATCATTACATTTTATATGTTATTATATTTTTTTAATAATTAAAAACAACACACTGTGCAACGCACAGGTACACTACTAGTTATTATTAAAAGACAAGAATTTGTTATTAAAAGACTTATTCATTGTATGGGGTTGTTTAGAAAATGTTCAAAAAGTTTATTATTAATTAAGGGATAATATCATTTTTCGTCCCCTAACTTAGGCACTTTCCAATTTCGATATACTAAGTATCGAGAATCCAATTTTAGTCCTGTAATTTTACTTTTTTTCCGATTTGAGTCGATTTTCACTGGATTTTCACCGGTGCTGACGTATGGCCACCGGAATTTACCTATGTGGCCGAAACCCTAATCCCCAATATTTTTGGAGTGACGTGGACGAGCCATGTGGCCGCCATGTCATTAATAAAATTAAATCAAAATTAAAATTAATTAAAAAATCATTAAAAAAAAACTTCATCTTCTCCACAGCCCCTCCCCTCTCTGCAACTCCAGCCCCGCCACCGCCGGAGCCACCGCCGCCCCTTCGCCGAAAATCAGCCATTGACACCCTCCAAACCTCAAAAAATTGATTTCTTCCAATTCTCCACCAAAATAGCCAAACTATACACTAAAATGCTCCTCTCCTCAAGCTCAAACATAATATCACATCAATTTCATGTTTGTTGTTCGAATCGAACCTCAATTAAGCCAAAACCGTTCGAAAATTGTTTCTCAAACTCATTTCTTAGATCTTCAATTTCATGCATATTTTCTCAAAATTGAGTGAGGGGTTTTGATCCCCATATATTAGGAAATGTTTCTATGTATTAGATGCAAAGATTGGTGAAGAAATTGTATGTCAATTTCATGCATGTTTGAGTTTTCGATTTTCTTGATTTTTCTTGATTCTTCTTCCCTGCTCTCTCTCTATTTCTTTCTGTCTTCTATCTTGTCTCTCCTCTCTCTTTCATCTATGTTGGTGGGGCAGCGGCGGTGGCGTGGTGACTGTGGGGGTGGCGCCGTGGCGATGGGGCTTGGGAAGGGGTGGGGGAGGGGCTGGGAAGAAGACCCATTTCCCAATTCCCGCTTCTTTTTTTTTCTTTAATTTTGATTTTTTCTTTTTTTTTTCTGAATTTTCAATTAATTTTATTAATGACGTGACTTGTCCATGTCACTCCAAAAATATTTGGGATTAGGGTTTCGGCCACGTAGGCAAATTCTGGTGGCCACGTCAGCACCAACGAAAATCCGATGAAAATCGGACTTAAATCGGAAAAAAAGTAAAGTTATAGGACTAAAATTGGATTCTCGATACTTAGCTCGAAATTGGAAAGTGCCTAAATTAGAGGACGAAAAATGATATTTTAGAAATATATCGAGTCGAATCTTAATCATCCAAGTTTCCAATCTTTATTATTTCCTCTCTTTCACCCCAAACTCACTTAAAATCTATCAGTTTGTTGCAAGCAGCTACTATGAAATTTTCAATTTTAACTACCTTTAAAATTTCAATTACTTATCTGATTTATTGCTAGCTAAGTAAAGTCTTCTTACCATAATTATTGTAGGTCTGATATATATAATTTTAAAGTGATAAACAAACAAAGAAACAGAAATTGAGAAGGAGAAAAGGACAAAAAGCAAACAATAATTGTGGAGAAAACGACCCCAAATTACTTTCTTTTTAAAATCTAAAAGATATTCACATTAAATAAGATTATATTATTCAGGTAAATATTAACGGTGTTCAAGCCTGTTACCCACCTCCACACGATTTTCTTGCACGTGCCTCATGCAATAATGCTTGCTGCTCTCTTCATTAATCTTTCAAAATTAATTCCATCTTAATGATATCAAAATAAGAATAGGTGAATTCTTCTATGAGTAATTTATGTTTACTCTTAAATTTCATGGCTTTCACGATGTCAAAATTATGAATTTATTTTTCTTCTCATTTTAATAATTATGTCAGGAGTGATGACCCACCCCACCCCACCCCTATTTATATTTTATTAAAAATAAATAAAGGCAAAAACGTATATGTCCCTGGATACATAGGGGCACAGATTTAGGTGTTATATACATACTCTTCAAATGTTATATATATACTCTATAGGTGTTATGTTTCTTAATGTTATAAATATAACCTACATGTATCATATATATATAAGAGTATTCATATGATACTTAAAAAGTATATATATAATACCTGTAGAGTATATATTTAACAACATATAATGATTAATTTTGACCACATGTGTTGGGTACACAAGTGTCACTTTTAAAATAAAAAACCTGCTAGTGCATATATAAGCAGAAAAGGACAGGTTTTGTGGTGGGTGAGAGAGACAATAGTATATAGATATATAACAAAGAATTTGGCAGCCATTTATAGTGTGATCTTCACCTTCTCTTAGCTTCCTATTTATCTTCAAAGCTCTCTCTCTCTCTCTCTCTCTCTCGTGATAATGGAGGGATTAGTTTTCTTTGTTGGTGTTCTAGGTACATTAATTACCGTACAGCTCTTCCATTATTTGTTCATTGGTTGTAAGTTGTAACTATATATATATCTTGTCTGCATTAATCACTAGTCTTTTTTTCAGGGAATATAATCTCGGTTCTTATGTTCCTTTCTCCAGGGTAATCTCCATCATTGGATCACAGTTAAACTGCATGCTAATCCATATATACTTAATCTAAAAGCATATAATGAATATTTGCAGGAAAACATTTGTGAGAATAGTGAAGAAGAAATCGACAGAGGAATTCGAGAGCCTTCCTTACATCATAACCCTCCTAAGCTCATCTCTTTGGACATTCTATGGGATCATCAAACCTGCAAGTTTTCTGGTTGCAACTGTTAATGGTTTTGGTGTTCTTGTTGAGAGCGTCTTCGTCCTCTTGTTCCTTTTATTCGCCCCTCCCTCCAAGCGAGTACGTAATCTTCTTCATTTCTCCATCTAATTAATGGGATTATATATATATATGTATGATCATTAATCACATACATGAATTTGGTGTGACAGATTAAGACAGGGATTCTGGTGGGAGTCGTGGATTTAGGGTTCTTGGGAGCAGTTTTATCAGTGTCATGTTTGGTGATGGATGGGGATCTTAGGATTGATACCATTGGATTCATAAGCTCAGCCCTCAATATTCTCATGTATGCTTCACCTCTTTCTGCTATGGTAAGATATTACCAACAATCAGCATCTCCATTCATTAATCAACAGTTATACATGACCTCCTTTCTTAAACTACTTTCTTCCAACAATTTATTTATTGCTACAAAAATCAAATTCTAGGATATATATATATATATGTTTATTAAGCAATGATCTTAATAAACGGCCTATATATCTAACTTTAAGCATAATTTAAGAATATTAGAATTTGGGTTAAGTAATATATATATATATATATATATATATATATATTAAATGAATATGTTAAATATTGCAGAAAAGAGTGGTGGAAACAAAGAGTGTGGAGTATATGCCATTTCTTCTCTCATTTTTCCTTTTCTTGAATGGAGGGGTTTGGACTATCTATGCTCTTCTTGTGCAAGATTGGTTTCTTGGAGTAAGTTTTCTTCTTTCCATCTTTTTTTTCTTTAATGGTATAATTTTCTTAATCTCAATATAATTACATTTTTCATATATAATTGAGACCAATAATAATAATTAATCTAAATTTATATATGGGTTTTTTTCATCATTTGATCAATTAATGTTGATAGCCTACACATTGCACCTCATATACATATGTAACATGAAGATTAATGCAAACTAAGCTACATCGATCTAAACAAATTAAAAATAAATAACTAATTATAATGTGATAATTGCATCAGAAAATTTATTATTCTCTTTTATAATTCGCATTTTGAACTTGTTTCTAATAGATTTCCTATATTTTTTCTTTTCTTCTACAAATGTTAATGTTGTCAAACATTAATCATTGAATGGTATAAATTAAGTAAATATGAAATTAGTGATCTACACATATTTATCTATATAGAAAATTTTCAAACTTTAATTTTACTTGGTTAACAAATATCCATCCTACAACGTGGGAAAACCCTCAATTATGCTACACTACCCACTGTGGGCATATTAATATATGTTCATTCATAACGTACTAAAAATCTAATATATAACATATTAATATGTGTCTATCCCTAACGTGTAAAAAATCTAACATATCAATTAATTTCCATATAATGGGAATGAGACCATTACGTATCAGATGAGTATATTAAGAGTTGTGCATCACAAGGATTTTAGCATTTTCTGGAAAAACCCTTATGTATAGCTAAGACAATCGAGCGCACTATATATAGCTGAGTATAAATCATGAGATTTAATAGTTTTTTTTTAGGGGTTTCAAGAGTATATATTTAATTAGATTTGGACTAGTTGTGTGAAAAATAAAATTATATTATACTTGTCATGACAACTTCATCAACGACGGGTAAATTGTAATATGATGTACTATAAGTTTAGGGGTCGTAATTTACGTCCCAGAAAAATTGGGTATATTGATTTCGTCCCAAAATTTAAAAATTTGATGCAATTTTGGAACAAATTATCTCAATTTAGCAATTTTGGAACAATCGTCGAAGGAAAACCTCACGTGTTGTGCGTCTGGCCTCCAATTTGGGAATTTTGGTTCAAAAAATGTTGATGTGTTCCTGTTTATAACTTCTTTTTTTCAATAATGGCGAGACAAAACATTAGCATTTTCTAAACCAATAAAATTATAAACACCAACATATTAGTATTTTCTGAATCAAAATCCCCAAATCGAAGGTCAGGCCTATAGCATAATTTTCTGATGATGATTGTTCTCAAATTGCTAAATTTGAGATAATTTATCCTAAAATTGTATCAATCTTTTAAAATTATGGAAAGAAATCAATATACCCAATTTTTATGGACTTAAATAGGAAGCCAAACTTATGAGACATAATTTATGATTTACCCTATCAACGTCTGATATTAATTTATTAGATAAGTCCTTTTGAGTAATTATCAGATTGATATACACATTTGACATGACCCCCTTATAGCATCGATCACAACTTTTCTAGACTGGTTTTTTTCTTTTTCTAGTTTTCCTTTTATTTGCATTTGAGTCCACAAATTGATAATAGTACATGGTGATGTATCATGTGTGGACAATTTTTCTCGATCAACAGCCACATATATTATATAGATCCAGCTTTGTAGGTCCCTGCATTTATGAATTTTACGATCCCAACGTTCCCTTTTTTTCAACGGTTGAGATTCATCTTGTCCAAATTAATTTCCATGAAAATATCAGACAATTTGCTCCACAATGTATACTGTTCCATATATATCACGTCATTTGATTTGATAAGAGACACTAGAATGGCCCTTCTTACTACGGGAAGTCATGATAGAGCACGTGTAATATATGAGTTTTTAAAAACTATAATTAAATTAGATAATTTTAGATATTATTTGTGTTTACAAAAATTATAACTGTGTTTTACCTATCATCCATTTTAGTATATATCAACCATAATATAATTTGATTAATATGTTATTTAATTATATATGTTGCATTCGTAAGGAAAAAATATATATTTATATTTATTATATATGTTGTTATTTCTGTCATATTATTCAACTCATCTCCTAGCAATATTCTAGCTTTTTTTTTGTAAATATTAAAAATTAATAATTATGATCCTTAAATTTTTATGACAATTATGTTATAAAATTCTCAAATCAAAATTTCTCAATAGTTTCTATAATTTAATGCAAAAAATATTTTTTTTTCATTAATTCAGTTATTTTCAAAATATACACACTTTTATTTGAGTTATTTTTCTCTAATTTTTTTATTAGAATAAAAGTGTATAAATAATTTGGAGGAAATATGTAACATGGCATCTATATATAAGATATATATATATTTAATTATGTATAGTTAATTGCATATTGTTATTATTAATAATAATAATTTAAGATAACTTGTTAGTATTATTATTATTATTATTATTATTATTATTATTATTATTATTATTATTATAAATAAATTTATTAGATTGCAATTAATATTGTTTGTTATAAAAATACAAAAGGGCGCATGTTAATTGGATTCTGAACGTTCTTAATATGAAATAGTATAATTATATAATTTAAATTCGTTTCAAAGAGAGAGTAATTATTCTTTTATATTACACCCTCCGTCCCGGTCTAATTTGCATACTTACCATTTTTATTTGTCTCATTCTAATTTGTCAATTCATAAATGGTAAAAGAAATATTCTTTCCTTACTCCTACATTTCTGCCATTTTACAAAATTGTCACCTCAATTCCCCTTTTAAATTATAATTAAAGTGCAAAAAATATAAAGTTAACACATTCAATCAAAGTCAACTGTATTTTTTTAGGCACCGTGTCCGGTTAAAGTAGACAAATTAGATTGGGACTGTAGGGAAGTATAAAACATATATATTGTGGGGTGAAGAAGAATGAAAAAAATTGTAAGACTGTATCTACTTTTACACCTTTTTTGGTTGGTACTGAATATCTGTCGGTTGTGCAACTTGATGATCATTTGGGAATAGAAATTGTCACGTTTTTAATCCCACAACCACTCAATAAATAATTAGGGTCCAAAAACAAAATATCTTAGCTGGCTAATAATTTAAGTAGGAACTGAAATAAACGTCACTATTAGATATGGGTCCATCTTAATTAGGACATTGCATCATAACCCATCTCAAAATTATCATGTTTCTGTTTTTTAAATAATTGATTAAACCCTTCAAAAAAAATTATTTTTTTTGAAAAACAGAAGTTTATTGAATATTGTAATCAGGATTAAATTTTAATTTAAATGCAGGTCCCCAATTCTATGGGATTTATGCTTGGATCATTGCAGCTGCTGCTTTATGCCATTTACAGAAACCCTAAACCAATTTCAAATCAATTCCCACCAGATTTCATCCAAAAATCACAGAAGCAGCCCCTCCTTGCACACTCTTCAAATTGTTAGATTCGAATCGATTATAAAAGAAAAACGTATATTATTTTATAAATATTGGTGTGCTTTTTAGAAAATTTTAAAAGAAAAAGGTTAGCACTTTTCATTATTGAGTGGCCTATTTCCATATTTATGTAATTTTTTGGTTTATAATTAGTTTATATTGGTGTAAGACTAATTGTGAGCAATACCATAATATTGTAAAGTTTTGTCTTAATTTTATTTCTTTATTTATTCTATTTTTATTTATTGAAAAAGAAAACCAAATAATTGATCTGGTTGTCTACCACTAAACCCCTTTTCAGTTGCAATTAATTAGATATAGACTTGCGCATATGGTATGGCAATTAAAAGCAAGATGGAGATGAGAAAAAAACAAACAAACAAACAAAGCCCTTTAATCATTTGTTAAGTGTGATAAAAGCATTCCTCCCCAACAATAAAGGTGCCTTGTGAGTTGTGACAAAAGATATATACTTTTTCAGGAGCTTAATTTACATATGTGTGTGGATGGAAATTAAATATTAATCAACTATTCATAAGCTTTTTATTAATAGTATATAATAATAAAAGTATTAAGCATCCAAAGTAGAAACAAGAAGCAAGGTCAAAATCAACAGGTTATGAGGTTTTATGTATATGAAAAAGTTGAATCATTTTCTTGGAATTTAGTTATGTATGGTAGTAGGTATTCTAAGGAGAAAATACAGACATAAAGTTGCAGCAGAGATGAGCATCATTTGCAACAAGTTGTAGTAGCTAAAATAATGTGAACAAACAAATATTGCTAAAAAGGGGCCTATTCAATGAATAAAAGAGAGAAAGCTCAATCACTTCTTCTCCAATATACACATCTCGTTTCTTGGGTATCTAATGTAATAAATTTTCCTCAGATTCCATGATTTAAGATCTGCTAAGAGTAATAAATATTATCCACGAAAAATAGCTTATGAACTGAGAGAAAAGCTGCATGTAAGCTCTTCGTTCCGCCTATTTACTGCAACAAACTTGTATATGCAATGAATCATGCGGCTCCGATTTTAGGGGGCTGCCAATTGAAATTTGAAGAAGACGAAAAGGTAAGAACAGGCAGTGAGTAAGAAGTTCAAATTTACTTGTCATGATTCAGTGAGAAAGTTTTGAGCTCAAGACAATCGTGTGAGTGCGCATGTAAGTAAATTTCAATGCGTTGAGAAGAGAATGAACAACACGGATGTTGTGTGTAAAGGAAAAATAAGGAATTGATTTTACCTTTTTCAAGGGCACCTTTGAACTGCCTGCCACCGGTTTCAGTATTTCAAAAGAACATACTAGTGATTCATCAACACTCAAAAGAGCACCTACGTTGTCAAACTCTCCACCGTAATTTGGAGCTGAAAATATAGTTACCAGTCTTCTTTTGGCAAAGAACTCATACCCATCTTCCACCACCTGCATTGAGCAAATCAGTAAATGGTTCATCTTAATTAATGCTTTAACAACAGCATGACAGCTGGGCAAGATCTGGTGTGTTGGGGGGAGACACTGCAAGGTTAAGAAGATGATCTTATACCTGATGACCACGGCAAATGAGGTCCAAATCATTTTTCTGCAAAAATTCTGCAACTGCATCAGGCCCAAAAACACAAGAAACGCCTCTATCACTATCAGACCATCCCCGAATCCTAGGATCAGGATCAGCCCAAAGCAAATCACATAGGAGACCACTATCTGGGATGTCAGTCGGCCTAGAAATCTCATTAATCTGGTCCAATTGTTTAAGCTCAGGAGAAATTCCTCCATGCATGCATAGAATCTTTTCATCTATGAGGGCAGAGACAGGTAAACAATTAAAGCATTCGGTGAATATCTTCCAGAGTCGGACATTGAATCTCCTCTTACATTCATCATAAAATCCATAAATACGGTTGATTTTGGCATCTTCATGATTTCCCCTTAATAGGAAAACTTTATTTGGATACTTTATCTTGTAAGCTAATAGTAAGCATATTGTTTCCAAACTCTGCTTGCCTCGATCAACATAATCTCCTAGAAATAGGTAATTGGCGGCAGGGGGGTACCCACCATACTCAAAGAGCCTCAAAAGGTCTTGGTACTGCCCATGTATGTCACCTGTAAGAAAATAACTTCATTTAAGATCACAAGTAAAAACAGAAACACTGAAGCAAAAATTAACAGCCACCAACTATAAGTGTGACTGGTTAAGTGAATCATCAAGTATGTTCAATCTAGAGAATTAAATTGTAACTTCGGTCAATGTCCTCCATAACTCATTTCAGTACTAAACTATATGATACAGGTTTATTATCTAGACAACAAATTGAATAACCTTAAGTGCAATGAAAAGTTAATCCTTGATATTGATGTATCAACATCATAGATCTCCCACATGCCAGGCCCTGAGCTAAAACTCAGCACAATAGGTTCTAGAATCTAGAATACAGCCTTGTTTTATGAGAAATGTTATTAAAGTTGTTAAATGAATCTATACCACTTATATCACTAATTTCTGTTCTTAAACAAATGTAAAATATCATGATAATATATCATGGCACTCCACAAACTCATAAACATTCTTCTGGTGCATTGAAGGGCTTAAAGATGGACAGCAATGTTCTATTGATAGCTATACCATAATTACAGGTTTACTTAGAGCAACATATGAGAAGGGGAAAAAATGCATAAGACCTCGCATGGTAAAAAATGTCAAGAATGCATAAGACCTCGCATGGTAAAAAATGCCATTTCTTGATTATTCATACACAAAAATCACTGACATCTCCCAGGACTATTAGATATTTTTAATGCACCAGTGATCTTGTAAACAGCAAGAAATTAACAAAATCAAGAAGTGGACCAAACAACTCAATAACATGACTATCTCTCAATGATGTTCTAGAGGTACCCAACAACGGCAAACAAAATACGAAGAATTTCACATATTTCAAGTCATCCTCGATATTTTTAATTGTTAAGGAAAAAAGACCAAAATCTTAAATCTGCTGAGAGATTCTCCTAAATCATGATCACAGGTAACCCTTTCTAAATGACTTTATAAGAAGCTGGAGCAAATACCTCTTTATAAGTAGCCGAATTATAGCATTTATTCATGGTAAAACGTTTAGCTTGTCATTCAAATATCAACATATAGCATGTAAGAATTGTAGTATAA
Organism: Scutellaria baicalensis; assembly: GCA_005771605.1. NCBI lineage: Eukaryota > Viridiplantae > Streptophyta > Magnoliopsida > Lamiales > Lamiaceae > Scutellaria > Scutellaria baicalensis. The sequence continues at coordinate 27,574,646 of CM016726.1, forward strand.
ATTTCATTTTAATATGATAATTAGAAAAAGACATGCATGAAGCAATCAAAATTTTCCAAACATCCTCCCCTCCCCACCCCACACAAAACGAAGATGAATTTTACCAATTCAATCAATCCCAACCTAATAGAATTCTCCGAAATTCCCAAAAAGGCTTCACCATTTCTAAATTACCTTGCAAATGGGGTGTCATCTCTCACTGACATTCGTAACTCGGGTAATTCCAATTATTTAGAAACATAAGCATGCAAATAGAACAAGACATGATCACAAAAAATGGGTGAAAAGAAAAAGGAAAGAAATAGATACCGCAGATCCTAACAGGGGCGCGGATTTGGAGGAGATTGGGCTCGGAAAGGAAGATTTGGCGGGCGTTGACGCAGAGCTGCCGGATCTCCGCCTCCGACAGCTGCACCTGCTTCCCTCCTCTGCCGTCCAACAGCCGATGTATTATATCATCCAATACCCCCTTATCCATCGTTCCTTCTATTGTCATCATTTTATTGTCTGATAATTCAATTCAATTGCGTTGAAACGAAACAAATATGCAAATGACTGTCATCTATTTTGGGGCAGAATATACGATTGAATTGAAATTGAAGGGATTTTTGCTTGATTGTTAGAGAGAGAGAGGGGGGATTTTCTTCCTCTGTTGAATTTGGTTTTGTTATGTTTGATGAGTTGCATAACGGAAGAGTGATATATCGTCGGTCAATTTGTCAATTGCTGTCATATTGTCAAATGCATTAGTGCTCTCCTCGTTTCTCTCTTGACACCTGATTATCTAGACACTCTTTTTTTATTTTCTTCTTAATAAAACATAGTATAATAATAAATGAATAGTATTATTTCAAATTTCTTGTTATATGAGTCCGACCACATTTAACAATTCATATGATAATCGGTGAAAATAGTAAGTATGAAACCGTCTCACGGATCTACTTGCACAAGACTGGTTAATTCACAACTCATATTTCACAGTTCAAATGTAAATTAGTTAAAATGAATCACAATTCAAATGTACATTAGTTAAAATGAGTTCCGATAGTGGGTTATTAAGATCTGTCTTGTGAATTTTTTTTGTAAAACTGTTTCACATAAATAATAGTGTATTTAAAATGAGTTTAATTTAGGGGTAATAAATATCGGTCTCAATTAAATTATTCGTGAGATCGTTTCGCATGAGTTTTTGTTATAATAATTTAGGATACACACATTCACACATTTTCCAAATTTCTTAAATAAAATATTGATATTTAAATAATAAAATTTGTAAGGATTATTCTCTTCAGGTGTTAGACTTCCTTTACAAGAATGTTATGAGAAAAGATTAACGTCTATATGATGGAAGTGGAACCTAATAGCATATATAATATTATTTATACAAATAATTCTATAAGTTTATTACATTCTTATAATTTATTGATGCATATGCCCTTATAGCACACCATCTAATTATAGTATTGAGGTTTTTGTTACTCTAAAATATTTTTTAAAGATTTGATCAACTCTACTTAATCATTATTCTATTAATATGTCATTTACTTACCATTCTATATTATGAGGGTTGTTTTGTATAGTGATAACTTTTAAAAATAAAAATTGATTCACTAAATGTTATAATTTTTTCAAGTTTGAGCCTTTTTTACAATTTAGGTGAAATGTGAAAGGATATAAACTTGAAAATAAATTCACATCAAATTGATATCTTACACATAAGTACATGATTATAATAATCTAAATTAACTACCTTAACGAATCACTAGAATAATATTTTCTTTATGTCGAACTTATTTGACCAAATACCTTCCAATTTGTGTCCATTCTGTATCAAAATTTTAGCTTCATGGTTTATCTCATTAATGTGCTTGATCATCAAATATATGATCAACCACACACAACATATACATAATAGAATTAAATACAAAACAATATATATGATATATTTTTCTATTTGTATGAGAAAACAATAATGGAATTAATCTAATGAACCAATAAATTTCAAAATCTATGTCAAACTCTAATTTTTTTAAATCAAAGTATAAACTGTAGTTAAAATTGAAATCATGTTAATAATAATATTAACAAACAGCTAATATCACATGATGAATTTGGGGTTGATGAAATCAAACATTTGTAAAATATATATTCAAAAAAAAAAAAAGGAAAAGAAAAATAGTTGAAAAGAAAGGCAAGTGGGCTAAGCTGAAAAGGGTGGTCTAATTTGATTCTTCTGGAAGAATTGGTTCACGTGCACTTAAACCAGCTATCGTGCCATTCCGCGCCTTTCTGTCAACGCTTTCACTTTCCAATTTTGCCCTTATTCTTTTCTAACTTTCAACCGTTTACAATCTTCTCTACAGTTAACCACTTTCTTTCTTTTTTCTTTTTCCTACAATTCTTTCAATTATTTTCCCCCATATTCAAAAAATAAAATATCAAAATACTTTTTATATATTTATCTTTAACTCATTAAATAAATTTGGCTTTTCCCCTCTACTGAATCTTTTTTGCTTTTTTCATGAGAAATGAATATTATGTAAGAAGATTATCAAGATGAGAACACCAATATTATGGCGTGAATCGACCCACATTATGCATTTAAAGTTATTAATATATTTTATACTACTGAATTTGAATTTTTATTTTTTTCTCTCAATTTCGTCTTTTTAAATTTTGGTAATTGGTCAAGCTGGTTAAAGAAAATATTAACATTTTAATTGAACATCATACTTGAAAATTATTAATATGTATCAAAAATCAATTGAAAAAATATACGTTGACTACTTAATCTTCCTCTAATTTAACTAATCAAAACTACAATGATTTTAAGAATTATTGATGTATAAATATTGTTGGCTCCAATTTCTAATAATTAGTAATATTGACAATACAACTTGTTGTAGGATAACTAAAATATTCATAATCAGTGAAATCTTAGTAAAGTTAAGATATCTTTAAAAAATAAATTGTATAAAGTTAGAGAAATTTCTAATAAACGTTATAGATTCTATAAAACTCAAGATGTTGATTAAAAAGTACATTGAAGATAAATATTGAAACACTATAAGAAGATGATTTTGACAAAATATTTTGTGTAACTGTTGCATAAATCTAGGATCCATGCACCTGGGTCGATCCGCCCCACGCTCCTCTGACGCGCATTTTCACGCGCCTCAACGCGCTCTCATGCGCCCCACGCGCCTGGTGGGTGCGCTCAAACCCACCAAGATTCGCTCCAGACAATGATACTCTCATGTTATGTTAGAGTTACCTTCATGTTATGTTAATGTTCCTCATGAGATGTTAGTGTTACCCTCATGAGGGTAACACTAACATAACATAAAGGTAATCCAAACATAATGAGGGTCACTCTAACATAACATGAAGGTATGATTAACATTGTTTTTTACCTTCAAGTTATGTTAATGTTATTTTCATGTTATATTAGTATTACCTTCGTGTTATTTTAGTTAAGTGATTTTAAACTAAGGGTATGAAATATGGAGATGAGATCACATTTAACATAACGCGAAGATAACCCTAACATAACATGAAGGTAACACTAACATAACGTGAAGGTAACGACCAAAACATGCGAAAAAAATAAAGAAGAGCGAGCTGGGCGGGCTAGCCCAGCCCACGCACGACCCGCACACAGCCCAGTTACACGGATCAGTACACAGGAGAGTAACTCGATGATTTGAAGTTGAAACAATGAAGGGAGAAAGATTTTAGTTATATATATACTTTTTATTTAATATATATATATAAAATATTATCCTGACCTTGAAAACTTGTGAGATTTGAGACCCCGATAACTTCTCGTCCCATGTGTATGTTCATAATAAAGTAGCTGTATTTAAAATAATAATATTAATATAATATAATATATTATTATTATTGTTATTATTATTATTATTATTATTATTATTATTATTGGCTTTTATTTTTTAGAGCAAAGAAAAATAGCACAAAATAGCCCAGCCCAACAAGTTTTATTCCATAAGTCCAATCTCATATTGATTATATAATTGTATAAATACATGTCTAAGTCACACCACAAGTTCACGAGAAATTCTAACTTGGGAGATATGAGTATATAATTGTACAAATACATATCTAAGTGACTTATATAAACCACAAGATCACGAGAGAGATGGCTATGATAAAACACCTATGATAAAACACCAAAACTCATGTGAGATAAAATACCAAAACTCATGTGAGACGGTCTCACAGATGGTTTTCGTGAGACGGATCCTTATTACCCATGTGTTGAAACCATTTTCACAAATTTTAATATGAATTGTCAAGGATGGGTTATGAGTTGACCCATCTCACACAAGAAGATTCGTAAGATGGTGACCTACTCATGATAAAAATATTAAGAACTTTATTTAACTAAGTTGAAATAAACGGTTGGTCAATAAAGACCTATAATCAATTAATATTACATTAGTTTGATCGGTTTAATTAGTTGAAATATATCCACAAGATCACCAAAAATTCTAAATGGGGATGGCTATAATAAAAATTTAAGGACTTCATTTTGAGAACTAGTCGGATCGGTTTAATTAAGTTAAAATAAACGGTTGGTCAATGAAGACCTATAATCAATTAACATTACATTAGTCGGATCGGTTTAATTAAGTTGAAATAAACGGTTGGTCAATGAAGACATGTAGTCAATTGATATTAGATGGTGTAAATAAATAAGAGTTAGTCTCCTGTGCAATTGGTGCACATACAATTCGTATCGGGTTCGGGTCGACCCGGATCCGCATACTTTTTTTTTTTTTGAATTTTATTTTTTTACTTAGGGTTGTTACATTTATGTTATATGTCTGTGACCTTTATGTTATATAAGTGTGACATTTATGTACAAATGTAATGACCTTTATATACACTAACTTAGAAAAAAAAGTAAGAATTTTAGCAAAATTTGTACATATTTACCTTTATGTAATATTAGTTGTACCTATATTCATCCTAAAAATGCCCTGAATTTTGAAAATTTTCATTTTTTTCAAAGTCATGGATCATAAAGGTCATAATATTTGTACATAAAGGTCACAAGAATTGTACATAAAGGTCACAACAATACAACATAAATGTCTCAATCTGAAGTGAAAAAACCTGAAAATCTCTATTTTTCCTTAAGTTACTGAACAAAAAGGTCATAACATTTATATATAAAGGTCACACTTATATAACGTAAAGGTCATATTCTAACAATATAAAGGTGACAACTTGAAGTGGAAAAAAAAAAAACCCAGGTGAAAGGATTCGGGTCGGGTTGCCCCAGTTACATCAATCCAGATCCGTGCACCTGGTGCACAGCAGCATTTGTGAATAAATAATATTAGATTAAATTTATTGGTCAATAGTTTATATATTTTTATACATAGGCTATAAATAGGTTGGCCTATTTTAAATCTTGGATCGACCTACATTGATAATTAAGTCTGATAAAAGATATTAACCTAACGAGTAGCTATAAATAGGTTGATATGTCAAAATAAGTCTTTTTAAAATCTTGGGTAGACCTACATTCATAAATAGGTCAAATGTTGACCTAACTCATCTTTATTTTTATATATATAAAACAATAACCACAAGTGCCACATGACACTCTTATAGAGCTTGGACAATTAATTCTAACATTAAATGTTTGTTTTTATTTTTTGTATTTAAATAAATTGTCTTATAAATATAATTGTCTTTTACATATATATGTACATATAATTACTACATATATAAGTAAAAAATTAAAATACCAAAAAATGTTATTGATAATTTTCTCAAACTATAAAAAATAATTCATAATATAATAAATTAACCAATTTTCTAAATGTGACAATTTATCATTTTATATATGTATAAAATCTTTATATATAAAACTACCTAAACCAAGAGTAATTATAAAACTACATTATATATAAAATCTTTATACATAAAACTACATAATATTTAAATAGTAAATAATATAATAACTAAAACTACATTATATTGCATATATTATATATAAAAAAGGACCAAAAGTGCCACATGACACTCATACAAAACCTGGACAATTAATTCTCACATGAAATGTTTTTTTTTTCCTATTTAAACAAAATTATTTTATAAATGTAGATATCTTTTGGATTTATATAAAGATTAATATATATATATATAATTAAAAAATATTTATATATATAAAACAATAACCACAAGTGCCACATGACACTCTTATAGAGCTTGGACAATTAATTCTAACATCAAATGTTTGTTTTTCCTTTTTGTATTTAAATAAATTGTCTTTTACATATATATGTACATATAATTACTACATATATAAGTAAAAAATTAAAATACTAAAAAAGGTTATTGATAATTTTCTCAAACTACAAAAAATAATTCATAATATAATAAATTAACCAATTTTCTAAATGTGACAATTTATCATTTTTTATATGTATAAAATCTTTATATATAAAACTACCTAAACCAAGAGTAATTATAAAACTACATTATATATAAAATCTTTATACATAAAACTACATAATATTTAAATAGTAAATAATATATTAACTAAAACTACATTATATTGCATATATTATATATAAAAAAGGACCAAAAGTGTCACATGACACTCATACAAAACTTGGACAATTAATTCTCACATGAAATGTTTTTTTTCCTATTTAAACAAAATTATTTTATAAATGTAGATATCTTCTGGATTCATATAAAGATTTATATATATATATATATAATTAAAAAATTTAAAATATTGAAAACGATTATTGATAATTTTTTCAGTACAAACTATAAAAAAAAAAACTTTTTTCCTATAAATATTTTTTTGCTATAATAAATTAACCAAAATTTTCAAATGCAACAATCTATCATTTTATACATGTAAGATTTTTTTCTTCACTAGAAAAAAGTAATATTTAAGTATTATTTAATATTGTTAATATGTAGACAATATATATAATTTATTTACACACATCTATATATATAAAAGAAGGACAAAAAAATGTCACATGATACTCATACAAAACTCGAACATTAATTAATTCTCACATTAAATATTTTTTCTATTTAAATAAAGTATCTTATAAATATAGATATCTTTTAAATATATATAAAGATTAATATATGTGTATATATTTATATATATAATTAAAAAAAATTAAAATATCTAAAAAGATTATTGATATATAATTTTTTCAATATAAACTATAAAAAACTTATGCTATAATGAACAAATTGTTTCAAATGTGACAATCTATCAATGTATACATGTACTATTTTTTCTTCATTAGAAATATATAATATTGAAATCATACATTTAAAAATTATTTAATAATTTGAATATGTTATTCACACACATCTATATATAAAAGAAGGACCAAAGTGTCACATGACACTAATACGAAGCTCGAACAATTATTCACATGAACTTTTTTTTCTATATAAATAAATTATCTTATAAATATAGATATTTTTTTAGATATATATATAATTAAAAATTTAAAATATTGAATAAAATTATTGATAAATTTTCAATACAAACTATATATATATATAATTTATATCATAATGAACATTTTTTTTAGATGAGACAATCTATCCTTTTATACATGTAAGATTATTTCTTCACTAGAAATATGTAATTGTGAAATAATATATTTAAAAATTATTTAATATTTTTAAAATGTATACAATATAATTTATCTACACACATTATAAAATATTTATTTCAACAATTAAATAATATATTAATTAAAATTACATTATATTTCATATTAACTTAGATGGATACAAAATCATAAATTTTTTCTATATAATTTTTTTTACTTCATTTATTAAATTAAATTATTTGAACCCGTGTATTACATGGCCTTATACTAGTTTAAATAGGTCAGACAAAACAATAGGAGGTCGAATCATATTAAATAGGTCCGGCCAGGAAAAAGAAAAAAACATAAACACAACAGTATAATATATAAATAGGTTAATCTACCATAAGTCTTTTTTAAACTTTGGGTCTAACCTACATTCATAAGTAGGGTATGAACCTAACGACTTTGTATAATTTCATACATAGACAGTAAATAGATTGACTTAAAAAATAATGGCCTTTTTTTAAATCTTGGGTCAACCTACATTTATAAATAAGCCTGATAAAAGTGTTGAGCTAACTCATTAAATAGTTCGGGCAGACGAATAATGTTACTTTTTATTATATTGAAATTGAAAAATAGACATAGTTTTGATCCAATTGATTCGTACAAAAACCTATGTGAGTTGACCTTACGAGATCAATTTCCACAAATTTAGACATAAATTATGAAATGTAGGTCGTTGATCGATCAATGTCACATTATCTAATCTCATATAAAACTTACAAGATAGACAACATTCAAACCTTATTTCCCCTGAAAATTTTGAAAATCCCGTAACATTATTTACCTTTTCGATAATCAAGAACAACGCCTATTTTCTAACAAGGCAAAAACTTATATACCAGGGTATATTGGACACGAATTGACATCTATTTTCTAACAAGGCAAAAACTTATATACCAGGGTATATTGGACACAGATCGACATCTATTTTCTAACAAGGCAAAACTTATATACCATTGGATACAAATCTTAGATCGGTACTTCCAGTGCATGATGTTTCATATGTATTCTTTAGGATTCACGTATATACTTTTAGGGTATTACTTTTCACAAAAACTCATGTGAGACAGTCTCACGATAGTTTTCGTGAGACGGATCCTTATTACTCATGAATTGAAGTCATATCCACACATTTTAATATGAATTGTTAAGGGTGAGTTATAGGTGACCCGTCTCAAGAAAAAAGATCCATGAGACGGTCTCACACAAGACCTACTCATTACTTTTTCATGTTAAAGCATTGTATTAGATATATACTCTTCAGGTATCATATGCATAATTCAATGAATTACCATCTATTCAATGATAGGTATATACTCTTCAGGTATCATGTATATACCTGTAAGGTATTGTTTGATTATCGATTTTTTTTGTTCTGTATATAAGTGATACCTTAAGAGTATACACGTGATATTTGAAAAGTATATATTTAATATTATGCGGTGGTCAAGATGAGACACCGTGTCCCTAAACTTAGATCGACAAAATTCAATCTCCTGGAAATTTGAAAATCTACAACATTATCTTACTTTTGCTATAATTAAGAACAACAAAAATCTACAAAGTTATCTTAGTTTTTCTATAATTAGAACAACAAAATTTGAAAATCTGTAACATTTTCTATAATAAAGAACAACAACATCTATTTGTTGACATTTATCAAAATAATAATAATTTATTAATTATAATCATATCATATAAAATTTCAAAACTATCAAATTTATCAAATTTCACTCAAGTCAGAAATTCAAATTATTTAAATCACACATCTAAAATCACGAAATCCACCCAAATCCCATTCCAAAAGACACTTTGGTATAAAAACTAAGGCAGAGGTAATATCCCGTTGTCTTAAAAAACTAGAAAATGAAAACGAATGTCCAAAATACAATGAGAGCAAAATAAGGAAAATTGACAGAAAAGTGACAGAAAAGGAAAATAGAAAAAGTGGTTCACAGTTCCTCCTCATCTCTCTTTCGTCTTTGCAATTTTCCCAAATTCCTTTCTAAACTCCACTTAATTTTTATCTAAATTCGTTAATAATTGAATTGCGCATCTATTTGATTTTAGTCTTGGCATAGCAATTGTTTGCTAGATCGTAAATAAAGTGGTAGGTTTTCTGCGAATTTGAGATTGTATATTAAATTATGGGGTTAGGTGATGCGGATCTTCTCGACGACGGTGATGGTGGCGGAGGAGGCAAGGTGTCGGCGGCGGTGGTGTCCTGCTCGATTTGCTTGGATGTGGTGATGGATAACGGAGATAGATCTTGGGCTAAGCTTCAATGCGGCCATCAATTTCATCTCGGTTAGTCATGGATTTTGCAAATTGTTCGATGATCATTAAGATCTAACTGATTCTACCTGCCTGATTTTTTTGTAAAATTGAGGTCATGTATGAAGCTAGTAGAATTTTAATGTAAGGGCATCAATGATATATAATTTAATCAAGCTGAAGACTATATAGAGGAACTACTGCACGTTTAATTCAGGATAAGAGAACTGATTGCATGGAATTAGGTTTTTGCATTTTTTTCAGTTAACAGTCTGTTGAACTTTGTGTTTGGTTCAGTATGCATATTGGATTATTATAAAAGTAGTTAAAAATTAGGGATAAAAATAGAAAATTCATTCATATAGAGAGCATAGGTTATTGTTGTGTCAAAGTACAGTCCCGGAGTAAAAATATATAGTTTCATTAGCCTTTGATGCATGGGTCATCATTGCTCTCTCCTGGTGTATTGAGTGGGGGAATTCAGCATATCATAATAATGCCATGAAATTTACTATCCTTTTAGTTAGGTTGATCTAAGTGGAGGATGATACTATGTGTATTTGTGGTGAAATTCATTAATAGTTGCAGGAGAAGATTGGTGCATAGTATGTGATAGTGTGTTTTGGCGACTCATGGTTCACCTACCGTGTGCCTCACTATGATCTTTCTTTAGTGGAGGTGATGAGTGTGTATACAGTGAAGGGTGATGGGAGTTTGATAGGTTAAGGATCCAAAGGCAGCTGCCTAAGCCCCACCAAGGTGCCCCAGGGCTTTGCCCAAATCGGTCCTAAAATGTGCTACCCTGCAAAGTGGCCCATGGACGACCTGTAACTGTGTATTTTGAATTTCATATAACCGTTATTTTAGGAAATGTTATTACCATTATCTGTTATCTGAATAAATGCACGTTTAAACTGATATCTTCAAAAAGAATATAAGCTATGAGACTTTAGAAAGCTGTAAGTAATGAAGTTGCTACTAGAAAAAACTAAAGTCTAAAACATCTACAATTTAAAGGCTGCACCTATACCTCAAGGGCCTAGGCTCAATCTGTAGCCACGTGCTTATTTGAACATTATGACACGTTTAATGTCAAAAGTGGTTGAAATTAATGCAAGTTCTAGGTTGTCTTTACAATTATGCCAATTGTCAAGTTTGAGATAGTTTCCTGTCTGATGGAGTTGTCTGACTTTCATATGTTCTTAGCAAACGAGAGAAATTATTAGGAAATCATGATGTTTTTTTGTTCCATCTGTTTCTTTTTCCATGGAAAAGTAAATAGATAAAAAATTATTTCTCAAGAATACAAGATTAACCAAGTTCCAAGAGAATATCTTTATTATGTTGAAAGGACTGACCAAATATATCTGAATAATATTGGAATAATTACCAAAAATATCTGAATATATTGGAATAACTATGAATTTTGTCATATATGGAATAGACTTTTTAAGTTATTTAACTTTATGTTATGGCAACCATGACATTCAATTTGAGAAGCAGAGAGTGGTTCAGAAGACTGGCAACAATCTTGCCCAAATTCGGTTCTCCTGTTACCATTATGATTAAAAATGTGTCAAGTGCACCTGTCTGGCCTATTTTGGACCTTAGAATTTTGATTAATGATTTTCATGTTTGGCGAGACAAGTTCTGCAATTTCAAAATGAATATAAATAACTGCATCACACCAGAATGTGTTGTTTTACAATTTTGTAAGATGCAAGATTGCTCTATTACTTTCCAGCAATTGTTTATGTGCTGCTTTATTTTGTGGAAATGATTTGCCTGTATCATGTAATACCATTGTTTATGTTTCTGTCTTAGCACTTAAGTTTTTGTGTTGGTACCTTCTAGGCTTATAGCATTGGAGATGTGCTATGTGAATGAGTTAAGTGCTTCTAGAAGCATAACAGTTGCATTGGACTATCGGATTTTTTGTGTGCATGGTTGCTTTATTATACAATGATTTCATTTTCTATGATCTGACAGATTGCATAGGTTCAGCATTCAATGTTAAGGGAGCTATGCAGTGTCCCAACTGTCGAAAAATTGAGAAAGGACAATGGCTATTCGGGAATGGCAGTCGTCTACTGCCTGAGTTCAATATGGATGATTGGGCTCACGATGAGGATTTGTATGATCTAAGTTATTCTGAAATGGTAATTTTCTGAATGTATTCCATTATGATTGTGAGGGTTTTTCTTGTTTTCTTTCTGAGTATTGACATTTATCTTCCACGTTCACTTGTGAATGCTCAACTTGTTTGTAATCTACATTACCTAACTATTGGATCCTTAGGAGGATTATATTGGAGCCTCTTATGATATATTCTATTAGTACTGATAATCTTCTTCATCGTCATCGCAAGGATCATTTGTGTTCAATTGAGGCTGTGCAATTTCTAATGTGCTATGACATCATCCTTTTACGGTTTACCTGATTTTGGATTTGCTCGAGTGCTAATAATTTTGCCTCCTTATTTCATCTAGTACTACACCTGTATTATGTAAACATGTGTGAGTATAGGGACTAGCCAGTTATTTTATGATATTAGTTGTTGGTATACTTGTTTTTTTTTTTTATAGTTAATTTACTTAAGTTTAGAGTTTTTAACTAGTGAAGGTTTCCTTATTGGACTATCTGATCTTGAAAAATAGTGTTCTCTTGTGACTGTATCTGTCTACATCAGTCTACAATGTGTTCTTCCACTTCATTCTTGTGCTCATTTTCAGAAGCATTTGAATCAGCAGTTAAAACTTTTTGAATACTAGTTGACTTCCCATTTGTGCTGCTTTTTCGGTATGACATCTAATTACTATCTGTATTGAAATTTCCCTCATGAAATATATGTACCGCTTAATAGAACACAACTTTGGCCTGTATCTTCCGTAGAGCAGATCTGCAGGGTGACCCCATTCACCTATATCAACATGACGAAGCACATATACAGGGAGATGCCATGATGTGGGTTGCAATATTGGATTGCCAAAAAATATAGTAATTAATAAGTTATTTTTTATTACATCGTCGATGATAAACTTTGTTACAACTTACAACGTTCTTCTTAATTATTTATTTTCTGACACATCACCCCAACTAAATGAGTTATTTTTATCTGAATGTTAATGCTTTAGTGGTGAACATGTTTGGGATAGATGGTGATTTTTCATTAGATGATACCAATATGTGTAATGGGTGGCCTTTGCTTCTACATAGGAAACTTTCAAGTTCCCCAAATGTCATCCTGTCTGTACTTTTGGATATACACTTATGGCCTGGAAAGGTTTGGGGTAATGAAGTTGGAATTTCCATCATGATAATAAAATGGTTATGGTTATTACTTGACCTGTTTTATCTTCATCTTTTTTTTTTTCCTTTTAACAGGCATGATCTGTTTATCCCTGATTTGAAATCAATTCTGGAATTGCTTTTGAGTTCTATCCAGCATCCTTTTCAATTTTTCTTCTTTTGATAATTAAGCTGAGAATTAGGCCTACAATTTTACTAAGGTAATTCTCTTTTATTGTGAATGGAATTTGCAGTCATTTGGAGTCCATTGGTGTCCGTTCGGTGGTTTAACTAGGCTACCATCATCTTTTGAGTAAGCTTCTTCAAACCTTAAAAGTTACTTTTGACAAGTTAAGTGTTTGACATATGACCCATTGTTAGTATTCAAGTGATGACACCTCTTTGAACTATTTTCATATTCTATTTGCTTTTGAATCTGATAAATGGGTTGGCATTGTTTAGCATCAGAATTCAGAACTGAAGGTATTTGTTATTGGCTCCAGCTGGAGCATGTTAATACCTGTTTTTTAAGATATATGTAAATAAATTGAGGAGTCTGGAAAAATATTAGTTGTTCCAAAAATGGACATTGGTTGTCAACAGCAACAGTGGAAACTATGTAGGTCTATGTGAGAAACTAGGTCCTGTAGGGTCTGGAAAGATGTTTGCTGTTCCTGAAAATGGACTGGTCACCAACAGTGACTATGACAACTATGTGCTTATGTGAGATTTTTATTACTGGCCCACTTCTTTTGATGATTTTGCTAGATTTTTTAAGGCTGTTGGGTTTTCTTGAATTGTTCCAGTCGAGTTTTTTGGACAATCTTGTTAGGACTGTCCTGAATGTTCTCCTTGTTTAACTGTTGAATAAGCATAAACAAGTTGTGTCACACTTTTAGGTCCAGGCCATAGGCCCAGAAGTTCCTTTATTTTGGAGGTGTTTCCATATAGTAGCAATTCAGCTAACAAAATGCTCTTTACAAATTTGCAGTGAAGGAGAGTTTCCATCAAGCGCCTGTAAGGTTTCATACTTAGAAATTACTATTAGTTTTACATCAGTGTTATGTAATAATTGTTTGTTGTTTCATAGACCATGATCTTCTTGGACATCATGCGGTATTCGCTGAACATACACCTGTGTCATCCACAACCCATCCTTGCCCATATATTGCGTATTTTGGGCCTATTCATCCATCTTCATCAACATCAAGTGGGAACGTCTCGGATGGATCTAGTTTTAATAATCATTGGAGTGGCATGCCTGCTCATAGTGAAGTCCCTAGCACCTATCCTTTCCCTTCCATGGATGCCCATTACCATAGTTGGGACCATTCTTCTCCTTTTGGTGCAAGTAGCCGGATTGGCAGTGGCGATCAACCCCCTATTTCATCTTTGACTCAAAGGACAGCTAGGAATTCTGATATCCCAAGACCTGGAATGCATCCTTTCGTTGTTGGTCCCCCCGGGTCAGTACTTTGTTTTAAAAAAATTGCTTTACCTACCCCGTCAAATGTGCAATTTTACTCTAAGTTTGTGTTTGGATAGAGGATTTGAGGAAGATTTAGCTAAGATGGTGTCCAGATGGATTTGAAATCCATCACTTTCATTTTAAACTATTTTTAAAACAACATGGGTGAATTTTGAATCCACTGGATTTGAAATCCATTCAAACTGTATTTTGAATCCCTCCATCCAAACACAACCTAAAAGAATTTGTAGCATCGAAATTTACCCTAATACTTTGAATTTGAAGACTCCATTTATCCTAAACAGGTCATGTTTATATAACTAATTTGTTATAGCTATAGAAACATGAATCTTATACAATATAATTATCACAAATTAACAATGTTAAATTCTCTTAAATTTCCATGAAGGAATATTACACAAATGGGGTAAATCAACGGATTATGCTAAGTTTGGGCTTTTACAGAAACTATTAGGATAAAATTGACCACTTGACCAAATGTTTGGGGTATGCATGATTATTAGCTTTGCTTAAAGGAGTATTATGTTTCTGGAGTTATGTGATGTTGCTATGTATTATGACAGCTCTGCTAGTAGAGCTCCCACCTCTGTTACCTCATCTGTGCTTCCACCTTACCCTGGTCCTGTTGCTCGGCCCCGAGAGCGTCCGTCTGGTCAAGCATATTTTCACCAATCCACCAGCAGCCCCATAGCACGTACCTCCATTATTTCCGGTGGGAGAAGATCTAACAGCCATAGGGGTTTGGCACAAGTTGCCCCGATCGCTTCATCATCAGATCAATCCGGTGGCTTCTACTTCTTCTCATCGAATTCATCAGGAAGAACTTTCCAAGAAGCTGAAAATCCTGTTCGTGATCATTTCCATGCTTGGGAACGCGACCACCGTGAGCACCAGCCAACATTCCAAGTTGATCGAGACTCGATATGGACCCCATTCCACCCACCGGTGGGTGGATCTGATGGTGGAATCAGAAACAGCGGTTATCGCCCGAGGCATGGATCTGAGAGGATGCCATCTCAAAACCGGTCGTAGACGTCTTCTTGTTGTGTTGTGATGATGAAAACTCTGACGACAATGAGAGGGAGAGGAACCAGATAGTATGTGTTTGAGATACAATCTCTGTTATAACGTTATAAAGTCCACCGTGATTAACTGAACTTAAAACTTGTGGGTGGCATTTGGAAATCTCCATTTTCTAATTCTCTCACAGCTACAGCTGGTGTGATGGTGATCATGGCTTCCTCCTCTCTGTCAAATCACCTCTAGAGAAACAACTTCGCTTGTTTAAATTAATAAGTCGAACTTGCAGAATTGAATAATCGTGCTTGGGTCTTTAATTGATTGAATATAGCTCATTCATTAGTTGTTGATATTTATCGAATTTATTCAAAACTAATAGTTTATGTGCGCCTATAAACCGGATAAACTTATGGTGTAAGTAAATTATTCACTATCATAATAAGAACAATGCCAAATAAAAGTTTCATATTTTATTTAGTTTAATATATTATAATAAAGTTGGCTTTATTTTTAGAGGTCTCTGAGCTGGGTTGGTATGCAGCATTTGCAACAAACATTCAGCTGAAGATGAGAACATACAAGCAAATAAAAGAAAGCCACAACATGGAAGAAAGAGAGAACAGGCAAAAAAGAACACCCATATTTCCCGTCCACCAGATTTTTAGTATTAAATCCTTAACCAATTAATGCTTCAGAATACTCATGAGACAATTTAAATCCACCTGAAATCCAGCTGCAATAGATTCATTTAAAGCTTTCAAGTCTTGATAAACTAAGAAAAATCTCAACTGCCCATCTAAAACCTTCATTTTCTCCACCTTTGATATGCAAGCAAACAACGGTTCAATTCGAGATTTCCTGTAAGCCACCACATCAAGAAGCATTACATTTCCAAATGAAGAACATGGTTCAGATTTGAATGAGAATTAATTTGAAAGCCATCTGGAGGGAGAATGGGAATAATATACCGATCTTGATCTGGATCTGCTCCTGCTCAAACTCCTGCTCCTACTAGCACTCTTCTTTCTGGACTTGGGAGGCTGAAGTATCAAAAAGTCAGGTAAAAGAATACATTCATTTCAAGTAACTACAGATTTTCTTTTGAATATTGGAGAGTCGGGATGGTTTCAAATGGTTAGACCCACTTGGCCAAATACACATGCAAGTGAGATTGCATTGGAGATTGCATTGGACTTCTGAATGGTCTAGATGTTATTTATACAGAGGTTGTATGCTCGAAGAGGAAATATACTTACAGGTGATGCTGATCTAGATCTTGACCGTGACCTGCAAAGTTATCAACACCAAATTCAAATGTTGAAAATAATTCTTGAAGTCTCTCATCCATGACATACAAGTATTTATGGCATTCAAGACATAAAGTATAGCAAACATAACTTTTAGCTGCTACCTGACTGAGTTTCACCAGCAGGTCACAGCCTAACTCATAACTGACTAGAGAAAACCACAGACCCAAGCACCAACTACATGCTAATAGGACAACTGAGAAGTTGTTCTCCCCCTCACTTCACCTTCTACTTAATCCACATCAATTTCAAATATGTTAATCTTATGGGATGCAGCAAATTCAGTTTTCATCAGTCAAATTTCTTAAAAACCTTTTATTATTGGTCATGGGCACACATAGCATACTAAAATGAAATTTACCATCTGGGTTTTGCTGCAGGTGCTCATCTAGTTAACAGCATATTGCCACAAAGAAATGAGTCGCATGAAATTGAGCACCGCAAGCCATCAAGATCCTAATATGCAATCCCCAGAACGCCACGAAAAGCCAAATCTAGAAAACAGAAAGGCAATCTCCATAACCTCAGTACAGTATCCTTAAAGCCCGCATATCCTTTTTAACAGACCATCCTCCTATGGTTCAAAATAATCGATACATAGAAAAACCAGAAGAATCAAAAGTAATTCTCCAAAACCAATAGAAATTAAACCAATTGTTAGTAACAATAGATTTTGCTGATAACTATCCACTTGCTTGAAGGTTCTGCTGAATGTTCCTTTCAGAGGAATCAGCAAGGTAACAAGTTTCTTTCTCATCTTCCCAAAACCTTTTCAGCTCCAAAAATGAAGTTTATTTAAGATGTGTGTGTGTGTGTATTTGAATATGTAATGTCTTAAAAAATAAAGCACAAAGAGTAAGTATTTCAGTGAAACAGAATTGGTTGGCTCGATCTATTTCCCATTCTTGAAGTGGTGATTCATGATTTTATGAACAAATCAATGGAGCATTTTTCTTTTCTACTTGAGTGACATGCTGCACAACAATATAGCATGTACAAAAAAGACAACACAGGCAAAAAAGAAATAATAAAAAAAAACACCGCTCTGTAAATTTGGAAAAAGAAAATGCAAGAGACATCAGACTCATCACATGTTCACATGGAATAAGCCCTACCTTGATAATTGACGAGGTGACCCAGATTCTGATCGTGATGCAGATCTTGAACGAGACCTGGATGCACGACGTGAATGTTTCATCCGTGGAGAGGTACTGTACAGCAGTCACAGGTAAAAAAATTCAAATTAAAAAATATATTCTTTTTGACAGGGAAAACAACATAGAAATAGTCATTGGCGAAGTACTGTATAGTACAGTTGAGGCACATTTTTTCAAGTCCAAAAAATTTATATTCGTTTTTCAGGAAACAAACA
This sequence comes from Scutellaria baicalensis, assembly GCA_005771605.1. NCBI lineage: Eukaryota > Viridiplantae > Streptophyta > Magnoliopsida > Lamiales > Lamiaceae > Scutellaria > Scutellaria baicalensis. The sequence continues at coordinate 27,593,078 of CM016726.1, forward strand.
TCAAAATATTATTGAATGATACCTCCTACTCCTGTCCCTATTTTCAGGACTGCCACTAATACTTCTGCTTCTTGAATAAGGACTCTTACTTGGACTCCTAGAATAACTGTGTCTCCTATCATACTCCTCCACCTACATTTCAAAGATGCATCAATATATTCAAGTAGAATTCATAACTTGAGATGTTATTTGAACATACCCGTATGTAGGCCCGAGAATATTGATTCCGAAAGAGAGAATCATCGAGACTCCTTATCTACATGTAGATACAGAAAACAGATAACATCAAGAGGCCATGTAAATAACTGTGAAAATTCTCAAGTGATAAATAGTTAAATCTAAATAAAGGCATCAAAATGAGTTTCAATAGAATGACCGAAACTAGATGGTTAGTTTCACAAGTCACATAAATAAGCTTACCGCGTATTTCATGTCATCATAGTTTGTATAGTCAACAATGCCTCGCATGCCTTGAAAGAAAAGACACCATTAATTCACCACCATTTACAAGAGCTGCTTAAATTCCATCAACAGAGCATAGAAGCCAGCATAGTAGCAAGAGAAAAGATAGCATATATAATAGTCATACAGTAAGGAGAATACCTTCAGCTACGTTAAGCACAGATAGCTAGCAGATAACTCAACGTAAAAAGTCTCCTCAACAAAAATTTAAAGCATACATGTGCAAGCCTCAAATCTTACAGTTTCATTAGTAACATTCACCAGGAAATGAAACCAAACATGTACAATGTGATTAAATTTAATTTTACAAAACTTGTCATCCTAATTCCAAGTTACTAGTTTAGAAGAGATAATCTGCTTACCATCACGTTCCCGATACACTTGAGAGAAACAAACATCTCCAGCTCGACGCATGTGATCCTATACCCATGACCAGAAATCAAGGTACTAGTATTAGCATAATAGCCAACTTAGAGTAGCATATAGAGAACAGTTGCTCCCTCACATCCATCACTCCCTAGTCCATCCCCCCACCATCCCCCCACCACCCCTCCCCCCCCACCCCAAAAAAAAAAAAAGGCTGCTAAAGTAAGCAAAAGAGATTATTACCTTCAAATCTTGCCATGATGCAGAAGAAGGAAGTCCAGTCACCAACACTGAGGATGATACAGAACGCCATAAAAATAAAAATTAATGCATGTTGCTAACTCCAAAGATAACTATTCATGCAAAAACCTATTTACCCCGGTAGTCAGAACGCCTTGAAACTCCACCACGACTACTTCCACTACTATAACTACTGTGGCGGTCATATGATGATGATCCTCGCCCTCCATGTGCTAGTTCAACCTACATAGACACCAGTCCAAGAAAAACAATGAGGCACAGGACAGAGCAATTTTATTTTATTACACATGATTTAACATATATCAGACCCGTAATCGACAGCCATCAAAGTTATAACCATCTCGCCCGCGGATGGCATCTTCTGCATCACGAGTATCTTCAAACTGAAAGACAACAGCAATAAATCTTCATTAGAGTGAAGCACAACATCATAATAACAAAAGTAGACCATAGATGGGTAAAATCCCTATCAGGATCAATCTACAAGCTAGGACATGTAGTACCAATTAAATACATCGATGTTCAAGTCTACTAACAGTCTGCTGCCTGAAGACATTGCTCACCTCAACAAAAGCATAGCCAGGAGGTCTAGGAGGTATTTTCAAATCAATATCAACAATAGGCCCATACTGGAGGAAAACAACCAAGAGAAATAACATTAATAATAACATATGTCAAGATATCATACCACCAATACAAAGGGAAACATATAACACATACATGACCTACATTTAGCAACATAATTCAAACAATTAATGATCATGAACACAAACACAGCATTTACAAAATCATTCAATCAATAATGTCCAACTAAAGAGAACAGAAGACCGTTGACTAGTGATAAAGTGCCTAGTAAATGTTCTCAAAGAAAGAGATCAAATAAAGATGTGAAATAAAAATATCATTTTGCAACTTACTATTCAATCTTCAGAGTTCATCACACGAGACAGTAGGACCAGATCAATAGAACAACTCGAGAATAAAATTAATAAGGAGCATCAACATTTACAACAATAAATTGAAATGCAACGCCAATGACAGACGATTATAAAAATCAGATGCATGGGAATGGTCACCCCTGAAGACAAGGGCTTTTGAATAAACCTTGTAAAACAAATCTTCGACTTCACTCTCACGAATGTCTCCTGGAAGATTGCCCACATAAATAGTTTTGCTTGATCGACCCATCCTCCTGGAAAAAACAACAAAGTTCATAGGTTAAAAAGCAATTAGCAAAGCAGATGCCAGTGCCAGGGTAGTTCCTAGTGAAAAAGATAACAAATTTAAAAGGGTTATTTCACTCATCTCCAGACTAATGGGATCAAATTACAAGGTCTGCTGATCTTTTCATAATCATAAAGGGTGCCTCTAGATTTGCTCATACGAAAGCCAATATAGAAACACAAATTGGTCATTTTGTTCTCAAAATATAAGATATTAATATAATTTGGACAATAACCAACATAAGATATAGAATGGTCTGTGTTTATGCATTTAGCACTAATCAATTCCTTTTGGATTACACTGATGAAAAATAAGTCCAGAGGTTCGAAGCTTATTAGAAGAAGTTGTCACAAAAATCATGGAAAAAACTGACGTTGAAATGCAGCAAAACAGTTCAAATTCAACCCCAAACTTTCAAATGCAATAAAAAAATTCCTATAAAATTTCAATTTCACAGGAAATATCTAACAGTCACAAAAAATTCAATTAAACACTAGTATATTATTGATTCATCAAGATTTTTTTATTTAGTAGGTAAGAATTTATAAAAGACTTGACATATTGATAACCAGGAACCGAGCAATTCTCGATCAAGTATGTTTTTCGAGAGAAAAATGAACCCAATTCGTACGTAACCCTAGAAGACAGTACTAGTTTTATCAACTGGTTCAATCGTCGAAAACAAAGAGCGCAATCTTCAAAAGGCAAAAGAGTTCAAAGAGAACAAGTAAATCAAGAAACACTATATGTTTGTAGGGTTTACAAGAACACGAAAAGATAAAATACAAGATCTATAGTCGGAACAGGAGACCAAATCAAATTACCGGCATTCTTTACCTAATGGATTCCCAACGAAATTGAGAGAGAGAGAGAGAGAGAGAGAGAGAGCTTTCGAGGGTTTCTTCCGCAGAGTGGGATTGAATAAGAACGTTCGAGACGCAACGCAACGAAAGTGAGGGGGCTGTTTAGAAAAATAAATAGTTAAGAAAAAAGATAAATATGGAAAGGAAATTTAAAAGAATAATAAAAGATTGAATCTAACGGCTCGTGGTTTATCACTGACTCGTGACGGGATCGCCACCTTACACCTGTCTGCGACTCTCTATCGAAAAATTCCGCTTTCCTATTCTACTTTTTCTTGTTTTGATTTCTCTCTCTTTCATACTCTCAGATAATTTCTCTTTCATTCTTTGCATTTCACTCTTTGCATTGACTAAGTTATGGAAGGAATTGGTTTGTAAAATATGCTCAATTGATCAAATAGATAAAATTTATTTGATTGGTTGAATTTAATAGATTTGCTCTAAGGTTTTTTTTGCACAATACTTATGTGTTAAAAATTCATATAAATTCTGCAATTCTGTAAATTTTACAGAAAAAAATGAGGAAGAATATGATATAAATCTCGGTTTGGAGTTTATAAATTTTAAACTCACTATACAGTAATGTAATACATATAGAGTACATATGTAATACCTATAGAATATACATGTGATACATATAGAATAAAAGTTTGAACAAATGGTTTGTGCCTTTCTTGAATGAACATATACTACCTTAAGAGTATATATGTAATACCTTAAGAACAAAAAATCAATACCTTAATTGAGTAAGTTTGTAATATCTATAGAAAAAATCAATAACTTAATCGAGTAGTTTGTAATATCTACAGAGTATACATGTAATACCCATAGAGTAAACATGTGATACCTATAGAACAAAAGTTCGAACAAATAATTCATATTTGAGTAAGTCTGTAATACCTATAGAGTAAACATATGATATCTATCATTAAATTTCAAGAAATATAAGTGTAATACCTATAGAGTATTCATGTAATACCTATAATGTATACATGTAATACTCATCACTGAATCATTAACTATGGAATCAGGTGTGCATGGGCGCACATCAGATTTACTATGGACGCGTGGAGGCTGTCCACTGGTCGGGTCACGGGGCACGGATCTAAGATCCGTTCCCTGGAATACACAAGTTTTTGCCATATTGTCAAGCTTTGAAATCTAATATCTATATGTCAAGAAACAATGATGGTTGTGTCTAACTTAAAACCCTAATCTTTAAAAAAACTCAATTCTCAAATAAGGGCTTCACACTGAATTTTATAATTAAAAATTGAAGCTTCAAACTTTAAAATGTGAAGATTGCTTCAAGCTAATAATATCTACCTTTTCTTTCTATTCAGATATGGCATGATATATAACCATTTAATGTTAGTAGTGTAATACCTCTATTATGACATACTAGTAGTATACCCGCGCGATACGCGATTTATTATTTATTATAACAAATACGATTATTAATAATATAGTAAATTTATTATATTAAAGTATTACTCATGAGATCTTATTATTTTGAGATTTGTAAAAAATTTCCGTATTTTTTAATAATGATGATGATGATGATGATGACAATGACAACAACGACGACGACAATAACTAAAACAATAATAATAATAACAGTTTTGTGTTTTGTGTGCTTTAATTATAAGTGATTAATTATATTTGTTAATTTATATGTTCTATTCATATTTTTGTTCCTTTATATATTAGAATTATATTTAATAATTTGTAAATAATTTTCTAATTTTTTTAGATGGATTTATTTTACAAACACTATATTTATTCAAAAACTTAGTTTATATTTAAAAACTTTAGGTTTCAAATTCATTTTACAATTAAAACAATATATTTTTTAGAAATTTGAAACCATTTTAAAATATTTTTTCTTATAGTTATATCTATTGCATATATGTTTGAATTTATTTTTAAATGTTATTTGTGGATTTTTTTAGATTAACCTCACAACATTATTAGATTATTATTAATTTTACTTTCAAATTTAATTATTATTTTTTATAATTTTATAATAATTTTTAAACTTTTAAACATTTTACAGTCCTTCGTAAAATGAAATTTAGCTTTTAGACCTATTTTTCACATCTATATATTAAAATTACAGAATTTTCAAATTTTTGACAATGTTTAAATTTCATTATTTTCAAAAATTTTAATTATATCATTAAGACATAATCATATAATAATACCATTCAAAATAATTTTCTCTATTTCATTTTACCCCTATATTAAATTAAAAGACTGCTTATTATATTTAAAATATATATGGAGCTTGTTCTATAAGATTCTCAAAAATTTTTAATTTTTTTTCCACAATTTTTCTATTGGTCAATGGCAAATCAGTAATTATCTCTAATTTTGCAATTGAGTGGCAAATGTGTAAAATTTATCAATTTCTTCCTTTTTATATATAGTATAGATTATCTATATATCTCTATATATAATAACAAGACAATAATAAAAATAACAATAATTAATTTGCTCTTTAAAATTCACATGCTAACAATGGAAAAAAATGATTATAAGAATTAAAAACTATTCAAAAATGAAAAGATTTATACTTTAAAGGTTAGAGGAGTCCCTCGATTGGGGGCTATAATCCATATGAAGGACACGTGTGGGGTTTTTGTAGGTTTACTTTCCTTTTCCTCCTATTTTTCATATAACTAGGTTTTAACCCGTGCGTTGCACGAGTTTTATTTAATACTTATTTCATTTTTTATTTTATAATTAGTATTTATTGTTATATGATAGTAAAATTTGATATAAGTGCGATATTTTTTATTTATTCTTAAAATAATATTTCTTAGGGTCCATTTGAATATGTGGATTTGAGGAGGGATTTGAAATCCTTGGTAGCAAATCCACTGATAGTATTTGGTTGGATGTATTTAAAATCCATAGTTTTCATTTAGAGCTAATTTTAGAGTCATTTTGGTGGATTTCAAATCCACTAAAATTTGAAAGGATTTGAAATCCACTCATTCAAATTTTGGATTTGAAATCACTATATCCAAACAGAGCCTTATTATTTTCTTTAATAATTTTTTCATTTATTCTTTAGCACAAAATTGTTAATATATAATCCTTAATAGGTGTTTTAATTATTGTAGTAAGTATTTTCATATATTTTTGTAAAAAGTATATAATATATCTCATTTTTATCACTCGAAAACATTTGTTTTGTTCAATGTTTGTCCTAAGTGCACTCATTAAAGCTTTATGTATTGATTTATTTTGTAATTGTGTTCTTTTTGTGATCTTTTTATCAGTCTTAACTAATTGTTACATATTGTAATATTTTAATACAATTTCTCGATTGTTTAGGGGGTGGTTTGACTGAATGTGCACGTTTGAATTTTGGATTACTAATATCCGAATCATGTTATTTGTCTGCAGAATCTTATAACTATTCTTTTTTTTTTTTTGTCTACTTCATCCACGTTTTTACAATTTGAACTAAAAATATTAGCTCTTTTTTTAAAGATAAAATAACAGTACATAATATATCTTTCTTATAATTCTCTATATGATGACATATTAATTGTAATCCTACTTTTCAAAATCTCTAGACAAACACAAAATTATCAAATTTCATCCTTTTTATAACTCACTTTCATACTTGCGAAATTTACATATGTTTTAACCTAAACATATCCTAAAAAAAATTTATGCACCTATTTTTTGCTAATCATTAATAATATTATTTCAGAGTTTAAACATAATTTCAAAGTACATTATTTTTATTTAATACATGACATTACCGAACTAATGTTTGCACATTGTTGCTTTTTTTTTTTTTTTTTGCCAATTTGAAATGTTGGACAAAAACAATAATTCAAGTTTGAAACCAAAGATTTCATGTAAAAAATATAATACAACATTAGCAAGCACTTGTAACTTACATATTTATTTTTTTCCTAGCAATTATTTTTTTATAATACCCTTTAAATTTTTTAAACAAACACAAAATTATCAAATTGCATGTATTTTCGTTATCTAATGTCAAATATGTTTCAATCTCACATATCTTAAGGTTTTTTTAACACCTATTTTTGGTAATGTCATTAGCAATATGTTTCATAGTTTAAATTACAATTTTAAAGTACATTATTTTATTTCATGTTTGACATTACCGAATTCTAATATTTATATGTTATTTTTTTCTTGAATCCTCTAAATAATTTTTTCTCTAAAAGTTTTTATTTTTTTGAGTTTGAACTACTTGAATGTTCTTATGTAAAATATTATTAGCACCTTCAAATATCTTTTATTTATTTGTTTTAATTCCTTAAAAAGTAGTAGCAGAATTACTCTTCAAATTTTGGTTTATTTTTTTGAAATTGAAATGTTAGACAAAAACAATTATTCAAGTTTGACACCAAAGATTTCATGTAAAAGAAAAAAGAAAAAAACAATACAACATTAACAAACATTTGTAACTTACATATTTAATTTTTTCAAGTACTTTATTATTGTTGGGTAGTGGGGTGTGTATTTAATTGATATTAATATTTTATAAATAAAATAATTTTTAAGGAAGGACACTTGACAATATTGTAAAGTGTCACTTGTCAAACACTTGAAGGTGACACTTGTCAAACACTTGAGGGTGCAAACCACACTTTTATATATATAATTCATATCTTTAGATTTCAAAAGTTTCTTTTATTTTAACTTTTTTACTAAAGCTTTAATTTTGTAAGAAATTACTTAGAATGAATTTTTTGTGGTGTACTTGGTTGGTCTATTTATGATCAGTACAAGTGAGTTTAATATTTATTTACCTAAGCTCATTATATAGATATCAATATATTTTAGGTATTTTAAATTTTTACAACATATTTTTTCGTCAACCTAAAATAATTAAGTTATTTCCATTGGTTGAACCATAAACTTAAAAAAAAAAAAAGGAACAACCAATAAAATATTTACTAATAACTGTTTTTTGAAAGAAAATCACATATTAAATATAAATAAATAAAACCTAATAATCTATTAATTTTTGTGCTTACAATTATATCGACTGAAATATAGATAACATATTTTTAGTAGTTAAATATTTTATAAATATCAATTACTATTGAATACTTGAACATCATGGTACAGTAAGTAATGTTTTACTTAATTTAATTTAATTTGATATAAATGCATAACATTAGTGGATGTACAAATCAATTGTTATTTAACAATCTCCTATTTCAAAAATAGATTTCCTAATTCACTATTTAATGTATAGTTACATTTGCATTTTTTTCTTTCATTTTCGGAGTTATAATATTATTTAAAGTGAATTAAAGATAAAATGTCTACATTCTTCTATGTATATATATGCAGTATGCTTAAGTTAAGCTAATATTACATATGCAATCAAAAAAATTATAAAATCACATATAATAGAAAAACCATACATCATACAGGTGCATTGCTAGTTATATTAACGAACAAATGTAAGGAAGAACAGAAAAAAAAAAAAAAAAAAACTTGAAAAACATACACACATAAAATTAGATTTTCAAAATCAAAATGAGTGGACTGGATGGACCAGACCACGGGCTGCCCACAATTTGTTATCAAATGCAAAATACGATAACAACATTAACAAAAATCACTTAAAAAGATTTTTAACCTTTCAAACAAACATTACACTTTTCCAGGAGGGGGGAGTATCAGAATTGAAGAGTTATGAAACATAATTTTATACGTTGGAAATCATAGGCCCAAATGTTGGCCCATTAATAATTGGCCACAGCCCAAATAGACCTGGTCCATTAAGCAAAGCGTGCGGCCCAACAAATTGCTCATTTGCCCACTAAAACCTCATTCCATAAAAACCCTAATCGATCAAAAGCCCTATTTTCCCTCGTTCGCCGCTACTCCATCATATCCCCACACAGGTAAGCGCCGCCGTTCATTCTGTAAATTTCGTTCCATTTGATTGCGGCGGAGAGATGAGTAAGGGAGGAGGGAGTGGTGTGGCCCAGAAGGGAGGGAAGAAGAAGGCGGTGACGTTCGTGATCGATTGCGCGAAGCCGGTGGAGGATAAGATCATGGACATCGCCTCACTGGAAAAGTTTCTCCAGGAGCGCATCAAGGTCGGCGGCAAAGCCGGCGCGCTTGGCGACTCCGTCACCGTCGTCCGTGACAAGACGAAGATCTCTGTCACCGCCAACGACACCACCTTCTCCAAAAGGTAACTTTATTTAATCGTACAGGACCAAACATATTCGCATATAAACCTGTTTAAACCTGTTATGTTTTGAATTGGAACACGAAATCGTTGTCATCATAAAAATTCAGAAAACTCCATTGCGACATTTTAATATAGTTTTCCGTTAACCTTCTTGTTGACATTGGTCTGGGAAAAACTGGGCGGGTCATCTTGATTAATAAAAATTTAACTACCTTGCTGTGAATAGTGTTTTTCTTCTTCTTTGACTTAACCTTATGCATGTTTAGATGATCACAAGACTTGGTTGCTTTGTGCAGGTATTTGAAGTACTTGACAAAGAAGTATCTAAAGAAGAATAGTGTGCGTGATTGGCTGCGGGTGATAGCTTCTAATAAAGATCGGAGCGTCTATGAATTGAGATACTTCAACATTGCTGAGAACGAGGCTGAGGAGGAGGATTGATCTAATTCAATGAGTAAAAGGGTTTAGTGTTCTGATCATTTTTAGACATCTAATCCAATTTGTTGGTCAAACCAAAAGTACTGAAATTTTGTCATTCTTGGATTGGAAATGGGACATATAATTGATTCAAAATTGACCATGCTTTGAATTTCGATATATATTTAGAGTTTAACATGTTCAGAAACTAGAGAGTGCAAGAACGATTGCCTATTTTTTTATTTATATTTCTTTGTTAGTCTGAGATTTTATGCTTTTTGCTTGTCTTAACATATACAAGTTAGCATGCAACAGACTGCTTTTAAACCATTTCCTTAAAAGTAGGCTTAAAGAAATTTTGGTGTTCCCTTGTCAGATTACAATAACTTGTTTTCTTATGTTCTTGTGTAGAACAAAAACTCAGCAAAATATGATGAATAGACATGGGGAACTTATAGTTGTCTATCATGGAACGCTCGTTGTCATTTTTCTATCAACTTCTCAGATGTGGAGAAGGTATAAAAACCAAAATGTATTGTAACTCCATCAAGCTAGTTTACAATGGCAACAGAACATCATTTTAGCCGAACAAAGCTTTAGTACTAGTTCACCCAACAATATTAAAGTCAATCTCATTGTTCAAGATTCAGTGAAAGTTTGGCTGTTCAAAAAGTAATTTCTTGCAGGACAACATACCTCCACATCATGCCAAACAACCGCTTCAGATTACAATTTCTTTGTTACCAAAAGAAAGGGTGGCAAACCTTCAAGTCACTGAATAACGATAAAGTCACACAAGAGAACTTGATGGTTCCTGTTTATAGAAGTGCCCTGTTTGCAAGTTTGAAAAGGTGAGTGAATGATAAGACGCGACAGATGCAGCGATGACTCTAGTCTTGTAGCTAAATTATATGCATCTTAATGCAATTTAAAAGAACCACCTCAAAGTTGAATAATGAGCAAGTATTTTCCTAATTCCACAAGTAAAAGACATTTTCAGTATTATGGAAAAGTTATGCATGCAAGAAGGTGAGTAAGTGTGAGATTTTGCTATTTTAACTCATCTTTTAAAATTGTCAAATCAGCCATGTTTTTGTGAGGATGTAATTTTGTCTGATTTGTGTAGTGAGCAGAATTAGCCCAGATAGCTAATCTCACAAATGTGATTTTTGTGGGTATTAGGTCAATCCACAATGTAGAAGTTTGAAACATGCACATAAGTGAACTGCTGTAGCCAAATCTGCATAAAGACATGGCATGAAAAGGTAGGGGATTTTGTAACTTTACATGACTTACCTGTAACTCAGGAAAACTATTTACAAATGCTACAGTCATCTTCCAATCCCCTTTCTGTTTCCTTGGCCAACGGGAGGCACATAATTTGCCTTTGTTCCTAGCTTCCTCGCAGTGCGCTGGCGTTGATTGTAGGTCTTCCTTTTACTGCATCATCCATTAAACTATCAGAATAAGCCACACCACAAAATTCTAAAAGAGGATAGCTCACCTTCAGCTCGTCAATTTAAGACTGAAAAATGAGTTATTTGCAGAAACAATTTTAATATAACCAATGCATCAACTCAATAATATAAAGGACATTACAAATTTACAATCCAATCATTAGCATGACATGACGATCTCAGCCCACTTTCATAATAATATTAAACTTAGTCATTCCCTCTCTGACCCTGCACCCCACCCCCTCCCAAAGGCTGCAAAAAAAAAAAAACCTAATAAATGAAAGGAGTAGTTGATCTAAGTTAAGTGATTAAAGATGCTCTAGAAACAGTATATGTCTCGATAGTTTGTCCTAAAATAAAGGTAAGTCCCCTCTGCAGATGTTCAATCCTTAAGAATCTCCTCTGAAGTCACAACTACTTGGGCAAAAATTCTAGGGTACTAACTAATATGATATGCAGGATTTAGGAAGTCAACTACATGCGTCAAGGAAAAAACAACAGGATTCCTAGATATTCATTGAACAAATAATTAATGATGGCGTTGACGACTGAGGCACTGATCAACTTCAAACTTCTTTTCCATTCTCTTTTCAATATCTCCTTCACAAGGTATCATGCGCACAAAAAATATTTATAAATTCTACAAAATAAATGCCTGACCTTGCAAACAGAAGTCCTCCAGCTGTGAGAACCATTCCTCCAACAGCCCAAGAAATTCTTTCAATGAAGGGCATATCGACAATCCATTGCCTGAAATCTTCGAGGACCAAAGTATTTTGTTCTTTGGGTATAATTTCAGAGTGTGAAGTTTTCCATGAATTTGCAATATAATCTAGACTACCCTTTCCACCATAGCATGTCGATTCTTCAGAATCATCAGAAGGCATCACAGAGAAACCTGCAGCATTGCAGAGCTCAGTTCCATTAGAGACCCACTTGGAAGCTCTACCACAAACAAAGTCACTCAATCCACATGGTGCTAGAACCTGAAACATGATGGCCAATCAGCAAATTGACTGAAAATTAATATAGTAACGTGTGGCAAAAAAAAAAAAAAAAACTAAACTCATAGAAATATTTAAGACCATTGCAGTTCAGCAGTATACCATCAGCCAAATATATCAACATTGTGTACTATTACTTCTACCAAAATGAACAGCACATTACCCAATGAACCTCTCCTCTCCACATGTCTTTATGAGACTACTATTGTTCAACAATTGTTTATAACTTAAATCTGTCCAGAGAAGAGAACATATCACAGTGGCAGCACAAGGAAACATAGCTGCACTGTAACATTGAGAAGGAGAAAAATGTTGTTCAAGAATAGAGAGAAAATGGATTAGTATAAAGCACGAAAATTTTCAACTCCCTTGTATCAGGCCACCTGTATGCCTCATATTATAGGAACATTAGGGTTGCAATCTTGTTTTCAGTGCAAGCCATTCATGGGAAGATGATAGCTCATTCTCATCCATTACTCACACTTATATATAGGGACATAGATATTACAGTATAGCTGGCTCAGATATTATTTCTTAATGGAGACTTAGCTAATTTAGAAAAATGTTTGTTTTGATTTTCTCACATGAAAAATATTAAAGCATTGGCATTTATGATGGATCAGAATATGAGCAAGTCCTGAAAATGTAAAAGAATTAGAAGTACAAATGGACCTGTGTCTTTGCATCCATAGCAAAGTATGCAGCAGAGCATGCTTCATAAACTCTATCACAAAAGGATGCACATATACAGGGAGGTCCCCGTTGTACCCCCACCCGTGGATCACAGATAGAACATTCCAATAGTTCCCATAATTGCAAGCACTCTTGGTTTGCTTCTCCGGATGAGGCAAGTTTCCTGATGGATAACAAGGCAGGGTGTGTCTGAGTTACGTCGCAGCAGGTCCTTTTGCGGAATACCCTGCAAAGTGTCAGATCTTTGGGGCCTTTGCTTGCTTTCTTGGGAGGTTTCCCTTCATTTGAATATGGGGGGAATCGACCACCCGGAGATACGCAAACTTCGCTTGTTTTACCTGCACCAGTCCAACAATTAATGAGTCCCAAATATCCAGTTTAAGCACCCCAGTCAACAATAAAACATCCAAGAACATGTCTTACAACAATAATAGGGGAGGAAAAGCTAAAACCTAAGTGTAAGTCATCTCAGGAAGCCACTTTTATTGAGCATGGTCACTTCAGATTAGAACTTATCTACATTTGAAGTTTATGTTCAGTTAGTTTGACAGTATTCATAAACTTCTCTAACTTTTATTATATCTGAGGCAGTTCTATAGAGCTGAGGGAAAGCTACTGACGTATATTTTCACTCATGAACATCATAAGAACACTGCAGTGTTTCATATAAACTTCTTCTCAACCAGATAGTCATCAGCTCCCTAGTGTTATCTCATTTTTTGCAAACAGAGAAAAGTAGCGCAACGATTTTTGACTTCCTTCTGATCATGTAATGATTGCAGAAGCTGAGAGAACAGACTGGGTAACTCTTAGTTCTTGGGTTTAGGACTTACAACCCTTCCTATGCTGATTCTGCATTCATGGCTTGGCAAAAAAAGGATCTTTTTCCATACCCGACATCTGAATTTAATACTTATAAATCTTATACATGATCAATCAAAGATGTATTAGCTTTGAATGGATGTGCCATCTTGGCACTACCTTTGTGTAGCTTCACACTCAGAGCTATGAATAATGTGTAACTAGCTTATCAGTTATACGAGAACTCATCGCACTAAATATATGACATAAGCAAAAGTACTGATATGGTGCAAATTAGGATATGAAGGGCCACTTATCAAGTTTTCATAATAGAAATTTCGAGGCATAGGTATTGTATAGCAAATAGATAAATCAGACTTCAGAAAATATTGAGCAAATAAGTCAAACATGAATAAATGTGGAGATAATACACATTCTGTACACCTAGTGTTTAATCAATGATTAAATATTCAGAAACTCAACATGCTATCTTCTCAACATGTAGTACTAAATGCTTTATTCAAATTATCTTCATCATCATCATCATCATCATCGCTTTCTAACACGTTGAACATCTTAAAACACTACAATGTAAAACTTCACTCCATCTATTTGTCACTCGTTTCTTCAAAAAGAAGCCCATCTACACTTTATATTAGGTCGGTGCAGCAACTACTTATCAACAAAACCAAATACAATACGAGTTAACCTAACCCATAATGTAAATCATGGATCTAATAATCCTTCATTCCAAAACTCGATATCAAATTTCATTACTGAGATCAAGGAACCAAAATGAACTCTTCAGACTTAACATGAATTCTTAACTATTTTGGAATCTCAACTTTTTTGGTAATTGCATAAATAAATAGAAAAAGTTTCAATTCATACAGTTCAGACATTTCCCCGAACACAAAACTTAAACAATTCCAAGATTTCGATCGCAAAGTAATCCTGAGTAACAAAATAAGTTAAGATGAGGGTTTTTCTTTCGTGAAATTTCTCTCTAGGGTTCAACAAGTTCTCTACAGATCGAAAAGGGCAAATTTCAGCAGAAGTGGCCGTGAATCACGTGAAAGCGATAATAATATAATCCAAACAGAAGTAGATGTGGAAGGTGGTAGAACGACTCACCATAGGCGCAGAGGAGCAAAGAATTGATAGAGATAAAGGTGAGCAAGAAGAAGATGCAGTAATGGCAGATTCTCCTCATTTCCTCGATTATTCCTTGGCGTCAACTCAAATCACTCACTTTCAGACATTAAACGCCAATTTCCTCCTAAAATCCCATTTCAAAGTTTCTAACCCCTAACCTGGGTTTCTATTTTCCATTCAATTATTCTATTGCACTTAATACTTCAAACAATTTAAAATTTTATCAATAATTTTCCAGTAGATTATATTTTTTGTGTAAGATTATTTTCAAATTTTGAATTGATTAAGCACGGTATTACAATTTTTGCAAAGTTTGGTTAATTATGTACAATAAAAGAAAGTTTTATATGTCAAAAGTGGAATTTCAATAGTTTGAATGACTATGGAGGAGCTATTGTTTGAGTGATTCAACGTTGTAGATTTTATTTATTTAACGTTTAAATGATATTTATTATTTGTAACTTCATAAAATTATTAATAATACACGCATAAATATGAATTTTATGACTAAAAATATTATTTGGATTGCTAATAGTTTTATTATTATATTTATCAATAGATTAATCTATTGTCAATCAAACGTTTATAATTAATTTATATGGAGTTATGTCTTATGTGAGAAAGTTCATCATGAGACATTCTCATATACATATTTTCCTTAGACAAGAACTTATATACTCCTAGGTCACATAGGGACACGGATGTATGTGTTATAAATATATTTTATAGGTGTTATGTTTCTTGGTGTTATAAATATACTCTACAGGTATCATTTGTATATAAGAGTATACATGTGATACCTGAAAGGTATATACATGATACCTATAGAGTATATATTTAACATCATATGATGATTAATTTAGGGGCACCGTGCCCCCGAGACACACAAGTGTTACTCTTTTCCTTAACATAAAATTATATGTAGATTTTGATATCTAAATTTTTAGTTGGAAGACAAACATGATTTTATATATATAAATAAATCCACACTAAAATAAAATTATTGTGAATCTTAAAGTGTTGAAAATGGACAATTTTTAATATGTTAATTATTAATATGTAATAATCTTATTTTCTAAATATATAAAAAATAAAATTAATTAATATACTAAATACTTAACGTCACACATTGTAAATAGGGATGTTAAACGGGCTAGCCCCATCTGGCTTCGGGCTAAACGATTCGGGTTAAAAAGATCCGATTTTAAATGGGCTACAACATTGTGAACCTAACCTAACCCTGTCGGGCTTTGGACTAAACGGTTCACAATGGAGTTGTAAGTTAAAAATTCCAAAATTATATATTTAATCACAATGTTTCGGTTAAAATGCATATCATAAGAATTTAGACATACAATTGTGTATAAAACTAAATGATTTATCATAATAAAAATATCTTATAGTTTTAATAATAAGTAAAGGTACTCCAAAACTATATTTTGTACTAAACAACTATTAGTTTATACGCATCAAAATATTGGTCCTGAGTTTCATAGCATAACACTCACATCTTCATAAACATTATATCCTTCAAAGTAGAAAATGTCATTACCCAAATCCTCTTCATTTAAAATTTATAAAATAATTAAAGTTAGTAATCATAAAAAAACTTATAAATTCTAAGTGTTGTATTTTAAATATGTAACCTAAATTTTGAAAAAGTAAATTAAAATAAATTATATAGCCCGCGGGCCAATCCGGATTAACCACGGGCCGACCAACCCTGTTTGTATCCACAAGCTAAATTGTCCAGACCAAAAAAATCCGATTTTAAACTGGCCTAATATTTAAACGTAGCCCTCTTTTTTCCCGATTTAAATGGGCTTACCCATCGGGACCGTGACCCTTTTAACATCCCTAATTGTAGGTTGGATAACATGGCTTATAAATACATAATAAAATTATATATATAAAAGTGTGGTTTGCACCCTCAAGTGTTTGACAAGTGACACTTTACAATGTTGTCAAGTGTCACCTTCAAGTGTTTGACAAGTGACACTTTACAATGTTGTCAAGTGTCCTTCCTTAAAAATTATTTTATTTATAAAATATCAAAATATTAATATCAATTAAATACACACCCCACTACCCTACAATAATAAAGTGCTTGGAAAAATTAAATATGTAAGTTACAAATGTTTGTTAATGTTGTATTGTTTTTTTTTCTTTTTTGTTTTACATGAAATCTTTAGTGTCAAACTTGAATAATTGTTTTTGTCCAACATTTCAATTTCAAAAAAATAAAACAAAATTTGAAGAGTAAATTCTGCTACTACTTTTTAAGGAATTAAAATAAATAAATAAAAGATATTTGAAGGTGATAATAATATTTTACAAAAGAACATTCAAGTAGTTCAAACTCAAAAAAATAAAAACCTTTAGAGAAAAAAATATTTAGAGGATTCAAGAAAAAAATAACATATAAATATTAGAATTCGGTAATGTCAGACATGAAATAAAATAATGTACTTTAAAATTGTAATTTGAACTATGAAACATATTGCTAATGACATTACCAAAAATATGTGTTAAAAAAACATTAAGATATGTGAGATTGAAACATATTTGACATTAGATAATGAAAAATTGTGTATGTTTAGAAATTTTAAAGGGTATTATAAAAAATATTGCTTGAAAAAAAAAAAAGTTACAAGTGCTTGCTAATGTTGTATTATCTTTTTTACATGAAACCTTTGGTTTCAAACTTGAATTATTATTTTCGTCCAACATTTCAAATTGGCAAAAAAAAAAAAAAAAAGTAAGCAACAATGTGCAAACATTAGTTCAGTAATGTCATTCATTAAATAAAAATAATGTACTTTGAAATTGTGTTTAAACTCTGAAACAATATTATTAATAACATTAGCAAAAAATAGGTGCTTAAATTTTTTTTAGGATATGTTTAGATTAAAACATATGTAAATTTGGCAAGTATGAAAGTGAGTTATAAAAAGGATGAAATTTGATAATTTTGTGTTTGTTTAGAGATTTTAAAAAGTAGGATTACAATTAATATGTCATCATATAGGGAATTATATATAATAAAAATAAATGATGTACTGTTATTTTATCTTTAAAAAAAGAGCTAATATTTTCAATTCAAATTGTAAAAAAGTGGATGAAGTAGACAAAAAAAAAAAAGTTATAAGATTCTGCAAACAAATAACATGATTCGGATATTGGTAATCTAAAATCCAAACATGCACATTAAGTCCAACCACTCCCTTAAACAATCGAGAAATTGTATTAAAATATTATAATATGTAACAATTTGTTAAGACTAATAAAAAGATCACAAAAATAACATAATTACGAAATAAACCAATACATAAAGCTAATAATGAGTGCATTTAGGACAAACATTAAACAAAACAGATGTTTTCGAGCGATCGATAAAAATGAGATATATTATATACTTTTTACAGAGATATATGAAAATACCTAATGTAATAATTAAAACATCTATTAAGAACTATATATTAACAATTTTGTGTTAAAGAATAAATGAAAAAAATTATTAAAGAAAACAATAAGGCTCCGTTTGGATAGAGTGATTTCAAATCCAGAATTTGAAATGAGTGGATTTCAAATCCTTTCAAGTTTGAGTGGATTTGAAATCCACCAAAATGACTCTAAAATTAGCTCAAAATGAAAACTATGGATTTTAAATTCACATCCAACCCAACACTATCAGTGGATTTGCTACCAAGGATTTCAAATCCCTCCTTAAATCCACATATTCAAATGTACCCTGAGAAATATTATTTTAAGAATAAAAAAAATTATCACACTTATGTAAAAATTTACTATCATATAATAATAAACACTAATTATAAAATAAAAAATGAGATAAGTATTAAATGAAAACCGTGCACGAGATCAAACCTAGTACAATAGTAAATTGGTGTAGTTTAGTGGTTGGAGTTAGGTTTTCAGTATTTTATATATAGTTCCTACCTAAAACCCGGACTAGATTTACATTTTTTCTTTTTGTTTAATATAATTTAATTGTTAGGAACTCTCTAGATTCACTCATCAGCTATGCAGCATACCCCTATGCTACTCGATTTCATTTATTCCTCATCTACCAATTTTAAACACTACATTTAGCTCCACCACCGCACCACACCTATATCTTTCACGATATCTATTTTTAGTCTGATTTCATTTAAAATAAATAACTCTTCATTATTGTTTTTTTTTTAATTTCTTATTTTCTGAACATTTTGGCACAATTGGATTGTAATATATATTACTTGGAACAGCAAATTAGATTTCATATGCGACACACACATAGGAGATCGAAAACAGCGCAAAACCTTTATACAAAAAAGCAAAGCAGGAGTTTGAAGACTTGGTAAACACTGGGAAGACTAGTTAAAGAAAAGCTACAAAGATGGATGTCACATATATACAAACCTAGTTACACTCTCCACCACCACCACAAAATCCCGATTAGGAGACCACACCCTTTCATATCTCACAGGTCATAAGGAGGAGGAGGACTCCTGGGTCCGACTCCACCTGCCTTCTCGAACGAAAACGAACCCGATCTTCGCTTGAACCGATATGCTTCTCTTCCTCCCCCACCTAACCACCCACAACACAACATATTCAATGCCACATTCCTAAAATCAAAATGTATGTGTCTAGTAATACATGAATTCCATCAATATATGGTGCTTCCACAAAGATGTACACATATGTACCCTTACATATTCCAACAACTTTGGTGATTCATGTTGCAAGTAATGTGAAACAATTGGAAGTTATTCTATTTACTACTGTAAGATTTTTCACTCAAAACTAGCCTTAAATCTAGCAATGAAATGCGTACATCATATAGCAGGTGGATTATACACAAAGGCTTTCCACAAATGTCAATCTCAAAGCTCCACTAACTAAAGTAAAAAAAAAACACACATAAAGTTTGGAGCCCGGTTGGGGGACAAGATGACATATTTACCCTTCTGGTGTCCCATGGATTGTCCCAAGGATTCTTCTAGACGAGGGACATAGTTGTGAAACAATCCAACTTGTGTAGCATGCAATTATTATTTATTAAAGATTATTTAATTATCCGAAAGCTTACCAGCGAAAGGAGATACCGGTGTTGTGCTGCCGGCTGGCGAAACAGGCGGCGAGTCTTTTGATAGCGGCGGCTTTACGATCATTATGCTTCTTGTCACCTTCGTTGCATCCTCCGTACCATCTTCTCCGAACGATCTTACACTGTTAGCAGCTTCAGATTCTGCTACATTAAGCAGGTCAATGAGAAAAGTGACTTAACCTTTATCCGAATTAATATATTCGCATGGATTCTCATGAGCTAACTTAAGTAAACAAATTAGATCTCATTATTACTCAAGTAGAAAATGATCGATTGATTATATAAATCTCTCCACAGAATTCGACTAGTTTCCACTAACCCTAAGTTGAATGATTGTGTGACTAAGATTAGGAATCGCACAGTAATAATCACGCAAATTATTAATTTAACCAGCCGGACGACAGTGATCCAACAGATGAGTCGAATTATTGCAGTAGAATTCTTAAATAAAATCATAATTAAGTTGATTAACAATCCGGCGTAAGATAGCAAGAGCTGCGTACCCTTGCCGGAATTTGATCGGAAGCTAAACGTGTTGTATTTTCTCAGTTTCCCGAGGCCGCTATCGGGCGGGGGACCGGCGAGGGTATCATCCCAGAGGTGGTCAAGCAAACCCATAGCTGGCGCAGGTTAGCGATTACGGCGCAAGATGAGCAAGCAGTGATCGTTACCAGTGTTTGGCCGTCTACTACACTGAAGCTGGAACCGGTATTTAAAATGGTGTAGGCGTTAAAGGTCGAACAGTTTTATGGATTGGGACGAGACAGGAACCGTGGGATCAGATCTGGGGGACAGGATGTGGACGTGGACGGTCGATCGATAAGCACGTGAGGAGTAGATAAGATCGATGAAAGATAATAAGTCCCAAATAATAGACTTCAACGTGTCGGTAGCCGGTCACGTGACAGGCCGTTCTGAAAAGTCATATTTGTTCAATTTCAATATAGTCATGGCCTCATCTTCAACCACTTTACTTAAATCCAAACTCAAATATTGATTTTGTCACTAAATTTGTCACCAAATTTGTCACTATTTCTAATTCTTTAAACTCAAATTGAAATATTCTTTTACAATATTCTTAATTTTTATTTTTCAAATTTTATTTAATATTAAATATTTATTTATTTTAGTTCATAAAAAAATTAACTTAATTGGTTTCAATTATAAAAAACTATTTATGAACTATATAAATCTTATTAAAATACCAAAAATATATTATAAAATTCATCATAAATACATATTAATATACTAAAGAAAATAAGCTAGTCATACAAAAATATTCAATCAAGATATTTCAAAATTTGTAATGATCATCAACATAGTAAAATATTATATATAGTATATGTGTATTAGTGAAATAAGTGAAAGTTATAAATAAAAAAATCAAAAAAAAAAAAATACAATTTGTGTTGTGAATAGTAAGTGGCAGATTTGCGTTGTGAATAGTAAGTTAGCGGCTGCGTTGGACTACCTTTTCCTTTATTTTTGGGTTTGAGTCCAAGTTTGTCTTCTGTGTTGGAGTTGCTCTAACATTAAGCAACCGTAAAAACAAGAAGATTAATAGCTGGAGAAATTAGAGTATTTAAATTGTTATTATAAGCAAGTTTTTAAAGATTATGGATTTTCTGACAATTAATCCATATAAATAAATTAGTTGGAAATAATTTATTCAGTTTGAAGTTTTATTCTTGCACCTAAAATCCTTACAACTTTTATTCAAGTAGTTATTATAAGGAGATATTTTCCGAACAATGATTGATCTTGGTTAAAGAAAGCATGGAATTTTAACTTACCTGACTTATTCAGGGAGATCTGTGTAATTTCATATAAAAATATCGGAATCTAGAATTAAATTATAAAAAAATGGATCTAGATATTTCTTGAATTTTCAACCGAACTAGAAGTGGTAGAAATTATATACTAATCTATCAGAGTGAAATTAGAAGATGAAGATTGAAGAAGCCGCCATGGCGGCTGGCGCCCACTTCAATAATTGATTTCACAATTTTCAAATTTCTGAAATGTCTCAATCAACCCAAAACACTACTATATATTATCTTAATTCGATTGAATTAAGAAAACAATGGTTATTATATCAGTTAATTATATAATAATATGCATTACTAGTTCGTTCAATCTTTGGATTGTTTGAGGTTCACCAATTTGAAGGACCCAACATTAATGTCAAAAGATGCACTGTTTGTCTCTTTGAACTTATTCAATTGAATCCAATATTATCAAATTAATGATTAACTCATCTCCCAGGCGCCTCTTACGTGTTTTTAGAGCTAGGGAATTAAAGAGTTAGTATTGTCCAAGATCGATGTACAGTCTCATAAATCATGTTTCGATATATGAGTTAATTCACTATCTATATTCACAAAAACTCATGTGACACGATCTTACAGATAGTTCCCGTGAAACGGATCAGTATTACCCATGAATTGATCTCATATTCACTCATATCTACAAAATTTCAAATGAATTGCTAAGGGCTCATATCTACAAATTTTTAAATGAATTGCTAAGGGTGGGTTATGAGTTGACCCGTCTCACGAAAAAAAGATCCGTAAGATGGTCTCACACAATACCTACTCATCTATATTTCACAATTCACATATAAATTAATGGAAATTCGTTAGTCTTGTGTGAAAGCGACGGACCATCTCATAGATCATGTTTCGGATTAAGTCACTATCTATAATTCACAATTCACATATAAATTAATGAATATAGATTTAATTGATGAGTAAAAATGATTTGTCTCACAACAATTATTTATGATACCGTCTTACACAAGTTTTTATACAAATTAAATTTGTTTCAAGTGGGTATGTATATATTTATTAACATTGTTGAGGAGTGAAATTTTTCTCCAACAACAAATTAAATTAAAAAAAGAATTGATAAGAGAGGTAGAGATATACATGAGAGAATGAAGATCTCCTTTGATTAGAGACACCATGGATAACTTGGAGATGAAGCTGCTCTTCTCTACAATTTATTTTAGATTACAAAGTCAAAATAGTTAATTACTTCATATAGACCCTAGTTAAATAAGGATTTGTGACCCATTGAGCCTATATTCCAACATCCTTCATTTGACTCTCACGTCTGACCTATTCCACGTTGGCTCCACATCATCACGTGTGACCTCTTCCACATCAAACATGTAAAAAAATTAATAGTTCAAGATATTAAGAGTAATAATCAAATTACTATTCTACAGTCATTCGAAAAAACTATGATCATCAGACTCTAATTCAATATACAATATTGGGAAATGTTAAAAATACTCGTCATCAGAGTTCTTGATATATCCAGCACTGACATGTAATGATCTCATCCCTCGTTATATAAAAAATAAAATTAATTGATATATTGAATATTTAATATATCGGTAATGTGTCCACTGTCGCTATCCAATATTATGTTCTATGGTCGATGCAATAATATTATTTTCAGATATTTTAAAGGCTTTTTCAAGATCAGTGCATATCAAACTCACATGCCTTTAACTTAACTTAAAAAAAAAAAAAACTCTGGACCACAAGGTCTTCTTATTTGATAAAGTATGTTACATATATATTTTACAAAATATTTATTAATGTTATTAGGATTAGGATGACAAATTATTTTTTTGGTTGTATTTTAATATAATAACTAAGTAGCTAGGTTAAATATCATATGCATGTAAAGTTCACTAATTCCTAAATAGTGGATTAGAAATCACAAAATTTTATAAGGTTGGTTTTTTTTTTTTTTGGCAGAATTGTTTGATTTAGATTCTAATCTTGGTCATTACATGTTCACAATTTGCGTCTCCATAAATGTACGATGCCACTTGAGTAATAGAACTCGGGATTGTACCAAATTATTATTATAAATCCTTTTTTATTCTTCTCTATGACAATTATCGTTTTATTTTATTTTTAATTTTCACTTACAATATTATATATATAAAAGAATAGTCATTAATAATCATGTGTCGTCCTCTTAACAACTCAAAATAATTAATAACAATATTAACATTAACTATATTATATTAAAAATATTCATGACGGGCATATTTTTCTATTCTCACTTCAATAATATATTGTCATTCAAAATTATGTTAATCTAAATATTAGATGGAATATATTGACATATATAGAAAATGAATGTATTAAAATCAAAATTGAAACATATTTATAATTAATATAAAAGAATCGACCCAACCAACAGTCAACCCATATCTAATCTAATACTACCTCCGTCACGGTTGAATTTCCTTAGTTTGACCGGGCACAGATTAAGAAAAAACAGTTGACTATTGTTTTTTAAGATAATTTGGTGACATTTTTGTAATAAGGGGGAAATATGAGGATATAAGTGTTTGACTTTTGTGATATTTTAAGATTGTTTTTTGCTTTTAAGTGACATTTTTGTAATAAGGATAAAATATGGGGATATTAATATTTGACTTTTGTTTCCATTTATGGGCTAACAAGTTCAATTGGAACAAACTAAAATGACAAGTAGACAAGTTGAGCTAGGACGGAGAGAGTAATAACTATAAAAAACCAACATATTGTTAATATAGTCCTACTATCATACACACGGTAAACACATTAATATATGTCCCTTGTTGATGTGTCAAACATCCAACATATCAATTAATTTCAAGAGCCACCCGTTGTAGGTATTTTAGCGCGCGCACACACACGCATATATATATATATATACATGTATTAATACACAAAAACTTATATATGACGGTCTCACGAATTATTTCCGTGAGACAGATCATTTTTGTCCAGTAACCAAACAAATTTAATTACGTGAATTGTGAAATATGAACATTTATCACATAAAATGATTCGCGAGACAGTTTCACGTAAGACTTATTCATATAATATGCTCAAGGTTGGTATGGTATTAGAACTGTACATATATATATGTATTACAAACTATGTTATAAAAAAAATAACAAATCATCAATAAAATGTTAAAATATTATTTGATAAAAAAAAACCCTTTTTATTATCATATTCTCCAAATTGTTACATTATTATTCAAAATTTACTATATTTTTGTATTATTTTCTTAAAAATATTCAGAATTATAATCTTCTTATATCACGCGGGTTTATATTAGTATATGATATAATAGAAGCAAGGAGAATGCAGCATAAAGTCTTGGATCCAATCGATCTGGTCGGGCTGGCTGGGCTTACCTTATCAATTTTAAGATATATATATATATATACAGCACTAGCAAGATATATATAAAACCATGATATAATTTAAATTGAAAAACCCATTAAAACAAGAGCTGGACTCCTATGAAACTATCTCATTTGTGACAGCACTCGCGCACGGTCGTGTCATGGGACACGGTATTTATAGCTTTAAAAGACATACTTATAAATAAAAATCACATATCTATCTCGATTGTATCCAGAGACCCTACCGTATGCCACATATTGATCTTAGTTTCGAGGGAGACACGGCAGTGTCCTAGGGCACGGTCGTGGCGAGGAAAAAAAATCACATACTTATTGTTAAAAAATACATACGTATACACCACAGTCGCGCATGATCATATCCTTGGACACGGTCGACCGTGCGCAAGTGCCGTCGCATGTGCGACGGTCACATATGAGTATTTGTGTTAAAACTATAGTTCTTTATTGAAATCTATTAAACCATGAAGAATTAATGCAATTTTTTTTTCCCCTTTCTACACTAATTTTAATAAATATATTCTCAATCCATTATTAGAAACTTGAACACGAGTTCTTGGCCTCCAATAACACAAACAAGAGTAGGTCTTACGTGCTCGGGGGTATTGTGCCCCCAAACACTTATTGTAATACCTTTAAGTAATATTAGTAATACATTAACATGTAACAAGTAATACTTTGAATAATACCTTCACTAAAACATATATTTCAATTATACATGTAATACCTTATGAATATGCAACTACTACCTTATGAGTATGCCACTAATACCTTCAAATATATACCACTATACCTTATGAATACACCAATAATACATCATGGATATATATATATATATAATATCAAACTAATAATACCTTTGGGGGTACGGTTCACCGGGGTACGCAAGTTTTTGCCCACAAACATCATGTATCAAGTATTAAATTAGCTCTTAAACTAAATTTAGGAGTAGCAAAATGTGTACTGAACTTTTTACTGAACACTAGTATTACCCCGTACGATGCACGAATATAAATTTTAAAATAAACATTTTTATATAAATACAATGTAAATAGAATTTATACATAATAATATGTTTAAATACATATAAAATATAGGAATTGAATGAAATTGAGTAATATATCTTATTCAATATTGGTATTGGTAGTAATTTAATAACATCTAAAAACTTTGTTTAGAACCGGTATATAATAAATTTTGTTACATATTTTTTATTAGTTTTTATTGTTATAAAATGTTAAAAGTGATTGAAAATGTCTATATTAAAACTATTAATATAAATTTATAAGAAAAAATAACTAAAATAAAAAAATCTTACAAATTACAAATTTGGAACCTTTTTTTTATTTACAAATTATGGTGTTCTTATCTCTCACGGTCTCACCATATTTTTTACACATCAAAATTTTTACTTCTAAAACAAAAACATATAACTCACCACGACTAAAAATGTTTCACTTCAAGAAAAGTCCAACATGAGATTTTAAATTATAATATTTAAAAATTCATTATAAAAATAATACATATTGTAATATATATATATAATATTTATTTATTAAAAATGATCATAAGGTGATCAAATTGAATTACATCAATATAAATTGCTAATTTTCGAAATATATCATATGATATTTAAGTTTAATAGTTGACTTATATTGCAATATATTGTATCAACATGTGTAATATTACATTGAGGTAATATTTTTGATTTATTAATATTTTTCCAAATATAACTTGAGAAATCAACATTACCATACATATTTTAAAACAATATACACCATATATTTTAAGAAATAAATAAATAAACTAAAAATCTCATATTACGTGCACATACCAATTATTATTTTTTCAACTTTTTTTATTAATATAAGTTAGATGAAAAAAGTGGATACTACTGACAAATTTGAGTTTTATTAATATTTAAATTCATCATTATTTATGCGATTAATAATATTAAATATATCCTTATTAGATACTTACAAATAATATTAACATGTATATATAAACAAAAAAGATCAATGATATTTCAAAAAAATTGAAAAGTATATGTATTAAATATCAATATCAATATTTTTTTTGATTTTATATTTGACAAAAGAATAATTGACAATTAATATTCAGAATTTACATATATTAATTCAAAGTACAAAAAACTGAAAACGCTAATACAACCCTAATTTCATCCATTATATTTATATATCTATAAATCAAAATAAATCACTATATATTTAATCTTAACAACATGGATGATGCGTCATTTTGAGAGCTAAATCCAAAATCAGATTTATTTTTCCTAACATATTATCTTTCAAGCTTTCAATATCTTGATTGCTAAGTCAAAATCAATTAATATTTTAAAAAATTGGTGAATATGTACTCTCAAGTCGAGCCTAAGATTTCTTCAGTTATTACCTGCATATAAGAAGTGATCAACGCTTTTATAAAATTAAATTATATTGAAGTAAGAATAATGCATATATAATACTACGATGATAAAAAAAAGTAAAATAAAAAAATTGAAATAACACAAATCAATCGGATAACATATCATATAATCTCATATCATTCAATAATGAATTATCTTTATAATTTCGTATAATGGTAAACACTTAATAAAAACCAACAATAATTAAATATCCATCCACATGATCCTCAAATATAATAATTTTATAACAAAACAAATAAAATAAACATTAAATTTATAATTTTTACCTCTAAGGACGTCTTACACTTCATAAATCGTTCAAAAGTGATACATAAAATAACATAATGAAAGCGAGTGAATGAAACCAAGATAACATAAAAGTTGATTATATAAGGTAATTACCATAATTTAAGATTTAAGATAATCAATTTTAATGTTCATATTAAATATCATATTTTGTGATATCTATATACGCTAGTTTAATTTGTAGAATCAATGACATAATAATTATATATCTCAAATAGTGCATTATAATTTAATAATCAATGTATGCTAATGATAGTATAATTATATACCTCAAATATTCTAGAACTCATAATGGATAGAATTGTGTGGCATTTACTTACGGAAAATTAATATTCAAATTTGAAATTAAAATGAATAATTAGTTACAACAATTACCACAATCATTTATAAATAATCAATACCATAATTTATGAAATCAATAATTTTATTCCATTTAAATCTTCACTTTTAAAGGAAAACATTTTTATTTCCTAATTTATATAAATAGATGAAATTTATTTTATCATATAGATTCATCATTCTATTTTTATTTATAATATGTGGCTTTTGGATGGAAAATCATTGTCTGTATTAGACAATGTTTTTATTTTTATATAAATAAAGATAAAAATTTATTCAACCTTCAAGTCAAATGTTTATATATATGCATAACAAATTATTTAAAATTTTAATAAACATAAATCCCATAAAAATTATATTTCACAATTATGAATATATATGAATTTTATTAATATACATATATATCCCATAAACCATGCAAATGTCATCTTACATTTCTATGTGATATGTTATTTTGATTAGATATTATTTATGAAAAAAATAATCAATATAAATCTCTCCTTTTATAAATAATGTTTTTTAAGTCATAAATAATTAAGTAGACATATATAAAGTGAAGAAAGATGTATATGCATTATAGCATTTTATTGTGGAGTGATCAATTATAATATATATATACACATTTTATTCATTTGAATATTAAAGCATATCTATATTTATATTATTGTAAATGATCAATGTTTATATTATTGATGATATGATGTATATAATATTTATATACATTATTTAAATTATATCATAAATATATCAATTGAAATTTAATAATCAAAGTTGACTTACCATATAGACAAATATGTGGAAAGATTTTTTGTCATATCACTTCCATAGATATATACAACATCATATTAAAATCATATGATAATATTCCATTTGCATTTAAATTCATTTATATATTGTATCTTTTTATATATTAGTAGAAATTAAACATCATTTATCATTTTCATTTATTTAAATTGAAAGGTGTATCCATACATAACATCACTAAATTTTTTATTGCCTAAATAATTAAGTTTGACTTTCCTTAGAAAAAAATAAAATGCAATTAATATACTTAATATATGTATATAAAATAAATATATAATTTTTTTACACAAATAGAAAGTGGTTTTAGACGGGAAAATTCTTACTTTTTTTTTTTTTTGACAATGTTTGTGTTTTTATATATATAAAGATTTGTCAAAATTGGAAACTCATACTTCCGATTTCAAGTTGACCCGATTCGTACCATGTTGAAACAACTAAATCGAAATGATACGAAACATTAATCATACCAAAAATGTTTAAGAAAATAAATCACATAGGATAAAATTGTCTGAAACAAATGAGACCTTAAACAAAATTATAACCCAAGACGTTTAATTTAATATTCGGGCAAATGAAATAATAATTAATGGAAAAAATGGAAAGAATAATGAATGAAATAATTGTTTAGAAATTGTAGAAATAGTAGTAAGAGTAATGAGTAAGTGGGGCGCAACACGCAAAGCAGCATATAATAACTTTTTCTCAATCCAAGTCAAAACATGTTATCACCATTCTTTTACTTTTCATCAATTCTTGTACTTCTTTCTCTATTTTAACCCCATATACATTTAATTTCCACTTACCCTATTTCATTTCCACTATCTTTCCACCATTCTTTTATTTCATTAAATATATTTGACATATTGTTAACAGAAAATTAATGACCTTTTTAATTCTCTAATTGGCCGCTTGAGAATTCGATTGGTCATGAATCATATGATTTGATATAACCCTTCAATCCAAGACAAATGTGCTCAATTGAGATAAATCTAAGTTAGGCCAGTTTTTTTTTAATTGAGATTTAATTATCATGTGTTAGATGGTCTCATATATAGTTTCTGTAAGACGAATCATTTTTACCTATAACTCAAACACATTTTCACAAATTTATATACAAATTGTGAGTTACGTACTGATCGATCGATCTCACATAAAATAATTTGTACGGCGATATCACATTAAAATTATTGTTTAATTAATGGACTCGAAATTCAACCAAGAAAGGTTGCTATAAATTAATTCTACAGCTAGTGCAAAATATAATTAACTCGTTGACTTTTTGTCAAGTTTGTGTCATTTTCAGGAATAAGTTGAACTCTAGACATCTTAGGTACCATATCTAGTATCGACTGCCCATCTCCCACCCCCAATGCTTTAATTTTTGCAACACCACTTTGAGTGGTTTGTGACATAAAATCTTTTATTTCATACAATCTTGTTTCATTTCGTATTATAAAATAATAATATAATACATGTATAAGTAACATCACTAACTCATATATATAATGTGCAGTGAAAATTCAAATGTAGTGGAATGATCGATATTTATGGAGTTGAACCAATCCAACTTTGGCCATGCCATCTACTTCAATTCGAGTTATGGTGTTGAATTATTTTTATTTAGAGCACAATTCATATGGTTGCCACTTCTCATGTTATCAATGCACACGTGAGATGTTTTGTTTGTCTAATTGAATTTTTGGTTTAACATTAGTTTTTTTTATATTAATTCATGATACCTTTTGAAATTACTAATATTTATAGTATAATCGAGCAAGTAATATCATCCGACTATATAGTTGTCGTCACATTATATACTGATATCAGGATTTATGTATTTTTTAAAAGTGTATTATTGAATAAAAAATATATTAGACATTTTTGTTGACCACGTTTTGTTGAATATTGAATTACATACGATTGCAGTAGCAATAATTTTAGAGAAAAAAGAGAACTACTCTGCTGTTCAAAGTTATGAGGAAGTTAGAGTGAAATTATAATAAATTATAATGAAGAGTCTTTGCTATATGAGACCAAATATATTCAGAATTAGTCACAAATCACCGTAACCATATGTTATTATAATGTACTTATCCTATTGTGTTATAATCATATAATATATAAATCAATTCTCCTGTCAGAATTCGTTACGTAAGATTTTTACATATAATTATAGTGATGGACATAGGAAATATCGTATTCATTGTATACGGATAGGTCAAACTTTAGATATGCTCAACAATCTTAATTATTTATACTTTATAAATTATGTAGTCACTTACAATATAATTTAAATTTTTACCGCGTCCAGTTACAGTAAATTTTATAATTCAAGTACTTTCTTTTCTTCCTCTAATCAAGTTTGTAAAGTCATGCAGTCAAAGTTCATTGTTTACATGTTTTGAGGATTAATGCCAACACTTCTATTTTTGCCACTATATAGAAATGGAAATTAAATGTGGTACAATATTAGACTAACTATTAAAATTGAAACGAACAAATATATATATATATATATATACGAGTTCAGCACATGCATCGCATGTGGATGATAGATTTTTTAAATCAAAAATATTATATTATTATTAACCTTAAAATAATAATTTTTTTATAGAGATATACAATCTATATTAAATTAAATTCCAAAAAAGTATAGTAAATTAGAGTTCTACCCATAATAGAACTCTATATGATTTTGGTTTAATTTTTTTATGTAAAATTATTTAAATATGAAAATCATAAATTATTATTATAACCTTAACTAAAATCTTTAATAAGGATGTATTAGACAATCCATATTTTGTAAGAAATATCCATACTTTTATATAGGTAATAAATAAATATATATAGACTTGGATGTTTATAATCAGGAGTTGTGTAGTGTGAAAGAAATATAGAGACGATCGAGTAATTATGGGTAGTCGAAATCAAGGATGAAAATATCGGTTTCGGTAAATATATCGGTACATTAATTTTATGGAAATATCGATGAATATATCGATTTCGGTGGAAATATCGGTACATATATTTTTTCCAATTATTACCGATATTTTCCCGATATTTAGCGATATTTACGGATATTTTCTCAATATTTACCGATATTTTCCTGATATTTAAAGATATTTACTGATATTTTACCGATATTTCACCGATATTTCCTTTATATTCATAAATTTTCCTATAATTTTTACCTAAAGTTATCGATATCGAAATCGATATTTAACTAATAATTATTGATATTTCATTTATTTTTTACAAAAAAATAAAAATATCGAAGATATATCGTTATACCCCATTTTTGTTTCGGTCATGTTAAAAAATGGAAATATTGGAAATATATTATAGATATATCAGGATATTTTCATCTATAATTGAAATTAAATGAAAAGTAAGAAAGAGAGTATAACACTCCAAATTAAATAAAAGGATAGGAAAAGACACTATTATAGTACTCCAAAATTAAATAATAAGATGGGGAAAGGCCGTGTCTCATCATTCCAAAGAAAAGTGGCTTTTCATTATCTTTCTTTGGTTCTTTTCAATTCTCCAACTCAATATCGGTGTTAATCAAAACTTGAAAAAAATTGATGAGAGAAGATTGCATGGCCCAAACACACGCCAAAGACTTGTGTTCTCTCTCTTTCTTCACACCTAGCTATTAGTCCAATTATCAAATCCTATATTGAAAATCTATCAACACACACACACACACACACACACATATATATATATATATTACTTGTCTGCTTTTCTTTCCATGATGATGAGTCTTTAAAGAATGCCCACTCCAAGACTCCAAAGCTTTTAACTCTACCCCCTACCCCCTCCCCCCTCTCCCCCCTATAAAAACACTTGCTTTGCCCTCCTCATCTTGGTGTCAAATACTAGTTCCTCTGTGAGTTGCTTATCTCATTCTTCCCATTTTGTGGTGGGTGTGTAACTCTCGTTGGAGAAGCAGGGCACGTGCACGATCCTGAACACGGATTGACCCCTCGTCTTGTATTGAAATTGCACGTGTTCTCCTTCTCCAACAAGGGTACCTCACCCCTCTTCTAGTTTCATCTTTCTCATCCCAATGTGCCACAGGTGAGTTCCAGTCACTACCATGCTTGCATTCTCTCTCATCTCTCTCTCTCTCTCTTGATGCAGCTGCAAGACAACTTATCTGTCAGGAATTATGAGAAAATGAAGTACAGCTGGGGTGGGGGTCCATATACTTTTAGGGTGGATCATGAGACAAGAAGCAACTATGTAAACCTGCAGTTTCTGCGAGCTAAATATCTGCCAGCTGAGATATATATTATATATATATATATCTTAACATTATTCTTGAAGCAGAACTTAATTGGTACTTCAATATTCCAATATAAATTCTGAATTTTCCTTCATTAAGTCTTGGACACCTTCTACTCATGCCTCGTGTTTCTTAATCAATTTCAATAAAAAATATCCCCAGCTATCGCGTTATCAAAAGTAACATATAACACAAAATACGAACCTTTTCATTTTCATTTTACTTTTATATATATATATATATATATATGATCAAAAAACTACATGATATAGTCGAACTGGTACTCAGCCAGATTTTGATATCTTTTGGGAGGGTTTAATTTGCATGACAACAAGATCCTCATCGGGGTCCTGTTACAACGTGGCCTTATCTCAAATTCAATTTAATAAATATTGCAATTAATATGCATAAACAATATAGATATATAGTAGGCTACTAGCTGGTACAGTGGTACAATAAATCATGCATTAAATTAAAATAATAATGTCATAACAAGGCAATTCTCCAATTCTAAAAGTTGAAACAATGTTATATTTTTTCCAATAATAACTAAAGAGATCTAGGTAGTAATTAACTGGGCTGTGGGCCTGCGGCGTTGGTGTTAGCACTACAACTGACACTTTTAGGTAGCTGCCATTTAATTTTCAAATACATTAAATTGTTTGATACTAACTACTTTTATTTATTTATTTATTTTCGCATTTCCACTTTATTTATTTGGCCAGTGTCAAATAATAGCTAATCGGTTTTTACTTTTGTCAAGTACTAAAAATATATTAATTATCAATTTAAGATTTGAAATATTTAAAAAAATCACATGAAAATTGACATTATCATGTAAAGACAATCCGATCATATTTGACATGATATCTCACACAATTTAAGTTTATCTTTTTAATCAATCACACAAATTTAATGTGAATAGTTTTCCTAAAACAAATCATGATACCCATGAATCAAACTTCAAACATGTTTCCGATCCATATAGTATGATGAGTGTGAATTTTGAGTTGATCTCATCTTACATGGTATGATGAATGAGACGTTTCATATCAATATTCATTTAATTATTTAGTATATTTTTTTTGTCTTTCAAAGTAATATACTCCTTAGATAAGATTTATGGAAAAAAGGATTGATCAAAATTACTTTGAGAAAAAAACCATAGATTCTGTTTGAAGGAGGGATTTGACCACGATCTTTTCAATATTTGGTCATTAGAATTTCAAAATGGGATCGTGACAAATTTTGCAACACGCAACCGCATGTCTTATTAACGTGTTTTGTAATATTGTTGATGAATATGGAGTTTTAAAAATATAAAAGGAAATTTCCATGTGTATATGTTTCATTCCATAAAACAGTCCTTTCAACGTCATAAATTAATGTTTTTTTCCATTAATGTTGTGTGACAAAAAGATTATTATTAGATGAATATTATTTGAAATTATTAATAGATTTAATAATTTTGAATCGTAAATGGTTTATAAAGGGTTAAAAATTAGAACGGGTAAATTAGGAAAGAAAGCATTTAGATAATAAAAAGAGATTAAAAAAGGGAAGAGGGAGAAATAAATAAATGTGCATCTCTCTTTCTCTCTCTAGCTGGGTTTCCCCCTTTGACAAGTTATATCCACCTTCAGAGCTAGCGCATAACTCGCGTGCAGTACGGACGATTCTCTCTCTCTCTAATTAGAGAGAGAGAGAGAGATTAGTGCGTATGGAAGAGTTAATTAGAAAAGAAGAGATGGATGTGGAAAGGAGTGGGGCCAAATGAATATGAATGGAATGGGGGGATGAAGTTTAGTGCCATAGAAAGTGGGGGATTTTGCAGACTGCGGTGTTTAACCAGCCATGTTGTCGGGAATTGAAATGAGACCCCAACTCTGATACATACAATTTGGAGAGAGAGAGAGATTTGATGTATAGTGCAAGCAAGAAATGGCGTAATGATGAGGGAAGAAATTGAGTGTAAATGGAGAGACAAGATAAAATGGAATATGCATCCCTCTCTCTGTGCAGCAGAGGGAGAGAGAGAGGGAAAGAGGGGGCACTGTCTGTCTGTCTGTGTTGTGTTTGTGGAGAAGGTACCTTCCTCTCCACACGCAATGCACACACTTCCATACTCTCTCTCTCTCTCTCCAATCTCCATGTGCCTATCTCTCTCCTCATGCCTTGGACCCCTCCTTTTTCACCCCTTGTTCCCTCTTCTTTTGGCACACGCCTTATGTTTCGCCATTCGGATTTTTGTACACAACTATGTTGACCCAATTTCAAGTGGTTGAGGCAAATCAATAAATGGTTTAAATGAATATTACAATCAACTTCTTAATAACTTTCAATTTTCGATCACTTGATGAATGATTGCTTCAATCATCAAACAATCGAGGAATGAATAATATACACCTAGAATTATATATTCAAGAAATTCGAGATTGCTGAAGACCTCTTTATTATCCACAATATGTAGAGCCGGCAAAATGGGCCCGACCCGATGGGCCGGCCCGATCGGCACGAAAATTAGGCTGGGCTGGGCCTAGAAAAAGGTGGCCCGAAAAGTGTCGAAACTTTTTGGCCCGGCCCAATGGCCCGATGGGCTATCTGGGCTCGGGCCAATTTGGCCCGTTGGGCTCGGGCCGGCCCGATGGCCCATAATTAAAAAAAAAATACACATTTCTGAAATAAAAATGGGCCTGAAGTCCAATGCCAAACTAATCCCAAAAGGCATGCCCCAATACTAACTTGAGTCCAGGAAAGGAAAGCTGAGAACAAAAAATAAAAAACGAAGCCCAAGGAAAGAAGGCAGATAAGCAGAGAAATTATCCAAGAAATCACAATCACACTTTTACACTTTCTTCTCAATAACCCTAGCCTAATTTCTCTACGATTTCATCTCCATTGAAAGGTAACCAAATGCTTTGCTTTTCCTTCCACTCTCTTTGCTTTTATACATTTTCTTTCCCTCTAACATCTTTGCAGTCAGTATATATATAAATGTTTGGCTTAAGCTTTTATGCATTTTATATATTTTGGAATATATAAATGTATGCTTTTATAAATTTATAAATTTATTGTGGTGATACGTCGTATTAATATATATATATAATTATATATTTGATTTGTTTAAAAAGACGATGTGGGCCGATTTGGCCCGTTGGCCCATACGAGGCTGGGCTGGGCTACAGATTTATGGGCCCGAACTAAGGATGGGCCGACACGGCACGGCACGAAACTTTCATGTGGCCCGTCGGGCCGGGCTGGGCCTGGCCGGCCCGCCCGTTTTGCCAGCTCTAACAATATGTAGATATATGTCAAGAGCATAAAATAATAAAAGATTAATGTTCAACAAGTGAATAAAATATAAAACTAAAACTACATAAAAGTACACAACAAAAACTCATATGAGATATGTGGATTCTTATTCCCCATTAATTGAACTCATTTCCATAAATTTTTTATACTACTTTCGTCCCAAAATAAGTGTTGTTTTAGCAAGTAAAATTTGTCAAAAATAAGTGTCGTTTTAGCAAGTAAAATTCAATGTTTGTGGAACCGGACCGGTGATCAAACCGGCTTGAACACTGGTTCAATGTTCAACTAGTCGGATCGGTTCAACCGGGAGGTCCGACCGTTTGAAAGAAATTTAATATATTTTTTTGAATTTATTTCATATTATAATTATTTTTTAGAATTATAGATGATGATAATGAAGATATAAAATCATATTTAGTAATAATGATAAATTCAAATATTTGTTAACAATTTCTATTTAACAAGGTGAACAGCAAGCAGATCCCATAAAAATTAAAGTGAAGAGTGTGGAAGGTTAAATACGTAACACATGGAAGGGCTGATAGACCAAGTAGATTATAATTTTGCAACTACAATGTACCAATTATTTATTTTCCCAGTTTCACAAACGCATATTTACACGTTTACTAGTGCATATGCTTTTTTATTTTTATTTTTGCCCTAATAATCAGATGAATTATTAAGATTTTATATGAAAAGAAAAAAAATTAGTATGGGCGATTAATAAATATACATGAAAACACCTCATCTTAGTTTTGTTTAGTAGAAATGAAATGATGATATCACCAAGTATAATTAATAGATATATATTTGGTACATTGTCTATAAATACGTTTTCGAATCAAAAAACGATACTTATTTTGGGACAAATTTTACCAATGGTTGTGGGACCGGACCGGACCGGCCGGTCCGACCAGTTCAACCGCGAATCGGTCATTGGTCCGGTCCATTTGACACCTAATAATCGGATTTGCGGTTAAACTGCATAAAACCGGTCAAAATCCGATTGAACAGGCCAAAACCGGTCAAACCAAATTTTTTAAAATTTTTTAATTTGCTTCTTTCCAACTTCAAAATTTTTTGTTGAATAATTTTAGGCACTATTACATTTATATTGATGCATGACCAATGTTATTTTGTTTGCTTTCAATGTGGGACAAAATCACACACTTTATAAATGATGACTTCAATATAATTTTAGTTGGCTAATTAATGTAAGACAAACTCCTATATTTTATTCTACAAACCTTCGTAGTTTCTTTAGTTTTTTTCAATATGGGACACAACTCCCAATACAAACTTGTAAATTACATATCATTATACTTTATGTGGTCTTGTTTTCAATGTGATACAACTTCAAATATAATATTATGAATAAATTAAAATAAATGAATAACATATTCAAAATTTTAAAATAAAATTGATATATTATTAAATTATGAGTTTTCCTAGTTTTTAAAAATTGAGATATAAATAAATATTGGATATTCTATTATATCCATGTAATGTATTTAAACTAGTTAAAATTATAAATACTAATCATTCATTTCATGAATTTAAGTCATAATAGTAGGGGTCATAAAACTTTATATATG
Source organism: Scutellaria baicalensis (assembly GCA_005771605.1). Taxonomy (NCBI): domain Eukaryota; kingdom Viridiplantae; phylum Streptophyta; class Magnoliopsida; order Lamiales; family Lamiaceae; genus Scutellaria; species Scutellaria baicalensis. The sequence continues at coordinate 27,631,398 of CM016726.1, forward strand.
AGTTAACGTGTTTTACAACACATTCGTTTTTGATACCATTTTAAAGATCATAAGTCATAAGCCATAGATTTATAGGTCTCTGAAGGGGATGATTTGTTTTGAATTTATGTAGAATTGATAAAATCCAACGTCTCTTATAATAAAAAATAAATAATTAAAATCTGTATTTACTTAAGGATTTTATACGATGGCGTTGGCGGTGATGATCCGACTCAAAAAAAGAGATAGTGTGTGTTTTCCCCTCACATTCATTGGGCATCAATTTCCTACATTTATCATAGTATTTTTTGGTCAAAGATTAAGTCAAAATAACATGAAGTACTCTTAACTTTAATCGTTATTTTTGTGTTTGTATATTCTATTTATACAGTTGTAACTTTTAAAATTTCTTGTTGTTTTTTTTTTATTCAACCTTTTCTTCTTCGAAAGTGTAATTATTATAAAAGAAATATTCAAAAATTAAACCTAGAGCGGAAAATAAAACAAATCAAAAAATAGTCGTTGCATGATACTTATATCTATATTAATCTCTAACATGCACAACATGTCTTTATGAAGTAACATATTTTTTAGATATCAATTATCGTTTATAATAAACTAGTACTCGCACCCGCACGATGTGCGGTTTGTGATATAATGTTAGTAAATATTAATTATTTGATAATATAGTATAAGTAATTTTAGTATATAGAAGACATTATAATATTTAATAACTAAGAAAATCTAAATTTGCTTAAAATAATTCAATTCACAACAAGATATCGATATTATACCAATTCACTAATCTAAGATTAATACTAAAAACAAAAGTATCAATCATGATCTTCAAATCAAAATTGGAATTTTAACATGCAAAGTTTGTAAGTTTTTTAAAACTTATTTATACACAACGATTCTAGTTGAAACATTTTTTTTATCATCTGTTTTACAAACTAATATCATAAGTCAGTTACATTAAATACACTAAAAAACCTAAAAAAATTATGAATTAAAAATCAAATTCAATTACTTAAATTAAATACATGTGTGTGATCGTATGTATATATATAAACAACAAACAATAAAATTAGAAATTTTATGTAGGAACTTAATGCAAGCACTGTTAAATATATATTTTCAACCTTTTATTTTCAAATAAATTGAATTATAAAAATATTTTTAATTAATATCGCTTAACATCGAAGATGACATATAATTATTTCATTATAAGTATCATGTAAATTAATTGATATAGACCGACATTGATCATTACAATTTAAGCTCAACATAAAATCGAAATGTAGTAGTAGTGATCATGATGATGACAATATAATTAGAAACTAAGCATATAATTTAAATAATTAGTTGAGCCATCTAAATTCAAAACGTGCACTATCATATAAAAATATACGAAGTCCTAAGTGTAAAGTAAAAGGTGAATTTTTTTATTCGATTATGAGATATTTATAATTTTAAAAATATTTAGGATGACATACTATTCAGACTAAATACATATTATATATATACATATATGTATATACACACATCTTTAATAGTGTTATATTTATTTGTTAATATGATATAAATTATCCTCATGCAAATTAATATTTATTATTGAAATTATTGTATGGATATCTATTGTTGGTATTTAAGAAATTATTCAATAAAAATTAATTTAATTAAGATCAATAAAATGAGAATAAACTAATACAATATTTATATTATTAAATCTAATGAATTAAATAGTAAAAAATGCAAAATAAAAAAAATTGTTGACGGGACACTTATAAATATTAATTTAAAAAATACTTAGGATGACATAAAATTTCACACTAAATACATATTATATATATATACATATATGTATATACACGCATCTTTAATAGTGTTATACTTATTTATCAATTATATTTATATTAAATATAATATCAATTATCCCTCAACAAATTAATATTTACTATTGAAATGATTGTTTGGACAATATTTATTGTTGGTATCTAAAAAATTATTAAAATAAACTAATACAATATTTATATTATAAATTAAATGGATTAAATAATAAAAAATACAAAATGAAAAAAAGATTGTTGAAGTAACACTTTTTGTTGGAAAAAAGGTATTTCTATAAATATTTCTAACTTGTCCTCTATTATTATAGTATAGAAATATATAGATAGATTTATCAAATTATTTTTTCTTTTGAATTTCTATACAATAAATATAAAATTAAATGCCTTAAATATTAATACTTATATATACTTTGGTTAATAAATATAAAATGAAAGTTATTAATGATTTCTTAAAATGAAAATATTTAATAAATGAGACATTTATTGCAGTTAATTTTTGACAGAATATTCTGCTTTTATATATACTAGTAGTGTACCTGTGCGTTGCACAGTGTGTTATATATATAATTATTAAAAAAATATAATAACATATAAAATGTAATGATTATTATTTTGACAAAAATATATTGATACTTTTTATTTTGTATTAGTATAAATTTAGGTATTTTAATTTTAAATTTATGCCATTATAAATAATTATATTCAAAAATATTAGAAATTTGAAATATATAAAGTAATATATTAATCTATGGATTTAACAAACAAATAAAAAAAACTGTGTCAGAACATTACATGGGTAGTGAAATTTTAAAAAATAAATTTAATATCGAAAAATAAGTTATATATATTAGAAACGTTATGATTTAAGTATTGAGATAAATAAATTTATATTTTAGTGGCATTTATAACTATAAATACACACGTATTTTAATAAGTTTTTTTGGTTCAACGCCACATATAACTCATTTATTCTAAATCAAATAAAAAATTATATTAGCTTATCAAATATATGAAATTCTCTCTTGCTATCTATTTAAATGAACTAATTCAAAATTGGACTTAATCTACACATTCTGAATAAAAAAATTATGAATAATCATTATAAGATTGATAAGTCAATATATCACGAACTAAGAATGATGAAATTTAAATTTGTGAAAAACCAGAAAAATTACTTCTGTCAAATCCCTTATGCCACCTCAATTAATCAGAATATAAATATAAATAATATTTGACAACAAATAGATATAAAATAAGAAAGATAAAATAAAATATTTGTATATTTCAAATGAATAAGTTGGTTAACTTGCAATAATAATTTTAATCTAATTTTTTTTATTTGATATGTTTTATATGTGTAATCTATTAGGTACACCTATAATATTTTTTTATTTCTACATTTTAATATCAATTTACAATAAATTAATACTATATATCATAAAAACGTTTAAAAATCAAAAATCATTGAAGCCCACACACATACATTTCTATATTTCAATTTGATAAATTTTATATGAATATTAAATTTAAGATCATTAAACAATGATTGATTTTATATATTATATACAAAAAAACAACCCCAGCTATCAACTTTTTAAAAATTGCAACCTAATCTTTTTTTTTTTTTAAGATTGTCACCCAGTCTTTCTGTGGTTATGCCGATTGCAAAATTTTGTGTCATTTTTCCGGCAAATTAATTAATTTTTTTCACTTTGCAACCCAAACTTTTTCTCATAAACCAATTGCAACCCAAACTTTAATTTTTTTGTTCAATCGCAAATCATGAATATTTTTTTTTCGCTTCACACTGATACATTTATGTTATATATATGAGTGTGACATTTATGTTATATAAGTGTGATCGATGTTCATAAAATAAATATCAAGGAAATATTGGTCAAAATTTGTGAAATATATGTAATATCGGTAAAGAATCGATAGAATATCAATAAATATCGAGAAAATATCGGTATATATTGTTAGATATAAGAAAAATAACAATAAATATATGTACCCATATTTCCATCGATATCGATATTTTCACGATATTTTCGTGAATTTAAGTTACCTATATTTCCACCGGAATCGAAATTTTCATTCTTGGTTGCAATCTGATAAAAACACAAAGTTCATGTTGCAATTAGATTTAAAAAAAAAAACTATAACGTTTAGGTTGCAAAGTGAACAAATTAATCTTCATTTAGTCGGAAAATTTGCAATCGACAAAACCACAGAAAGATTGGGTGGCAATCTAAAAAAAAAAAAAAGATTAGGTTGCAATTTGAAAAAAGTCGATAGATGGAGTTGTTTTTTGTAATTTACCCTTTAAAATACGTACTTAAAAATAAGATGAGAGATAATAAATATATAATCCCTTATTTCATCTTAGTTATCTATTTATTTATTTTATTTGAAATTTCTATACAATAAATACTAAATTGAGTATCATAATTGATTTCTTAAATTAAATATTTATGTATTTGTATTGAATTTCTTAAAATACAATAAATAGGTTTATTTATTTTTATTTGTATTGAGTTTCTTAAAATACAATAAATAGGTTTATTTGTATTTATTTATTTGTATTGAGTTTCTTACAATAAATACAATATGAAAACAATTAATAGGTTTCTTAAAATAATAATTATTTAATGAGTAGGACTTGGGTGCCCCCCGGGGCACGGATCCAACCCGACCCGGATACACTATATATAATCAAACCCTAATTTTTCATCTTCTTTCTCTCTTCCTTTTTTTTTTTTCTTCTTCCAGCGCCTCTTCTTCCTTCTCTTCTTCTTCCTTTCTTCTTCTTCTTCTTCTTCTTCTTCTCCTCCTCTGCGCATGTCCTTCTCCATTACATTCTTTTTTTTTTTTTTTCTGTAGCCCTATTGCTTTTTCAATACAAACGTTCTTCTCCATCTATCATCTCTTTTTTTTCCCTCTCTCTATGTCTCCCCCTCCAAATCAGCGTGCTTCAATCATCATGGCTGTAAAATCGGGCTACTTTGAGTCTCATACAGTGGTGCAAAATGGGTTTATCAATTTCTATGTTGGTTGTGGGCTGATTTTCCATTGCTACTTCTTCTTCATCTTCTTCCATCTTCATTGCTGCTTCTTCATCTTCGTCCATCTTCATTGCTGCTTCTTCATCTTCTTCTATCTCTCCATCTTTAGTTTCTTATTATTCTTCAACCTTCGTGATGGGGAGATACATAGAAGAATTACCAATTGTGACTATAGATCTTGCATCCAACATACCACTAGATGATTTGCACAAATATTTCGAAGAGAAAGATAATGAAAATCGAGATATATTATGTAATACCACAGAAGCATACACGTAATACCTTAAAGGTATTTATGTAATACCTGAAAGAGAATTATGTAATACCTGAAAAGTGATTATCAAATACCTTAAATGTGAGTATGAATGTGTAATACCATATAGATAAAAATGTAATACCTTAAACATATTTATGTAATACCTGAAACATATTTTATGTAATACCTGAAACATATTTTATGTAATACTTTAAGGATAAATATGTAATATCTTAAACTATAAGCAGTAATACCTTAAAGTTTAAACAGTAATACCTTGAAGCTGAATATGTAATACCTTATACTCAAAAGCAGTAATACCTTAAAGGTGAGTATGCAATACCTTATACTCAAATATGTAATACCTCAAAGGTGCATATGTAATACCTTATGTTTTAAACTCAATACCTTAAAGATAAATGTGTCATACCTTAAAAATGTGTCATACCTTAAGAGTATACACGTAATACCTTAAGAGTATGTGTATAATACCTATCACTGAATGGAATCTGGTGTGCGCACACCAGCATAGCTGCAGACGCGCGTGGGGGCGCGTGGGCGCGCATGAAGATGGCCCACGCGCCGGGTCAGGTTGGGGGCACGGATCTAAGATCCGTACCCCGGGTGCACCCAAGTTTTTGTCTTATTTAATAGGTAGATAATTTATTGCAATTATTTTTGGCAGAATATCTTGTTTTTATATAGATATAGATAGATAACTAACTATATATTATAAACATATAATTGTCATTTAATGATTGTTAATCTTGTTATAACCGCTATCATTTAATAAAAAATTGGTAAATTAGCCCCACTAACCCTTCCTACATAAATATTTGTCCAACTAGTCTTTCACCTAATTTCACCTAAATATTAAATAAAAATAAATTAAATGAAATCCGTTGTACCAAATAACCATGCACCATGCGTGTATCACATTCCAAAACGCGTTATATGAGTTATGAACTTAAAAATGATTACAAATTACAATATGTTTCTAGTATCAAAGTTATATAATTTTGGAATATGGGCTATTTTACTAAGAATTTACAAACATAGTTTTCTTAAATAATAATTTATGTTGACTGGACTATTTAAATAAAAAGCCCAAAAAAATTATATATCTTACAATTATAATAGTAGATTTAGGGTAATTGTAGTATCTAGTAAGTAGTATCTACTAGTTTGTAATTACTTGTAGTTAATCCTATTCATGCATTATAATGAAAGTTGTTTATGTCATATATACAATATTTGTATTCCACTATCTATATGTTGTTTTAAACATGTTATTTTATTACGATTTTGAGTGAAATATATATATAGTGACATATTGTAATAATATCGATATATCCATCAATACATTTTTAAAATGAAGGCTGCGATGCTATTTTTGAATTTTCATCCTTGCCCCTACTTGAATCAATTTATTTATTTCTCTATATAATAATTAGATTAGATTAGATGTACTGTTTCTTTTTTCCTTTTTAATAATTTTCTTCATTCCGTAGTCTCGTTGACGAAGACAATTATTTTATAAATAATATTATGCCCTCAATTTACATTATTATTATTTATATTAAGTCATTTCATAATTTGTTTTTTTCCCCTGAAAAATATCACCTCTTTACAACTATGATTGTTTTTTCCTCTATATTTCAATATCCGATAAAAATTTATTATACGAATACAAGTTTACACAAAAAAGTCTTGTGTTATTGAATGTAAATTATTGTCTTGATGATAATCAAGATAGAAAATGATTTTTGTATAGAAATTGTGTTATTATGATGTTAATTATTTTAATGAAATGCTTCGAGATATTTACTTCTTTAAATTGTTAAGAAGAATTGAATGACAAATCTAATTATTTTGAATAATTTTTAAAATTAGGATTTAGAGTTTTGATGATAGTATATAAGATTTATGCTTGTGTGTGTTTAAACATAATTAAAATGGTGCTGATCGAAGACGGGGAAAAGCAGAAAAAGATATAAGGTCAAAATGAAGATTTTGATTATATAATATGAGAATATGGCTATTTATTTTACAATAAAGGTTTTTTTGTAAGTGCACAAACCTAGAACTCCTTGCTGGGACGTAACATTGGGCCAGCCCAATATTAAAAATTAGGTTTAATAGTAAAAAAGGAAAAAAAAAACGTGCATAAAAACAGAATCTCTCTAAAAAAGGTAAAATATAAATTTACCGTTGTTAATTATAAAATTACAGTTGACAGAAATATATTGGTCTATAAATAATAACTACCACTTTCAATCTCTTCTCAATTCTCTGAAACCCTAAATTACTCTCTCAAACCCTAAATTATTCTCTCTGATCAACTGAGGCGCCAACTTCGAGGCCACGAAGATGATATACCATTACGATTTTATGAGTATAATAGTGATTGGTGAGTACACTTGATTCTTGATGTATGCTTGTTATATGTTTGAAGTTTGTACAAGAATGTTGTTTGATTGTGAAAATTTTGCGTTTCTTTCCTCTTTCTTGTTGTTAGTGTTTCTGACATATGATCAATTGATCCAAATGTCAAGACTGATATCTTTTACTGTGACAAGGAAGCCTATCTTTACTTAGTTTAATCATATGTTTGTTGTCTTGCAGTAACTATTACCATCTTTTTGCTTTCATCTAAATTTCCTATTCGCAGAGACTGTTTGTGGAGTGACTGTTATGCCAAATTCCGGAATCCTCTCGGCATCACATGATGGGTAAGATTTTGTTCTTCGTTCTTGGCAGTCTCTAATTCTTGTTTAGTTATTTTTTAGGAATGATGTTTCTTTCATTATGCATTAGGAAGAGAGTTGGAGGGCTAAACTTGGAAGATTTACCAGGTTTAGATGCATTGAAGACTCCAGTTACTATTAGTCAGTGCTCTTTGATCAGTTCCTGTTTTATGTTACCAGTAACATAGCTGATAACAAGGTTCTTGGCTGTGGAGATCTTGTTAAACTGAATTAATGCCCATTCTCCGAGTGGGGAGCGCAGTGAATGATTGAAATCTAGTAATTCTCTGCTGCTTATACTTGTTACTTTGAGTGAATTTTTCGATGTTTTAAGCTAAGTTCTTGGTTATGAAGTCACTGTTTCTAGATCAGTTTATTAACATGTTCACATTGAATTGACTGGTGCGACTACTTTGACTGCTCTTGGATCTTCCTCTCTCTTGCGTTATCTGGAATGATGTATTTTAGCCAAATCAGACAAACTTGTGATCCAAAAGGTGTATTCTAAAGCTTTTGCGAACTGTCATTTGGAGGCTTTCATACTTCGTGCTTCCATGCGGTGCCAAAAGTCCCAATCGAGGCACCTTTTGTTGAAGCGCATCTATTAGTCGATAAAAAAAAAGGTATTGGTTGCTAAATGACTAGGTTTTTTTCCTTTGAAAAATTTTCCCTCCATTTTGAATTGTTTTTTCTTTACTAACACTGTTGATGCAACAATTGTATGGGTCAGGCTTTGATATTTAATTGCACCAATTCATTTAGTTACCATGGTTGAATTCACCTGCTTTGATTGTTATAGGATTTTACTCGATTCCTTGCTCTGAAAGATGTAATTTAGCCAAATCAGATAAAATTGTGCTCCAAAAGGTGTGTCAGCTAATTTGTCGACTGTTATCTGGAGGCTTACATAATTTATGCTGCCATGCAGCGGCAAAAGTCTCAACTGAGTCACCTTCTGTAGAAGCACATTTATCTGACAATAAAAAAGGATTGTTTACCACGGCTTTTTCCGTTTCATTATTTTCCCTTTTAAATTATTTTCTTAATTACACTGTTAATGCAACTGTTGTATGGTGTCTCGCTTTGGTATTTAATTGGCATCCATTGCATTAGCTGCTTTGGTTGGTATACTTACTTTGATTGCTCTTGGATTTTTCCTCTCTTCATTGCTGTGGATGGTGTATTTTAGCCAAATTACAATGTGTCCGCTATATGTTTCTCAACTACCATTTGGAGGCTTTGGTATTTTTTTGTTGAAGCGCTTCTCAACTTAGGCACCTGTTATCATCCTCTCTTGCTTTCTCTGGAATGATGTATATTAGCCAAATCAGACAAAGTTGTGCTCCAAAAGGTGTCTTCTAAAGCTTTTGCCAACTGTCATTTGGAGACTTTCATACTTTGTGCTTCCATACAGTGGCAAAACAACCGTGGCCCCTTTTGTTGAAGCGCAACTATCTGACAGTAAATAAAAAGGATTGGCTGCCATTTTTTCTCCCTCCATTTTGAATTGTTTTCTTTACTTACTCTGTCCATGCAACCTTTGTATGGGTCAGTCATTGATATATTTAATTGCACCCAATCCATTAGTTACATTGGTTGGTTCACCTGCTTCGATTATTCTTGGTTTTTTCTCACTTCATTGCTCTGAATGATGTATTTTAGCCAAATCAGATAAAACTGTGCTCCAAAAGGTGTGTCAACTAAAGCTTTTGTCGATTGTTATTTGGAGGCTTACATAGTTTATGCTGCCATGCAACGGCAAATGTCTCAACTGAGTCACCTTTTGTTGAAGCGCATTTATCTGACAATAAAAAAGGATTGGTTACCACTACTTTTTCTGTTTCATTTTTTTCCCTTTTAAATTGTTTTCTTAAGTACACTGTTAATGGAACCGTTGTATGATGTCTCGCTTTGGTATTTAATTGGCACCCATTGCATTAGCTGCTTTGGTTGGTTCACTTACTTTGATTGCTCTTGGATTTTTCCTCTCTTCATTGCTGTGGATTGTGTATTTTAGACAAATTACAATGTGTCCGCTATATGTTTGTCAACTACCATTTGGAGGCTTCAGTATTTTTTGCTTTTTTTCGGTGGCAAAATTCTCTACTTAGGCACTTTTTTGTTGAAGCACTTCTCAACTTAGGCACCTTTTATCGTCTTCTAAAGCTTTTGCCAACTGTCATTTGGAGGCTTTCATACTTTATGCTTCCATACAGTGGTAAACAAATGAGGCCGCTTTTGTTGAAGCGCAACTATCTGATGATAAAGAAAAGGGATTGGTAGCCACATGACCAGTTTTTTTTTTTCCTTTGAATTTTCTTTCCCTCCATTTTCAATTGTTTTCTTTACTTACTCTGTCCATGCAACCTTTGTATGGGTCAGTCTTTGATATATTTGCACCCTATCCATTAGTAATTGTTTATTTAATAGCTTTTGTCAACTACCATTAGGAGGCTTTCAATATTTTCTGCTTCCATGAGTAGCAAAATTCTCAACTTAGGCACCTCTTGTTGAAGCGCTTCTATCTGACGTCAAAGTAAAAGAATTGCTCACCACTTTTTATTTTCTTTTTTAATTTTTTTTCTTGCCAACACTGTCCATGCAACATTTCTTATGGGTCTGGCTTGACATTTAATTGCACCCATTCTACTAGCTAATCAGAGTGACTGTTCAAACAATATTGCAAAATTTCAGTTTTTACCTTTTTTTGCCTTTTCTTTGCTCCTTCTGTCATTATGTTACTGTTTTTTCCACTTGTTTTTTAATTTTCATTGTAAAAATGAAATTGACTGTTCATTGAATTTTTTTCCAGGTTATTGATGAAGTTCAAGGAAGAAACTAAGAGTCGCTCGGGTATCCAATGCTATCATGAATATATCATTATGAAGTCATAAATGCTGAATACATGAGTTGCATCGCAAATCAATATCCCCCCTAGTTCCCTTTATATGCCTTCATGCCGTTGGTTTTATAGATTCTTCCATAAATGATATTGATTAGAATGAACTACCTATTCCATTAAGGGTTTGAATTCATCAACTGTGAGTTCGAAAGTTGACAATTTCAATATTTTCCTACAGTTTTACGTTTAAAAGAGTATGTAAAGATTATGGCAAGGCTTCTGGAAACAGAGATACAACTCATTAATGGAAAAGAGAAGATAAATAAAAATGGATATAAATGAAAAAGTTCAGTCATGTTTTAGCTACTGTTCAGTTTCCTTCTCTTTCATCTAAGTTAACTGATTTGTTAGCTGAAGTATTGACTAAAAGTCATAAACTAAGAGATTTTGAATTGCATGGCCTGCATGTTTTTTTGAAAAAAAAAATTTAGTTTCCGGTTTCTTTTTGAAAATGCTCAATCTTATGTTGAAAAACCAAGTATGTTCTCTGATATGTTGTAATTGATATGTTTTAATTAATGTAATAATAATTGCAGGATGGCGATAGATTTTGAAGAAAGCCAGAATGCTACATCTGTTGTAATACAGTTAAGCACCTTCGAGTTCCAGATGAGGTGAGTTCGCCTTTGTTACATACCATGAAATCACGAAATATAATTGTGTCATATTGAATGCAGATTTGATCTAATGTCTAAAAACTAGAATTGCATGGCCTGTATCTTTTTTTGGTGCCATCTTTCAAAAATTTAGTTTGCGATATTCTTTCGAAAATGCTCCATCTTATGTTGATAAACCAAGTATGTTCTCTGATATGTTGTAACTAAGGTAATGTTAATTGCAGGATGGTGATAGATTTTGGAGAATGCCAGAATACTACATTACCATGGAAATCATGAACTCATGGAAATCATACCATGGAAATCATGAAATCTAATCGTGTCATATTGAATGCTGATTTGGTCTACGTCTGTTCACATGTATCATCAACTCTCTGTTTAAGTACTTGGACTGACTGTTCTTGAACAGAGAAATGTTTACACTTTATTACTATGTAAGGCACAGTTGAATTCAGCATATATTGCACAGAATAGGCTTTCCTGTGGAATATTATTCATCACAATAGGAATTAGTTCATTTCACTTGCCTCAGTTGGGTATGAGTTCATTAAAATGTGGACTAACCACCTTTAGCTTAATTTTCTGCAAGTCCTAGTCATGTCTAGTCTGATTATGCTGGTAGCTGCATGCATATATAACTAATGCAATGAACTATAGAGGGTTTGTGGAGAATGTTACCAGGGATATAAAGAAACAATATGGTTTGGATTATATACTTGTGGACTCATGCTTTTTGTGTAATGCATTCTTAGTAGAAATTGATTTGTTAGCTGGTGTATCAACTAAAAGTTAAAAACTAAGAGATTTTGAATTGCGTGGCATGCATCATTTTTCATGTCAGTCTTTCAAAGTAATGCTTTTTGTGCAAGCTTACCAAATGATTGCCTCGGCGGGTAAAATAGCTGTAACAAGGTTCTTGGCCATTGAGATCTTCTTAAAATGAATTAATTCTCATTCTTCGAGTATAATTGAAATTTAGTAATTCTCTGCAGCTGATACTTATTACTTATGAGTGAATTTATTTGATATTTTTAGCTAAGTTTTTGGTTATGAAGTCACTATTTCTTGATCAGTTTATTACCATGTTTAAATTGAATTGTTTAATTGGACTATATTGAATGCACTTGGATCTTTCTCTCTTTCTTTCTCTGGAATGATGTATTTTAGCCAAATCAGACAAAGTTGTGCTCCAAAAGGTGTCTTCTAATGCTTTTGCCTACTGTCATTTGGAGGCTTTCATACTTTGTGCTTCCATGCAGTGGCAAAAGTCACAAGTGAGGCACCTTTTGTTGAAGCGCATCTATCTGACGATAAACACAAGGGATTGGTTGCCACCTGACCAGGTTTTTTTCCTTTGAATTTTTTTCCCTCCATTTTGAATTGTTTTCTTTACTAACACTGTCCCTCCATTTCTTTCTCACTTCATTGCTCTGAATGATGTATTTAGCAAAATCAGATAAATTGTGCTCCAAAAGGTGTGTCAACTAAGCTTTTGCCGATTGTTATTTGGTGGCTTACATAATTTATGCTGCCATGCAGCGGCAAAAGTATCAACTGAGTCACCTTTTGTTGAAGCGCATCCATCTCACAATAAAGAAAAGGGATTGGTTACCCACCTTACAAGGGCCTTTTCGTTTCATTTTGTTTTTTCCCTTTCAAAATTGTTTTCTTGACTACACTGTCAATGCAACCATTGTATGGTGTTTGGCTTTGATTTAATTGCACGCATTGCATTATCTGCTTTGGTTGGTTCACCTACTTTGATTGCTCTTGAATTTTTCTTTCTTTATTGTTGTCCACGTCGTACTTTAGCCAAATTATAATTATGTCCGTTATACCATTTGGAGGCTTCAATATTTTCTGTTTCCATGCAGTGGCATAATTCTCAACTTAGGCACCTTTTGTTGAAGCTCTTCAATCTGATGTCAAAGAATAGGGATTGGTGGTTGCCACTTTGTGTTTTTTTTTCCTCCCTTTTTTTTCCATTTTAAATTGTTTTCTTGTCAGCACTCGCAACATTTATATAGGTTTGGCTTTGATGTTTATTTGCACCCATTCTATATTAGCTAATATTGCAAAAAAAAAATCATTTTTCATCTTGTTTGCCTCTCTTTGCTCCTGCAGTCATATATCTTTACTGTTTTTTTTCCTTGTTATTTAAATTTCATTAAATGTTTTTTCCAGGTTATTGATAAAGTTTCGAAACTAAGAGTAACTCAGGTATCAAATGCTATCATGAATATATATATCATTATGACTTTCATAAATGCTGAATACATGAGTTGCCTTAAAAATCTATATCCCCTAGTTCCGTTTACTCCTTCATACCTTCTCTTGTTGGTTGTTGTTCCTATTGGAGCCTGGACATTGAAATCCTTTGCTGCTGTGTATTCGCAACTCGCAAGTATTTTCTAACTTATCATGACAGCCTGGACAACTCAAATCTTGTGCTTCTGTGTATTCATAAGTACTTGCTAACCTTATCATGACATTAATCTGATATGAAAGTGGTTTTGAGAGGATCATCATCGATCTGTATTTTAGACACTTCTGTAGATTCTTCCATGCATGATATTGCTTAGCATGGACTACCCTTTCCATTAAAGCTTTGAATTCATCAACTGTAAGTTCAAAAGTTGATGAATTCAATACGTTCCTACAGTTTTTACGTTTAAAAGAGTACGTGAAGATTATGGCTAGGCTTCTGGATACAGAGGTACAACTCACTAATGGAAAAGAGAAGATAAATAAAAATGGAAATAAAACGTAAGGAAAGAAAAAGTGCAGTCATGTTTTAGCTACTGTTCAGTTTCCTTCTCTTTTGTCTAATTTAAATTTAACTGATTTGTCAGCTGGAGTATTGACTAAAAGTTAAAACCTAAGCTATTTTGACTTGCATGGCCTGCATCTCTTTTCTTGCCGTCTTTCAACAATTTAGTTTCTGAATCTTTCGGAAAATGCTCCGTCTTATGTTGAAAAACCAAGTACTTCTCTGTATGTTGTAATTAAGGTAATGATAATTGCAGGATGGCAATAGATTTAGGGAACGCCAGAATGATACATCTATGGTAATACAGTTAAGTACCTCTGAGTTCCAGATGAGGTGAGTTCCTTTATGCCTTCCTTGTTAGTTGTTGATCCTATTGGGGCCTGGACGGACATCTGAAGTCTTGTGCTGCTGTGTATTCCTAAGTAGTTGCTAACTTATCATGACTGAATGGACAACTGAAATCCTGCGCTGTTGTGTATTCGTAAATAATTGCTAACTCATCATGACATGAATCTGATGTAAAAGTGGGTTTTGAGGGAATGATTGACAATGATATTGCTGAATTCAATATGTTCCTACAGTTTTACGTTTAAGAGAGTATGTGACAATTATGGCAAGGCTCTTCTGGAAACAGAGGTACAATTTGTGAATTGATTTTGACGACATGTGGCGGTCGTGGACGTGGGTGATCAATCCGATTCCTAGTCGGAAACGAATGTGAAAAATTGGCCATTGTACCGGCCACTGTACATCTATATTTTGAGTAAGTTGGATCACATTAATCATTCCGTTATGAATATTGTTAAAAATTCGTGATTTGTAACATGTATTTTTCTAACAATGTATCACCATTTGACATTTCTTTTCTAGTACTTTTTATTTAAACTAGTACTCGCGCGATGCGCGTTTTGTGATATAATGTTGGTAAATATTAATTATTTCATAATATAGTGTAAGTAATTTTAGTATTAGAAAGACAATATAATATTTAAGAACTAAGAAAATATAAATTTGTTTAAGATAATTCAATTCACAATAATATATTGATATTATACATATTCAATTCACTAATCTATGATTAATATTAAAAACAAAAGTATCAATATTATGATTTTCAAGTCAAAATTAGAAATTCTACTTGTAAAGTTTGTAAGTTTTTTAAAAACTTCTTTATACACGATAATTATAGTCGAAACATGTTTTTTATCATTTGTGTTACAAACTAATATCTTCAGTCACTTATTAAATATACTAAAAAAACTATTAAAAAAAATTATGAATTAAAAATCAAATTCAATTATTAAAATTAAATACATGTGTGTGTGAGTATGTATATATAGAAACATTAATTGATATAGCAATAAAATTAGAAATTTTACGTAGGAACTTTATGCAAGCATTGTCTATTATGTATTTTCAACCTTTTATTTCAAAATAAATTGAATTACAATTTTTTTATTATATCGCTTAACATCGAAGATGACAGATAATTATTCCTTTATAAGTATCATGTAAATTAATTGATATAGCAATACATTGATCATTACAATTTAAACTCAATACAGAATCAAATTGTAGTATTAGTCTACGATCATGATGATGACAATATAATTAGAAATTAAACATATAATTTAAATAATCAGGTGAACCATAAAAATTCAAAATGTGCACTCTCATATAAAAATATATGAAGTCCTAAGTGTAAAGTAAAATACTAAAATTTTATTTGATTATGAGATATTTATAATTTAAAAAATATTTAAGATGACATATAATTCAGACTAAATACATACTCCCTCCAATTATTTTTATATGTCTTTTCAAACTTTGGAATTATATTCAAAGTATATGTCTTTTCAATTTTTTTACCAACAATGACCTTATGCCTTTTTCAATTTCTCCATTAATTAAATTCAAAGAATATTTATTTCCAAGTATTTAATTCAAAACATTTTATATTCCACATGCTTCTTGGAGTATTAATTAAGGTTAATTTGGGAAGAAAATTTATTCCTTAATCTTGGTGAAGAAGCTCAAGAAGACATATAAAAGAAATTGGAGGGAGTATTATATATACATCTATGTATATACACACATCTTTAGCAGTGTTATATTTATTTATTAATTTATATTATTATGGTATAAATTATCCCTATGCAAATTAATATTTATTATTGAAATTATTGTTTGGATATCTATTGTTGATTTTTAATAAATTCTTTAATAAAAATTAATTTAATTAAGATTGATAAAATGAGAATAAATTAATACAATATTTATATTATTAGATCAAATGGATTAAATAGTAAAAAATGCAAAATAAAAATTTTGTTGATGGGACACTTACAAATATTAATTTAAAAAATATTTAGAATGACATATAATTTTACACTAAATACATTATATATAACATATATGTATATATACACATCTTTAATAGTGTTACACTTATTTATAAATTATATTTCTATTAAATATGATACAATTATCCCCAAATAAATTAATATTTATTATTGAAATTATTGTTTGAACATTATCTATCGTTGGTGTATAAGAAATTATTCAATAAAAAATAACTTAATTAGTATTAATAAAATAAGAATAAACTAATACAATATATATTATAAATTGAATTGATTAAATAATAAAAAATGCAAAATAAAAATATTGTTGATATGACACTTTTTTGTTGAGAAAATAGTAATTCTGTAAATATCTCAAAATTTTCCTCTATTAGTATAGTATAGAAATATATAGATAAATTTATCTATTTACTTTTTCTTTTGAGTTTCTATACAATAAATATAAAATTAAATGTATTAAATATTAATATTTAAGTATTTTTATTAATAAATTTAAAATAAAAGTTATTAATGATTTCTTAAAATGGAAATATTTAATAAATGAGACATTTATTGTAGCTATTTTTGGCAGAATATTCTGCATATATATATATAGATATGTGTATATGATATATCACATAAATCTTTAATATGTCGTTTTAAGTTTTTCCCGTTTTAAAATAAATAAAATTTAATATATCTTTTATTTATCTCTTAATAATTATCTTTAATTACGTAAGTTTAACTTTTAATTAAAATTAAACATCTCTTTTCTACTCTTTTCTACCCTTACATTCCATTTCTTACACTTATAACAGTGATTGGAAATCATAATTTGCACTGAAAAATTATGATCTTTCAGGTGATTACAGGGGCATGTTTGTACTGTGTTTGAGAATATTAGTTTGATTTTAAACATGTTTTTAGGGGTTTTGCATTAGGTTTTGAAACCCTACTTAACTTTTTGGAACAAAATGTGGGATTAATTCTTAAATCACAAAAACTTGTGTGAAACAGTTTCATGGATGATTTTTGTGAGAGAGTTTTTTACCCATTAACTAAATTCATATCCACAAAGTTATATACGAATTTTGAAGTATTATGGTTTGATCTGTCTCACATGAAATAATATTCGTAAGACAATTTCACATGAAACTTAATCTTAAATATATTCTTTAAAAGTTTACACTAAAATAAAAAATACTTGTACACATAAAAATACAAATCAAATAAAAAAATTGAAATATAAACCGACTTGAAATTATCATCACACGCAATCAAAATATAAAATTAAAAATTAACAACTTCAACATCCAATTCCACCTCATTTAACCAACCCAATGGCAATCCTTATCTTCGAGATTATACCAATCACAAAACATGCTAAACAAGTAATATTTAATTGTCACAAAAATCACAATTTTTATCAAAATCATCATTTTAGTCAAAATTTTCAATATTGATCAAAATAACATATTTTTATCTCTAGTACTACCTCCGTCCCTGCTATCTTTGCCTACTTTCCCTGATCAAAATAACATATTTTTTGGACGTCCCAGCTAACTTTGCCAACCCAAAAATGGCAAAGAAAAATTTACTCCCTTACCCTTCCATTTCTTTCATTTTACAACTTTTGCACTAAAAAAGCACACATTAATTACAAAATTGTCACTAAAAAACATTAAAATAACACATCACATCAAAGTCAACAGTTTTTTCTTAAACTCCGTGCGATCAAACCGTGGCAAAGATAAGCGGGACGAAGGGAAGGGAGTATTTTTTTTTGACTGAATTCCGTCGTCAATTAGTTATAATAGCATTTCTATAAGTTTGTGGGTGTAGAGGGGAAAGAAAGAGAAAGATTAAAAACTTTAATGAAAAATTACATATTAATAGATGATGAATCATTGTTTCCACTATTTTACGTTAAAAACATATATAAATTTAGGTCATTTATACAAAAAAAATTAATCAAAATAAATAAATTCCAGCAAAGATTAGAGTTTTCGGACAATTAGAAATTGTGTTTACTATTAACTATGGCGTATCATCATTCATGGCCCCAATCTACCTTAACTTAAGTAGGAAAATTCCGAAAGATTCAGTGTCTGCCTGTTGATGACAAGAAGACAGAGCAAAGAAGAAGATACGTTAAAACGGTGACAGCGAAAATTCAATGAAAGTTGCTTTCATATACAGATGCAAAATGTATAATTGTAGTACTCAAGCAAGGTAAGGATTGACTCACTCACTGAGCAGCAATGGCGATGAATATCAAGGAAGATGTTGAAGCTCCAAAATCAGAAGCCATAATCGAAAAAGAAGAAGAAGAAGGAGAGAGAAAAGCGCGACCAAAGCGCGTTGCTTCGTTGGATATCTTCAGAGGCCTCACCGTCGCGGTATAAATCTTTAATTTTGTTAATGTTTTGCGATATCAAACTCTTCAAGCTCTCTCTCTCTCTCTCTCTCTCTCTCTCTCTCTCTCTCTCTCTCTCTGTTATTTGTAATCTGAGAATGGTTCCCTCCCCTTTCCATCTCACTCCCAGGGAAAAGGGAGATTATAGGAAGGTTTAGTTATTAAGGAATTCTAATTGCAACATGAACTTCTTTTAACTAAACAAGGATGAGAATTTCTGGTTCAAAATTGCTGACGTGGATGATGATTTCGGGCTTGAAGATGATACTCTTTGGAGCTTAGAGAGCCAAAACGAAAAAATTCTGGTCGATGTGAGGCAAAAACTGAAGTTGGTGAATGGCATCGATAGTTTAAAAATTCATGATATAATGGAAATTGTGTTTTGAGTATTGTTTAGAAAACTTGATAGTGTGATTTATCGATGACATCTTTTACGTGCTTCAACTTTGATTATTCCTAGCAACTATAAATGTTCTATTTTCTGATATGGAATGATATTGGATTGCAGCTAATGATCTTAGTCGATGATGCTGGCGGAGAGTGGCCCGTGATTGGGCATGCTCCGTGGAATGGTTGCAATCTTGCGGATTTTGTGATGCCGTTTTTTCTGTTTATAGTGGGAATGGCCATTGCACTTGCACTCAAGGTTGGTGTTGACTGCTTCTTTTGTTTGATTATTGAGGTGTTTCTGCTACTTCTCTTGTATTTGTAACTGATTTGTCTGAAATAGAGAATACAAGATAGGACAACAGCTATCAAGAAAGTGATTTTGAGAACCTTAAAACTTATCTTTTGGGGCCTCCTTTTACAAGGTCAGTTTTTAGGTTTATGGATAAGAGATGTCTTGTAGATAAGAAAATACTAGTCAACTAGATTCGAGAAATGGTTTGCTTATACATATAGAGGTAACATTGAACTCAATCCAATGATGATTCGATTCTTTGCAGGAGGTTATTCACATGCCCCTGACAAACTAACGTACGGGGTTGACATGAAAAAGATTAGGTGGTGTGGAATTCTTCAGGTGAATATGATAGCTTTCTTCAATATTTGGATTGGCTTATCTTGATTAAATGAAGGTTTAGTAAGAATCAACTATTCTGTGTTTCTCAGAGAATAGCCGTTGCCTATTTGGTTGTTGCTTTGGTTGAAATCACACAAAGAAAGTCCGTGACAAAGAGTCTATTACCTGGAAAATTCTCTGTATTTAAATTATATTTATGGCACTGGTGAGTATGCCCTAATATCAAATCTCATTTGATAATTAATTATATCTTTTTAAAACATTCAGTTCACAAATAGTTTATAATTTGCAGGATTCTTGGGGGATCCATTCTGATTGTTTATATAGCTACACTATATGGGACATATGTTCCAAATTGGCATTTTAGAGTAGAAAATACAGATAGCGCTGATTTTGGGAAAGTTCTAACTGTAAGCTATTTATTGTTTTCTTACTACATTAACATGAGCTGAAAGGTAGATTGTTTCAATGGAAATCTCGTTAACATTTTCCATAGTGATCCTTGGCCTTCGATTGGCAAGCATAATTCAAACTATAGAGTAAATCGTAAAGATGAATCCAGTTGGTAGTTCAGATATTTCTAATACTTGTACTGTTCTGCTGCTGGAAATCTGTTTCATGTATCATATCATTTCTAGTCATTGAGTAATCCTTTTCTTTTGTAATATTCTATTCCACAACTTCACTATCGATAAACCAAAAAGATGGAGGCGAACAAGAAAATTTGATAATCACCACCTTTTCTTGCTCAGCATCAAATGCCATAAGAAGAAATTTTGATATACAGGTAGCTTGTAACATGAGAGGAAATTTGGACCCTCCTTGTAATGCAGTGGGCTATGTGGATAGAAAGGTGCTCGGACTCAATCACATGTATCAGCATCCAGCTTGGAAGAGATCCAAAGTGAGCAAGTAGTCTTAGTGGAGGCCAATCCTTTCTATTTTCTTGTGATACTTTCCAATAGCTACTTGAAGTTGTCCACTAATTTATGATCTAAAATCTTGCAGGCTTGCACACAGAATTCTCCTCATGAGGGACCTTTCCGTAGTAATGCTCCATCCTGGTGCTACGCACCTTTTGAACCCGAAGGAATTCTAAGGTTTGCTGGATTTGAAATCCCTTGTGGACTGTGGTACCCTCTCTTTATCTAAGGTTATTTAGGATATGTTATTTTGGTTTTCTAAGTGCAGCTCGATTTCTGCCATCCTCTCCACAATCATTGGAGTTCACTTTGGCCATGTTCTTATACATATAAAGGTCTGTCCTGAATTTTACAATTCCAGTTTAGTGAAACTCTTATGATAGCTGCAATTTGATATGGTGTAGGGTCATCGGGGTAGGCTTCAACATTGGACTATCATGGGGCTTGGCCTTCTCATTCTAGGATTTATTCTTCACTTCACAGATGGTGAGTTTCGAGCACTTGAAACAATGAGTTCTCCTTTTCTTGTATTTCCTAATAAATTTCTCTGGTTGCAGCAATTCCTTTAAATAAGCAATTATACACACTTAGCTATGTTTGCGTAACATCTGGAGCAGCAGCATTGGTGTTTTCGACTTTCTACATATTGGTACTTCGCAAAAGCTAGAAAACCTCCATATCAGAATTTTAATATCAATACATTGTCTGGTATAACTTAAAATACACCAGGTCGATATCTGGAGTTTAAGGTACCTGTTTCTTCCATTGGAATGGATCGGTATGAACGCTATGCTCGTTTATGTGATGGCAGCTGGAGGCATCTTTGCGGGGTTTATTAACGGGTGGTATTATGATGACCCCCATAATACACTGGTAAGTTTCCAAGTTATACATCACTAGATATTACAAAGAAGATAAAAAGACAGCATATATCAGATCTCATTACCTTGTTATACCTTAATTTTGATATCCTTTGTTTGCAGGTACATTGGATTCAGAAGCACATATTCGTAGATGTGTGGCATTCAAGAAAAGTTGGAATTCTTCTATATGTTCTATTTGCTGAAATATTGTTTTGGGGTATTATTGCTGGCATCTTTCACCGCTTCTCCATATACTGGAAGCTCTAACCACTTATTTTTATGCAGTCTTTTGCAGCACTATTCGTCATATCTTGTTATAATGTTGTTGTGAAAGTGGATATTGTTGTGAGACAAACGTATGTACAACGAAGGCAGTCAAATAACTCGATTATTTCTTGTTTGATGTTCGGATGGAGACCACTTGGTGAGACGGTACCCGAGTTCCTCTATTAGGAAGGAGTTCGGGGGATTGATTGAATCTTTCCTCATCACTCATACTTCCTATACGTTAAAAGGTCTGTGTTTGAAAAACACAACATATATGCACATTTTACTTCTTTAATTAAGACTTGTCTGGATCACTCAAAAAGAAAATAAAAATATAAATTGTCTGTGAGAATCCTGAGAATTTTATTTGAGTAAGTCTCTTGTGAAACCGTTTCATGAATTTTTTATTACATTGTGTAAGATGAATTAACCACAATACTAACCCTACAATTCACATGTTATTTTTGGGTGATAGGGGCAGTTATTGCGAGACGGTTTCACATGAGTTTTTATAATTCTACGCAATATCTATCTAATAATATTTGGTGCAATCACGCATACTTTTCATTTAATGCAGATGAAATTATGACAACTTAATTATTATGAATGAAAGTATAGACACTTGATATTAGATAAAACTGAAAATACATAATACCTAATTTACAAGGATATTAAGGTATGGAGGGTCAAAATTTATCGATGAAATTACATAAACCTAATCTAAAATTTTATGTATAAGGCCAAAAGACATACCACATCATAAAAGGAAAGTGATAACTGTCTTGTTCGTTGAATTCAAATAATCTTACCAGTTTTGAAACCAATTTATTTCCATTTCCATCTCAACGTGTAATTAAATTGTTGACATTACATTTCAGGATCTTCCAAATACTTGCCAAATAAAAACAATATATTTCAGGATCTTCCAACTACTCACCAAATAAAATCAATCATGGGCTTAAGGAGTAAGCAAAGTCTAGAAGCCCAATATTTCAAACAAGCTGGCCCACTTTCAACGCCGATTTCATATAGGTTGTCTTTAACCTAACAGGCCCAAAAAATCTTACAGGCCCAAAGCTAAAACGAAAAATAATCTGGATATTTGGATTTAGGTTTGGTCCATCTTTAGTTGGGCTGTCACACCACCATCAAGTCCAGAAAAACAAATATACCTCGACCTTTTGAATTCACGGGATAAAATTACAATTGGTTGTATACCCACCTGTCACTTTTTCACAATTACTCTCACAATTATAATTTTATTAATTTTGTTTTCAAATAATTGCTTGATTTTGATTTTAATATCGTCAGAAATTTTAAATTTGACTGAAAATTTATTGTCTGACATCCAATTTGACGGTTTCTGGACGAGGAATAATGACGCATTTAATAAAAATAAGACATTTATTTACTTTTTTTAGAATTTGTTTTAATTTGGACCAATTGAATAACTACAACTCATGTCACGTCATTATTTCTCACCACAAACCCCAAATTTGATGTCACATGATGATTTTCCAACCAAATTTAAAATTTCCGACGGTGTTGGTTAAAATCGAGTAATTATTTAAGTTACGATATTGAATTGAAAAAGTCAATAGTTTTGAAACTAATTGCGAAAAAGGAAAAAATTATGGGACCTAATCTTATCCCAGGAATTACTGCCACTTTCTTTCTAGGTATTTAACTTCCATTTATTAATACCACACATCTTTATATATATAAAAACACAAACATTGCTGAAAAAAGAAAGTAATATTTTTCCCGCCTAAAACCACTTTCTATTTATGTAAATTTTGTATATATATTTATTTTATATACATATATTAAGTATATTCATTACATTATATTTTCTAAGGAAAGTCAAACATGATTATTTAGGTAAGGAAAAATTTATTGACGTTATATATGGATACACCTTTCAATTTAAATAATTTTTTAGATTATTTTAAAGATGAAATTTACAAGAGCTGGTCATGAACTAACAAGTCCAATTTCATGATTTTTTAGAATTTCATGATTATTTAAAAGTCCGACTATATATATATTTTGTATGTACATATAATGATATACGTTAGTAATCTATAAAATAAGATTTTCCATATAATCAAATCAAATATCCATATTTTTCAAGTAATATTAGAATATATGATCCTAATTTTAAAATAGAAAAGAAATGATATGATGCTTTTTAATTTCTTAATTATTACGTATCTCCAAATCACACATCTAATTTATATATATAAATAAGAAAATTACCAAAAAAAAAAGTATATATAGAAAAAATATAATGTTATCCATTTTATATTGAAGTCAATTGCCACATTAATTTTTTACAGCTCTATAAGGATGAAAACTATTATAAATTAGGAAATACCAAAATTATTGACATTAGCTATCAATGTTTCACTTTAATAAAAATATTATTTTATTTTATAGATGCAAACTAAATCATTCTTTTATTTAAAAATTCCATAGTATTTGATATAGATATTCCTAAACGACTTATTTATCAAATTATCTGATATTAAAATAGTGGTGATTTATTTTAAAACTTATATAATTCATAATATCTTTTTAAAAATATAATAGATGTTGATGATATTGAAATATGCGCAATTTTAACCCATTAAATCAAATATGGTAATAACAAATTGATTGATTTCACATTAATATATATATATATATGAATAACTATGTACTGAATTCCAATATTAAATGGAATATTGCAATATATGAAAAACGAATAAGATTTTGATAAATCTCCATCTTGATTATACACACATATATGACCAGTTTTAGCTATTTTTTAAAATAAAAAAACAATATTTAACGTAAATGATAATTTATAATGTATCATGCTTTATAATTGAATTTGTTGATTTCTATAATGTGGTTTTCATTTCATAAAAAAGAAGTAAATTAGTGAACATTTTATTTGCAGCCAATGTATTAGGAAAATAAAATATATAAATTAGGAAATGACTACAATTATGCAACTTAACATGCACTAATTTTATATCTAATAAACATATCATACACCTATAAATACGAGACAATAAACTTAGAATTGACTTCCTCTTTCTTTTCACAATTTCTCAAATTTTGCATTACAATCATTTTGTTTTCGTTTACTCATGGATTATGTTATTTTTGTTTTCTTTTTGGGTTTTTATTTTATTTGGTATGAGTTTCATTTCATATACCTTATTGTTTGGATGGATGAAATATAATTGTTTGATTTTATCATTCGCTTCTGATTTAAGTTTCTATTGTTATATTCATGTTTAATTTGGAGATGAATGTTTTATTTATTGGAATTGTATATGAATTATTCTTCTTACAAATTATGTTTTTTTTTTCTTTCTTATGCAGAAATTCAATGAATAAATTGGATTGACAACTTCTATCTAAAAGAGTGGTTAAGATTTTGAAGATTAGAGATTTATATACTGCAGAAATTCAATGAAGAAATTGGATTGACAACTTCTATCTAGAAAAGTGGTAAAGAGTTTGAAGATTATAAATATATACACTACAAGGTGGATTTGTTTCTTTCTTACTTTTTTTTTTTTTTTCCAGAAACTACTGAAAATAAATCTTATAATTTGTTTTTGTATTTGTTTTTGTTTTTTGAGATTTTTGTCATGTAATTTTTTATTTTTTTGAGATCGACAATCTTATTAGTTAATTTATTCTTTCTACATATATAGAAGAATGTAATGATTATACTTTTCATATTTTGAATATTTTATATAAATATTGTTCCTTTATCTTGAATAATATACTTGATTTGTACTAATTTTTTGTAAAATTCATATTCATCTTATTTGTAAGTAAGTTGGAAATATTTAATATTTTAAAACCAAAATTTGTTGTTTTAAAGATATAATAATACATTTATGACAACTATCTCCTACATATATATCTAATAATCAATTACAATAAATAACTATTTATTAAATACTTATAATGATATGACAAGATATATATATTTAAAATTCAAGGCTTAGCAAATTGATAATAGAATTAAAACAAATGAAACATCCGATATATAATGACCTTATAAAGAGAGAGAAAAAAGGAAATATATGTATATTTTAACGAAGTTAGGGAGAAAAGGAATATATGTTAATTATAGTATATGTATGATAAAGATATTAATTTATTGATTAAATATTTAAACTTTTTCTTCAATTTGAAGTTAGATAGTGATATTGATGTACATATTTTAAATATAGATTGGAACTTCCATAATGAGTGTTTCTAATACCCCTATTGTTATAGAGTCACTCATTTCATCAAAATCTCATTTATGTTTAAGATTTCATATCTTACTTTATAATTTGAAAAAAAAAAAAACTAAATATAAAGAGTATCTTATATTTCTACAAATCAAAGTTCCGGCCAAGTCAAAATTATAACATCAACTCGCTTCGAATAAATAGATAAAAAAATATATTTGATATATTTGAAGATTTATTAAATTGGCTTGACCTTTAATAATAATAGTATTGTAATAATATACAACATGTTTCAACTATTTGTAATAAATTTAAATAATGGTTGGAGGTGATACTATATGGTTATAGAAGAAGAATACATATTTTATTTTTTACAAATAATCTGAAAGAAAAATATGAAGAAAGATAATCGATAATTCATATAAGGATTATTTGAAAGAAATGTGAAATATTAATCCATAACTAAGTTTCAATCTAATTAAAAATGAGATTTAATAAAGATACCTATCCATCTTCATTGATTCGACTATATATGGCAAATTTCGAGGTAATTAATATATATATATATATATATATATATAAAGATATATTTGCAAGAAACATTTATCAGCACAAATGTATTAATATAAAGAAGTGTTTAATTTTTTTTATATTATATGTTTAATTGATTTTATATAATTATCGTTACTTTTGATTATATATTATTTGGTTTTCATACTTATAAATTAAGTTTAAAATTACAATATTTTTTTATTCACAATATCTAAAGTTAACCTCCATTAATTAAATATTTAAAATATGTGATCATTTAATTTGGTTCTATTACATTTATATAACTTTTTTTTTTCTAATTTCAAATAATTTTTTTTAGGAAAATTTAATCCTGTGCATCGCACGGGTACAAAACTAGTTTATATCTAAAAAGGTATAATCTAGTTGATTTAAGACACATTACTACTTAATTATATTTGATTTGTTTTGAACTTTATAATTTTCCTCAAGATCTATTCATAATATTAAACAGATGTGGCCAAAAGACATACGCAATCCAAATGAAGGTAACATTAATATAACATGAAGGTCAATGATTGTGAATTAAGATTATAAAATCTGAAAATGAAATTATCACTAACATAAGAAAGATGGAGGTATTACTAACATAACATAAAAGTCAGACTAACATAATATGCAGATCACAACCAAAACACGCTAGGGCTATGGGTTGCACCTACTATTTTATTTGTAATCAGTCCAAAATAAAATGTGATAGTTTATGAGAATATGTTTAAATAAATGGAGTAATAAAAATGTCAAAAATAGTAAAGTATAAGAACCGACTGTTATATCCTTGGGTTGTAAGCCACCAATGCATGCTCATAAATTCACAGCCTCCGCAGAAGTTTCAAAATGCCTCAATTGCTCTCCATTCATGAGAGATACAATTCTCTGATTCCCCTTCATCAACAATAACACGATTGAGCTTTTGCCCATATCTATCATGGCGGAATCAGCACCCAATCCTCAACGATCTAAATGCGTAAGGATATTCTGTTCTTTATTTGTTTCTTCCTCCCCTAATTTCGCATTCAATTTTCGTTTCCTTTTTTTTTTTTGTTTTTTAAATTTTGATTTGGTTTGTGAAGGCGGATGAGCAGAGGATCAAGTACTTGGAATTCGTGTTGATCGCGTTCCTAAATGCGGTTATGTTCATTGCGAAACTATACAGTTTTGTCAAGGAGAATTCGGGCCCTCTGAAGCCCGGCCTGAACATCGTCGAGAACACCGTTCGAAGCATTGCCGGCCCGGTTTACAGGAAATACCACTATGTCCCCTTTGAAATCCTCAAATTTGTGGATCGCAAGGTATGATCTGTATGTTTTTTTTTCTATTTTTCGTTATGTATCTTTGAATGAATGTTGTTGTTCCCATGGTATTCATACGGTGTTTTTCAATTTGTTTCGTGCAAACTCAATTTGAATCTTTTTTTGATTAAGTTGAAATTATTGAATGTAAAGCTGCTGGGTGTGTACCTGTTAATTTTCACTTCTATGCATGAGTTTGTTGAAATTATTTTCGTAGCTATCACATCAGAAATATCGTTCATTGTTGGTACAATATCTAATATACTGGAACAAATGGTTCATAATGGTTTTGCTTTCCAAGAAGTTGATGTTCTTGATGTTAATGTATGGCGCTTTTGATTGATCACAGATTCCTGTGCTTTTCCCTTCACAAATCTCCTGTAAACTAACTTATAGCTTGTCTATTAAGTGAGTCTTTCTTTTATCACCTGATTTACCCAAAACCACATGAATCATCAAGTTCCCTGTGACTGCATATTGTAGATGAAAAAGGTCCAAAATTGATTTTATATGTTAGGATTACAACAATTTGTGTCTATTGAGTGAACAAAATATGGGATTATTTCCTGCAGATAGATGAGTCAGTGAACAAGGTATATCTGCCGGGGACTCTAAAGCGCGTGTCTAGCAAAGTCTACAAGAAAGCAAGGAAAGCTCCAATCGCTGCACGTTCAGTGATGTCGGATGTGAAGAATGCAGGCATGGTGGGAACTGCAAGAACAGTGTACTCAAAGTATGAGCCAGTAACCGAGCAGTACGTAGGGAATGCTTGGAATTTCCTGAACCAATACGGCCTCTTCCACCGAGCAGTTCAAAAGGTTGGTCCAGTAGCCAGTTATTGCTCTGAGATGTACAACGAAAAGGTTCAAGATGCTGCTGGGAAAGGGTACAAGGTTGCATCACATCTTCCCTTGGTTCCAACTCAGAAGATTGCAAAGGTGCTTGCCAATGGAAACAGCCAGCCTGAGCCTACGGTTCTTGAGGTCAGCCATAATGGAGAAGCTGTTGTTGCAGCTAATTAGATATTCTCTGTTATTAGCTAGTTAGTTATATATATGTGTGTGTGTGATTGATTATATGGGTGATAGTGTTGTTATCATCCAGTGTTTTTTATGTGGTTTTCAGCTATTGCTTGTCAATTTAGAAAGATCTATGATATGATCTTAGACTCTTAGTAAATGTATAACAATTATGTGTGTTAATTTGAGGTATATTTAGCCTCCCTTAGTAAATATGAAATGTTTTTGTTTCTTTAAATTTGTATATTGGGTTCATATATAGTTTGAATTGTATTATTATCATCATCATCTAAAGACTAGAAAATGCACGAGTTTACTCCATTTTTTATGAAACTTGATGAATATTCTTCAAGAGTAAGGTGTGGTAATAGATGCATGTTAGTTGTTAGGTGTGGTATTATTTGATGGCGCATGTTTTTATCTGCAACAATGATTTTTTTTTTTCTGCTCCACATCTGGTTTTGTGCCAACTTTCCATAGGTCAACCCTTGCGTTATCTGATTTTTCTTTTTTTATTATTTATTTTATTCATTTTATTTTCTTATTTTATTTTATTTTATTTTTAATTTCTTTTTCGGTATTCTTACTTCGTATTCATTTTTTTCTTATCATTATTTATTATTTATTATTTTCTTTTTCTTTTCTTATTTTTTTTTAATTCTTTTTCATTAATTTTACTTTGTATTCATTTTTTTCCTTATTTTTTATATTAAGTGCTATTATAATCATTCTGGGAAAAAAAAACAATACAACATATTAATAAATACAATCTTATATTAAATAAGATTTAAATATAAATATATATAAATTTTTTACACTTTTAAAATAATAAAGATGAAAAATAGATTATTTAACAATAATAACAAATATTGATAATAAATAAAATGTTAAATAAATTAATTAATTAATAATATTATGAAATATTCTTTTTTTGTGCAGAAAATAATGTAAACTGTTGGAGATCATTGACAATTATTACATAAAAATTGTGTAATATTAACAGTAAAATTATGTGCACGGTTGGAGATGGTCTTAGCTGGGAAATTGAGATTTCTCTTTTTTCTTTGTCTTTAATATTATTAAATTAGATTTCCTTTTCTTTTTTTTTTGGTTGGGAAACTTTGGATAATTGTATAATAAAATCATTAGCTATTCAATAATCAATATATTAGATTTATGGCTATAAAGTTTGGTTAATATATAATTCAATCTGTTTCCAGTTTTTATAAATATGTTTTTGTGCGGATTTAATTATTTTAGTTAAATTAAAACAAGTTATATTATATAATTAATTTTGAGTATGAACCCCACCACATGTATCCCTAACAATTATGCATATATGTATAGGGGTGGGATCAGGTCGGGTAGTTTCGGGTTTCGGGTTGGGTACCCAACTATTACTATCCGAAAATACCAGAAGAAATCGGGTACCCGCAATGTCGGGTACCCGTCGGGTCGGGTTCGGGTCGGTTTTTTTTTTTTTTTTTTTGAAGTGTGGAGTTGAGTTCTAAATCTGAGATATCCCATTCAAATTAGGCAAAGAGTTTGTTATATTTGGGTACTCGAAACCCGATCAGGTAGTAAATAAAGTACCCGCACCCGACCTGAAATTTTCGGGTACCCAACCCAAAGAACCCAAATACCCGCAAAGCATACGAAACCTGACCCGATTGGGGTATTACCCTTGATACTCGAAAAAAAAGCCCACCCCTATATATGTATAAGAAATATATTAATATGTAAAAAAAGAAAAAGAAAAGAAAGATATTAATATTATATAAGCTGTTAACCTTTTGTGAAATCTATATATATATATATATATATATAAAGAAGACTTTCAATAAAAATAGCATAACTAATTTTTCATCCTAAATTTACATACTATAATTGGAAAGAAGTTAGTTAGAATAACTAAAAAAATAAAAAATAAAAAAATTTATACTTTTAAGAATTGTAGGGTCCTCTGGGTTGGGCTATAGTCTATTGGTAGGTTATGTAGGTTATTTCTGTCTTTCTTTTTTTGTATTTTATATAAATCATAATCTTTAAATTAAATCATTTTTTCAATTAAATTTTTTGTTTTAATCTATGCTATATCAAATTTATCATTTTGGTATCTAGAATTTTGTTGTTAATGCATGATATATCGGATTTATTATTTTTTATGAATTCTAATTTGTTATTTACACTGCATCGTAAAAAAATAACAATGTAGAAATTTGATATTTAAATTTTGCTGCAAAATTATATTTAACACAATTAGAAATGCAAAAACAAATGACTAAATTAAACTAAGATTAGGAAATTAAAAAAATAATTTGTAAAATACAAATAATGGTTTTATATTAACAACTTCATATTTCAAATATAGGTTCTATAATTTATTGTGCAACAAAAATATAAATTCATATAGTATTGTTTGCATTTTAAAAACATAATAATATTTAAAATGAGAATCAGTAGAGATAAAATGTCTAAATTCTTATTGATATATAATTTAGTTTATGATAATACTATCACATTATATTATTACATTTTTTAAAATTAATAAATTAAATTATAAACCGTGCATCGCACGGGTATAATTCTAGTTTTAAACTAATTATAGTTCACTTCTATATATGTATCATTAAAATGCATTAAAACTTGAGATCAATCAATTTAATATGAAATTGTCGATAAACAATTTGTTAAAAAACAAAAAACAAAATAAAATGAAACAATGTCATTTTATTACATCGAATATGTGTAATATTAATTTACAATTATTCATAGTGATTATTTGCAGCATTACATAATATCATGAAAAGATATTTAGACGACACTAAATATGAAATTACAGAAAAAATACAATTATCTCTTATTTCTTACTTCTCGACTTCCACTGCATTCAGTTCTTCTCCCCCTAAAGGCAAAGAAAGCTCAGAAAATCTGCTTGAGATTCAGAGAAATCATTCATGGCTAACTGTTTGCGGATGCCGATGGCTTCGTCTCTATGCTGCTCTTCATCGTCTTCCGTTCCATCGGCTAAACGGCGTGGTTTCGGCGCAATCAACAGCTCTAAGATTCCGATGCCTCCTATTAACCCTAACGACCCCTTTCTATCCAGGCTCGCTTCTGTTGCTGCCACGTCGCCCGATACGCTCCTCAACAGACCTAAAAACTCCGATACGCCACCGTTTCTGGACGTATTTGACTCCCCCAATCTCATGGCTACACCTGCTCAGGTATCTTTTACAACACTGAAACACGGAGTCTGGATACATATGCTTGTGTGTGCCTGCGCGCGAGCGTGTTTCAATTTTCAGGGTTTTGTCTGGTATTGAATTGGTTACTTCATCGGATTACGTTTGAACACTTCTCTGTGTGTGTGTTTCAATTGTCTGCTGCTGTTGCGTTTCGCGGTAAAGAAAGGATTGTGATTTTGAATTAAGTTTCCTCTGAGAATTTGTTGTGGGATTTAGTTTTAGTGGTAAGGGTTAAGGAATTTGGGTAAATTGTTAATTTAATGTTACAGACATCTCTGGAGAGTAAATATGAGGTGTAATCATGTAAAGGGTCAAAAGTGTTCAAAAGCAAGCCATCAATCCTTTTAATTTACAACATCCATTCTGTACCGTGCTGATTTGTCTTTCTCACTATATGAATCGCCAAGTTTTAAGTCTTCCTTGATCCACTAGTTCTATCTCCTAGACATAGAAGCGCAACGGAAGTAGTATTACCCTTGATGCAATTGCCTAGGCTTGGCACCTGGCCAAACACTAGCACGATCCTGATACATAAATGAAAATTACAGCATCTCTGCCTGAAACTCTCTATTAAAGGCTTCTCGATTTGACCCTGAACTTAAGATAAGTCATATAAGGCAATACAGATAGCGCCTTTGTAATTCTACGTGACCTTTTTCTGAGGGGCTAATTAAAGGCTCCTCGATTTGACCCTGAACTTAAGATAAGTCATATAAGGCAATACAGATAGCGCCTTTGTAATTCTACGTGACCTTTTTCTGAGGGGCTAACTCCTTCAAGTATCATTTTGAACCATGTGCCTATGTTCATAAAGAATGTTATGAATCCAAGGGTAGGATGTTATGAGACAGTATTGAAGTAACCGGGAAGATCACCTAGAAAAATAGAGTTAAGGATCCTTCCCATTAAACACATCATATTGATAACTCAAATGTTAGGGGGAACATCCCCATTAATTAAACAATAGTAAGTTCTTCACTTAATATTGTTATTTTGTTGCTTGAAACAGGTGGAGAGATCAGTTTCATACAATGAGCATAGACCACGAAGACCTCCACCGGACTTGCCCTCATTATTGTTGCATGGAAGAATAGTATACATTGGCATGCCGGTTAGTGGTTTGACTTCATTTTTTATAATTAAGCTTCTCATGATCCTAATTTTGTATATTAACATGGTGGATGGAACAACTTAGTGTATTCAGCTATATTCTTATATTGTCGTTGGTTTGGTGCCCTTCCATTCTTCGACATTTTTTTTTTCATCAACTCCATGCATCCATGTCTCTGAAATATTGGACACAGAGAGTTGATGAAAACCACCTACCTGTTTGGACTACTTTTGTAATTTCACTACTGTATCTGAATATATTTCACTGCTGTGCTAGAAGTACATAAATGTAGAAATTAAGCTCAATACTCTTGTAGAAAAATTAAATTTCGAATGATTTTCACAAAATGATTAAGAATTTTGAAGTATTCTTTTCAGATAATGGGTGCTTTGGCATCTGTTTTTACTTTTATCGCTTGATTCTTAGTTAATTTATGCAATTTATTTGGTCCTTTCTGGGTTTCAGTTGGTACCAGCTGTCACCGAGCTTGTTGTAGCTGAGTTAATGTATCTTCAGTGGATGGATCCCAAAGAGCCAATATATCTTTACATAAACTCTACTGGAACTACCCGTGATGATGGTGAAACGGTGAGGTCTTAAATGACCCTTCAGAATTTATTCAGTATATATTATCTTGTCTTGTCTTCGATTTGTCTTGTATTTATCACTTCTTGACATAATTCTTCTTCTTTCAATTTGTCTTTGATGTTTCAAGACTAATAATCTCCCTTGAACAACCAGTGTTATTCTTTCTTCCAGAGGATAAAAAAGACATGATAATTTTTATCTCATCCAATACATTAAACTGCTGCTTGCTGAAACATGTTTTGATTGTTCAATGTGTGATTATAACTTAAGGAAATTATTTTGGTTTAAACTAAATTTAAGACCTGGTCTTTCATAGCTTGAAAAAATTCTAGATACTGAGCTTATTTAGGGAAAACAAGCTTAGGTTCCACTTACTATTTGCACACTGCTCATTGATGTAATTGCCAGTTTTACATTATCTGTCCTACTTTTCCTGAAAACTTCTCCTTTTCTTTCTCCCCCTTAATTGCAGCCTTTTCTCTCTTGCTAATTTTAGTGGCCTATTTGTATTTTATGTTTTCTAATCCTTATTGGTATTTTATTATAGTGTCCAAATAAGCTTTAATTATCTAGTCCTCTTTGAGTGTATTATTCTTTACTTTTGTTTAATGCTTGAAAAATATTTTGTAATGTAAGGTTGGGATGGAGACTGAAGGCTTTGCAATTTATGATGCTATGATGCAATTGAAGAATGAGGTGAGGTTTCTGTATGTATAGCTAATTATTTTTCGTGCATCCTAAGGATGCTTGTTTAGTTGTACCAGATGCACACATTTGAGCATATTGTAAAAGTTGTTTCCAGTGTATAGCTAGAGAAAAACACTGGATATGGTGGTCCTTTTGGTTAATTTAGTAGTGTGAACAAGGAAGTTCCACTCATTATTAACCTGTAATTATATTTAATTAAACTAGGAATCCTGGAGGTGCCATTGTGGTTGTTATCAACTTTATATGGTGCATTATGGTCAGCATCTCCTTTTTGCTTCTTCTTCTTTCTTCTTTCTGTTTTTGGTAAAACTTGCCTTCCTAATCACACCGGAAGAAGTCGAACTTCATGAGTAACTTATGTAATTTAGGGAGTTATTGTGCCTGTTTTTGACAAATAATGGATAGTATCTTTATAGCCAGTTTCTTTGCCTGATTTCACTTTTGTCTTTTGTGTCTCTGTTAGCTTTCAATGACTTTTAGTGTTTGACCTACCACCTGTTGTATTCCTTTATGCTGAATCTCGTCTGCAGATACATACTGTTGCTGTTGGAGCCGCTATTGGCCACGCATGCCTCTTACTCTCTGCAGGATCCAAAGGCAAAAGGTTCATGATGCCTCATGCCAAAGGTATGTTTACTTTATTGCGTTTATTTTCAGTTAGTAGTAGGTAGGAAATATTTATTTGCAATTTTTCTGAATGTGGTGAAGAAACTTTCTGTTTCAGCTATGATTCAACAACCTCGTGTTCCATCATCCGGTTTAATGCCAGCCAGTGATGTTCTGATTCGTGCTAAAGAGGCAAGTTTGAGCTTTTTCATGCTTCTTATAACCTTAGAATGTGAGAGTTTCTACATGCACTGAAACCCTCTGAAGATATAACTTCAAGGCTTCAACCATATAATTAATATTACATAGTCTGCTAGTCGAGGGAAAGTTAAAATTAGTTCTTTTAATTTTTCAACCAACATTCATGATAAGCAATATTAAAAATTGAAACTAATAGGCTGCTAATTAGCCCATTTATAGACTCATGCATGAGAACACAGTCATTTATGCACCTACATTTGCACATGGGAGGGGTAAGTATTTGTAAACAAACTTTCCAAAATATGTACTCAGGTGATGCAGGATATAGTGTTCTCTTTGGGTTTTCTTATCACTGTATTGGAGAATGTTTTATTTGTTCAGACATTTTTGGCATGTTCTCAGATACAACAGTGTGTCAAATATTTTCTGAACTTTGACAGATTGACCTGCTTTTGTAGGTGATAATAAACAGGGATACTCTTGTTAGACTTATTGCAAAGCACACTGGAAATGTGAGTTGATACATTAAATTATGTTCATGCTTTTTTTAGTGAAACAGATTCCTCATTGTCTTTTTTGATTTGATCAGACAGAAGAGGCCGTGGCTAATGTGATGAGGAGGCCATTTTATATGGACTCAACGAAAGCTAAAGAATTTGGTGTCATTGATAAGGTGATTTGCTTCCGATCCAATGAAAACTTTTGCTATATAAAATACTGGGCTTTAAACTTACACAACATCTTCGGATACAGATACTTTGGCGTGGACAGGAAAAGATTATGGCTGATGCTGCCGCTCCTGAAGAATGGGACAAGAATGCTGGGATTAGAGTCCTCGATGCAATTTAGTTGCTTCCAAGTATTTAGAAGGTGAACTTTCCCTCTTTGCACATTTTGAGATTTCAAACTATGATAAAAGGTGGAAGATGGAAGGAATTATGATCCAGTCACCTTTCATATATGTCTAAACTCGGAAAATCTCATAACTCATGCATATAATGGGTATAGTTCTCTAGTTGAGTTTGAGTACTATATAATATGATTGAATCGTGCATGCCTTGGTTCAGTGCAGAATGTGAATCTACGGTGAAAGTATACCGTGTCTATTATTATTTGAAGCGTTGGGGATTCTTCCTTCCAAATACGATATGGAAGCCACATGATTATTATCCGTTACAGTGAAGTTGTGAAGGTGGATACAAGTAGTGATGTCGATGCAGCTGAAGTTTTTGAAATGAAAAGGATGGATTCAGATGTTGCAGTCGACTATATTTTGGGGTTTATATGATCTAATCAAGTTTTTGTCTTCATTTACAACTCAACTACGTTATGTAACCCCGTTTTGTATTCTTTTGTTAGAAATGCATGCTTACGATGGACTCATATTTTCATTTTAAGTTCTAAAAGATTTTCTTATAATATCTATAATTAGATGAGGAAATAATTTAGATGTGTATACCAATTACCACATAATTGTCAAAAAAGATTGTTTTTTTTGTCATGTACGATCTGCTATCCCTCCTCCCAATTCAAATTTAACCTAGAATTGTTAAGTCGGTTAAATTATATTTTGCCCTATTAGCAGCCTTCCTCAAATTAAATTAGGATTTTGTTTTGGATTTTTTTTTTAAATCATGTGTTCTGTCAATCCTTCTACCTATTCAGCCAACTAGAAGTTAATCGGGTTTGATTCATCTTTTACATTTTTATACACTTTTCGCATGTTTAACTAATATATGAAATGTTCGTTGATAATATATTCCAGGAAAAAATAAGATAAATACATTAGTGAAAGCAAAAAATTGAATGAAAAACATGTAAAATTCAGTTTCTCTTTTTTCATATTTCTTGCTTCTTTAAAGTCATCTATCTTTAATTTTTTGAGGAATTGAATGTTAATATAATGACGAACATTTCTCTAATTAGTTAAAATGTATGAAAATTGTGTGAAAATCACACAAAATTTTGATAAAACCTAACCAGATTCGTTTGGCCCACCTGACCAAATGTACAATAATATATTTAATTATAGTGACCAAACACACAATAACATGTTTGATCACAACAATAGTACACACAATAAATATATATTATTCCTGACTTAAAAAGAAAAAATTGGGATTTCAAATTAAAATTAGGTTGGGGTTAGAAAAGGATGGGTGCGTTGACTTGAGTCCACAGGGAGAATGTAAAAGGGAAGGTGGAGATGAGATCTCCGGAGCGGGAGAAGTCTGCGGCGGTTAAAACCTAATGAGTTCATCACTCTCACTCAAATTCGCCCTTTTCTTCTCCCTCTCTCTCGCCGGCGCCGCCTCCTTCACCACTACCCACCCCCGGAAAACCCTAATTAAATCTTCTCACGCACTCTCTCCCCAGACCAAGTCCAAAGCCACCGTCTCCGACTTGCTCGCCCTTCTCGGCCCGCCGCAGCAGGCCCGCTCCGTCAACTCACGAATTGCCGATGATCTCTGGTCCTGCTTCAAATTTCTAGTCCCCTGTAATGAAACCTTATCCACTAGGCGATCGCTGAGTTCTGAAATCAGTGTACACTTGATTCGGGGCGAGAAAGACATCGATGAGTTGATTTTGTCGCCGCCGGAGTCCGTACTGGAGTTGGCTCGGCTCGCTGTTGACTCTGGTGGTGATCCTGGGGCTATTCACCGCGCTCTTGATCCTACTATTATACCTGTGAGCCTCTTCATGCCTCTTTCTTTATCTTATATCAATTTAAATGTTGGAACGATATTCCTTTTCATTTGCTTAAAGTTTTAGATGAGTTGGTTATTCAATATGTTATCGAGCAAGGGTAATATGGAACATCATGTGCTGAGTTTTCACCTCTTTTAACAATTTTTTGAATGATTTTTTTATGATTTTTGCGATCTTTGAGTTGTATTAGCTACTATGAGGGCTTGCATTTAAATTGTAAATCTCACTAGGTATACTGAGTGATATGCCTGATTTGATTTTGGTTTTGAGTTCAAATTTATGGAATTTGAGGGGAAATATGATGGAATATAGACTGCAATGTGAACTTATGTGGCCCTATCTGTGAAATATGTATTTGAAATTAACATTTGGAATAGAGTGTGTAAAGGGCATTTCTGTTTGATTATTACAGGTTCCTGATGTTGAAGGATCAAATGAAGAACGGTGTGAGCTTACTAGAACTCCTTATGGGAGGCAATTTATAGATGAGGTACATGGAATGGTGCTCGTTGTGTATAATGATGTTTGCTCTTATTTGTCAAGGTCTTAATTAACTACAATTTTTTGTAGGGGTTGAATTCGTACTTAGAATTCTTGTTTGAAACTATTGTTGAGCGAGGTCCCAGTGTAGGGCTGAATGTATCATTAAGTCGCTATGACTTTTTCCATGGCCACCTTTTTCTCGCCAAGGGATCATCTAGAGTTGGCATTTTGTAAGTAGATGCAAGAGGCAATTATGATTTTCCTTGTTGTTTTCAGAAACTTTTGGGGATTGAGAAACTGAGATCTTGAATGAAAAGACTGACATGAATTAATTACTCCTCTGTAAGTTATTATATCGATTCCTGTTTAAAAGACAACTGACTCGAGCAATTAATCAAACTAGCTAGATACAAATATACTGATAATTTGAAACTATTGGGTTGGTTGAGTTAAATATGAAGGTGTGTGATTGTCATGAATCTGCAGTACTAGATCAAAATATATAATGCAAAATTTTGATTAGCTTTTAAGGGTAGGGAGGTAAAGTTTTGCTTGTTATTCATATGATATCACTGAAGCTGATTGATTTGTTTCAGTTGCTGTATCACCTTACTTTGCTTATTACATGATTAGACATTACAAATCTACCATGGTTCTTCAGAAACTGGTGTCATGAATGGATGCCTTGCTTGATACTTTTTTGGTTAAATTTTTGGAATATCGATGCTTTGGTAAACCAGCCACCACCCATAGTCTCAGAAAATCTCATCCCTCATTCGTAGTAAAATTCAAGATTCTCTGGAGTCTGAAGATATTCTTAAGTGGTGAGGTTTAGAAAAGCATCCTGACAAGAAGGTTTTGTACTCTTCCAAAAAATCTATGATGTGATTTTGGCATTTTGCTGAAACCAATCAGCATGATTTTGTAACTATTATAAATATATAGTTAAGGATAGTGTTCTTTGAGAGAAGGGAGGGTATGAATTGTTTCTCGGTTATCCTTCCTGAAGACGATATCTAGTTTATGATGACATATGCTTAAGTTCATGATGACATATTTGCAGGTTCCATGCTAAAGAGTATCCTGCCTATGACAAGAAAGTTTTTCCATGCAATATGGGCTATTGCCAAGTGGGTAGGTCAATTAAACATTGTTGTGGAAGATTATATTTGCCAACTACTTTCAGCCAATCAAGAATCACACATATAAAGTTTAAACTAGAAGTTTTGATTGTTGCATCACTTTTGACTATTTGATCGATAACTATCAGGATCTAATATTGCTTATGACGATTCAATGAATTTGAGGAATATCCTGTGGCTTGCTCCATTGCCAAGTATTTCTACAAAATCATGGGTGGCACCAGGTATCTATTCTCACTCTGACCAATTGGTTAGTTTGTACTATTAGAGATTATGTGTTATTACTCTTTTGATTAATTTTTTTTTCATAGCAAAGTCTTTCCAATTAGGGGATGCTTCCTTCACCAAACAATTGTTGACTACTTATGCAGCCATTACGTTTTTATGATATATCTGGAATCACTTATTTATTAATGTAATAAACATAGCTAAAGAGGGGAGTTATTATCTCATAGTTAGAAAATGTTCAACGTAAAATTGAAGACAAATTTAAGAAGCTTTTTAAGATTGTTAGAAGTTCCTTCTCAAAAGCATAGTTTTTATTCTGTGTTAATTCTTTGCACGCTTGACTTGTGTTCTTACCTAGAAAAATGCTTATGTGTGATTCTTTTGATTAATTTCTATTGTATATTAAGAATGTATGGAGTTTACGTTTGAAATACTATTTGTTACATTATTTCTTCACAATTTAAATGGAAACTTCGACAAATCACATAAATTCCTTGGAATTCTACAAAATTCTCAACTTTCTTAAGATATCCCTGTTTGCAGGAGTCCTGGTTGTCTTGGATGCACGTCCTGAAGGAATAATTTACAGAGATCTCATACCTGAATATGTTCATATTGCAAGGACACTATATGAAGGTTTTTGCTTTCATTCGTGGTTCTGGAATCTGTGCATACTGTTGTATCACCTTTCTTGGGAATTATAATAAAAAAGGATATTAACGCATATTTCTATTATCTGGCCAGATGATTTTGGGGAAGTCGTGGTGGATGTCAACTATCTCAATGTGGGAGCTGAAATGCCTAAATTCCGACTTTTCATCTGCTGAAACATACGCAAGTAAATTGTGTTCTTTCCCAACCGTGGTTCACCTTAAATTATATCAGGATTTCGTTCCACATCTTCTTTTCCATCTTATTTCCAGGGTGAGTTTGATGATTGCATCCATCACATCTATCTCCTGAAGGTGGTACTGATTCTAACCTTCTCTGTGAATATGATTTCGGTTCTCCGTTCATCTCTGCACAACACTTGTTGCTGAAAAAGTTGAAAGCCATACCACCCATATTTTTCACTGGTTAATAAAATTTCAAGATTTTCTAAAACTCAATTTCATCTTCTTTTCAGAGCTCCATTCAATGTATTTGATTATGTGGTAGCTGATACACGGGGAGTACTTATCAGTCATGTTGTATGATTCATTCATAGTTCAAGTTTGGTCCTAGTAACTAATACCCTATATACACTTCACTTTTGCGTATTAGAGTGTTATTGTTTGACGTTATCTAAAAGATGAAAAATACTCCTATTTAATTACTTGCTGCAAATTGTTCTATTACTGTATTACATCATACATAGGTAAATATGTACCACCGAGTCTTTTTATGTTTATGAAAGAACAATAATTTTTTTTAGGCATGTTAGTTTATTTATCAAAATCATATTAAAGATTTTAGATAAGATTTTAGATAAGATAATTACATCTATTTTGTGATATTGGCTTGTCAATACAAATCATCAAAATAGTGGGTTTTCATCCCACGTGGGTTTGAAGATAAATTTGTAAAGACTAAAAAGAAAGTGAAGTTGTGAAGTCGTCTTCCAAATTTAGCGGTTTGTTGGCCGATATTTTATACAAATATATTCTTCTCTTTGGTTCTTCAATTTCCAATCATCATTTTCATATTATAACCCCAAATGTCAAACTATATAGAATTATTGTTTTCATGTTTTTAGTAATTTCCAGACAGTATATATATATATAGAGCCAGCTAGGAGAAAGTTGTTAGAAGAAAGTAGAATAAGAATAAGAATATATGGAATTATTGTGTTCGATCCTATGAATTAATTAATTATTAAATCAGTTGTTAATAATAATTCAGGACCTACCATTACCAAACCAACCTTTGTCCAGCTGTATTTTAGGTGGTATCTATGTGCCCCCTCCATCCCTCTCTTCTCTCTGCACTATTTTTTAATCTACATTTTTTTTTTTTTTGGCCAGATGGATTCATACACTATAATCATGATTGTCGATTGAATTTTAAAAACTAGCAAATTCATTTGTTTATATTTTGCCCTTTCTCTATTTTCTCCTATTCATATCTAATAATTTGTTCCCTATATTTTCTTACACAAGAATTAACAACATTTTAAGGTGCAAGAGATTATTTTTTTTATAAAAAAAAGGTCTTTTATCCTAATTATAAACATCACAAAATCCATGTCGCCTACTCTAAGATTAAAAAAATGAATCACAAATATTTCATACACATTATTATTATTACAATTATTATTATTATTATCATTATTGAGAAATGAAGAGAGAAAAGAAAAAAGATTCGAAAGCCAACCAATAATTGCAAAAACCGACATGTTAACACATCAAATAATCTCCCACATCATGAGAATGCGTTCACACGTATAAAATTATATTGTATGATCTAAAAAAAGAAAATGAAGAACATAAAATCAGATTAAAAGAAAAAAACTCAAACTCCAAGCGCAGCTCTGATTCACAATAAAACAAATTCTCAAGTAAAATGTATATTATATATGGAACAGAACATAAACAGCACAACAGTATATATTCCATTATTAAATTCTTGTATACCAAACACCCCCTCTCCCAAAATAAAAAATAAAATAAATAAATTTAAATATTTTCCAA
The DNA here is from genome assembly GCA_005771605.1 of Scutellaria baicalensis. Taxonomy (NCBI): domain Eukaryota; kingdom Viridiplantae; phylum Streptophyta; class Magnoliopsida; order Lamiales; family Lamiaceae; genus Scutellaria; species Scutellaria baicalensis. The sequence continues at coordinate 27,674,237 of CM016726.1, forward strand.
GGAAGAGAACAAAAGAATATTAGCTGTAAAAGATATACGAATTTCCTTCAGCTCCGGCAACGAGTGATGGCGCTGCAACCGCGTCGGTAGGGGTTGGCTTGTGCCGCGGGGCGGCAGTTGTAGTAGGACGCGCCGCGCCGTGAGCAGGGTACACTGTTCCTCTGCAGCGCACCGTAGCTGATGTAGCGGCGCGTGGCTAGGATGCGCCGGTTGGACTCCGAATCCAGGTCGAACTCCTCTTCATTCTCCAGACACTCGGCGACAGTTCCCTTGCACCCCGATCTCACCATCGGCAACATCCAGGCCATCGCCGCGTCGCCGCCGGCCGCCGAGACGTGAGGGAGTAGAAGCGACGCGATTAGGCAGAGTGCCAACAGCATTTTCCAAGTCCCTGACATTTTAGAGAAGGCAGCTGATCTCTCTATTAATGGATTAGGTGGAAGTGGGAGGAGATGTGATTGGAATTAGTGTATATATATGTGGGAAGGGATGGAAATGAAGGGCTAGAAATTGAGGAGAGGAGAGAGGTTTTGGTAGAATTACGGAAATGCCATTGGGAATTTTAGCTTTGGTTTTATTGATGGTCTGGTTTCCCACTACTTCTACTTGTTTTTCTTTCTTCTGTTTGAGGGCATCCACTACTGCGGAACATAACTTTAACCATTTCTTCTGAAAACGACATTTCTAAGTTCAAACTATATTTTTCAGGGTAATTCTGTAGTACACCTGGTGTATTAATACACCAGAGTTTTTTACCGCAGTAACTTTTTTTAAGGTAACTTTTTGAATTTTGGACTATAGGAGTTGTGGACTTTGTAATATGTATGGGCTGGGTAACCTTTGGACAATGGGCTGCAATGTCTTGATTTGTGTATTGTGGGCTATGAAATACATTATGTGCTTTACATTTAATTTAGGTTTATTTTGGGCTATGAAATATATTGTGTGTTTTACATTTAATTTTGGGTCATATGAGTTGTACACTTTAGAATGCTCATTTATATAAAATATAAATCTTTGTTACAAACTTATTTCATTTGCATAAATCATACCTAATTTAATAAATGATAAAACATTAATAACCATTGTGATGAAATTGAAATTAAATATTTAATATATTTGAGATATACTAATATGTTTTGATCATGGAGTTTTAATAAATTTCATAATAAAATTAATTTTATTACGTGTTGTTTTAACGATGGTAACAATTTTAACAATTTGATGTAAGTGCAACCATTATAACATTGCATGCTTTTTTTAAATAGGGACATTGGTTACATGTCATTTTAACAATTTCATACCTGTGCAACCATTTTAACCATGTTATACAGTGCAAGCATTGTATGTGCAAAACATTGTATTTCAACCATACACTATTGTATATTTTGACCCTGCAATCATTTCCTTCAACCATTAGATTAAAATATTTAATATATTTCATATATATTAATATGTTAATTGCCCCACAATTTTCATTTTTATTCACGAATGTTTTAATTGTATATTAATTTATATATTTACATATTACCCCATAATTTTGGATGTCATTAACCATTGTGTGATATCATGCAACCAATGTTATGAATTGTCTATTGCCCAACGATTTTTATTTGAATTCATCAATGTATACATTTGAATGTCATTAACCATTGCATGTTGTCATTGATAATTGAATGTCATTAACCATTGCATGATGTCATTGATAAGATACAAACTAGTTTGTATATATTGCATATTACCCTCACAATTTTGGATGTCATTAACGCATTCTATTTTATCTTGTAATATATGAACGAGTCATAGGATTATGATTTTTATTTTAATTCACCAATGTTATCTATGTTGTATATATTTGCATATTATAGTTTGTATATATTACGTATTATACTAACAACTAATGATTTGCAATGCATATTCCAAATGATATAATGTAATGCAATTCATATCATGCCATTGATATAATGCAATGCATCGTTATTGCAATGCAATGCAATTCATAACACTGGTTGCATGTATCATGCATTGATATAATGCAATGCATCATACTAACAAAAAAACAAACCATTCTCTTGTATTTTCCCACATAATTTACATTTCACTTAGAGATAAAGTTAGATATACTCATGTATAAAGTTGTTAAGATTTTTTTGTATCTCATTATATCTTTTTAGATCTTGAAGTGTATTATAAATATATTAGACTTTATATCAATAAAATACAAGTTCCTAATTCTTCTGTCAGTTTTATACGCAATATCAGAATTCTATAGAATATCTTCAGTAATTTTACTAAGGAAATATCCTTTCATATAGTATTATATTGAGCCGTTCTCTCCTCAATAATTTTACTGAGGAAATATCCTCTCATATGATATCATATTGAGCCGTTCTCTCCTCAATAATTTTACTGAGGAAATATCCTGTCATATAGTATTATATTGAGCCGTTCTCTCCTCAATAATTTTAGTGAAGAAATATTCTCTCATATATTATTATATTGAGCCGTTCTTGCATGTTTATATTTAATATGTGCGACGCAAAATAATTTTAGAGGGTTATTTTACCCTTATGTTTATATTTAATATGTGCGACGCACAATAATTTTAGAGAGTTATTTTACCCTTAAATTTTGGATGACTTGTAGATGCAATGCTGCGATGGTTTGCAACTGACATGTATTGCATATTTAACTGTTCACAATGTCATTAACCTGATACATAATGCTAACGTGAATGCTAACCAAAATAAAAGATGTGTACAATGTGTATTGCATATTTAACTCATCCTCAATTGATGTGTACAAATCATTTTAAAAAATAAAAGATTTGTACAATGTATTGCATTTAATCCATGTCCAATTAATATGTACAAATCATTTTAAAATATGTAATAGAATGCTAACCAAAATAAAAAACAAAATAATGTGTACATACCATGTGAGCAAAATAAAAAATGTGTACAAATCATTTTAACCCTTGACTTGCACACTTATAGTTTTGGATGACAAGTGATCAATAATAATTTTGGATGACTTGCCATTGATGAACTGCTAGCGTGATGCATTATAATTGAATGGAATCGTAACAAAAATAAGAAAAGTGTACAAACCATTTTAAAATATGTACTAACGATTTTAACCCTTCACAATGTTACCATGCACAATAATTTGGATGTTAGAAGGTAATTATAACATTAATGAAATTAGACGTTAGAAGGTAATTATAACATTAATGAAATTAGACGACCATGGTATATATCATACCATTTTTACTCTCATGTATTTAACCATTAGTTAATTTATGAACTTATACCATTCACAATTTTACCATGCACAATAATTTGGATGTTAGAAGCAATTTATGAAATTATACAATTCACAATGTTACCATGCACAATGTTAGAATCATAGTATATACTATAGTAATTATAATATTAATGAAATTAGACGACCATGGTATATATATCATACCATTTTTACTCTCATGTATTTAACCATTAGTTCAACAATTTATGAAATTATATCATTTTTACTCTCATGTATTTAACCATTACTTCAAAATTTACTCTCATGTATTTAATCATTAACTGAACAATTTATGAGATTAGATGACCATGGTATATTTGTATACCAATTTATATAAACATTCATAAAATACATAATATATTTTAATATACATAATTAAGTTTATATACATAATTAAGTTTATATACATAATATATATTGTGATAATTAAGTTTATATACATTAATCTCAATTAATGTATATATTATTGTAATTAAGTGTATATGTGTGTATACATATACACTTAATTAATTAAGTAAAAGACTAAAGTAGTAATATTACATGTAAAATAATGTTTTAATTTGTTGTTGGGTGTGTAAAATAGTAAAATTAAATCTTCATTTCAAATTATTCAATCAAATAATTATTCAAATTATTTAGTTAATGATTTAATTAGGTGTTTTTCAAATTATTCATGTTAAAATACAAATTTTTATTTTCTTATTTTTTTATTTTTTTAAAAACGGGCGGAGCGGGCCATGGGGCGCAAGCTTCTGCCCCGCCCGCCCGGCGGGTAGTAGTTGCGGGGAAGGCTGGGTACCCGCCCCGACATGCCCCATTGCCATCCATAATGTAACTATTGTTATCCATAATGTAACCATCGTAAATTACAATAAAATATATCGAATATGGATGTCAAATGAATCGTCGTCGAACGATGCATAATACTAGAATACGTGAATTTGGTTTTATGGATGATAATGACTGATAAATGAAATTTTAGGAGAAAGAGGATTTGGACTCATTATCTAGGACATTATACCATTTTGGGGAATCATAAGAAGTTACCATAGTAAATATTGAAGAAAGGTAAAAAAAGATAAATGAGAAATGAATGGTCAGGATTTAAAGTACTCAGATCTAATGGATAAAAATGACTGACAACCTGGTGTATTAATACACCAGGTGTACTACAGAAGGACCCTATTTTTCATATCCAACATCAATAGTGTTTTTAAGTAACAAATAATGTTTTAACAATAATTTTTACTTATAACATTTTAATAGAGTTGTCACTATTCTCTTACTGAACCCTTAAATAAGCATTTTAAAGGAGATAAAGTAAAGTGTGAAGTGCACCGTGCATCTAAAAGAAGAGAAAATGTATCAGGATAGGACTAAAGACACCACACTCATTTATAAGGACATCACACTTATTTCATTAACTCATAACAATTTTAATCATGAGTGTTGTCCCACCCAATAATTTCTCTCTTCTTTATTTTTTGATGGGATTTACGTTGATATTTTAAACATTCTCAAAATTATTGGCACGGAAGTTATTAGAGATTAATTTTAATAAATGATAAGTTTCCATTGATTCTTTTTATACAATTTTATGTAAACATTTGGAAATCCATTCATCTTTTACCACCACATTTCAAGATGAATATATTTTCCGATTCTTGATTTCTATATATTTTCACATTGTACAGCACAAATATATGGATGTGATAATGATACACATATTTTCGTGAATTTTCATGAGACGAAATGCTGTGTTGAAAAGGTAAATAGAGTAGGTAGCATAATCATTCAGTAGTATGGATATAAATAAATATGATACAAAAATGAAAGAGGTGTACTGTATATAAAAATACTTAAAAGGTATAGAAATAGTGTGACTGACTGTTAGCGCGTCCTCCTCGCCGTCCCCAACTACCTTTTCTTTTTTTTTCTTCAACTCATAATATAACACAAAAACTATGTGAGATGGTCTTACGAATAGTTTCCGTGAAACGGATTTTTATTACATATGTGTTGAATTCATTTTCACAAATTTCAATATGAATTATTAAGGATGAGTTATGGGTTGACCCGTCACACACAAGAAGATTCGTGAGACGATCTCACATAAGACCTACTCATAATATAAACTAATTATTGAGTCTCACAGAAAACTTGATGTTTCATTCATATAATCTCCTCTATTACCAAAATTACCAACAACACATATCCTCTCTCTGCAAATTAGATCAATATTTATGGTCTCAATTCCCACGAATTTCTTTTTCTAAATAAAAGTTTGTTATTTATTAATTAGTTTTTCGGGGTGGAAAAGTTTGTTGAATTTTACTTTGCCCTCTGTAGAGAGAGCATTAGCTTGCTTGCTGTCGGTGCACCTCTGTCCCTCCCATCAAAAATGTCCCTTATTCTGTTTTTATTTTATTTTTACGAATTTTTTAAATAAAAATATTATATTTACTATTAACCTTAAATAATACTCATTCCGTCCCAATCGAATTTGTTTACTTGTCATTTTCGTTTGTCCCAATCCAATTTGTCAGCCCATAAATGACAAAAAAATTATAAAGTAAAAAGTATAAAAAACATTTTTTTAATCAAAAAATAAACAAAAAGTAACTTAAAACAAGAAGTCAACTGTATTTTCATGATTCCGTGCCCAGTCTAAGTAGGCAAATTGGACCGGGACGGAGGTAGTAATTTTTACAAGGATAACAATCTATATTAAATTAAATTAAACTCAGAATTTTTGTTTATAGTAAATTAGAGTTCTACTCAAAATAGAATTTTATATAATTTTGGTTTATAATTTCCATGTAAAATTATTTAAATATTAAAATCATAAATTACTATTACAACCTTAAATAAAATCTTTAACAAGAATATATTAAACAATCCATATTTTATAAGAAGTATTCATACTTTTATATAGGTAATAATAATAATAATAATAATAATAATAATAATAATAATAATAATAATAATAATAATAATAATAGATATCCTTTTTTTTTCTTTTCTTTTTTACCTATAGAAAAAATAAAGATCATAACTTCATCCAGTTAAAAGTTCAAACTTGAAAAAATTACAGTTAATAATTTATAAATGAAAATAACTAAAGAACCATTTGAATCCACTTATTTTTTAGGTTTGATAGGAGGGTGAGAATCCCCGGTATTTGCAACCATGGAAATGAGGGGGGGATTAATCCCTCACAAATGTCAATAAGGATAGACGTGATCATGCCCCGTTTCCTGTATATTTTACACATAACTTTGTTTTTATGACATATTAAATGCCATGTATTTTTTTGAAATAATTTATAAATTGATTAGACCATTAGCATTAGATGTGCTTTTGCTAATGTTTCTGTTTCGGCTTTGTTTATGAATGTGTGTAGCCCATAACGAGCAACACACAACTTCACAGAGACTCAGTCTCGTTGTTTTGCTCACTTCTCTATCAAGTATGGAACTAGAAGTTACACCTATGATTGCTTCAAATAGATATCATTAATCTAAAATATAGATAGTGAGAAGGTATATATTATCACATATTCAAGTATATATGATAATGTGACAAGGTAAGATAAATGATAATGTGAAAGAAGCTAGATAAGGGCTTACCATAAACTCAACCCTCAATATTAAGTATACCTTCATTGCAGTAAGTTCTCCTCGTCCTAAACAAGGATAAATGATCTTCAATTGCCACATGTGCTTTTGGAAAATGTGCTAAACAATCAACTATTGCCACAGCCCACGGCTAACCTGGCCAGATGAATGCTACATTTTTTAGTACAAATATGAATAAGCTATTATAAGACTACTTGATTATAACTAGAGGGATTACATTCATTTAAGCATGCATATAAAGAAACCATGAGGTGGAGGAAGGCACAGATTGACTCCTCATTTCACATTCCAACACAATGTTTTGAATTGTTTGTACAAGAAGGGACAGTGAACATATATGGCAGCATTACTGGAAATAACATAATCAAGTAATAAGCTAAGTTGGGGGGGGGGGGGGGGAACGGGGGATGCATGGTTGAATGGGGGGCCATGGAGAGATGCATGGTTCAATGGAGGTTGCTTGATCAGTTGAGAACTTGAAAAGGGATGCTGGAACTGTTTTCTGTGGCGGAAACGGACTAGTATCTTGCAAAATGACCAGTGGCTTGCAATACTAGACTAAGCTTCACTCCAATCAACTAACAGAGGAATAATGACATGTTCTGATTTATGATCTAGCCATGTTTTGTTTTTATGCACTGAAAATGTTGGCATCTTCTGTAGTTGAGAGAGATAAGAACTGTAGTACTTTTCTCTATCTTTGAGCTGAGTTTTACCTCAGTTAAAATATATAGAAATATATTCTATAAGAACAGGAACTGGATGGTGGAATGAAAGATAGAGATTTGACTTACAGTAGAAATAACTAGTACCTGATCTGTTGTTCCAATCAAAGAATAATTTTGACTTGGCTGCATTCTTCATGAGTATGGAGGTGTTGACTGCACACACAACTCAGATTCATCACCTTCATCATCATCCTCATCCTCATCTACCCAGTTGCTTGGATGGTGTTGTGAGAGAGCATGTCCATTAATGTATGTACCAACTACGAGCACAAGAATAAAACAGTTGCCTTACATGGCATTACCTAAACCAATAAAATGAATAACGAAAACCTGCATACTTAAAACCAACCTTGAGGCAGTTTGGTGGTATCTGTTTCCATGGGTGGGAAACTAACAGATTCGGTCAAGAAATATTAATTGTGAATATTGAGAAATTTTGGACATGAAGGGTCAGTCAAATACTTATAATCTTATTTACTACTTTCAATAAGCTTATTGACTTCCCACTCAATTGTTTTTTATAAGACCATGCAACAGTAAAACATACATGGAAAAAAAAAAAAAAAATCCACATTAATAGAACTTGCCTCCAGCAGAAAATGATGGCATCAGAAGAATATGATCATGACATCATAAACCCATCAGAATGACATTAGGTTCAAGTAGCTAATAAAATTTAAAGGATACGCTTCTTGATAACCAGGCATTCCATCAGCATTCTTATCTGTAGAGATGTTCATAGCACCAATCCTCTGAACTGTACTCTGATCATTGGCATTTTGATTTCTTTCCCCAAGGACTTGCCGATCTCCAGTAGCATTACCATCCTTCGCAGCGCTTCCTGCATGTGGATGCATTCATGAAGCACATGTATGTGTTACAGTCTTTAACGCTCCAACTATATGCAGAACGCACCAGAGAGTTCAGACCAAATTCTGGTGTGGTCAGATGGATGCTCAGAAGTATTTCCTTTTGTCCCCTCCTGGGCTGCTGCCCCACTAGTCTCTCCTTGTGGAGGTTCATAAGGGTTTCCACCATGGAGTTGTGATACAAGCATGGAGGCAAGTACAAGGGTAGCATCAAAGTTTGAAGATGAGTTGTCATCTAACCCGAATTTGGGTGCCATTAGGATTGGCCTGTTCCTCAAATGTCAAATCATATTTACAAGAATCACATTCATATTCAATTGCGACAAATAAAATGTCAACAAGTGTGTGGATACTGATTCAGAAAATGTAAAATGAAAAGGAGTCTTAGTTAAGTTGCAGAGATAAGCAGACAAATGCCATGAAAGAGGTTATTTTTGCAGAATACAAGGAGTGGTAATCTATGCACTTTTACCCTTTTCAGTTCATTTATATGATTCTCTTAGCTGCTTTATATAATTCTTAAACTTGAATGTGGTATTCCAATGCATAATTAGAGCAAAAATCATGCCCGTTATAGTAATTCATCCTTGTCAATAAATTTATGTAACTTGAAAATAGAAGTGGTTCACATGCATAACAATACTTAAACGAGAAGGGCTTATCGAATACTGAGTGCAAGCAGTAAACAACTCTTACTCTCCAGCTTTATCAAAATATAAATGTATATCAACTTCACAGCCCTCACAGAATGAAAGAAATGCCTGGAACAAGAGAAGGAATGAAGGAAAGTGAGTGTTCTAGACTACTTAAAAGAAAAATGAAAACAGAAAAATCCTTATCTTAAATTAGACAACTGAAAATATTATAGCATCCCTGTATTTCTATCAGGGATTGAAGCATAGGTATGGAGGATAGTATCTGGTTATGAGAATGTCTTTTTAAAGGATGTGCAAACCAATGTTGTAAGTTGGTTCAGAAGATAATATATGTTGGTAAATCGTTGCATAACCTTCAGCTCCTTAACTCCAAATGTTACATCTACAGGATCACGGGAATGACTGTACTGCACAAACTCTTCAGCAGGATCTATCCACAACTGGGTGTGCAGTAATGAATCATTTTCTGAGATTTGAAGATTGAAGTTAAACATAGCTGTAAACTGAGCTTGTTCGATGAAATAATCAAAAAAAATTCCTAGTTTACCTTTGGTTGGGTCTATATAACTTCTAAGTTCAACAGCTTTTCCCCCAATCTGATCAGCAGCATCAGGAGGCAAGACAGATTGTTGGGTTGCAATGATTGTAATCTCTTGAAGGGTTGACTGAAAATTAGCTAATAACCTGTTGAGATCACGAGGCCTAACTACAAAGCTGCTGGGAAGCTTTCTTCGATCAAGTGATAGATGTTGTATATCAGGTTCAACATTGCAAGTGATCCAATAAGCTTTTCTCATACCTATAAAAATATCAACAAACAGCAAATGAAGCATAAACAAGGATTGATCTTAGTAGATGAGTCATATGACATGTAAAGATAACTGCTGCTTATGATAGTGCAGGAAAATTACATACTGATGGTGAAAGCTTGAGATGTATAGGAATAAATATATATACATTCCAATATAAACAAATTTCTCGATGAAAAAATAACCAGTGGAACTACCAGCAAGGGAAGAACAAAATAAACAAAAAACAGTTTCATACCATTAAAACAGTCAAGAGTCCACTGCACTTTTGATGCATCAGAATCAGCCAACAGCACGCTTAGATGATCTATACTCGCAACTGGGGTTCTTAGAACAGAGCAGATAGCCTGCACACAAAAAAAAAAAAAAGAGCTTAGCATTAGCCTATACACTTACTTAAAAAAAATCCTCCAAGACAGAATTGATATTGAAAACACGTATACCTTCAAAAGCACGCTGCATTGAACCTGGGCACCAGATACCGAATACACATCAAAGAAATCTGGCTTGAATGTTATGGACTGATAAGCTGATCTTGATGAGTTAAGAGTACAAAGAGATAGCTGTCATCCAGAAAAAAGAATCATCAACAAACAAAGTAAAAACAACATTCTTATAAAATCCAACAATTTCATTACAGAATTAGAATAATAAGGTTATAAGTATGTGAACACCATAGTTGTTAGGGCCTAGGGGTGCAAGGCAAAAGTGGGCGCAAGCCTATTTCTGGCACTGCCCTCTCATATACGAGACACAACTAACGAAAAAATGAAAATCATTATTAGACTACTATGATCATGCAGCAAAATCATATTATACTACAAACATACAGCCATGGAACACCCTAAAAAGGTTTCTTTTTAAGTTTAACATTCAAATCAAAACAACTGAAAATGTGAAACCCTGGTTTGCATCTTTGGGTCGGAATAGTAGACAATTTTTCTTATTTCCCTCTTCAACAAAAAAATAAAATAAAATTGTACGAACTCCTTAATAATAGTGCTAAAACTATGAAACCGCTTTTAAATATATGTTGGGTACAACTTACAAAAGGCAAACTACAATTAAAATGTTTATGATGAAAGGAAAGAAAAACAAGAGAGCGGCTTCCCCACTAAACAGTTTATCTTCTGGATCTAATTACAAATAACTCTACTAACGTTATATCACTAATAAGAACACAAAACCCTGAATTTGGTCGGATTCACAGATTTGGATCCATGAAAACCCCAAAAAAAAGTAAAATTGAAAGAATTCCTTCGAATTCAAATCCTAAAGCTTCAATTGCTTGGCAGCAAACCCTGAATTTGATTCCGGCAAGCAAAAACCCTCCAACCCTAATCATTTGTGGGTAAATTAATTTGGACCAGAAAAAAATCAAACAAAAGAAGGATCATCCACCGAGGAATTAAACGACTATTAAACATCGTAACAAGGGTTTAGAATTGCTCGAACAACAACAGTAATTACGAAGAAACAAAAATTGGAGGGAACCTGAGCAGAAGAGGATTGAAAAACGAGTTCGTTGCCTACACGGGCGAGGCAAGTGATGGAGCGAGCAAAGGTTTTGAGTGCAGTCCCACTGAGACTGAACTCCATTGCTTTTTGCTACTTTCCAACTGCTGCAACTCGAAAGAGGGATGTTGTGGCGGGAAGATGATGAGCACGTGTTAGCTTTAGTTTGATTAAACTTTATTTATTTCTCTTAGGGCTCGTTTGGTAGCTATGTTTGGGCTGGTTTCGGATTAGAAACCAGCCCAACATGATGTTTGGTGCAAAGGTTTAGGGCCCGGGTTTTACCTGGGCCCGGGTTATTGAAATAGGTTTAGGTGTGTTAGATCGGGCCTTATAATCCCACCTCCAGGGCCCAGTTTATTTTATCCGCACAGCGTTCTGAGAGGAAATACCGAAACAGCCCTTACTGTAGATAAATTCTTGCCGATTACGCCCTTGAAGGTGAAGAAAACTACAAATCTGCCATGACTTAAATGCAAGAAAAACCCTTCTTCTCCCTTAGAAACAGTAATGGCGTCCCTGAAAGGTATCGCAGCGGCCGCAAATACTGTCCGGGCCCGATTAAGGCCGTCTCTGCGGAGTCGCGGCGGCGGAGGACAGGGGCCGAGCAGATGGAGCAGCCCGGGACACGAGGATCGGCCCAAAGGGTTCGCGTTCAGCCGGACTCCGCCGCCGGCCGGAGTATCTCGGAAGTGGGAAGACTGGGAGCTGCCTTGCTACGTCACTAGCTTCCTCACCATTGTTATTCTGGGAGTGGGCCTCAGTGCCAAGCCCGATCTGACGATCGAGACCTGGGCCCATTAGAAAGCCCTCGAACGCTTCGAAGCGGAGGCAGCTCAGTCCTTTGGATCCGATTGAAGAAGGTCATGTTTTTTCTTTTGGAGCTTTCGAACTTGTGCAGTTGCCTGTTTCAAGGAATAATGTAATTTTGACTTGTTTATTCACCTGATTTTGCCAAATTTCTATACATTTTGCTTTGGATTGTTTTTCAATCGACTGGCATTCATGATGTCTGATTAAAAAAAAAAAAATTCCTCCACCAAGCTTCATTCCCTCTCTGACCATGTAAATGCGCGTCGACAGAGAATCATGGAGGTGAAGTGTATTGAAGATTGATTTCGGAGTAGCCCACGCACAATCCATCGGAATTTTGCAGCAGGTATTGTCCCTGAAAAACCCTTCTTCTCCAAATCGACTCTGCAACTTCCTCCACCAAGCTTCATTCCCTCTCTGACCATGTACATTTGCGTCGACAGAGAATCAAAGTGATCGAAGAATTTGGAGTGACTGGAATTTGCTGTGTTCTGAGAAAGAGAGAAGAAATAGTAAGTAAGATGCCTCGAACTTCAATTTCTGGAGTATTTTCTTCACCAAAAGCGGATGTGATTGTGGATTTGGGGAACCCATTTCTCAATTACACTGTTGATGATTTCATGAAGATCGGCGCTGTAAGATTAACCCATTTCTGATCCTCTCTTTCCATTTCTGTGTTTTTATTGATCCGATCTCTCATTGCTGGGATTTGGTTGCCGATCTCTTTCCATTTATTTGTTTTTATCGGCCCTGGGATTTGGTTGTCGATTGTTTATTGTTCATTAAATTTGATTTATTTTGTTGTGGGATGGGATTTTCAGGTGGCTGCTGCAAAAGTAGATGTCGAGGAAACATATCACGTCGTTAAACGAGGTTCTCATTGTTATCATCATCGTTGTCATCATCATCATTGTTATTATGATTATCATGAGATTCTTTAATTCATTAAAACAATTGGAGAAATATGGGAAATTCTAGTCTTGATTATATGGCGAGCAAGAAGAGTGATCATTCTTTAGGGGTTTTTAGAACATTCAACATCATGGTAGGTACTGGAACTTGGAATTTATCATCTCTGCTTGATTTTTGGTGAGATAAGTGAGCCATGATGTGTGTTGAGATTTGCTTGGAGAATGTTTATTTGTGTTTTTCTTTTAACTGTTTGTGTTGTGATTCTATAACTTACATACTCACATGTTATATTATGCTTATTACAAAAAGAAGAAGAATGCCCATTTATTCTGGAATTGTTCTTGGAATGTTAAACCGTGTTTCTGTTCCACATGAATGGTTGATTTTCATATATTGATTTCAGAATAAATCGAGTTACGTTTATGTTGTGGTTATAGAGCTTTAGGTTGAGAATTTTGCACAAGGAATGTAGGAATTTTTCATATATTGATTTCCCAAGCATCGATGCAAGTTAGAAGAAGGAATGAAATGGAGATTATTAGGAGAAGAATTGGGATGAGAAGGAAAAAGATTGGTCCCAGCCCCTTGAGTAGAATGGTTTTGGCTAAGAAGGAATGATTTGTTAACCTTGTCTCTCAGCTTTGTTCCGATGTTGGTAATTAAGTGGTAACCATTGATCTCTTATTTCCCAAGTGAAACTACACTACACTAGCATTGCAGAGCAACAGTGCTGCCAAATTTTGATAGAGTGAGTTGTTTGCTCATTCATATATTTCATGTATTTCAATGATCAAAATAATGCTGAAAGAGCCACTGCTTTTACTTCATCTGATTTTTGATGCAGCTCTTGGCTTCAAACTCAACACCCAGTTACGCATTTGCTTTATGATTTGCGAGATCGTTGATAGAGAACATATCCATACACCAATTATCAACTCCTTAGCAGTTTTGGAAGATCAAATCATTCTTTCACATACTTCGATTATCATTATTCTATCATTAGCTTGTAAATCAATATTATACTATGTTTTTTTTTTTTTCCACGACAAAGTATTTATTTGAAGTTAAAGACAAGATGTTACTTTCTTGATTTCAATGTGTTGTTTTTTATTTTGATGTGTAATGAAGAGGCTAAAGTTGAAATAAAATAGGAAAAAAGTTTAGGAGGCATAAAAATGTGATATCAGAGGTCTTCTTGCAATTGCTGCTCAACTTCTTTTTCAAAAAACTATAAAATATATTTATTTAATTAATCCTCAATTAACAAAGAGAAAAAGTTAAATATAAATATAAAAATATTTTAGAAGATCCTCATATATGAAAAAAATTACACATCAAAAAAATATATGAAAAATAACATATATGAAAAATTATACCTAAATAACATATATGAAGGGGTATTTTGGTCATTTATCCTGGTATATCAAACCCAACCTATATACCAAACACAAATTTATAAACAATACACTTTATAAACATTTATACCAAACACACAATACAACTAAATCCATATCAAAAACCTTCACACCAAACACTCAAATTAAACTATATGAACAGTAAAAAGCCCGAAATTATTACAATCCAGTCCATACCCAACCTCCGTATCAAACGGGGCCTTATAGTTTAGATTAAAAACACATCATCTTACTTAACACACTCGATAAAAAAAATTTTTAATTAAGATAATTAAAAATATCAATGTTACCCTTTAAATAGGAAAAATAAACCTTATATAATCTCCTCTTCCTTCTCGAGTTTCTCTATATTTATTTTTTTTTCCTTATTGATGTTATAATTCTTAATTCATATTCAGCTATGTATTACCAACATTTCACGAATTAATTAAATATATGAAAATCCTATAGAAAATGCAAACAAATTGATCAAATATAACTAGCTCTGTTTGACCACCATCACCTAAAACATAGAGGTGTGTTCAAACATGTGGAACGAAACTAGTCCATTTCACCTAAAGAGTAAAATTGATATTCTCAAAAAATTAGCTGAAAAATATATTTAATTTTGTTTTTTTTTTTCACTAAATAATAATGGAGTGTTGTCAATTCCACCTTTCTCTTGTTTGAATTTAGTTTTAAAAAAATTGTACTAAACTTCCCTTTTAAAAAATTTATTAACTTTAATTTAAATTCAGTGTGTTTTTAGAAAAAAAAGAAAAAGAAAAATAGAGTCGCAAACAAAAAAGGGAGCTAGGGTTTAGCGCCGCTATCATATAAAAGAGATCACAGAAAGGGTGTCTGTTCCCTCAGAAGCTCATTCCGCCGTTGCATCCTTCATCTCCGGGTACTTAATATTCTCCTTCTCTCTCTTCACCTCTCTCTACTCTTCGCCTGTTTCTCTGTATGTGGATATTAGATTCAGTAAAGCACTTTGTGATTGTTCGTGTGTCGGAGTTTTTCTTCTTTTCAATTCTCGTGTGAGGTTGAAGATTACCGAGTAGGTCTCATATGAATGGCCGCAAGTTTAAGATGTTAAAAAACTACTGTATTTGTATTCTTGTAATTGTATGTCTACTCGACTATAGGTGGATTTTATCTTCATGAGTTCATGAAATTTCTTGGTCGTCACACGCACATGTTGGAATTTGGTAATTTGTGAATTTAGGTTGCGCAGCGAAACCATATAATTCCTAATTGAATGCGTATTTCCGATCAGAAATTAGGAGTAGTGTAGTTCAGAAATTTCTGTTGTATTATCTCGCTTTTGCTGTTGATGTCAGTGTTGTTCGGTTTTATATGGTAAATTTATTTTTCTTTCTGAGGTAACTGATATCACTAATTAATGGGATTTGATTGAGTGGGGTACTCATGAGTGTGTATCCATTTGCTGTATCTTGTTTTACATCTCTATATATTGAGTTGGTTTCCGTTGATTTCAGGCAAATTATATTTTTTTGAGATCTTTAAGATTCAGCCAGGATGCAGAACGATGAGGGACAAAACATGGATCTTTACATCCCGAGGAAGTGGTGGGTGTATTATTTTGCAATCCATGTTTTGTTGTTCTGTTTAAATCTACTGAAATGGTTTTATCAGTACAGAAATGTGGGTTTAGAACATATGTCTGATGATCTGTTGTTTGCTAATGCAGCTCGGCAACTAACAGGCTGATCACTTCTAAGGATCACGCCTCTGTTCAGCTGAACATTGGTCATTTGGATGAGACTGGCCGATACACTGGTCAGTTCTCGACTTTTGCTCTCTGTGGATTCATCCGTGCTCAGGTCAGGGCCTTGTTGCAATTCTCTATCTTTTTACTGCACTCTAATTAATTAGAAAGAACATGATTTATTAAATACTAATGAAAGTGTCTCTGACTCAACACGATGGCCATATATGATCATACCCGACTCTGTGTAATATGATGAAACCTTAATTTGTTGCTTTTGCTGCATTGCATAGTTTAATCAGTGAGGAATACTAACTGCATTACTGATTCTTGGCTTGTGGTATTGATTTTCATTCTCTAGAGTCCTATATTAATCTGTCCTAACATCCAGAAGACTCATGTTTACTAAACAAAAGTGCTAGAGTAGGATCTTTTAAATTGATTGAATATTATCCCTTCACATAGAAGGTCGTAATACCACTGAACAAATTCAATTTCATTGGGCTTATGGTTCATGTAACCTAGAGTCTTATCTCTGAATTAAATAATCATGTTATTTCACTGGTGGATACTAATGTGCCCACATGTGGTGAGCCCATGATAGAAAATTGTTCATGATAATTGTGATGTCTAATTAATTCCCTGGGCACCACATGTGTTGTTGGCATATTTTGCTCTGCCCGTGGTGGGTAGGGAAGCATTTTCTTGCTGAATGTGATTGTCCCCTGATTGATATGAAGGCTGAATTATTGTTGAGCCATTTATGTAATCATTTCATGATGCATGCAACCAAGGCTTTTATCTGAGGCTTGGAAATTCTTTTCTGCAGGGTGATGCCGATGGTGCACTTGATAGGCTCTGGCAGAAAAAGAAAGTTGAAACCCGACAGCAGTGATTTCCGTCACCTGTGGAATTTGCTTGCAATGGTTTTCCCAGGAACTGAGAGATTGTCATTTTCTATGATGTGAGCATTATTAGTGTTAAGGTTGAAATTTGATGATGTGCTACTGAATTTTGGGGACAAAATTATACATCGACATCTTTGCTCGACTTAATTATATCTATTAAATTACGATCTTTCTTTTTGTGTTTTCTGAAATTCTACCCCCTCTACTGAAATGCCCGTTTAATTCGATCTTGATGGTCTTCATATACTTACCTGTCCTTGTTATTATGTTCTACAATAACTTCTTAACAGTGGAAGGTGAGATTACTTTCAAATCTTCACATATATTCTGTGAACCTTATTTCACTTTGAATCCTACATGTGAGGATCCAAGAATTACTTGTGCTCAGATTATTATCATTAGGGTGTACGTCATGGTGCATTTATATGAGGAATATATTCTCTTAGCTTAAAAATGTCAATGATCGATAAATTTGTAAAATCCCTTGTGGATTGGAGAAGAAGATTGACTAGATTTAAGGAATCTGATTCTGCCAGAACGTGATTTATACTAATTGATGATATATGTTATCTACAAAACTTCAAGCTACCTCGTTGGCTTTTTTTCATCAATATAAAATAAGCCTTTATGTGTAGTTGGTTATGTTGTAGATTTGTGACTAGAATGCGAGACTTACAAATCTTGTAAGAATGGGTGTGACCGTGTGAAGTACATAATTTATGAGAGGGTCTTATATTCACGTGTAATATATCGAACAAATATTTGTTTGGACTTTTAATGTTGATGACGTATATATTATAACTACTATGTTTTATATAGAACTTAGTTTATTTAAATAATTTTTTCATTGAATTTTGCAGAAGTGGAGTAGTGGAATAATACATAAAGGCCATCACGGATAGATTATCCACAAATATCGCGTCCTTAATAATTGGTTCTAATGATTATGAATTAGTTGGTCGTTGAGACTAAGTTTTCGTAATTATTATATTTAACACCCCTTTTAAGATTGTGATAAGATCCACTAAGAACAATATCACATAGTTAATCTTGATTTGTACAGAAAAACTAACCACTGT
Organism: Scutellaria baicalensis; assembly: GCA_005771605.1. Lineage (NCBI taxonomy): Eukaryota > Viridiplantae > Streptophyta > Magnoliopsida > Lamiales > Lamiaceae > Scutellaria > Scutellaria baicalensis. Next base: position 27,692,596 of record CM016726.1, read on the forward strand.
TAATTTTATTCTATTATGATGTTAGTATTTTAGACTTTGCTATGCAATCCATTATTGTCTTTAAATTATATCATTTTATTTAAACACACTAATGGCTTAACGAAAAATAATTAATCTAGAATCCTATAATTTTCAAATTATCACATAAAATATACATTCTTATATGAATGTTAAGTTTGAGTTTAGCCGACTATAACCTGTTTCAAAAGGTTTTCCATTAAGAAAAAAATATTTTCAATCTTATTATATATCAGTCTGTAAAAGGTAAGTATGTTTTGTAATTATTCGAGTTTATATCATCTAGTTATCTTTACAAACTCGTCTTATATCAATCTTCTCTTTTGAAATCCGGTTGTGAATAGAGAAGAGCAACTTTTCAAGCTAAAGAGAAAATGTAAGAAAGAAAAAACTAATTTAAGAAAAAAATGGTTCTGGACTTTTTAGTAAAGAAACAAAGAAAGACAAATAGTTGAAAAATGCTTATAACTAGGAAAAGAAAAGAGAGTAAATGATTAAATGTATTCTAATTTGTCGTAATATGATATTTTATATCAGAATAAGTTTAATATACATTAATAATACAATCAGTATATACATAATTGTTTATTAATAATTTAATGCTATGAAGTAAAAATGCAGGATTATATTTTTCAAAAAAAAAAAAAAAACTGAACTTTTCATAATATTTCATATATAATGTTGTCGAAGGTGTAAACAGTGATGTCATAAAGTACATTGTTGGCAATCTTGTGTAAATTTCCAACTTCTTCTCTCTGCTTTTTGAAAAGTGATTAATTTAAGCAACACAAGATGCATAAATGGTAATTTATTATATTTCCCCAAAATATTTATCATAATTTGATCTTATATACATTTTTATTTGTCTGCAAACTTACTGAACTTCACTTGTATTGTTTATATATATATATATATATATATTTATAATTTTTTATAATTTGACTCTTACACAAAAAAATTTAGAGGCTTTGAATGATTATAATTTTTAAAATGAGATTGCATGATACATGAATATAGAGTTCTAAATAGGTCAATTTGATATTTGATTTCAAATTAAACACTAAAAAATGCCTAGTTCAGCTTTATTCATCGAACTAATAAACAAGTTCACATGTACATTTATCAATGATGTTGTTGGTTAAGTTGAAGTTGAAATCAACTTAGCCAAATATAAGCTTTCATTTGATGAAAAATATATTTAAAACCTAAATACCATTTTCAAATCTTTATAAAACGCAACACGTTGAAATAGTAAAGTATGTGACACAAGTCACAACACAACTAGTTTGTCTTCACCCCAAATAAAATATTAAATACATGAGAGATCACTGATAATAAAATAGGAGGATATAAAAAGAGATGAAAATGGTCAAAAACCTAAACCCTAAGTTTGCAACTTTTGATGAAAAGCAATGGCTTTAAAAAAAGGGACAGCAAAAACAAGGTGTTAAAGCTCTTCACTTATTATATATTTATTTCACTATCAAACCCTCACTATACACATCGGATCGAATAAGTGGTTTACAATTAGGGCTTCTCATCTCATCACTAATCAAACATTTTCAACATTTCATTATTAAACAAACAAATATTCCAACTGCAATTATTAAGTAAGGAATTCTACATTTAATACGTGTTACACTATTAATGGCACATTTTTAAGTGTTGCCTTTTTTATCTCCTCATTATTTTTGAGCATTAAGACCATCTCCAACAGTGCACAGGATTTTCCTGTTAATCTTACACAATTTTTATGTAATAACTGCCAATGATCTCCAACAGTTTACATTATTCTCTGCACCAAAAAAGAATATTCCATAATATTCTTTATTAATTAATTAATTTAACATTTTATTTATTATAAATTTTCGTTATTATTGTTAAATAATCTATTTTTCATTTTTATTATTTTAAAAGTGTAAAAAATTATATATATATTTAAATCTTATTTAATATAAAAAATGAGGAAAAAATGAATACAAAGTAAAAATAATAAAAAAGAACTTAAAAACAAAATAAAATAAGAAAAGAAAAAGAATAAAATAAATAATAAATAATGATAAGAAAAAAATGAATACAAAGTAAGAATAAGTAGTCATTGATTTATGATTTCTTTCGTTTAAAGAAACTGTCATTTTTTATTTTTGTGGAAAAGATTAAACTACCTTAAATGGATGTGATTATTCAAAAATATGGTCGTATTCAAAAATAATTTGTTAAAAGAATGTGATTCATTTTATAAAAAATTAGAAGAGTATATTTGAAATAAAAAATAAGTATTCTGTAATTGTCTTAAGTTAGTCTATAATTGTTGACTTGAAGGACTAAACATTATTGCGACAAACTTTTTGACAGGTGTTGCTCATATGCAAGCTAATTATTAAATTTCTCAAAAAAAAAAAAAAACACATTATACACCTAAAAATAATCATCACAGTTTTATATACAATCTCGAAAAATATTATTAATTTTGTTCTTCATATTCTTTTAAGCTAGCAACATCAACTTCGAACATATAATACTCCCTTCATTTAAAAGAATAATAATATCATGTCTCTTTGAAATTACACAACACATAATTTACATGATATATATATATATGAATTTATTGACAAATAAAAATAGTATGAAAAGTAGAACTAGATTATATTCATATGGCGCTTTCATATAAGTTTTTATGAATGCTCTAAAAAAAACTATGAAACTTAATTTAAAAAAAAAGTTGATTAAGATGAAAATAAAACTAGCTCGAATAAAAAGAAAAAAAAGAAGTAAAAATTGGGTATTACCCAAATAAACTTATACAAGGTGTATAAGCAAAGTGTAAAACCCCCCACTTTTCTACTCTTTGATTTGACCGTTACATGACAAAGCACCCATTTGGATTTTCATCACTAAATATTTCAAAAGAATCCAACGGCTGTCGTGGATTCAAGTAAGGATCCGACGGCGGGGGCTCAGCCACTGGTCCGGGATGCATATAAGCGTACGAGTACGGTGGCGGCGCCGCGTAGTACGACGGCGTATTGCTGCTCGTTGGATACGCCGTGTTGTAACTCACGGCATAGACTGGTTGAGGTGGCGGCGGCGGTGCGTAGTAAGAATGTGGGGGTGGATAGTGATGACTACGTGGAGGACTCTGATTGGCTGCGTGTGGCGGACCGGGTTCATGATTATCTAACTCTCTGTGTGTTGGCGGTGCTGCTGCAGTAGAATTCCCAATTTGCCCTTTCTTCTTCTTCCTTTTACCAGACGTGCCACTCTCCCCACCGCCGCCGTTACTTTTTTCAACCGCCTCTTTTCTCTCCGCCGCCTGTGGCGGCTTAACGGCGGCAGAGCAATTCTCTTCCCTCGTGTTGTCCTCTTTTTCCGTTTCTTCAACTTCAGCCGCTGTTTTCACCGGAACTGCTTTAGCAGTCGCTCCGCCGCCACTTCCGGCGTCGGTTGGCGATGAGCCGCCGTCAGATGCTTTAACTGGGCCACCGCTGATTCCTTCGGCGTCTTTAGTGGCTACCTGGACTTTGGTGGCTGCCTCAGGCGCTTTGCCATTATCTGAAGCGGGATTTGGCTCTCTGTGATCCATTTTTCTCTGCGTTTCAATCTCCTTCTCTTTGTTGTTTCCAATTCCATGAATTTTGTCAGGTTTTTGAGGCCATAGCTCAGCTTTTTTGCCCGATTTGGCCAATTTCTTAAGCAAGGTATCAGCGTCGACATTGCCAATCACTGTTACTTTCTGTTGCTTGGTATCAACGTCAACAAACTCGACCCCTGAATAAATTCCCGCACAAAAAGAAAAAAACAATTAATCTTGCGAAAAATTGTCAACTTTATCATCCATAATATGATGAAGAGAGGGTTTTGTTGCGTACCTTGAAGATGGCTGAGAATTTTTTTTACTTTTCTTTTGCAGCCCTCGCAGTGGATGGAAGCTTTGAGGACACAAATCTGCAATTCCATTGGTAAAGAAGTTTTTTAAGAAATATAGGAGGAAATTATGTCGATAAGTAGTGATTGTTAACAAGTTTGTGAAGAGGAGAGCTCACCTTCTGTTTGATGGGTTGATCAACAGGTTCATCTGCAGTTTCCGCCATGAGAGAGAGAGAGGGATATGAAGTGAAGTTTGGTAAAGCAGAGGAAGAAATGATGGAGAATGGCTTTAAGAAAGAAAGAAAAGGCAAAAAAAAGAATGTAGAGAGTGCGGAGTGGAGTGCGATAATCTGATGCCACTTTTCAATTTTATATTGCCATTAATCCCAACTAAAACATTTGTTCATCAATACTTTCAACTGTTTTCTAGTTAAAAATATTAAAATTATGTAAGATGGGCAATCCACAATCTACAATCTACAATTCATAATTCACAATTCACATGTAAAATATGGAATGAGTTGAAATAGTGGATAAATAAAATAGTCGAAAATTATCCATAAGACCGTGTGATATAATTTTTTTTTATCTAATGTACACTAGGAAATTGATGGATGCATAAAAGCATTAGTCCATTTAATCATGAAAAACACGGCATTGAGACGTCAATCAAGGCAATGATTTATAGCATAACTTCACAAAATCTTTTGCCTTTAATCATCTGAGTTTTCACTTCAATTCTCACATATCTATTGTTAGATTCAACCCTACTTCGACTTAATCGCGAAATATATAGTTTATAATGACGATACAATACTCAAATGATCTCTTTACGAATATTCAAATACAGACACAATCAAGATAATTAAACTTGATCGATAGAACAACCGTAAAAGTGGTTTTCAAATTCTATTTGTCTACAACTTTACAAGGTTGAACTATAAACGAGACCAAAAACACTACAAATTAAATATTTGTTCCCAGATATTAACTATCGGCAACTAATGAATCAAGAGTTTGAACGATTACGAATTGCAACTCAGGCAGAAATCAATATCACAAGTTTAAGGAATTAAGTGAAAAATAGTGTAGTTGCACAAAATAAGAAAACTTGTATAGTTCTACTGCTGGGTCGCTGGATTTGGACTTTTAATTTTGGGCCGAGAGTAATAATTTAGAAATTGGGCCTGCACTTTTAGCAAAATTTGCAAATTTCAAATCCCAACCCATGCTTGTCTCACTTAGTTTGAATTAAACACAAAACGCCAAATTAGTAGTATTTGAAAACAATATACTCTAACAAGGTGATTAAAATCTTGAAATGATGTTATTAGTATCTAGCTTTTTAAATCTAAAATCCTTATATATCCATGTATTAATATCCAGATTCTCTTTTGAGATTCTTCTTGAATTAAGTAAAATGAGCGGTCAAAGTTAAAAAATGGTAGACAATCTCTATAATTGTCATGTGATTAAGTGGGAGATAGACTCGTATATCCCCGTTAAGGAATCTAATTTAGACCTAAAGCGTTATATACTATAACATACATATATTATTAATACATCTTTGTAGATTTGTTTATACGTAATACATATAGGTAAAGTTATTAATTATACGCGGTTTCATGATTTAATTACATAATGGTAAATCTTCATCCTGGATTGATCTGCAAACTCCATTGATGGTGTAACCAACCATATATGTTGGGGAATTTAATTTTTGTCCATATGAAGTGGATTAGCACCTAGCTACCTATAAATACCCCATTACTTGCATGGCTAAAATCGTATATGACCTCATAATTTTCTCTTATTTTGCAATGAGTTCTTCTTTGAGCAACAAGATGAAGTGTTGTTCTTCAAAAAAGGGAAGGGGGCGACAAAAGGTGGATATGGTGAAGATCGAAAATGAGACAAATCTGCAGGTGACGTTCTCTAAGCGTCGTGCTGGGGTTTTCAAAAAGGCGAGCGAACTGAGCACCCTTTGTGGTGCTGAAACTGCACTTGTGGTTTTTTCACCCGGTAACAAAGCTCATTCTTTTGGGCACCCCAGCGTGGAGGCTGTTACTAATAGGTTTCTCAAGTGTAATGATGACCCAAAAATGAGTGATGCCGACAAGCTTCTGGAGGCACATCAAAAGGCAAGCATCAACCAACGAACCTTAGAACTTAAGGAGCTCGAAAAACAACTGGAACTTGAGCAAAAGCAGAGTCGAGAACTGGAGAGAGTGCGGAAGGAACGTTGGTATCCACCCGCCATCGACAAGCTTGATCGCCGACAACTTGATCGACTGGCCAGGGCTATTCTACTGTTTAAGCACCAACTTGAAATCCAAAAGAATGCTGCTGCGGGGCCCACATCAGTTCGACTGGCTCGGCTCGTGTTCGAGTTGGTGATGATAAGGCTAATAATGTCTCTGCTCCTACTGTTGCGACGGTTCCATATGATCCAATGCCTGCTCATTCCTGCCTTACAATCCCCTATTCTTCTACTTAGCACCAAATTAAGGGAGAGGCCTAGCTAGCTACAACTTTATTTGTTGCCCTTCTTTTCTTATCATCTACGTTTTTCCTTTAATCTTATCTTTACTAGTGCATTGCTTTTTAATATTATTTGTTGTTCACTCTTATTCATTTTTCCTTCAAAATCTTTGTGTTTCATTAATTAATTTCTTCTAAATTTACTATCATATATTATATATTTATATTCTTGAATCAGAGGATCTCAAATGTTGATATAAGAAATCTCACGATATTATATGAGAAGTTACATATAAGGTGAAAAAATTAAAATGAGATCATGATATGGAAGTATAGTTTTTCTTGTTTGAAACAGTCAACACAGTTAATTCAATTCCAATTTTTTTTTATTAAACTCAAATGCTCCATATATATAATTATTTACCTAAAATGAACATATTACTTTGATAACGATTACCTTATATTTACTATTAATTATATATCAATTAGTCAAAGTAAAAGAATTACCTTCGGTTTTGAAAATTATTACTTACTATTTTCTTCAAAACTAAATCAAAGTACCATACTTAATCTCTATCAAAACAATTGTTTTTTTGCAAAAATAATGAGCATGGGAAAACAATGATTAATTTTCTTCGTATGAGTAATACCAATCAAATTCTTGTAACCTTTCTTAATTTAGAGTCTCGTTATATCTTTCTCATAACCAATAGTCTAATCTGTTTTGCTAAAAGTTATAGCAAAACCCTAAAACTAAAGAACAACCAAAACTCACAATTGTTGGTTGGTCTGCAATTTTTAATACTTAACCATGTCCATTAATTGCAAGTTTGCAACTAACAGTCTCACAGACATGATAGTATATATAATTTCCAACTGGGACAATAATTTGACCTTTCATGCAAATCTTTGATATATTTCTAATTTATGTCTTCAATCTTTATTCACATGTTTATAATAATCACGATATATTGTTTGCTTATTTGGATTCATAACTGAATACATTTGATTTATTAAGTATAAGGCAAAAACTTGTGTGCACCGGGGGTACGGATCCTAGACCCGTGCCCCCAACCCGACCCGGCGCGTGGGCCGCCTCCACGCGCGCCCCTAGCTAAGTTGGTGTGCGCCCACGCACACCAGATTCCGTACCATGTGATTCAGTGATAGGTATTATATACATATTCTTAAGGTATTACGTGTATACTTTTAAGGTATTACACATTTATCTTTAAGGTATTAAGGTGATAGCATAAGGTACTACATATGTACCTTTAAGGTATTATATATTTGAGTATAAGGTATTACATATTCAACTTTAAGGTATTACATGCTTTAAGTATAAGGTATTACATATTTAACTTATAAGGTATTACATATTTGAGTATAAGGTATTACATATTCAACTTTAAGGTATTAGTGTTTTGAGTATAAGGTATTACATATTCAACTTTAAGGTATTAGTGTTTTTGAGTATAAGGTATTACATATTCACCTTTGAGGTATTACTGCTTAAACTTTAAGGTATTACTGCTTATAGTTTAAGGTATTACATATTTATCCTTAAAGTATTACATAAAATATGTTTCAGGTATTACATAAATATGTTTCAGGTATTATATTTTTATCTATATGGTATTACATATTAATATTTACATCTAAGATATTTGATACTCACTTTTCGGGTATTACATAAGTCTCTTTCAGGTATTACATAAATACCTTTAAGGTATTATGTGTAAGCTTTTGTGGTATTACATAATATATCAAGCAATTCTTCAGCAGCATGAGTGAGTAATGGTATTCATAATTTGGATGAAATCAATTATTAATATAAATCATGTAATCTGTGATATTGACAATAAATCCTACCACTCTATCAATTAAAACACAATTTGCAAACGCAAATGCTGAGAATATATGTATCCATGGTCACAAATGTGCAACCCAACAATCATCTCTATGTACAAATGGCCTAGTTGAATGGACATTGTCAAAGAAAAAAAAATTCATATGTTCATGAATCAAGAAGGTAGATCAAGGAAGTAGATCATCTCCAAACAAGTGAAGCATCCTCTCCACAACCCGACTAGGGAATCTCTGTGGGAAGTGTCTCAACCGAAATTGTTTCCTTAGCTTTTCGTTCTCCTCTTGAATCATCGCATTCTTGTCCTGAAATTAACGTAGAAGAAATCAAGAAAACTGAATAAATTTACTTGGAAAGAAGAGGTTGGTTAGTAGTTAGTTACCTCAGCTAGTGAAGCTGCTGCTTCTGCTTCTCTCAACCTAACAAGAACTTCTCCTGCAGCATGGACGGCTTCTGCAGTGTCTTTGAGTTGGATTTTAAGGCTTCGTTTTCCTTCTTTAATAACTCCCTTTCGCGCTCTCTTTCCACCCTCAAAGCAGAAAGCTCGGCTGAGACACTTGTTTGGCTGAGACACTCTGTGGTAAGTGTCGAGCTCTCTGTACATCATGAGGGAGCGGTGGTGATGAATCGGTGGTGAAGAGGCTGCGAAAAAACAAAGAAGAGGCAACAACGAAGAAGAAAAAGAAGAGGGAGAGAAGAAGAAGAAAAAGACAGCGACGAAGAAGCAGCGAAGAAGAAAAAGAAGAGGAAGAATAAAAGAAGAAGAAGAAGAAGAAGAGGACGAAGAGAATAGGAAGAAGAAGAAGCAGCACACATGGATTAAGGTAAAAGAGAAATTGAAAAAATATATTTATATATATATAGATGGGCCTTGGAGCGGGTTGGGGGCACCCAAGTCCTTCTCTAAGTATAAATACAGAAGAGTTATGTAATAACAAATCAATAAAAACATGACTCAAAATATATAGTTGCATGATTGCAAAGTTAATGATCGATTGTTCTGAAGAGAAAATCAATCTTGAATGTTTTTCGAGTTAATTGTTGATATTATTTTTTAATGCATTAGAAACTGGATTATAGTATATTAGTATGGAATAAAAATATGAAGCTTACATTTTTTTTCTCCAATGACACAAAGAACTGGACAGGACAAAAGAATTTTAAATAAATAAATAAATCCAGAACTATATTCATTTAATATTATTAATTATATGTTAGTTTTGTATCATTATTTAAAAAACAATTTAATATTTTGTTAATTTATTAGGAAAGGAATTATAGTTTATGTAGAAGTCTTATTGTACGTATTTTTAGAAATTACGAATAAATAAATAAATTAATTAAAAAGGCCCAAGCTCCTATAAATATAAATGTAAACCCCGCCCCAAACCTAGGACAAGAATCGCCGGCGTTAATTAACTTGAAGAAGGTAAGACCTTCTTCGCCTGCATTTATTTTCTAGCCGACGCCGATTCCGATTCCGATTCCGATTCCGACTCCTATTCCGATGCTTCTTCTTCTTCGATTCAATTTTGTAATCTTTTCGTCGACGCCGTTTCGACGTTTTTTCTATAGTACTTTAAGAAATATAGTTTGAAATCTTTATCAGCTCTTCTTGCTGCATTTCCTCTAGTTTATTGTTGAATAAAACCAATGGAAGGAAGGTCCTTGCAGTTGTATTCTTCTTTGGTTGATTTCATGTGAAAGTCCCAATCAGAAACGGCGTCGTTTGGAGTCGCCGTGTTCCTCCTCTCTCGGCGGGGGGAGAGTTGTGTGGTGGGTTGTTAGTATAGAAGAAGTTTATTAAACAAAACCCTAATTTATTACTGAATTGGGCTGGGTTAGATGTTATTTAACATGGGCCTATGAAATTCTGAAAAGCCCATAGGATTATTAGCCCTAATTGACTACAAATAATCCCCTTTCTCACACAGGCGTTTTTTCCAGGTTCGGTGATACTTGTTAATATAAAATATTATCGCAATGTATTAAGTTATGGTTTGATTAATATTTGTTATTTAAATAATATTATATATGAAATTTGAAGTGTTTGTATTTTATTCCATATAATATATGGAGAAGGATAATTGAGATGCTTTACAAAGTTAGGGTTTTGTTGCTGATTTTTCAGGGGTGAGGCGTAAAAGTAGTGGCACTAAGACCCCTAATTGAAGCAGTGAAATCTTGAGGTGTAGAAGAGATTAAATGGGAGTGCCTGACATGGATGTTACCGACTCTGAACTGGACTATCATGTTAGGAATGCCCTTAAAGCTGCTATTCAGGTACCACTTCATGAATTTGGCTTCTTTTTGTTATCAATCATCTGTCATATTGATGAACTGCTATAAAGTTGCTAACTTTCTAATGGTTTCAAGGGTGACTGCGACTTTTATAACCAACTTGTGGCGGTGATACATCATAAAGAACATCTTGCCACTGATGAAGTGGCACTTCTTGTGGTATGTTGAGATTTCTTGCTAGAATTTTTTGCTCAAAATTCTAGTTAATCTGCTTATTTTTCCTTTGTCTTGATTTTTGAAATGAAATTGCAGACTTGTTTGAAAGCTGTGACTGGAGCAGTCTCTTGTATACATATTGTTCATCATCGATCTCTCCTTGCTGCTGTTAGTTACTCCTTATTCATTCAGATGCTGAATTTGTTGCATTGTTATTGTGGTATTCATCTTGAGTTAATTTATGTGTTTTGGCTCTTCAGATATTTGGAATGAGTCTGTGGAATTATGGAACTGATGTGATGGATGCATTGGTTGAATTGCTTGTTTCCTTGGTATGCTAGCTCTTGTCCTACCTTCTAGTTGCTGTGGTTTTTTTAATGTTATTATTCATTGATTGTGCATTGTCTTCCCACTTTTATACTTGGGTTGACAGGCTTCATCCAGTGGAGAATATGTTGATTTGTGCTTGGAAATGCTGGTTCTCAATTTCACGCCACCATCAATTCATCAATCAGAATTACTGAAGCAACCTCGGGGTCTTTCTAAGAAGACTCAAGTTCTTGATCGTGTTCATTCAACTTTGAAAGATATTTCTAATGTAGTACCTCTCTCACCTTTGAGACTTGAGAAGATAGTGAGGAATATAATGCCAAGCATAGCTACAGTGGAAATTGTAAGATCAATTTTACGTATTCCATATGTCGAATTATCAATCATCAACTGTTTGCGTATTGGGTTTTTATTGCTGTTGAGCATAGCATCCTATTTTGTATGTTTATATATGTGGGTGTGTTTCTTCTGTTAGCTGATTTATCAAAGGATGGGATAGACAAGTTTTGAACTACAAGTCCACAAATATGTATTAACTCAGATATTTATGCTGCCACATCACATACTCTATTTGCTTTCATTCATCTGGATTTTCAGCAATGATGTATGATTCATCTGTCCATTATGCTCCCCATTTTGATAATCACACAAAGTATGTTCTTTGCTACATGTCTCCCATTGCATCTTATATGGTTGATGGACCCAATGGTTGGATCTTATTTGTGTGTTTGATGTTGTGATTCTAATTTCTTGTTATGAATCCATATCAAGAGGATTATGATCTGTCACTAAGGTGTGCTACTCATGCTGCAACTTGAATTTACAAATCGATTGACATTTAGCACTTCCATCTTTGACATGCATAATAATATACTGATAACCTTTCTGCAAGTTGCAAAGGAACTGTTATTGTAAAATGTGAAAGGTCAATTCCTAAAGGTGCATTTGGATTTTCAACTTGGAATATGTTTTGATTATACTGCTCATTCTCTGTGCAGGTTATGGTGACATACGTGGAGAATATGTTGAGGTTGGAGAGTGGTGTGATGGGTGAACTTGTTGGGAGCACAATTTTCGTTGCATTAGTGGATAAACTAATAGAACTCGATGTAAGTTGTTTAAGAGTGCCATAGTTGACGATACTTTAATGACCCGACAGTGTTTTTTTCCTTTCTTTCCATTGTTTTTTTATTTAAACAAATATTTTGGTTTGCAGGTTGAAATTGCATGGGATGAAATTCTGCAGGATGATTTCCATAAAGGAATCTTTGATTTGGAACTGGAAGACCTTGAGGTGTCTACAGATCATATCGATCAAGATTCCAATGAGGTGCTTTAGATGCTTTTTAGTTTAAATCCTAGAAACTCTTTTCTGTTTTGTTATGCATTTATAACATGCATCAATTGACCGCATCAGATTACCAAGGATTATATTCTATTAGTACATCAAAAATATGCTAGTCTAGTTCATCAGCATTTATGATATATTCGACTTGACCTCGTAAATTCTGTTTCATATTGACTGAATCAAATTGTAATTTCTGTTTCATATTGACTTTTCAGTTATTGTTTCAAACCTCTCCCATTTATTTTAACCTTTTTTACTATATGGTAATGGAATTTGTGTCTCCAGCTTACTACTAGGGAAGCTTTGATACAAAGGTTTTTTTGTGGAAACTTGATAGCTGAAAAGTTGGATAGCCTGATGGTACTTACATTTGAACACCTTAAATCCTGTTCTGAAAGTGGTCGTCTAGTTCAGGTAAAATATTTTATTATGCCTTTTAGACTGGTGTCAAATGTTATGAATTTTATTAATTTGTAAACCTTCTTTATGATGCTTCAGGTGTTTGAGACCCTCGTTCAATCATTTCAGAGAACAATATTGACTACGTACAAATCAAAATTTGCTCAGGTACATCTGTTATATAGGTGTAGAAATACAGGTGCATGATTACCTTCTCGCTCTATCTCCATTCCACCCCCCCCCCCCTCTCACAATAATTGACAATATAATCTTTTGGTCTGTATCTTGTAGTTTGTCATGTTCTATGCTTGCTCGCTGGATCCTGAAAATTGTGGGAGTATGTTCGCTAATGTGCTTGTAAATATCTTTGTGTGCGGCATCAATCCCGAATGGAGGTAAAGAAAGATAAAGATTTTCAAAGCTTAATTTTCTAGCTTCTCATGTACTGTGGATTTTTGTACTTGTATTGAAATTGATCTTAATTTCTTTTCATCTTATTTTTCTGCTGCTAAGGTTACAAGTACATGATTTTTTTTTTCCCTTTTCTTCTCCTCAAGGCGTCTAATGCCAGTTAATTTATAATAGATTCTGGCAGCTTAGTAAAAATACCTATTTTTTATTGCAAAATCATGTAATTCATTGAAAATTCCTTTTAACACTTATCGATAATATATATTGAGATGTATTCTGCGCACCTTTATTTAATTGAAAATTTCAATTCATTTAACTTCCAAGTTCTTTAAACACCCCTCCAGGATATTTTGTTCAATTTTCATCAAATGGCTACCATGAGTGTTAATTCTCTAGTGGCAAAAGGGTTCAATATTTGAGAGAAGAAAACAAAACATGCATCTTCAGCATTAGTGCTCGTATGAGTGCAAAACAGCCATTAAGTACTTTTCAGACTAATTCTGCAATTTCCATATGAGTATGTCTTTGATGGTGTTCTGCTTTTACCACCAAATTCTTGGATTGCACCTGCTTCAGTTGTAGCTGTTCATCTGAAAGAATGATACCGGACTTTCTTCTCTATGTCAATTTATATGAAAATTTTGATATTATGGGTGGCTGTAGAAACATTGTTACATCACCTATTTGGTGTCATGCATCTTGATTTTATTAACTTGTCAGAGGTCTGTAGCAAATGAAGTTCCTACTTTGTATTGCAGAATGAGTGCTGTTGCATACCTTGCCAGTTACTTGGCTCGTGCAAAATTTGTCTCTCTTTCAGTTGTTGCTGCTACGCTGGAAAGGTTATTATGCAGTTTCATATTATTCATATGCCTGCCTATGTACTCAAGTGGGAAAACGCAAAAGAATATCTGACTTGGTTCATTTTTCTTTTTCATGAGTTCAGTGTGGTGAACTGGTGTTTCCTTTATTGCAAAAACCAGGATGGCAGCATAAATCCTAAAGCTCATAAAGTATTTTATGCTGGATGCCAGGTGTGATGTTTAGCTTTATTCTATTTTTACCTGAGTTTATAGGATATGGCTTGGTTGGTCTGAGATCTAAGATTACATTAACAACCTTAAAGTGGTACATGAATTGGATGATTCCTTTCACTGGAAATCTCTTTTTCATGGATCAATTTGTTCAAATTTGTATTTACCTTTTGATTTTCAAATAAATCTTTCTTAATTATTGCATACTGTGATGTAGGCTACTATGTATGTGCTTTGTTTTCGTATGAGACAAATGCTTGCTGTACCTCGCATCAAGTCCAAGCTGCTGCTCATGCGTATTGATGACATCCTTAGCCATCCTTTAAAACCACTGCAGGTGAAACGTTTTTTTAACTCTTTCAATTGTCTCCTCGACTAGTCCTGATGCTCTTCTATTTTATATCCCTTGTGCACTTGAATATGTCCTACTGCTTGTGTGTGGAAACAAGGGCCCTTTCAAAAAATTACCGTTGAGGTTTAGCCAATTACGAAAGGTCTTGATGAATTTTTTTTATTTTCTTTTAATCAACAAATGCTCTCTAAAAGTATCTCTAACGAACTCTTGAGCATTATGTTTTCTTGTAAATATCCCTCTCAATTGTGCAATTTATGTTGAAACAAACTTTCTGTGTGTCTCTGTTTTAGGCTAAGTTTATGAGCAATTTTTGAATTATACAATTTTTGCAATAATTCCTAAAAACTGACTTTTAGCCATCAATAGTTTCTGCAATAATTTTTGCATCTTATCCTTTCATTTATTTATTGTTTGACCCTAGTTTCTGTATCAGTTGGTCTTTAGCATATATTTATGATTCCTGTGCAGGTATGCCTGCCATCAATAGTAGACGAATTTCTACGGCTGGTCAAAGTAAATAGTGTATTTTCTCTGCGTCAACCCCTTATCAACCCTGATGTCCTTGAATCAGAACAATCTAGAGCATTTGGTGGGGTAGAAAGACTCGACATGTTTTTCCCTTTTGATCCCTGCCTATTGAGGAAATCTGACAGGTTTGTATCTCCCTTGTTTGGCCTAACACTGTTTATAACCTAGAGAGGGTGGTTGGTTTATGTCTTGACTTTATATTGATAAGGGTACTCTTTCGTTTTGTTTCAAAGATATATCCGGCCAAATTATGTGTACTGGTCAATGGTGAGAAGTGCTTATGACGATGATGATGAAGGCACAAGTGATGAAGATGAGGCTTACATTGGTGGAAACGGAATAAGCATTCCGGATGATGGAAGTGGAAGGAGTCGTGATGAGGACGAGGACGATGATGGTGATGAGTTTGACTGTTGCTTGGATAAAATGTCTATCACACCAAGGGATTCAAGCCACAGATTTGGAGGCAGAATGCCTTCAAAGATTAGACCTTCAATGAGTCCGGATTCATTGTGATTTGAGTAACTCCGATAATGTTGAATGTACTAGCTGTATTAGAGAGTAGTATCATATGTCTGTGTAATGTATACGAGAATTTGGCAATCAGTGGTGGTGCTTGGTAGCCACCACATAGACTCACAAATGTAATCTTTATTCTTTGACAAACCAACAATTTTTTTTGTGTGATTTTGTCAAAATGTGGCAGTTTTGAATATATGAGGCTTTTTGTGTCCTAGATTGAATTTAAAGAGAGTCAAGAAAAGAAAATTAAGAGTTGATCATTTTAACATGGA
This sequence comes from Scutellaria baicalensis, assembly GCA_005771605.1. Classification (NCBI taxonomy): domain Eukaryota; kingdom Viridiplantae; phylum Streptophyta; class Magnoliopsida; order Lamiales; family Lamiaceae; genus Scutellaria; species Scutellaria baicalensis. The sequence continues at coordinate 27,708,485 of CM016726.1, forward strand.
TGTATATCCAGAGGGTGGTGCATTCTCACTATAACTCGTCTTTCATGATACAAAATTGGTGATTGTATTCAAATAAATAAATAGTGCTTCCTTGAGTGGTAACAACAGAAAAGATAGGACTGCTACAAATATAAACCATACCTAGCCATTTCCTCAATGCAATGTGGTAAAACTTGCAAATTTGGATGATTTACAAAACCGCTATTCATTTCTTGAATTTGGCAGATAACCTACCTCGAACTGTGCTCAAATCAGGCTTATGTTTACTAGATTTTCGCTTCCGAGGCTTTCTGAAAGGCTTCCTCCTTTGTAAACGTTGGCGACGAATCTCAGGATCTGCCCAGCCTTTTCCCCATTCTGAGAAACTAGAATAAGATTTGCAGCTTTCCGTGGACAGCAGCATGTCTGCTTCTGGGTAAACAAGGAATGAGTCTTCTGATTCACACTTCAAGAATCGCAACCCGGAATCGGTTGGTTCTGGAAATTTTATCTGGACGTGGTTCTGCATGTCAAAAGCCTTAATCATCATCATGCTTAAGTCAGACAAAATAAATGTAAAATTGAATTCCGAATAGTTTAAAGGCAGCATGCTATCTTATCTCTTTGGATTGAAGAATAAAACTATGGCTGTGTTAATTTTATTTTTCGTCACTCAGTTTTGTTTTCCTCACCAGGAAGATGTTTCTGTGACTTGAATTTCAGAAATATCAATCATCCATCATACATAACTTCTAATCCAACCATATCATTTGAAAACTCAGTTTTTTGAGTCATTAATAAATGGAATAAATTTTTTATCTATCCGCTCAAAAAGAGTTCGATAACTAGAAAGATGATTGTATCATAGAGGCAATTTGAAAGAAGATCTTACCATGTCATCACCATCACGAATAAACCCTCTATCTTCTAATATACGAGCAAGACCACGCCACCATATGAAGTCACTTGAAGCAAAACTGTGATTCTGCAAGAACAAAGACATTGATGCAGAACAAAGACATTGAACATCTAGATTTCGAGAAAAGGAGGAACAGATATAACAACAATATAGGCCTCCTTGATTTAGGTGTAATATTGAAGAAAATATATTGGAAATGTAAGCAGATATAATAGTTCTTTTGAGAAGAAGATTACTTGCTCCCTTATCATACTGACAAATGCCCTCATGTCTAAGGTTTCTTTCAAGATCCTGGCTTTGAAGCTGTGACTGCCATCATCTTTATACAAGTCATCTTTACAGGTTTTATATCCCTGAAATACATTATGAACTTATGTAAATAAATAATGTAGAACAACACAAACAATCAAGATGAAATTTCCAGCAAAATCTAGGTGAAATCTATAGAATAATATACATATAGAAAAAGATTAGATAGTATACAAGGTGTCAATAGAACCTACATAATGTGAGGCAATAAGCTGCAGGAGTAGTGTTGCCTCAACTTTCAAATCCTGCATTTCAGGAGGCCCATTGTTGCAGACATCACATCTGTGCATAACATCAGAGGTTAGTTGAACTCTATATAGAACTAAAATATCTAGTAGATATATTAGCATAATTTAAATCAGTTCGAAATAAGAATGTATTGATGCATTTAAAGTCGGTCGAAATAAGAATTTAGTGACTGTAAAAGTGTAATGTTCAAGAAAAACATATAAAATAAAAAAAGCATTGTGCATCTTCAGTCAGTTTAAACCAAGAGATGGAGTCCACACTGAAGTCTAACAAAGGTGAACTGGTGGTCTAGAATAATCCCAAATGAGTTGAATATTGAATGCTGGCAATTGACGAATTGATTAGGGGTTGGCACTACAGCAGTAACAGCACTGAGAATGAGAAATATGTCTTTTCAGATCTTTTATCAGTAAGCTAAGAACCCAGTCCGGCATTTGTTCTCTGCTTTATTGCAAAGTTAAAGTTATTGAAGAAGTGGACCGAGCTACTCCAATCAAATCTGGAAACAGGCTGAATCCATTGGCAGAGGCTCCTATAGTTACATATTATACAAAGAACAATTGATTGGAGCCATGAAAACCTATGACTTCATTATGCAGAAAAGGTCTAACATCCATCTGTAAATTTAGCAGCAATTAACAAGTTCCTTGATAAAACAAAGGAAAAACATTATGCATTTCTAGAGGAGATAAAGAGTATGGATATTATTTCGGAAACATAAGCTAACAACAATAGCTAGAGCCCAAATGAATATAAGAGAAGCATAAAATTCAACATGGATGACCAAATTTCTATCAATTAGCATTTCCGAGATACACCCATACAGGAATTATCTAACGAAAGAACATGACATACAAGAAACATCTTTCCTGAGAGAACTCCTCACCAAAGTATTCTACAAGCATTTTGGCTCTACAACAAGAAGTCCTCATTCCGTACCTGAAAGTTGTTGAAAAAAATTGTATGGCATATGCAAGCATGTCAGAAATAATTGTACTGGTGACGTAAAATATTGACATTGACCTGAAGCAATCGGATAACATCTTATATGCTTTTTTTGTCTGTTCTTCACTTCTTCGACTTGGCAAAAGTGAAGGAATTCTTGATAGATTTGCATATAGGACTGCTCGAAAGAAACCAATGGTATTATGTACCCAATCCTGCTTTCAGATCCACAAAATGATGCAACACAAAAACATATTTACCACAGTCTGCTAATTTTCCATCTCGACCCGCCCGACCAGCTTCTTGGTAATATGCCTCCAAGCTCTGTATCAATTATCAAATAGTTAAAGAGAAAGCAGGTGCAGAACACAAATATAACTACTGAACAACATTTCAGTAGGAAAGGTGAAAATAGATACTCCATATATATAAAGACAGATACATATATCACAAAGAAACTAGACGTGCTTCTCAATGAAAGAAATGCCTGATAGACTCCCAAAACTGCAGTGAACAAATATGCATGACAAAATTGAATCTTATTTACGTTGCAACAATTACTATTTTCCAATGAAATGCCTTATGATCAATATTAAAATTCAACACATGATGCAAAAATAATTAAAAGACAGACCTGTGGCCAACCATAATGAATGATTCGTCGGACGTTGGACTTGTCAATACCCATTCCAAAAGCAACAGTGGCAACAACCACCTGGAAACAGGAAAAAAATGTGCTTGCTTTATGATTGAGCCAACAGTACAGAAATGTCAAGTTCTGAATGAACTTTAAATAGAGCCAGAACCCTCTTGCACAAACATAAATACAATTATGAAAGCTAAGCTTTCTGTAAGCCCTTAAAACCTGACACATGATTCCTATTTGAAAATAATTTTCTGCGTTTTTGGCATAAGAAACATAATAAAAAGATCTTGGAAACAACAAGCACCAGGTATGAATGTCGTCTCTCAATTGATAACTTATCATATCTCTATCATACTGGAAGTTCTTTGTGAAGCATTAATTGTTTAATCTGTTACCTGTAACTCATCTGCATGAAATTCTTTGTGAACCTGCCTGAGATGTGACTTAGGCAACTGCAAGCAAAAGATAACACTTACAAAATGGACCTCAAAAAGATGGAGCCAAAACTTCTATTTTAACATAATTCAAAAAATATAGGAAATGGTTTGCATGCCGAACCATCATCTGAAAAATCAGGTGAACAACGATTGCCCTCTGAAGACAAAATATGTCTTAGTTGACAAATTTCTACATTTCCGAGTTATCTGAGAAAATTTTCTGCCTCCTAAGAGATCAATATATATTTTTAAATACCTTAGAAGAATATTAAAATGGAGAATATTATGTTAAAAAATAAGCTAGTTAAACTTTAGGAATATATGTTAAAGCAACTTTACCTTGGCATTATAAGAAGCAGCCTTCACACCAAACCTTGAGAGGAACTTAGTTAAGCTCAGAGTTTCTTTCCTAGTAGGGACATATATGATTGTTGCTCCTTCGTCCACACGCCCTTGGTGAAGTAGTGGTCTTTCTTCTGGTTTCCTTGTCGGATCTTGGGAGTCAGGAGTCGTGCAATTCTTGAAGTTTAGAAGTGGTTGTCCACAGAACTCACCACTAGAAACTGAACCGAGTACAGTTGAATAAAAAAATTATTGATAAATAGAACTGCATGTGCACAGACAGTTATAAGACAACAACAATGAAAACTGCGAGGACAGATTTTTTCCGTGTGAGCCTGATAAACTTAGAAAGAATTATATGGAAATGTTGATTTCTTGTGATTCAATGAGAACTAGAATAATAAGTAAGTAAACATATCTTCAAGATCATACCAGGTGATGACTGATCAAAATAACTTTGTTAGTAGATCGGGCGGATGCTAATCATTACAGTTTGCACTTAGCAATTATTTCATGCTTCCTTCCTCAACATAAGAAAACTCTAGAAATCTCAGGTATATAATTTCTATTATAAATTTAGGAAAAACAGCAGGTAGTGGGGTAGTGATGAAACGTGCATATTATGACAGCATTCAATGGATAAAACTTATCAAAAACATCACATCTCAAAAATTAGGTCAATACCATCAAGGTCATCTACTCCTTGCGATAGATCAGAATCATCTTCAAGGTATTGGACTGACAATACTTTCTCATTCGAAGAGGCCAATATGTCATCATCATCTGAAAACTCATCATCATCAATATCATGAACATTTTTGCACACTTCATCTGCTCCAGATGTGCTACCATTTGGAGAATCACTCAATTTATCTGAGGAGTTTCCCAAATCCTTTGAGATCAATTTTTGGACTGCTTTTTTGTTTTTGGAGTACAACTTTATCAACTCACTGAAATCCTTCTCATAGGAGGACAAAGATGACGTTCTACTATGCTTCACCTGCAAGGGTGAATAATACCTCATATTACAACAGAGTGGAACAACCACAATTACTGTTGGTAAATGGAAAAACAAACTTCATTAATAACAAAGAGGATAACTATAAGGACAATGGCAAGTCATCAGCAGAATATTCAGCAGCAATAATAACTCTAAAAAATAATATAACAAACTAGGGGATAATGATATATAGACTGAGGGCTTGCAGTCACATGTAGATAACAGAAACAAAATCAGAATTAACATGTGTACAGTAAGAAGTGCAACACTGACCGAGAAACGAAGATTTGGTCGAAAAAATGAGGTCATGACAACTGTTGTCTCCTTCGACATGCATAATGACTTCAGTATGTCTTCTCGAACACGAATAGTTGCAGTAGCAGTCAAAGCCATCAATGGAATGTCAAATTCCAAGAATTTCAAATTCTCTGCACTGAAGCTCTCTCTTAAAATGGAAAGTCGCCTAGGATGTATGAGAACAGATCGTCAATAGCTCGTGGTAATTTACACTTGTTCTACAAATTCAAGTTTCCTTGTGATCTAACCAAACTCCATTGCCCTTAACCTTAACCAAAAGGTTCTAAATTTATGTTTCTTTTAACAAATCCTGCATGTGATGCCTAGGAATGCGCTTAAGCCTTAATCAATATATTGATTGGCAGACAATGGGATCGAGTTGGTTGAATGGGCAACAAAATATGACCATAACTCGTACATCACTGGCATCATCTAAGATCACAGATTGGTTGCCTTATAATTATTATCATGTAACAGAGATAATTTGACATACACAATGTCACCTTTCTATTCAAAAGCTGTCATTTGCATTTCTAAATAATCTAGGGTGGCTTAAACTATTTGCAATTTATTTTGGAACCCCACCCATGAAAGTTGAATGCCATAAGACCCATTGCCAACCTTGCAGCTGCATCAATGTTTAAAATTGATGTGCATAATCAATTAAATGGTCCATAAGTTGTCATAATGTGAATTAGGAAATAAGCAAATGTGAACAAACTCCCACTCAGGAACTTAAGATGGATTCAGCGGATCGAGAAAGCACAACACATATACATGAATAGGTAAAGATATGCCCTTGTCATACAATAAGCTATGTGGTGAAAAGAGTCAATCGCAATTGTCAAAATTGAAACTTAAGCAAGCAAAGTCAAAACTACTTCCAAAATGAGTAACAGAAAGAGCCAATCTCCCACAGCATCATTTTAGATAACCCATGACCATGAAGTTTGCATGAAGAAAGAATAATTAAAGTAACATTCTGTAGAAACACATAACATAGTTTTAGGTACGACCTAGAATTCCAAAGGATGTAAAATGAAGATTATAAACCTGTAGTCAGGTCGAAAATCATGACCCCACTTTGAAACACAATGAACTTCATCAATCGCAAATAGTGCAATCCCACGACTTTCAGCAAGGCTCTGAAGTGGTTCTATTAATCTGAAAATAAATGGAATGAATCATCTTTCAAAACCGGAACATGCATTTAAATAAACATGGAAATACTATAGACAGGTCACCTTAAAAGAGTCTCTGGGCAGACATAAATTACATTATAAGCACCGCTCATTGCTTTATTTTCAACACTTTTGTCAATTTGACCAGATCCAAGGAAACAAGCTGAAATCCCATGCAGCGCTAGTTTCAAGCACTGGTCATGCATCAAGCTAATTAATGGTGATATAACCACCACAACCTTCCCAGATAACAAAGCTGGAACCTGAAAACATAGTGATTTTCCTACAAAAATGAAATTGTCTTAAAAAGTGGAAAATATCCTTGTTCAACAGTCATAAGCAAGTACATAAAGAGGGGAAGAGTGACATACCAGATCCTGTTGCTGCAAGAACTAGACAATCTTTGTGAGATATCCAAGCTGCCAGAGCTTCCTTCTGAAAGCCCTTCAAGGATGAATACCCAAAATGTCTACGGAGCAGGCTATTAGCCTCATTCTCCCAATCAAATCCAATGTTTTCTACATCTTCGCAGTAAAACGGCACCATGGATGCTTTTGGACAGAGATGTGGGCCACTTTCCATGGTTGAACAAAGTTTTGGTTCTTCGACATGTCCTGTCAAGAAATTTGTGTTAGAGACCGAAGCATTGCCTAAACCACCTGCCTTGCTTCTTTTAGGTCCAGATGCCAATTTCAGGTGCTCTGTTATGTTCTGTTGTCGCAATTTAGCAGAAGATTGCAATGAATAGGTGGCTCTTTTGCCCAGAACTTTGTTGTTCATGCGACACATCAAACGAGTTGATGCACCCCTTTTGTTTCTGTGAGAGTCATTCAAGATGAACTCCACTGCATTATCCAGTGATGGACCCACTACTTTTACGGCTTCAGTACTAACTGAGATATCAAAACCCATATCAACCAGTTTTGCAACGATTTGGTCGGAAGCTACATCACTCCCATCCATAGATTATAAACTATATCAAGAAGAAACACAAGAAACAATATCAGTACAGAAAGCAACAAAGGCAAAACACAATAACCGTGAAGTAATTAAAGATTAATATAACAAAATTTATGGTTTTTTCTACAGTTTCAATCAATCAAGATTAACAAATCCAGATAGAATCATAATCAAGAAATAATTAATTCACCCGGATGTACATCAACATCAGCAACTATAAACTTTCTTGGCTTTCTTTTGCATTAGTAACTGAGATTACTCAGAATGAATCAGATAACATCAAGGTTTTCAAGATTCAGATCCGAATATGTGAAATTAAGAGTAGCGCGATGGAAAACAACATCAGAACAAAGGTCTACTAGGAGACGAAAATGTAATCTGTCGATTAAGGACATCTACGCACATACAAACTCATAGATGCAGATAGTTTTCCACAAAGATTACGGTTTCTTCATAACTTTGAACAGATAAGAAAAATTGAAGGAATGTGGGGATAACATAAATATACAAGAAGAAGATGAGATCCCGCCAGAAGCCGCGGTTTATAAATAAGGTAACAATTTTGAGGAAAACGGCGTCGTATAAACCTAACAGTGCGCCTCTCGCTCTGAGTAATGGTAAAGAAATTTCAATTCAATTTTAATTTATATATATGTGTGAATATGAAATAAATAAATAATGAATCAACGAGTGTTTGAAATAAAGTAAGAAATTATATTTAATGCAGCGTTTCACAATGATAATAATTGAAATTAAATAACTCTTAGATTAACTTGTTCTAAAATTGAAAAAATATTGGTCTGTAAACGATGAATCAGGTTATATGCATGATAGAATGAGTTCATCTTTTCAAGTTCATTTACCGTTTGAATCGTAACTTCTTAATTCTTGTAGCAATGAATTATTTATTGTTACACAATCAACAAATCTAATTATATATTGTCAATTTTTAACGTTATAATTTTTTTGTTTCAAGAAGAAATAATTGTTCGTATCTATTATTATTTATATTAATAATTTATTTTTTCTTTTTGATAGTAATTAATATATGAATACCAATATAGTAGCATAGTAGAGATGCTTGTAATGGAGAGAGTTATGTAATAGAATGCTTGTGATCTCATCAATATCACCACATACGTTGTTGGAACAACTCACATTTGATGAATGTAAGGGTTTGAGCAAGAATTTACTTTCTTAATATTATACGACTGTTTCAAGAATTTAAATATATAAGTTGAGCATCCATCTTTTGTTTTTTTTTTGCTTTTTGTCCCAATTTTAATACGTTGGATTTGGAGCATTGCATTATTGTCATTTTATTACCATGACGATTTTTCATTTATTAATTAAATCGAAACTGAAACTTCTTTCCTTTTTCATTTTATTCGTTCGATAAGAACCTGAGAAATTTCTTGAAATAAATAGTTAAAAACTAACTTTGTTGGTTTGAGGTAAAATCCAACCATGAACACCTTCACATGTGAAAAGAACTATATACTCGATAAATATATTTTCACCAAAATATCTGATTTCCCTTCTCAATTGATTATTTACCTATTTATAACATTCTTACTCAACTTCTTAATTAATAAAGTTTAAAAATAACAATGTTAATATCCTAATCATATCAGAGTGTTCTAAAACCATCTCCAAGACTCCAACCCATATACTTCATTTTCTTAAGAGTAACTTTTATTTAAAAGATGAACCTCTGCAACAGAGTATATATTGACATTCCAATTCAAAAATCCAGGTTACTATATTCTTGATTACTTCAAGCTCCCATTCATGTGAGAGCCTTGATTACCTCAAAGTGGCACTTGGTAAAATCTATAATGGACTTCTTCAATTCAATGTTCTCGCAAATGGGACTTAAATCCCACTCATATTCAAACACTGATTGATATTCAGACATGGCATATTAAGAAGTTGATAGGAGTTTATTACATCCCCAAGAAGAAAGACAGATAAAACATCCCACACTAGATCAAGCTTAAAAGTAGCAAATGACTCAAACAATTGACTTACAATGCTTTGTTTGATGAGCTTATATGTTTCCCATCAAGAAACTAAACAAACAGATTCAACATCACACAGCAATCATTGATTAAAATGGAATATGTATCACCAACCTTAGAAACTAGTCCTCTTCATGGCGATGTTTCCTGCTCTTCTTCCCAGACCGCTTCTTGTCTCTTCCCACACGAGAATCATCCGAGCCACTGACATCAGAATCGGATACTGAGCGTGCCCTTCGACTCCTCCTTTTATGTCTCTTCTTTGCAGAATCATCAGATGAATCATCATCTGAATAGCGGTGGCTCCTCCTCCTCCTCTTTTCCTTCCTACTCTTCCTCCTCCTCCGCCTGCGTTCTTCCTCCTCGTCTGATGAGTCATCATCTCTTCTCCTTCTTTTATCCTTCCTCCTCCTTTTTCTGCTTTCATCCACATCATCAGAATCACTGTTCCCCCTCTTTGCACTTCTCCTTTTCTTCGACCTCCCTCTCTTCCTCCTCTCAGACCCATCATCATCTTCTGACTCATCACTATCATTCCTCTTCTTACTCCTACTGCTCCTCAACTTCTCACCACTCAATCTTTTCCCAAATTTATGTGCTATTGCCCGCTCTATCTCAGAATCATACTCCGAATCAGAGCTCTCACTATCCTCCTCTTCACTACTCTCCTCACTCTCCCCTGTACTCTTACCGGGCACCTTCACTTTCTCACCTTTCAACTTCCCAAAGCCAGACAAGACAGCAGCCTGAATCGCTTCAGAGTCTTTGATTGCTTTATCATCTTCTTTAGCACTCAAGAAATTTCTGCACTGGAATGTCAAATGCCCAACCCTCCCACACTTTTTGCACGACCCACGTGCCTCATCGGCATTAGAGCCCGTGATACGAGCAAGGGCAAGCAAACCCTGGAAACTAGCATATGCATTCTCCGAATCAGGCTCAGCAGCGGCAGAGCTTTGCTGAGAAGCTTTATTACTCTTCTCTTCTTTAGACGGTGCGTAGGGATCATAGCCGATGGCACTCTGCCAAATTCCATGGGTCTGAAGGGCGGCGCTGCTGTGCACACGGTTGTTCGCTGGCATGCGAACCCTCCCCGCGGTGGCCGGCATGTTGGCAGACTAGTTTTACACCTAAGGGGACAAGCGAAAATCGGAATATTTAACAAAATGAAATTCGAATTGACAATTCAAACTCGAAATCACGACGGCGAATATAAGAACCGAATTTGAAGGACAAATTACGAAGTTCAATTCATTAAAGTAATTATTATAACACAACTATGCCCAAGACGAAACCCTAATCAAAAACAGAAAACAAAACAAAAAGAAGAAAGGAATTTCTTGAATAAACGAACCAAGAGCTCCGGCAGCAAACTCCAAATATCAGCGGCGGTTGATCTTCTGAATTCCGATTCTCACCGGATTTTCGGAGGCAATTGAAAATCTCAGGCAAACACGCAAGAGTTTCGATTAGGGCAATTTCTCCGAGATTGGTATCAGGTCTTTAAGATCCCTAATTTTGACTCTGAGAAATTGAAGGAAGAGAGAGAATTTATAAATATCATTTGAATTATGTCAAATGAGATTGGGCCGATTGGGCTTTTTATCATAGTAATATCTAATGGTCCAACAGATAATTAAGTTGGGCCTATGTTTTAGACCAGGTTCCATTTGGTCTTAACTTGAGTGTAATATTCACTTGTAATTAAAAACTAATTTATGACGGAAATTAATATCATGACATTTTTACACTTTTCAATTTTCATGTTGTTTCTATGTATTAAATGATGTGTTTTTTGTTTAAAAAGAGAAGAAGAAGAAGATAAATTAGCGTATAAATGTTATTAACTCTTTGGGCTATTACACAACATTCTATAAACTATTAAAGTATGTCTTAAAGGCTAATATAATTTGTGTGTATATAAATTTACAAAAGTATGGAAATTCTCATATAATGTAACATATGTATCTCACATGATTTTCCATAAGCACAATAAAGTAATTGCATATTCTTAGAATAATAGATTGAACATCACAAAATCTCTTGTAAATCACAAAACAATGATTTTGGGCTACAAAACAATTTAAGTTTCTGACTTTCAGCAAATTAAACTTGCTAGTAAAAAAATCTCATACCAACACAATCACATTCATCCATTAATGAAGGATTAACAATAGATCTCAACTATATATAAGAGTTGTATACTAATTTCGCATGTAATTTGGATGACAATTACAATGTTCATTTCCCCTTTAATTTCTTGTATTCACAAGTCTACTAGAGCTTCATAAATCTACAGAACATTAACACTAAGAAGTTGCAGTAGCCATGATGCTGTGGTTGAAAACATGGGAATTTTTATAATCTTCGTCTTCATCCTCGTCCTCTTCTGTATCCCATAGGAAGCTAGCATAGGATGCATTTATATGGCTGGTAGAATCAAAGAGTACTTAGAAACTACTGAGACAGTTTTTGATTATTACAACATGTGATGTGTATAGAATAGTGTGGAAATTAAGGTTACTACCTATCATGTGATGATGCTTGAACTGCTCTTTCAAAGTAGGCTTCAGCTCTTTCTTTATCATGCTGGAATTCCCAAATCAGTTTTGCATATTCACACAGAACTTCACCATCTTCAGGATCTCCCAAGATTGCTCTTGAATAGTACTCTTCTGCTCCCTTGTGATCTCCCTTTTCCTGCACAACAATTTATCGATCAGTCACACTTCACAATTCACGTGTAAATGAGTTTTTGGGGGCTTACTTGATGCAAGAAATGAGCATAGTTTCTTAGTAACAATGGGTTGTCTGGACTCTCTTCCAACATCCTCTTATAATGCTCTTCCATGCTTACACCACCGCCGCCGCTGTCGCCACCGTCCCTGTCGGAATCAACCAGCCCGTAACTTCCTCCACCGCCACCTGTCTCCGGAACCCCACTATCTTGGTGATAAATCACCAAATCTTGCACTAAGAATGGAGTACAATTTCCATCCACTTCCAACACTTCTTCTTCTTCTTCGTCTTCCAAAAAGGCAAATTTCTTGGAGAAAATGAAACCATCAAGTTTATGTGAAGTATTATTACCAAAATCTTCCAAATTCCCGTCAGATTGAACCCTTCGAAGTCCATTCCAAGAACCTCTACACATATTGCTGCAATTAATGTGATGAACAATGGTGTTAGGATGTTTTTGTGGGCTTTCAGACAAGGATGCAAGAAGAGATGTAAGATGTGGAGTGGAAGAGCTTCTTAGCATCATCATCTCTCTCACTCTTTGTTATATGATAAATTTGAAGATTGGTTCACTGTATTTATATATGAGAGAATTGGAATGATGAAATAAATAAATGGAGGCAAATTGGAGATATATTTATATGGTGGAGAATGGAGCATTGTTGGTTACCTGGAAAAAGATATGATCATTGAATCCATGTTATATTATTTGACCACTCATTATTGGTCTTTCAATTTATGCATGTGATTCTATGTTGTAATTAACAAACGTTTTCTTCATTTTATTTTATTCTTTCCTTTTACTTCTATGGCAGTACACGTGTGCGGTTTGCATTTTATGTCCTCTTAATTTCCCTCTCGTTTCCTTTGATTACCTATAGGTGGAATTTGGAATTGGAATATGAAGAATGTGTATTTGACGGGAATCAAAGTATTTGTTGTTACTGAATATTTGGTAAATAAGATGAATTATTGTTTGTTGTATCAGACATCCAACATATCAATTAATTTTATTTTTCATATAGTAAAGGGATGTGATCATTACACGCTAGCGGTGGACATATTAAAAGTTGTTCTCCATGCACATTTTAGTTTTCTCATTTATATATACATATATATATATATATACAGTGACGGACCCAGGATTTCAATCCAAGGGACCCGAGTTAGTTCGTATAAAAAAATGAAAATTCTAAACCATGAACATAAATATATTGCAATTTTGATAAATTTATTATAGTACAACATTCTCTTCTATATATTTTTCATTTCACCGTAGTTTGTATTTTTACATTACACATTTCCATGATCTATAAAAGTTATAATAAATATTAGAAAGTAAATTAAGTAAAGCCAAAATGGAACTTGGTAAAACAAATTCTAAATAAAACTTCAAAATACAATAAGGATATGATTCAAAATTTGAGAGTTTAATAATGAGTTTTGTCGCATAATCTTAAAAGAAAAGATTGCATCTTATTGTCTTTATTTACTCAATGTGAACATGTTCTTCACCAAAACTTAAATATTGATTATTATTATTTGTACACTAAATTAGTAATTTCATAAGAATATTTTGATTTTTTTTCTTTCTTGGAAGAAAATAAATCTTACATTACTTTAAGTAAAAATAATAATTTAACAATTTAACAAAATAAGTTTGTCAATTCTTACCTTAATATATAGTAAATCAACAATAATAATAAGGGAAAAAAGACAAAGCAAGAAAAATAATATAAAGATAACACTTTATATTGAAATTACATACAAAAACAATTGATAAAATAGTAAATTAGGATTTTGTGTTGTGAAAGAAAAGAGGATAAAAATTAACAAGGAAGATGAATGGAATAATCAACTCATATGACATAAACATTTCCATGAATCTTAATAATTGCTTAATGTTTTTTAATAAATTAAAAAATTATCATATTACCCCTAATGAATCTATAAATTTTCAGGGGGCACTAGCCAGCTGTAGATCTGTCCCTGCTTGCACCGAGTTGAAAATGTTATTGAAATTGGAGGAATAACTTTGTTATAGTAAGTGGGACTGTAACAATCAAGGATGAAAATATCGATTTCGATGGATATATCGGTACATTGATTTACGGAAATATCGATGAATATATCGGTTTAGGTGGAAATATCGATACATATATTTTTCCGATATTTACCGATATTTTACCGATATTTATCGATATTTACTGATATTTTCCCAATATTTCAGCGATATTTACCGATATTTCCTTGATAGTCATGAATTTTCTTATAATTTTTACCTGAAGTCACTGATATTGAAATCGATACCAATTTTTACCAACATTTAGCTAATAATTATTAATTTTCATTTAATTTTTTTATTAAAAATGAAATACCAAAAATATATCGGAATATTTTCGTCCTTGATCACATTTGAAAATTCAATGATTGAGATAACTATAGAAAAAAGTAGAATGGTCAATGATTGAGATAACTATAGAAAAAAGTAGAATGGTCCATATTAAATATTGGAGGATGGTGAGTAATTGATTTGAGTGGCATAGTAATGTGTGCACATTGACTTTTGAACCCATGACTTTTGGAGATGGTCTGAAATTACCATCTCAATCCATCCATTAATTCTTTTAATCTTTTCTCATCAAAAAAATAAATAATACTATGCTTTTGTACTCAATTTAAAATATGTCGCATACAATAACTGAATTTGTGATGAAAAACTTCTCGTACAATCGCAACAATCATCTTTTACTTGCTTTATGAACAATTCTCCACACACAATCTTTTTATTAATTTCACAGATTAGCCGAGACTCAAAAAGAAAATGAAGAAGATGGCTTAATCATGTTATCCTCCTCAATTTATGTGTTGGAATATAATTTGTTGCAGAAAATTTCATATATTATACAAAGACCCAAATTTAATTAAATTTAAATTATGAAAATGTAACAACTATGAAAATGTCAGTTGACTAAAATTTATTAAGAAAAAAGAAAACTAGAAATCAAAGCCACCACCCATGTCGCCCATCGCATCACCATAGCCATCAGCGTACTCCGCCGAGTCCCCAATATCCGACACCATATCTCCGACGAGCAAACCCCCAAGCAATCCAGCCCCTAATCCCAACCCTAGTCCTCCTCCCATCCCCATCTTGTTCTTCTTCGGCTTCTGCGGCTGCCCATACTGCGGCGCGTACCCCACTGGCGCCGGAGGGTACCCATACCCATGCGGCGGCGGTGGCTGATACCCATACGCACCAGTTGGTGGCGGATACGCCCCATAACCATACCCCGCCGGAGGCGGCGGCGGCGGCTGATGCCCGTATCCCATACCTGGATGGGCGTAGCCAGAGCCGGAAGCGATCGGCTGCGCCGGATACGCCGTCACAGGCTCGTCGGCGTGGCGTTTGACCTCCGCCGCGGGTTGGTGGGTGAATTTATCGCCGAAACGGTAGGAAAACTTGACCAATCCCTTGGGTTTACCTGAAGGCGTGATGACCTTGTATTCGACGACTCGCTCCTCGTTGGAATCGGGCTTGTAAAGCTCGTCGATGGGGACGGTTACGGATCCGATCTCCTTGGGGTTGCCGAAGGTGCTGTCGGATTTGAGCTGGAAGAGGAGAGAGAGGCCGGGTTTAGTGAGATAAGGCTCGTCGACAATGAATTCCATACGCTGATTCCATTTGGGATTGGGGCCGGAGTTTTTGTCGACGAAGGTCTTCTTCATGGATTGGGGGTAGCCGGCGAGGTAAACCTCGGCGTAGACGTCCATCTTGGAGAAGCGGTTGACGTCCTTCAAACCCTCCGCCGATATGATGGTCATATTCAATGGGCGAAACTCCATTTTTGCAGAAATTGAGATTTGTACTATTGATTTGGAACAGAAATTATGGAGATTGGGATGGTGAGATGCGAGTATATATAGTAGTTGGGGGAAAAGGGGAAGAAGGTTCGATGTAACCGAGTTGAGAAGGAAAGGGATATGCGCTTCCTCTCTCTCTCTCTCTCTCTCTCTCTCTAGAGAGATGTGGGCCACCATTACCGCGTTTGTTCCGTGTTCAACCGCTGACGTCATAATCACGCCAATGGACGGATGGATTCGAGTTTCAGTTTCTTTTTCTAAATATCCTTTCAAGATTGAGACATCCCATTGGATGAACTTTTACAAAGGTTATTCCAATAGATTTTTTTTTTATTTTATGACTTAAGAATAAGTAACTAGATAAAAAGTATTCATTTTGATTAATGTTTAATTGCAGAGATCTTATTTATTTTTTTATTTTTTTAAAACTTTCATACAACCTTAATTTAATTTTTCCTTTTATCACTACTAAAAACATGATAATTTTCAACTTAAAATGCGTAATCTTTTAGTCGGAATTTTGTAATATTATAGTAACCAAATTAAATTTTAATATGTATCAGATTTTGTGTTCTAAATCTTTCCTAATTTTCTAAGGTCATATTTGAAAAGAAATTTCAATGGCAGAATTCACTTCAAAATAATAAAGTATGTTTGTGTTTACATTAAATTCGGATTACAAAATACAAACATAATTATTATCACCTATATCTAATCATTGGTGAGTTATCTAATACGATTTTTTACTGTAAAATATTATTTCAATCTAACTTTTTACAAAAACTATTACATCAACCTACCTTTTTCGGTATTAATTTAACATTTACAACATAATCCTAAACCTACTAAATACGCAAAAAATACATACATCTCTACTCTTCACCTCTACTATAAAATGTAAGATTTCCTTAAACCTACTAAAATCTATTCCAAACATAGCATAGGAAACTCCAAAATCCATTAGTATCACCTGAATAAATGATCAAATAGTGAATAGCATTGTTTTATCGTTATAATTTCATCCCGTAAAAATGAATTTGATGTATAAATATCAAAACTATAATTTTATAAATTTATATAAAAGTGAGACCGTCTAATCTATATCATGAGTTTTCTTATATAATTTAGTGGAAGAAGGATGAGTAGGTCATATATAAAAGAGAGCCGGGGTCAAATCTTATATTATATAAAATAGAAGTTGTATGAATATAATCCAACTTATTTAATATGATAAATATAAACGTGGCTCCCATAAAATGGAGGAAGTCTTGCATGGATTTTTTGGGAGAAGAATTGAGATAGATAGGGAGAGAAATAAGAAAAGATGATAAGGATGGCACTTATATTACCTTTTTGAGAATTTGTGCCTATTATTCCTTTTTTTTTTTACTAATATCTTACACCGTCCTAACTCCCTTCTTATTTATTCCCCTTCTTATTTACAATACATATTTTAACAAAAAATAATATAATATATACTACTCCCTCCGTCCCGCTCCAACTTGCCTACTTGCCATTTTCGTCCGTCCCAATCGAACTTGCCAACCCCAAAATGGCAAAAAAATAACATTTTTTAATCAAAAAGTAATCAAAAGTAACCAAAAAGTCAAAAAACAACAACAAAAAGTCAAAAAACAACAACAAAAAGTATAAAAACATTTTTTTAATCAAAAAGTAACCTAGTAAACTGCATTTTATTAGGTTCTGTGCCCGGTCCAAGTAGGACCGGGGACGGAGGGAGTACTTACTAAACTCTATCCCTTTGTCCCAAAGCAATTGGGAACCTTCAGTTACTTGACTTTCAGTCTCATCCACAGAAATAAGGCCCAAAGCCCAGTCTCGTGGTATCTCTAATTCAATTAGAATGCAAATAACTGATTTTCAAAAAACGACGACGTTTCCTCCTCGAACCTTATCAGACTCGCGCCACTTCCTTCCAGATTGGTTGAATTTTGGAGGACTTATTTTAGAGAACAATCTTTTAGTGATATCATAATGACATGAACAAAAATAAAGGTAATTGTCATCTCTAACCAGTTTCTATTCTCATGTGTTCAAATAAAAAACTATAACTCCATCATCAGTAACAGGCGACTAATAAATAGTTCACCACAAGAAACTGTGAGAGAGAGAGAATAATATCTTCCATTCATAACAATACACACAGAACTCCAACTGGAAGCTGCATTGATTTGTTCCATGATTCTCTTGTTCTGTTTCTTTAAGCATCGTCATCTAAAGAGTATGATACGGCATATACCCATACGCGCATCTCAAATTGTTAACCACATCATTGCATCTCGTTAGCAGATTAAGCATCTGTTGTGAGATGTCATTGTTCGATTTTGAAATCGAAGGTGGTCCTTGCTCACTAGAAGGGATGCTGCTAACACCGAGCTTTTGGAAGGGTAATGTTGTAGTGGTAGATGATGATGATGATGGTGATGGTGATGTATTGCTCAACTGAGGATTTAATTTTGTGCCCAAAATCTTACTAGTTAAATCCAATGATGAATGTATAGATGAAGATGAAGTAGATGCACCAATGACGTCTTTTTTATTCTCGCTATACAGTACCATCTCACCCTTACTGCTTTCTTCCCCTCCCAATACGAACTTAACTCGAGCGCTTCTTCCACCACCATTACCCCCTTCGTCTCCCGGGCCTTTCTTTAGGCACGACTTTAGCTGCACAGAGGAGGATTGTGGATGCTCCAGTGGCTGAGGAGCTGCTTTGGCCACCAGTTTCTGCTCGATTGCAGTCTCTCTGGGTTGAGAGGCTGACACCCCAACTGGCTCCGATTCTGCTGCCTCCACTTCCACTTCCCTGATATAGGATCTTACTGCTACGTTTCCAAACAAGTTTTTATTTCGATTTACGAATTTCAAAGCAGCTTCTGCGTTGATCTTGTGTAGGTAGACCAGACGGCATGTGTATGATTTCCAGAAGGTTCTTGTAGCATCAGGATCCAACGGCCCGAAACGAGCAAATCTTGCTTTCAGCTCACCAACAGATGGAAGTGTTGCATCTGATGGAAACTTCAGGACTAGCATTGTCGGACTTTCCTCCTTCTTGCTCAACTCTAGTTTTAATACTTTTGGTCGCTTTGAAGGTGTGACTTTGAAGGTGATATCTTTCACATCTCCCCGTTGGGATTCAGTGGGCCTCAGGATAATCTTTCTTTCTGCCATTGATGATCTGGAGTCATCGATCTTCTTCTTCTTATTGCCAAAAGAGTCATCGACCTTCTTTCTCTTAACTCCTTCCAAGGCATCAAGTTTCCGTTTCTTGATCTTTTCTGCATGATCAGATGGACCACGTTTCATTCCACCGTTGGATGGATCATCGAGTCTGATTGAAGGTTTTACAATCTTGTGAGTTGTTCGAACAGGAGCAACTGAAACAGTAGTCGCAGGTAATCTACTGGGTGTAGCTTCAATTGCCTCTCTCTCAGCTGTTGGCAACAACACCAAGCTCTTTTCATACACAAGTGAGCGGAATTTTAAGAAGACCTGTTTGATGACATCTGGGCAACTCCTATGATCTCCATGGAAAGGATCGAGAGCAAGAGCATGAAGATCCCTTGCTAGCATTTGAAGCTCAATTTTCCCAAAGTCAAACTCTTGCTGAGATAGAGATGATGATGATGATGAGCCCACTGGTGTGTCTTTCTTCTGATCACCCAACCTGTTATTATCAATATGCTGAACCTGTGGCATTCCTGGAACATTCTCCACTGCTACTGTACTTTTACGAACATCAACAGATAATTCTCTAGGTTTTGCACCAGTTTCAGAGCTCATTCCAATCTTCTTCTTCTTTTTCTTTACAACGATTGAATTGTCAGCAATAAATTCCCCAGCAGGCCGCTTCACTACCTTAACTTTTTTCGTTCCACCTTCAATTAGTTTTCTGGAACCTTCAGAAGGTTTGGTATTGCCGGAAATTGATGTGTGGTGACTTAAAGGTTGATGATGGCTATCAACGGTACGAGACTCAGATGCCAGCCGTCCAGCTGCAGAAAGGGGATGCAGGGCGTGACCTGATTGGCTTAAACTTCTCTTTTTGCTCTTCATTTGAATAGATTCCTCTCGGCGTTTAAATAAATATCTGTCTTTCTCCATATGATCTTTTCTTTTTGCAGGTTTTACAAGGACTTTCCCCTCATCAGGAGCTTCAGCAATCAACAATCGGCCACTCAAAGGCACTGAAATTTTGTGACATTTGCCAGCAATTAATATGAGAAGGAAAGTGCATGAAAAGGTGAGATGAATAAAAAGGATGAGAAATATTGCAAAGAAAAAGTGGCAGTAACTATAGGTAAACCTGAAGAGAGTAAATGGTAATGGAAATAACCACATACAATCTCTTACTACGAATATCAAGCAAGAGTAGATTGTGATATTAGCAAGTAACTAGCACATTTTGGAATTTCTCACACAACTAAAGTTGTCCTCAAGTTTCTATTGAAATATAAAGATAAGCTGAGAATGATGGGAGACACAATCTTTTGCATGTGACAGATCCAGATTCAGTCAGAACCCAACAAACAAACATCCCCTCGCAACATCTATGGAGACGCAAAAAAAAGAAGAAAACAAAATATATATTGCACCCACACATAGAATAAACAAGGCTGCTTTAGCCATCCTCCTTTCATGATGTATTCTTTCTATGATTTACTTACACTGAAGTGCAGTGAACCACATTAGCAAGAATAGTTTTCAAAAGGTGACTTTATCTATACAAGGCACAACACAAAACATTGTATATGAGCATTTATGAATGAGTCCTCCATATTATGTTTCTAAAACTGCCTCTTCCTGATCAGCTTCAGGAATTATTAATTTACTGCCAAAAGATTAAATGGTGCCAACAAGTAATTCCAAATGGCATCTTCAATGAATTATGAAGCCAGCCAAATTACAGAATAACAACTTTTTCAAGAAAAACTTCATCAAATGCAATGATGTTTACTAAATTTACAGTCATAAATTATATTCCTTCCATTAAATGAATAAAATTGATTGGATATTGCTGATGTTGCTACTACAACCACACCTCGGCTATTATCATTTTGAGTATTATAAATCTATTTCCTCATGAATATTCCATATCTTCCATGGAAATTAAAATTACATACTCAAAGGCTCATATGACACTGGAAATTTAAAGTACTATAGTGCTCTCTTTCATTGCTGTTCATCACGAATGGTTCAAGTGCTAAGATAAAACTTTAACATTATCAAACCACCTTACTCCACAAAGATTAAAATATCAGATTTCTTATTGACAAAGTCAAATACACTGCAAAAATTATTTTTTAATTTTTTAAAAAAGTTAGATAACCAAAAGTTAAAACCATCTAGTGGAACAAACTTGCAACACTTGAGTAAGAAAATGAACCAATGGCAGAAGTACAAAATCATCAATGATGTTTTGGAAACTTCTCTATTTTATCTTGAAATTTAGTATTTTTATTTTATTTTTCAATAACTTTTTTTATAACCCAGAACAATGGGAGAGATGTCCACCAGTATGAGAAAAGTGTTGGGGACTCATGAACGAGTTTTAATAGTTCTCTAAAATTTAGCACAGGGAAAAAACAATTAAACAAAGCAGAACTGTCAAATTCAGTGTCAATTGAGATAATACATGTTTCGTTTCTGAGCATAAGTTTCTCCTTCTCGATGTTAACAAACCTTTAACCTCTTCTTCCAAGGGGTATGCATTTGGTGCCATGCCAAACAAACCAAAACATTGGTGAACCGAAATTTCAGTATACGATTTTACTACTCGCATTATTAGCTTAATGGCAAGCATAACATCATCAAAATACTAACACAGCAGGGAAATGAAAATGAACTATCCTAGTTTATAAGCTAAATAGGCAAAAGGAAGCAATCCTTTCTTCAGAGAATAGGACAAACAGCAGAGAAGTGTCAGCAAGAAGTTTAACTTGCTGATGACATATTTACTTCCTATAAATCAGAGGTTAATCAAATGGTTCTAATATCTCATAACTTGAGGAACAACTTATTTGAATAGACATTCATTGTCAACTCAAGAGGAAGCCATGTTCACACATCTACAGCAACAAGGAGAGTTTCATGATCTCAAAAATATATATGTGTGTGTGTATAATTTTTATCTTTTTATTTTTTTTGGTTAGCATAGTTTCATGTAAGATTTGAAAAAATAATTTGAGATGATGAAGAATCTGCCTACTTGAAGTAAATCAATCATTTCTAAAGCATATGACAAGGACCTTCTGAGCAGAGGAAGCATAAATAATAAAGCCAAAGAGGAAAGGCAACTCTAATACTTGCATGAAGCCAGTGCATATGGAAAAGGCATCAGCAAACGAATGTACAGAGTCATAGGAAGAGGGGGAGATTTTCTCTGTTTAATCACGATATCACTTATAATTACCTAGATAATATAAATTTTAGAAAACAACTTATATGATCAAAAGAAATGTTGGAAGCAATGTAAGTTACCAGATTTAACAGAATAAGCTTGAGCATCTCCATCATGTGAACAATAGTACTTAATCAAAGAGTTCATTCATCTCAGTTCAAGGCATTTTAACCTAGTAACCTAGAAACTGCAATAGAAAACTAGCAAATAATGACAATAAATAATTGTCAGTGGAAAGCCAAAAGCATGGTGTATGACACATAAAAATACGATGAAGAATTGTCTCATGCACCACTGACTATAAAGCAGTAAAGAATCCAAATAATCAATATGGCGCATCAGATATTACCTCAGTTTGTCTTTATTTGCATATACTGGTCATGACATGCATGTAGGTTAAAAAGTCAATGCAGACACAACTGTTAAATACCCATTAGCAACCCCCTATAAGATACAAGTCAATGCAGATTGCTGTTACATTTCCATTCCATCATTATGTCAACAGGACCCTATGAAGCTTGTTGCAGCTATCAACCTTTGCTAGACAACAACATTAACTTAAGAGTATGAAACCCACAACTACAGATTTCTTTATTTGGCTTCTAGCAGGTTTGTGTTGGCACGAACCTTTTCCTACTCTAAGATCAATTAAGCATTGATAAGACCAATCTTTTTCCTAGTATCATATTCTGAAATGTTTTAGCAGGAAAATTCATGGTAATACAGGCAAAGAAGGTGGAAGAAGTCACACAATATAGCAGCAGAAAACTATGCACAAAACAACAGCCTATGTATATCCGGTGAAAATTCATAGGAAGCATCACCTTTGGATGGATCCATGGCCAATGGGGCAGTTGGCCGAGGCTGACGCACTGGTTCTTTTCCAAAAGCCTGAGCATACGTGTCATCAAACTCCTCCCATTGTGACTTTCTGTATGCCAAAGTTGTTGCCTTGTTCTTGTTAAAATCAACGGTCGAAAACTGCTTATTTCCAGGCTCCAAAGCCATTTGTTGAATGAATGAAAGCAAATCCCGAGTACGAAAACTGTCCCGTGCTTCACTTATCTGACTCCAACCATAAACCCCTTGCTCATAAACCCCCAGCTCACAATCCCACACATCAACAACAAAATGTCCCTCTACACTTGAGGGCCAGAGATTAAACTCATTTCTACAGCGACAAGCTAAACCCAAACCACACCTTCTTGACACCTCATCTAGAGCTTCCTCCACCGCCTTCACGAAGGACCGAGACATTGTTTGCTTAGACTTCTCTGCAAAGTTCTCCTCAAATGGAATTAACTCAGCCGGGTCAAACCACCCATAGCTGCTATCCCCAAAAAATGCCACCAACACGTGGCCATTGTGCTTGCCCCTCCTGACATCTGGAGAAACAAACTCCTCACTGTAAATGAACCCAGGCCACCAAGGGTGTGATTTCACTTTTCCCCACACCATATCTCCAATTTTGAACCCATATCCAACAATATCAATCTCTCTCATGGCCGCATCAAATGCATGTGACGTAGAATGAAAATCGTCAAGTGAACTCCGTAATTTCTCATCGTGAAGCTCCTCACTCCGCGAGCCAGTCTTCTTTCTAATCCCGTCTCTTCTCGAAACAGAAGAACTAAACTGATTCTCTCCTTCTTTGCCATCACCAAATTGGTTTTCACCATTTTCTACTTTCAAAACCCTAGAATCGCTCACATTATCAGAAATCCTAGTTTCATTTGATCCATCTAAGCCAGTTCGAGCAGCTTCCACGGTCGCCGCCACTGTACTGAATCCGGAATCTCCAGCAGAACAAATGTCGCTGGTCGAAGCGACAGTTTTCTCATCCCCAACGGAGCCGTTCCCCCGGTGCGGCAGCGACGCCATCCCGCCGTCGTTGCTGGTAGTCATCACAGACATCATCTAAACCGCCAAAAGCCGCTTTGAACCCGAAACCCTGAATAAGAATCCAAACGAGAAATAACTGAATACATTTCCCAGTCCACGGAAAAGGGCAAATGATTATAAAATTGAGAGAGACATGAACCCTAGGGACGAAGAAGAGATAGCGAGCGTGTCACCCACTCAAGTATGTGTTTGTGCGTGACTGTGTGAGAGAGACGATGGTTTCAATTAAAATTGATCACGAATCATGGATGATCAGAGAGAAAATGTTGTTTCACAAAAAAAAAAGGTATAATTATAATTTGAGATTGATACTGACTTTTATACTAACTGGTCGAACAAATTAATTCCACTATGCCTGCTATAATAGCAGAATACACTCAATAGTGGGTTCATATGGAATTTTCCTGAGATGGATTTTCAATGAATCAAATACATTTTTCACTAATTTACTGAATTATAGATCGATCCATTTCATGTAACATGGATCTGTGAGAGTATTACAGATAAAATTAACGTAGCTTAGAGCATTTCCAAGAGGGAGACAAATCACAACTCAAATTCAAATTTTGAGTTTAATTTATTCCAATCCCAACTCAAATTAATACTCAAACTTTGCCATTGTGAATAGCAAGTGACAAATTTGATGGCCTTGATAAGAAAGCAAGAGAGGTCACAACCCCAGATCTATATTATCGTGAAGAAATTCAAAATTATGGACCAAGAATCACACATTAATTGACCAGTTGGCACTCACATATATTGCCATGTGGCAATGTTTATGACTAGTGATGTCTAATTGAAAAGTTGAAAAAAAAAATTATTAAATGTACAACTAATTTCACATACACATCACATGTGCGTGCAATTCATATTACATACACGTGCAACTCATATCGAATAAATATATATATATATATATGTACAAACTATGTTGATTTTATTTTTTTAAGTTTGAGTACATAAATGTCACCAAATTTGAACATGAATGTCACGTCTATATAACATTCTATATAACATAAATGTTTCAACCTAAAATGAAAAAAATATTAATTAAAAAGAAAAAAGAAGTGTTGATACGAATCGATCAGAACCCAATCCAACTGCATGTGCTCTACAACTCAGCATTTTATATGAGTTTATAATCTATATAACACCCTTTTAACGACTGTGTGACTTGGACACTGACTGTACATAATTTATATCATCCATATATAACTTTGAAATCAAAAAAGAAAAAAATAATAATTTATCCAAGTCATTTACTGTGAAAAAGCTTGGTGAAGCAAACAAAATAATAATGATAATAACAATAGATACAAAAGGAAATAAATAAAAACAAATCTATAGCTTCCAGTTGAGATCGATGGTATGAATGAAGGTAAATCAAGTAATTCATTCATAACAAAAAAACACAAAACAATGGAAATTAAATTTTGAATTGTTGCTCCATATTATATAAATGAATAAACCAAAATTACCTGGTAACACTGATCTATGACCTTGACGAGAAAACAACAGAGGTTACAACCACAGATCAATGTGTAGAATTTATGATGATTTTATTGTAATAGAACTGTGTTGTTCTCACCTTTCTCAACTTGTATTCGAATTTGGGAATGAGAAAAAATGGTCGAGAGGGATAGAAGAGGGAAAATAGTCTGGCTTATATAGAATTTAATTTTTTGCCCAACTGTAATTTTGCGGCGATGATTAATTTGGGATTTTCATAAAGCTTTTATGGGAAAAAAATATTTCAACCGCCTATGTAAGACTTGAATTGTTTTTGAATTTGGGGTACAATTGTAAATCTTTAATTCTTAAATTTGAAGAAATTCAAAATTTGGACCAACAATCACACGTAAACTCACATATAGGCTGTGGCAACATTTACAACAATCTACGTCTAATTGAAAACTTGAAGAAGAAAAAAAAAATGTGAAAGAACTGTGTTGTTCTCACCAACAGAGGTTACAACCACAGATCAATGTGTAGAATTTATGATGATTTTATTGTAATAGAACTGTGTTGTTCTCACCTTTCTCAACTTGTATTCGAATTTGGGAATGAGAAAAAATGGTTGAGAGGGATAGAAGAGGGAAAATAGTCTGGCTTATATGGAATTTAATTTTTTGCCCAACTGTAATTTTGCGGCGATGATTAATTTGGGATTTTCATAAAGCTTTTATGGGAAAAAAGTATTTCAACCGCCTATGTAAGACTTGAATTGTTTTTGAATTTGGGTTACAATTATAAATCTTTAATTCTTAAATTTGAAGAAATTCAAAATTTTGGACCAACAATCACACGTAAATTGTCCAGTTGGCACTCACATATACAGCCATGTGGCAACATTTACAACAATCTACGTCTAATTGAAAACTTGAAGAAGAAAAAAAAAATGTGAAAGTGAAAATTATTATTAATTAAAATCTTCAAAATGTACATTAAAAAAAAGTACCGGAATAAATCTTAAAATCATGATTAACACATAAAATTTAGTATAGAATTTAAAATTATATAAATATAGGACTATTCACACATTAAATAAATAATCCACAAATCTATATTATATTTAGGATTTTAATGAATTTTAGAATTACAAAACAAATATAAAAAATCTGCAAGCTCCAATCACTCTTCCCCCCCCTCAGAGTTGTTCTCAAGGGCATCAAATGTACATGGAATCATATGGGGTCTAGGTTGACTAGAATCCGCACTTTTTTTTAAATATATTTTTCGCTTTCAGATTGACATCATTATGTTATATTTGTTGGATCTTTATATACAAGTGTGATAATATCTATGTACTCTAACTTAAAAAAACATGAAATATTTTAACAAAATTTGTACATATATACATTTATTTAACATTACTTGCACATTTATAAAATATTAGTTGCACCTCATGTGATATTAGTTGCACGTTTATTTAATAAATAAATGTGTAACTAATATCACATAAATGTATGTTGATAAAAAAAAAAAAGCATTGATTCTTTTTTAATCTTCAAATATTTCCAAGTTATAGACATAAAAGTGCACAAGAAAGTCACAACAATACAACATAAATGTCACACCAATAGAACATAAGGTCATAACTAGAAGCAAAAAAAGAAAAAAATTGAAAATCTTCAATTTTTACTGAATAAAGTCAATACATTTGTATATAAAAACTACACTTATATAATATAAATGTCACACCAATACAACACAAAGTCTTAATCTGAAGCAAAAAAAAATCCAAATAATTTTTTTGTGTGAGAATGTCTCATGAATTGACCTGAAAAAGGAGTCAATCTAACCCAATCAACGATTAACAGTCAAAATCAAAAGTCAACAATTAAATGAAATATGTGTAATTCGTGTAAAAATCAACAATTAAAGTTAACGATCGATTAATGCCGGTGAAACAAAGAATATTATATGATACCATATAATACTTTCAAAAAAACTAATAAACTTTTGGACAATTTTCCTGTGTGTGTTTTTTTTATTAGGGATAGAAGGTAACAAAAATATCATTTTAAAAAATAATTACTTGTAAAATATGATATTTTAGGGTATTATTATAGAAATAATGTATTTGCATCATAGTATGTATTTTGACACAAGTATTAGCGTTTGGAGATTATGTAAAGTAGGAGGGTCGAATTGAGATAAATAGCTTAAATTTAACTCAATCTCTCCCCCAAGTCCCAACCTTACCATTTGTCGTTTTTTACATGACAAAAACCTACTTTTACTGTTGATGAATCTGTGAATGACTCTCTCTCTCTCTCTCTCTCTCTCTCCTAATCGCATTAGGTTGTTCAGACCTCTAGCAGATCCCCTCCACTTCCCTTTGTAGACAGATTCCCTTTCTCCATACTCTAATTTTAGGATTCACTTTCTCCTCCGCCCTTTGTTTTTTCTCTCAAACAGCTTTCCCATCGAATTTTGATTCCAATTTTGCATGACTCGCATAAAGACATTCAAGAAAGGTTTCTGCTTTAGGGGTTTTTGTTGTTGACATCGATTGAATAAGCGCGAATATAATTTCAGATCGGTGCTCTAATTTGCAGTTGTCGGTTCATAATCCGTGGGATTTGAACGCCATCTCGTTTCTATCGAAAAACGGCTTACTGTGTTAGTATTGCTCCGGGTTTTGGTGGGCTAGTGACTATTTCCTAGATTCGCTGCGTTTAGGATTTGTAGGGCTTTGCGATTTTGATTTGTTTCGGATTTTCATGAGTGAATTATAGAAAGGGGTCCTCTGCTGCATTTGTGGAGGATCCCTAGTACTGTTGTTTTCTCGAGTTTTAAAGATTTTTCGAGCATTGCACACAGGGATCTTGTACACGCATTGAAATTTCAGATAATCGGGAACTATCATACAACTCTTATAGATTGGTTGGGGGTGTTTTGGGATAGTTAAATCCATAATTCAATTTAGAGTTACTACTGCAAGGAGATATGTTTGGCAGTGTGGACAGTGGGACGAATAAGCTTGGCACAGTAATGATACCTACTCGGTTTGTATGGCCTTATGGGGGAAGGCGAGTGTTGCTCAGTGGCACCTTTACCAGGTGAACTATGCTGGTTAATATTTTTTCTTCGAATCACTTTTCAATTTAGAGTGCCTTTTTCTCTTTAGTGTTTTCTCTAATAGTGAGTGTCATCATTGGAGGTGGCAAGATCACATCACCATGTCGCCGATGGAGGGCTGCCCCACCGTGTTTCAAGTTATCTACAGCTTGACGCCCGGTTATCACCAGGTTCGTACTTTATCTGTCTACGCCTTGGTTCTTCCCATTTTGTTCTTATCTTGTGATGTTCTTTGCAATAATATATGTTATCATTAATAATAGTTGGGGAGCAATATATTTATTTTTTATTTTGATTGTATTTTTAGTTGTTAGAACAATGTGGCGATATCATGGATGATGGATGAACTGTTGGTACACTCAGAAAGGGGCAACCACACACCCTTGAGAAGAGAGATACACCTGAATTTCACCATTAGTTTAGGTCTAAATAGAATTGTAGCTGGTCAGAAACTCTTTGGTTTTTTGGCAATTGGAAATCTCATCTTCCTTGAGTAGTGAAATCCTTTGTTTCCTAAGTCACTCTGAGCTTGAGAGAAATAATGATACAAGTACCATTCAAAAAATGACAAAAGGCTTAATATCTGTGCAAGAACGTTCAAGAAACATTCCCTGGCTTCTTACTAGGCTGTTTAACTATGTTAATTGCCACACATATTGTATATAGTGTTGTTATTTCCTTGCATATATATCAAAAAGTGTTTCAATGTTCATGATTTTGGCAAAATTCTTAAAAAAGTTCTGAAATTATAGTTAGGATCTTGCTCCAACAAGGTCCATGCTCTCTATTTCTGTAAGCGAGCCTGCACTTTTTCCTCTAGTTTTCATTTTTAAACAACATTTTCAAACTCATTAGTCATCATATAAGTCAATGCAATCTTTTCTGTCATACACTTTTTTTTTTTATCTTTTTCATCGGAGTTCTGGTCTTGGCATACCCCAGTTAACAACATACATTGCTTTCTCTATTTTTTAAAGTGATTCCTATTAATTTCAAATAAGGTTGTCAAATATATTGGGGTTTGGGGAGAATGACAGATCGATAGTTGTCTTGGACACATGTATTTAGACCCAGACTTGAAATGTCTGGGTGCATGGATTGCGAAAAAGATAGTCTTGATTGTTCATTGTTGTCTGAGATCTTGTCTAAGATATTGATAAAGACAGGAAATGTCACATTCATTGTGTGTGTGTGTGTGTGTGTGTGTGTGTGGTGTGTGTATGTGTGTGTGTGTGAAACTGATGATTCCAGGAATGTGGACTAAATCTACCCTTGAACTTAATCTGGGACCCTGAGAAAAGACTTCTCCTTTGCAATTGATTATTATCTCTTCAGATGTTTGGTGCTGGATTTCTTCTCTTCAACCTTGTAATTTTTTAATATATCTTTTGCATGTACATGTATGCTTACAATAGTTTGTTGCATCATCTATTGTAGTACAAGTTCTTTGTTGATGGAGAATGGCGGCATGATGAGCATCAACCATATGTAACCGGAAATTACGGAATAGTGAACACTATTTACATACCCAGGGAATCTGATATTCCCGAGTTATTTATCTCTGACACTGCTGGTAGATCTAACATGGAGGTTGATGGCGATACTTTTCAGCCGGTCTGATTCTCTCAGTTGTGCATAGCATACTTACTTTTGGGTTTTAACATTATTTTGGTTCTTTATTGTTGTACGGCATCATGTCCTTTACTTGGCTTTCTCCAGATTTCGTTTGGCCCCTCTCTCTTTTCTTTTTTATAGTTCACATCCTCACCTGACAACAACTGCTACTCACTCTTCAAAAGTGTGTAAAATCTGATTTTACATAAATAATCAGAAGAAAAATGCATAAAAGTTGTATTCTATATATGTCTTGTAGGATCGCTTGGTGTTTAAGTATTTCTTATGACACTAAAATCTCTTGGGCATTGAAACACATGATTGATTTCCTGGTCAATAGAACATATTTGCATTTCTACGACGTTGATGAATATTTATCTGATAACAATCAGGAGGCAATTTCAAGTGCATCGCAGGGTGAAATGGAACTATCTCGTAATCGTGTGTCTGTATTTTTGTCCTCACATACTGCCTATGAGTTGCTACCTGAGTCTGGAAAGGTATGCAGTCTCTTCCTGTTTTTGAGTGCATTATTGAATAGTGGTAGGGAGATTGACATATGCAAGTTAAACTTCTGTAGCTAAACTTCTTCTGACAGGTCATTGCCTTGGATGTTAATTTACCGGTGAAACAAGCATTTCACATTCTTTATGAACAGGTAAATGTGCTTTTCTCAAGTGCATGCATTTCATTATAATTGAATCCCTCATTTCATTTGAGAGTTCTTCATTTCGAATAAGAATAATAGGTCAGGTCAAATTGTTTTTTAAAACTTTGGTTTGTACAACTTGTGATTATCTGCATGGAGGTCTATGTGTGAGAGAGAAATGTATGCCGACTTAGAAATGGTGCAGATTTTCATAGACATGTCAGATTCTGGATTTCCTTTTCTTCTATATCATGATTTGAGGAGAGTAGGCGAAAGAAACTCAATTGGGGTATATTATGTGTCACGTTCCCCTTATTCTCAAACTTGGTCATTGCCTTCATTTTCACCTATATTTCTTTATCTCTGATCTGTGTAATTGATATTTTAAATTCCTGTCCCTGCAAATATGAATGCAGTGATTGATACATCAATTGTTTCTACTTTGGATTATTTGAGGTAAATGATGTGATTTTATAATGGCTTGGAATTCATTATGCCTTTCAAGTCCCTCAAGCAACTAGGTACTCAATATCCTCTGTAAAGTCTTAAGCTGTCAATGTTTTTTTTTTTCTTTGTTTTCAAAGTAAAATGTTCACAAGCATTTAATCTGCTAAACTCATATTTATTCTTATTGGTCAATTTGTCGAGGGCATATAGTCCATTAAGAATAGGTATATTGCTAACTGCAACCATATCTTGGATCACTCTAGAAAACACACTCAAACTTCATGAACATGTAAACACTTATGCACGAGATGTCAAGCAGATTAAAAGCACCTTCAATGGTTGTTCTGACTCATAAATCCATTTCTTCGTGCCTTTAATTCATTTTCTCTCTACTCTCCAGAATTGGATTTTGAGTTCATTTCTATTTTCCAATTCTCACTCCTCTGACTAGCTTATAAGTATGGATTTAGTTATCCCTGAAAAAAAGATCTAAATTACTGAAGCTTTTTGCAGGGAATTTCTGTTGCTCCTTTGTGGGACCTCTGCAAGAGTCAGTTTGTTGGAGTTCTCAGTGCATCAGATTTCATTTTGATACTTAGAGAGGTACTACTAGGCCTGAAGTTTACTCAGATTATTACTGCAATTTGAGAAGATAATATTCCTGAATGCAGCTATCTTCTTCTTCTTTTTTTTTTTTTTTTATGGGTGGGGGGGGGTGCGGGTCATAGTGGCTGCCTTTTCTCATTGATTTTTCTTTTTTTTTCCTCTTCACTTTGAGGACTATATTTCCAGCTAACGCCTGGTTCCTTCTCTAGGACTAGCATGCACTTGTTTATCTGTTTGAACAAATTGTGAAAGTCATGGTTGATATATTCTTAGCTTTCTATATCTCTATGAATTGCTTTAGAAGATTTACTGGTTTTCCAGGTCTTTTGATTCAAGTCTGGATCATTTTAGTGTATCATATTTACTATGTTTGAGTTCAACTCAGTTAAGATGCTACTGCGTCATCACCGTTGGTTGAAGTCTATTAAAAATGATGTATTTTTCTTATATTTGAAATGCATATGATACAATGTGCCAATTATTTATTAGAATTCTGTAGTTCTGAATTTCTGGCCTAGGAATGAATGACATTCAGATTGTAGAAACAGAATATTGTATCTAATTAAATTCTTAATCTTGATATAAAAGGAATGAAGGTCTATACGGAAGTTGAACCTGAGTTAGAGGGATGTGGAACCTCCCTGTTTTTGCTGCCATTAAATTATTATTGTTGTTGTTTTTATTATTTGTCTTTGATTTAAATATTCATTTTTTGTTTTCCAATTATTCAACTCCAGCTTGGCAGTCTTGGATCTAACTTGACCGAGGAGGAACTTGAGACGCATACAATATCTGCCTGGAAAGAGGGGAAGAAACATCTTAACAGACAGATTGTTGGAAATTCAAGAACATATTCAAGTCATCTAGTCCAGGTATGCAATTTCATCCACACACTTTTAGATGACTCATGAAGTGATAAAGGTCCCGTAATTTCTCTGCAGCTTTTGTTAGTCTTCTGTATTTTATTGGAACTAGTCTTAAGTTACATTTCAGAATAATTATTTTGTCAATGATGTGCAATCAATGTAGGCTGGGCCTTGTGATTCTTTGAAAGATGTTGCTCTGAAACTTCTGCAATCTAAGGTCTCCACTGTTCCTGTTATTCACTCGTCCTCACAGGATGGCTCATATCCTCAGCTCCTACACCTGGCTTCACTTGCTGGAATACTTAAATGTAGGCAATTTATTTTGTTACTTAAAATATCTTCATTTCACCTCATGACTTATACACTCCAAATGTCTAGGCATATGCCGGCATTTCAAGAATTCTTCTAGCTCCTTGCCCATTCTTCAGAAACCAATATGTTCATTTCCTTTGGGAACTTGGGTCCCGAAAATTGGGGAATCTAATGGAAAGCCTATTGCAATGCTAAGACCAAATGCCACTTTAAGTGCTGCTCTTTCTATGTTAGTACAAGGTATGATCTGTTCACTTGGCTTATTGATGTTGTTTTCACTATTTGGGGTTAAAAGATCTTCGGTTTGTGCTAGCGATAAATTAGTTACCAGCTCCTATTTCATTTTCTCTAGCACTTGATTGTTAGTTTGATATTTCTTAGATAACCTCCCATAAAATGATAGTGATCAATCTTATTTGTAGTTAGAATTTTCTTGCTATATTCTTGGGACTAATTATTATTATGATACCTTTTTTTTATGATTGTATTTCATCTTCTCATGAGCTTTTTAATTTTCATTGCGGCTTAACTAATCTGGCCATTGCCAAAATTCCTAAATTCGTGGAAATTTTTTCTTCTATGCAGATTACTTCATTATCCATATTCTGTCATTCATATAAATTAGAGCTTAAAGAGTTTGTGCAAAAATGATGTCCAGTTTTCACTCCCCATTTTCTTTTGATATTATATCCCCTGAATTCGCTCTCTTGATGTGGCAGCTGATGTCAGTTCCATACCTATTGTGGATGACAATGATTCTTTGGTGGATATATATTGTCGGAGGTATATATTTTATTTTTGAGTTTGCTACACAGTTTGAGTTTTAATAAACCTTTCTTAAAGATAACCATCTCATTCTATATCATGACAGTGATATCACTGCTCTGGCAAAAGACACAGCATATGCACAAGTTTGTCTTGATGACTTGAGTATCCATCAGGTAAAATCCATCAAAACCTTGCTGCGTTTATCTCAGATATAAGTTATGCCATGTGGTTCTAGCCTAAATGTACTCTCTAAATGATTATCAGAAAGTGAGACTTTGATTAATGGCTCGAGAGTTCTGTGTTTTTAATCATGAAGATGCGTCATGCGTTTAAAGTAGTTTCTTGATGATGATCTCTTATCCATGAGAAATTAATGATCCTTAAGTTATACAATAAAGAGATTAGACTGGAACAAATTCTTGAACCT
This sequence comes from Scutellaria baicalensis, assembly GCA_005771605.1. NCBI lineage: Eukaryota > Viridiplantae > Streptophyta > Magnoliopsida > Lamiales > Lamiaceae > Scutellaria > Scutellaria baicalensis. The sequence goes on from CM016726.1 coordinate 27,742,969, forward strand.
GTTATAGGAACCGAGAGAGGATATAATAATCACATTAGAGCAAGTAGATATGTGGTGATTGCCCAACTAAGCCCAGTTCTTTTGTTCAACTATTCACATTAGGCTTGAGGTTGCTGGTACAACTGTTTACGTATGCTATATCATGACACTGTTGATTCCCATATTTTTGCATATGAATATTTACCATGTCAACACTATTTTATGCCTTCTGGATTAAAATATTTGGAAATTGTATTTTACTTAAGAGAAATGTGGCTATATATACACACCCAGGGAGTGTGTAACGTATGTTGGAATTCTCTTATAAAGATTTCTTGAAAGCACTAACCTTAGTATCCAGTGTTTATACTTCTTTCTTTTATTCTTTACCATTATATGTACTATGCTTGTTCTGTTTTAAGTTTGTTTGGTGAACACACTTAACAGATTATTGCCCAAAAATCACAGAAGCAATCTACTTTTGATCTTGTCATTCTGCTTGAGGCATTAATCCATGTTATCTATCTGGGTGTTTGGGACATCTTTACTTTTAGTTATGATATACCATTGATCTGGAGACGATACGATTCTCTATTTGTGTGCTCACCTAAAAATCCTAGCATATTTACTGTTATAGGCCATTCAACTGGGGCAAGATGCAACCTCTTCCCATGGCTTCTCCAGTGGGCAGAGATGTCAGATGTGCTTAAGGTCTGATCCTTTGCACAAAGTAATGGAGCGGCTGTCTATTCCTGGTAAATACTTTTGATCTTTGATTCTGAAACTTGTAGTATTGTTATCATCCTTGTGCCAAATGAAGGGCATTGGACATTGATCTTCGAATAAAATAATTCGTGAGTGATGCTGTTATGATATAACTACTTATAATGTCTACAGGTGGGGGGTTGTTGCCAATGGAATCAACTTTGCTTGTTACTGAAATCAGTTTTATCATATTGAGTTTTTGTTCACTTCTGATGCAATTCTAAAAGTGATTCATACCATCAAACTATGTTCAGATGTCTTTATTCTTTAATTGAAGTCAATATAGTCTCTCAGTTTGTTATTCTTAGATACACCATACAAAAATCTCTCTCCCATTATCTAATGCCTTTCTTGCAGGGGTTAGAAGAGTAGTGATAGTGGAGGCTGGAAGTAAGCGTGTTGAAGGTATCATCTCATTGAGCGATGTGTTCAGATTCTTGCTGGGGTAGATGAAAGAATTCACGATCGAGGGGGGTCTCATTATATCATGTGGATTACGCACCATGCTTCAAAGCTTCAATTTAATTCAGGTTATCCACAAAATGGAAAAATTCTTTGTAAATTATGATAATTCACTATTATCTGTCTCTCTTTTCTTGGTGGTCAATTTGTTAACCACAGAAGTTACAGTTTCCATCAACGACGAATGAGAATCAGTTTTATGTAACAGCAGATGATGAAGCAGGTGTAACAATTTGTTCATAAAAAGGTTGTTGGTGTATCAAAGTGAACTGCACCACTTTGTCATTTTAGTTGGGGTTAATGTTGATGGTTGAAAAATTTATCCAAATCAATTGTCTAAACTGCCCTCACTGGTTTTTCTCGTGTAATTTTATATACATTATAATTTCATAATTTATTCAAAAAAAATGTATCGTTTACAAATTGTTGGTTTTCGAAATGTTTGATATTGTGTTGATTTTAAAAATCAAGGGTTAGCTCTTATTACCTCTTCCCAAAGTGTGTTATTTAAGATTCTTTCAGAGATTTCGAATATAATTAATATGTATACTTTGTTTATAAGAAATTAATTCACGATACTAAAATGTAAATACAAGTTTGAAAAACAAGGAGGGGTAAAGTTGAAAAAATAGTAATGAAAAGGGACTGATAAATGGAAACAAATTCTATATTCTAAAGACAATGGTATTTTCAGAAAAAAAACATTTAAGCTTCATAACAGTGGCAAAGCAACATTTATACATTTTACAACATTATTGTGAAGAATTATTACGTCAAATATTCTTACAAACTATAAAAAACAGCAAATATTAGAGGACACATACAAAAGAATGATAAGAGAGAAGTTTGGATCAGATGGAGACACTGTTAGGGATTCCCTTCCCAGTTAAGCCCTCTTCACTTGTAGGATATAGCAATGTGTATGGTACTTTCACAGCCCCTACTCTGTTCTTCCACTTCTCATCATTATTCATATCCATGATTCTCTTCTCCACTTCTACTAACTTGTTACCAAATCTTTCAAACGCCTCCAATGGCTCTGCATCTCCAGTCCATTCCTTGGTGTCTCTCTTTCCAAGATAAACCTCGTCTGATGAGTGCCTCGATAGAATCTCGATCAGGGCGATGCCCAGCAATGTCTGTAGCCTAGCAGTGATGGTTTTCAAGAAAACCTTATCAGGGTTGGTTTTCAGCTCCTCATACTCTGCACTGCCAGCCTCAGGCATGAATTGTCGGCTAAGTGTAGGCCGGTTGGGCATGTAACCTGCATAAGGGTACTGCCCGAAATTCACTGCTGCATGTAGAGCTGATGCTATCCATATGATGATGGTGCATGACTCTATTAGGTCCTTTCGCGTCTGCATTTTAGGCCACCATGGCTCGTTTTTCTTGTCTCCGTGTCCCTCTTCTCGCACTTCCTTCCACCAGGATTGTAGCTCTGTGTCTTGTTCAACTGTGTCATCTGATGGATAGTAGAAGTTGCAATAGTCATCCACCCATGTTTTTATTGCTGACCAGATTTCTAGCCCATCCACTGCGTATGGATAGTCCTCCATCACTAATCGGAGCCCATGTGGAGCATTTGAGTCCTCCACTGCCATTCCTCTGTGGACACAACCGAACTCAGAAAGGAAATTCTTGATATGTATATATCTAGATGGGACTTAAAAGATATTCTTTCTTACCTCTTCACCAGATCAGCTGGAAGTGCATGATCAGGGAATGCCCAGTTCTTATAAATCTCAGAAGATAGCTCCATGGAATACCTTGCAGGAAAAACAGTGGCCTCAAGAATCCCTCCAGCATTAATCAAGATTTGCCTTGCAAAAGCATTAATGTTCATCGTGTCACGAAAGTGGGGATGAAGAAGCTTATGAATGGGGTGCAACACACTCAGATTCCTGTTTGTTGCAATCACAAATGGCTCTATTGCAGCGTGTGTATTCAACCTACCATCAAATTCAAAGTCAATACATATTAAAAATAGAGAATGATAAAAGATACATTAAAGAGTTATCAAAATGAAGCATTATTATATATCCTATAGTACCAATGGCTAATGAGCTGATGAACTCCAGAATCATTGACAGCAGCGTAGGCTTTAGCCAACTGCCAAACAGAACCCTCAACGCCATCTTCAGATGGAGTGTACACCTTACTAACGGCACCAAACTGATCTCCATTAGGATGTGGTAAGCTCAGTTCGATTGCTAATGGCTTCAAACGTCCGTCAGTTTGCAAGAAGAGCAGAGTCCTCGATGCATAAATCTTAGTCGTGGTAGTGTTGATTCTCCTCAGATATGGCATCAATGAGTCGTGATGATTCAAGATGAATAACCTATTCGCCTTTATTGCCTGCACATCAATTTTCACAATTACTGATTGATACTAATTCAAAAACTGAGAAACAGATTCAAGCTAACTACCTCATCAATGCTAAGTCCTTCCAGCCCATTCTTCACATGATCCACTGATATCGTGCTCGTATGATCACCGTACACTTTAGGATCAAGCGTGCTCATCGGAGGAAATTCCAGAAGACGACTAATTACAACCGGATTCATCCCAGCCACCATCTCTCTTGCAAATTCTTCGTCAGTCCTCCATGCAGATTTGTCGACTGTCACAAGTCAACAACAAATTGTTAAGCAACAATCTCTCTCTCTCTCTCTCTCTCTCTCTCTCTCTCTCTCTCTCTCTCTCTCTTCTCTCTCTCTAACAGGACGTACCTTGGATGACATCAGGCATTGGGAACTTAAACAGTCCTTCACCATCACTGGGAAGAATCTCCTTGAGCAACTCCAGAGGGATATTATCGTATATATTTTTGAGCAGTGGACCGTCAGGGAGCTTGAATCCTCCTTCATAGATATCAATAACGTCATCAAAGCTGTCAAACTCATTACTAACAGTATCACACAGATTCGTAAACTCAGGGAGAAGGAACTGGAAGACAGATTTAAGGCCATGGCCAAGGAAATCAGAGAGCTTCAAATGCCCAAAGCGTTCGTCTCTCGGAACGTACACGTTCAAGCTCAAAAGCAACGGAATCCTACTCTCAACATTCGGATCCGCCTTCGTCGGAGCTCTCCCCGTTTTACCCCTACGAGGATAGGGATACTCCGACGAACCTCCGAGAACAGGACGAGCGTAATCTTCTCCCTTGTCTGGTTCCCCCAAATCATTATAATAAGCGTAATCATACACTCTATCCCATTCTTCAAGCTGCGAATCACTTCCATCTCCTCTCAAATTCACCAGCTCTTGCTTCCTGTATGGGAGAAGTGGAGCCGGAGTATCACCGGGAAGATACGTCTGAACACGAAAATGCGCACGGTTACGCAGAAATTCAGAAAAAACCCGCAGAGAATCGGGATGTGTGAAGTGAGTACCTGATTGGAGAAGAAAACGCGATCATTCAGGTACTTGTCAGCAGGATAAACCCAGGAGTTGCAGATGAAGTGTATGGGGGCGTGATCATGCCCAGGTACATCGTGGAGAGTTAGGGTTTTGAGGAAAAATTCGCTGTGATGGAAATTCTTGATGATGAATGCACCTGGAATTCCAATATCTTCTTCCCAATCGAAGTTCACACCGAATTCTGTATCTCCATGTTTCAGAGATGCGATTGTCGTTATCCAATCCTCCAAGTATGCTGCTTTTCCTACCTTTCCTTTCAAATTATTTTCTGAAAACAACAAAAAAAGCCAATTACATCAAATTAAATTATTAATTTTCGGAATTTTTGATGCAGATTAATTAGACTTTTTTTAATCACCCTATTAATTTAAACAAACAAATTAATGTAGTGGATTATAGTAAAAATAAATTACTACACTAATTTTCTCCAAATTTGGGGAAGTTACTAAAATACCCTTGCATGGTTTAAAATAATTGAAGGGGGGGTCCAATGCATGGTCCCTTAAATCAATAGTAGTATAAACAGTAAAGAGTGATAGTAGTATTTATTTATATAAGATATGAATAGATTAAAATGTTAGGGTGTTGTATTGATTATTTAATTAATTTGATGGTGATATATATGATGTATGGTACATAAATACTTAGGTCCACAAGCTGGTCAGCTTAGGGCAAATTAAAGGGTTAGGTGACCATTTTGGACTAATCTAAGATGCATACCTCACATTTTGCTGCATTTTCTTTTTTAAAATTACAATGATTGATCCTATGATTTAACTCTCCACTTGGACCTTTTCAATTAGATTTACAGGGAGAGACTTTAAAAGGAAAAGGTGAATATGAGAGCTTAGGATCAAAGTGGAGGATAAATCATGAGATCGTCGATGCTTCATATGATTTTTCAAATAATTATCCGATGTTGAATTGCATCAGATGATATCAATAATTTACACATAGGTGTAATAGAAATTTTTGAATGAACGGTAGCTAGAACATGCATGCGAGAACACTCATTTCAAAGGGTGTAACATTTCTCAGTTTGGGCCATATTTATCCTATATATCATGTCTTGAACCATATGAAGGAATGCAGTAAGGACGGTAACTTCATCTTTTTTTTTTTTTTCTTAATTAGGAGTGAATAATATGGTGGGGAAGACAAAAAAATAGATGAAAAGAGGAGAGAGAGAAGGGAGAGAGAGAGATGGGTACCAAGAGGATCAGAACGCTGAGAACTGATGAGGTGAAGAGCAACTTTTTGTCCAAGCAATTCATGAACTCTATCAAGAACAGAAGCACCCAAATCATTAAAGTCTAGAACATTCTTTTTCATCAACACCACTCTTCCTTTTATCTTCTTTCCCTCCTCTTTTCCATTCACTACTCCTTTCAACGTGTCCACTATTCCATGCAACATCTTCTCTCTCTATATATATATCTCTCTTTCTCTCTCTAGATCTCTCTCTTGATGATGATAATGTATGAATGAAGAAAATATTATATGAAAGGTATATATATAGTGATAAAACGAGTTTTGTTTTCCCTAGTCTTTGTTCTTCTTTTTTGTACTCTCTTTCCTGGAATTATTCTTATTGCTCTCTTTTCTTTTTAATCAAACTGAATTTTCTACGTGTTTAATTTTCATCAATATATATTTTTAAATGAGGTTTCAATAATAGGGCATGACCAATATTTTTATTTTTAGAAATAAAAAAAATTCATTAACCCTCAGCGTATTTGAAATATATTATCGACTATTACGTTTATAAATCGTTCTTAGAGTTTAATTTTAAGATCTTAGAAATTAAATGTTATAATCAGACCTATTTTTCAAAACGATGTTGTGTTAATTTAAGTCCTCATTATATTATAAATTTGAGGGTCATTGTTTTTCCCACTAAAAGAAACATTAATTTACTGTTGCTAACGTTTTGAATTAATTAAAGCTTAGTAATAGTTTTATACAAATGACATCAAATCTTCGTCTGTCAATGATATATCACACAAACTTGTATGAGATGGTTTCGCACAACATTTCGATGAGACGATATTTTTTACCCATAAACCAAACCTAATTCCACAAATCTATATATAATTGTGAAATGTGGATTATGAGTTGGTCTCACTAAAAACTGATGATATATCATAATTGAAGCAACGTCATCCAAATTAAGGTGTGGGAATATGGGCAGATTCTTGGTAAAGGCTTATAATTAATGAGATGGTTATATATTTGAATTACAATTGGTCAAGTAGAAGAAACTAATTAATTAAGTTGACCTATCTAGCTAACTAATTAATTAAGTTAACCTATCTAGCTATTTAATTTCCTAGATTAAAAGAACTCAAAAATTCTTAATGATATATTAAAGTTAATTAATTAGGTGGTGGTGGCTACAACCTTCAGCCTATCATAAAAAAGAAAGAGAGAAAAAAAAAAAAAAGAGTTGAATTAATTAGTGTCATTTTCACTAGTTCATTTTCCAGAATTTTATAATATATATTGGAAATGAATACATGTGTCCAATAATAATATTCCACGACTACTTCAACGTTATCTACATCGTAATAATCTTAGCACAAATTTGACCAAAATCTAAGTATAATCAACTTGTTCATAACAAAACACTAAAATCAAGAGCCAAGTCAAATTGTCAAATTTTCCATCTTTACACGACAGCACCTAACATAACTATATATTTTAACGATTTTCCTCTCAAAAAGTATATACATGATTTTAATTATCATTTAGTAGATATGCTTGATTATATATATATATATATATGCATTAATAATGAATATTTGATTGCCATACGTATCTAATAATTTAATTACAAATTGATAATAGTTAGTTTAATATAATACGATAATATATTATCTCACAACATTCAAATACTCATGCATGCATAATTAGAGAAATTAGAGTTTTAGATATTTTGTTACGTTGAGAAATTTGTAGTGATTCAAATTTAGATGGCTCTGCAATCTACACACCTAACATATATATTATGTTAAAATTGATTCACGGGGACAATTAAAAGCTTAAAATATTATATATGTTTAATTCGTTGCGTCCAAATATGTTCCAATATTCAACTCTAATATTCAGCTGGTTTTCATTGTCATGCATCCATAATTGATTCCAATCATAAGCCATGAGCCAAGAGTTTGGGTCCCAAATGAACCAAATTCATAGGAGTTATTATATCTACATACAACTTTTCGTATTTATAATCTTTATTTTTTTTTAATAAACTTTTTGTTAGAGTCGACAAAAAAAGAATATAATATAATGTTTGTATATTTTCTCGTCAAAATTATTAAAAAATTACAAAATTTAAAGGGAGGATTTCCAAAATACCAATTTTTATAAGTCAAGGAACTTTTTTACCCATTTTTTTAAAAAATAACCTTTTTACCCAATTTTTAAAGTGAAATCTCCATAATACCCTTAATTTTAGTTATATTTACATAAGAAAAGAATCTAAGAGACTCTACTCGTGTCCAGAAACTCTACTCGCGTCCAGGAAACTCGACTCGTGTCCAGAAACTCTACTCACGTCTACCTTTCAGATAAGGTTCAACATATCATGAACACAAAATATAATATTGTGTTCACGATATGCTGATATCGTGTTCATGATATGCTGATATCGTGTTCACAATATACTGATATTTTGTTCACGATATGCTGATATCGTGTTCATTATATGTTGATATGCTGATATCGTGTTCACAATATGATGATATTGTGTTCACGATATGCTGATATCGTGTTCATGATATGCTGATATGCTGATATCGTGTTCACAATATGCTGATATGATATCAGAGGTATTTCTATTTATGTAAATATAAACTTAAGTTGAGGGCATTATTGATATTTCGTCAAAAAAATGGGTAAAAAAATCATTTCTTCAATAAATGGGTATAAAAGTTCCTTGGCCCATGAATATGGGTAAAGGGAGGTATTTCCACAAATTTAAATGTAGTAGTGTAGTGGTCCTTTTTTCTCCCAATTTGGATTGATTAACAAAACAATGGCATTTAACCAAAATTCATTAATGAAGGGAAAATTGGAGATATTATGTTGACCCGAGAGACGCGTCAATAAATTAAAACTTTATTGGTTCAAATCCATGACATGTTTTTTGCATTATAAAATACATATGTTAGATTTCGTACATAATAAAAAATATGTTATGATACTAAGATTGTGATGTACTGATTGTCTTTTTTGAATAATATATTTGTTATTATTTAATTGAATATACTCATAGTGGAGTCGCTATTATTTTCATATACTGTTTACTTGTAATCACTTTTGTTATTTTGAATATGACTAGGTTTTGAGTGAGACCTCTCGCGGATCTTTTTTCGTGAGACGAGTCAATCCATAACCCACACTTAGCAATTCATATGAAAATTTGTTGATATGAGTTCAATTCATGAGTAATAAGGATCCGTCTCACGGAAACTATCCGTGCCACCGTCTCACATGAGTTTTTGTGTTTGAATATTATTATATGTAATATATTGTAGTAAATTCGAAAGGCTGCGTATATAAAAAATATTTAAAAAAGAACTTCTTCTAATAATCATCCAAATATATATAATACTCCAAACATATTATATTATATCTAAATCAACTTGTATTTAAAAAAAAAAATCCCAATTACATAATTAACAAACAAAAATATGTAGCTGATCAAAAAAGAATGGGTGCGACTTTGAGCCATCACGACGAAAGTAGATTGTCGTGGTTATTACAATCCAGGTTTGACAAGTCCCCAAGTATTTGCGATTATATAAGATTAAAAATTGATAATCACATTAAATCCTCTAAATTATTTATATTTGTACATTTTATCTAAAACAAACTTGTTGCTAATAATCCACTAAATTAAATAAATAGTTGTACTTGGTCATCAACTCTCAAATATCCAAAAATACACTTATGAAATAATTATTATTGGAAACATTTAAAATTAAACTAAAGTTCCCAGGGTTTATTGCAAACACTAGAATTTAGAAACATTGTTAACGCTTAATATGCATATATATGATATTTAACAATGGATAAATTTAATTTAATAAAAAAGTATTTCAAGTACTTCTTCTAAGGGAAAAGGCAAATTATATACACACTGACCCATCCCATTATTAAAAACACTTCAATTACTGAACACATCTACTTTAATGTTATCAAATTTCTGTACACACCACACAATATTATCATTTTATTCATGCACTTATACAATATAAAATTAAATAAATAATAAATAGCAAGGATATTTATATCATATATTATATATTTACTTTTAATGGGATGTGTTTAAAAATAGGTGGGTGTACACAGACAGATACTCGTACAGCTTCCCAACTAAATATGTTTATAATAAGTAAAAACCCATATTAGCCCAAATAAAAAAGTCAATCAAATACTAGTACTGTTGGGAATACCCCTAGCAGTTAATCCTTGTTCACTTGTAGGATAGAGCAACATGTAAGGCACTTTGACAGGCCCAACCCGGTTTCTCCATTTCTCATCATTGTTCATCTCCATCATCTTCTTCTCAATCCCATCCAATTTCTTACCAAACCTGTCAAAAGCTTCTAGTGCCTCTGCATCTTTGGTCCATTCTGCTGTGTCTCTCTGTCCCAGATATACCTCATCCGACGAATGCCTCGACAAAAGCTCGATCAGGGCAATGCCCAGCAATGTCTGCAGCCTAGCAGTGATACATCTCAAGAAAACCTTATCAGGGTTCGTCTTCAGCTCCTCGTACTCTGCACTGCCATCCTCAGGCATGAACTGTCGGCTAACTGTAGGTCGGTTGGGCATGTAGCCGGCATAAGGGTACTGCCCGAAATTCACTGCTGCGTGCAGGGCTGATGCGATCCATATGATGATGGTGCATGACTCTATTAGGTCTTGTCGAGTCTGCATTTTGGGCCACAATGGCTCGTTTTTCTTGTCTCCATGCCCCTCTTCACGCACCTCCTTCCACCAGGATTGTAGCTCTGTGTCTTGTTCAACTTTGTCGTCTGATGGATAGTATAAGCTGCAATAGTCCTCGACCCATGTTTTTATTGCTGACCAGATTTCTAGCCCATCCACTGCGTATGGATAGTCTTCGATCACTAATCTGAGCCCATGTGGAGCATTTGAATCCTCCATTGCCATTCCCCTCTTCAGTAGATCAACAGGAAGTGCTTGGTCAGGGAAAGCCCAGTCCTTGTAAATGACAGAAGAAAGCTCCAATGAATACTTGGCAGGAAAAACAGTAGCTTCAAGAATCCCTCCAGCATTAATCAAGATCTGTCGTGCCACAGCATTGATGTTCATCGTGTCACGAAAGTGAGGATGGAGAAGCTTGTAGATGGGGTGCAACACACTTAGGTTCCTGTTTGTCGCCATCACAAATGGCTCGATCACAGCATGTGTATGTAACCAATGGCTGACTAGCTGATGAATTCCAGAATCATTCACTGCAGCGTAGGCTTTAGCCAACTGCCAAACAGAACCTTCGACACCAACTTCAGATGGAGTGTACACCTTGCTAACAGCACCAAACTGATCTCCGTCTGGATGTGGTACGCTAAGTTCAATCGCTAAGGGCTTCAAACGTCCGTCAGTTTGCAAGAAAAGCAGAGTTCTTGAAGCATAAGCTTTAGTAGTGGTTGTGTTGATTCTCCTCAGATAAGGCATTAACGAATCATGATGATTCAATATGAATAACCGATTCGCCTCTCTTGCCTGCAGATAAATTCTTGCATGGATAAATCTAGCAGTATACATGCTACAAGACCGAGAAACTAGAGATTAAGCTAACTAACTACCTGATCAATGGTAAGTCCATCTAATTGATTCTTGATATGATCCCCTGTTATAGTGCTCGTTTGATCACCATATAGTTTCGGATCAAGCTTGCTCGTTGGAGGAAACTCCTGCAAACGACTAATTATGACGGGGTTCACCCCTGCTAGCGTCTCTCGTGTGAATTCTTCATCAGTTCTCCAAGCAGATTTGTCCTCTGTTACAAGATTTTGCTAAGTGATTGTGTTTAAAGACGAATAACATAGAATTAAGACGAAGATTACATGCCTTTTATCACATCTGGCATTGGGAACTTGAAGAGTCCCTCACCATCAGTAGGAAGTATTTCCTTAAGCAATTCCAAAGGGATACTATCATACACCTTCATTGGCAGCTTGAATCCTCCCTTATAGATTTCAAGTTGATCTTCAAAGCTATCAAACTCATTACTAATGCTCTCACATAGATCCTTGAACTCAGGGAGAAGGAACTGGAAGATGGATTTAAGGCCATAGCCAAGGAAATCAGACAACTTCAAGTGCCCAAAACGTTCGTCTCTTGGAACGTACACGTTCAAGCTCAAGAGCAACGGAATCCTGCTCTCAATATTCGGATCTGTCTTAGTCGGAGGCCTTCCCGTTTTACCCCTACGAGGGTAAGGAAACTCCGATGATCCTCCGAGAACAGGACGAGCATATTCTTCGCCCTTGTCTGGATCACCCAAGTCATTGTAATAAGCATAATCGTAAACCCTATCCCATTCCTCAAACGATTCACTACCATCACCTCTCAAGATCAACAGCTCTTGCTCTCTGTATGGGACAAGTGGGGCCGGAGTTTCACTCGGAAGATATGCCTGAATACGAAAACGCGTGTCGTTATACAGAAATTCACGAAAAGGAAAAGGCCGAGGATGTGAGTACCTGATTGGTGAAGAAAACGCGGTCGTTTTTGTACTTGTCAGCAGGGTAAACCCAGGAGTTGCAGACGAAGTGTATCGGGGCGTGATCATGTCCGGGTACATTATCCAGGGTCAGGGTTTTGAGGTAAAATTCACTGTGATGGAAATTCTTGATGATGAATGCACCTGGAATTCCGATATCTTCTTCCCAATCGAAGTTAACAGCGAACTCAGTATCTCCAGGTGTTAGAGGTGCGATTGTTGTGATCCAATTCTCCAAGTATGCCGCTTTTCCTACCTTCCCTTTCAACTTATCTTCTGCAAAAATTATATAAATAAATGGGTGAAATTGGATTCAAAAACATATTTTCTACTCAAAACTATAATAAACAATTTCTTTTTTAAACCAATAAGATGATCAATTGACATGAATACACTACACCTTTCAGATACACTTTACATAAGTTAACCTAATTGATTCCACTCCTCTCTGTCAGTCTCTCTCTCTTCTACCTCTCTCTTCTCACTCGCGCGCTTACTGTCTCACGCTCACTCTCTCTCGTCATTATAAATCATCGTAGGTTCCTTGTAGGTTGGCTCACTAGCCATGGCTTGGCTGGGATTCCTGGCGGATTTGCAGAGGTCATGGTGTATCGTGGGAGCGGCGGCAGGAGGAGGCGGCGGCGGAGGCGATGATTCGAGTTTCAGTTGACTAGGGTTTCTATTTGGGGGGTGTGTTGGTGGTAGAGGTGCTACGAATTCTTTTTTTCTTATAATTTAATTTAGATTTTAATGTCCCACCAATTAAGGGTATTTTGAATTTTTTAGTAAATGTAAAATGAAATTGTAACTAAAAAAATGTGCGATTATTGTATTTAACAATTTTAAAATTTTCCCAATATATATTATCATACATAATACCAAATTAAATAGCCCATGCTACTATAACTTTCATTTTATATCAAAATTTGTGCTCTATGACCTATGTTATCTCAAATAGGAATGACTCAAAATAATAATCATAATAATAATAAAGCAATTGAAATACATGAATTGCTTAAGAAATTTGATATGCTATAGAAATCAATTAAATCAGTAATTATGAACTAGTCACGTATAATTTATTATGAAAGTTATAAACTCATAATTTCAAAAATTTACAAAACACTTTTTAGGAACTAAAGCATGGATAATTATACAATCATGAATCGAAGCACCATGCAGTTCGAAAAAGTTTAATCCAACAACAAATAAGGGCATTAATTTCATATATATAAATATATTACCAAACAGACATGATCAATTGTGTATTAAGCCAATTTAAGTGTTTTTTTTTTTTTTTTGAGAAAAGTCAATTTAAGTTCATAAAGAACTATGATACATATCCAAGATACATATATGCCCAAATTGAGAAATGATCTACATTTTACGGGAACTATCATAAAGAATTATCACAAATATCCTAGCTAGATCTAACAAAAGCAATAACTGAATGAGTTAGAACTTATAGAATATTTTATTAGTTCTTGAATTATGGACATTCCTATAGGATAATTCAATACGATGTAACACAATTAATTGCATCAAAATATAAATACTACTTGCATGTTTGATTGTGAATATATACACCCCAAGATTTAGTGTTTTTATTTATTTGTTATTTTATTGTTGACATTAAAAAGGGTATAAAGAAAGACGTACGTGAATATTAATAAATGTAACATAATTGAACATCATAAATACACACACCAAACACACACACAGAGTACAGAGAGAGGGAGAGAGAGAGAACCTGGAGATGTAGAATGAGAAGTGCTACTGATAAGGTGAAGAGCAACTTTGTGTCCAAGAAGCTCATGAACCCTATCAAGAACAGAAGCACCCAAATCATTGAAGTCTAGAACATTCTTTTTCATCAACACTACTCTTCCTTTTATCTTCCTTTCTCTCTCCTCTTCCCCATCTCTCTTCACTACTCCTTTCAACGATTCCCCTATGCCATGCAACATCCTCTCTCTCCCTCTCTCTCTCTCTCTCCTTGTAAAGATGAAAATGAATACAATTATTCTGATGTGGTGATCCATACATGAATTTATATAGTGATAGGCACAGGCTCAAATGAGTTTTAGTTCTAAAGGACTTGATGTTGATGTACGTACAGAGACACGAAGATTTTTTTTTTTTTTCCTTTTTCCGTTCCGTTTTGATTTTTCTTTTCATTAAAAGATGATAGCAACGTGGCATCTTTCAACATGATTTTAATATCATCTTATTTATTTGAACCAAACATAAATATTTTATTCACTCAACTTTACACATACATACACACACTGTACTTTCCAAACTATTCTTGAAAATCTTATTGATAAATCAACTTTATAAGGAATTTATTCACTCAACTTTTTCTTTTTTCCAAACTATTCTTGAAGTGGTGTATAGTAATTCTTGTTGGCCTATATTCTATCTCACACCGTTTATTTTATCTTATTGATTAAATCTTGACTGAAAATCTTAATAGATCGATCGATTACATTACATCAAGTTCGACAATGTTATATATATATATATATATATATATCAATTTATTTGGACTAAATTATTTTGAGTTTATAAAGATTAAAGGAATCCCAAATTTGCCATTCATGAATCTTTTTTCTCATTATATGCCATAATTTAATAGTTATGATTTATCCACGGTCCATATCACATGATGGAACAAACTTTGTTTTTTTTTTTTTGATATGATATGATGCTATAAATGGGAAATGTTGATGTGAGTTAGGGTAAAATGATCATTTGATTCTAATAATAGGTCGACATAAATAGCATGAGTGAAAAGGTAAAGATGTGAACAGAAATCACTTAGATTTGTGACTGAAAAAATGATAAATACCCACACATTATTGAAAATTGAAAATGAGTGTATAAGTACTTTTCATTTCGATGTCGCTGTTAGAAGCAATCGTTTTTAAGGGTAATAAGAAGAAGAAGATTTTTCAAACTCTACATTTGTTAATTAATAATTAGTTTTATCCGATTTAAGTTTTCTTGTTTGTTCAGGATTTAGTTATTATGTTTCCATTAATCCCTATTTGTTTAGGGATTCAATCCCCTCAATACTTTTGTAGGACTTTACTTTGAAGAGTTGTCCACTTATTTCTTGAATTCAATTGCTTTTAGAGTATGTGAATTCTGTACCTTGCTTTTTCAAATCGTTAATTAATTTGTTCTACATAGTATATATCCGATTCGAATCTTCTATATCAAAATTTTGTGAACTTTTTTTTAAAAAAATTTAAGTACTGTTAATTGTAATTGTTTACCGCTATTATTTTTTTACATAGACATTACATGGTTATCGTCATGGTCGAGTGAGATAGAGATTTTGGGTTCAGAATCTGAATCCACCGTAAAGAAATATTAAACGGACTTGTCAATTTTTAACCCAAAAATATTTGTACAGTTGAGATTTAAATTTTACATGCCCCTTTAATCAAACTTCAAAAAAAAAAAAAACCCCGCATAAAAATCTTGAATCAAAACATATAATTTGACTAATTATTAAAAACCATATACTGTGTAGCCTACTACTCCAAAGTTCTATAGGACTAGAGTAACCCTGTTAAACTTCTTCATTTAGCTTGTAACTTATCAATTACTTAGATCAAAATCATTATGATTAGCCATTTAATTAAACATCTCAAAATGTGAATCACTGTATATCATTAAACTTAGCATAACTTAAAAGGACATTAATTACTACCAAGAATGTGAAAACCTAGATGGTTATATGAGAAGGAATATTCGAATAAAATATGAGATGAGATGGTTAGTTGAAGTCATAAATTCTCATAATATAAAGTGATGGAAAATCAAGGTTTGAGCCATTTTCATATGGTTTTTCCAAATCTTGAAATTTTCGAAACTTATGGAACAGAATGTCCCACGACCACTAACTTGGTAATCTTATCACTATTTTGACCAAAAACCAACTCTATCAACCTCTTCCTTACCAAACACTGAATGCAAATGAGGCGTACCAATATTTCAAATTGACACTCTTTGCCTATGTTAAATATTTAATTTTATAATTAAATGTATGCATGCATGTAGATATATACGGGAAATGCTGAAATACCCACTGTGGCCAACTCTATATGCTAACATTTGACATATGACAATCTCATCTCCTAATTATACTGATACAGAAAATGAAATTAGTTGATATGATGTATATGACGTCAGCAGTGAGCATATATTAACGTGCACATAACTGATAACTAGGTTAGGAGAACTGTGTAGATACATACTATATATACTGAGAGATATCAAAGGTGGGTGGATGGTTGTATTAGTCTACATACATACTAATTAATTTGTGTTTTTTTTTTCTCATCTAATAATTTTGATTGGAGAGTTTGAATCTTATAGGATGTAACCACAAATTTAATTTTATGAGATGAGTCGATATATAACAAAATTTGTTTTCTAGACATGAGTTTGAGTACTTGTGATTAGTGAGGGCTCACGAAATTATAGTCATGAGATGATTCGATATAAAATTTTGTATTGATTGTAAATATAGCTCATTATAATGGTGAATATGTATCTTAGTTTCATCAAGATTTCTCAGTTTCATTTCTCTTCCTCAATTAGAACTCCAAAGAAAAATGAAGAAATAATGTCTCATAAAAACTCATTTGTGGAGAGAGAATTGAAAAATAACTATATAATGTTTAATTACAATTGCTATCTTTGTGAGTTAGGTAAAAAGTGGGCAATTATAATTTTCTTCATTGACATTGAACTCGAAAAAAAAAAAAAAGTGGATCTACATGGAAAATAAGTGTAATTTGAACAATCACAGCAAAAGTCGTTCACATTTAGTACCTACTAACTAAAAGGCCAATTTCTCCTATTTATCACGTCCAACTGTCATTTCTCATATTTATAGTATATTTTGAGATTACTTTAATCTAATTTGAATTAAACAACTAGTATAATCACATATTAATGATTAATACATCATCATCTACTCATGTTGGGGAGGAACAACACTACATAATATATAATTAAAAAGTCCATATTTGATTTAAATAATTTCAAATTTGATGTGTGTATATGTTATCATTAATTAACATTTGACGTGTAATAAAAAATGAAATGTAAATATGACATCACAATGTAATAGATGATTCACATTTTAACAATATGATTTTTAATGTTAAAAGGAGAAATTTATGTAAGCCAGATATACAAGTTAAACCTAAAATTGTAGGTAATAATTGTAACAAATTAAATATTATGAAATATTAATTGGTGATGTGGCAGTACAGATGGGCAGGTGGACGGGGTAGATTAATTAAATGGGACAATTAAGACATTTTAGTAGAATTGAAGGACATTTATGACAATTCATCATTTATTTTCAATCCTATTCATATTAGGAGGGACCATGTCCGCCGACATCATCACAAGTCACAACTTTCCAACCACACACTCGTTTTTTTTTTCTTTTTTTTTTTGTAACGAAAAAACGTTAATAATTTGCTTAGACTTTTATCTAGTGTACTAGGTTAATTATGTCGTACTTAAATGACAAATTTAAATACAAATGACACACATTAAAAGTGATTATTAATTTTGAATAATCAAATTTTATTTTTTTACAGTTTCACCCAATACAACATTTAATTTTATTACATTTTCACCCCATCCAAATGTAAACTCTAGTACAATACAAAATTCCTCTTTATTCTTCTCTATTTGGGCACCTCCTTTTTTTTATACAATTAATCGAACCGCTATGTATTTGACATAGTGGTTCAAGTAAATCCTACAAAATTGGTTTTTAAAAACTATTAATCGAACCACTATGTATTTGACATAGTGGTTCGAGTAATTGAAAAAAAATTAGTTTAATACACAATTAATCGAACCACTATGTGTTTGACATAGTGGTTCGAGTAATTGAAAAAAAATTGGTTTAATACACAATTAATCAAACCACTATGTGTTTGACATAGTGGTTCGAGTAATTGTGAAAAAATTGGTTTAATACTATAGTACTCGAACTACTATGTTTTTGACATAGTGGTTCGAGTAAATCCTACAAAATTGGTTTTTTAAAAATATTAATCGAACCACTATGTATTTGACATAGTGGTTCGAGTAATTGAAAAAAATTAATCAAACCAATTTAATTACTTTTATCAATTTATATGATTTGTTGGATAAATCAATTGTTAAATAATAATATAAATAAATAAAATATATCATCACTCAATCATTTCTCTATGACTGAGTCAAAATAGTGTAGAAAATGTCACTTTATTATCTTTTGTGGTAGAAAAGTACACATTAAAGTGTTAGATGTTAAAAAAGTTATTTCCTTAAATTTTTTTGTGTAGTTTGGCACATTTCCTCTATTTATTTATATAAATAATTATGATTTCTAAAGACTTCCTTAATTTGTGAGATACAAGCTTATATTACAATTATTTTGATACAAACTGAGTGATAAATTGTTTTTCCAAATACAAATGGGATGATGAAAAGTATGGTAAATTTAAGTGATATAATTATACAATGTAGAGAATGCAAAAGGCCCATTTAAATCCTAACTTGTATCAGAAGGCCCAATTATATACTAACTTGTATCCAAAGGCCCATTTAAATGTTATTATCCCATCTTATAAAATTCAAAAATGTAAGAGAATGCAAAGACTAAACCATCATCAATGTCAAACAAAACCCATCAAATCCATGTTCCTAATAACTTGTGCCTTTCTCTGTTCTGTTGCCAATATATATGCTACAATGGAACTGTATGTTACATCATCTGGCAAAATTTATAGGCATTTTGCCATACACAGCAAATCGGTTCAAAGTGAACGCCACGATCCTAACTAAAACGAGATCAGTGATGATAACTTAACCAAGAAAAGCAATACAAACCCTTCATCCATGATCCCAGAAACCTAAAATGAGATCACATGGCCAGCCCATGTCCCAGACCATATGCATCCATGTATCCACCATGGCCATGACCATGGTGGTCGTGGTTGTGGTTGTGGTTGTGGTCATGGTGATCACTGCTCGTAGCTTCAGTAAATGTGTCCTGGAGATGATTAGGTATTGTCTCGTCTACCACTTGTCTGGTTGGTTTTGGTAAAGTGGAAACAAACTCATAAATACTTTCAGCCACCTCCTCTGCATTGTGTTCCTATTTTCACATTTAGTAAAGTTGTCATCAGCAAATATAACTGGAAAGGTAGCCGACCAAGAAATTTGTATAAAGTTCTACTAGATTATGAGGGTAAAAAAAATAAGCGATATAAGATGAAAAATAGTGAGATCTTATAGATTATATGCCATGTTCAAGAAATGATCCACCAAGAAAGTGTTTCTCCAGTGAGCATTTGACTATGAAGAACTATTTTTGTAACACATTAGAATCTAGAACAGAACTTAGTAGACATAATCGTGTTTATAGGATCTTCTTTTAGGTAGTTTTATAAAAAACAAGACTGTCCTTCAGTTCCTTTACAAATGAAAAATCATTTTTCAAGAATTACGTTTTGGCCTAGTTTCTTCACAGTCATGAAGACATGGATAATAAAACACATGTGGCCCATACCAACCAAATCTACAGTGAATGTAAGGGGCATGATGATTACCCCAAAGTCAGATTCATATGATAAAAAAATAGAGAGTAAAATGAGTGGTGACTATGATATGATGATCAAATAGTAGGTTATGGAAATCATATACCAGGGCCATTCCTTTAACTCGTAGTACTCTCTCTTTCACAGAAGAATATAGCCTTTTAATGCAAAATGTGCAATATTTTCAGAAAAGTATTCACTTGTATTGAAAATTTCAGTCTACCTTAAATTGCAAATAAGGGTAAATGATAAGTTTCCTGTGACAACTTACACAGATAAAATGGTCAACTCTGGAATATGGATTTTAAGAATAATGCTTGAATAATCCTAAAGTTTTTGGATTTAATACAATGAAGTGTTACAAGATTGAAAATTTCACATGTGCACATTCTCAATGTCTACAACTATATGTTATCTATTAATATCAAGCATGCTAAAGCCTTGAGGAAGCTCGTTTTCAATTGCTTCCAAGTGTATGTTCATTGTTCACTCAAAAATCAGATTTCAAATTCAAGGCTGCATAATTCTGGTTTTGCATGTATTTACAGAATCCTTCACATAAGTTTGCGAACTCCAAGCCTTGTAGAAGTTATGTAATCTCAGAAAGTAATGTAATAACGACCAACTTGTGCATGCACTACAAATGCCAATCCACATCATCAATAAACAATTCCAGTGAAAGGGCACACACATAAGGAAATGAAACAATCATAGAAGGTTGTCACAGATAACCATGCAATAAAGAGTACGAGAAAGTTCACTATTATATTGACTCTAACCTGAGTCCATCTCCCACCAGAATGAGTGACGAACTTAGCCTGAAGAAGAGCATCAGCAATTTTTCGTCCCTCAGAAGTCCATTTATCCGACCAACCACCCGACCAAATCACTTGCATAGGCAAATCTTTAACACCATCTAGACTACTCCACTCAGACAAATCAAAACTAGAATTCAGCTTCTTCCCCATCCCAACAACAGCACCCACCCCATCCCTCCCCTTCAATAGAATCCTATGAGCCTCAGCCTCCGGTCCACCAACTGATGACATACAACACGTTGCAAGAACCCTCTCAAACACAAACCTAAACCCCAACACAAGCTCCCTCACTGCAGGGATTTGTAAAACCCAAAGAGGCAATGCTGACCCACTCGGTGAGCCATCAAGAACCACTGACACTCCTAACTAATCCTCGATTCTCTAAAATCCAGTTCGCGCTCAACCCCAATGCAGAATCATGCAAAACCAAATCTACAGGAGCCAGTTCCATTGAATCCACCACTTGCCCCAACACTCTTCCCATTTCTTCACTACCCAACTCTATGGCCTTAACTCTCTCTATCTTTGAAACTCTAACCTTATTCTCCTCTAATTCCACATACCCTTGTTCAACAAGTTGATCAAACCCCCAAAACAGTCCCTTTTCTTTAATATCTTCATACACATCCCATAACCCGCCTAAAGGTCCACTCCCACCCACATTCTCTTCCACCACAACAATAGATTTATCGGAAAACCCAGATCCAGGAAGATCAATAGCCACAGTGCGGACATCTCTACGTCCTAAAAATTTAACAACGTCGTGAAAAGCAAAAGAACTGCAACCCATACCATGTACAATCAGAACTCGGCTATCCGAGTCAACGGGCCCTTGTTGAATCGCAAAGACTTCAACTTGCGGGTGATTAGGGGCCGTTTGGACTTTGATGGTGCGGCCATCGGAGTAGTGGCGGCGGAGAATAGGGGGGAGGTTGAGGAACCAAGACTTGGGGTCCTGAGGAGAGAGAGAAGAGAGAAGAACACAGAAGAGAGTGATGAGAGAGACGAGGAGGGTGAAGTAGAACCAGAAGGGGAATGGGTTTGACGCCGATTTGGTGGGAGTGGTGGAGGACGGCGGGGTTGCGGTGGGGTCAGGGTCGGGTTTTGGTCTGGATTTGCGGAGGCGTGGTCGCGGGGAATCTGGCACTTCACTTATGATGGCCATTGTTGCAGTGATGAAGGAGTGTGAAGATAGCAAAAAGCATGGAGAGGAGGGGTATTATAAGTAGTATTACAAGAAAAAGGCATTTTTGCTGTAAAGTGTAAACCCTCAATTGCTTCTTCTTTTCCGCACATCCATCATTTCAATTTCTGCAATTTGAGATTTTTAGATAAACCCATTTTCTCTAATGGGAACTATTTTACCTTGAAAGCATTCGAATTCACTTTTACTTTGCGGTTGACCTTAGGTCAATTAATATGACTAAGCAATTATCAGACATTCCTTAGAATACAAATGTTGTATATTTGACCAAAGTTTTACAGTAAATGTTCCTATCCTTCAATGTCCTAAAATATACACTCCTAATAATACTAACATTCCAATCTGAAGATTAAAACAGTGCAAGTCAAGAGTAATAAGCTAAACCAAAGCATTTTATAGTCTGATGTTAATAAATAATTCTGGAACAGCCAAACATTGGGAAGATAGTAGTGATTAGCTTAAATATGTAGTATGGAAACTGTTGCAGACTAGAAACTAATGGAGGGAAAATGGGAAATCCATCAAAATCATACAACAATTACAATCCAAGGTGGGATAATGCGTAGATAGCCAGGTTTCTTACCTGACTATCAAACTGAGATAGAAATACACGAAAAAATTTGGTTGACATTACAATGTTTTTGCAAAAAAAGGATGAAGATTTACACACTACTTGTACAAACAAACAAGATGATCGAGATAAATAAGACGTTGTAGGGGCAAGAGAAATGAAAGTCAAAGAATATCTCTTGCTAGCCTCACAGGTTTGTCTTGCAAAAATGCCATGTCACTGCCCACTGTGGTAAGCAGATGATGGTCTGGATCCTCATGTTCACTCTCTCCTGAATCAGATGATGCACAACAGTCGCTCCCATCATCTGTTTAGATAATACAATTTAGTAAAGAAAACGACGAAGTTGGAGATATTGAACAACAAGTCCCTCTAAAGAATCTAGCAGATAACAAACACACACAGATTTGATTTGTAACCGAATCATTAATGAAATTTCAGAAAAGAGTAACAATGTTGACAATGTCAATTTAAAGGGGCTATTGCTCTTTCAACAAAATTAATTCCAGAAAGATCAAAGATTCCATCAAGTATCAAAATGGCAGTATCTGTAAGATTTTATGTTGACCAAAGAAGTATGGATTTGGTGAAAGAGCTAGGAGTGTCCTATATATCTCCTATCTTTGATCATTCTATCCTAGATGCAGAAAGCCATAGAAAAATACTGATAAGGGAACTAATAAAAATAGCCTTGAGGCTACCTACACCAATTACATCTTCTGTATAAATAAAAAGAAACATCTTCATTTCTGTTATTTGTAAATATTCAAGAAGAATTAGGAATATGACATATATGATAAAGAATCCACACATTTCTATTTCAAGTCAACAACAAATGTGAATTATATGGTAAAGCACATATCTTGAAAACTTGCCTGAACACATTTCAACATCAGGATGTGTAACTGTAGTAGCCTGGATGCTTTCGGGCAGCAGACAATTGCAGAAAGAACCTGAAAGTACAAGTAAATAATGTAAGGGAAGAAGTTCAGAGATAGCATAGACCACCAGCACTAAAAGTCTCAAATGTAAAAAATCTACATGTCCATGAGCACTATAAGAATAAAAGATCATTTTTTGAAATGGACTTCCTAAATATGAAGTTTTCTCAATTTGCAGGTTATAATAAGTAATTTATGAGGTTCTTAGTGGTATGAGTTTTAATAAGTTGCTAGGGTGAAATGTACTTTAATGTCCATCAACCAAATTTTATGAAGTGAAAAAAGAAAAGATCAAAATCCACAATTGGCAGTATCATTCACTCCTTGCTTGGCATTATATCCGGTGCATAGTTCCATATATTCATGTAAGAAATGCAAGAAAAAAAAAACGCTCACCTAATCGAGCCAATCGATTAACCCATCCAGGTATAGGTTTTCCAGTGAGACGTAGACAAACTTCATCAGTGAAATGATTGCAATTCTTAGAAATCAAATGGTATGTGTCCCCATGATAGTCGTTGGAAAGATGCTCCATAAATGACCGAAATTCTGAACGGGACAAGTCTGTACTTCCCAAAAGGATAGAGCGCCTAAAGATAAAACCAGGGCAACTTCTAGGTTCAACCTCAAATACTCCACTGGTTGGGTACTCATGAGCTCCAAAGCCATATTCCAGGCCGTGTGCTATTTCATAAAATTGAGAAAATGAAGTTCAATTTTTTTTAAAATTATAACAGTAAAAGAAAGCAACTAAGATAGAGGGTCATCTAGGGGGAAAAAAAGGAACAATTCAAGAAGTGCAAAAAGAAAAAGTCATCCTAAATTGTAGGTGAAAAGGATGGCAGTAGTTTCAGTGGTGTGTAGTGGTTTGCTATATAACAAATTGTATCCAATGGCGTCAAATCTCTTGTTCCACTTTTCTACTCCACCATGTATTCCACCCATTTAGATGTGTGACACATGTATTATCAAAAATATTCAACTGTCTATATAATATCATATATACTTTCACAAATCCGAATGGTGGAATACACAGTGGAATATAGAAAGTGGATCAGTAGACTTTAATCCGTAGTGGTAAATACATCAAACTAAATTGACTCATTTCAGGACACAATGTTCTTTCACTATCACTAGATATAGGTAGCAGGCAATCAACATGATGAAGGCAGTCAACTAAAACATTGAAGGAGTGCATTACAAACATGAATGATAAATGTACGTTCAAGCAAATTCATACACTGTATATTTCAGGGTGGACACATAAAGAATAGTTATGATGGATTTGTGCTACTTTCATTTCATAAACTAACTACAATAAGTACTGAAAAAAATACATATGAACAGTTGCAATGGATATATGCTACTTTCATTTCAATGAACATTTCCACATGTAATCATACTTCTCTCAGAAACTTGTTCTTAAATTTGGCAATGGATATTAGTGAATGATGGAGGTTATTCTGATAGTAAGGTGAAGAAAGTAAAATAGAGGTTACTTGGTCATTATCTAGGTCTAGATGCTTAAAGGTTTTTGTGACTAATCCAACATAAATTATCTGTTACTAGAAACATTAGATAACCAGAAACTTGAGGAGAATATTTGCTGAATCTTATAAATTCAATTTGAAGCTCTGTGGTGGAGATATTGCAAAGTTTGAATTTTAAACTGATCATCCAAACACCAAAACTTTGTGGTGGAAGAAAGATACATCTGTTGAGTCAACCATATCAAAATTTTCAACAAATCTTCTTCAAAATTCGAAATTTTCAGTATTTTTCACCCCGTTGGGGCTTCGGAGCTAGCGCTAGCCATCACCACCAAATGAGGAAGAAAAAGGTGTTAGAAAGAAGGAGGATATTCCTTCTTCATTTTCTCCAACTAAAACTGGAAAAAGGCTTACTTTGACTTTCCATGGAGATGAATAAAGATCTTTAGAAAAATGGTGCAAACACTGTATTTCATCTTATCTGTATCAATATCTCTGAATAAATTGAGCCACTACTACTTATAGCACAGAATCGGCTAAGATACAAGTCTGGCCTACAGATAGTCATCAAACAGATTAGATCAACTACATAATTAACACAGCATTATGCAATTACAGTTTAAAAAACAGTACTTGATAAAGGCACACTAAAACCACAAAAGGAGCATAAATATAGATACAAGAACAATCAAATATACCTTCAATACCGAATGAAAAACTCCGCAACCAAACCAATAAAGATAGTTGTTTATAGGGGTGAGATCATATATATTTAAATAAAGCATTGCCCGACTTTTCTCCGAGCTGCTCTTCTGCTCCACGGGTGAACTATCTGAACTCGATGAAATTGGAAACAATCGCATTTTGTCTGTCACCTAATCTGCTATTCCCTCACCAGCGAATCCTCCAAATCTATACGTATATTAACATGTATATCCACGCGTATCTGCTAAATCTCAGGAGCTCGGCATCCTAATAACCCCAGAAACCCTGATTAAAGGAAAATTAGGAAAACAATCATGTCTCGAGCCAAATCACTTTAATGATAATAAAATTGTAAAATCCCATGGTTTATGCAACGAAGGAATCGGAAATTGGGAGAAAAGGAGTTGAGGAAATGAAGCTACAAAAGGAGCAGATGAAATCGAAAGGATGGAAAGGCGATTGAATGCCTAGGGCAAGGTAATTGTGTATCATACAAACATACCAACAAATCTTGGAGAACATACATTCAAAAGCGTGTGTACTTGCATCTATATATGTATGTTTATGTAGAAAGGAAAGATTTAGAGAGAGAAAGAGAAAGGAAGAGAGAAGTTACAGAGGATTGCTAGGGGAAATTCGCGGATGTGAACGTGATGTCGGAATGATGACAGCTTCCCAATTCCCATGATGGAAGAGAGAGAGAGAGAGACGATTTCATTATTTTTAAATGTTATTTTTCAAAAATATATTATTATTATTATTATTACTAGTAGTGTACCTGTGTGTTGCACAGTATTATATATATAATTATTAAAAAAATATAATAACATATAAAATGTAATGATTATTATTTTAACAAAAATATATTGATACTTTTTTAATTTGTATTAGTATAAAGTATAAAGCTAGGTATTTTAATTTTAAATTTATTTCATTATAAATAATTATATTTGAAAAATATTAGAAATTTGAAATATATAAAATAATATTTTAATTTATGGATTAAACAAACAAATAAAAAAATTATGTCAGAACATTACATGGGTAGTGAAATTTAAAAAAATAAATTTAATATCGAAAAATAAGTTATATGTATTAGAAACGTTATGATTTAAGTATTGAGATAAATAAATTTATATTTTATTGGCATTTATAACTATAAATGCACACGTATTTTAATAATTTTCTTTTGGTTCAACGCCACATATAACTCATTTATTTTAAATTAAATAAAAAATTATATCAACTTATCAAATACATGAAAATCTCTCTTGCTATCTATTTAAATGAAACAATTCAAAATTGGACTTAATATACACATTTTGAATAAAAAAATTATGAATAATAATTATAAGATTGATAAGTCAATATATCAGGAACTAAGAATGATGAAATTTTAATTTGTGAAAAACCAGAAAAATTACCTCTGTCTAATCTCTTATGCCACCTCAATTAATCAGAATATAAATATAAATAAAATTTGACAACAAATAAATATAAAATAAGAAAGATAAAATAAAATATTTGTATATTTCAAATGAATAAGTTGGTTAACTTGCAATAATAATTTTAATCTAATTTTTTCTATTTGATATGTTTTATATGTGTAATCTATTAGGTACACTACACCTATAATATTTTTTTATTTCTACATTTTAATATCAATATACAATAAATTAATACTATATATCATAAAAACGTTAAAAAATGAAAAATCATTGAAGCCCACACACATACATTTCCATATTTCAGTTTGATAAATTTTATATGAATATTAAATTCAAGATCATTAAATAATGATTGATTTTATATATTATATATTTAAAATTGATTTAAAATTGGGTAAATTACAAAAAACAACCCCAACTATCGACTTTTTTAAATCTTCATTTCGCCGGAAAATTTGCAATCGACAAAACCACAGAAAGACTGGGTGACAATCTGAAAAAAAGAAGAAGATTAGGTTGCAATTTGAAAAAAGTCGATAGGTGGAGTTGTTTTTTGTAATTTACCTATTAAAATAAGATGAGAGATAATAAATATATAATCCCCTATTTCATGTCATTTATTTATTTATTTGAAATTTTTATACAATAAATACTAAATTGAGTATCATAACTGATTTCTTAAATTAAATATTTATTTATTTGTATTGAATTTCTTAAAATACAATAAAGAGGTTTATTTATTTTTATTTGTATTGAGTTTCTTAAAATACAATAAATATGTTTATTTGTATTTATTTGTATTGAGTTTCTTACAATAAATACAATATGAAAGCAATTAATAGGTTTCTTAAAATAGTAATTATTTAATAGATAGATAATTTATTGCAGTTATTTTTGACAGGATATCATGCTTTTATATAGATATATAGATTATTATTATTATTATTATTATTATTATTATTATTTTGTGTCAATTTAGTGAATTTTTTGGGGGACAAACTAATAATACTAATCATTAGTGGTCATCAATAAAACTTAAAGCTATGATTTTTCTTTTTTATTCATAGAAGAATTTAATTACATTAAAAAAAAAGTGTGTTACATACTTTACACAAATATGGTTTCACAAAAACACGATCTTTTCACGAGAGATTTACCTACTAATCAAATTTATTTTCACAAATTTATATATAAATTATTAAATATGAATTAATTCATTTTATATAAAATTATTTGTGAGACGATTTTAGACAACAAAAAATACTAAAATGCAATCAGCTTTTAATATGTGTAATGACCTCATCACCTCAATTATATGAAAAATAAAATTAATTAATATATTAGATATTAATTAATATATTAAATATTTTACATGTCATCATATACACAGTGGGTACTATTACAGGACGTTTACACAATATTTGTTCATTTTAGTTTTCAACAGTCTTTTGAGTAATTTAAAAAAAAAAAAATTGATAGAACCTAAGAAATAAGTGAATATCGTTAATCTCAAATCTGTGAGGTTGAATTGATGAATGGAGAGTTGATCTTCTGAAAGAAACAAACATGTGGCCATAAAAATGGAACCAATTTTTCTCTGCAATTCTAATACGGTTGGATCCTTAACGCTCTTACTCTTCAATTCTCCATCGGAGAAGAACAATACTCGCACTGCCACATGCTTCCACCCCTTCAATTCTGCTTCTAAATTCAAATCCTCTATCTCTTCTTCTTCATTTAGAGTTAGTTGCAGTTTCAATGGTGAGCGGAACGGCGATTCGGTTTCTTGGGCCCACCGTGTGCTGGGACTCGATCCCCACTGCTCATCTGCGCAACTCAAAGCTGCTTTTCGAACTAAAGTAATCGTTTAATCAACCACATTTTCCGTTTCTGAGTTCGAATTTGAAAATTTGAGTGACTTTTCAGAGATCGATTTAGGTCGTCGTTTAGTACTGATTTCATATTTTCGGTTGGGGATTTAGAGTGTTATTTGCGGTGTGATTGCAGGTGAAGCAGTTCCATCCAGATGTAATTGGAGGCGCGGATGCAATGATTCGCCGTGTAATTCAAGCCTATGAGGTAATTCTATATCACAATTCAACTTCAACCAATGACTGGATAATAGAATTAGGCAAATCCAAATCTGTATTGTGTGTGTGATTCCTATTTCTCATCCCTCTTTTTGTACCATTCTCTTCTAATTACTTGATTAGAGGATGGCTAACCAACACCAGTTTGCTATATCAAACAGATTTTATCAGACTGCAGCAAGTCAGAAGTTATTGAAAGGTAAATGGGACTTTCTATTATTCTATTAGTGTTTCTGCATTTTGGGAACCAACAAATTCAGAGTAGTTGAGACTACTTTTCTGCATTAGGTTAGACGTCTGAGTATTTCATTATCCATTTGGTAAATGATATCTTTGCT
Organism: Scutellaria baicalensis; assembly: GCA_005771605.1. Lineage (NCBI taxonomy): Eukaryota > Viridiplantae > Streptophyta > Magnoliopsida > Lamiales > Lamiaceae > Scutellaria > Scutellaria baicalensis. The sequence continues at coordinate 27,772,587 of CM016726.1, forward strand.
ATGATGTATAAATGTTTTGCATTTGCAGAGAATGTATGGATCCATTTGACCAACCAGAGTGTGAGGCTTTTGATCTGTTTGTCAATGAGGTTGTGTGCATGGGCAAAGGTACTAACAAATTTAAGATACTGGATTTTTATGCTGTTTGCTTTTATTTTTTTTCATTAATCTTGTGATTGCTTGGATAACTCATTCTGGATAGAGATAGAATCTCAAGTTCATCAATTACCAGTAATACTTTGGAGATATGAGAAGTTGCAATCATGTATGCGTAATTAGGTTTGATAAAACTGGTTCTTTAGTTCGCTCATTTCACTATTTGCAGGATGTCCATATTCATGCGTAGATACAGCACCTCATGTTTTTAGATTTTCTTCAGTAACAGGGACTGCACATGCAGCTTCTCAAGGTTGGTAGTTTCCCCTTTATTTTTGAAACAATACAAGAATTATTCTTGATTTGAGTGCAATCTATGGGGTTCTGAGAGGAGGCAATGGCAAAATCTATTTGATTAACTTAGATTTTCTATTGGATCCATTCTTCGTTTGTTTTATCAGTGAACGGTGAAGACTATCGAGTTCAGCGTGCAATTGGTCTGTGTCCAAGAAGTTGTATTCATTATGTCACACCATCACAGAGAATCATTCTGGAGGAGCTCCTTGATAGGTATTATTTACTTAAACTATCAACCCTCGTCTCTTTTTTGGATCACTTCCTTTGTTCTTATTTCCCCAGTGAGAATTCACTCGTTTTTTTTTTTTTTTTTGATAAATCTTTGCAGTATTGTGGACATGCCATATGACACATCAGCTGAGGCTGAGTTCCTGTTCTCTCTCATTTTCAAAGCCAAATATGAGAATAGTCGATATCACATTCCTAAGAAGAACGCCAAGGTCTCAGGCAAGCATGTCGATTGGTTCTAAATGCAGATTTTTGAAATCCATTAAACAGATGAGATCGCTGTTGATTTTGAATAGATACAGATAGATGTTTATTTCTCATCAGAGGGACACACTGGAGATTTGGTATATATGATTGTAAATAAACTCTTGCACCATGGTCATTTAAGAGCATGTTCTTACGCTCGCAATAAAGATCATATATTTTAATAAAACGGTACAAATAGTGTTCGATTTTGATATGCAGGTGAAGTGCAAATATGAACAAGAATGAAAACAAAGATCATCTTGAAATGACTTTCATGAAACGATTTAGTGAGGAGAAGACGCCTGCTGCTTGATCAAAAAAAGATTGTTCCTTCTCTGAATTATCTTGCTCTCCAAAAATAATCTGTCAAAAAAAAAAAAAAATCATCAGCAGATTTCTTGACAAATTTTTAATATTAAGTTTCGGATCAGCCAAATGAGTTCAATTTTTTTCTGTTAAATGAATTTTGCTTTTGGTTGTTCCTTTTTACTTTCTCAGTCCTTTCACAAGTGTGAAATATGACTACTAATGCTTCTTTTACCATTACATTAATCAAAAAAAAAAAAAAAGAATCTTGTTCAAAGAAGGGTGGCCTTTCTGAAACATCTACATTGTTTCAACTTCAACTTGAGAGAGCCACTAACCTCGAGGTCTTCTATATCAGGACGACGTATGAGTTCCTTGGCAAGCAGATACCTATTGGGCCTCTCCTTATCATCATAAAAGACCTTCCACAGTCTGATATGAGACCCCAAAAACACACACACACACACATTATAGTAGTGAGTTAGTCTTAAATGTCTGGATAACAATGCAGTTTTGCTTTTAAAGTCACTACAACTGTCTCACAACAAAGGTTGGATGAACATGTTATAAGAGGCTTTGGAACATGAAATGTTATAATTAACCACAAGGAAAATTTATGTAATAATTGAGCACTTACCCAGGGTAACATCTGAATACAGCACCAGTTGGGAGAGGCTTCATTGAGTAGACAGTCGTAAATTTGCTGTAAAGAAATCATGCATGAGTGCTAGACTTGGAAAAATTTATGTCATGATATTTTATAAAGAAGAGTGTGACTTTATGAACAAACAAAAGATGCTAAGTCTCATGTTAATAACACACACAAGTATTATATTGTCTCAGCAGGAACTAACAGAAAAACAAACATCAAACATCGAATAGAAGAAAAGATATAGACAATGACACATCACACTCTATGTGACAGCTACTTTTGACCACTACCTAAACCTTTTCAACACATGTCTGTAAATAGAGAAAGCTAGTACCATAAAACAACAGGGTAGGTGTGTGTGTGTGTGTGGAAAGCGGTTAAGAAGAGAGGTTTTTTATTATTCGATGCAACCACAAACTTAAAGTAGATCATGAAAATAGTCTGTCAAAAAATAAGAGTACCTTAAAAAGTTCCGTCGTAACTGGCGAACATTGATCCCAACTCCCACATCCTCACTAATAAGGCGGGGGTTCCACATGATAAGAGGCCTAGGCTAACAAAATATGTGAAACAAGGAATGGTCTCAGCTGACTATATTCTGCAAGAACCAAAGTTTAACTGTGGAATGCTTGGATGAGAACACATTAGTACCGGATCATCTGACAGGTCAGATGCAATTTTTTCAACATATTTCAACATCTGATAATCAGGAACCACCATCACTACAATCTCGTCTTCACTATTCACAGGCTTCCTGTCACCTAGACTGGATATATGACTAGAATCAAATACAAGTGAAAATAATTCAAAGGAGAAGAGAGAAGTTATAGATTAAAATCAGAGTATTAACACTGTTTCCAAGTACATTTATGACATTCTACTTTAAATCGAACTGATGACCTGAACTGTTGCAGTTGGATTGATTCAAGGACTTAATTACAATCCATAACTAACATAATTACAACTAGTGAAAAGTAAATGCTTGTGCAAGATTTACCTGGAGAAACCAAATGCAGCATCTTTCCATTGATACTTTAGCAGTGCAGCAGCACCAGCATCTGGAAATATGGCTTTAACTCTCTATCATCAAAAATATTTTACATATTGAAATTATGTCAGCACGAATTAGGAGATAAGTAGCATATGAAAATAAATAAAATTGTACTCCTTGACTGCATAACGTTGGTTATGCAAAGCAAGACAGTTATGTATGGAAATGCTTAGAGGAGGATGAATGTACAGAGCAAAGATATAATGGTAGATCAGATCCTTCAATCTCCTGACTCATCTGCTACAAGCTACCTCCTCTCAAAAGCGGTACAATATAATGACAAAAATGTGTACATGTGTATGTGTACAAACATATACATCAAAATAAGCATGTATATCAATTTAAGGCTCACAGACATGTATGCACACATATGCTTCATGATATATCACCACATGAGTCTCAATGCTAGTAAATAGTTATACAATTATATAAAAATGTTAAACCGACCTGGCAGCCCGTTTCTTCAATAAGTGTATCCAGAAAGACTTTTGACAGCTCCCAAAGCTCAAATTGTGCCCCTTCATCATCAAGAAACTGCAACTGTGGAATTAACAGCTCCACCTACAGAGAAAAGGGGAAAATTGTAGAGGATGTAACTACAGTGACACAGACTAGTTAAGGAATACCATGGTTACACATAAGTATAGAATGGAACAAGGATAAATTCCCCATGGACATGAGTAGTTTATCATTTTCCTTTTCTGCAGAAAATAGCTGCAATGACACAGTTCTAGTTAAGGACTACCATGATTACACAACTATACAACGGAACCAGCATAAGTTCCTCTAGAACATGAGTAGTTTATCGATTTCCTTTTCCCTCCATCTTCTTCAAAAAATAGTTGGTATTAATTGAAAAACAATTGAAAACTTAAATCCAACCGAAGAACAATTCCCCAGACACCTTATTGAATCCACATTCTCTACACTGTTTAATCACACTTAAGAAGCTAACAAATACCAAATCAGTTTCCAATCAAACAACAAATGCCAGGACCCCTTGGTGAATGTGAATTTTCTAAAATTCACATTCACCTAATATAAAAATGCAAGACAATGATTTGTCATAAGTTCCTACGCGCGTTAAAAGAGCAAGATATTGAACTCCAGAATTACATTAACTATAGTTTCTCCATCATTTTCATATAGGATGACGAACTGCAATAGTGTTGACAAACCTGCAAATACTTACTATCGCTCTCATTCCTCCTGAAGAAACAAACTCGGCACTTGCTTGGCCCGATTGACGAACTGCACCATCCAAATCAGAAGGCAGGCAACTGCGAATTGGATGAAATTAGACCTACAAATTCAACAATTCTAATTCAATGGAAACACCAAATAACTGCACCTATCATCCTCCTTGATTTCTTCAACTTGCTGAATCGATTCCTGCTGCGGCTCATCATCTTCTATGTTATCCTGGCCTTCGAATTTATCAAACTTGGCATGTGTCCTGGAGTTGGAAATGAGTGCGGAACGCGAGACGCCATTGAAGGTGCACGATGAGGGGAAACTAGAGGCGGCGGAGGGTATTCTGGGAATTGAGGGAATTATGTAGGCAGCGAGGTTTGAGAATGTTGCAGAGGCCATCTCTGCTTCCACACCTCAAACGGCTCTGCAAGATAGAGTTTCAAGTAATCGTGTGTGCTATGATGTATTGAGCCAATTCCCTAAACCCAATCATCGTAGTCCACGTGTATCTATCAGAATTAGCCATTGTTCTTGGGTTTGAAGTTTGTTCCCTTGGAAGTTTAATCAATCATTGGTTGCATGATCATCCAACATAATTCATCTAGGTTATACATGTGCAAGTTGTATTAAATAATTAGAGTCTTTTTAAGTTAAAGTATCTTATAAAAATACGATATTTGTATATGAATTTATGCATAATATGATATGTGGGTATGGTTAATATAATTATAAAAATAATATGATCAAAACAATATATAAGTATGACTCATTTAATTGTAAGTACGATTAAAATAACATCAATGTTATGATAAACAATAAGCATCCAGATTAGACAACCTAAAATTTAAATCAGTATACCTAATCTACAGAGGACCTTCTAAACACACTACATATAATTTGAAATATATCATTTTACTTTTATATAAAAGAGTCTCCTTCAACTCTCGGGACTTTTCTATATGTAAGAGTAAATTTTGAGTTTGATCATAAGGGAACTGAGCCTTAGTTAACTAGAGAAGTATTATTTTATTTTCAATAAAATATTGATTAAAAAGTTAAAGAAAAGTGTTATCCCCTATCTCATTCTCTCTCTCTCTCTCTTGTTTAAGACTTGTCTTTTGCAATTCTTTCCCAACTAAAATACAGATAATTGTCTTTTTAATAAAATAATATTTAATACTGTTGTGAAAACAGATGTAAAGAAATTTTCATATTGAAATGCTCTGAGTCTCAACCAAAAAAAAAAAATCGTACGTTCACATTCAATCAAATACACACTAAATCAAAAATAAAATGGTTAGAAATTAACGTTTGTCATATTCAATCGAACACACTGTATTCAAAAACCCAAATGGCAAAACACCAGTACATGTATATCAATCAATCATCTATGAATAAGAAGAATAGGAAACAAGAATGACACTCAAAATCTAGGTTTTTGGATTCTTTAATTCGTTTAAGTCCACTCATCATAATGTTCAAATTCCCATAACCATTAATCATCTCCGCAGATTTTCTGCTCTTCAATGGCAAAGTCCACTTAGGGGGCGTTTGGAATGAAGGATGGGTTTGGACTGGATTGTTATTTAAATGAGTTTTTTACTGTTCATTCAGGATTAAAAAGGTGTAATTTGAGTGTTTGGTATGCATGTTTTGAATTTGGGTTTAGTTAGACTATATGTTTGGTATGAATGATTAAAATATGTAAAGTTTATAAATTTGTGTTTGGTATATTAGTTGGGTTTGATATGGTATGTGAAATGACAAGAAAGCCCTTCCCAAAAACATAAGATTAAAAAATGGAAAAGATGATTTATAAATGAAGCCACAACTTCTTCTTTTTTTTTTTTCCTTTTTTTAATAACTTAAATTATTGAATAAATAGATGAGTTGTATAGGAAACCACAACTCTATTCAACTTCTATCTTCTTCAAGCTCGTATCACCATTTTTCCATCTACTGCTCAAAATGAAAAAAAAGTATCACCATTTTCCATCTACTGCTCAAGATGAAAAAAAAATGCGAAGTCATTATTGGTTTAATACATTGAAGATGGGCTTATCATGTGGATCATTTTTATTAGAAAAGAATGATAGAGTTCATATGTATAACAATATCATGTAAATTAGGGAAGAATATCAAATTATATTTATTGGTTGACGACACCCATGTTTTCTTGTTATATTTTGATTTGAAAACAGTTTATACATGTGAGAAGAGAAGGATCATCTTGTGACGTTAATTACATGTATCAAACATTAGGTAGAATCTAACCGTTAAAGTTGCTTCAAAATATGGGGAAGTCGTAGCCAAGCAATATATATGTAATATTGTTTATAGTTATATGTACATCCCAAAAGATTAATCACATATCCACTTCTACGAAATATGCCAAAATATGCGAAAGTCAGCACCCAAAATAATTCCAAGTTGCAAAATCATCCAACTTCAATAGTTCAAAAGGGTGTCTGATAGAAAAAGACCCGCAACAAAGCAAATGACTTCAAACAAGCAAAGCAGCCATGTTGTCATCTATATTCTTCATGAGCCTTGAAAGAGGTGTTTGTGTGTAGGAGATTGATGGTTTTTGGAGTGTGGGTTGTGTGCTTGAAGAAACATCGATGACCATCATGCGGCAGATGACTGGCAGCGAGCACCCAACGGGTGCAGAGAGCTCCATATCCGTCATTGCCATGGGCTTCCAAGACATTGGCTAATTGTAGTTCAGTGACGCACTTTAGCACCGCCAATGGAGTGAAACCAAAAGCATACTCTCATATTTCCACCTTGGCTTGCCTTTTCTTCCACAATCTTTCTTTCTTACTAGCAACCTGCTACATTTGTATATACAGCTCAAAGGAATTATCAAAATGTATTTGGATTCTAAGGATTTTTACTCACCAACCCAATCAACACCAATATGTTCAAAATCAAACACAAGCACTCCAACAATCGAACTAAACAATATTTCTGCTATTGTATCTCATTTTTATCCAAGAGATGAAGTAATTGTTAGAATCTTGGATTGTGTTATGTTAAAGCTAAGGTTTTCCAAGATTTTCCTGCTTAGAACAAGACTAGATGACCAATTTTATAGGAGTTTTACGCTAAATTTCTGCCTCCCAAATCAGCAGAAAGTTTTGAATTAAAACAGACATTCCTTATCTGATTCTGGCACTAAAAAGCTGATTTCAACAAGTTGAAATTACAATATATTACTAATAACTGACTAAAGAGAAGCAAAGGGCCAACCATGGTTGGCTCTCCATACTTTATTCCATACCCAATTCAGAATTTCAGATCAGTGAAGATCAAGTGCTTGAATCTAAATTCTGATTGATTTCATTGTTAAAATTAAACCAATTGAAAGTTCTTCAGTTTTCAGTTCCATCTTGATCTAAATCCTGATGAATGACATTAACAGAAATATTATTCTTGTTTATTTAGACAATTCAGACATCATTAAATCCAACCATCTAGATATTTCTTCAAGATCTGGCACTAAGTGATTTCATTAGATTATTTCTTGAATGTAGAAACAAATTGTTCCATTGTTCATATCAAAAAATACAAATTAAAAAACTCAAAAAAGTATATATAATATGATAGCAAATGAAGAAATGTAGACAGAAAAATAGTAACAGAAAACTATTGAAACAAATTACCCATCTTTCTGAGCACACAAACTTCAAAAATATAACAATCATTTCAAACCAAACCAACTCATTACAACAAACAATATTAAAACTAATTAAAAGGAAGTAGCCCTTAATCAAAACGAATCAGCATCAAAGTATGAGGAGTCAGAAATGTGAATGCCAAAACATGCAAAACTGAAAGGAAATGCGATTTAAGCGGAGAACGATTCCCTCTCGGATGTAATTGGATTTATCTTTCGGAATGTGCATCAACTTGAAATTCCAAACAAAATTCCCCAAAGTTCATACACAAAGTTAACTACATATTAATGAGATCCAGCATCCAAAGAATTACAAGGCAGTATAGATACTGAAATACATCAACCAGGCATCCAGAAAGGTTGAAGTGAAAAATAAAAGGAACACAAAAATAAGATTTTGTTGTTCCTGATGCTGAGAGCCTTAGGAAACGCCCAAGTTTCTTTTGAAATTTATAGCTAAAACTAGAACCATATAATATAGCTAAGATTCATTATCGTGTATAATGCATACTTGACAACAATATCTTCAACTTCTATATAAAGTTTCTGAAAAGAAAAAAACATTGTTAATTTATGGTTAGATACAGAGCAAACAGATTGGAAAAGTCACCAAAAAGTTTCCTATGATACCTAAAAGTTAACCACTTCCGTATCACTTACAAGAACACTGAATTATGTTGAGAGAAGGTGAATAAGCTTCCACATCCAAAGAATCATAAAAATATGTTTATGCAAAGAATCATAAATCCAGATTGAAGAATCATAAATCGGCCATTTCAAAAACAAATCCAAAGAGTAATGTTGTGGGCAAATCCAAGTTCAAAAACAAATTCATTCCATAAATCCAAACAAATCGAAAGAATCATATAAAGAAATGTGGAGAAAAACAAAAACAATCAGTCCACGTTTGATATAATTACGCGAATGCAAACTGAGATGGGCGATATAGACATGATGTTCTTCACTACGATTTCACTTAAGAGGTTAAAAATGGAACACTATTCTTCAGAGCAAAGGATTCACCCTTTAAAAAATATGCAATGACAGAATCGAAAGTTGTGTGAAGAGTGCACTTACAACTTGGCTCCAACTCCTTCGCAGCGTTTCAGACAATCTCTCACGACGACGAGATCCAAGAATGCACTTTTAGGGGAAGATGAACTCCATTGTTCTGGCAAGCTGTTCTTGGAAGTGGAATCGGTGGTAGCTCGCAAAGTGGGAAGCCGTCGATAGGGTTTGTGATTAATTGGGAATCGATTTGCTCAGATGGCTTGAGTGTAATTTGGCACATGTTTGATGGCAAATGAGGTATCTTTTTTGAACAGTAGGGGTACAATAGTCATTTGGATTAAACACTGTTGGGCTAAAATCTAACCCACCAAAATTGGTGGGTTTCAAAATTCATCAAATTAAAGAGGCTAAACCCACAAAAGTTGACCCAGGCCCAAGGACAAACCCGGGCCTCAAACCCGCCCACCAAACATGTGGTTAGCTTTGTTAACAGACCCTACCCAACATAAACATGGTTACCAAACAGCCCCTTAGGTGAAGAAGATTCATGATGAAGATTGAAACAATGGGTTGGGATCGAAACAACACTGTTTTTCTGCTCCATGGCCTTTGGAGAAACTCTCTTAGCTATGTACCTCCAACACTCTCTCTCTCTCTCTCTCTCACACACACAGCCGTTTGGTACATAGGTTTAGGCTAGATTTTGATATCTAGCCTAAACCTATGTTTGGTACAATTGTTTACAGCCCGGGTTTATAAAGGGCTCGGGTTTAGCCCATTGGATTAAGTTGGTTTAGCAACAGGTTTACAAAGTTCGGATGTTTATTTTAGGCCCAACAGTAACTCATGTGTTTTTACAAGGTTGTCCTTACTGTTTGCAATAAAATGTCCCTTTCGCCTTTCATCCTACATGTAATTACAAGGCTGCCACAATATATAACGAATACCCTACAATCTTGCAAAACCCTTCCCTCCTCCAGACGGCGCGACCTCCATTGAAATGACTCCGGAGATGAACGGCGGTCACGGCTGAGCTATCTGAGAAGGCGACGTAACTTAGCAAAATCATTTGTTGTAAAAAGAACCCCTCTTTGAAAGGCCTCGTCCCCATTCATCTCCACCACTTTTCACCTAGGGCAGAAACCCATCTACTGAGAAATCGACGTCGGCGAAATCGGAGCTCAAGTCTGTCACTTGTGAAAACAGGTGTGTCGTTCTTTAATCTTCTTCTCCCTGAAACTCCTTTCCAACTTCCGTTTGAAATCATTCCTTCGTGTTTAACATGCTTTAATTGTTTCATAAAATGAACCAAATAAATGAACCTGCTTTGAATGAAATTCGTAGTCAGACATTAATGGTCAATCCTCGCCTTTTATTGAAGAACATGATTTGGAAGAAATACTTCAGTTCAAACTCTTCTGTGTCCTTCCTATTGGTGTTGATACAACATGTTTTTTGGGTGTTTTTTTTTTTTCAAGAAATGACAAATTTTAGGTTTCTTCATTGATAAAAAAAATCAAAAGTTATTTGATGTTATTTGCCCTACCTTCCCTATAATTGTTGGTGGATGATATACATGGTTTTCCGTAGTAGATTGTGCAGCTGCAAATAACTAATGTATACATAAAATCTGATATAAATGTTGATTACATGCATTCCAAATTGATGGTATCATGCTACTTTAACCTCTTCGGTGTTGTGCAGATTGGTGATTCAGTACAAGTGCTTCAAGACACCTTCTGATTTGCTTGCTTGCTCTCCAAGGTTTTACTTACTTTAGAATCTCAACTCTTTAAATTCTTGAATTTTTTCCTAATCTGCTGAAAAGAATGTAGTTCTTAGGATTGAGTTTTGCTTGCTGTAGTTCATAGGATTTATTTGTAAAATGTTTGTCTATTAACCTCATTGTTTGAGAGAATCACATAATCATCATATCTTGTAACATTATGCTAGTCCTTAGGAGATCCTCACTGGATGGTTCATAACATTTGTGTTTAGAAGATAGACATTTGAATGAAGTTTTGTTCTTTGACAAACTTTTATGATCCTGTTATGCTTGGTGTTAGACTTGTTATGTGTGACTCTTTATATGTGTTGAGATGACACCTAATTTTAGATTGAGATGGTGTACAATTATATGTATCATCTTGTTTTCCAAAACTGAAATCAAATTGCATAGAATACTAATTGAATTTTTACCTTCATCTGACATGCTCTGTACTTGCATTTGTGTATCCATAAATGTTGTACATTGAGTTCACTGTTGTCCACAATACTATCCTATTTTTACCATCCACATACATGTGCTCAAGTTATAGACTTTTGTATTTGTGTAAAAAAGAGTAGAATTCAGTGAGATTTTACAAATGCAATGCACCCCTAGTACAAGTAGTACCAACTGATCCTACTCTTCCCATAAAGCATTACTGTTTTTTTGTTAATTCCACATAATCAGGCCTAGAATTACATGCTGACTTGCCCTAACTGCATCTTGTTTGAATGAGTAATGTCATTAATTATGTTTGATATCAAGTCTTGTGCTTATGTGTTGTTATGTCTTAGATACTAGCAATGGATGATCAGATGAAGATAAATTACAGGAGACCGAGTACCAGTGCTTATTTCGGGAGTGTGGATTTCCTCTGTACGAGATGTGGTCCAAGATAATTGAACTGCCCATGTGTCCTATTTCGGTGTTGTCCTATTTGGCCGCAACGTAACAAGCTTTGACGAAGTCATAGCCGAGCGACATGCATGCAATATGCGTTGAAGGTGGCATCACACTTGCTATCACCACAGCAGCATGCCACGGCATAGATCCAGACACAGTCTGTCTCCTAACCAAAGGCTTGTTATTCGCTTGGTGGGTGTGTGGCATCTACATTGGCATGGGCCGGCAATTATTGCAGCGAATGTATCACTGAACAACAATCAATTCCTCAGAATCTTCATCTTAAAAAAAAAGGACATTTACCTAGTATCTATTGTGAGAAGAGAAGTGAAAGGACAAACATTGAAAAATGTGGGGTTGATTTGCAGAATTCACCATGTGATCCATGTATGGAGCATTGTTGCCTCCATTGGTGTGCTATATATTTGCCAGAAGCATCTGTGTGAAGGCGATCCGTCTGAAGCTATGGTGGTAAAGCCATAGGAGGTTCAAGAGATGAATGATGCTCATAAACAGGAGAATGAAATCATCCTCTCAAGAGGGAAATAATTTGCAGTTGCAACCTCTTTGAAAATCTTTGATATGATTTTTTTAAGTTGTATTTTTGCCTTAATAAAAGACTGAATGAAAGAGCATTGGGTGTTTACATATTATTCTACTTCATACAAAGGCTGATATATTTTTTTATCCTTTACTCTCTTTATAACTAGAATTTCTTTTTAACCACAATTTAAATTGAATTCTTTTGAGCCCAAGAAAAAGAAAGGAAGAAACGTAAAGATAAATTCAAGTTTGACTCATAAACCCGGAATAAATTATGTGTAACTTAATTGATTTTACATAGTAATGATAATATTTTGTTAGAGGAAATTAAATAATAGAAGAAGAAATGTTAATTCATTATATTTTGAATTTAAATTTGTCATTTAAAATATTTTTATTGTTTGGGGGTTATTTTAGTAAATTCAAATGTTATATTCATATTAACCCATATACCAAACAACAAATAAAAAATAAATCAACTTTAACAAACCTCCAAACATCCATACCAAACAACAAATATTTAATCAAACCTACTACAAAACATTCATACCAAACAATAAAATTATAATCATGAACAGTGTAATCCCTATTTTTTTATCAATCCCTGTCAATCCCGACCCACCTACCAAACAAGCCCTTATGGGTTAGTGAAAATTAGGTCAAACAAGGAATTGGAAGATAACGTACGGACACTGATAGATGGGAGTTGTTCACTTCTTCCTTTTTAACGGTCGGATCCATTGACAAAAATAAACGTGTTTTTATATATTTTGTCAAATTTATTCTTGCCATATTATTTCCTATTCTGGATCATCACTTTTTGATCCCTATCATTATTACTTTAATTAATTTTGATATCTCTTCCAATTATGTTTTAGTTTGTTTCCTAAAATACCGTTAAATAAATCTTCGGAAATATAACTCTTACCAAAGTTAACTATATTGCCATAAATAATTGATTGGTTCGGAAGTTTGAAAATATTAATGCTATAGGTATGATGTTCTGGAAACAAAATAAGAAAATCAAAGTAAGAAATCAGATCGAAATTTTGTATCAGAATGTATAAAAAATGAATAAAATCGATAAATCTGGGACAGAATCGTTTTGATCACGAACTCACTCTTATTTCTAAATATACATACTTCTGTTGGGAAATAATTGCATCAAAATTGAAACTATTATGGTTATTATTATTTTTTTACAATACGAATTATATATGATGCAGGCATTTTATCACTTAATTTTATATTGCAAAACATTCATTATCCAAACTATTCTGTAATTTCTAGAGTTTACTACCAAACTTTGTGTTTTTTAACGCTTTATCATCCAAATCTTTATCTTTATTATAATTGTCATCATCACCATATTTAGTAAGATAATTAAGATAGTCTCACAATTAGATAAAGTTCATATTGTATTATAGTCAAAATAATGAGTCTAACATGTGGACTTTAAATACAAAAATAATATCCCAATGGAAAAAAAACCATTTAAAACAAATTAATGTCACTCACTCATATTGTTTTATCCTTCTTCCTAATTAGGACCTCAACCAATTATGTTTTATATTATCATTTTGAAATAAATTATCAATTATTAAATTATTGATTTTCAATGTATTTAAAATCAATATAAACTTGTATTCTCTATGGCTATAGATATGATTATATGAAACATACATTTTTAGTAGAGGGGATCCGATGAGGTTGCATGTATTAGATTCGAGGTTTGGGAGTAGGACACGTGGATGTGGCACGCATTGGTAAGAAAGTGAGATGAAGAAGACACGCGGCCTTCCAACATGAGATGCCAACAACAATAATATCTTATCTTAATATTCTCCATCTTTACCAGATCCATTCACGGACATTAAATATTTTTACAATTTTATTTTCATAAAAATATATTTTAAAAATTATAGTTGGAAAATTTAAAAGAAGAAAAACAAAACGTGATGGATATATAGTAAAAATCAATGAATAAAATGCATTAAAATCAAATAAATTGGAGGGTGGTTCTGTATTACATCAAATGTATTAATACATTAAACTTTTCATCCATTTTTAGTCATCAGATCTGAAATCATTAAGGTCAATGTTAATAATGATCTCAAATCTAATGGATGAAAACGGTGGATAGTTTGGTGTATTGATATACCCGATGTACTATTGAAGAACCCTAAATTAGAATATTTACTACAATCATTCATATAATAAAAAAAGTATGGCATGATTTTGGTTAGAACGTGAAATTTTGATTTTTAGCATAAAAAATGTTAATTTTAACAACTTTTTTCAATTGCAGTATGTTTGAGCTTTTGGGGTTTGAGATGAAGTTTAAATTGTATGTTTTAATTATTAACTTATAAATTTACATGTGGACGATAACTCCACTCAAAATTCAACAGTTGGTTTATACAATTTATGTTTCAAATTAAAATAAATATTAAATCGATTCCTTTTATATTAAAGTCAGAAATTCATATTTATAATTGAACCTAAATTTTTGTGGGAAGATATCATGAATAATTTTTATGAAATCCATTTTTATATACTACCTCCATCCCAAAATAAATGACGTTTTAACAACTAAAATTTGTCCCAAAATAATTGTCGTTTTCGTATTTCAAAGCATATTTACATACAATATACCAAATATGCCCCTATTTACTCATCTCAAATTAAATGTGTTCAAGAAATAAAAGTTCCTCATTAATTAAACTTAAATAGGGGTACATTGGACTTTTTATCACATTTCTTAATATATATGTAAAAGGCTAAAACATCATTTATTTTGGGATGGTGGTTGTATTAATCAAACAAATTTTCATAAATTTATATATAATTAGTAAATTACAAGTTGTATGTGTATCCTTCTCACTTGAAATAATTGGTTACCTGTCCTCTTCTAAAAAGAAGTGAAAATCTGATATATGAAAAGAAAGTCTTGTAACGCGGGATGCGACGTGTCGACACCGCTGCTCAATTAGTGGAAACCATTCTGCGGTGATTTGCCGCCTCACTCACTAACCGACAAAACACACACCATCCACGTTTATTTTTCATTCTCAATTCTGCGTTTTGATATGAGAGAGAGGTAGAGAATTTCACCGGAATTATAGGTGACTTGAGTTGCTGTAATCATTGAGAGAAATGGAAATGGTAACGGAAATCGACAATCTCGGTGTATCAAGATTTCACCGGGAAAAGCGGAAGCAGATTAATATTACAGTGAAACCCCACCTAGAGATGGAGAGAGAAGATGGAGATTATGATCGTTGGGAGGAGAGAGAAGAAGAAGAAGAGATGGGTGTTGAGAGAGAAAATACAAGTGGAGGAGATGTGAGTGTTCATCAGGAATCCAATCAAGATTCACCTCCGACTGATGATGTTTGCCCCATCTGTTTTGATGTCTTCACTATCCCTTGCAGATCAAATTGTGGCCACTGGTTTTGCGGCAAGTTCTTCTTGCTTTCATCAATTTTTTGATGCTCTTTCTTTTTTCCACTGCCATCTCTGGTGTTCATATAACTTTGATGATGTAAATTTGCTTCAAAGAACCTACTTGATTTTCAAGAATTTCTTGGTTTCTATTTATATTTTCAAGAATCTTGAATCTTGCCTTCTTGGTCTGTGTTTTTATTATTTTTAATACTTACTTTGTTAGTTTATTGCAGGAAGTTGCATCTTGCAGCTCTGGATGTTTAGATCATCAATCCAACCATGTAAATGTCCCTTGTGCTGTTGTCGGATTGTTAACCTAAAGCCACAGATATCTCAGATTGGAGATGATAGTAAGGAGGTCTTAAAAAAAGTACACCAATACAATGGCCTTCACATTACTGGGGTGCTTGGTGCTTTCCATGTATGCTCATTTACATTATTATTATAATTATTGTAAACATCATTTTGCTCTTTCCTTTATGCAAGTTCTAATGTTTGCAGTAAGAGACACTGATTTGGACTGGGGTGTTAAATTGATGAAGTGTTTATGCTTCAACTTCTGGGTGTTTTTAAGCTAGTGTTCTGTTTATTCATTCTCTGCATTCATTTATGAGACATTTTTTTTCGTGATTGAGATATCTTATGTTATAACTCAATGAGTATTTCTAAGTGATAAGATGCAGAATCTGTTTTAGAAAGTCTTCTTTTTTTTTTTTTTTGGTAATGACTTCTCTGTCATTCTTCAATTGTAAGACTTTATGTGTATTTCTAACTGTCTGCAGTGAATTTACTTGACGTTGTTATCCTGTATAGATGTCGTAATGTGGGTTCATATTTTGGCAGAGGGTACAAGCATTTCCACTTCTCATGGGGAGGATATTTAGAGTTCTGATAGATCCTGATGGTTTGAGATGCATCCATTATGTTACACGTATTCTTGGGGTAAGATTCGTAGACCCATTTGTTGACCGTATTTTGGTTCTGATCATCATGCATACTTATTATTGGGATTTTAGAAGGATTGTTATCCTTACTGCCATTTTGTATTTTCTGGTTGAAATTTGGTTCAATGAGGCTCCTTTGCTATTTGGGATACACAAACAAGTTGCCTCTGAATCTCTGATAGTACATGAAATATATAGCACTAGTAGCATTCTGTGAGTAGTTAGCATTATGTGTTTACATATTTTTGCACTTTTCAATGTTTTGATGCACACCTTCTGTTTTCATATGCAGTTGTCCTTGGGTTACCTCTATGAGAGGGGTGAGTTTGAGTTTATGCCTACCGGTATGTGTTTCTTGTTCACTTTCTGTTATTTTTGAAGAAGCTCTATGATGTATACTTGTAAAAATCCTCCAAGCAGAATTTATTATGTTATGTTCATTGGTACGATCATAAGTACGTACTCGTAAGGATGAGTGCCCTGCATTCTAGATAGGAGTCACCTTCAAATATAAAGACATAGGTCAAAATAGTGGGATTTTAACAACATCAATAGTAATTATATTGGGACTCAACTAGTAATAGTAATCCCTCATTGATATATTTAAAATCATGTTCTGAATTCCACTACCTAAGAGAGTGCTTCAGATAATATTCTTGACAAATCAAACATTTTGAGATTAAAGTTTCTTCAATTCAATATGGATTTGGAGATAAAACTAGATTCATATGAGCAAAAGCTAGGAAACCGAATTTTATGGAGAATAATATTGGTTCAGTCTTGCAACCAGATATGTTGGTTTTGTTAACTTCTGATAATTATTATTTTCACAAAACAGTTCAACCTGTTCTGCATATGGGAAGTATGGGTGGGAGAGGACTCAGACCTCACAACCCCACCTCACCTAATGTTGATTGGTAGCTATTGTTATGCACTGCTATTTTTGTCGAAATTATTCATTGGTTAAATGGCAAAGTAAGCATTGATTTGGCTTACAGGAGGGTTGGGGATCCAAAGAATGTTCAACTTGGGTGGTAGTATCCTCATTGTGCTTCTGTTTTCGATGGGTATGGTGTATAGATGGGTGCTCAAGAGACGAGCGAGGCGCTTGGCTACCTTACAAGCATGGGATAGTTAGCTGATCAAACCACACACATTGTTTATTTCTGATACATGGATAGATAGATAGATTAGGTGGCGTCGTTACTCTGGTTGGGTGCCATTTTAGACATGCCCCTCCAACCGTAGGTGGTATTTGCTTAGTCGACTTCACCGATAACTGCGTTTGTATATTCAAATAAGTTGACACATGTAAATAGCAGCAGGAGTCTGTATTTGGCTCAAGTTATGTTTAGTGTAATGTGATCCAATGTATATTTTCTTAGCAGTATGTAAAAGACCGTAAAAATTGTATAGTGAAATGAAACAGGAGAAGAAGTGATGAACTAAATGTTAGAATGTTGGAACAAAGATTAAAAAAGTAAGTTTGGCAAGGAATAAATGGCGGAAAATTGAAAGGAAGAGTGGCTTTGCACACACATTCACTCCACATTTTCTTTGGAACCGATAATTTGGCAGAATTCTCTTTTGTTAATTCTTCTTCTCGAGGATTTTATTTTGCATTAAAATCATTACCCTTTTATAATTTCAAACACGACATTTTCATTTTCTGGCTTTCCATCTTGTACCGACCATGTCGTATTTTCTTGTAAATAAGTGAATTTTTTTATAATTGGGTATTATAATATAACATATAAACAATAAAAATATAGAAAGTTAAGTTTGAATAATATAGCCGTTAAATACTTAAATCAACCTGTACAATTTGCAATCTAAATTTTATTTTGTGACAGATTCCAATCTGAAGTTCCCGAATTTTATAAATTACAACCTCCAACAATTTTTGCAACAAAATTTGGATTTTTTTTTTATATTTTCATAATTGTTGGGGTCATATTAGAAAAACCAAAATTGAATTATTAGAATCCTAAAATTGATCTTTTACCTTTAAATCAATTTCTTTGATTAAGGTAAAAAAACATTTTATTACATATTAGTTCTAATAATTCAATTTTTGTTTTTCCAAAATGACCCTATCGATTATTAAAATATCAAAAACACCTCAATTTTGCTGGAAATTTGTTGAAGGTTGCAATTTATAAAATTTATGGACTTCAAGTTACAATCTGTCAAATTATAAAATTTAAGTTGCAAAGTGTAAAAACATAAAAAGTACGAGTTGATTCGAGTATTTAACCCATAATATATCGAAAAGATATGAAAAATAACACATGAATGGCCTTGTATTTATTAGTATTTTATCCCTTTGAAAATTAGAATATACTATAGGGGGAGAGATGAAAACACAAGAAGAATGCCCAAAAAATCGATCATGGCAAGACAAATTGTATTAAACCCCCCATAAATATTGGAAATATCAATTCGGGCCCAGAAGTAATGACAATAATTAGGATATATCGGCCCGCCTGGTGATTTTCAAGAAACCATGTGCTTGCTTTGCTCGCCACGCACAATCCACACGCTCTGCAAAATGCCAACATGATCGATCACACCGCTTCACTTCTCCACTACCATCATCACCAGAAAATTGAATTCCCTACTCACCATGAACACCTTTGCTATTCTCTTTTCTAGAACCCGATTCGCTAACCCGAACCAGGAACCGGTTTCTCTTCGCAGCGGAGAAACGAGCGGTGGAGGTGGAGGAGATACTCCGGCCACTAGCAGTGAAGGAGGAGGAGGAGAAACTCCTGCCGCCGTGGTTCCCTGTACTGAAAGAGAAACTATTGCGGCAACTGCTGATGGTGAGACTGATGGCACGACGTCGTCGGTTGAGGGAGAGAGGAAAAGGGCGTTGATGGAGAAGCCACCCACTGATGATGTCTGCCCTATTTGCTTCGGGAATTTTGATGTTCCTTGCCGGGCTTCTTGTGGCCACTGGTACTGCGGTGAGATATTACTATCTTTTGAAATTGAACCGACGATTGATATCCATTACTGTTGATGTAATTCGTCTTCTAGAGCTTTGTATTCTTGGCAAACAAAAATCTGCCCTATTTTCTTGGGTATATTTTTGACCTGAAGAAAACAATCTGTTCTGTTCTTGTGTTATATCCAGTTACTATGATTTCAGAGTTTAATCAAATTCTGTGTTTTATAGGAAGTTGTATTCTGCAGTATTGGAACTTTAGTGCTGCATTGCAACCATGCAAGTGTCCTATGTGCTTGCAGCGCATAACTAAGTTGATCCCCGAAGCATCATTGCATCACAGACATCAAGCTGAAATTACTCAGGTTTTAAGGAATGTTGGGGACTATAATCGCTTGTTTGTGGGAGGATTTTCTGGATTTTTTCTGGTGGGTGTCATGCATTTGTATAATGTACATATGTGCTTTCAAAATGTTAACTAGATAGTTCAGTTTGAGTTATTTCATTTATCCTCCACAAAGCAATTCATGAACTCATGTGGTATGCATGGTGAAGCTCAAGTGCGTTATTACATAGAGTTTACCTGGATTAATGCTTGACATTTCATCCTTCATTGTTAAAGATTATGAAGTTTATTATTATTTGTATATTCGTTAACAAATAACAATGTGTCATAAACCTAGTAGCTAAGGTGGCTTTGTTGCACAATAAGTGATCTCTACTGCAGAGTACAATTAGATCCCTACCTCCTCCACCCCAAGAAAGGAGAAAGAAAAGAAAAGGGGTTTCAGAATTTTGGTGTCTTTATTTCTATTTTTTCTCTGTTTTGGCAGAAATTTCTTGCTATTCCATTGTATCTGAAGAGAATGTTCTGGGAGATGTTGAATGCTGACAGACCTGGCGTTTATCTCCACGAAATGCGAGTCCTTGCAGTTAAGTTCATTACAGATTTTATTTATAATGGAAAAAAAGATTTACTCCCTTAAATTAACCATTTAGTTAATAAGTGTGTCTTCTTCCTGACAAATGTGTTTCTTGTCACAGTGTTTTGATAATTTAATAGTTTCTTGATAGTCAATGACGATTTGAATGTCCTATGATATTTTGACAGCTGTATAGGGAGTTCTCACAATTTCTTTTCCAAGATCTGTAAATTTGAGCATCTAATAGATATTCTCTTTGATCACGCATTGCTTGGGAAAGGAAAACTTCAAAGTGTGGACTCCTGTAGAAGATATGATAACTTACTTCTCTGTAGTTGGTGTTAGACTATTTAATGATTCCATTTGTTCCTATGTCTAACAGTATCTGTGACTTTTGCAATATGCTTTATAGCGTACCCCCCAATAGGTGAACTTTTTGACATGATGCCCTTTGTTTGCTTTGAGTTGGGAAGCCCATAAAATGAATTTTTATTTGAAGGCCATGGGGGTTTGGAATTATGATTTATGAAACACTTTTTTCCTTACATTTGCAAAAAATTGCACTTGTTTATTCGTATTTTCCTGTTTGTTCTCTTGTAAATATTGACTATTTGCCTGGTGGTTATCTTTCTCTTTGGGTTCTTGGTTCATTAATTCATTTGCTAATGTGAAATTTGGATTTGTTTGGTTTGCAGTTGTTCCTTGGAATCCTTTACTCATTCATTCCCTTTGATTTTCTCCGGATAGGTATTTCAATCTCATTTGTTTTTAAAGTATAGCATTAAGATGTTTAATATACAAAGGTATTCCAATCTCATTTGTTTTTGAGGCATGGCATTAAGATGTATAAACCAAACTGCAATCTTTAGTCTCCATGAATTTGTGGTGTAAGACACATTATGATGGTTTCATCATGCAAGAGAGCATAATAAAGGTTGGTTGCTTGATAGGGATTCGGTTGTATGAACATGATAGCATCTAATCAAATACAGTAAAAGTTTCTTTGACTTTTTCTTGGTTGATCATCCTATTCCACTCGATATGTTCTCTTTTATAAAGCATAATCTATTTGTTATTGTACAGGTCGTAGAAACATCATAGATGTATTTGACTATTCTGCCTTCGCTCTCTCGTTTATCTTGTATCTGGTTGGTCTGTATCTTCGTCGAAGGCGCCATAGAAACATTAGAGAGTTCGTTGATGGAGAGTTTCTACATTGATGTTTTTCCCCGAAAGATCGTTTGAGCTTTTGCACCAGTGCTGGATATGTTTGTGTTGAATATCCACAAGGTAGTGGCTCATGATGTGTATAAAAACTCACAAGAGGGTTGAGATCACCATGTATAAAAATATATGTGAGTCAATCTGTTTGTTGTTGTTGTTGGTAAAAATGAAATAGGCATCACAGTACAAACTAGGGAATGAATGTTTTGCCCAAGAAACCAATAAGTTTTGCACAGAAGTTTTTTGTTACTCTTTGTTTTTAATTGTTTGTTAATGTTCAACTTCATTAACTTCTTGATCTTGATCTCCTATATTTCCATTTGTATTATGTTGAGTTACAATATGAGGGGATTTATATACTCTTAGAATTGTATCTGTGAGAGAGAGAGAGAGAGAGAGAGAGAGAGAGAGAGAGAGAGAGAGAGAATAGTAAGTCAGAAGTTTATAGTGAGAGTGGAACCTAGATAGTTAATATCTATTGCTATCAAGTTTGAATGAAACTAGAACCAAACAAAAAGGTTAAGTTGAGCAGAAAAAGAAAAATTGCTTTACAAAAATTCATATAAAAGTTTAAAAAGCAAAGCCCAGGAATCTTTTGTGTAATCTTTTGTGTATGTTCCCACTTCTGTGATGATGAATTTGCAGGTGAAATCATTAGTGATTTTACTATCACAACTTTGGAGAATCAAACATGAAAATGCATGTAAGATTTCTACACCAAGTACTATTGTACTAGTATTTGAGGAAATGTCCTCCCTCCAATAAAGTTGATATGATACCACACCACACCACACCACTTCTATATATCTACCCACTTTCTTTCCTTTTTAACAAGATCTACCACCTACATAAAAATATATGTTTTTTCATTTAAAATATATGGCCCTTATTATCAATTTCTTTCTATGATAAGTTTCAAATCGATCCATATTCACAGCATTTATGATTGAAGAGAGAAGCATCTTTCAGTTCTTGAAAGGTTTATTAAGCAATTTCTCAACAAGCAGATTAATATCATAGAATGTCTTATATGCTTAATTCCTTTTTTTTCAAAAACGATCTTGCTCATAAAGATGGCACATCATATTTCAAACAAAAGAATATTGCAGATATTGCAGTAATTATTAGCTCTATTGTTGCTTGGGTAGTTTGTTCCAACATTTTTTAAATTAACCTGCAGTAGATATCTGTTTCAAAGGATATAAAGCAGAACTGTTAAAATATGACCAATCCTTATCATGAGCATCCTACAGATTATGATGAACTATTTTAATAAGCTGCAGATTTATATCTGTATGATTACAAGAATCTATTCCTTTTTTTGCAAGAAATTTATAACTGCTTTTTGTTTAAGCTATCACTAATTGTCCAATATATTCTTCTTGCTTCTACTACCCCTTAACATAAACAAGAATCACATTCCTTTTCATTTGAGAGAGAGAGAGAGAGAGAGAGAGAGAGAGAGAGAGAAGATGAAGAGAAAGAAATGATAACTTAAAATAGTACTACTACAATGTACGTACTATATATGCTTCGTCATCAATAATCTCCCAGATGATCATGTCTGAATCACAGTGTCCCTACCTATGAGAGCACATGTCCAGAAGCTTCTTCCTCCCTTCAACAATTTCATCAAAGAAATCATCAAGCTCCCCAATTATACTCTCTGCCCCACTTTGCAAAATTGCAAAACAACCCCTCAAGTTTTCAACCTTGTCATCATCAACCACAACTTCATCATCATCTTCATACTCCATTGCTCTTTCTATCTCCATTTTCACCTCTTCCAAAGCAAACCTCGCCTTGTGCAACTCATCAACAAGCATTCCTTTCTCATCACATCTCACTGCATTCACCACCCTCTCATGCAATGCAGCTGCTGATTCCATGAAACCCAAGTTCCCAGCTTTGTAGCAGATCAAGAACCCACTCTCAGCCCCAAAGTGGACAAGCCCAGAAACCAAGATTGCGAGAAGAAGTGTGCTCACTTTCCTCATTGCGTACAACACTCCTCTGAAACCATTGTACTTGTTCAGCTTCGACTCTTCCACAACGTTGTGATCATCGAAGCTCAGACCTAGGGTTTGCAGTCTTGTCTCTGCTAAGCTCCTGTTCTCCTCTTCCACTGCTCTCATTTCCCTTTGGCACCCATTCATGGCTCGAACAACCTGCATGTACCAACATCAACAAATTATCATGGACTCATTGAAAAGCTCATCAAGCTCCCTGATAAAGACTAACCTGGCGGGAAAGCTGAGGGGTTAAGAGACGATGATGGTGGTCGAGGATGGACAGTATATTAGCAGCAGAAGAATAGTAGGTTTCCATGGAAGAAACTCCTGATTTGAGGACGTGGCAAGCTTCCCAAAGCCTGGAGCTTTCATCCATGTACTCATCCAGCCATTTTTCTCCAACAGGCAACTGTAGGTTTTGAACCAGGAGGGTTTGCTGGGAATGGAGAGATCGGAGAGACGAGAGAACATGGTGAAGAAAATTGATTGATATGATCATGTTCTGGGAGATGAAAAGATGATCAAGATTATCAACTTCTCTTGTGACAAAGGTGTAGAAGCCAGTGACAGAGGAATTAGAATGACTCATCATGGAAAAATATGTCTAAGGAAAAAGCATGGTTTTCTTTTTAATATCTTTTTTGGAATAAATATGCAGTAGACAAGAAAGAGGAGAATATATAGAGCCTCTCCTTTCTTATATATACTCAGAAAAAGAATAAGTTTGTTGGGAGCAATTATGTTTGATTCCTTTAGAGTGGAAGAGATGATTGAGAATCTGCCATTTCATCACTTATTTAATGATATATATGAAAGAGAGAGAGAGAGAGAGATTTGAACCTCATGAGTTGGCTTCACTTGTCAAATTATCCATATATTATGTTTTGCGGTCAGTTTCTTTCTCTTTCAAATCCTCCATTACATTTAAAATTCTTATCTTTTGTATGTTAAATAATGACGATTCATGTATGTGTTATGTGATGATTGTTTTGAAATAAAAAAATCAAAAATAGAATGAAATAGAAGATTTTTGTGTTTTGTCGTCATGGGTTTTTCTAATTTTTGTGTGATGTAAAAATGTGAGAATTCAAAAACGTAATTATGGCTCTACATGCTTGATACTAGAAACAAATTGGTTTCGAGAGCTGCAAAAGTTTGACTACTTTGACTGAGATTCTTATTCTCTTTTTTCAATTGTGATTTGGTTGTGTTGTGGTACATATATATATTGGTTGCTTCTTGGCATCTACATCTGTTTTGGTCAAAGTGATTCATGCCTTTATTCAACTCTAGTTTAAGGAAGGTTAAGTGAAAAAGATGAAAACATCATAGAAATATCGTTAAATTTTTATTTGGTGCAACATGTAAAAAAGATATTACATGATTTGGTGGGCTTGGATGTACATTAGGCATCTAATCATGATCAACAGTCCAAGGTTTAGTAGGGAAAAAAATGGTAAGGATTGGACACCATTATCGTCAATCTTAATTTAGTTGAGGAATTGTCTTTCACTCAAATCTCCTTTATATATATCACAACATCTCTGCTCTGCCTTTGCATGCATGAAAACAAGATTTCATTTTTTACCACCCAATCTAGTTATGTATCTGTAATATTCCCATTTATGCATCTTTTTTTTTTTAAATATTTATTTTCAACCTAGCTTGATTACCAATCTTCAAGTCTCTGTTTAATGCACAAGGCACTGTATATTTTTTTTTAGTTGGTCAAATATGAGACATTCCATAGCTTGGAATTTTAATGATTTATAGAATTGCCTCTATAATTAAATAGTAAGTTATACAAAAAAAAAAAAAAATTTAAAATTTCATTTCCAGCTATGCTTAGTGCCTCTAGTTTAATTTCAAGACCTAGCAGGCTCCATTACATGATAACAAAATCTTGACTCTCAACTATAAACAGCTTATCATTATCTCTTATCACTTCAATGGAGTCTATTTCTGCACCTTCTTCATTTGTCACCAATGCATTTGTAGCATCAAATCCAAACTTTTCACCTGCCAAAACATATTAATACAAGATCATGTGAATAAACAACTAATCATAGACAATAATACAGATCACTTAATCAGTACCTGCAATGCTCATGAGCTCAGCCATTGAATTTGGCAATCTGATCAACCTCCCAGGCTGAGTACAATGATTCAACCTCCGATTCATCGGATGTCCTTTGTATAAGCTAACCCTTGAAGAAACTGGGCTTTTACTACCCTCCACATTGCATGCTTTCTCTGTTTCATTCACTCCAAACACATGATCATTGCTCAATGTTTCAGACATGACTATACAGTGTCCTACCTCGCGTTTCTCCAGCATTTCATTCAAGTTTGCTGATGGAACCATGTTCTTGACTGTTTCATTGACTTCAGATCCATTCAACACAAGAAAATTCACCATGTCTATATGGTTCTCTGTGGTTGCAACCTGGATGGCACTCTGTCCATGTCGATCTTTGGAATCAATGAACAGCCCGTGTTTCAGTAGCTCCTTCATTACTGCTATGTCATTTCTTCTTGCTGCTGTGCAGAGGAGGTCACCTCCAATGTAGGGATCTGAGATGGAGGCCCAATGGTACAGGATCTTGAATATTGAATGGTGCTTTGCTGCTAAGGCTTCCCATAATGCTGTGTTCCCATTCATATCTGCATTCATTACATTCACTTAGTACTTAATTTTTGTGATGAAAAGAAGTGATCAAATGGGATTTTGAATTACCTCTGAGGTGTAAGCTACAAGCATGTTTGAGAAGGACAACCACACAGTCTTCATTACCTTTTGATGCTGCTATATGCTGATCAAGTGTTTGCGTAAATCAGATTAGAATCGAGTGAATTCACATTCGAAACCATACTATTCTTTTATGTGGATTATGAAGGAACACATACCAATGGGGTCTTTCCTTTGGAATCTCCAACATCAGGGTCAAGCCCAGCTTTAAGAAGCTCATTAAGAAAAGCAGCATTGCCAGTAGCTGCAACACTGAGCAAGTTTATCGACATGTTATCTTCGTCTCCACCATCTAGAAACAAGTCTCCTAACCTTAAATCCTTAAGCTTCTTGTGATGCTGAAGGAAGTTCTTGAGCATGGTGACATTATCTTCTTGTCTGTTCTTCATTGCTTCGATTAGAGCAGATGTCTTCAGCCTGAGCAGCTGTGAGAGAGTCTTGGTTCTATACGTAAAGCTTTGAGGCGTAGAACAGAACGCCCCGACTTCTCCAAACATATCACCTGAACTGAATGCCCAAACCACCTTCTCTCTCTCCATTTCACAGTCTATCATTTCAACTTCTCCAGACACTATTACATAGATGTCATCTGCAGACTCATTCTGCAATATTACATCCTCTCTTGGAGGGATGTATTCAGCCCTCATGTCTGCAACCTGCAGATCATGATCATGTTAAATCACTTAATGCCTTAATAAATTTGATCAATCCAAGAATCATTGCGTTTAAGTTCTTACAAGCAGAAGAAGGATTTCCTTGGAAACACCCTTGAAGAGATAAACTTTTTGAACAGTTGGCAAGAACAGATGCTGTTGAATGCTTTTGCATATAGTTTTAGGTAACTGCTCAATAAGCTGTTGTTGGTTCAAGCTCTCAGCTTTGAATCTCAGACACATGTAAGCCAGAATCTGATCTTTCAACCTAGGAGGCAAACGATTCCTAGACACGAAACTTGATGCAGCTTCAATGCTGTTTCTCTGCACACACATGAAGTTCAATTAGGATATGATCATTGGCAGACACGACATGGATAGACAGACAGATCAGAGATAGATAGACTTACAAACTCCATAGTTCTTCGAGTGCCCTCCACAACCAAGTTAGTCATGTTACCAATGATATAAGCAGTTAAGCCCAGATTGAAAAACATGTAAAAAATGATGAACACCATCTCCATTGCATTCACAGCATGTATGTCTCCATAGCCAACAGTGGACATGGTGGTAACGGACCAGTACAACGCTGAGATGTAACGTATCAATAGGCTCGTCTCCTTGAAGTTGGGTATGGCTGAACCTATCCAAGTATTCCCCTCATTTGGATACAGCTCTGCCAACAAGTATGCAAGACAGGCTGCACAGTGCACTTGCAATAGTGTAACCTGGAACATAGTAACTTCAATTAAAGACAGCCATTAATTAACTTCAATCAAAGACAGCAATAGTGATGAATGATCATGACTTACAAACAAGAGTCTAGCACATCTGACCCAGAAATAGCTGAATCTGATGTCCTTTTCAATCCTGCAAGGTGAGATTTGTGGGTTAAGATAAGACCAGCATTGTGAAGTAGACATGGTGATGATCAAATGTAACCTGGTGAAGAAACTCTTGACACGACGAAGACGCCAAAATCGAAGCATTCCAAGAACAGAGTAGGAGACACCAGCATGGTGTCTGCCTGTCACAAAGAATGCTATTGTCTCGAAGGGTATGGTTGAGGCCACATCCATTATAAACCATGTTGATAAGTACCTGCAGTTGTTTTCATTTTCTACTTAACCAAACCAAACATTCTGCTTTTATCTCAGTAATCTCTATACTTACTTTACAAGAAAATAACTGAGAGAAGCTGGATGAATCATTTGCTTGTGATGATTCAGTTTAACAATACCCTTGTAATAATTCAAAAAGATTACATCATACGGGTCATGTTCCGTGAGACGGGTCAACCCGTATTTCACCATTTACATATAAATGAGTGAAAATCAGATTAATTCATCGGTATTTGTCTAACAAAAACTTTTCGTGAACTCGTCAACAATGATAAAAAAAAAAATTGACGACCATTTTAGGGACCATGTCAATTGACATGTCATGCAAAATAATAAGACAAGATTAGACTAGTAGTACCACACATTGTAATCGTGTTATGGTGGAATTGGGCCTTTGACCCACACTACTTACAAGTTGAGTGGGGGCCCATTTAAATGCGTCATAAAATATAAAGGAGGATTATACGATTCCAAATTGGTGGTCAATGTTAATTCTCCTACTTCCTTTTGGTATTCATTACACATTGTGATATATTCCCAATTCAAGAATATTTACGAAGATTTCTCTATAAAAAGTAGAAAAGGATTTAAAAATAATAATAATTCTTCTCAAGAAATTAACTTTTGTCAAATAATCCCCCAATATATATATATATATATAAAGTGGATATTAAATTCATGAATGTAATCTAGTAGATAGAGACATATAACATCAATAAGACCCCTCACCCAAATTAATCATACAATTTTTCTTTATTTGTTCAGAATTGAGCCTTAAAAACCACAAACATAAAACTATTTATACAACAATTTATTGGCACTTAATTATGACCTAAAAAGTTGGTTGACGTTCATATCGCACTATAAATGTGTGTAATAAGTTATATTGAGAAGAAATATTCGAATATTCGAAATATGTGTCGAATATGGAATACGATCCTCAAAAGAATAGTAATAATCTTATAGGTGATGGACATATATATATATGCATGTCTAAAGAAAACCATGATTGAAACACGCGTGCATTAATCATTAAAAGAAATACAATTCCTCTTTTGGTGCCTACACACTATTTTCTTGATTTATTAGTTTAGAGTAGTTTCTATTACTCACTCTCCACTAAATACTATATATCCAAATTAAATCCTTAGCTACACATATGGTAGAGTTTAACCTTAATTAAGTCTTCCTCGTTTTCACAATACTCATATGAGACGGTTTTACGGACGATTTCCGTGTGACAAAGTCTTACTATCCATGAATATTCGAACCTATTTCCTCAGCTAGTTGTTATATAATTTATTAAGTATGAGTTATGGGTTGAGTTGTCTCATATAATAATAGGACAAAACTAATTATATACCCCTGGGGCACATAGGAGCACAGATCTAGGTTTTATATACATGCTCTTTAGGTGTTATATATATACTCTATAAGTGTTATATTTCTTGGTGTTATACATATATTCTACAGATATCATATGTATATAAGAGCATACATATTATATCTACAGAATATACATATAATACCTGTAGAGTATATATATAACACCATATAATAGGTTAAGTTGGGGGTCACCGTGCCCCCGGGGCACACAAATGTCACTCATAATAATAAGATCCATGAGACGGCCTCACATAGGACGTACTCAATCTTTTTTTTCTTAATATATTTTGGTATTTAGATGTAAAAATATACTAGTTATTGAATCTCTCGAGTCATTTTAGTTAAAGTTGTACAGTTTTTTAAATATCTCTATAATTAATCAAGTTAAATCAAATCAAATCTATTATTGAGTCAAACTAGCTCGAGGCCGGTAAGGGGTTTGGGCCCAGATGATTTATGTATATTGATCCGACCGACTCAACAATTAAATTAATTACACGCCTAGTAAAAATAACATACAAACTAATATGATGATGATGATCTGAACCAATAATATCTATAACACCTAGTGCTATATATATGATTGCAAGTTATCATGAGCAGTCTAAACTTTAAACCAAACTTTTCAATTTTCATACATATAGACAAAATTAAATAAAGAGTGGAGTTAGGTATAGGTAAGCATCCAGCAAACACCAGACAATATATAGCATATCATATCCTTTATGATTATTTAGGAACATATAGTGATCTATAGCAATTTGTTTGGATGTGAAATAGCAATCTATCAACTAGTCACACATACATGATCCATTAATAATAATTATGCAATCAAGACAATATATATAAATGGAAAGATTAGAAATAAATAAAAGAAATTAAAGAACTGACCTTTTAGCAATTTTCTTGGAATCAAGAACCAATAATTGAGTGGTGGAATCAATGTAAGCAACGAAAAATGTGAGAATAATATCAACCGCAAAAAATATGCCGACTAGATTATCAGCTATGTAGAGTGGTTTGCTTGGATTTGAGTTGAGAAATGCTATCTCATATGGGCACACCCATACTGAATATGCCACCAATACCACCATTAATGTCTCCCAACACCTGCATGTATACCAACCATCCTTGTCACCATATTTAATGATAGTCGAGCAGATATAATTTCATGAGATAAACTGATCAGTACCCACAGGACAGATCGATTTAGATCTGTGAGACGGGGTCACAAATCAAGAGAACTAAATATGTTGACTTGTCTTTTCCTTTGTGGGCTTATTTGGTTTTAAATTCATTAAATTTGTAGCTTCGCTAGAGAAGAAATGGGTTTTGGTTGATGAGTGTAGAACAAATTAATGATCATGGGTTAATTAATGCTTGTACCTAATCTAACAATTTGCATGGTATACTATATATAAATTGAGTATAATTAATACTATTACTATTATACGTACCCAATAAACTTACTTAATATACACCCAAAATATGGGTTTCTATATGTAAAAATAGTATGTAATTACAAGTTTTTTCTTCTTCTTTTTCACAAAGATCATGTGTGTGTGACAGTACGTATGAAAATCAAGATACTAAAAAGCTCTCTTTCACCCTTTTAAACTCCACTTTTCCTAATTTGTGCATGCACATGCAAACAATAATATCTATATATAAAATTATATCTACTTATTCACAAACACACTCATACTATATAAAATTTACTGTAAAAAAATAGAGAGAGAGAGAGAGAGAGAGAGAGAGAGAGAGAGAGAGAGAGAGGTGACCGGTAAGAAGAGTCCATGGGAGAGATAATATGAGCCTTAGAATAATTGAGAGTGGTGTAACCAGAAACACCAAGTGGTGGAACAATAAGCTTTGAGAGATTCTTGAAACTCAGATCTTCAGATGAAGATGGGGTAACCACTTCTTCATCCCCATTCAACTCTACTTTCCCCTCATTTTTCTTCTTCCACCCTGCACCTAATTCCTCATTATAAACACCCAACTTTCTTTCCATAACAAAATCTCTGCAGATATATAATCAAACTGGATCGATCTAGTAGTATTCAAGTTATATATATATATATATATATATATAACCCAATTAGGCTAGGAAAGAAAAAACCCTCTTTCTCTCTCTCTCTCTCTAGCTCACAGACACAGACACAGACACAGACACAGAGAGAGCTGTGTGAGACTCAACTCAAAATGTTTGTTTGTGGAAGTAAAGAAGGGATGGGAATTGAGAAGAGCTATAGGTATTATTTAATTAATATGTGTGTAAGAAAATGATATAAAGAGTGAATATAATGGAGAAAGGATAAGTAATAATTTAGAGTGGCCCAATTGTGGGGAGCACCTGAGATTGATTGATTCATTTCTTTTCTTGATAAGCCTGCCTTTTTATAATGCTCCAATGCTAATTGCACCATTCTACTTTTTTGGTGTGGCTGCTTTCTTAATTCTACATCCTATAATCTCTAGGTGTGGTGTGGTGTGGTGTGGGTAAGCCCCTCTTTTTTTTTCTCACCTACTCATCTATCTCTCTCCGTCCCTTCTGTTATATTTGATGTTCGTATATTTCATGTTTTATTACATTTATATATATATATATCAGATGTTAATTATTGATATAGTATAAAATTGTTTGAAACCAAGAGTTGTTGAATTATATATGTTGAGATATCTTAGTCAATGTTTATTGAAAACAAGTGTTGGAATATTAATTGCTTTAATTTGAACGCCAAGTGCCAACAGCAACAATTAATTTGAAGGATATTCCTTATTTCTAATTCAAAATTTTACCCCCTTTTTGTTTAATTACCCATAAAAAGACCATAAATGGAATATTTATGAAAATTCAAGATTTATTATTTATACTAAGCAAATATTGAAGGCGTGACAATCCCCCACCTATGACCATATGATGATACACCTTGAGCACCAAAATTACATATATGTATAATAAATAAATAGTAATTTAATTAATTAAACACTTTTTCTTCTTTCCCTTTTTCGGTGAAAAGACAACGAGATGATTAAATATGCTTAGAAATTGTAATGATCACACGAACCTAATTAGGACACATGCTTTATGTTTAGATCCAATTAAGAATGTCTGTGTAATGGTGAAAAATGATAATGATTCTACTTGGATGGGGACTTCATCAGCTTGATATACCTGTATTTTTAATATTATTTTGGTTACAGTAATGATGGATAGAAATATTTAAATAAGCTCACAAAAAATTTGAACCAGTGAACTTATGATACAAAGGGACTTTTAGTAAACATATGGTTCTTTTGATAAAAATAAATTTACCAAAAAGGAAAGGATACCGTTTATCAATGTGGATCGTGCTGCATGGATCTTGCGGGTCATGCCCATAACTTGTGCCGCATGAATCGTGCAACTCATATGGCATATATGGGCCGTGTACGACTCGTCATGATCGTCAGTGCATGTGTATCATATTAGTGTGTAATTATGTGACGACTCAGACTCATTTCATTAATGTTATTTCAAATAATTTAATTATAGTACTAAATTGATTTTCTATTCCTTGACATGACTAGTTTAAGTTTTTTTCTTTACCTTATTTATCTATTATTGTGGTTGTCCTACGTTGTAATATATATGTGACCCTAGTCTTTACCAATTATTTATCCTCCAAAATTCACCACAAATCCATGATTTAGTAATCATTATAAAAGTAAACCTATGATGTTAATATTGTTAAAACTACATAATTTAATAATGTCACTAATAAGTGGTTCTGATGAGTTGAGCTAATTTAAAGAGTTTTAGCAAAAAATAATTGCAAAAGTTGTGGCTCAAATTATACTTTGTGTCTTTTTGATGGATATCCCAGAGAGTTAATTACTAAATTGTCCCTTGACATTATAGCCCAAAAAATGGCAAGATTCGACTGTTATATTCGGGTCAAAACTCAAGAAAATATGAGTCGAACCCGATTATCTTCTAACTTAATTAACCAAGTATTACAATGTACACCAAGTGCCACGTGTTTCAGAAACACCTAAAATATACTATCATAAAATAAATTTCAAATTCTATCACTAATATCGTCATCTGGTTCTACTTCTATTTTCCTCAAATTTGATAAGAATTTTAAGTTATAACTATAAAAGACCCAAAACATTGACCCAACTACCATATTATTCGAACTCTAGTTTGTAAAAATGAACTATTTCACCTTTTTATATATAAGCTATGAAAGTTGTTACATAATTAATGCTTAATGTATGTATATATTTATAGGTCCAGCAAAACAAAAAGTGGAAAGTCATGTAATTGAGTAATGATGTTGAATAATAGAAAATAACCTAAGAAATCGTACAAAGTCCACGTGGCACGAATCAATCATATAGAGAGGGGGCAATGTACCAGTTTATATTTAATACACCTCCATCTTCATTTACTCTTAATCATTTATTTTAATTTAACAAAGTTGTCGACATTATTTGAACACCATTGAGCGATTTTATTTCAAAAGATTTTATGCGTAATCAGAGATTTCATCAAGAATTATGTAAGTCAGAAAAGTGAAAGAATAATTCTCAAATTAGTGGATAATCATAATCATGTACTTTTCACCAAAATTGAAAACCATTTTACAAGCAACTACGACGAAACATAATGTGACAATATTTGAAGTATGAATAACATTCCATAAATTTTACTGCACATGGAGAAATCAAATGCAAAGGTGATGGGCAAAATAAATAGAGTTGTGGGTAATAGCCAACTCCACAATATCAACAATGGAAATGCCATATTTAATTTGTACACAATATATATATATATATATATATATATATATAACTCGGGTTTTATAAATGTAAATTAACGATGAATCTATAGTAGCGAAAAAATCGAGTATGTGGAGCTTCATCTCATAATCACATAGTTGAAGGTCGATATCGATGCCTGCAATTGGAAGTAATTATCTTGTCGAAGATCTGTCGGCATGGAATGGGACCATTGCAATGTGAAGAATTATTCTAACTCATCATATTCAATTATATGTGCCAACCCTTTTTTTTCTTTTCACATTTCAAAGAGATTTTTTTTAAATTTTATTTTGGTTTAAGGTAAGGTAATAAAAAGAAGAGTTCATCCAAAAAGAATATTTAAGATTCATTGCCAATATTGTAGATGTCAATCATAAAGGAGCTTCTAAGAATAAGGTACACTGTGATCGAAACATACCTCTACTGTTCAGCCAATCAGGACCGAACGAAACTTGTCAGATTTGATCGATTCTTTACATTATTTTCATACAATTTTCATGAATACGTGAAAAATAAGTCATGATATTAGCAATTTAGCATTCATTTCCTCAAGAAATTCGAAGAAAGAACATCAAAGATGTCAGAAAAATGAAAAAGAAAAAGGAGAGGAGAGAAGATAGGGCATCCAATTTTTCAAGACAAAAACTTATATACCCCTAGGGCACATAGGGGCACAGATTTAAGTGTTACATACATGTCCTTCAAGTGTTATATATATACTCTATAGGTGTTATGTTTTTTGATGTTATAAATATACCCTACAAGTATCATATATAAACTCTTATACATGATACCTATAGAGTATATATTTAACACCATATGATGATTAATTTTGAAGCACCATGGGACATACAAGTATCACTCACTTAAAATTTCATGAAGGGTAAATTTGGTATTTTCATGGTTTTTTTTTTTTTATATTGAAAAATGTATAAATAAGGTTAATCAAATGATGGGCATCTTTAATCTCACCCTAAAATATTATATGAACGTTACACTTAATAAGGAGAAATGATTATGCATTCATATCTCAATGAAAAAACTATAAAATATTACAAACAAGCTTGTTAGAATGAATGTACTACAACCAAAATTTCCAAGAAATAAATTTAAAATTCTAAATTATGGATTATATTAGATTATAATTATCCTTGAAAATAATAGTATTAGAAAGCTCTTATAATCCAAGCAATTTTTCCAAACCCAGTATGTGCTAATTTCCTTTTTTTCAAAAGTTGTAGGAGCTTTTAAATCAACTTAGGAATATATGTTGTCGACAAAATTCAGTGTCCCCTCTTATGAGGAACATCATCACAAGCATGTATGCGACAACCATTACCTGTGAACCTCAATGTTGTTGCTTTTCCACAAGGGACTCTTTCCTATGTCGATTCCACTGAGTCGATGAAAGTTCAATGTATCTCAATGATCTAAGGCTGTTGCAATCACAGTTCTGCTTTTGATTCCTCATCTTGGGAGGGATCATCGTTTGTGGTCTCCATTTGGGGAGGTGACAGTGCTTGCTCTTGAGGTTCCATAAATTCACCTAATATTTCGGCTGTGAAACGTCTAGCTTCTGAATCAAGATCAGGCCATTCTGCTACTATTCTTTTTGCTCCCTGCAAGATTACAGTGTTGAGTAAGAAGAAGATAACAAATGAGTTAAATGAACAAGATGAGGGCAGAGAGGAGATGTAGAGTTGAAAGAACCTGAAGCTTGGGCTCCTTTGTCATGGGATTGTTGCACAGATCTATGGTTTTTGCCTTGGCTTTCGTTGCGTTTCCGCACCAAGATTCACACCATAGCCATTCTTGAGGAAGAGAAAAGATGGGCACCATGTGTTGAGCATAGTTGGGAAGATCCTGAAACATGCATGAAGTCTTTATCAGTCAGCAAACTCTCTCTCTCTCTCTCTCTCTCTCTCTCTCTCTCTGAATGTATCTTGTAAGTAGCAGAATTAATCAAGTGCTTAGGCTACTATCAGAGCATGCTTCAGATTACTGGTCTATGTTTATTGTGGTTTGACATTCATATTAGAAAACGAAGTACTGCGTATGATAAGAATAGATTATGCAATTCCATTAGAAATCGAGGAAAAACATTAAGAAAGCCACTGACCTGATCGAGATTGGAAAGACTGTTGGGATCTTTGCTTAGGGTTTCATAAAACACTCTCAATTGATCCCCAGCTGCTGTCTCTCGAAATTTGACCAGATCAACAACGTATAAAGCACTACATAAGCATCCCACATTATAAGGCTTTTTTCTATGATGAGCAAACATCGAAATCTGCAAAAGGAGATCTATAGAGACCATTACCTAATATGATATGGTCTTCCTCGCAAATGATCTTTCCAGAATCCCTGTTCAACATCAAGATCAACCAGTTACAAATATAATTTCTTACAAGTAAAGGATGATAAATTCTTGGATCAAGGGGTATCTACTTGTTTCCAGAACCGATAGCCATCCATATCTTTGTTGTTGTCACAGAATGGAGTATAGGCAAGGGGTCTTCCTTTTAAATCCATGTCATAAAGTTCTCCCATGTCTGCCCTCACGATTTGGTCAGCATCAACAAATATAACCTGCACGAGTAACATTATCAAATAAAGTAATTACCAACACAGAAGAATGGAGTACTTGATGCGAACCATCATTTAATCAGCGTAACAGTCTGATATTGGATAGCCAAAATACCTTTTCTAAGGCAAGAGGGAAAATGACATCAAGAAAAAGTATTTTGTATGCCCATATGATTCGTTGTTTCTCTTTTTGTTTGTGAAGCCAAGAAGGCCACTTATATGTGATCAATTCATACTCAAAACCATATTGATGTGCCATATGAGGGATTACATCCTGCCAAAAACCATAAACAGTATAGTGCAAGAATTAGAATTAATAAGGGAAAATCAGGATTGCAAAAATAAACACTGGAAATTGGAAAAAGTGAGGGACGAAGCATAGAACCTTGAATTGAGGAGAGAGATAGTTCTTTATAAACCAAAATTTGACTGGTCTATTTGTATTTCTCAGAACACTTAAAATCATGATTTTCAGAAAACGTTCATACCTGCATAGAAAGATAAGTCAGGGAAGTCTTTAATAGTTTTGTTTATATAAAGATCGATATGATTTGAAGCAGTCTCCTCAAGCAAGATTTGATAGATACTGTGGATTTTAGTGGTATGCATTAGGTAAAGGTTTGGTTCTAGGTCGGTCGATTGGCACGGCTTGGGTTCTTTGTGTTATATCTCAATGGTTGTATATTGGTTATAAACAAACCTGCCTCATACCGAAACCCATTGCCATCCCCAACACACCATGAGGGTAAAGAAACGTTAGATTCTCAACTTTAGAGCAACATAAGTATTTTGCCATAAATTTTGACTATGTCAATGACGTAGAAATAATAATGAAATGTATAAACCAGAGAACTTTTGGCAGTTGCATAAAACATTTCTTCGCAGCTGCATCATTTATGTCACACAATGGTAGGGAAATCAAGGGATATGACTATTGGATTATTGGTGAACAACTGATACGTCAAATATCTCAGATGATTTTACCAAAGGGGTTAAAAGAACTATCGTACTGCATAATTAGAGAAACTTACAAGTGTCCAGAGGCAACAGAAAATATATTAATTGTTTTTCCATGACGACCGCCACTTCCAGGTTTCTACAAGAAAAATGCAAAGAGGCTTGTCAATCAGGCACAAATTTAAGTCAAACCAATAACAGGGACGAACGTACCTTTGGGAGTGGGGGGGGGGGGGGGATATTAAGTATTTTATATTTTAATATAAAAAATGAAAAATATGCATGTACATTACTTAGCTTTAATCCCATATCAATAGTTAGGGAGTATATAACATTCATTATTTTCGCTTAATGAAGTATGGAGTTACTGCATATGGAGTTACTGCATACATTATTTTCGCTTAATGAAGTATGGAGTTACTGCATAATAATAATAATAATAATATTTTCGCTTAATGAAGTATGGAGTTACTGCATAATAAGAACAACAACAACAACAACAATTTTCGCTTAATGAAGTATGGAGTTACTGCATAATAAGAAAACAACAACAATTTTCGCTTAATGATGTATGGAGTTACTGCATAATAATAATAATAATATTTTCGCTTAATGACGTATGGAGTTACTCCATAATAAGAAAACAACAACAATTTTCGCTTAATGATGTATGGAGTTACTGCATAATAATAATAATAATATTTTCGCTTAATGAAGTATGGAGTTACTGCAGAACAACAACAACAACAACAATTCTTTATTTGTATCATTGATTAGTTAAGTATTATTGTGAGTAATTAGATTTGAGTGTCAATTGTTGATAATTTAAATGTTGATTTGTAGTCTCTGTAGTGTTAATTTAATTTGATGCTTTTTTATAATTCAAATTTTGTTTTTGTTTTTTCATAAATAATAGAAAGGTGTTGTAGAAAAACACAACTTATATTAAAAAGAGTTTCACAATGAACATCACTGATAGTTTATTTTGGAATCCAATGAGCGAAACCCTATTGAATTATTGTTCGGTAGCATACATTAAAAATGATGTTTTAGGATTTGTTAGCAACAGTTACAACACTAAAAGTTAGCACATAAATATTGTAATTGTGTCATGTTGAAATACGATAAAATCTCTAATTTCGAATGTTATTATTTTTATAATATAATATATTAACTTTATCGAAACTATTATTAATTAATTCATGATGTTATTTTTTGAATTGTGGCAATTATTTATTTATTTTTATAAATTAGGCCACCAAACAAAAACCATGGGCCCATCACTTCGTGAAAGCATAATCATACGGAAATATCCATCAAAATATCCATCAGCAGAGTGAGAAGGGATAAGTATGAATTACCAAGGAACTGCTATCGTCCTTCTTAGATTGGTCCTTTCCTCCAATAAATCCAGAAGCCCATTTGAGGATATTAGAGTTCCAGCTGCTTTCAGTTCCCTGGACATTTTATCATATTAAAGCTTGAATATTAAAACTTTGAACCCAGTAAAGAATCTCTTTTTAGGTATTATATACAGGAAAACACATATAAATATAAATAATAGGTGCTTGCCTTATCACTGGAAGAATGACTATCATCATCCGCAGAAACCAAGAGTTTCTCTAGTTCCATGCCCTTCTTCTTCCTCACTTCCATATGAATCAGTTTACCCCGTAGATCATCAATAGTAATTCGCTTCGACAAAGATGTGTCCTGAGTTCCTTCACCATCTTCTTTCATAACATACAGCTCGGAGCTTCTACCAGGTGCCATCTGCAAGTACCACACCCCGGGAAGGACCTTCATTTGCCAGTAACCCAGATTGGCCATAACAAGAGTATCAACCAAGTGGGGATTATTTTTAGTCCCAAGAATCAACTGCAGGCCCCGTGGGGGTTCATGATCTTTCTCAGAGCAATGACCTGTGCACATGTTCTAACATCAGCATTGCTAATTGATCATCAAACTTGAAGAATTATCAGCTTATCATACCTGTAAGAACAAGGGCTTCAAGTTCAAACACTGCTTGCAAGGTCCTTGTGTCACCAAGATTCTCGAGTAATATGTTGTCCAGGTCATGGCTGCAAAGATATCACTCATATTAACAATTGAATTCGTAAATTACCCTTGTATGATGTTTGACGAATCTCAACAATTCTCCACATGCAAATGCTTATGAAGCCTTGTTTTATAGGAGTACTTACACAGCAACTACAGGCTGAACAAGCCATGGTTCAGGAACATCAAGATTCATAGTGAGTGTCTTAGATAGTGGCATGTTTGCAAAAAATGCTTTGGGACCATGCACAGCATAATCAGTAGCACTGAAATCATCCTGAAAAGTCAATGACAGAGTGAGGACAGGGAAGCCAATAATTCTTCAGAAATGAGTGAGGCTAAGAGACCTTGGGAATACCATTGTTGGCACTACATATCTGTAGTAATTCTTCAAGGGAAGATCCGCTAGAGAACTCTGTCAGGAACATCATAGTTAATTTTTTAAACAGAGACTTTAAGGCCATCATAGTATATTTAGCCACACATTAGTACAAGAATGTCCTAAAAACACCCAAACAAGTAAATAACTTAAAACTGATGCTGCAAGACATAAATACACAAATGGAGATATATAAGAAATGAGAAGCAAAGAGAAGGAAGGGCAAGGTCAGTAGCTTCATCACATCAGCAGCAATATTAATCTAAATGACTTGTAAAAATGGCTGCAGGGAACAATAGAATAAATAAACTAGATGTTAAGATCTATTTTGCTAGCTTTAAATTCCAATGCTCAACTGTAAAATTCTTTCCTTTAGGCCTTCAACAGTGATAACATGTAGGACAACACACTCCAACTTAAACATCAGCTTCAATATTTAGCTCCTAGAGAACATAAAACATAAGTATGAAGTACGATTCGAGATTATGTGAGGATCTTGTTTCTTATGCCTCACAATAGCACTTACTACTTAATAATATATTTAGCTTCATGAGACTTCAAATTATTGCCTCACACTTAGAAAAAAAAATGTCTTGCAAACATAAGCACCGATAAGAATAACTTACCACTGGATTGAGCACAAGTCTCATACTGGGCTGAACATACTTTGACAGAATCCGAAGAAGAGCTGAAAGCTTTTGGCCAGAAGGGCTCAAGGGATCAATAACGGCATCAATATGTATGCTTGAATTTTCATTTTGCATAAGAACAGCACTGCAAACAATTCAATAACAGAAGTAATGATTAGTGAACAAAACCTTGAGGCCAGTTGATTCTTAGTAATAGAATCTAATACAAGAATTTGATTGTTTCTAGTTGATTTCATTTATGTTTGGATTAGGTGAAAAGAAAATTTATTATTTAGTATAACATCACACAAAATGATTAATTACAGATAATGAATTCGAAGGACACGACAGCAATGACTTGCCCAGACATACCTCCCCCAGCCCACCTCTCTTCCCCCCACAACCCAACATACAAAATAAAATGATTTTCTGCAAACAGGTACCTGTACTCTGCACTCAAAATTTCAAAACGGGCACCCTCAGAACTTCGATCCCTCGTAGAACTTGAAGATGAGATGCCCATAACAATGTCACTGATGAATTTGCTGCAAAGAGGAGATATTTTTAAATTAAAAAATCTCTTTAGCAGGTCAAGCAACAAGAGTGGAAGAAACAAAGTCGAAAGACGATGCCGAAGAGAAAACCAAAATCTGGAAGAGTCAATGAAGCTACAGTGCAAACTAAGTTTGTAAAATAATATAATAATATTCTTTTTAATTAGATTCGATGTTTGAATTTATTACTCTGAAGAAGAAAGCACATAACTCCATAGCCTACCTTGTCAAAATGTCAGGATCTATATCCTCCCAGTTTATATCTTCAATAATTTCAGCGATATGTTTTATACGTTGCTTGAACTCTAAAGATTCAAGAAGATGCAAATCATGGCTCAAGAATGTACTACCATCAGAAAGTCGGATCACCTATGGAACACAATGCATTATTATATAAGGACTGTAAGAGAGCAAAGATTTATTAGACATAATTGCAAAATTGGGAAAAATCAACCAAAAAAAAAAAGTTAAAACTATTATCATTCAGATAGTTCAGGAAAATTCAAAATACTACTACTTTGATACAGGCTAATTCAAAATATGTGCTTTAAATCAAGAAGGAAGAATAAAAGCTCACTCTCCCATTCGTAACAACTGCATTCACGCCAAATTCAAGACCGATTGTCCTGTACAAAAACTGAGTCACCTGCATATGCATTGAGAAAAACAATGTCAAGTGTAATATGGCTTTTGAATGAATACAAAAAAAACATATACATATAAATCAAACAGAAACACTTATAAGCATATCCGGGACATCTAACATGCAACTACGGTCACTTGTTGAGACAGTTATGCAACTTTGTAAACTAAAGTTCCATATGTTCAGAGTTAATGCTCTAGCATATTTGTGGTGGTCTATTTCTTTATTCACTCATGCTAACAACATTCTTGGGAAGTGGTGAAAGATTGGAAGATGATCTGTTGGCTTTGTGGCCCTATCAAATGTTACTAATTTGTAAACAGGAAGCATGGATGCAAAAATACTACCACATCATCATCATCAAGTGATTCCACAAGGCACAACCTTTGAAGAGATCCTATTTCTACTAGTGAAAAATAACACAAAGCCTCCAAGAAGGACCAAGTACACAGAAAAAACCATTTAGGATTGACATGCATGAACAGTTTATACGCTGAAAATTTTAATTACTTGCTCTATGAAGCAAAATAGAGTTGATCCCACAGTTCAACTTATAGCTACTTGACACGGAGAAAATAGAGCAAAGACAGAGGTTCATGACTTGATCGCTCCTGAACATAACATCAGAAAATGAAGAGCTAACCTTATTTAAGTAACTCCTCATGTTTTCAGCAGAAAATTTAGAGAGGGCAGATTCATAGCCCTTAGATGTCAATCCATTTGCATCTGCTAACTGAAAGACCTTATCATTTAGTGCCTGATGGCTATCAGTAACTCCAGAAGAGGACATATACTCTTGTTCATAGAATGAGCAGAGTTGATCCAAAAACTGCAGTACTCCTTTTTTATGGCTGCAAAATATGCGAGATGAAATACCGATAGAAAACAAAACACATACACACACAAATCAATAAAAAGAGAGATTCAAAGCCATACACCCCTATTTTAAAATTATGAAAAAAAATCAAAAAACTGAAGACCTCGACAAACCTATAGGAGGATACAGTGATTTCAAAGACTTTCATGAAGAAGAGACTTGGTAAACCGGAATCAGCATTGGCATTAAA
The DNA here is from genome assembly GCA_005771605.1 of Scutellaria baicalensis. Classification (NCBI taxonomy): domain Eukaryota; kingdom Viridiplantae; phylum Streptophyta; class Magnoliopsida; order Lamiales; family Lamiaceae; genus Scutellaria; species Scutellaria baicalensis. The sequence goes on from CM016726.1 coordinate 27,815,715, forward strand.
CAATACACCAAGCCGAGCACTTTTGGAGCCATCAATCTGCAAATTAATCCCAAGACTATAAGTTAAGTTATCTTGTTCCAACATTCTAGTACGTCACATGCATAGCTTAACTTAAAGAGTAGCAGAATGGTTGATACTCATACAGCCTAACAGGACAAAATCCATGGAGAGGAACCCAAAACATGTAAATTGTGAAAGGTGCACTATGCTACAGGAAATAATGTGAGATATCCTACATAGGACATCCAATCAAATTTTCATGGCAGATGAAAAAGAAACTACTAGGAATAAAGAAAATTACCAAATAGCGAACTCCTTCGTGTAACAACTTCATCCCTCTCTTGGAAGTGATATCAACAGCAAGAATATGAGTCACAGGCTTCAAATCATCGAAAGCTGAAATAAAATGATAAAGATAGGTATTTTGAATTTTGAATCAGTTAAACATTAAACATTCTTGATTTCACTCAACAATAACTTACTTTCAGGTGAATGCAAGTACTGCAGGTCATTCAGTGCAGATTCCTTTGCTAGAAGTGATGCACACAAAGATACAAATTTGAGTTTGCCCTTCCCATCAGCTATGATCTACAGGATTAAGGGTACTAAGAGGTTTAGCACAGAAAATGCATACCTGAAAAAGTACTCATACAAAATATTTAAAGCAGATTAGTCTAGATATGGAAATTTCAAACAAAATTTACCTTCGGGTTGTAACGTTGGATACCACTTTCAGAAAGAAATTTGTCCAGAACATCAGTATGAGAATTAATTTGTCCATAGTAGACTTGCTCCTGTATTCTTGGAAGCTCTTCATTCATCGCATTTAGAAGAGCCTCCTGATTATAGCAAAACCAATAAAATATTTTCATGTTATATATGAAATAACTGGATCTATTAATAACATACACTAATAAATATATTTGAGATCTTGGTTTTAGAACATCCACAAAGGCAGTCGCAAATATTCAGCAGATAATACACAAGACGAAAGTTAAAATGATGCATGCAATTTGACCATACTAAGTAAAAGTTATGTCTTACACTTGAATAAATTTACTGTCACAGAATGGTAGAGCTGATCAACATTTGACATGAAAGGGGTAATAACCAATTGAGGAAGACATCAAATGCTAGAAGACTTTTCTCTCTAATGAGTAAAGCTTCTAGTTAAGCTGGTTTAATATGGGATCCCTAGCAAAGAAACAATGTCTTGGTTCAAATAACATTGTCGCTCAAGTGTGAAAAACTAGAGGTCCTTGACTAGCTAAAAGAGTCAGGGTTTCATGATTGGCGTCACATGATGAATTTGAATTGAGTGGCTTCCCTCTCTAATAGCTTAGTTTCTAATGAGGCAATCAATTAGTAACACGGCATGAATGCTTAGAGATAACCAAAATGGAATACAAGCCATGAATCAAATCAATTAAATGGCAATCATCAAAACAATTTAAGAAAAGTTAGAAAGTCAGCCACATAAACTCAATGTCAATTAACCAACCAACTTAAATGAGTTATAACACCATTTAATTAATAGTGGGATGCAGGAGTATTTTAAGATGTACCTCAGTAGGTTCATAGACAAGTCCATTCATCAAGAGGGAGCATTCAAGCTTAACCAAACCCAGTTTAAAAGCAAACATGGAGCTCTTCTTAGAGAGTTCACTTAATTCTTGGTCCTTCTCCAATCTCAGTAGAGTATCTTGAGGTGGTGATTTTGCGCTTGGCCTACAGAGGCAAACTATGTTAAGAAATCTGGAAATTGAAAATATTAGTTAAGTAATAACAACATAAATTCAAATTTCAGTTGGACAAGAAGAGGGAAAAGTCCAATCTATCGCTCTGCACATGAAAGAAAAAATCGATGTGACAACTGCATAGTCACAAGGTAACAATTTTGAAACTCCTTACAGTATTGTTTCCACAAAAGCCCCTTCGACATGATGAGTTTCAAGACTATCTTCAGTAGCTGACTCAATTCTCAATTTGTTCATCTATAATCATGAAAAATCACAAGTTAATAGAGACACAGATAGAACACACAATGCCTTGGTTATAGGGCACCCTACTCATAACAAATCATAGATCACCATGGTATGTTTAATGCAAGTGAACTGCCACCTTTGGCAGTATTCAACCAAATGGAAACAAATAACGTAATCATGCTCCAAAGCCATAGAAATGGAAAACCCAATACCACATTCACAAAGAGGAATGGATACACTCCTATGAAATAGCAAAGATCAGTGTTCCCCCACCTAAGAGGAAATTCTTATAATGAAATTCAATAAGATCTTCTCATCCACTCCAAATAATATATATATTCTAATCATAAACTTTTATCATCATATGGAATTAGTTGTAACTATAACATTTTATTAATTGTGAAATTGTAGCTATGTCTCTATAAATTGTGTTATGTGATAACTATAACATATGGTGTTGTCCATGTATACCATTAACGTAGAAAATATTTAGGTTAGTAATGCATACAAGGGTATTACCGTAAATTTCATTTATAAAGGCAGTTTTATTGATGGGCTAAGCAAAAACAGGAAAGGCATTTCATGTGTCTACGAAAACACATGAATGTAAAAGACCATTCCAAGTGGATAGTTCAGCCTGACTGGAATGGTCATTTCTTTGTACCAAAAAAGATCATTATGGATATAAAAGCAGACTCTTACGTTACTCAAAAACTGGAAAGCCATCAGAGCTCCATGATTTTCCTTGATGTAAATGAAAAGACGTATAATCTGCCAAACAGAAAGTCAGAAACAGCCATCATCAGGATATAAAGACGGATTGCCCAAGGCCAACATAAACATATATAATCATTACCCATTGATTAGAATAACAACTAATGGCATCACTCAGTAAATTGGTCTTTAGTATTTGTTTTGCAATTTTATTTTATTTTTCATTCAGATGCAAAATGCTGAGAAGGCCTCATTGCTGATTAGTCTGCTCATGTTTAAAGCAAGTATGGGCATCAGGATATGTAGGACCAAGGTTTCCTGGATGGATTGAGCTACAACTGACTGACATGGGCCCTTTATCACCGACTCTCCCTTCATTCAGGAAGTCATCCGGAATAGAACAAGTAGAAAGTCATATGCAGAAGAGAGGGAGAAATGGGCAAGGACAGACTTTGGAAGTGAATGATGCATTGAAGATCCTAGGGACATCTGGCACTAACAACTCCTACTAGATAACTGTCTCTTTCTCTCTTTTCACAGCCTATGGACACAAATGGAAAAATGGAAGTTACAGAATGGGACAGCAAAGGCTCACGAAGTAGACAAAATGCAGCAAGAAAGAGCTTCTCAGACCCCTAACCACATAAAAGCACCAGCGCATGACAAATAGAATGTAATATAATCAATATGAAGAGCGTCTATAATCAAAACAAGAAAAAAAAACAAGGCTTACATATAATCAGGCAAGCGGACCTGAATCTAATAAAAAGCTTGAGAAGACTCCAAGTGAATGTTCAGTTTTGCTTTCAATGTTCAAATAGGTGTTCCTGAGAAAGATTTTCTCCGGAAATGTATAGCTGAGTGAGACGTATGTTTGGTTTCTCGGGAAGTGATTTTTTGGAGTATAATGATTAGAACAATTTTGAAAAATTGGGGAAGAGAGTTTTTAAAAGGAAGAACATGTATTGGAAACCATGTGAGTAATGTGCCGTTTGAATATTGGAGAATGAAAATGAAAATGAAAATGAAAACAAAAAATTGCCCAAGATGATAAGGCACTAAATGATTATCAACAAGAATTGAAATCTAATCATATTTCTATTCGGTACTTCAATTCTCAAAAGAAACATTTAATTTTTCACATGTAAAAATACACTAAGTGATTCGAAATGTCAGCTAAAGAATTTACCAAACTGGAAATGTCTTCTGGGTCATCCTTTAAATGAGCAACTGGAAATTCACCATCATTTGCTTCAATTGTCTCAATTAATTTTGCGGAGTACAATATTACACCAAACCTCATAGGAAGATTGTTCTCAAACAAGGAAATGATTGAGTCAATTATCTGCAATATTCACATTGATTATAGAGGCATCAACAATCAATATGAAGCACATGAATAAACTCAAGGAGCCTGCAGAAAACAAAAAACTTGCCTCAATCCCACAAGGAGATGCTGGATCTAGAACATAAACTGCATGGAACAGGTTTTTACGAATGTAACGTAATTGTCCAGGGAAGACTGGCATCAAGATCTATGACCCAATATGTAAAAAAAAAAAAAATGGTAAGCCATCTAATTTGTTGCAGAATCTTATTTATACACCCAACAAGAACAACAAAAAAGCTGTACCTCATTCAGATTGCTTCTCCAACGCTTGTACATGGCATCTACTTCCAAGTTATTGATGTAGTGAACATGGGGGGAACGAAAATCAACACGAAATGCATGTGATTCTGAAGGGGGCAAAACCGAAAGGAACTTCCTCACAGCACTTGCAGGAATCTATGTTATTATCAAAATTCAGCATTAGCCTTAAGATTGATAAGATATTTCATGGAATTAAACACAGCCTCAAGGGAGATTACAAGCTGGAAAGAACATACAGAAACCCAACCCCATATATCTGTGGCATGATACTTTCTGGACATCTCAAGGGAATCTATATCTTTCCGAATTCAGGATCAGTAAATGCCACAATATATTCAGGATAACTGATTCTAAACAAAAAGAGCCTAAACACAATCTGAAATCAATCAAACAAATTGTCTACATAGCTTGATAAAGTTGACGGAAGAGTCCTTAGAGAAAGTACGGTATAGAATTTAATTCAGGGTAGCTATGTGGATAATGGATAACAATGACGGAGATTTCAAGGTTTTTCCATGTCTCAGATAGCTAGAGATTGAGTCATGATTTTCCTTGTACCTATTTTAATCGCAACCAATAAAAAATTATATTTCTTATAAGAAAACGATAAAGTTGATTGAATCTTAAAATTGCTTGCGATTGAAAAGTAAAGAACAGACACATGGCACCCTTTCACCAAAGCAATTATTTGATGAGATTACTACTCCCAAAGGCAAAACTATACAAGTATCGTTTGAAATTTGGAAATACACCTTATCGCCTAGATGTTAATATGACTTACTGGAGTGCCAACCCTTTAAATATACCCAGAAAAAATAAAATTAAACTAAAATTGATGATATAATGTACCAGTCAACACCATAATCAAGCTTCATTATTTAAAAATAGACATAGATTTACAATCTAGCTTCACTGTGTACTGTCCCCCCATAGGGTTTTTGGGTGGGGATGTCTTGTCCATAATTTGTGGTTCTTCTGAAATTAACGAATAAGATTTTTGACATATCAGACAGAAAAAAGGTTGATCAATTTCCTGTGATCAGACATAGAATTCAAATATTAGTTAACATATATAATGTTATAAGAAAATTTCTTCTCAAGGTGTACGTCAGAAGTTCACATAATCAGCAGTAACTTCATTGATGTAATGCCAACTAACTCACGTGTCTTTTAAGTAAGACATTCCCACACCAATGTACTAAATAAGTTATACAGATGTCAAAAGTCAGCTCTTTTGGTGTCTGAAAGAACTTTCAAGTTTCAACTACTACACAACTATATCAAAATATCAGATCAGAAGTTGTATTTAACTCAATTAAGGGTGTATACAATTTTGGAAAGAGAAATATCTAAATTAGGACAGTCTTGTAGAAGCAGTTAGAACCTAGAGTGAACATGTCCCCTGAGGGACTCACTAAAGTTCATAAGATTACAATTTTAAGAGATATTCAGTTTGAATTTATACAGGAATTTCAAGAAAATCATACCTTCAGTTGTCTGTACTGATCAGCCAATGATAACTCCTGATGTACCATATCAACCAACCTGGGCAAGACAACATCATGAGCAACACAGGTCAAATTTTGCATAAACAATCATCGACTTTTTAGCAATTACTACACCAGCTAAGTTGACATGTAGTTGACAAACAAGGCAGAGGTACAAGAATTCATAAAATTGTAAGGAAATAACACATTTACAATCTCTGACCTCTTTCTGCATTCTTCTAGTTGTTTGTTTATCTTGCATACAACCATTCCAAACAATTGAATTGGATGGTTGACAAAGGAGAAAAGATACAAAGATATAAAGAATAAACAAAAGAGAAATGATTAAATAGAGAGAGATTTTAAGGATAGAACTTCACACTAAATAGCTATAGATTAATGATAATAGATGACCACGATAGCTGATTTTCAGAACGAACCAATATAAGAGATAAATCAACAAATTTTGCTCTCTGAGAGAATAAACAAGCAGAAAAGGTTGGAATCAGAATTAACTGAAAAATAACTTCTTTTTTTTTCTTTTTCAAGTCAAATAAAACAAACTATCTTGTGCAGCTAAAATCAGAGAGAAATAAATCCAAGGAACAATTACACAATTTGAGATTGGGATATACATCAAATTCAAAGTGACCATAGGTCCACTCAAAGAGTTTCAGAAATCATTTTAAACATTGACGTGGACTTGGTAAGCCTGCAAGACACTATCTTCAGCTATACAAGAGTAAGCAAGACTGCCACGTTTTTAGAACAGAGCTTGTAAGTTCATAAACAGGAGTTTTAATGGCGTATCAACAAGTGAAAATATATTTCAGAAGGGTGGGTCTCTACCCATTCAATTGTTAGTTTTAAATGTCAATATCCTCTCCACATAAATTCAGATAGATGGTAGGATCCTATATCCATCCTAGTACCATCACTACCCCCATGCACACTAACAATAAACAGTCCAATAACTATAAGGGACACCTCTCTATTCTTGTTCTCCAAGAAACTACAGTTTTAATTTTACCAGGGGAAAAGTAACAAAAGGGAGATTGAATTTTAAAAAGAAAAAAAAAACAAAAAATTGTTGGGAAGAGTGCGTACAGATACAGGTCAATGTCTTCAACATTGATTAAGGCACCATTCAGAGCCATTAAGGACTTTCCAGGGGGAATCATTCGCTGGTTTGCAATAATTTCATCTTTTATGGAATCATTTAGCTGCAAAATGTAAACATACATAAACATCAGCGTACAAAGAACACCATGTCTCTGATGATTGGTGTATCAGCTTCTATTTAATGCAAACAAATGATAAGATCTAAATTCAGTATGCTGCATTGTTTCCAGCAAATTACCATACCTTCATACGAGATAATGAAGAAACAACAGTGGGAAAATTTTGATTGATTTCCTGCATGGACTGTAAAGGATCAGAAGCATGCACAATCCTTTGGGCAGTTTGATGTCCTAAATCTGGGCAATGACAGGACATAGATAAGTAAAATGATTACTCCTATATATTCTTTAAGGTACAATAGGAGAATTACCTTTCAGTTCCCAAACATCCAGTGTATCTGAAATAGTTGATGACAGTAGATAATCCCTAAAAGCCATTACTTCAGATGTTAACTCCGGTTTGCGCTCCTGCATGAGAATCACATAGTTAACCCTTCAGTAGATGGTTTAAAGAGTTTGCACCACATTCTCAGTTGCATTTAGGGGGGCAAAAAAGAACCACCAGTATCCTTGATCTTCATAATATGTCTTCATCATTTTATGCCACTTTCTTTTATGATGTTGACAGATAAGCTGCAGAGTTTTATTGTTATTTAGTTTCATAGCTTTCCCAAATAGATCTTTACAGTCCCACTTACTGATAGTCAGAATTTAACTAAGGCCTATAGTCATTTAGACTGTGATGCTTGAAATCACAAGCTTATTAATGCCTCCGAAATTCCCAACTTACTCTTTAGTGTTGAGAATAAATTAAATGTTGCTCAATTACTATACAGTAAAGCATATACAATTATGTAGCAAGAAAAAATTGGGAAACAGATTTTCCCTGCAATCTTGCAACCTTGTAAGAACGCAAGTATGGTTTCTCATCTTACAAGCACATTCACATGTTTGATGCAACTAAGGAATAAAAAACCATTGTATGCACTGTGTTCGTGTCCGCATGGCTAACCTACTTCTTAGGGGGAAAAACTTAGGCTTCATTTAACTTTTACCTCCTTTTATATGTGAAAACAGATAATTAACATTGAAGAGAGATTATTCCAAAACATCTCAAAAAAGATAATGATGCCTTTTCTGTTCGGGGTGTTTATTAGTTATTTGTCCAGGGGTAGGAGAAGGAACAAACCAAAATCCGGGAGAAAATGAACCCTCTGACTTCTTGGCTAAGGTCTTCAGTATGGGGGTCTTCAAGAGTCACACCTGTCATGAATATGAAATCTTTAGACAGTCATCACAGATACTAAAAAGATACTAAAAGCACTTTATCCCCAAAACCTATGGCTTCCCGTATCATAACTTAAACTATAATAAAACAGCCCAATTGCACAAAGTACTTAGAAAATAGAAAGCATAACTGCTTAATAGAACATCCACAGCATCACTTCATCTTTACATGCTTTAGGTGACTAACTATTCCTTAACAGATCAGTTAACAATGATGATGCTTAGTTCTATACCTGTAGATAAAATTCAGATTCACAGGAAGTATGTTTTCTTTTTAAGTGGATGGAACGATGTCAGCATACAATCTCAATGTTGATTATCAAACATATTATTATGAAATTCAGACTGTAGGAAATGAATACGCATTAACATTTCAGCAGAATAATATAATAGTTTAGCATTAGCAGTTGCGTTAGCATCCATTTGCATTCGCATTCACATTAGCATTAGCATCCATTTGCATTCGCATTCGCATTAGCATTTGCTAATCATTTACTAATGATTATAATAATATTATATGTTAAATGCATCAATGGCACCTCATATACACATGCTAAACTATAAATCATTGGAAGACTACAGAAACTAGACCTTTCTTTATTATGCTATCATCAATAGCCTTGTATTCCATATTCTTCAGGGCAAGCTCAACACCATAGCCACCGAAGTTTACAGAGTCTCCAACACCAATTGTTCCACAGGAAGAACTCTTTGATTCACACCCAGAGAGCAATACAGATCTGACGACATACTTAATGTTGCCCTAAAGTATGCGTAAAAAAAACTGGTCAACAAATGAGGATAAATATAGAACAAATGAGAAACTGAAGATTTTTTCAAGTATATACCCCAAGGGAAAATACTAAAATTTACAAATTTAAGTGAAGATTATCTTTAAGCTTTCTCACGCTTTCAATGAACCATGGAGGATTCCAAAACCAAAACTAACAAGCCTTCTATGGACCTCATCTAGTACAACAAGCCATAAGCACAAAACAAATAAGCTGATTCAATAGAAATCATGCGGATCTCATAGTTCCAAAGACATATCAATAGATGTGATACCCTTTTCTGACAGAAATCTGAATATGCATCTCTAATGCTTTTGTGAAAACAATTTGCATGCTACTTGTTGATATCATGAGCCTAGTTCATTGTGAATACCAGTGTTGCACTATATTTGTGAAATATACAACTTTTTTTCACACTTGAATATTTTCATTTATTTTTCAGGCAACTACATCGGCATGCCATTCAACTCAGTTAAACTATCACAGAAGCATATTGTCCCAATCATGATAGATACAGAAAAACATGCAAATTAAAAACCGTTCATAATGTAATACAAGCTCCATCACAATCTTGTATTTCAGTTACACCTAAGAAGAATTACATTCCATAATAATGTGAAGTACATTTCTACCTTAAACAAAAATATATTAAATATGAGAAAATGGATTGGCAGAAATTGATTTCTCAAGTATTTGCACCTTTGTGGCAGCGTCTGACAAGGCTACATGAAATTCCTTAAAGCATTCAGTCCCAAGAGCTCCATAAAGAATGGCAGTGGGGCTTCCAGCAGACGAACTTGGATGGACATGATCAAATTCGAAGATCTCAGGCTGCTGAAATGCACTATCTTTTCTATTGGAAGGCCAAAAAAAAAAAAAAACAGCCATCATCATGGTTGTGAAACTTGAACTAACAGTTTATGCAAGTACAAAAGAAACCATATTTATAATCTATTTTCTTTCCAAGAGAAAGTAGATGGAAATTACATAGGGCAAGACTTACGCATCATTAGGATTTTTCAGCCATGTCTGCAGTTCTGAGACTTCAAAGAAGATTGAAGCACCAGTATCAACCCAACAACATTTATTTCCAGGACCCTTGAGGTTCATACCCAAAAGGAAGGCCTCTGAGTGTTTTGATTTTGTGCCTTCATTTGGTTTAAGAGTCCCTCCATCAATAGCATCTGAGACATCATCAGCTAGAGGAAAAGAAGAAAGAGATTCCTCTGCTAACTGGCGATACAACACTAGTCTAGGGGATGCTGACCTAAGGGTAAGAGAGAATTCAAAAACTGATGCTAAAGGTTCACTCAATAGAGATTTCCCATATTTAGCTATTTTCTTCAAGCAATCTTTTGCACTATTGGAATCAGAATCTGCGTTTACTGAGTGAATCCATGATTCAACAAAGTCCCAGAACAAATCTTTCCATTCTTTAGATAGCAGTTCCCTGCCAAATACAAAATGTTATTGTCATAATTAACCAAATAAAGCAGCTCATGAAGGAAAATAAAAAATCATTCAGTCAGATGATATAAGCTGCCATTAAACATTTGCCAAGAAGCTCCTACAATGATTATAAAAGTGAATACGAGCAATTTATACAAGCAAAGTAGAAGCAGATACTAATATAGTGTTTGCATGCATAATAACATCTGTGATTTCTCATAAATTCTGATGTTAGGAACTATTTTCCTTCTCAATGCTCCAACATCTACTTCAACACTGAAAAGCTAGCTTTAAGATCTTTTTCTTCCGATGGTTCCCAGGCCCTTATATGCATGCCTAAATGCTTCATCAGATTGTTGATAAGTAACTAAAACTGCAATCCTTACCTAGAACCATGACTTCCTATCATACATCAACACGACCCACTAATACAGGATGATTTGATAAAACGAGCTTTACCCTTTACCCTAGGTTTTAAAAAGTAGAATTGTAAAGATAAAATATAAACGAGTTAAGGTTGGTTTTACACTAATATGGGAAACTTATGGGACAAAAAATTTGATCTTTTTCTTGGATTGTAAAGAATGAGAAAGAACTATCATTTTCTTTAACGTAGAAGGCTTCTTTAATTCCTATATGCCATTATGAAGGTGTTGGTTCAACAATACATCATTTACGATGTACAGAAATACTTAGCAATAAGAAAAAGGAGCAACATTAAATAAACATACCTAGTTTATATTCAATGGGTAGATACTAATTTCTCAGTGGGTAGGAATACAAGAACTCAAACAAAAACCAGAAATAGTATGGCTAGATAAGAAAATACTCTATGTTGCGCCAGCATCAAAGACAGATTACAGCTTTTCAGCAACACTGCTTATCCAAGATCAAATTAGGACATCTTAACAAATGCAGCTTACTTCATATACATCGGAAAATAAAAAGTACTCGCAGAAAATTTCCTGAACCAAAAATACTCCAAGAATTTTTCAAGAACCAAGAATACTCCAAGAAATTTTCAAGAACCAAAGATACTACAAGAAATTTTCAAGAACCAGAAATACTCCAAGAAAATTTCAAGAACCAGAAATATTCCAAGAAAATGACAAGAAAGAACCAAAGATACTCCAAGGAAATGTCAAGAACCAAACATACGCCAAGAAAATGTCAAGAACTCAACATACTCCAATAAATCATTCAAGAACCAAAAATACTCCAAGAAATTTTCCAAGAACCAAAAATACTCCAAGAAATTTTCCAAGAACCAAAAATACTCCAAGAAATTTCAAGAACCAAACATCATCAAGGAAAACTGCGCCGCTTGCTTCTTATGGTCACGACGCAACACAATCAATCATAGAGAGAGGAGAGAGAGAGTACCCGGCCTCTAAAAGAAGTGGAGTGCCAGACCACTTGGCTCTAAGGGCAACCTGCACATTCTTGGGCCTGCGGTTCTCCGCCGAGACAGAGTACAGGCAAATACAAAGAAGTACGAGGATCATAAACGAAAACCCAGATCTTCCCAGGTTCCCCATTCTTGGATCTTTATTCAATTTCGACCTAAATTTCAAGATCATATATAATTAAACCATGCCGATTTGAGAAAGGCGAAACGTAAAGATCGAGAGTATAATGGGCGTTGAGTTCCTCTCGGAGTTGTATGGAGATTTGCTCTGTATCTCTCGACTGAGAGTAGGGAAGACTAAGATTTATGGTGGCGGGTTATTATTTATTAACCCCTCAACCCACCTTTTAGGGTAAATATAAAATAAAATTTACCGTTGTATAAACGCGTTCACGGTCATTAAAACACGTGTAAGTTAATAAATTTCAAGGTAAATAAAATTACCCTTGTCAACAGGCGTTCACGGTCTTTTTCTTGAAAACAATAAAACACGTGTAAATTAATAAATTTCACATAAAATTACCACGTGTTTATGCTAATAAAATCTTTTTAAATAACATTCGTATAATTATGATTATGAAATGAGAGAACACAAAAACTTTTATGCATCAGATCCATGCACCCGACCCGACCCGCGCATGTATGCGCTTCCACGCGCGTCTGACGCGCCCTCACGCGCTCCCACGCGCCTGGGCGGATGCGCACCTTTAGGTTACGTTAAGGATACCTTTCAGTTATGTTAAGGATACCTTTAAGTTATGGTAAGGATACCTTTCAGGGATACATTTTAGTTATGTTAAGGATACCTTTAAGTTATGGTAAGGATACCTTTCAGTTATGTTAAGAATACCTTTGAAATCCTGATTCCAGGTTACATGTCATGTTATGTTAAGAATACTTTTTAGTTATGTTAAGCATACATTTAGGTTATGTTAAGGATACCTTTAGTTATGTTAAGAATACCTTTTGGTTATATTAAGCATACCTTTAGGTTATGTTAAGAATACCTTTAAGTGATGTTAAGGATACCTTTGAAATCGTGATTTCAAGTTACATACCATGTTATGTTAAGAATACCTTTTAGTTATGTTAAGCATACCTTTAGGTTATGTTAAGGATATCTTTAATTATTTTAAGAATACCTTTTGATTATATTAAACATACTTTTAGGTATATTAAAGATACCTTTAGGTTATGTTAAGAATACTTTTATGTTATGTTAGAGATACCTTTGTGTACAAAATGTGTAACACAACTACCTTATGGATAAGGTATCTCTAACATAACATAAAAGTATCCTTAACATAACATAAATGTATGCCTGACCTAAATTAAACGTATGAAATTTGGGCACAAAGGTATCCTTAACATAACCTAAAGGTATCTCTATACATTACCTAAAGGTATTCTTAACATAACCTAAAGGTATGTCTAACTTAACGTAAATGTATGAAATATGGGCATAATGATATCATTAAGGTAATCTAAAGGTTTTCTTACGCATTACATAAAGGTATTCTTACGCATAACTAAAAGTCATGACTAAAATTGAAAAAAAAACAAGCGCGAAAAAAAAAAAAAAAAAGAAGCGGGTCGGATTACCCGGATCCGACCCGGGTGCATGGATCTAAGATCCATGCACCTGATGCACAAGAGACTTACTCATGAGAGAATTATGTATATTTAATATGATCTATGTACCTTATGTACTGAAATACTCAAGTATTTGTAATCAATTCTTATATTGTTTCGAAAAAATTGAACAAAATATTTCAAAAAATCTACTCAATTTGTCAAATCCTAATTCAACTAGCAATTAATTTGTGTCATAACTCATGCATAGAGATTATAATAAAAAATAAAAATAAAAAACCTTAAATATATAGGGAAATATATATGTGCCTCTGGGGTGGGGTAGGGGACTTGACTCAAGTCGTGGCTTAGAATATATGCCATCTTCTTGGCACTATATTAATATTATGATGGTTGACAAGAAAATTTATATAGGGAAAATAAGAACCCCCCATAGAATTCAACCACAACTTAATTGGAATATTTCTTGCACTAATGGAAATGGACATTTTCTTGGAAATGTCAAACCAAATGAGAATCATTTTTTCTTCAATGATGTCATTGTTTCCTTCTCCATCCACTTTTTTTCCAACCAATGACTATTTGTTTTGGTCTCTTACATTACCAACTTTCAGCAGCATGCTTTGGTAGACTTGCTTTTCGGGACATATGCATATTACCAAGAACTATTCCTACACACTTTGTTCTAATCTTATGTTTAGTTTGTTAATTTAGGTTGTTGTGTATTATCATGATAAACTGCATTTCGTGTCTAATTCCAATAATTTCCACAATTTGACTTTAAATTCCAATATTATCTCAATATTCATCCTCAAGATTGATCTCACAAAGGGGAACACAATTCCATTTCTGTCCTCATTTATAAGAATAGGTCTAACCTTAAACATAACCAAATTAAATGACAAAATTTACTAAATTTTCAAATGTGTATAAATATCATCACATTGACCTCAATATACTTGTAAGTGTGTTTGTTGATTGGATGAGCACTTTAACATGTCATGTGTTGCTCATGCTAATAGTATGGTGGCATTATTTTGGGTCATTTACAAGTCTTTCTAAATAAATATTAATTCTAAACATTGATAGTGACTCAAATTAAATTAAATTAATTAGGTATCAGGTATGATGCAATTGCATTATTGTCATCTAGAAAGTAAATCAGACTTTTATTAGATGATAGCAGCAAGTAATATGTCTCTTTCATGAACACCATTCTGCACGAAACTCTCAGGGTAAACTTGATTTAATTTTCCATTATCAGAAACAAACACACTGAGTCCATTTATAAATAAGATCAAGCTTTTTCTTTCTTCTTTCTTTTCTCCGAACAAAATTTCTTTCAAGCTCAAAACATGAGTGTTCTTGATTATGCACTACTACTTGTTGTCTATGTCTGTATATTCCCAGAAATCTGTGCTTCATTTCAATGTCCCATGGATCTCAAGTATGTAAGAACACTGCCATGGGACTCTTCTTCTTGCCATGAAGCCTCTCCCAATTGCTGTCAAACACTCACAAGCCTCTACGGCATTGCCATAGCAAAACACCTCAAACAAACCTCTCGTTTTCGTCTTGAAAACCTTCAAACTTCCATCTCTTGCCTCTCAGATTTCCAGACCAAGCTCACAGATCTAGGCCTCCCTGGAAATCTCACTTCTGCATGTTTTCAACCTCACCAGTTTGTCAACACAACGAACGTATGTGCTCGTATCCAAACGAAGCAGGATTGGCTATCACTAGTGGGAGGATCAACCGCCATTGACAAGGATTGCAAGCATGATCTGTTGGACCTGAGCTTATGTGATGCATGTGTGATGGCAGGGTTTCGCGTTCAAGCTCGTTTGCTAGCTTTTGATGGCCATAGCTCCCACTCCAAAGGCTGCTTTTACTACACAATTCTGTATGCTGCTGGGATAGTCAATGAGTTGGGCCCTGAAAGTGATGGTTCACTTTCTTGCATCTTTGGATTGCCTTTGAAAATTTCCCCTAAAACAACAACTACTGCTTTCATCTTCAGCTGGGTTGGAGCTGGTTCTGCTATGGTGGGAGTGACTTGTTTGGTTGGTTATCTTTGGTTGAGAAGGATTAATGGCAGGTTTTCTAATCCAGAGTTGGATCCGGAGTATGATGGATTGGTGGATTGGAGACCGAAGAGAGACTCGCTGTGGTACGAGATTCATGATCTTGAGAGAGCAACTGGTATGTTTTCATCCAAGAATGTGATTGGAGAAGGCCATTTTGGAAATGTGTACAAAGGGAAATTACCAGATGGATCCATGATTGCAGTGAAGAAAGTTGAGATGGATGGGTTTTTCCAAGAAGTTGAGATAATCAGCACTTTGAGGCACAGAAACCTGGTGCCTCTAAGAGGTGGTTGTGTCTCAAATGGGGCTAACTATCTTGTCTATGACTATATGCCAAATGGAAATTTAGGTGATCATCTATTCAAGAGAGGAGGAAAAGTTAAGGCAATCAGTTGGCCTTTAAGGAAAAACATAATCTTGGATGTGGCAAATGCACTAGCTTATCTTCACCATGGAGTGAACCCTCCAATATACCATAGAGACATTAAGCCTAGTAACATACTGCTCGACTCGTGGATGAGAGCACGCGTCGCTGATTTTGGATTGGCGATGCAGCAAAGAGAAGGGGAATTCCATCTCACAGCACCAATAGCGGGCACTCATGGTTACTTAGCCCCTGAATACGCTCTTTATGGGCAACTCACAGCAAAGAGCGACGTTTACAGCTTTGGAGTAGTGGTCCTTGAAATCATGTGCGGGAGAAAGGCCCTTGATTTGGAGTCCTCGACGTTTCTGATTACGGATTGGGCTTGGCCTTTAGTGAAAGCTGGGAAGATAGAGCAAGTGTTGGATCCTCACCTGTTGGAATATGAGGGTTGTGTGATGGAAACAAGATATCCAAAGACGATAATGGAAAGATTTGTGATGGTTGGAATACTTTGTGCTCATTTGATGGTGGCTTTAAGGCCTACAATTTTGGATGCATTGAAGATGTTGGAAGGCAATATGGAGGTCCCTATTATTCCTGATAGGCCTTGCTATACTCACCTGCAATCTCGTCTATCAACTTCTCGTGTTGACTCTTGGACAAAATTATATCCTATGCATGCTAAATTTACACTCAATGGAATTATTAATGCATCATGTGCAGAATAGACTAATCTCACCATTGTACATAAGTGGAGTAGATGGTAAACTTACATTTTGTAGGATAGTTTTGTAGTGTTTTCAAAAAAAAAAAAGGGATCTCTTGCTTAGTTTTGTAACATATATGATTATTATCGATTCAAGATTACATTCTATATAAATTCACTTCACGTTAGCTTCTTAGTTAGGTGTGTTATCAATTAATGATGCAACAAGTTTTTGTTGGATTTACAGCAAACAATATTAATGGTGGCTGATTTTGCATGATCTGATCATGATTTTAACAGGAACGCTTAGTTTTCATAAGTAGACCCCTAATTCATCGTAGATAAGAAAGTTGGCACCTTATAAGAAAAAACTTCAACATGTAATTTATTTTTTATTCTAATAATTAATCCAAAAATTGCTGTACGTGACACATAGCACCAAATAAAATCTTTAGTCCCATTTAAGGTGTTAAACTCATGTACCTATGTGTAAACTAATACATGAGTATAACAAAATATCCTGTATTATGTTTTAACGGAAGGATGTTAGAGATCTTTGAAAGGGTAATAAGATCATTGAGATGTGACTTTTCGTTCAAACCCAAAAAAATGCCTCCTTAGAAAGCGCAACGTGCAGGCATGTAAGCTTCTCTGATTCTCTCTCTCTCTCTCCCCTTTTTGGCCAATTATTTCCATCCTTTTCCATTTTCACACAATCTCTTCTTGTCATACCTTTCTTCTCTCTCTATCTCTTGATCTCTCTCTCCCTCTCTCTCCCTGATGGGAGATCCTTCAAGGTCACAAACACAAAACTTGTACGGCATTCTTGGAATACCAAAATCTGCATCCCTTTCAGATATTTGTAAAGCATACAGATCTCTCGTCATGAAATGGCACCCTGATAGAAATCCCTCCAACAAATCCGAAGCCGAAGCCAAATTTAGTTCCATCAATGAAGCCTACAGAGTATGATGCACCTCCCTCTTTCCATCCATTCATATAATTTACATCTCTAA
Source organism: Scutellaria baicalensis (assembly GCA_005771605.1). Lineage (NCBI taxonomy): Eukaryota > Viridiplantae > Streptophyta > Magnoliopsida > Lamiales > Lamiaceae > Scutellaria > Scutellaria baicalensis. The sequence continues at coordinate 27,833,437 of CM016726.1, forward strand.
TTCAATACACATGATGCATGATATCAACATTTAATCTTATATTCTCAATCAAATGATGAATTCTTTTCAAACTTTCTATCGATTTTCAGGCCCTCAGCATGAAGAAGAGAGAAGAAGGCGAAGCATGCAACGGAGATCGCAAGCCAAAAACACATAAGAAGAAGAAATCGTATTCATATGACAATGAAAAAGATGAAGAAGAACTGCAAATTTCAGAACCAACACTACTTTCACGTACCACAAGCCGGAGCAGCCCCCTCGCGAGCCCCACGTTCTCAGCCAGAAGAAGCGCATCAATGGAATTCTATGGTTCCTCGGGAGGAAACACACCAACAACCCCCACCAGCCCCACAGATCATCCAGTCACCTTCTCTAAAGTAGCAAGCAGACGTTGCACCACCCCTATTTTCTATTCACAATCTGCAGCTCGCAGAAAACCTCCACCAATTCTACGGAAGATAGAATGCACCCTCGAAGAGCTCTGCCTTGGATGTGTCAAGAAGATCAAGATCACAAGGGACGCCATCTCAACCTCAGGGTAAATTTCATCTCCTGATTTTCTTTCAAGTATACCTTATGATATTCTTTTCAACAAACTGTAGACTTTCTCACATAACATTAAATAAATTCAAGATGATGTATCTTAAAAAAAAAATTAAAATAATATACAAAGAATGAATTTATTGAAATAATAGACATTCATGTTCAAGGCTATGGGGTTAATTTCCAGCAATATAACTTGAAAAATTGCTCATCAAATAACCACAGAATGGAAACTAATTCATCGAAAAATGTCCTTAACAAACCATGTATGCTTCAATTTTTTATTGGATGCAGGTTAATTGTTCAAGAAGAAGAGATACTCATGATACAAGTGAAGCCGGGATGGAAGAAAGGGACGAAGATAACATTTGAAGGGAAGGGAGATGAGAGACCAGGGAGCCTCCCAGCTGATATAATATTTTCTATTGATGAGAAAAGGCATCCATTATTCAAACGAGAAGGCGATGATTTGGAACTAGGTGTTGAGATCCCTCTCGTTCAGGCTCTCACGGGATGCACCATTCCAGTCCCTCTATTAGGAGGTGGTGAAATAAGCCTTTCAATAGATGACATTATTTATCCCGGATACGAGAAGATCGTACCGGGACAAGGTATGCCTATTTCTAAAGAAGGCAAGAGAGGAAACCTCAGACTCAAGTTCCTGGTTGAATTTCCAGCTGAACTGAACGATGAACAAAGGTTACAAATAGTTAGCATTTTAGAACAATGTTCTTGATCACTGGATTTCTCCAGTTTTCTGATTGTTCATATTTGTTGCCTTAAAAGGAGAAATTTGGAAATTCAAACAGGGGGACAGAATCATATTGATGCCCTTTCAGGTTTAGGTGGGTAGATAAAGTATAACAGTGTATATAAAAGCTCCAGAAAGAATTCTTCTTCTTGAACAGAAAAATCAAATTCATCAAAGATGGACAATTTGCAATTCCTAATGAGTTTTAATACAGTATTGATATAATGCACTCAAGATTCCACAACACATCACAGACTTCTCAATTAATATTGTCGCATCATTCAAACTGTCTTTTTTTCTTCAAGACCAACTTAAGAATAGCATTACGTTTCTTATGTGACTGAAAGAAGTAATTTAAGTTTCTACATTTCAAAATTAGCTATAACTTGTTTACATGCATAATGACTTTATGCCATATCTGAATAGAGAGAATAGGGACACTAGCCTCAGGAAGTGTGTACCAGTCTCTTACAGGACCATTTGTTAGTTTAACCTGGGAGCTAGTATTCACTTGGCTAGGTTTTTGGTGGTGGAACCTGATCCTTCAGGAATGAAAGTTCCACCAGTGTCCCTAAAACATTGTCTCCAACTGATACACTGTCTCCTTCTGAAGCTGCCCTTCTCTTGACATATCCTAATCCAAAAGGCCCAGATGTTTTTGTACCAGCTGTGAAACTTGTCAATTTGCCTACCTGCAATATTATAGGCTTTATTACTACCTCAACATTGTTAAGATTGATAAATAGTAGATGACAAACAAAAGTAGCGAGCTTTGGTTGTCACTGTTGTCTATGCATGTATGTATATATTTATAAAAGCAAGCCTGCATATGTCTCACTACAAGCTTTTAGGTGGTTACAAAGACTTTTTTCATGATATTTGACATATTGAGAACTAAGAAGATACTGTGGTGGGTGTCACCTTCTTCCCATATACTGTAATTATGCTGCCTGGTTCCACTGGAGATGATAAACGAATCCCCCACAATCTCTGCTTGATTCCATCATAGGTTACAAGTCTTGAGATGGTCTCTTGTCCTTTGTAACATCCTGCAAAAGAATTCAGAATCGAACAACTCTTCCGTCTTTCATATAAGAATTAAGAAGAAATGTTCATGTAGTAGTAGTACTACCTTTATTCAGAGAAACAGCCCTCCAGAGACCAGCCTCTAATACATTAAATTCATCTGTGAGTTCTTTTCCAGGAGCTGGTCTTCCTGCAGATGTCTAACAGAGTGAATTCATGATACGAATGGCCAACATATATCCCATAAAAGAATATGGTTTCATAGGTGTACTAAAGATACAGTTACAATCAATTGAGGAAACATAGGGGTCAGTAAAAATTGCCAAAAGAAGGGCTATGTTATAAGGTTTATAACCTCGAAGAATCCTCAATGTCTCCCAAGCACTGGAACTCATAGGAATTGCACCCTGATCTATAAGAGCCTTCCGGACTGATCCTGCAGCAGCAGGAGACATCATGAATGTGAAACCTTCCACTGAAATGATACTTCCTACAGCCACAGTCAATGGCATCCCACCAACCTGTTTAAAGATAGGAAGTTCCACTAACATTCTTCTGAATGGAAAAACCACACACTAAGGCATCTATCATTTGCTTTAGGCCTCACAGTCATTGAATCCAGAGGGCATCTACGTATATAATAGTTAAGAGCTAGCCTAGTGCTGTCCCAATAGCTACAGCCTACAAAGTCATCTAAGAATTTAGGTTGAACTTATAGAATTTTTTGTGAACATGTTCAAATATTTGTTTGTGAGCAATTTAGTGAAGGTGTTTTGTGATCGTGAACATATTTGATTATTAAATAAGCAAACACAAACAACCCTTTAAGATAAACAAACCAGTAGCAAACAACCCTCGTTTGTTTATGTTTGGTTCATCTGCAGCCTAATATTGTGTATATCCTGAAGACCAGAAGGATGGGAATATTGGTTTAAACAGGAACAAGTTAGCAACCATTAAGTTCCAAACAAATAAGAAAAGTCTAGAAGCCCACAACATATGGCCACATGATTCTCAAAAGCAACTATATCTACTTCCTTGACTTGAACATTCATGGTTATACCCCCTCTCAAAACCAGATGAAGAAGTTCAGAAAAATATCAAACTCATCATTATATTAGAATACACACCTTGCAGGAAACAGAATCGCTAAATATATCTCTATTTGGCAGAAGGCACATAAACCTGACAACACTACAGCATTTATGCATTTACAGCATGAAAACTTACACTGTAATGTTTGTGAGAGCCATATGGTTGTCCAACAAGATCTCCTAGATTTAAGTCCTCCATAATCTGTTCACACATTGAATATCAGATAAAGATGAGTTGTGTAAAGAGACACATAAACCTAAGAGAGGTCATCGATATCAAATTTACCGAAGCACATACTTGGCTACTTCTAGGTCCCAATAAAGCACACATGCTGGTCTGTTTAGTTATATCATGAATTTCCACCTTGTCAGCGAAAAAGATGTACCTATGAAAGAAATGAATATTTTCTTTGTGAGGACATGACTTTATGTGAAGTTTCTTAAAGTCCTTAGAAAAATATATCCAGATCACATGATTGAGTTTTTAAAGTTCACTTGTTAACTTGAATGGAGTCCCACAACATAATTTCAGAATTTAAGATAACGTACCGGTTAATAAGTTCCATAAAACTTAAGAATATCCACAAATTTGATACAATATATCCTAATAATAGATATCAAACTGCTATTCCAAGAAATAGGTTTGTCCAAGAAGATGCAATACAGACATAAAGTGGATATAGCCATATAGACATGTGGAATATAATAGTGGATACAACAAGGAGCTGCTAGCAGCTGCTTTGGGCAGAAGCTTTGCAATAATGAGAATGGAAAGACTACTTATATGAGTTCAGCACCAAAACAAAGGAAAGAAAACTTATTTTTCTATGTTCCCAGAAGGGAAGGGGTGTGTGACAGAAAGCAGGTGTTGGTCAGTTGGTGGACTCTAAAGCCAACAGGACATGAAGTCAATAACAGACTAGAAGATGGTGGAAAATGCAAACCAAAAGGAACATCTAAAACATACTTCTTCAGGTCTTCAGTTATGCTTCCACAAGTCATTGGTGAGACCACCAGCATTATTGCATTTTTCTGTTGATGTAATACACGTAAACAATAATAATAAAATGGTGCATCTGTTTGAGAGAAGGCGTTGAAAGTAGTAACAAATACTAAATTGGGAGTACCATGACCCATGCATGAGAAATATCAATTGTTCGAGCGGTTGGTGTCACGAAAACTGTATCACACCCCTACAAGGTTCATCCAATGATCAACATAATATCACAATTAACTAATATCAGCTGCAGATATAGAAGAAAAGAATATGGAAAATGTCTATGAACCACCTGGCCTTCATCAAGATTTTCAAAGTTTGCAGTAGTTTGATTGTGAAGAAACTGAACTCGATCATCCCCACTGACTTCACCAGAAGTAAGCATTCAAGAATTAAAATCAATTACTATATAGACTAATTATTGTAAGAAAATTCTGTGACCCTATTGAATAATTCTTAAAGATGAATGTATGATGCATCAACCCTAGGAAACTAATCAAGGAAAGTTGGATTAAAATCCTACATCTATAGAGGAAAAATCTACTGCAATATCATAATAACTGATCTCAGAGAAAATTCAGGGAAAAAATATATAGCATCTCAAAGAGATATCAGAATATTGAAGCTAAGTTGGAAGACTTGTACCTCTTATTCGGCCATAATCTGAAAGATCCACAACCTAAACATCCGCAATGAAACCAAAATAAAATAGATCTCACTAATCAAGAAAATATGAACTCGAGATTTAGAAGGGAAAAAAAGAAGGCAAAGAAGGCATTTCAGGATAATAACAAGCAAGTTCAGAATCAGCTATGCTTCATGAAATTATGTGGCCAAAATCTCAAAAAACAGTTCCAATTTCAGAAACAAGAGCTTTTAGCAGGCAGTAGCATTTTATTTTCCATACAATTTAGGAGACATCTTAGATGTCAAAAATAATAAGTTCTTGACACAGCAGGAGATGAAAGTAGCATACAGAAACACCATACCAGAAATTACTTAACCATAGGGCAGTAATTTGAAAGTGATGCCAAAATTAATATAAATCATGAAAAGATTTATGTTTAGGTTTCTTTACCCGAGGACACATGTATTGGCGTTTACCATGACTTTTTATCAATTACATCCTTTTACTGCTTATGTAAGTCAAAACAAAACAGTTCTAACAGGGAAAAATAAGATAGGAGCAAATGAACACAAAACACATCAATTTTTATGATAACACCAACAGTTAGTACTTCGGGTTATTTATTCAAATGGTCACCTTCCTTTGTACTTGTTCTCATTTTGGCTATCTACCTTTCTTTTCTTCTTTTTTCGGTACCATGAATTTAATTTTCAAATTAGCCAGAAGCTAAACTTAGTTGATGTGTCTGCCACGTCCACCAGTAATTGATGGGTCTTCCAAATGAATTTGTAAAACTTTTAAAAACCAAACCGAGTTATATTCAAAGATATTAAACAAATGATCTAAAAGGTAATTCTCTAATGAATATAAAGAAAATAAGTAAAAAACTAAAGAAAGAAGTAAATTCCTCAAACTAAAAATTATGTAAATTAAGGTTGCATCCTATTGATCATTAAGCATCAATTACAAATGTTGTTTATCAATTATAATCTCCATTGATTGATTCAAATTTTTGTTTAAGGAATCTAGTTTTCTTTAGTTTTTGTTTGTTTAAAATTCTCAAAATCAATCGATGAATTACCTTCCATAATTTTTTTGTTTCATATTTTATCTATAAGATTCATTTTGGTTTGGTAGTTGGAGCTTTACAATTTAACTTGAAGGTCTTGTATTCAAATACTTTTCGACGCAAATTTCATGAATTTTGTACGTTGGCTAGGATGATGAGTTGGCATTGATTAAGAAATAATATGACACTTGTCTAAAGTTGGTTGGAGATACTCAAACACATCAACTAAGTTTACCTTTAGTGACGAATTTGAAAGTTAAAATAGATGACTAAAATGAAAGGGAAAAAAAAAAAAAGGTGAGTGACCAAAATGAAAACAGGTGCAAAGGAAGGTGACCAATTGAATAATATTTCCAATCTAACCATCCACATACCACAACTTCATTGTCGGCTGCATCCAATGCCTCGTCATCATTATAATCAGCAATCATTGTCCCATCTTCCAATACTTCTTCAGCAGAACTTAATGTCTCCTGAGAATGACCAACAATGTATGATTATTTAAAGAAGAACATAGGAAGGATGCTCAATTCAAGCAACAAGATATAGACCACACAAATAACACTCAGATCGTCTATATGGATAGTAGCCATGTTATTTGTGTTTTAGGGGTTTTGAGAGTGTGACTTATAGATTGTGCCCATCTGGTGTGTTCATCAAGCAAACTTAACCAAATTCATTTCTCGTGGTTGCAACATTTACAAGCACAATTGACGGACACCAATTTCGACTTGCCAAAACACATCCAGTACACTAAACGTATTAATAATCAAATATTCTTCCCAACTTCATTTAACTTTTGACTAGAATCCACCCTGCACTCCCGTCTATTGGATACGCATGCTATTCGTTACTGTTCATATACCATTATTCAAAGTTACTGATTAGTGTAAAAGAATACTGCAAAAAGAATTATTCAAGAAGATCATTAGAAACACAAAAGAATTCTTCTTAAAATCAGCCAATTAATTTTCATCGCAAAATCCACCATAACAAACGCCCGTTCCATTCGTCACTACTTTTCAAAGTTTCAGTCTATATTTTATTTAAAAACGCGGGAAACTCGTAGTGAAGAACATTCTAAAAGCAATAAACTCAATTCCAGTGGAGGAACGATCCAGAGCGCCATATTCTACTGTGTGTGTAATTTTCGATTGCTGCAGATAAAGATATAAACCTAATAATTGATATGGCGTGAATCCATAAAATTGATGAGGAAGAGGGGACGGAGCATACAGTAGGGTCGAGGTCAATAGGAGGAGGAGAGAGGTCGAAAGGCAACGCCCGACATAGAGAGAATTTCTTGTCGTTCTTCAGAGGGCAGCAAAGCGCACCAATTCGGACTTCGCGAAAGGGCGGCGCGTGGAGGGAAAGCCGGAGCGTGCAAATAGAAGAAGTTGCAGCGGTTAGGGAATACATGTTTTGTCCGTCACCGACTAATGCATTTAGATTATATCTATTTTGTTTTGTAGAAAAGGAGGCCCAAACCCTAATCAGAAACTAGCCCATCGGCCCAAATTTACAAACCCTAATCAGAAACTAACCCATAAGGCCGCCTCTTCGGCCCATTTACAAGGCAACCTCTTTGGCCCAAATTCATTTATACCCTTAACCCTAAAACCTAAAAAGAATTCTAAATGAGGATTGAGGGTATTTTAACATTTCAAAAACCATTAAACGAGGGTAAATTAAGAAAAATAATATTTATTACCCCTCTAATAAGACCATAAATTTTGTAGCTCAATTGATATTTCATATTTATAAAGGTATATATTATGAAATGGAAAAACTAGATTACGTAAGTTTTTTCTAATCTTTATTTCCTCCTTTCAACTCTCTCTAACTTATTTTAAATTGTGTTTTTTAATCTTTATTTCCTCCTTTTAACTCTGTCTACTTATTTTAAAAAGGGTTAGTTACAAATTACCATCCAAACTATATATGTTTTTACAGCTAGCTACCTAAACTTTTTTCGGTTGCAATTAACCATCTCATCTTTGTGTGAGTTGCAAACAACCATTTAAGATCATTATAACACAATTTCCGATTAAATCAAATTACGTGCGAGACACAACCTATATTCATGAGTGTATTTTTTTCAATTTATGTTTAGTTTAGAGAAAATAAATAGGATTCTAGCCTACTTTTAAAATCCTACACCCTAATATTCTTCCTCAATTTTGTTTAGTATAAACGAGTTGGACAATAGGAAGAGGTAATCATTGAACTTTGTTTTTGTTGTCGAACAACAAAAATAAACACATCATGGACTTTTGGAAAAAGTTTTTGGGCTTGCGAACAGTATAGAGTATATTCTATAATCCATAATTTTTATTTCACATACATACTTGCAATTGAAAATCCTTATTAGTTTCAAAATCCATAATTTATTTTCGAAACCCCTATGCTAGAAACTACAAAATTTATATTTTTCTTATTATATGATAGGAATTACATATCTATTATTTTTGAAATCTCTATTTTCTTAGTAGTTTTTGAAATCCTTATTATTTCCCTATTTTTCTTTATCTTCCAATTTTCTCTTTTTTTGTACACCTGGTACTCTTTTTCCATGTTATAGTTTTTTTTTCACACAGGGCTATGTCAGGGTTTTAAAGAGGTTGATCTTTCATTTTCAGCTTGTTTTCCTTGCGTTGTAAAAACTTTTTTCTTTCTTTTTATTGAAAAAAAACATTGCTCATTTTGACGTATACTTAGGGTACATTCAAATAAATTTTAATATTTGTTCTAATTTTTTTAAATTTTCCCTAACTAAACTTAAAATGATAGAAATAGCCTCATAAGTTAGGGTGTGCCTCATACATGATTTGATTTGGCTGAAAAATGGTATTTTAATAGTTTTAGATGGTTATTTGTAACTCTTTGCAAAGGTGAGATGGTTAGTTGCAATCAAAAAAGATTTAGGTAGTTAAATGCAAAAATGAGTATAATTTGAATAGTTATTTGTAATTAACCCTTTTAAAAAATATGTACCTTTAATAAGAAAAGTGGCCTATAATTTCAAAATTTAAAGAAACAAAAAAAGGAACATGACGTTCATATTATATCGTATTTCCTCAAGTATATTCTATTAATAGCAATATATATTTATACGTTACTAACAATTAATATTAAAATTAATATAAATTGAACAGTTTGTTATCATAACTCTATATATTAACCAAAAATACTATATGGTTATCACGTTTTTTCCCACACGTCAAGAACAAATTAAAATACATGAAACTAAAAAATGAAAAAAGTTACATAAAATTTGACAACCCATTATAAACAGCAAATATTAGAAATTGAATTAATATATATGGTAGGCAGCTAGGGCAAACTGGAAATTAGGGATTGTACTTCAACGTATATAGCAATATTGTACTGCTAGCTTTCATGTACATGTTGTACTATATGCCTTAATTAAATTCCATAAAATCATATATATAGGGAATTGCAAAGGATTGAAATATATAAAAATTAATGCTTTCGTCTGTAGTACACATTACTAATTTATTCATAGGCAACTTGTCAGCCTCTCAAGGCCTTCAACTTTTATTTCTTCCCATTATCCACTTTGCAATTGACTTTTGTATTTAATTTTTGTGCTTGGAAAAATATGATCATATAAATGTCGTGTGAATGATTTAAATAATAATTAATCTTTGATGTTCCTTTCTTCTTCTCCACAAATTTTCTCTATGTTGTGCGATCTTTGATCGATTTTGTTTCTTATATAGTTATGCTTATTTTCTCTATATATTATCAGGGTTTTGTTTTTTAGTTTAATTTATCAAAATATCCTTCCCTGTTGATCTTGTTTATATTTTCTTCGGTGAGACAAGCTTCATGAATTATCGATTTTGTTAACCTTAATTACTGTACATGTCTAACTAATTAAGGTTATTTGTAATAAATCTTGTTTTTGTTTCCTTTGATCTGTAGGTACGTATATATGCTTACATCCATTATCTTCACATTAGAGCTTTAGAATTAAAGCTAGGGTTTCATAAGTTTTTTGGATCATATGAGCTTTTTGGATCAATAAATCAAGATTATATTCTAGTGTCATCGATTTGCATACCATGTTGAGATCTAGCTTGTTATCGAAAGTGTAGTACAAGCTACTAGAGTACTACTACGTATTTCTTTAAAGTACTAAATTCTTGTCCATGTGATGTTGGGAAATCATTAAATGCTATTTTTCTCAGTGAACTGAACTCATTTTCTTGAATCATTTTGAATCAAAAACACATGTCAACTTTACCAGGAAATACAGATGATCCCCACAACACAGCTGAGGACTCTGAATTGATCTTGGGTTTTGTAGACAATTCATGGTCAGTACTGAACCAAGAATTACTACAACTTGGAGTTAATGAGGCCACCATGCATTCAGTTCTTGATGACATCAATGGCTCCAAAGCAATGAACAGTACTAGAAACCCTAGCTCAAAAATAAGGAAGAAAAAAGAAAATCAAGAAGCTGGGCCTTCAGATACAAAGAAGCTGGATCATAATGCCAGGGAGAGAATCCGAAGAATGAAGACCAATGCATCTTATCTTGCTCTTCGAGCATTGCTTCCTGATTCTAGACGATCCAAGGTCATACCATCACTCATATCGATATTTTCATTGATATTGATATTATCGAGTTCTACAATATCAAAATTAAAAAAATTCTATAATGATACAGAAGAGATGGACGGCGCCAGCAATAGTCGATAGGGTGCTAAAATACATTCCGGAGCTGGCAAATGAGGTCGAAACGATGAGATCCCGCAAGCAAGATCTGCAATCCGAAGCGAAAAACAAGAAGATTAATGTCAATAAAACTCCAAAGGTTTTGTTCAATAAAGTGAATGAAGAAGAAGCAGTTATTCAAACAAGCATGTCCAAAGAAGATTATGAAAATGGATTAGGGTTCACGAGCTTGCTGCAAAGTATGGAAGATGAGGGCATGATTTTAATCAATGGAGCTTCAACACTTCATATCTGTGAGAGTCTAATCTGCTGCAATTTGCACATCCAGGTATATATCTTCACTTCTTCATTACTTAATTTAAATCTGTTTATGCCTACTTTTTCATACATCTTTTTTGAAATGCTTTAAGATAACAAGATTTTCTAAACTTATATTGTTAGTTAAAATGTTATGATTACTACTATAAGAAAACTGTAAATTGTCACAATCCTGCAACATAAAATTGTTGTAAAGAACAATTTGTATAGCCGTCAAAAAATCACGCAAAAGAGATATTCCTGCAGTTTTATGCAGAAAAACATAGAATCATGACAAATTAACTGTTGGAATTTTAAGGTGAATGGAAAGGTCACCTTAAAAATGTATCTATTAGATTAACTAGTGTTTGTGAAAAGAAGTGAATCAAAAGTTGTGAACGTCGGTCCATAGAGAATGAAATAAGGATTACTAGATCGTGTCTTTTTGTGAAAAGATACAATTTTTTTTTGTGAAAAGATACAATTGAAAGGTCTTAATAATATAATTCAAAGGGTGCATATTTTCAAAAATGGACACCTAAAAATCTATAAATACATACTCCATATATATTCCACAATTAACACATTGAATAAAGATTGAATATATACCTTCATTATATATATACACATGGGAATGTATGAAATTCTCCTATGAAATCCTATTTTGTTCTTCCTTGTTTTCCTTGTTCAAAAAGAAGGTTCAAAAATGCAATTTGATTCACCGTTTATTGTGTTTTGGAGTTCTATAATTTGGGGATGATTGCCAAAGACCGTGTGAGTACTAGAGCATTTCATTTTATGGAGAAATGGTCTAACTCTTCTCTCGACTCAAATTTATGTTTCGTTTTCAGAGCTATTTTATTTCATGTCATTTTATTATACACCGATCTATTTTTTGTAGTAAAATAAAGGTACCACTGCTAACTTCAGATAATTGTGAAATATATACATACATTAATCGAAAATTTCATGTTGTCTAATTAACATGAGACTATTTGTACATATTCGGTATAATACTTGTCGAAGAGTTCTCTAACTAAATAAATATATATTTCAAAAAAATGTATACATTTTAGAAAAATTTATACCACACAAATAAAAAAATAAATCTGATGTAGTTATTTCTAATAAATGAAGTAATAATACATTAAAAATTATATATAGTTTGGTTATTCATATTTAAGCTGTGTGAATTCCATTTATCAGGAACTAACATGTATTCCCACAGATAAGCGGTGCTACATATGGAGACGACGACTACATTGAGCAACTAAGTGAGAAGATGATTTCTTGGATGAGATAAACGCCTTACTATCTACTCGGATTTTATTATTATTATTATTATTATTATTGGAGTTAAACATATATATAGAAGTTTGTTATGCAAACAGTGAGTTAAGGTTTTCTCTGATTCAACTTATATTGAGAAAGAAATGAGAGAAGACTAGTTTCTCGTTTTTTAGCTAGTTGTAAATTGTAAGATGAGAAACCTTGAATGGCGGAAAGAAGGCATCGAGACAAGCTTAAGGTAGTTTATTTTTTGATTCCTTGATTTCTTAGTGATATTGAAAGTCATACATATACAACGACCTCTTTCAAAAAGTTACTTCAATTTCTTCATGTAATTAGTTGTCAGATTAAGAGAATCTATCATAGTCGTGGGTGATGATGTCATGGGCTTAATTATAATAGTTTGTTATAACATATTGGTTTAATTGGCTCAATAGACCTTTATTAATTTTGTAGTATAATCTTCTCTTGTTTAACTAAGTCACCATACTTTTACCACCATAAATTATCACATATCGCGGGTACGGTGAAAGTGGGATAAAATGGGATGTATTGCTTGGTTTATGTAACAAGATGAATTATATAGCGCACTAAGAATTCATTGGTACTATATGATTTTGTTAGAAAATGCATCAGAAAAATGAAGTGATTTTAGCAAAATAAAATACAAAAAATGCAAGAAAGGCTTAAGAGAATCAAAACACTATGCACACCTTGATCATATTGTACATGTAATGAATATAAAGAACAACCACTCCCTACTTTAACTTTAAAAAAATAAAATTAAAGAACAACAACAAAACTTTTTGAAGAATGGAAGAGACGTATAACAGAATACACACCAAAATTGAGGCAATGCGCCAATTCCCAACTCAAAACCAGAAACACCAGCAGTAAGGCACCGATAGTATCTGCAAAACAAATTTAACATGTTTGTTCGCTTCATGAAAATGGGTGGCACGAAAAAGGGGTAGAAAACAGTATGATAAGTTATTAAAACTCACACATCATAGAAACTAATATGCAACATAGGACATGTCATTCAAACTGCTTTTTTTTTTTTTTTTTTTGTGTTTCCAGAAAAAATCAATCAGTAAGTGCCATACCTTGCCTTCAAATCTAATTCTCACAATCATCCCGTTTATATGACGTTATCCGAATTGGAAGCTCACTAGTGCATAAGGAGGAGCATAAAACCAAAGGAGAACGCCACAGCTTTGTGTATCTCAGATTTTAGGTGCAATTGCCGCTAGAGCATTAGCATGAGCAGGTGAAAGATTGCCCAAAAGTGGCTGTATTTGATGGCCATAAATTGATATCAGATGGGAGAATGCTCTGCCTATATGAACCTTAACTTCAGGAGTTTCTACGGGTGAAGCAGCCACTTGAGCAAATATGTTAACCAGCTGTGGTACAAAAGGGAGTATCTGCAACCATGAAGAAAGCAACAGTATCCCTTAGTTTGGGAGCTGGGGAAAATACATCAATACTAATTATAAATTAAAAGTTACAAGAAAGGAATTTATAGCTCAAGTGAAGAGAATTGAAGAAACTTTTGGACCACAATTATGCAAGTACCTGAGAATTAGATGATAAAACTAGATCACAGATACACCCATAGACAGATGTAGATTCTTCATAATCCTCTTTCAAAGGAAGCACTTGCAAGAAAAACGGTAGGACCTGATAGATGAAAATCATACAAATATGAAAAATGGAGAGGGAGGGAGGGAGGGAGGAACATAGGGAAGCAGACTAGAAGATCAACCTGATTCAAGGGAATGGATTCTGGGTGAGCCATTATCATCCTTGCAACTGCACCTGCAGCATTGTCCCTCACTGCATTGTCTGGCTCAGATTCCCCAAATAATGGATAAAGGCGGTTTAAAACTTCAGCATAGAATCTGTTTTAAATATAAGGAGCAAGAGCAATAAAAGAGAATAAGAGAAAAAGGAAAACTCAAAAAATCATAATAATTAAGAAGTAAAAGAGATTAAGAAGAGATGAAGCATTATCATCATATCATGAAGATGAGAAGTATCAGTTTTCTTCAATAGACCACAGATGAAAAGGGGACAGGTTTAAGATAAATTAAACAAATTCTAAACTGTGCTTCCGTGATCCAGAAGACATTGAGTATCTGATTTAGAGCCATAAATTCAAATTTACAGATTTAAATTATCATGTAAGACTGATCATTTAATCAAAATAGTCAATACTTTTGATGCATGAATATCCCAAAAAGTAACAGAACTGAATGAGAGTTCGAGGTTGTAGAAGAATACTTCAAAACGGAGTTGCCGCCATTTTTGCACAGCTCACCCACACAAAATGCTGCATTTCTCCTGTTGGTTGCCTCTGGTGATGCCAATTCTTTGAGTGCAAGATGCATCACAGCCTGAAACATGGTAGTTGATCAATTTATATATTGAAATAAAACTTTATAATTATACAAAAATATATTATTTAGCTTCTAAGAGATTACATCGACATAGTTAGCAATTGGGCCACCCATATGCTGGGCAACTTCTGCAAGAGTTGCAACAACCATTGTTCTGTCCTGTGGAGGGCGTGATTGTTTCTGTAATAACACATTAAAGAAGTCATTTAAACTATAAAAAAAATGCAAGCCTGATTAGCTTAATGTAGCAATGGAGTAACAGCTTCACACTAACTGCAAATTTCATCAAAGGGTCAAAGAGCTGTGAAAAAATTGGAGCAAATTGAGCACCCAAAGCCTTTGCAAATGCTGGAAGGAGATCAGAAACTGCATCCATGAGCACTTCATCATGCTCAGTATCATCCTCATCAATTTCTCCGTCTGACTCAATCTGCTGACAAGTAGATTCCTCGCGTAGCAGTACCAAAGTCGCTTCAACAAGGCGAGACATGTCTAAAGTTGGAATGTGGGGGGAAGAGGGGTTTATAAGTTCCTTCAGTCCAGAGTAGACATGCCACAAGATTAAGGAAAGAGCCAGTTCAAGTTTCACAACTTACAAGGTTCAACAGCCATATATCCAAAATCATTAATGATGTCAGCAATGCTCAAGCAGGCCTGAGCAACAACTTCCTTGTCATCATCTTCAGTCATTGTCTTTATATATATATTCAGCACAGTATCTGTGAACAAATATGTCATCAATAACTTCTCTCCTAAGAAAGATTCCCATAGAGGTCGTGAATTAATAAAGTGTTGATTAAATGATTCTTACCAAGAACTTCTTTTATCTTCGTAATTCCATCCTGCAAAAATAATTACATTCATGGTTACATGAGTAAATCTCAAAGCAAACACTACAATAATGGATATTTCCTACAATGACATCACAGAACCTCTTAAAGTTAAAGCTAATTGAGGCAAATGTAACACCAAAAGATAGTCAGGTTAACTGTATCTGTATAAAGGTTTGCTTAACATGCACAAGATATTTATTAGTAAAATTAGGATACCAAAAGCTTGTGCATACATGATAAGTCAGTTTCAACGTATTAAGAACTGTAAATAATCAAAAGAGTGCATCAGAGTTGTCATCCCACACTCACATTGTGATTCTGGAAAATTGCATGTATGGCTGTCAAAGCATCTGTAACATATGAAGTTTCAGGAAGTAAGAACAAATGTCCTATAACAGCATAAACTCATTCACAGCTAAATAAAATCAGATGAGCATCAAACAGATAAGTATTAGAAAGCAAGAGCATATATCGAATTCAGAATACCAAAAGGGAAAATTTACTGAAGAAAAATTGAACATCTCTAATAAAACCACAACTAAATACAAATCCCCAATTTAAACTTGAATAAAATTTTGACATGACTTACTGTACAAAGGCACAAGATAGATCAACACAAAAAAGTTATCACTAAGTTAAGTTCACTACTTTCTTTATGACCTCTATAGCCACCATAGTTTTTCAGGGGTTCACCTCCTGTTCAAAGTGAGTGTAGTTCTAAATTATGAGGAGGGGAAAGCCCCTGCTGAGAATGGAACTAATGGAGATTTTATGATAATCGGTGACTAAGGCAAGGTTCCAACAGTTGATATAAAAGTTTTCTCCTTTCATGCAAAGGGTTTGGTGGTATAGAACATATATATAGGATTGTCGTTGGATTAAAGAAGTGTGCTATCCTCTGCATAGTATTGCGTAGAGGATATTCTCTATCCAGAATGCTTGGAAACATGATCTAGATATGTGAACTAATGTGTGGGTGAGTTGAGGAATGTTGATGGTCTGCATGATATGTTGGCTGCTTCAATGCCTCCCAAGACTTAATTGTTTGAAGGCATTGAAGTACCTAACAAAGATAATTTATCTACAAAGAGACGAAAGTCGTTTCCATATCGGGTTCTATGACCCGTGCCTTTCTTTTAAAGAAATAACCCAACATGCCACAACATGCCAAATCCTCCAGGTTAGCCTCTCCAACATTTCATGTGCAGATCCCAGATTTCCTATGGCAGCTAACAGTATGCCTTCATCATATACCATAAGATTTTATTATTTTACGCATTCCTATATTATCAACCCAAATGCACTTAGAATCATACTGTACACAAAAATATGGTACCAACTGCATGCACCCTTCCATACCGCTTACAAGCAAAAGTACCCAATCTGCATCCCCGTCCACTCCAGAAAACATTGCAGTAATATTTGGTATTAAAAAATTTAACAACAAACACCAGAAAACATTGCAGTAATATTCAATGAGAATTGCAAGAATATCTTCATAAAAAACCTATTAAGGATCATTCTCTGGATGGAAAGCAAGTGTATAATGGGCATTATTACTCACACTTTAGTGAAATTATTGCCTGAAGACGAACATCTTCATGAAAGTATGTTGAGTGTCTAACCAAAATCTTCAGGGTCTCCTCTATGTACCTTAATTTAGAATTAAGGCATCCAATTATAATGATTATTTCCATTTTGCAACCTAAACATAGATAACAACATATAGAAGAAATGAAAAAGGATACGGTGCATAGGAACTCTTCGTGTGCAGGGCAAATAAGCCAAGAGCTTGAGTAGCCGCTGCTTTTTCGTCTAAAACACCTGTTCTTACACTAATATTACGAGCTCTAGGTTCATCATGGGCTTCATCATCAGATGAGACGCCACCAAACCCATTGACGTTGTCATCCTCATCAGAATCATCAATATCGACAGCAGAGCCATCATCAAGGTTGCAGGAGGAGAAGGCCAGAGGAACTACATGTGGAAGGTACTGTTTCAACAAGCAATGAAAACTTTTAGATGCTAGTTTTCCAGTCACATGGACCTATGAATTATTGAATAGATACTACCTGGGCAAACCCGTCATCTAAAAGTTCTGCTACATTGCTGAAGAATCCATGAGTGTACTCCCGAAGTTCACTGAACTCCAACCCAAAACCCTGAAAATAGCAAATCTCATTTAATCAAATATCCCAAGATGAATATTTCTTGGTATTTAAACGTATTTAAAGTAACAAAAGTTAATACAGATAGTGCAGCTTCGATGAAGGCAGGCAAAATTGGTTCCATTCTATCCCTCCCAACAGACATCGCAACTATTCCAGCCAACTCGGTAGCCCTTGCTCTTGATCGTAGATCCTCATCATTAATAAGCACCATAAAGACTTTCATCAATTCAAGAACCCTTTCAGCATATGGAACAAAAGCCTGTTCTGCAGCAGATGCTACTGAACCTATAGCAGACTACAACATGAGCAAGCAAAAGGATGAGAATAATACAACAAAGTTAACAAATTGGAACATTAGACTGCCAATGGAGAAGCACTATACCATGCATGTCTCCTGCAAATTGCGGGGACTACTTTGAAGGGCACCAAGTAATTTTGCCATCAAAGGATCCAAGAAAGGGAGAATTTCTTCGCCCATGTTCTCACAAAATGCTGCCAGTGCATAATATGACTTCTCCTATAAAAAGACAAACAATCTACTATGAGTCTAGCAAAGAGATAAAGTAATGTAGGCCTAAGAAAATTTTCAGGGTCCATACCTTGACTTCATCAGATGAATCCTCTAGGGCATTCAAGATACATGGAAGAACAATTTCATGGTGGGAAACTATTTCAGGTTGCAGATGTTCAGCAAACTGGCCAAGAGCAAAGGATGCAGCCCCTCGTACCATTTGTTCAGGATCTCTCAGAGCTCCCAAGACAATACGAAGGACAGGTTCCAGTTTTCCTTTCATCAACTCCAAACAGCCCTCAGAAATAACACCTAGAGCTGTAACTGAAGCTTCCCTGAACTTGGGATTTGCATTCTGACTTCCTAAAGAAGCAAACTCAAAAACAGGCGGAAATACTTGCTTTGACAGATTTATAGCCATTGTGTCAATAACTTCTGCAGCAGCTCGATCAGGTGCCATATCATCATCTTCATCCTGGTTGGTTGATTCTGCAAGTAAAGGGCACATGATTTGCAAGACTGGTCCAACCAACTTGTACTTTTTGAGGGAACTTGATTTATATCTTGCAAGCCATGAAATTATTTGAATAGCCTACCATATATAGTGCAAAAACAGAAAAACCAAGCCATGTATCAGGAAGCATACTTCAGTTGGTAAAACAATCATTCACCAAAAAGATAGAATGGTAAAGCCGGTAAAAGTGTCATGCTGATTCTTCTAACCTGGTGACGTGTATTAGGTTCCAAACTAGGACTTGCACAAACTTCAAGAGAAAATTGAACAATAGCTTTCACAGATTCCCCAAGGAGTGGAGCAGGAGACTCGATTAACTCATCAAATATCTCAAAAGCTAGCACAGCAACATCCTCTTCACCAGAAGCTAGACATTGCCTCGATACATTCAAAATGCTGGGAATAAACTCTCGGAACTTGATCTGCAAGATACATACATTTACTAAAGGAATTCATCTATAAAGCGAAATGGGAAACTAAGGCAGCCAAGCCAGTCACCGTCTATCATCTCAGTTTTAGAAATAGTCCATATTCAGTATTTCTAAAATTAGCAAGACTCATCATTTCAATGAAGGATAAAGGCTACATAAATACAATTTTGGATTGCATCGACATATAGCAATTGTGAAAACGTATTATGGTTTATATGGCCACATTAATTATGCACAGTGGTCAGGTTGCTATAGACAGCAGCCTGCAGCAAATTTTAGGCCAAGCTTAATACAGAAATAAAGGTAAATTAGAGCATCTAATTCTAAAGAATTATGAACTAGTTTTACCATAACATTGGCAACATTAAAATAGAAAACGATGGTAATCTGACTAAGCACATAGTATCCAACATTCCTAATTTCTTTGGGATATTAGAATGCCTGGCTCAGGAAATTGCAGTATTGTGAAGGCAGAGAAAGAAAATAGGTTAGAAATAATAGTCAACAAAAGAATGTTGTATTCGGTCATAATGACATGACCAAATTGAATATGATATTATAAAAAAAAAAAAAAAAAACAGGTCGTTATATACCAGGGTCTGTATTTATCACTTTTGTTGTAACATGTGATGATCTATTAGTAGCATGACCAAAAACACATAAATCCAATAGTGCAGAGAAAATTATAACTCACTACTTCTGTCTCATCATGAGTAAACTCCAAAAAAGAACCAACAGCCCTGATGCAGCAAAATACAAGTATATGTAAGCACCTTCTACAGGTATATCGTAAAGAACTAACATAGTCTAACAAATATTCCAGCAACACATTACTTGAGAGCGGCAACTCTAACACGATTGCTGGTCTCATCTTGTAGACATTTCAGCAGTAAGGCCTGCAAATCTGCAAAATATGGTCGAAACGAATTTCCAATTGTCTCGGTCAAGGAGCTGAAAAGTATCAATGCCACCTAGGAGGAGAAAATGATTATTTATGGTAGATGTGTATATGAAGGTAAAGATAAAAGAACAGCAAAGAAAAGCCAGATAAAGTAGACACCAAGTTTAGCTTGCACTGTTACATATGTTGATCTATTAAGAAACATGAATCAACGACGAGATGTATCAGCATACATGGGATGCTTTCCAGATAAATGCAGGCTAGACAGTGGAAATTTAGACCAAACAGTTGAATTTTCTAGAGTTTGATCAACTTCTAACAGTTTCAGTAAGGTGGATAATGAGTTTCATTTTGTTAGGATGTTGTAACTTTGGGGAAAATCAAGAACAAATTCAATTGGGGAAAATATAAAAGAAAAAAAAATGATTTGTGAAGCTGGGAGTCCAGTTAACTGAAAGAGAATGAAAATTAATGTTTATAAATGCTAAGAACATAAACCTGCTGCCTGAAAATGATAAACCAATTTCAAGGGTTTCATTCTAAAACCTGTTATAGTTCCCTTTTTTGGATGCAAATAAAGTCAAGATTTCATCATCCAGTTTTGGAATCTTGGTATATCCATTGACTGCCTTAACATACAAGGCCCTTCCCACTTTTGGAATTCTTTTAAGACAAAATGTAACATTGACATAAGTTGACTAAGAACACATACACACACTGGAATAAACAAGTAACCAACCAAAAACAACCGGTGAACAAGACTACTATAGTGCAATTAAAAAGGGGGAAAGGAATTCTACATAATAACCACAGTGATAACAAACCTCTCTATGATCTTCCTGTGCACTTTGACTACATTGGAAGAGAAAAGGCAGCAAATCTGGCCATTCTCCAGCAGGGACAGCATATTTTGCAATGATGCTCACCACATTTGCACTAGCTCGCCTGACTGGCGGACTGCCAAAATATATAGAACGTGAGAAGTTATGATCATCAGTCCCCACCGAAAAGATAATATACTACATAAAAAAATAACTACAAGTACAAATGCTAAAATGAAAAATGTATAATGCCAAAACGATAAACGTATAAGAAGAATCAAAACTTATTATTCCAAGGACTAAAGAGCTTGATATACAGGGGATTGCATCTTCAAGATTTTGACTGGCACACCATTGAATATCCAAAGGAAAAAATAACTATAGAAACCTATCAACACCTGAAAACATAGAACTAAAAACCAAGCGTTCGTATAAAACCAAGCGCGAGTACAGTTACAGTGTTCGTTCGTATGGGAAAACCAAGCGTTGGAAAGAACATGATAGAAAACCAGGAGGAATCGATTTAAATTAGGTCGAGTGTATGAAACTTAGAAACTAAACAACTAAAACGGAAAGAATTTTGTCCACGAACTCTCGCGTGTTGAACTAATTAAAAATTCAGCAGAGAAATATCTTACAGAAGGGCAAAAACAAACCGGTGAAATTGAAAGCGAATTAGAATGATATCTGCGGAGACGAAACCTGTGTTCGACTGTGATACTTTCAATGAGTGATTGCCTGACTAACTGTCGAAGCTGCGGCGACAATTTACCCCAGTGGCCGGTGATCTTCTTGCGGAGGAGAACAGCGGCGAGTTGGCGGACATTAGGGGTCTTGGCGGTGCGGAGGTGGTGGACCAGAGCCGGCACCACCTGTGGATCCTTAGCCAAGCGCTTAATCTGATCCTCGGCCTGGCGGCGGGCGTCGTTGTCCGGCATGAGGAATTGAATGAGAAGAAGCTCCAGTGACTGCGCCATTAGCACGGTGAGTGCTTGGTTGTTGGCTGTGAAAGTGAGGGAGGAGGCTAGGGTTCCTTTTGCTTTTCCTTTATATACAAGGAAGGAGCGGGCGGCGGCGGGTGTTTTTGCTGAGAGGTGGGGGCACGCCTTCTTTTTGTAGGGACCGGTTTCTGGTTTATTTTTTTGGGCCGCACGCGCCGAGGTTCGCGTGAGTGGTTCTATACCCATGGTAATTTACTTTCTTTTTTTTTTTTTTGACGTGTACATTTATTATTATTTTAAGAATGGTAAGTTTACGATTTTCTACATTATATGGTAATAAGTTAACGTTACTGTTATAAATATGGTAGTTTATATTTATTGTTATAATTATGGTATTTACAGTTGTTATCATTATGATTGTGATCGTGATCGTTTATATTTATTGTTATAACAATTTACATATGATTATAATTAGATTCACTTAACAACCCATTTTCAACATGTGACTAATTAAAATTTAAAATGTGACATAATTATGTGATACTATCAGAGAAGTTATTCCAAATCAACTTAGTTATAGAAATAATTATAACGTGCGTGGATTTTTTTTGTATTTCCACAGTTGAGGTGTCTGACTTTAATGACACAAACTTTAGGTATTTAGTAATTTTTCAAAATTACTAAAATATGTAATACTCTAATTACTAAGTATGTTGCTTGCTTTAATGCGTTTTCAAGTTTTCTTATTACTATTATCATCATTCATTAATGGTTATTGCAAGTGTAATACTATCAAATTGTCGTTGTTATCAATTTATATTTTAAATTCTTCCCATCTTTTATTATGAAGTTCTCAAATGAGTTTATGACTATGTCTTAAATGCTTGCAAAAACCGACTTATCTTATAATTTAAAACTCCAAAATAAAAGTCATACAAATAGTCAAATTCAACATTTCTACAATCCTTCGTTCAAAAAAAAAAAAAAAGAAAAAATATTTCTGCAATCCTAGTTTAAAAATAAAAGTCATACGATTGAAATTGTTAGCACCAATAACATTTATAATTTAAAATTGCAAGCACATCGCTTAATGTTTCTCCAACTCAAACATATATAGTTTACTATTTATTTATTTATTTTAAGATTTAAAAATAAAGAGCAAATGCGAAAGTTAAATATTTTTTGATCGATAATAGATTAACGTAGATTGAGTACGAAAAAACATAGAATATCAATATGTTGTTAAGGAAAATGCATTAACCCAGGCTTAAAGAAGTCATAATGAAAGTCATGATAACAATCCTTTAAGATTTAAAAACAAAATCTTCGACCCAACTTATGTGAGAAAAATAAATTTAGAGAATTATCAAAAGATCCCTAAATCTAATTATAGGACTTTGGAGTTTTTCATGACTATCAAACTTAAATCTCTCATAAGTTGGTAAGGAATTGGGGAAACCGTTTAACTTCAAAGGTATACAAAATATTTCCAATGTTCTTGTTATATCCGAAAATTATGTCATATGATCAATCAACTCTACTATCTTGTTTACTTGACCATACCAAAAGAGTGGTTGATGCGGATGTCAAAATGGACTTGCGGCCGACTAAATCATTAAAGAAGGTCTTTGTTTATGAGATTGTTCCTCAAAACTCATAGAAGTGGGATGCATACAATATTTATCTTTTAGGTACTTTTAACCATATTATGATTTGAATTTTGTCTATAACACTGTATAGGAAGTGTTGCATGGAAACAAATATTAATTTTGAGATGCAACTTGTGTAGGAAAAAATCATAAATACGAAGCCATTGATTAAGTCATTTAAAAAATACATATATATATATATATATACACGTTTTTTCCTATATAAATGATATCAATAAACAATGTATGCCATATATTTAAACAATGAGATGTAAGAAAAAATTATTAAATAAAATGTGATATATATATCAAAGATAAGTAGATCTTCTACATGCAATCTATTGGTGGGTCTATGTCGATCAGGATCCTTGCATTTTCCTTTTATCTGTGTACTTTAACTTTTATGTTTTATTACTCATACACTAGTGTTTTTATGCGTTGCACGGAATAAAAATATTTTAAAAATATAATTATTTAGTTTGATATGTTGAAAATATTTTATTTTTAATAATTAAATTGTGGTATATAAAAATATTTGAATCAAATTGAATGAAAAATGTAATTTGTAATATTAAACATAATATACGACTATTTCAACTAAATAGTATAGAAGCAAAAATGTAAAAAAATTTATAGAATAAATTAAAATTCATAAATTACAAATTTTGAAAAACTTTTTTATATGCAACGTTTGTAGTGGTGCCTCTTTTTTTAGCTTCCTAATCACATATTAAAATTTTCAATCCAGCATGACTGGTTACTCTAGAAACAGCAACATATAATTGGTCCTGACTAAAAACCGGTTTCTTTAGGAAAAGACCAACATGGGAAAGATATTGTCCTTGACTTTTGTTAATTGTCATTGCATATGAAACGATAAAATGAAACTGTCTTCTTTTAAAGTTAAAAGGTAATCTCTTATCAGAAGGAGTCAAGGACATTCTAGGTATTAAAACCTTCTCACCAACATTTGATCCACATATAATTTTTGCCTCAATAACATGACATCCAAGTCTTGTAATCACCAATCATGTGCCATTGCATAATCCAAGTGTTTGATCTATATTCCTCAACAACATGACAGGAGTTCCAACTTTCAGCATCAACTCTTGGTTAAGAACACCATAACATGTAAGTGTATTAAGAAATTTTGGAGTGTGAACATCCTGCTGTAAGTCAACATTCGAGTCTGATTTGCACATACTATCGGAACTAAGATAAGTCATCACTTCCCTAAAATGCAATTTTGTCATATACTCATTTACTGCCTCAACAACATCCAGAGTTGGAGCAAGTATTGATCTATCATTTGATTTTCCGAATTGTGGATATGTACTCTGAACAATCGATGTCATTGGATCATCACTTGGCTCAATCAAAATGTCATTTGGAATTGTAATATCAACAACCATCATTTGAACCTCCAATTTTACCGTCACCTATACTTGCAACCCATTCAGAAAATTCTTTAAGTTTGTCACTCTCAACATCAGAAAGACCACTATAAAGCCTCATATTATTCGTCAATCTAAGTATCTTGCAATACTTCCAAAGATAAGAAGAATTTATAGTTGCATGAACTATATCTTGTCTGTTTCCTTTTGGTATTACTAGCAAAATTTAATGAAAATCTCCACCCAATATAATAGTTTCACCCAATCATAAATACGAAGCCATGGATTAAGTCATTTCAAAAATACACACACATATATATACACGTTTTTTCCAGTATAAATGATATCAATAAACAATTTATGCCATGTATTTAAACAATGAGATATAAGATAAAAGGCAAAAACTTGTGTACCCCGGGGGTACGGATCTTAGATCCGTGCCCCCAGATCCGACCCGGCGCGTGGGCAGCCTCCACGCGCGCCCACGCGCCGCCACGCGCGCCCATAGCAAGTCTGGTGTGCGCCCCACACACACCTGATTACCTAGTTGATGATTCAGTGATGGGTATTACACCTATACTCTATTGGTATTACACATATACCCTATAGGTATTACAGAAATATCTTTTATGGTATTACACTGATACCTTAATGGTATTACAGAAATGTCTTTATGGTATTACACTGATACCTTAATGGTATTACAGAAATGTCTTTTATGGTATTACACTGATACCTTAATGGTATTACAGAAATGTCTTTATGGTATTACATTAATACCTTAATGGTATTACAGAAATGTCTTTTATGGTATTACACTGATACCTTAATGGTATTACAGAAATGTCTTTATGGTATTACATTAATACCTTAATGGTATTACATTAATTCCACAATTTTTGTTCATCTCTCAACTTCAAATTTGAGTCATGCATACACCATAGAAACTGGAATGAGCTCTTCAATTCCTAGGCTATTTCTATTTCATATGAACTCAATACAAGAATATTAATCAGGGTATTTAAAGTTCTTGCCATGTGAACCCAACTCAACAACTTCATCTCCATTTGAGCAAGATGCCATCATTTTTCTGAATTCTGCTTTGAATCCAAACGCAATGCGAGCCCAATTCAAGTTACAGCAAGGAAACCAGCAATTCTACTTCCCATTTTTCAATCCTCCATCTCTGAGCAACAAAACCCCAAATTTTTGCAAATCTTATACAAATGGAAATGAACATGATTATATAAAATTAGGAAGAAGAAGAAGAAGAAGAAGCTTCGAAGAAGAAGAAGAAGAAGAAGAAGATCGGATAAGGAGGAGGAGGAAGAAGAGGAGGAAGAAGAGGAAGAGGAGCAGGAGGAGAAGAGGCAGAAGAAGGAGAAGAAGATGAAGAAGAAGATGGAAAAAATAGAGAGAAAAAAAGAAAAAATATATATATATATATATATAATCCGGGTCGGGTTGGGGGCACGGATCCTGGATCCGTGCCCCGGGTGCACCTAAGTCTCACTCAAGATAAAATTATTAAATAAAATGTGATATATATATATATATATATCAAAGATAAGTAGATCTCCTACATGCAATCTAGTTGGTGGGTCTATGTCAATCAGGATCCTTGCATTTTCCTTTTATTTATGTATTTTAACTTTTATGTTTTATTACTCATACATTTATCTTATATTAGCTATATTTTTATATTCAGATAACACATACTTTTTACGTAATACTTTAACTTATAAAAAAATAAAAAAACTCGTCAACCTCTATACTATGATAATCGTACTTTTATGTTATATTGATCATATCTTATGTACAGAAATCATACATATATGTAATTTTAATTAAAAAAATCATTATTTTTACACAATCTATACATGCATACATTATGTGATATTATTTATACATTTATATTATATTATTTATACATTTAAAGAGATACAACTAACATAATTAAAAGGTACAACTATCATAAGTAAAATGTATGATGACAAATCTAAATGTGTGAAATGTATTAATAGCAGTTTAAAAATATGTAAAGATGTGACTAAAAATTCCAAAGATATAACTAACATTGATGAACATAAATCCACAACACGTCGAAATGAATTTGAGTGGGTTTGGACACACCCATCAAAGTGTATGGCCATCACGTGAAGAAATGTTTGGACTCATGTGGATCGGATATACATAAACCTAACATCCACACACTAGGTGAATAAAATTTTGGTGATAAAATATAAAAATAAAATAATAGATGCATAAAAGTTTGGGTGATAAAACATAAAATAAAATTATAAATGTGACTGACCTTGTTATAGAAAGTCATCCTCATTTCCCAAGCCGAAGAAAGCGCGATCTTTTCTTTTATCTTAAGACCATTTTCATTAGATAACAAAATTTTGAATACTTAATATGAGTTTATTATTTTTTTTGTCCGATAATATAGGGAGTTTGACATTTTTATATAGGAATTTATCGGGTTGACAATTTTACCTCGTATTTATTACAAATTGTGCAAATATTGTCCAATTTCAGCCCGAATGCTTAAATGGGCCCGAATTGCTGATGTGGAATGAAATTGGACTCCAATTCAGTCCAATCGGGCCAAAATCGCTGACTGGAATAAAATTAAAGTAAAAATAAAAAAATAAACAAAAATGAAAATACTTTTTAAGATTAAAAGTAAAAGAAAAAGAAAATAAATTTAAAATTAAAAAATCATTGTCTTCTCCACACCAACGCCTCCAATCTCCATCACCACTCGCCGCCCCTGCCCTCGGCCCCTCCTGCACCAGCTGCCCCTCGAGCGGGCGGTAGCTCCCTCTCTCTCTCCATCTCTCCTTCCGCCGATGAGTGAAATATAATTGTTCTGACTCACTAAAACAATGGTTGCTCTCCTTCTCTCTCTCAAACCCATTTCTCTCTCTCTCTCTCTCTCTCTCTCTCTCTCTCTCCTTCTCTTTCTCTCTCTAGAAAAACATGAAGAGGCCGTCTCTGGGTTCTCCATCGTCAAAGCTTGTGAAGGATGAGCAGCTCTCCTCTGAAACGCAGAAGCAGGTGTACACCAATGGTGGTTCCGAATGCAACAAGGAGGAGAAATAAGAAGAGAGCAGAGAGATCAGAGAGAGATGAGAGGAGAGGGGAAGAGGGCGGTGGAGAAGGGGGCGGCGGGTGGTGGTGGGAGACGGCGTTGAAGATGGAGAAGACAACTTTTTGATATTTTTTACTTTATTATTATGTTTTTTATTTTATCTTTTGAATTATATATAAATTTCTTTTTATTTTTTCAGTTTTTAATTTTATTATGTGGTGAGTGAGGTGGAAGTTTAATGTCTACATGGATGGCACATGTATATCAATATTACACATGGATAGAATTGGTCAAAATTGGCCCAAATCAGCATGCTCACGTGCGATTCACGTGCAATTTCAGCCCATTTAAGCACTTCGGATTGAAATTGGGCAACATTTGCACAATTTGTAATCATTATGGGGCAAAATTGCCGGCCCGATAAATTCCTATATAAAAATGTCAGACCCCCTAATTTACGGGGCAAAAATAATAATAAACTCTATTTAATATTAAGTTTTATTTTTGCAAAGAGAAAGTGTTTCTCAACAAAAAGTGTCTTAAGAAGAGAAAAAGGGGTTTCATATTATCTATACTATACTAATAGCAAAATGTTTGGGAAAAATTACAAGAATGCTATTTTCCCGTCCATTTTATTCTTTGTCCTTTTGTCCAAGTGTCAAAATGTGATTGAACATTGATTGTATTTTCTTTCTTATTTTTTTTATTTGGCATTATTATTAGTTATTTTAATGTTTGGCTTGGAGGATACTCTTCAACAATTAAATAATATTAAAAAGTAGAAGTTATGATTATGTCTATAGTCTATAGATATTTATAGACAATTTTTATTGGAGAAATCAATAGAATGACTTGCAACATACTCTTCCATATCTATAAAATAATCTATATCTATATTCATACTATATAAAATGTCACACAAATTTGTGTAAATAACTTTTTTTATTTTTTTCAAGATTTCATTTTAATTTTCTAAATTAATTTAGTAATTTTAAATTAAGCTTCCATCTCAAGCCATTGAAATCAAATTTTCTCTCAAAGTCATTGTCTTATATAAAGAATGTTTATTCATTTAACAACACTCACTTACCTAACTTCTAAAAATCAACAAATTTTAATAAATTCTTTTAATAATAATAATAATAATAATAATAATAATAATAATAATAATAATCTATATATATATAATAACAGAAGTACCTTTTGAAAATACTTATTAAATTAAATATAAAATAATTAATAATTTCAATAACTGCTTCATTACTTCTTTCAAATGTTTTCAAAAAAAACTTCTTATCCAAATTAATAACTGTATTTTATATATTTTCCAAAATTAAATGCAATTAATACTCATATTAGGAAGTCTCTAAATCTGCTTTTCTGCTGAGACACGGTGGAGGCTGGAAGTGAAGACTTTTCTAGAACCCTATTTACTATAAGGAATATGATTAGATTAAGTTAGATAAGGATTAATTATCACACCTAATCATACATTTGCAGAGTGGGAATAAAAAGTTATTTTTATCCCTAGGCCCGTCAGAGGTTCGTTTTTTGATAAAATTTGGATGATTACTCATCCATCCCTATACCCTTTGATAGAAACAATCCACTACATATTTTCCAAAATACATTTACTCTTGCAATGATAATTTAAATTTTCTATTATATCTAGGCTTTTTTATTCAAACGAGATGGTGACAATTTGATTATGGATTTATTTATCCATTTTGTACAAGGACATTTAAGTAATTCTTATATATTCTGAATTAGAAGATAATTCATAAATTATAAATTATATTCTGAATTTGATTAAGTAATTCTAAAGTATATTCAAAATGGTTTATAAAAGATAATTCATGACATATAAATAATGTATATACTTAATTGTTAACTAAAATTTAAATTTATAAACATAATTTATAATTCACTACTCTCTCTAACTTCCCAGATTTTTATGTATTATAAAAACATATCTACTAGACTATTATAAAATTTATATGAATAACATATATTACACACTATATGGTTTATATCTTTTCAGTGTCATACAAAAACAAATCATATTTAGAAAAGTGTAGTTTTAGCTAAAAATATTTAACACAAACAGAAAGAGACTGACCCTGCGTAGAGGAACAATTTTAGATTAGTATGAAAAGGGTTGTGAAATGAAGGACTAAGAATTACAATGTCCAAATATCTATATTATATTTTCTATAATGTATTAAGAACATATGTTGAAAAAGTAGAGAAAGAATATAAATTAAATATTACTAAAAAATAGAGAAAGAATATAAATTAAATCAGGAACAGGAGCAGAGTATCTACATCTTCGGCCGATCAAATTATGCATATCCATCAAAATGGTATGATTACGTTACAAAGTAGTAATTTGTATATATTAATGGATAGTCTAATTTTTAAGTACATAATTCTATTTGTAATTTTTTGTTTCCTATCAATTTCTTTTTCTTCAGAATACCTGGATCTCGGAGACGCCACGTACCATTACCAACATTGTAATGCAATGTTTTGGTATGAAGAGCGATTAAATGCAAGAAAGAATGGAGTTCCACTAGATAATAGATATGTTGTCCCACATAATCGATATCTTCTACTAAGATACGGCGCACACATGAATGTTGAGTGGTGTAACCAATCTCGATCTATCAAATACCTATTCAAGTACGTCAACAAAGGGTTGGATCGTGTCACAACAACTTTTTATGAAACATCTAATGAAGATGATGTGGCCGTCAGAAACATTGACGAGATTCAGTTGTATTACGACTGTAGGTATATCTCTCCATGTGAGGCAACTTGGAGAATATTTGGGTATGAAATTCAGTACAAGGATCCTCCCGTCGAGAGACTATCATTTCACCTTCCAAATGAGCAACCTGTGATTTTTGAAGACTCTGATTCTCTTCAGTCAGTGATTAACCGACCCTTGCTTCACCAGAGTATGTTTCTTGGTTGGTTTAAGGCAAACAAGACGTATCCAGTCCTCTCAAAATCTCTCACCTATGTTGAGTTCCCTCAAAAATTCATTTGGAAAAGTGATTCAAGAGAATGGGTTCCAAGACAAAGAGGTTTCTCCTTAGCAAGGATGTATTACGTCCCTCCAGGATCAGACGATTCTTACTACGTTAGATGCTTGCTCAATGTGATTCGTGGTTGTGAATGTTATGACAACATAAAGAAGATCAATGGCATGCAGTATGATACATATTGTGATGCTTGCTATGCCTTAGGATTATTGGAGGATGATAAGGAATACATTGATGGTATTATTGAAGCAAGTTATTGGGGATCAGCCCATTCGCTACGAGGATTGTTCGTAACCCTTCTTTCAAAGGATTGCTTGAGTAGGCCCGAGGACGTTTGGGAGATATCTTATATAGACAGATAAATTTCATGAAAGATCAAGGTAACACAAAATTCTTACAAATTATTATCTCTCCTTAATTAAATGAAACAAATAATACGACTACCATTTTGATTCTATTATTTTTGTTCTTTTTGGTATAAATTTGAATTTAGAGGACACTGAAATAAAGAATATGACTTTATTGGAGATTGACAAATTGTTGAGCAATCAAGGAAGGAGGTTAAGTGATTTTCCGCTAATGCCACAGCCAGATTTTTAGGGAAGCAATACTTATCAGAATAAGTTTATTTATGATAAATTACAATATGATAGAGTTGCACTTTTAGCGGAACATCAACAATTGGTCCGAAATCTTAATGTTGATCAGCTTAATGTCTACACCACAATAATGAATGCTGTTGAATGTGATCGAGGAGGATTATTCTTTGTGTACGGTTATGGGGGAACGGGAAAAACCTACATTTGGAAAACATTATCTGCAACTCTTAGGTCAAAAGGAGAGATTGTTTTGAACGTTGCTTCAAGTGGTATTGCTTCATTACTCCTTCCCGGAGGAAGAACAGGACATTCCAGATTCAAAATTCCAATAAATCTTCATGAGAACTCTACATGTAATATCAAGAAAGGAAGTGATCTTGCCGAGCTTATGGTCAGATGCAAGCTTATAATATGGGATGAAGCACCAATGATGCATAAATATTGTTTCGAGACTTTGGATAGAAGTCTTAGAGACATAATGACCTCTTCAAGATCCGATAGCTCAGATATTTCTTTTGGTGGTAAAACATTTGTTCTTGGAGGAGATTTCAGACAGATACTACCAGTTCTACCAAAAGGCAGCAGACAAGACGTAGTGAATGCAACAATAACTTCTTCATAACTATGGAGACAATGCAAAGTGCTGAGACTCACTAAGAATATGAGACTGCAGGCTCTTGGTTCAGATGAAGATTCAGACGAGTTGAAGAAATTCTCTGAGTGGATAGCCAGCATCGGAGATGGAACGGCCGGAGGCCCCAATGATGGTGTCGTTGATATTGAGATTCCAGATGATATTCTGCTGCAGACTTCAGGAGATCACATAGGTACGATAGTTCAAAGTACTTACCCAGATTTTCAAAAGATTGTCGATGATGCGTCATATCTACATGGTCGAGCAATTTTAGCACCAACCCTCGATGTTGTGAATTTAATAAATGAATACATGACTGAAATGAACACTCGACAAGGGAAGTTGTATCTGAGTTCGGACACTCCTTGCCAGTCCGATAGGGGAGTTGCTCTATTGCAGGACATCCATACACCAGAATATCTCAACACAATACGATGTTCAGGTGTTCCTAATCATCAGCTTAACCTGAAGGTTGGAACTCCAGTTATATTGTTGAGAAATATTGATCATTCTATTGGTTTGTCTAATGGTACGAGGATGGTTATCACAAAACTTGGAGATCATGTCTTGCAAGCAAAGATAATATCTGGAGAAAATGCAAGAAAGATGGTTCTAATACTAAGGATGTCGCTTACTCCTTCCGATTCCAGAATACCATTCAAATTTCAAAGAAGACAATTTTCGCTCATTGTATCATATGCAATGACCATCAATAAGAGTCAAGGTCAGTCTCTAAATCATGTTGGAGTGTATCTTAAAAAATCGGTGTTCAGTCATGGCCAGTTGTATGTCGCAATCTCCAGAGTCACCAATCGTAGGGGATTAAAAATCTTGATCTATGATAAAGAGGGTGGACAAAGCAATAGAGCGACAAATATAGTATTCAAAGAAGTCTTCCAAAATCTGTAAATGTTTATGTAAATTTTACATTTCCTTTATTTGGCTTATCACATTGATAGACCATTTTATTTTAACAATTCATTGAATATCTAAAACTCATGACGCACGAAATAAATATATCCAACAATAATTCAACATACATTTTTAACATTTACACCCGTGCATCGCACGGGTGCATAACTAGTAATAATAATAATAATAATAATAATAATAATAGGTAATATATTACTACCTCTGTCCCAGGAAATTCAGCCTACTTGCAGAGTAAAAATTATTTCAAATAAATAGAACTGCAAATTTCTCGCCCATATTAAAAATTATCTATACTATACTAATATCAAAACAGTTGGGAAATTATATAACAAGACGCGCAACGCGCGGTTACACTGCTAGTTTTAATACAATCAAAATTTACAATCACACAATTTTGTTGATGCTCTTAGTTCTTCTTAATTGTTCATTTTAATAAAATTAATCTTTAAGAAAGAGAATGAATTTAAATTTATATCTATATCTATATATATATATATATAAAGAAGACCATCTATAAAAATAGCAATAACTAATTTTCTCTCTTATTTTGACATACTATAAATGGAAATAAAGTAGTTGCAAGAATTTAAAAATCAAAAAGATTTTTTTTATTTTTTAGAATTGTGGGCCATCTAGGTTGGACTAGGGCCTATAAGTAGGATTATGTAGGTTTATTTTGTCTTTATTACCTACTAGCAGTGTACCCGCGCGTTGCGCATCTTGTTATATAATTTCCCAACTGTCCTAATATTAGTATAGTATAGATAATTTTTAATATGGGCGGGACATTTGCAGTTCTATTTATTTGAAATAAATTTTAATATATTACCTATTATTATTATTATTATTATTATTATTATTATTATTATTATTATTATTATTATTATTAAAAGAATTTATTAAATTTTGTTGATTTTTATAAGTTAGGTAAGTGAGTGTTGTTAAATGAATAAACATTTTTTTAAAAGAATTTATTAAATTTTGTTGATTTTTATAAGTTAGGTAAGTGAGTGTTGTTAAATGAATAAACATTTTTTTATGTAAGGCAATGACTTTGAGAGAAAATTTGATTTCAATGGCTTGAGATGGAAGCTTAATTTAAAATTACTAAATTAATTTAGAAAATCAAAATGAAATCTGAAAAAAAAATAAAAAAGTTATTTACACAAATTTATTTGACATTTTATATAGTATGAATATAGATATAGATTATTTTATAGATGAAAGAGTATGTTGCAAGTTATTCTATTGATTTCTCGTCTATAAATATCTATTGACTATAGACATATTCATAACTTCTACTTTTTAAAATTATTTAATTGTTGAAGAGTATCCTCCAAGCCAAACATTAAAATAACTAATAATAATGATCAAGTAAAAAAAAAAAATACAATCAATGTTCAATCATATTTTGACACTTGGACAAAAGGACAAAGAATAAAATGGGCGGGAAAATGGCATTCTTGTAATTTTTCCAAAACATTTTGCTATTAGTATATTATAGATTCTATATAAATCATAATTATTAAATTAAATAACTTTTCCATTTTAAATTTTGTTTCAATCTATGAAAAACATAAATTTGATATTTAAATTTTGGTGTATAGTTATATTTAACAAAGTTACAAATACAAAAACAAATGACTAATTAAACTATACATTAAAAAATTTAAAGAATAATTTTAAAATTATTAGTTTTAGAATTTTTGAGAAATTAATAACAATTAAAAACATTTTGGTATAATTATTTGATCTATTTGTCAATACAAGTGAGTTGAATATTTAATTACCTTCTTTATTTAAATACATATCAAGATATTGTAGTTATTTGAAAGACATATATCTTTTCTTTAACTTGAAATAATTAAGTTGCATGCATTAATTAGATCAAAAATTTCAAAGAAATCTATAATTGTGAACACAAAGGAAAAATTTACTAATGCCTTAGTTAGTAAGTATAAATCAAATAATAAAACAATATATTAATTAATTGTTAGTAAAGATAAATCAAAGAATAAAATAATATATTTAATTATAGTAATTATATTTATATTAACTGCAACACGCATAACATATATATCTTTAGGAGGTATCATTTCCAAGTATAAATTTTTGTTTAATATCCATAACACAATAAATGTTTATCAATACCAAATTTAATTTAATTAATTTTAATTTATAGTATTAATGGCTGTATAAAATGATATTTATTTAACAACCTTATATTTCAAATATATATTTTATAATTCATTGTTTAACATAAACATACATTTATATATTATAGTTTCCATTTCAACACTATAATATTATTTAAGATATAACATATTAAAGATAATATGTCTAGATTCTTATTAATATATAATTTTAGGTTAATATAATATTATTGCATTATATTATTAGAAATGTCAAAACTAATCAATCTTATATTATAAATCGTGCATCGCACGGGTAAATTACTAGTTATACTAAAAGCAAGAAAGTTGGAGAAAATTTCTAATTTGCCACTTTTCCTCCTAAAAATGTCACATAAATTCGATGATGTGTAAAATAATTTATTTTTCTTTTAATTTTTCAAGATTTCATTTTTATTTTCTAAATTAATTTAATAATTTTAAATTACATGACTTTCTTAATAAGCTATCAAATATTATAATAAAATATAAAAGAAATATATATAATTTTTGATTAATTAATACATTATAATGAAAGAGAGAGAAATTATCTTTTTTATGTATTTATATTACGCATACTATTAAATTTTTGGTTAAATAATTATATAAAAGATCACATAAGTTAAAAGTTTATAAAGTAAATAAAATCTATATAATATAATTTATTGTAGAAATTTTGTTTTTTCATATTAACATACTCATGTGTCTTCTTTTTAAAATATTTTTTTATTTTAATATATATATTTGGTGATAAAATATTTAATAGAATTTTTGAA
The DNA here is from genome assembly GCA_005771605.1 of Scutellaria baicalensis. NCBI lineage: Eukaryota > Viridiplantae > Streptophyta > Magnoliopsida > Lamiales > Lamiaceae > Scutellaria > Scutellaria baicalensis. Next base: position 27,869,667 of record CM016726.1, read on the forward strand.
ATTCATGTAATTAAATATAAATGTTTAAGATAATATAAATATGTAAAAGTTTTATGAAGTTAGAAGTTGATATGAAAATATTTTATGTTAGAAGTATATACTACGAAATGTGTAATGTAAGAAGAAAGTATAAACATTCGATGTTTTTTAATATTACAATATACATAAAAGAATATGAAAAATGTAATTATGTAGATTCATTTCTATACTATATCTAAAATGACAATAGTTGATGATTATTACCAATTGTCATCCAATTGCAAAACTATTAACCAATAGGAAAAAAAAGGAAGGGAAAAAGCAAATAAAAAAAAAAAGAAAAACTTTTGAGTATCTTATTGGACAAACTCCTAAAAATTATTGGACACTTTGAGTAATTTTTTTTTAATTTCATTTTGATTTTTTAAATTAATTTAATAATTTTGAATCAAACTTTCATATCAAGTCATTAGAATTAGACTTCATATACAAGTCATTGTCCTACCTCTATATATATGCAATGCATGAATGGAGATGGAAGTCTCACTAAACAAAAATGAACTAACTTATTGAAATGGAGGTTTAAAATATAAAAACAAAAGGAAAAATAATGGAGCTTGAAATATCAAAAGAAGAAGAAAATTAGTGATTGAAATAAGATGAAAAATTGAAGTGAAAATCATTTTCGCATTTAAGCAATGTATGTATATATACCTACTCATTTAATGAGAATGAACTAGATGAAATGGAGGTTAGAAATATCAAAAGAAGAAAAAAAGTTGGTGATGAAAATAAGAAAAAAAATTGAGATGGAAGTTATTGTATACAAGCAATGTATATATAATAACTCTTATTTAATTAGGATGAACTAACATCAAATAAAGGTTATAATTATCAGAAGAAAAAAAAAAGTGATGGAAATAAGAAGAAAATCAATATGAAAACCATTATACTCATATATATCCACTCTCACTTAATGAGAATGAGCTAGCATGAAATTGAGGTTATAAATATTAAAGAAAAAAAAATCGAGATGAAAGTTTTTTCAGATATAACGAGATATTACTAGTACTTCTTGATTATCCAAATCCATTGATAAGTAATTGCATTACAAAAAAAAAAAAAAACATTTAGCATTATAATAGTATAGATTACAAAAAAAACATTAAAAAAAGATTTAACATTTTAGATACAGTATAAATTACACTATATCATCAACAATAAAATTATTTGATAATATAATAAGGGGTCCTTCTGTAGTACACCGGGTGTATTAATACACCAGACTCTCCATCATTTTCAGTCATTAGATCCGGATCCCGAGGCCATAGTTGACTTTGACCTTAATGATCTCAGATCTGATGGTTGAAAATGAGTGGAGAGTCAGATATATTAATACACTTGGTGTATTATAAACTACCCTATAATAAGTCGCGCATCGCGCGGGTCAACTACTAGTTAAATTATTAAAAGAAAGAGTTACGACTTACGTGTGATGAAGAAATAAAAAGTCATTACTATAAATTTGTTTTATTTCCGAAAAAGAGATATATCAATTAAAAGCCTTTGATTCTTCTATCGCGATCCGCCGCTGCCGCCGCTCAGAGGAGATGAGGAAACGGACGGCAATAGCATGGGGCGTCGCAGTCCTATGTTTCGTAGTACTTATGTTAGTTACTCCGGCAATTCCACAGTCCCAAGAATACCACGATTTCGCCGACCAACGCGAATTCTTAGGTCTCTACTTTCCTTGCCGATTTTTAGTTCTTTTTCACGGTTTCTATATCTGAATTTTGATTTTGAGTACTAGAATGATAGAATTTTTTTTTTCGTTTATTGATTCTTTTTTGATCTCTACTATCATTCCTATGTTTGAAGTTTTATTCAGAATTTGTTATGAGCATATCAGAGTTAGATAACTACTGCACCTTGTAGTGACTCGTGTTTCTTTGATTACTGTTTTGTAGCTGTTTCATTTTTGTTGTTTTGCTCTTCAGTTTCCAAAAGTTTATGGTGTTTAAAGCATTTCCAGTTTTTGTAATTATCTATTCGTGACCATTCGAGTTTTTCATAAATCCTTAACCTAGGTTTAGAATTTGCACATGGAACAGTACAAATGCTGCTATAACTTTGGGTTATTGCAATCATTGATTAGTATTACTTTTCATGGAAGTTGTAATGACCAAAACATCTTGGTGATTTTTGTTTTTTATTTTTTGCAGGAATACCAAATGCTTTGAATGTGATTTCTAATTTCCCCTTCTTGGTAGTTGGTCTGGTTGGCCTTGTACTTTGCTATTACGGGAACTACTTTAAGCTAAGGTACAAACATGTTTGTTTCTTAGATGATAAATTTCTTAATGATGGTTTTTTACAGCAATGTCTAATTGTTACTGTTTTCTCAATTTATTTATGCTTGCAAAGCTTGCCAGGTGAGGTTTGTGGTTGGACAATTTTTTTCATTGGTGTGACAGCTGTTGGCGTTGGTTCTTCTTACTATCACCTGCAACCTAACGATGCTCGGCTTGTGTGGGATCGCTTGCCGGTGTGCTTTTTTGACATGTCATATTTTATCTGCTTTCAATTGCTTTCGATGTGTAAGAGCTAAAAATTGACCCTTAAATTGTGATGATATAGATGACCGTGGCATTTACATCTATCATTGCGATCTTCATTATTGAGAGGGTAGATGCACGCAAGGGAACCTTTTCCATTGTCCCCCTACTCTTGGCTGGTATAATCAGCATTTTATATTGGTGGTAAGCATACCTACTTAGTATGAAAATATTTTCCCTCTTGTAATGGTGCGTCATGCATGGTTGGTTTTACTTCAAATGGTAAGCAATGAGCATGACATCATTTTTACAAAATCCACCAATCTACTCATGAATTTGTACAGAGTTTGCAGAAAAGATAGAAGCTGATGGATAAGCCAAATTGTACATAAACATTTGAGAATCGAATCTGTGTTAACATTCATATAGTAATAACAAAGTTCTCCAAATTGGGGATTACTAAGTTTTTTGCTACACTGAATAACGGACCTTGTGCAGAATGTTTTCGCTTCCCTTGCTTCTGTCAACATAAAATGCTACTCTACTTTTTCTCATTTGCAGGTATTTTGATGACCTCCGCCCATATGCTGTAGTCCAGTTTGTTCCATGTATTGCAATCCCATTAATGGCTATACTATTGCCTCCTATGTATACACATTCTACATATTGGCTATGGGCAGCAGGTTTGTATTGTTTATTGAATCAGTCCCTTGTATGAGTTCTGTACATGCTGAGTAGAGCATCGTTATATTTGCAGGGTTCTATCTCCTAGCTAAGATTGAAGAAGCAGCTGACAAACCTATTTATAATTTGACTCTACATATAGTGAGTGGGCACACAATTAAGCATTTATGTGCTGCAATGGTCCCTGTATTCTTAACTCTTATGCTTGCAAAGAGGGAAATTGCTGAAGAAAGGTATCATTTTTTCTTATGTTGATACTCTTATTGTTTGCAACTATAATATGTGATCTTGAGAATGATAGATGTCTACTAGGAGTGTATGATGCAACATGATGACAATTCTATAAACTGGTTGAGGAATTTTTGGATATCTCAAGCACACGCTTTGTATTTCTATTGAACCTATGGGGTTTGGTTCTGTCCTACAAAAACAAAAACCAATCTATCAAACATATACGGATGCATTTGCCACAATATAAGGCACATTTAGGTATTTGAATTGAAGCCCATATGTCCAATTTGTCTGACTGTGACCATGCTGATCTTTTCTGGCTGCTAAGCTGTATCTGCATATAAGTTTCTGTTGAATTCAGTGTAATCAATATAGACCTGTGACAAAAAATGATATATACAGAGTATTATACTTGTAACTATCAAGAGTTATAAGTGTGAAATACAGACAAAATAATTGGCACGGTGAAAAATCATGCTATGATTACAAAGATGTCTGACTATAACAAATATTATTGTTCATTTGTGTTGAAATACATCAAGACTCATTAATGTATGTTTGAGTTAATGTTCTACTTGATTGCATTAGAATGACAAATTACATTGTGTATAAGGGTTACCTTATCATTTTCTGTAGCAATTCAAAGAGTTTTGGGTTATACTCATTGACATCCTATCTTATTTATGGTTTTGCATATTGATGATTTCGTTTTAACCTTTCTGGCTTCAGGATCAGTTTGCTGCAGACATGGAGAATATCACGAATCAAAGTTAAAGAAAATGGCAGCAACGTAGAGAATGTCACGTATACTACATACTCTGCTGTCCCTGTGGAGTTGTCAAGGTAAATGCAAACTTGCTTCTTTTCCGTGAGGAAAAGATGATAACGGCATATAACTATATAAGGATGGCATGTAACTTCGTACATAACTTCTCATAACATAGCAGTTGTACTATACAACAGTGGTGGATTAGCTGTGACTTTAAATACGAAAATATGTCTCGATTCTTACCAAGTACTGGTTGCTTTCATGCAATGATATCTCAATAGTTTATTTCGTACTTTGTCCATTGCCAAGATAAACGAAATTTTGCTACAATAGTTCATTTATTTTTTTTATAAACAATGAATATTATTTTAGTAAGGAAAAACTTTTAATATATTTTGGTTTAAGATATTCTTATCAGACTCGAATCGTTTGTACTTATTTCTTGAATCATATGGGTACTATTTTAAGAGTAGGTTTTGCGTACCCTTTGAGCATTGTGTCCTCAAACCCTTATTGTAATACCTTTAAGTAATATGATTAATACCTTAACATGTAACAAGTAATACCTTGAATAATACATTCACTAAAACATATATTTCAATTATACACCTAATACCTTATGAATATGCAACTAATACCTTATGAGTATATCACCAATAATTCAGAGATATACCACTAATAGCTTATGAATACACCAATAATACCATATGAGTATATAACTAATATCAAACTAATAACACCTTTATGAATACACCAATAATACCATATGAATATATAACTAATATCAAACTAATAAAATATTTAGGTTACGCAAGTTTTGCCCTATTTTTTAAGTAACTTAATTTGTTTTGATTAGATAACACATGGAAATTACATAATTAATTTTTTTAATATAATATATCAGTATTTTAAATATTAGTATGTGTTACTTAATAATAACTTAAATTAAGCCATAAATATCAATTTCATCAGATAATGAATTAGAGTGGTCAATCATCATTGAATCTGGAATCCTAAAAGTTCAAACCGTCTTCATCATTTGTTATTATTACATCATCCACCCATATAAAAGCAAGACAGCAAGAAAAGTAGTCTGGTTTAGGTCTATTAATAAATTTGTTATATAAACTATTAGTGCAATATTAACATAATTGGGGTGGTGGCGCAGTTGGCTAGCGCGTAGGTCTCATAGCTTCTGAGTGATCCTGAGGTCGAGAGTTCGAGCCTCTCTCACCCCAATTTTTAATATTTTACTCTAATATATAATGATAAGTTTTCCGTTTATTATTTTTTACTTTAAATTTCTATTTTACCTCAAATTTTCATTTTTTTACTTACTTTTAATACATAATGATAAGTTTTCCCTTTTTTATTTTTTACTTAAAATTTCCTATTTTTTACTTACTTTAATATATAATGAGACTTTTTATTTTTTTACTTTAACTTTTCTTCCCCAGGTTCTTTTTTCACTTTAAGATATAATCTTATTTTAATTTGAAATAATACAAAATCAGAAGTATTATCAGAAGTGTGATTTCATTCCTTTATAAAAGATCTTAGTATTAATTACTTTTTTGTAATTTGATTGTATAAAATGAGACAAGATTTATTCTTAACCTCATCTCCAGTAAATAAAAATATTTTGTAGCATTCCAGTTTATAAGTATATATTTTCCAATTACACAAACCCACTATCCATCTATATTTCTATCTCCCTCTATATACACACACTGAGAATAATATTTCCATAGGAAAAAGAAAAGAAAGACATGAAATCTGCAACAATTTTGATGATGCTTTGCATGATCCTCATCTCAAATCTACCAAGTATGTATCCATTGTTAATAATTAATTTCATGTTTTACTTTTAACTGTGGTGATTAATTTAAAATTTAGAGAGATGTAATTAATGGTGAAATTTGTTTGAAAATGTATGGACTCATCAGGTTCAGAAGAAGGAGGTGATTGCACGAGGAAGCTTCCGATGCTTAACTGTGCAAAAGGCAAATGTGCGGATTCATGTTTGAAAAATTTTGGGCCCAATATTTATTATTTTACTTGCGATTGTTCTATCATTGATAAAAATATGTGTCTCTGCAATATGCCTTGTTAATCAATAATGAAATTATCCTCCTTTTTATTATTAAATATAAATATAATCTGATGATTTATGAAATTAATTACAAGTTTTACTATTTTGTTGCGAAGTTGAGTTTCCAAACAAGTTTTTTTCTTTTCTATAATGATGGAATTCAAATATTTAATATGTGGATTGGAGATGAAAGTGTAGTTGTTACATATGATAATGAACGTAACTATATATCCTTACTAAAGGAATAACCAAGAGTGACACATGTCACTCTCTGGTTAATCATGTTCTTTATTTAATTATAATTAATTTAATGCTTAGTAGTATAATTTATTATAATAGAGTATTTAATGCGATAAATAATAAATGAATAACAAAATGTCAATAATTGTGATGATAATAAAATTGTAACTTATGAATATTTTAACTTAAATTGATGTTTGCAATTACATTAAATGATTATTAAAAAATTTGCACGATTAAATTTAAATCTATAATATTCATACTGAAGGAATAATCAAGAGGGACACATGTCGTCATCTGGTTAATCATATTTCTCACTCAAATTTTAATTTCAATCTCAATTAATTCACTTTACATTTCTAATTTATTATAATTAAAATATTTAAAAAGAGTCAATAAATGAAAACCAAAATGTTGATGATAATGGTTCCCAATGAAACTTTAGGCAAAATATTTTAATTGAATAAGTTAATTGATTGTTATATTTGCATAAAATGATAATTGAATTTTTTTACATATATCTAAGTTTAATTTACATACTAATTAAATTAAGAATTAATGATAAATAAATAATAAATTTCAGTTTTTTATTAGTACTATTAAAATATTCGTGTGACACATGAATCTTACACTAATTTAATATCAACTCAATGATATATATATAATTTTAAATATAAAAAATATTTTAAAATTTATTTTAATAAATTTAATTTATGTAAACCGTGTAATACACGGGTCTCATGCTAGTATATTATAATCTAAGAAACACCAAAAAAAGAAACATCATCCCAGGGTTGTCGCATTTAACCGTTCTGCATAATTTTACACATAATCTAATATAAATTTAAATTTAGAAAAGGAAAAAAAAAAGTTGTCATTTTTTCCAAAATACAATCAAATGAAATTACAAGTTTATATGTGTCATTATTTTTCATTCAACTGCATTTAACTTAATTTAAGTTTTGTTTTGTTTTGGTTATATGATGAGCCATTTAACTGGCTCAATTATTTTCTGATGAGAGTTCATCTCTTGCAAGGAAAGGCATATATCATTACACTTGATATTTATTCATCCTTTTTACTTTTACTTTGCCCAAATTTCTATGAGTTGGGACACATATTATGTGCCTTCCATATTAAATAATTAACTTTTATATTGTCCCTGCCCTGCCCCTTTTTGTAAAAATAAACGGTATAGAACTAATTTTACTTTGTCCTTTTGCCCAGAAAGAAAAAATAAGCATTCTTAATAAATGTAGCTCAGATTGAGAAGTAAACGACAAAATTCTAGAATTTGGTCACACTTCCATTACCATAACTGTCCTTGACAATAATAATGTCAAGTCAAATGCACCCTTTTAATTTAGGTCATTATGTAATACATGGGATATAATTCATCAAATTCTTATCATTTTCAGTTATTAAATCAGTGTGGTGCTGGTATACTATATAACTACCCTTTAATTTAATACTCAAATGAAATCTTTGTGAGATTTTGGTTGCAATTCTTGACGATGAATATGAGTTGGGAAATAAATGAAGGGTAAAAAACCCCAACACGTGCTACAAAAATTGTAATTCAGTGATCGAGGCTTGAGCTTTGATCAATATTGGGAACACATAATAAACACATCTAGGAATCGTACTGTTTACCTTCGAAGGATTGCCCAAAATCCCAATTCTTAGGAGCAACATTGTAAGAAATTAGGGTTACTCCATCGCTGCTCGTGATTTCAAACGAAAGTGGCTGCCCCTTCAAATCCGTATTTATATGCCAATTTTGCCCCCAATTCCTCCCCATCGGAAGCCACCCCGTCCGAGAACCCTTGATTTTGACCGCAACCACGTCTCCGGCGCCGGCGACGTTGCTTATCAGGACCGAGAGGAATATTCCGGCGCCGGAGACGGTGAATCGAACCCCTCCCTCCTTTCTGCACCTGATTCGGCGGTACTGGACCGGCATATTGGAGGCCTTCCAGATGGCGATCTTCTCGAAGGCCTCAATGGGGAGGACGAAATGGGAGTTGGGGGGATTGCAGCGGCCGCCGCCGTCGGCTTCGAATCCGAAGTTGGGGGCGCAGAAGTTGGTGGCGGTGACGATGATGGAGGTGCCGGGGATGCACCACCGGAGGTCCTCCACGCAGCGGATTTCGAAGCAGGCGCCGCAGATCTGTCCCTTCTCGAAGAGGACGGTGCTCAGGGCGGCGGTGGCCTTGCCGTAGCCGTTCTTCTCCAAGTCGTCGTAGCCGCAGGCGCCGCCGACGGCGTCGATGGGGTCCGCGGCGGCGTAGTAGGTTGCGCGGGCGGACTTCCAATCGGAGTGTGAAGCGGCGGTGGCGGAGGGGGTAGAGGGGAAGTAGTGGGAGCTTGCGGGGAGGAATGATGAGAGAGAGAGTGTTAGAGAGAGAAAGATGAGGGGTGGTGTCGCCATTTTGGACAGCGGCGGAGGAGGGAGGAGGCGGCGGTGGAATAGCAGAAGACACTCTCACTGTCTCGCACTGGGGATAATGGACTTGGCTTCAATTTTTGTTCCTTCACGCTTTTCAATTTTAAGCTTATATTTTCTAAAATTAAAAAAAAAAAAAAAAGAAAGAGAGAAAGAAAAAGTGTCCGACAATATACGCCCCGAAATTTATTTAAACATCACATTTAGTCATTACTAAACGCATACAATTTCTAAACAAATCACCACAACATAACAATTATACTTTTTTTGAAATAAAATAACAAAATAACAATAAAATAATATAATTTCTTAACACTCTTCAAAAGTCATTCCCACCCCATTTCAATTAAGAAATTATACTTAGTGGTAGTTTTATAGTACACCAGGTTTATTAATACACCAGACTCTTCACTCATTTTCAGCCATCAGATTTGGGGTGATTCTATAGTACACCAGGTGTACAGACTCTCCACCATTTTCAGCCATTAGATCCGAAACATTGTTGACTTTGACCTTAATAATCTCAGATCTGATGGTAGAAAATAAGTGGAGAGTTTGGTGTATTAATACACCTGGTGTACTATAGATTTGAGATCATTAAATTCAAAGTCAACTATAATCTCAGATCTAATGACTAAAAATGATGGAGAATTTGGTGTATTAATACACCAGGTGTACTACAGAAAGACTCTATACTTAGTTCCCCCATTTCATCATCCTACAAAAACTCAAGTTTCTATCATCCAATTTTTTTAGTTGTATGGTGTAGAATTGAACAAGATTTTAAAAGTTCGATCAATCACAACCAAAATTTACTATGGATCCTAATGAAGAACATGAACTCCAAGTGCAGTTGATTTTTTTATAAACATTTTACATAGATTATGTTTAATATATCTCAATGTGAGTGAAATTATATGAAATTTGCATGAAAATCATGTTTAGGTTGTGGTTTATGGATTTTATGGACTAAGAAGTTGAAAATTGCATCACACTCGGGTTTCCAAACCAGGGTATGTTCGGCCTGGTTTGCTGAACGCCCTTCACAGTGTTTGGGGGCTAGCTGAATGGGATGTACTATGTGAACGAGATGTACTATGTGCTTCACAGTGTTCATGGGCTGACCAAACGAGATGTACTATGTTCAGCGGCTGACCGAACACTCTTCAATACTAGCTGAACATTTGCCGTGATTTCTATGATTTTCAGTGCTTTTTACAATAAAATAAATATGTAATAAGAAACTTTACAACTTTCATACTTCATATATTGCGTCATTTCTTCTTTCTTTGATGATTTTGACTAAGTGTGTGATTTTATAATGATTTGTTGAAGGTGTTCAATGGACTAAGAAACTTTTTGTTTGGTTGAGAAGAAGAAGATAACTGTGTATATAATATGGAATGTGTTTAGTGGTTAAAGTATGTAGGTGTGTATGAAATATATTATTTATATTTTGTATTATTTTTATGAAGACTATTAATAACTATAAATCGATTTTTATCAACAAATTTTCATTTTTATTATTTTAATGAAGTGTGTTTAGTAAGTGGTGGGGTGTAAATAGCCCCACCCAAACAAAAAATAAGCTTATATTAAAGTTGAAGATTAATTTTTGAGCTGGACTCCTGTGAGACCGTCTCATGTGCGACGGCACCGGTGTACGGTCGTATGCTAGGACACGGTCGTGTCCCAGGACACGGTCGACCGTGCGCCGAAACACATACTTATAGCACTAAAAGACATACTTATAGACAAAAATCACATACTTATCTCGACCGTGCCCTAAGACCTGACCGTGCACCACAGATTGCTCACGCGAGGCACGGTCTGTCCCAAGGCACGGTCGTGGGCGAGAAAAAAAAAATCACATACTTATAGTGAAAAATCACATACTTATTATTGAAAAAGACATACTTATACACTACACTCGCGCACGGTCGTGTCTTGGGACACGGTCGACCGTGCGCGAATGTCATATGTGACAGTGCGCGAGTGTCGTCACATATGAGACAGTTGCATATAAGTATTTGTGTTAATTTTTAAGGAAGTGGAAATAACCTTCTCTCAAATATTGGGATCATCTCGGAAATGCCAACAAATTGGAAAGATTATTATAGTATTTCTTTAATATAAAAATATTGGCAAGATATTTTATGTCGGCATTAGATATATAATGGTGTGAAATGATGACTTTTTGGTAAAATGCATATACCAAAAGAAAGACATTATACACTCATGGCTTTCTAAATTCATCAAATAACGGCTTAACCATATTCAATTAATTTTGTATAGCATACTACAATATTATATGGTAGGGTAGTTCTATAGTACACCAAATATATTAATATACCAGACTCTTCACTTATTTTCAGTCATCAGATCTGAGATCATTAAGATCAAAGTCAACTATGGTCTCCAATCTAATGACTGAAAATGATGGAAAGTTTGGTGTATTAATACACCCGATGTACTACAGAAATACTCTATATTGTATCATCAAATTAATGGTAGATACCTTGCTAGAAAAATCAACAACTAAAATTAGTAAACAGGGTAGAGAATTAAAAAGGGAAAAAGAAAAGAAGAAGGAAAATATATATGCAAACAATGCGATTAAAAAAAAAAAACCAACAATATTAGAACAAAATCTATCAATTTATGGAAAGGGAAAAAATGAAAAAACAACAACAAAAGAAATGAAAAACAGAAAAAGGGTTGGACTCACGGTTGGATGGACCCGTCCTTTTAACGTACATGCTAATAGTTTTTACTAAAATCATAGGCAACGGTATAATATTTTTTGAATATCATAGTTTTGCTGAATAAGTATAGTCATAGGCGAGGACAAAAATATCGTTTTGATGTATGTATTGATACCTTAATTTTATAGATATATCGGTTTCGGTGAAATATCGATCATTTAAAAAAAAATTGAAATTTTCTAAAAAGAAATAGAAAATATATCTAGTAGTATACAAAATATTATAACAAATATTAAACTTAAATTTGAAATAAATGATATATTTACAATGAATATAGAAACAAACTATTATTATATACATTATAATCATTTTATTAAATTCCGAAAATTTAACTAAACTTAATTAAATTATAAGAGAAAACTAAATGATAGTGTGTTAATTTATTTCAAACAATTTAACCAAATTTATATCAAATGGTTAGAATTAAATTTTAACTCTTAATAAATATTCTTTAAATACATAAACAATTCATAATTAAAAAAGAAAAAAGAAAAAAAATCTCATCCAATCAGCGTACAGGCTGTACAACAATCCAATTACTTAAATTAATTAAAAAATCTAGAAAAAGAAAAGCAAAGGGGCTACAACAGCCAACAATACTTAAAGGGCCTTTTAGAAAGCGATATATTGTGATTTATCGGTAAATATTCATGCTGATATAATTTAGGTATCTTCATTTTGACGATATTTTAACCTATGGTTATAGGACATTTATATTGATGTATGACTAATGCCTCGCCCAGCCCCTGCTCTCTTACTCTCTATCAAACAGTCTGTTATCCAGAAAAGAAACATCGTCATCAAGATCCATTCTGCATGTTGCTCAGAGATGGGTGTAAAGAAGGCAGTGGTGGTAGAGGGGCCGAGGTCAACAATGGATATAGGGCGTCATTCACAAAAGTTAGAAAAGCAGCTGGAGATCAGCATAGGCTCGCAATAGGACTGGAAGCCACCAGAGATGATCTAGATCAAAGAAAGGAGAGGGTGGCAGATCATCCAAGTGTTTGTTGAAATCAAAGAAGTCAGAAAAGCAGGGCTTTTCTGCCTGCTTCTGAGCAGAATCGAAACCATATCCATAGTTGTGGCTCTTTTGTTTCTCCTCAGACAACCTCTTTTTCAGTACATCCTTCTCAACCCCTTTCTCAGCCAAAGACTTCTCTAAACCTGACACTTGCAGTTTCAGAGCTTCAATCTCAACATTTTTCTCAACTGTGATGCGTGCAACCTCTGTCTGATTAGCAGTCATAGCTCTAGCTTGCAACCTGCTAAAGTATATGACTACCTGCAAAGAACAAGACACTTATTAGAAAGTGATGCACATTTCCAGAATTTTCTAGAATTTATAGAATGATCTAGAACTTTATAGATGTATCTAGAGTATTCCAGGAAGTGAAAAAATAATATAGAAAAGAAGAATACTCTAGAATATTCTAGGGGTAGAATAAATAAGGAGAAAAGTAGAGTATTCTAGAATATTATAGGGGTAGAATAAATAAGGAGAAAAGTAGAGTATTCTAGAATAATCTAGAAATAGAATATGAAAGAATACTCTAGAAACTTCTAAAACCTCCTATAAATATGGGAGAAGCTCATTTGTAAGATTTGAACTAGAAATCAAAGCAATAAAGTGAAAGTATAGATTTCAAAAACCTTATCACCCTACCTCAAAAACTTTCCTACTAAATCTTTCATAAAACCTCCCTCCTATCATAAGTTCATATATACTAAAACGTGTCTCTCACCAATATCCAACCTCTAAATACCATAGTGGTATCAGAGCCCGGTTAGATTTGAACTAGATCTTTCATAAAACCTCCCTCCTATCCTAAAGTTTATATATACTAAAATGTGTCTCTCACCAATATCCAACCTCCAAATACCATCAGTGGTATCAGAGCCCGGTTAGATTTGAACTAGGCGTAAACTAGCTTCCACAATATCACCAAACATACTAATAAAAATTTCCCATTACCATTACTATACCTACAAAAATGTCCTTATCAAATAACAATCAAATTCCAATCACAATTTTCCCAGGAGAAAACTATAATTATTGGGGCATTAAAATGAAAACATTTTTTATGTCCCAAGGTCTATGGAAGATCGTTGAGAAGGGATATACTATCCCCGAAGACACATCGTTTGTCTGCTACAGATAAAGAAAAATTAGACAAAAACGTGGAAAAAGATAGTCTAGCACTCTACATATTACAATGGCTATGGTGGAGTCTCTATTTCCAAGAATCAGTGGAGTTAAAACATCAAAAGAAGCTTGGGATACGTTAAAAGAGGAATATCACGGAAGTGATAAGGTACACAATCTCAAACTCCAAACTCTAAGAAGGGAGTTGAAAAATATGAAGATGAAAGGACTACTACACTCGATTAAGAGAAGTAGTTAATCAACTAAAAGAATATGGACAAAATATTACTGAGAAGAGAGTAGTGGAAAAATACTAATCACTGTCCCAGCTAAATATGATCATATCGTCACTACAACTGAAGAAACTAAAGATAAATATGATCCTATCGTCACTACAACTGAAGAAACTAAAGATATAGAAAAATTATCGGTGACAGAATTAATAGGCTCACTTGAAGCTTATGAGAATGAGTGACATTTGTGTGCCCCAGGGGTACGGTGCCCCCAAATTAATTATTATATATTGTTAAATATATACTCTACAGGTATCATATATATACTCTTTAGCTATCATATGTATACTCTAATATACATATGATACCCGTAGAGTATATTTATAATATCAAAAAACATAACACCTATATAGTATATATATAACACCTGAAGAGCATGTATATAACACCTGAATTCGTACCCCTATGTGGCCCAGGGTATATAAGTTTTTGTCTATGAGAAAAGATTGAGTATGCGTGAAAACGAATCAGTAGAAAACTCATTTCAATCTAAACTCGGTCTCAAAATTCTACAAATGGTGGGAAGAAAAATAGAGAAAGAAATAAAAATCAAGGTGGCCGTGATAATTATAAAAGAAAAGATAAATACCCATCATGCAACATTTATAAGAAGACCAACCATCTTGAAAAAGATTGTTGGAACCGAGATAAACCACAATGTAAAAATTGTGGAAAATTTGGTCACCTGAAGAAAGATTGTCGCTTTAAACAAAAACACCCAGCTAATTACACCGAGGAGGAGCATGCTGCATCAGAATTAAAGAACGACACTTGGTTCATAGACAGTGGCTGCAACAACCATATGACAGAAGATGACAAGATCTTCCAAAATATCGACAAATCAATTAAATCATAAGTAAAGCTCTGGAATGGAGACCTAGTGAGCGTCGAAGAAAAGGGCACTATTGTAGTCAACACGAAAAAAGGTATGCGATTCATCCACAATGTACTGTTGGTCCCTAAGCTTCATACAAATCTACTCAGCATGGATCAAATGATGGAAAAATGATACTCACTACTATTCAACGGAGACTCATGCACCATATACAAGAATAAAAATTCTGAAATTGTTTTAGTCAAAATACAGCAATAAAGAAATTTTCCTATCCGCTAGCAGTATGTTGAGGCAGCATTAAAAGCCCTGAAGATCAATCTTGGCTATGGCATCGAAGGTTCGGGCACTTCAACTTCTAAGGACTAAAAGTTCTCCACCAGAAAAATATGATGAAAGATCTTCCAGCCATACAAATAAAAGATGACATCTGCGGCACTATGCATGGAAGGAAAACAACATCGAAAGTCATTTCCCTTCGGACAAACATAGCGAGCTAAGCAAAAATTGGAGCTAATCCATACAGACGTGTGCGGCCTAATAAGGACACCAACAGTCGAGAAAAACAGGTACTTTATTTTATTTATTGATGACTATACAAGAATGACGTGGGTATACTTTATGAAAGAAAAAACATAAATCTTTAATATATTCAAGAAATTTAAGAATTTGGTCGAGAACCAAAGCGGTCGCCGAATCAAAGTCTTACGAAGCGATAGAGATAAAGAATACACCTCTAACGTATTCAATAAGTTCTGCGATGAGGAAGGTGTCAATCATCAATTGATAGTTGGCTACGCTCCAAAATGGCAGTGTCAGAGAAGAAGAATAGGACCGTGATGGAGATGGCCAGAACAATGCTAGCAGAAAAGAACATGCCAAATGAGTTCTGGACAGAAGCAGTATACACCGATGTCTATCTACTAAATAGGCGTCCAACAAAGGTAGTACAAAATAAAACACCAATAGAAGCATGGAGCGGACGAAAGCCGTCAGCACAACATCTCAAAATCTTTGGGAGTATCTGCTACGTGCACATCCCAAAAGAGAAGAGACACAAACTGGATGAGAAGACAGAAAAAGGTATTTTCTCTGGCTATAGATCTCAGTCTAAAGGCTATATAATATATAGTTTCTTAAGAGTAAGAAACTAATCATTAGTCGAGACGTTGAATTCGATGAGAATGCTACATGGAATGGGAAGAAGAAAAATAAAAAATAAAATATAATGCTACCACCACTACGACATCCTACCGAAGACCAAGGACTAGGTGCTCCAGAATCTTCTAGTGAAGCTCCTAGTGAAGCCCCAGAACATTCTAGTCCGAGGACACCAACACCATCTTCTATCTCAATTGAAGAAGAATCTCCTCCAGATTCTGCTCCCAGAAAAGTAAGACTACTACGAGATATATACGAGAGATGTAACTTTGTGACCCTAGAGCCCGAAAGCTTTGAAGTTGCCGTCAAATAAAAAGAATGGATAAAAGTCATGCAAGAATAAATCAAAATGATCAAGAAAAATGAAACATGGGAGTTGGTGGATCTACCGAGCAACAAAGAAGCTATTGGAGTTAAGTGGGTGTATAAGACAAAGATTAACCCAGATGGCTCAATTAACAAACATAAGACAAGACTAGTAGCAAAGTGTTACTCACAGGTACAATGTATCGATTACAACGAGACTTTCGCTCCAGTAGCCTGACTCGATACTATTCGAGCACTTGTTGCTCTAGCATGCACAAAGGAGATGGAAGATTTACCAACTTGATGTGAAGTCAGCCTTTTTAAATGGATATCTTGAAAAAGAAATCTATGTGGAACAACCTCAAGGGTTCGTGATACAAGGGCAAGAAGATAAAGTTCTCAGAATAAAGAAGGCACTTTATGGTTTAAAACAAGCCCCATGAGTCTGGTATAACAGAATCGACAATTACTTTACAAAGCTTGGATTCAGGAGGAGCTCGAGCGAGCATACACTATATATCAAGACCCAAGGTACGAAAAATAAGCTTATTGTCTCTTTATACATGGATGATCTAATAGTCACGGGAAACAATGAGACAATGATTAAGGAGTTCAAAGAAGACATGATAAAGACATTCGAGATGACAGATTTGGGTTTGATGCATTATTTTCTAGGTATCGAGAGAAGATGGTATATTTATCTCACAAAAGAAATATACGGAAAGCTTATTAAAAAGGTTCAAGATAGAAGGGTGTAAGACCGTTGCCACCCCACTTGACAGCTCTAAAGCACTACAAAAAGAAGATGGCTCACCAAAGGCAGACATCTCAAAATTTCGAAGCTTGATCGGAAGTCTACTCTATTTAACAACGACTCGACCTGACATCATGTATGCAACGAGCTTTTTATCAAGATTTATGCAAGATCCAAGTCAGATTCACTATGGAGCGGCAAAACGAGTACTCGGATATCTTCAAGGAACTAAAAACTTCGGCATCTGGTATGAATCAACACCTGACTCAAAGTTATTTAGCTATACTGATAGTGATTGGGCAGGCTCTGTTGACAACATGAGAAGCACATCAGGGTATGCCTTTACAATGGGTTCAGGAATATTTTCTTAGGTATCTAAGAAACAACCAACAGTTGCACAATCATCAGCCGAAACAGAATTCATAGCAGCAGCAATGACTACAAGTCAAGCTATTTGGCTTAAATACATACTTGAAGACATGTGAGAGTCGCAGGATGATGCTAGCAAAATCTATTGAGACAGTAAATCAACAATAGTTATCGCAAAAAACCCAGTGTTCCATAGCAGAACTAAACACATAAAGATCAAGTACCACTTTATTCGAGAAGCAGAAGCAACCAAAGAAATCGAAGCAGAAGCAAACAAAGAAATTGAGTTGGAGCACTGCAGGACTGAAGACCAACTAGCAAATTGGAGTCACATAAATATCCATCAAGGAGGAGTATTAGAAAGTGATGCACATTTCCATAATTTTCTAAAATTTTATAGAATGATCTAGAACTTTATAGATGTATCTAGAGTATTCTAGGAAGTGAAAGAATAATATACAAAAAAAGTACTCTAGAATATTCTAGGGGTAGAATAAATAAGGAGAGAAATAGAGTATCTAGAGTAATCTAGATATAAAATATGAAATAATACTCTAAAAACTTCTAGGACCCTATAAATATGAGAGGAGCTCATTTTGTAAGATTTGAACTTGAAATCAAAGCAATAAAGTGAAAGTATATCTTTCAGAAGAACCTTATCACCTTACCTCAAAAACTTTCCTACTAAATCTTTCCTAAAATCTCCCTCCTATCCTAAGTTCATATATACTAAAACACGTCTCTCACCAATATCCATACAAAAAACCTGTCCATTGACTAAAATTGCAACAAATATCAAATTGTGGTTAAATCTGCTAATATTTCTAAACCTAATTAAAATTGCAAAATAAAAAAGTTATGTTTTTCCCTACAACTAACCTAAAAATAAACTTCTTACAGATTAGTCACTTAAAATATTATTATTTATAGTTAAAAGTATTTTATTATTTATAGTTAAAAGTATTTTTTACACAATATCACCTATGTGTGGATTGAATTTGTGTTCTATATAAAAATACCCACCGTGCGTGGATTGAATTTGTGTTATATATAAAAATACCTACCGTAACATAGTTGATTGTGATTTGTATGATGTTCTATGAAAGTAAGGTTTAGTAGGTGATTTGTATGATGTTCTATGAAAGTAAGGTTTAGTAGGTGGGTTTTAAGGATTCGAATTAGAGAGCAGAATGATACATAGTTTTTCTTTTGGTTTGAATGACTAATTAATAAGGCTTATATCAAACTAAACCATTGAAATACTTAAGCAAATAAATAATGTGAGGTTGGTAACGGTTAGAACTCTATTGGTAACGGTTAGAACTCTATTTAAATAATGTGAGGTTGGTAACGGTTAGAACTCTATTTTTTTTGTTAGCAATGTACATGGTTTTATAAAGCAAAGTTTGGGTTAATTGTTTATGTTGTAGAACCATGGCAAAATTAGCCCCAAAATTTAGGTTTAGATTTAATGTGGATTTATAAAGTAAAATGTTATCCGAGGAGGATGATAAGGAGATGCACATGAAGTATATAAACAAAAGTAAAAGAATGAAAAAGTGAATATACATAAAAATTTAGGTTTAGCTTTAATGTGGATTTATAAAGTAAAATGTTATCCGAGGAGGATGATAAGTGAGATGCACATGAAGTATATAAACAAAAGTAAAAGAATGAAAAAGTGAATATACATAATAGAGTTCAAGGAAATGATAGCATAATAGCTATACGTAAATAGTTGTATTTGATCATGAAAAAAGAGGGTGGCAAAAATAAAATAAATCCTATCAAACGAACAATTCTTTGCTGCAATACCATTATAGACAACTACAAAGATCATCAAACACCATTTGCATTCAGACATTCAGCTCATCCCACAAACAGCTTTGTATATCCCGCCTCTGCTATCAAGTTGCTTATCCATGTTGAGTAATTGTCAAACTGCATAGGCAACATGGTTTAGGACCATCGATTTGAATAAGAATGATCATGTAAAAAGTAATGTGAGTTCCAACAAATTGTTGAGCAAAATAATATCATTGCTGTCACATCCTACACTATAAGTATGAGGTTCCCTGGTTTGAAAGATTTGATTTGATACGAGGATGGAGGAAGGATTTCTACTTTCTGGTGATTCTACATCAAGTGGATTCTAAACCCAAAATCACTCCAAAACTAGTTGACAACAAGGATGGATTTCAAATCCATTATTGATGAACTCATCAACCAAACAATTTCCAAAAACTTTAAACAATATGGTTGTAATTTGTAAAGAACATGAACTTCATTTTTTAATAGAAACATAGATAAGGAGCAACTATGAGCATTAAAAATGTGTACCGCCACTGCAATTTCTTCACTTTCACGGTCTAATTTTTGAGTTGTAGCTTCTGCTTCTTCCATTACAGCTTTTTTCTTAGAGGTTATAGCATCCGCCTGAAAAGGGTTCATATAAATTAAATGTAATACTCGAGAGTTGGTCAACAAGACAACATAACAATTGAAACATTAACAGTACCTCTGCAACCACAGCCTCCACCTGTCTCTGCCTCAATTCTAATGCATGCTTCTTTGATACCACTTCTAATCTCACTTTAGTTAACTCCTTGTCCGTCTCCTCATGGAGAATAGCTCTGTCTTTCTCCAGCTGCCTTTTGGATTCCTTTAACTGGTCCGCTGAATGACACACCTTACTTAAGAAGAAGAGCAAAGTAGAGATAATAATAATTCAACAAAAGACTAAATCTTAGCTACCTTTTGATTGCAATTCAACAAGTTTTGCTTCGAGTGACTTAATCATAACTCCGTCATCACTAAGCTTACTTTTGAGGACCTTCACTTCTTTCTCAACTGACTTTGCAGAATTTACCTATAAGTAATATGACCAGAAAAATTCTAATATCAAACATTAAGAAACAAAAGAAAATTGCAAAAGAGTAGCCACATGATTGAAATTGTCACAAGAGTCAACTGTCATAGATTTATGCCGGAAAATATCTTACAGGTGAAGAAATCCATCATGTATTATTTTCTTCTTATTCATTTCAGTGAATATTTTAAAACTAAAGTCAATCTAATAATCTAAGAAAGAAAGCACAATAAGTCGAAATCTTAACAAACACCGAAAAAACCTTATACATATAAGATCATGCTCGCATCTAGTATTGGAAGCAATACATTTCCATGAAAGGTTTACTTCAGCATAAGACAGTAGTAAAATATAATTAAAGCACAAAACAAAACATGGAGTAAGTATTTTATGTTGAAAAACCTGCTCTTGTAACGTTTGCATCTGATCAAAGTGCTTAGAAACTTTCTTGCAAGCCTGAAGAACAAAAGAGAAGATCTCATCAAGCTCAGTTCATTGTATAAGCATCATCATGATATAAATATCAGCACTATTAGTATTTTCATAAATGCAACTACAAGAGTGAATGTAAAGTGCATCAGAAACCAAAGCATAACTTGGAAGGTCAAATTTTGATGAGTAGATGAATGCTAAGGAAGGTCAAATTCAGAAAGCAATAGCTCTTTCAGAACACCTTAGCATGGGCCTCCAGCATGGCAGTCTTATCCTGAAAAGTTTGAATTACGGCTCTTTCAGCATTTTTTGCCTCAATCTGAACCAACCTTTTCTCCTCTAAAGCCCTCTGAAAGAATCGAAGAAAAAAAGGTGAGAGAAAAATCGAGAATGGCAGATAACTACAATTCACAGGCATTCATTCTGTAAGTTTTTCAGTGAGCAGTCAGTTCTAATTTCAAACAACCCACTGAGCAGGACACGTAAATCAGGTAAAACATACAAAATGCGAAAAACATTCTTCCAGAAAAATACGAATTTATGAATTCTTCATCTTTTGAACCTCTGAGAAGACTACCTACACAAACTCAACATATGACAACTCAAAAGATGAAGAGATAGAAAAATCAGGCTCCTAGAACAGTATTGATAGGTAAACATCAGTGTCACACTGACACAACAGACGACTACCTAGTTGCTTACAAACATTACAAATGAAGCCCTCATGAATAATTTTAGACTTGAAATGACGTAGCAAATTTAACAAGCAATTGTTTAGTGTTTACGCCGGCATAGGTCACATACCAATGATAGACACCTACAAAAAATAAGTAATTTATGCATCCCGGTCCCTAACAGGAGTAAACTCTTAAGAGTATACAGGTTTAAAAAGGAAACTATAATGTGGATCAAACATGCAATGGAGAATTCAATTCTGATTAAATAGTTCGGCACAAGGTGGTTTTGTTCTGCTAATTGACTATATAACAGAGACGTAGAAAAACCTGGCATGACATACAGATCATCAAAGTTATTTCCACCTCATTCAGGATTTCACATATTTAGAAAATGATTCAAGTAGATATTACCTGAAGCTTGTCTGGTGACTGTACGATTTTGGATCGTAAACTGGCATTTTCTTGGGCACTTTGAACTAGTGCAAACTCTGCATTAG
Source organism: Scutellaria baicalensis (assembly GCA_005771605.1). NCBI lineage: Eukaryota > Viridiplantae > Streptophyta > Magnoliopsida > Lamiales > Lamiaceae > Scutellaria > Scutellaria baicalensis. Next base: position 27,891,761 of record CM016726.1, read on the forward strand.
AGATCTGATAAGAAAACCACAGGATCAGAAGAAATATAATTGTATGTGCATATACTAATTGTCGTTTAAAGACGAATAGACTTTGTCTAAATAATAATAATCATAAACCTTAACCATGACTTCTCAGCCATTTGAAAGATGAACAAAATTTTTAAAAAATCCTTCACAATGCATATGGAATCAGAATAGAATAACCCACATCAAAGATAAATCTCTACTGAATAAAGAGAAGAATTAAGCCAACTGCCAAACCTTCTCGTCCATTTCTTTGTCTTTCTCCTTCAATTGTTTAATAGAAGTCTTCAAGTTCATTTGATGCTTGTTAAGACCTGCAATACTTTGACTCAGCTCCTCCACTTTAGTATTTACTTCTTGGACAAGAGGCAACTCCTTTTCTCTCAACTCTTCAAAATCAGCAATCTCTTCTTTCAACTTAGACATTGAAATATCACATTTAAATTAAGCACATCAACAAAAATCCAGCTCAAGTATCATCATGGACATCAGATTCATAATTGTACCTGGGATATTCTAGTTTCGTTATCTGCTTGCCGCTGCTCAAGAATATTAAGGTCCTCCACAGTTGGCTTCAATAGATTTAGTTTCATTTGTCTAAACAAACAATAAGTACAAATCACACTATCTGTCAAACTTCATTTATACCCAAACCCCCCAAAAAGCAAGAAATTGCACCTGTGGAGGTGAAAATTGAGAAGGGAACCGAGGAAGAGCTCGAGGCGGTCAGGCTCCGGCTTTATCAAGTCTCTAGGAGTGAAGAGTTTAGGGCAAGCGATGGCGGCCAAAAGTTGTCGAATTTTGTTGAACAAATTCATAATCTGAATCGCGTGCGAATGGTAATCGGGGTTTTCGATCTGCTCCAACGCCCCAAACTCCATCTGCTCCTGGTCCTCCCTGAAGAGAGATTCATGGAGACAACAATCGGATTCCAAAATTAGATAAGCCTTGCAAGGAAAATACAGAATGAGAATATCCGATTAGAATAGGATTAGCGATTACAGGAGAATATCCATGTGGAGAAGAATGAGGGTGTAGAGGTGGTTGACAAAATCAGAGTCAGGGCGGAGGAGGTCGGCCTCCGACACTGTGGCGATCTGGGATTCCGCAAGAACCATTACGATCTCGCGGCGGCGAAGCCATGGGTAATCAAACTTGGACATTTTCTTCTCTCAAAGCTGAATCTTCTTCCCACCAATTAATTGTATGAGGTTTGAATTTGATTTAGGGCATCCAACTATTTCAGTATTTTCCCGCCTCGAATTGAGCGAGAATTGGATATGGGCCGATATCTTGGTTTGTAAATGGGCTGGACTGATGATGGGCCAATAGAAGAGTTCTCTAGTAATTATAGGCTTTGTGGACAAGTAGTGGGCCCAGGCCCATTTAGCTGGATAGTTGATAATCCAAATTTGCACTTCTTCTTCGGCTTGGCACCATCGAGCTTGATGCTTCCAACCAGCGTCGAGAACTCTTTCACCATGAGAATTTCCATTGCAGCAGTGTCCTCAGTACTCGATATAGGATCAGTGAATCCAGAGTCGACAAGGCTTCCCTTGTGCTCCTCGAAAGAGAAGACAAGGTTATGAAACCTTAAAGTGCCGTTGGTGCCCACTACTCTCACATCTATGGTCAAGTTGGCCAAGAAAGAACAATGGAAGGTGGCCGTCTTTCCGTCTTCCCATTGCAGAGAAGCGCTGCAGGCTAAAATGACACCTGAGCTGTTTTGAACCGTCTCACGCAATGCAAGTGCTGTTTTCGGAAGCTCAAAATCAGCGGCCCACAAGATTGATCTGGCGCAGTACCAACCTACATCACCAAGCGCACCAAGAGCATCGAGATCTGGCTTCACGCGGATGTTGTTCTCTAGAAAATCTTTACTTGCAGCAAAGGTGAAGCAAGAATGCACCTTCAGAGTATCAACTTATAATGAGTTCTTCTACTTGCATCTTTCATTAGTAATGGAACAGAGTAAACCAGGGCTCTAACTCTAACTATGAATTGTTGAATTAACTAAAACCCATTTCAAGTCATCAAACAACATGTAATGCATTTGGGGACTTTGGAGAAATAAAGAATTTACACTTGACTCAAATTTGAAGTTGAGAGATGAATAAAAATTGTGGAATTAATGTAATACCATTAAGGTATTAATATAATACCATAAAGACATTTCTGTAATACCATTAAGGTATCAGTGTAATACCATAAAAGACATTTCTGTAATACCATTAAGGTATTAATGTAATACCATAAAGACATTTCTGTAATACCATTAAGGTATCAGTGTAATACCATAAAAGACATTTCTGTAATACCATTAAGGTATCAGTGTAATACCATAAAGACATTTCTGTAATACCATTAAGGTATCAGTGTAATACCATAAAAGATATTTCTGTAATACCTATAGGTGTTTACTTGTATTGTACCCGATAAAGGCAAGCTTTTAATAAGCCAGTATCATGTGCTCACTTATTATTAGTTAATACAACTATCCTGAAACAGTATCCATAGTTGGAACACCAATATATTTCAACCGTTGACCTGTCAAATATTATCACGTCAGTTGATTTCATTTTTCCGAATTTGATCATTACACGTTAGCAGCAGATATATTAAGAACTGTCTGATGAAAACATTTTAGCATTTTCTCTTGATACAATACCTTTGTAATAGGAAACCAGGTGTAATATGTGAAATTCAATTCAACTTCTTGATCCATATTTATACATCTGACCCTATTTTTTATTACATAATTCACACGTTTAAAATTAATTTTACGAATTACTTTAGATAATCTACTTAGACTATCAAAAATATGACTGAAATTGAGTTCTTAATTTGTAAAATATTTCCTAATGCTAATGGAATGATTACAAGAAGTTCTCATGAAAAAGTGGACTCGACCAAAATTTATTAATTTAATGAATATAAAATTGAGTATGTGTGGCGTATAAATCGAATTATAACCCAATACTAATTCATTTAAACTACCTGAACAATATGAAATTAGTGTTTACAATACATATATATAATAAAATTAAAAAAAGATTTGATAGTATATTGTGACAGCGAATTATGTAATTTTAAATAAAAGACAACCAACATTGAGAGAGTACATATTACACAAATCTAATCACGTGAGAGTAGATATTACATAAATCTATTATGTAAATTTATTTGTCGTTAATAATGATTAGTCTCATAATAACCACTCATAAAATTTTACAAAATAAAATAAGATATGGAAACAAGCACACAAAAATACAAAAAAGATGAAAGAGTTGTTTTTGTCATTTCGTCATCTGTTTCTTTTTTCCCCTTTTATTCAAATTTTGTATTATAGGCTTAAAATTTGAATATTTCTTTAGCTTTTAATTTTTTTTAATTACAATTGAAAACTTCAACATCAACTTTTCAACATCCTTGAATTTCAGAGTGCAATATCTTTAAGAAATAAGTGTGTTTCTAATCAAATTATGTGAGTCTCGTTAGTTTTTCATAATTAAATGGTTTGATTGTAATTTTTACAGATTATGAGGTCTGTTGTGTAATTTGACCGAACTTTGAATGCGATAGATGTAGTTCTCCAAGAAAAGAAAAATTATCTATTAGGGTAGTTTGTTTATAAATAAAATAAAATAAAAAAACAACTTTTTTGAATGAAAAACATTAAAAAACAATATCTTCCAAAAGCTAAAATTATCCATAAAAAAAATTATTTCGACGATTGAAAAATTACCTTGTTAAGAAAATACAACTTACCTTTTTTTTTTTTTGAGTGGAGAAAATAGTATTTTTTTGTTAAAACCTTTAATTTGAACTATTTACCGTGATTTATGTTATAATAATTTTGAGGAGTTGTTTGTTACAGTGACACTTGAACCTAAATTTGAATCTTATAAAAGAGGGTAATTCTATAGTACACCAGGTGTATTAATACACCAGACTCTTCACTCATTTTCAACCATCAGATCTGAGATCATTAAGGTCAAAGTCAACTATGGTCTCAGATCTAATGTCTGAAAATGATGGAGAGTCTGGTGTATTAATACACCCGGTGTACTGCAGAAGGACCCTATAAAAGAGTTGTTGAAGAGTTATGTCCTTCTGAGATGGACTCACATGCGATGATATTTAAACTTGTCTTTTTTAAGTATAAAATACATATATTTTTCAGTTATATATATATATATATATATGTTTTATAAATGTGTTTTTCACCGACATAAAGATGATATCCATAAACATATCTTCTACATCTATTAATATAGGGTAATTCTATAGTACACCAGTTGTATTAATACACCAGACTCTCCATTCATTTTCAGCCATCAGATTTGAGATCATTAATGTCAAAGTCAACTATAGTCTCAGATCTAATGACTTAAAATGATGGAGAGTTTGGTGTATTAATACACCCGGTGTACTATAGAAGGACCCATTAGTATATTAAAAGATTTTTTTCATCGGTAAGTATAATTGTGGCAAGTTGCAATAATTGAATTTCTCGAATTCAAAGTGTTCCTTTGATGACAATCCTATAATGTGAAAAAAAAACAAACAGAAAAAGGGGAAAAACTAAAAAGAAAAAAAGAAAGACAAACAAAGAGAAAGACTACTAGTCGAATTTGCTATTTGCTAATATAGTAGTACAAATTTTATCCACATGGGCAAGATTTGCAGTATTTTGGATGTTCTTTTACTTGGTATGGTATGATCTAAGTGGATAGAGTTTTTCTGGTTTTTCTTTTAATCTTGATAAACTATGACTTTGTTTCAATAAAATTGTGGTATGGTTAGTATGTAGCATAAGTTAATTTTATTTTTTTAAAGATGTTGAAATCCTAAAAATATATAAAAACTTATGTGAGATAATTTTATAGAGATATATTGTTTGGGACAAACCTTTCTACACCCACATATATATAATTAAGTTGCTTTAATTATCCCCGTGCGATGCACGGTTTTTATAATTTAATTTATTAATTTTTAAAAATTTAATAATATAATGTGATAGTATTATCGTACACTAAATTATATATCAATAAGAATTTAGACATTTTATCTCTATTGTTTCTCATTTTAAATATTATTATGTTTTTAAAATGCAAACAATACTATATAAATTTATATTTTTCTTGCACAATGAATTATAAAACCTATATTTGAAATATGAAGTTGTTAAAATGACACCAATTTTGTACACTAATCAATTTTGTGAATTAAAATAAATTAAATGTAGTAATGAGAAACATTTATTGTGTCATGGATGTTAAAATGATAATTGATATTAAAAAAACATCTTAACTCCTAAAGATATGTTATGCATGTTGGAATTTATAATATTGACATAAGTGTCATGATAAATATATTATTGTATTTTTTGAATGTTCCATAACGTTCACAATTATAAATTTCTTTGAAATTTTCGGTCTAACCACTAACTTAATTATTTATAGTTAAAAAAAGATATAAGTACCTAAATATATTGCTATATATTCAAATAACGTAGATAATTGAATATTAATCCACTTATATTGACAAATAAACCAAACAACTATATAAAAAGGTTTTTCATTATAATTAATTTATCCAAAAGTCTAAAACTTTGTATTTTACAATTTTTTTTATTTCCTAATCTTAGTTTAATTTAGTCATTTGTTTTTGCATTTCTAATTGTGTTAAATATAATTATGCACCAAAATTTAAATATCAAATTTCTACATTGTTATTTTTTTACGATGCAATGTAAATAACAAATTAGAATTCATAAAAAATGATAAATCTGATATATCATGCATTAACAACAAAATTCTAGATACCAAAATGATAAATTTGATATATAATAGATTAAAACAAAAAATTTAATTGAAAAAATGATTTAATTAAAGATTATGATTTATATAAAATACAAAAAAGAAAGACAAAAATAACCTACATAACCTACCAATAGACTATAACCCAACATAGAGAACCCTACAATTCATAAAAGTATAAATCTTTTTATTTTTGATTTTTTTAATTCTTTTAACTAACTTCTTTCCAATTATAGTATGTAAATTTAGGAGGGAAAATTAGTTATGCTATTTTTATTGAAGGTCTTCTTTATATATATATATATAGATGTGTTTATTTTTTCTAATTTCAATCCTTTTTTATTTGAATGATCAAAATCATTGGGTTGGTTGTTGGAAAATTTGTAGTGGTCTCTGTATAAATCTGATGTTTGTTAGATTTAATATTTTGTATTCTAAAATATCAATTTAGTCGAAAACAAGTATTAAAAATCAAAATTGGTGATTGAAAAAAAAAAATGGAAAAACCGGCCGAAACCGGCAATTTATATATATTGTCTTGATTGCATAATTATTATTAATGGATCATGTATGTCATGTGACTAGCTGATAGATTGCTATTTCACATCCAAACAAATTGCTATAGATCACTATATGTTCCTAAATAATCATAAAGGATATGATATGCTATATATTGTCTGGTGATTGCTGGATGCTTACCTATTACCTAACTCCACTCTTTATTTAATTTTGTCTATATGTATGAAAATTGAAAAGTTTGGTTAAAGTTTAGACTGCTCATGATAACTTGCAATCATATATATAGCACTAGGTGTTATAGATATTATTGGTTCAGATCATCATCATATTAGTTTGTATGTTATTTTTAATAGGGGTGTAATTAATTTATTCATGGATAGTAAGACTCTGTCACACGGAAACCGTCTCACATGAGTATTGTGAAAACGAGCCAGACTTAATTAAGGTTAAACTCTACTATATATGTAGCTAAGGATTTAATTTGGATATATAGTATTTAGTGGAGAGTGAGTAATAGAAACTACTTTAAACTAATAAATCAAGAAAATAGTGTGTAGGCACCAAAAGAGGAATTGTATTTCTTTTAATGATCAATGCACGCGTGTTTCAATCATGGTTTCTTTAGACATGCATGCATGCATATATATATATATATATATATATATATCCATCACCTATAAGATTATTACTATTCTTTTGAGGATCGTATTCCATATTCGACACATATTTCAAATATTCGAATATTTCTTCTCAATATAACTTATTACACACATTTATAGTGCGATATGAACGTCAACCAACTTTTTAGGTCATAATTAAGTGCCAATAAATTGTTGTATAAATAGTTTTATGTTTGTGGTTTTATCAATTATTCCTGAAATTTTTTTTAAGGCTCAATTCTGAACAAATAAAGAAAAATTGTATGATTAATTTGGGTGAGGAGTCTTATTGATGTTATATGTCTCTATCTACTAGATTACATTCATGAATTTAATATCTACTTTATATATATATATATATATATATATATATATGGGGAGGCAAAAACTTATATACCCCTGGGGCACATATGGGCACGAATTTAGGTGTTATATACATGTTCTTCAAGTGTTATATATATACTCTATAGGTGTTATGTTTCTTGGTGTTATAAATATACCCTACAAGTATCATATGTATATAAGAGTATACATGTGATACCTGAAGAGTATATATATGATACATGTAATGTATATATTTAGCATCATATGATGATTAATTTGGGGGCACCGTGCCCTGGACATACAAGTGTCACTCTAAAATTATATTACTTTATCAATTGAATGTGATGTCGATCTATTTTTCTGATGGGTGGTTCACATGTATGCATCAATATCTAAACCAAATCCATAATTAATACTCCCTCCATCCCACCCGAACTTGTCTACTTGTCATTTTTTGTTTGTCCCAATCTAATTTACCAGCCTATAAATGACAAAAAAAAAAAAAAACCTACTTAATTAAGCAAAAAGTATAAAGTATAAAACGCAAAAAAATATTAGTCAACTGCATTTTCTTAAGCTCTATGTCCGGTCAACGTAGACAACTTCGATCGAGACGGAGGGAGTATTTAAGATCCGTATTTTATAGGTTTGTGCATATGTGGCTTATTACATGCACAAATATTTGTGTGAGATGGTCTCACGAATGATTTTCGTAAAACAGATTCTTTTTACCCATTAATCAACCTTACACCCACAAATTTATATATGAATTATGAAGTGTGAGTCCTGAGTTGATCATCTCATATTAAATGATATGTGAGACGTACTCTATTATGTGTCTTTAATTAATGAGTCACTCTTATATGACACCCACAATCTATACTTTACCATTCATATATAAATTAGTGAAAATTAATTTGATTAATGAGTTAAAATAATTCGTCTCATGAAAACTCTGAGATCATTTCATATAATTTTTTTAATTAAATACTAATGTTTAACTTCAAATAAAACATACATAGTAGATGAATATGCTTATTCATAAACATAACTTTTATGGGTTGTTGATGATCACAATAATCGTCTATTATGGTACTACATCACATGCACTTAAGTGTAGTCGTTACATTGTAGGACAACACTTAATTATATGTGAAAAACAACATATTTATATCCATAAAATGCACACGTAAATTCCATTGCACGTGAGACTTATTATGCAATATTTTTAATTTCAGATGCAGATCTCTTTATTTTCCATGTTTCACCTTTTAGTGTCATTTATGATTGATGATTTTTGAATATCTTTCATTATATATATATATATATATATATATATACTAATTATCAAAGACACCTGCCACTCTTACAATTTTCTCAAATTATATTTTTAAAAACCTAAACATATGTAAAACTAATTAATATAATATTTAATGATATAATTGAAAATATATATTATTAGATTACTATAAAAAAATTAATTGATTTATTTTAAAATAACAATTACAATGTTAGACTTCAAACAAAGATAAAATTTATAAATTTGAAATTTGGGTAGTTTAAAATTTGTAGAGAACTATTTAAATATATAATTAAGCAACATTAACAAAAAAAATATAAAAACTTGCGTGAGACGGTCTCACCGATAGTTTCTATTAGACAGATCATTTTTACCTACTTATCAAACCCGTCTCACAGATAGTATCCGTTAGACGGATCATTTTTACCCATTTATCAAACCCACACAAATATATGTATGAATGGTGAAGTGTGAGTCGATTAACTTATTCTTAGGAAAGATTAATTATTTAAACTTTTCCAATTTACTAATTAATAAATTGAATAGTTTTTGTGAGTTCTTTCATCTTTCATATATACTAAAATAATAACTATCAAGTATACTTGTCTATTCTACAATTTTCTCATTTTTTTTACCATTTAAATATATTCAAAGTTAATTAATATGACTATATAATGATATCATAGATAATATATATTATTAAATAATATAGAAAATATCAATTCATTTTCTTAAGATAACACGACTTTAATCAAACAAATAATTTATAAATTTGAAATTTGATTAATTTAAAATTAATAGAGAAAAATAAAAATAAATAAATAATTAGAAACTAAAAATACGTGGATTGCTTAAAGAATATTAATTAACTTTTCCATTTTTTTAATTAATAAAATTGAATAACCTTTTGTCAATATGTGTTATAAAATAAACTGCGAATAGTTGAGAAATTTTGACATCTCTTTCTTTTTTTTATTTGATATAAAAGAAACGTTGAATAATATAATGGATATGACAATATATAAAATTTTAAAATAAAATGAAAAACTATTTATATTTTTAATAATACAACATATACTTCAACAATTAGACAATCTGTATGTCCAATAAAATATAAATAATAATTAATCTTTTTCTAATATTATTAAGTTTAAATTAATTAATTTTAATTTCATGTATTATACGTGCTCTATACTGGTAAAAAGATCCTCGATGTGACATTATTTACCATTAAATACAATTGATTTTATATTCCACTCATTAAGCATGGGCTGATTTTGCGTTACAGGGGATCACTCAAAAAAGGTAAACAACAAGAAGTATACACTGTTTGAAATTTTTATTTATTAGACCACAAAAAAGTAAACAACAAAAACATACACGTTCCAAAATTTTCTTCATTAGACCACAATACAGTAAACAACAAGAAGCATAAAAGTATGAACATTTTATTTATTCGACCAACCAAAATCATGGAAAAGGTAAAATAATGTTATCAAAAATTTGAGATGAAACGTTGGAGGAATTGAGGAGAGACATTAAGTGAGGCTTGTACAACTGATGCAGATAGTGTGGTATAGGCTGATGCTTTCCCACCCAACTGCCCCAACACTGGCCTGCAACAAATCATGTGCAAACTATATGTTTAATTTACCCATATCTATGCATCTACACTTCAATTCAATCTCACACAATCAATAATAATATATAATGATCATGAAATCATACACATTAATTTTACTACAACAGAGAATACTTATTTTACTTTCGAAAGGGAACTTCATTTTAACATTTATGTAATATATGGAATTAAAATATACTAACAAAATAATGAACCGGGATACTTAGCTCCCGGGTTTTCTTAATGAAGTTTTTTTTTTTTAAAGAGTAAGTCTTGTGTGAGACCATGTCACGGATCATGTTTGTGTTATGTGAGATGAGTCAACCACAACCCATATTTCACAATTCATATATAAATGAGTGAAAATGAGTTTTATTCATGGGCTAAAATGGTCCGTCTCACGAAAACAATTCGTGCTACAGTATCAAATAGGTTTTTGTGTTCAAAAAATTATCATCCTAATAAATTATGAATGGAAATATGCATTTTTGATTTGCAAAACAAAACAATATTAAAACTTTCCTAATACTAAAGGGGTATTAGATGGATGGATCATGGATGTATTTGAAAAGTGACTTATATATTTTTTTTATCAAACCCATTTTCGATGGACGGGATTCAAAATCCATAATTTTTTATTTTAAACTTTAAAATCAGGAATTTCAAATCACCCTCGACCCTAAAAGAAACCCTAAATTTGGTTTACCTTGAAGCGGTGGAAACACAGAAGAATTCCATTCCATTCGCATGGGCGAAGAAAGCAGCGACGAAGAATCTAGGTACAACCAATAGCTGACCTTCTTTCACGGCGCTATCGAGCGCTCGAGTCCCGTTGAGCCCTACAATCTGAATCCGACCACCGCCTCGGGTCACATAAATGATCCGATGAGATCCATCTATGGTGTAAGACGGATCCGCCACTGAATTCGGTTCCAGTCTCACCAGATTAGCGCTCACCCCCATTTTTTCAAGCCAAGGTAAATTATCTGCTGTTATTTCAGCAGAAGCCACAGATTCATTGGAGGAAATCAAATTATGAAGATTGACGACATGTTCTTCTGTTAGGCAGTTAGATTCGCTAGGCATGTTTATTTCTGCACTGATCTTAATAATCAACGCATCGGTTTGGCTTTTGGTGAGGATTTCTGCGTCGGATTCGTTGATATTGTACATATTGGTGATAAATTCGGTGGAGAAGCCGCGGAGAACAGAGGCGGCTCCGGTGAGGAAGAAGTAGTCGAACTGGCCGGGGTTATAAGATCGGCAGCTTTCGCCTATGAATATTATTATGACGTCGGAATCACCGCCGTTGAACCACCATGAAATGGCTCCCATCTGCACCGGAATCGCGTCTCCTTTCTTCGTTATCAACACTTTCTCTTCTGTGTTCTTTGGTAATACCATTCCGACAGTACATGCACCTAGGGAGAGAGAGAGGGATTGCAGAGAGAGAGAGAGAGAGTGATTGCCTGGTAATATGATATATACATACATATGTATATATGTAGAATTTAGGTACCTTGAATAACATAAGCAATCTTGTAAGCATCTGCATAGTGAGGCAGAGCGAAGCCGCGCGGCTGCAAAAGTAACTTCCCGGCGGCGACCTCCGCTGTGGCAATGACCGGAGTTTTGGCAGGTGTCCAGGCGTAGTATCCGCCGCCTTCTCCTTCAAACACGGTGGCATCTGCAGTTTGAGGTAAGAGATTCAACTCCATGGAAACACTTGTTCAATTCAATGATTCTCTTTGCTCTCACCGAAGTTTGATTAGCATCCCAATATATGCCCCTTATTTATAATATTTCAGGAGAATATAAAATCACAAAAGCCTAAACCATTTCACACAGTTGTTAAAATATCAACAATATCTTAAATTAAATTAAGTTTCAAATTATACTATAATATAAGCAATCTAAATAATTTAATGATTTTTTTTTTAAAACTTCATCCACACATACAATTTTTGAAAAATAATAGTGTAGGATACAAATTTTAAGGTGTGTTTAGTATTTTAGGCCACCCAAATTTCAATTATGAACACTAGCCTACACACTAGTGAAATAATACCCATCAGCCCAATCCAAAATAAGTATCCCATCTATTCAGCTAGGCTCGTATATTTTTTACTTCAAACACAGTAATGGGCCACCAAGTAGATCAGGCCTGATATAGTGATATGGGCCAACTCGGGTGGGCCTATTTGACAAAGATTAAAGCTCTCTCTCATCAAATTTCTTTCAATCGTCAAATTTGAGATGAAGATGAAAGAGGAGTTGGAAGTTTGTCCTGACAAATTCGAACCACTAGAAGCAATTACATTCATGAAAAGGCAAAGGAATTATTATTGAATTCATGGAATCAATGTGGCTAGCACATAAGGAAACATTTATAATCCCTTGAAACAAACCACATCACATAAAAAAATGGGAAGCTATGGCGTCGCCCGCCAATGTCAATCCATCCTATTCTGGTTCAGGTCGGGCTTATCAACGACTTGAAGTCATTACAGAAGACAAATGACCCGTCATCATAAAAGACAAAGAGAAATAAAAAAATGACAATCATGGAACTTGTCATGTCACCGCTGTTTGCGGGGACTGGACCTGCCAGTTCGACTAAAAACCAGAAACTGCACCAAATCACTCAAACCCTCTGGAAATAAAAATCGGTTAAGTCCGATTTTAAATAATTTTTTGAATTTCAAATTGAATACCTATAATTAATATTTATATGATGTATTACCCAATGTATTTGATTGCCATAAAATGTGGGATGAAAAAAACCACATACATATTTTATAAAGGATCACTCATATACTTTATACTACAAAATTTAACCTTTCTTAATTTTTTTTTTTTTTTTTGATGTTGGACAAACTTCTAATACAAACTTATAAAATTCACATCATCATAATTTATTTGATCTAGCTTTCAGTGTGGGACAACTTCAAATACAATGGTGTGAATAAGCTAAATGAAATACAAAACATTTTTAAGAGAAAATTGGTATATTATTAATTATGAGTTTTCTTAGTTTTGTAACAATTGAGGAGATATAAATTTGATATTCTACAGTATCTATACAATATTTGTAAATTATGTGTTATATACTACTTTGAACAATGTTGTCAATTTTATTAACAAGTATTTTGAACTTATCATTATTGTCACCTTATTAATATTAACTTTACAAAAAAACCTTATAATATGAAAAAAATTCAAACCTTTTTATTAAATTTCTTTCCGATGATCGGACCTCCTGGTTGGACCTTGAACCGTTGATCAAGCCGGTTCGATCATTGATCCGGTTCCACAAACACTCAACAACATCCACCTTTATCCATCCTTCAATTAATTTGTATCATTTGTCATAAGATAATTGGTGGGAATATTAAATTAAATTGTTGACTATTAAATATAGTTTGAATTTAAAAATGATAAAAAGAGTTATAAAAATCACACTCCCTCCGTCTCGACCTAATTTGTCTACTTATTATTTTTGTTTGTCCCATTCTAATTTGTCAACCCATAAATGACAAAAAAAAAATTCTCTCCTTACCCCTACATTTCTGTCATTTTACAAAATTGTCACCCCCAATTCCCTTTTTAAATTCTAATTAAAGTGCAAAAAGCATAAGTTAACTACATTTTCTTAGGCTCTGTGCCCAGTCAAAATAGACAAATTAGATCGGGACGAAAGTAGTATTATTTTTTTTCCGTACAAATAGAAATCAATATTACATACCGGCCCCCCAACAAGAGCAAATTACACGGGACATTTGGAAATACATGAGAGAGAACTCAGAGAAGGCATTGATGGAAAGAAGAGGCATTGGCAGTGAGGCTTGTCTTCCTCTTTCACTCCATGAGCTTTCCACCCAATACATTACTCACTCAGATGCAACACAAACAAAGAGTTGGTAAATTTCAAGAAATGTTTATCGAATCATAAAAAGTGACACTAAGGCTAATCTTTATCGGATTTAAATCCCATGCCGTTGATCCTCTCTATCACCGTCACAACCCCCTGCGTCCCCAGCTTTCCATCACCATTCGCCACCATGCCGGAAAACAACTGCTTCGACAATGCAGCTCCGGGCAACACCACCACATCCAACCCCATCCCCAGATCCTTCACCATATACTCTGCAAAACCACCAGGCTTGTAATCCTTCTCGATCATCCTCTTCCCAAACAATTCCATCGCCATTGACCCGGCGGCGCCACCCCTCACTGCCTCCAGATATTTCTCCTTATCCAGTCCCGCCTTCTCCGCAAACACCAATCCTTCGCTCAACCCAAGCAAACTGCCACCCACCGCGATCTGATTTGCAATTTTACAACTCTGCCCCTTTCCAGCCCCACCCATGTAATTCACTTTCCCTAATACGTCAAACAACGGCCTCAACCACTGCACCACCTCGGAATCCCCACCGGCAAAAATTGCCAGTTCACCGTTCCTAGCCCCGAGATCGCCCCCGGAGACAGGGGCATCAATGGAATAGCACTGTTTCTCGAGGGCAGAGTGATAAATTTGCCTTGCCAGATCGGGATGGCTGCTGGTATGGTCGATGAGGACGGTGTTGGGGTTGAGGGACGGCACAAGTGTATCGAGAATTAGGGTTTTGACGTCGGAGGGGTGACCGATCATGGAGAAAACGACGTCGCAGGAGGCGGCGAGATCAGCCGGGGAGTGGGCGAGATTAGCGCCGAGGGAGAGGATGGAAGCGGCTTTAGAGGGGGTGCGAGCATAGATGGAGAGGGAGTAGCCGGCTGAGATGAGGCGCGAAGCCATGGCGCCACCCATAACGCCGATGCCTATCCATCCTATTCGGGTTCGGGTCGGGCTTATCGAGGACGGGTATTGACTGCCCATCGTTCGAGAATTTCAAAGAGAGCAATGTATTGATAAATTCGATAAATAATGATATCAAATCCATATTAATTGGGCCCAAACTTCTAGTTTGTTGGGCCCAGACAGAAAAATATCCATAAAAAAAAAGAATCTGGGCCTAAAACACTCTTCATCACTAACTACACCAAGATTATCATCCCCTTGTTTATTTCTCCAAATCCCGTTGTGCACACTTCCCCTCCCCAGCTTCGGCCAACAACACCAAATTACATACAAAAGTGTCAAAACATGAAATTCCACCCAACTCAGATACACCCGAGATGAAACAGAAACACTTCTTTTTTTGCAGTAGTGGAAGACCTCGAAAACACAACGTAAATTGCTGTATCTTATGCCCCACACCATCCATTGCAACTATGATCATAAACAAGTTTGGGTTTTAGAAGCAACGTAAAGAGTGTGAGTCTCAGTGGAATGGGGTGTAGTGCTGGCATTGTGGCTATTAGTTTTAGCTAAAGACCTGTTGAGAGTCCATCAGAACTCACTTGCTCTGGTTCTGAGCATGGAAGCAGTGACGCCTAGTCGTTACGAAGGTAACATCAAGTCCATGCTTTTAGCCAACACATTGTTTCGTATGGGAGGGGTTGCTGTT
Source organism: Scutellaria baicalensis (assembly GCA_005771605.1). Classification (NCBI taxonomy): domain Eukaryota; kingdom Viridiplantae; phylum Streptophyta; class Magnoliopsida; order Lamiales; family Lamiaceae; genus Scutellaria; species Scutellaria baicalensis. The sequence continues at coordinate 27,907,528 of CM016726.1, forward strand.
TCGTTGACGAACAAGAAACAGGACAAATTCAAAGCCAAATACTAACTTCAGTCTCTCTTAAGAACACACATGGAGCAGATGATCAGTCTTACCAGTCTGTTATCAAGCAATGTTACGAGAAAAGAATGTGGGCTTTTCGCTATCAAGATCCCTTCTGCATGTTGCAGGAAATGCCCTGAAAACAAATATAAGAGAATTAGGGCCTCAAATTTTACCGCTTTCTGAGCAGAGCTACATTATGGATGGTCAATCATCCAAAGAAAATTTCGGAAAGCAACAGCAAAGAAAGAAATATACGTACCAAATTTCAAGAATGCATTCAAGCATTTGAGGAAGGGTGGTCATCGATGCTGTGCAGGAAAGGCCAAGACTGGAGAGAAGATGGAGTGGCTCTCCATGCATATGGCAACACTTCTTCTTCATCTGTTTGGTATATGAGTTGAGCTATCTGGAAGCGAAAGAAAGGGTTATAAAGGGATACAGGGTGTGAGAAATTGCTTTCGGGAGTGGCTTCAAATGCAACAGTGCAGTTTGGGAATGCATTTCACAACTCGATCCAAAAATGAGAAATGATATACATAGCTACCCAGTAACTTAAAATGTTTCACATGTAACATACATATTTCGTGGATGGTACAACTAATACTGGCCGTTAATTTGTATTCCACCCAATACAGCCTATCATGTTTCTGACATATCTGTAGAAAAAGGACATATATTGGATTCTTTTCCAAGATCAAAATTAAATAGTATACAAGTTCGTCCATAAAGTCATGCAATATATACCATAGCCAACTTTCGTTTATCTCTGGCAAAATTTGGAGTATTTCAAGGACAGAAACCATTACATAGTTTAACTTTTGCCTAAATTACAAATCTCATGGTAGCTTCAGCATCTGTTGCAAATGATTGATTTGAATGAAGGCCTAGCCTTATCGTTAAAAAAATTCAGCAAACAAGTCAGGATCAGGAGATGATGTAGAGGCGACTGTAATATTTGAGACAGTTAGATGCTGTTCTTCTGGTTTCTTTGTGCAACAATATTATCCTGCAATGCCAATTTTCAATCATGTACTTTCAATGATAATCGAACATGGAACTCATAAATTTGCATCACGTATGGCCACTGAGATGCTATAGTGAGTTATAGACCTTTTGGCCTAGGCATCTTCTGGTCATGCTAAGGTTTATTATACAAGGACAGACTGATTGAGCTAAAACAAGCACAAGATATCCCTAATTAGTCACCAGAAGCAATTTGTATCACAATAGAATAATGCAGATGCCAGTGACACTTAAAAGTAAAGAAACTTGACAAGCAGGAACTGCTCTCTGCTTAGTTTTTTTGTTAATACTCAAAAGTCTCAAACCCAAATCTTTGCAGATAAGAACCTAATTTCCATTACCTTGAGGAAGGATATTGAAAAGTGACATAAAAGTTAAAACTGAAAACTATTAAAAAATTTGAACTGGTAAAAGAGCAAGGACTAGTCCACCAAAAATCTCTTCCAGTGGATTACTAAAGCAAGCAATAAGCCACCCAGCATGACCAATACAAACCTCAAGATTTATCTTCAAAAGAGTGGTATAGTTCTTGTATAGAAAAACCGTACCTCGTATTGATTCAGTATGAAAACAAAATACACCAGAGATGAAGACCCTAGAATGATGAGGAAAACATCGAACAATGTCACATTTCTGACCACAAGCCAATCCATTGCGAATACGAGCCATTTCCTTTCATACCATAAAGTAATGATCTGCACATCCACTTGCAGGACCTTGCATGACCTTAAGAAGTGTTAGGTATCTGTTTTGACAGCTCAATCCAAGGCTGTAAGAACTAGACACAAAACATTAGAGGACCCATTTGATAACAGAAGAAAGGAACTGCAGTCATCAGAATGCAAAAGGCTATCAATCAAGTCCAAAAACTGATTGTTTAGCTTCAGAACTAGTCCTTTACGAGCTGCTCATTAACTCAACTGATCATCTAAAAAAATAGTGCATACTTGAAACGCTACAAGCGACTTTCATCCCCTTTTCCCCTCACGTGATTTACTAGTTTTCAAGACTCTATAATGCCTCAACAATAATTCTTCAATTGACTGGTGTCCAAACAAGTGAGAATTCCTGAGTATCAAATCCCTTGTGCTTAAATCAACAGCATAACCTTGACCAGGCATCCACTGTAACAAATGAAGAAGCAGTTCTTTCTTTTCAGGTTGCTCAATATAACGAGAAATAGCCATTTGAAATATGTCCTGAAACAGATAATGACAAATGGATGAATCCTGAATCCACAAAACAGCAATATAGTACAGGTGAAACAGACAACAATAAACGGAGACAAATATTGTTATCATTCAAAATCATGAAAACCAATGTGGTTTGAATAAGATATATGCACTTTATGAACAAACCTATTTTAGAGGTGAAGCATTATACAGGCTTGACAAGAAGAATGAGCTCTCAATCTAGGGGTGGTGAGAGATGAAATAACAGACTCAGAAGTAATTGTCTTACGTTTTATACTGAAAGCAGCACAATTCAATAAATAAATTACTACCTGAGCAATCTTGATATCAGAATCGTCGATAGCCTTGATTACATCATTTACCAAGTTTATGTTGCCTTTTCTCATAAAGGAGGTAGCAAACTTCTTAATAGCAGACCTAGAGATCAAATCCGCATTGTCCTGAAGAAAGTGGAGGGGATGATAAATATATAGAGCACAAGGACCCATAAACTATTGAAGATATTTGAGAAAGAATATACACCTTGACCACCAGATATGCATCTTTAAGAAGTCCACCTGCAAGTAAAATATGTAAAATCTTTTCATGAAGGGCTTTATTTATCGTTCTCTTGCTATACTTCAACATAGTGTACACTGAAAATGCTTCTGAATATGCACCAGTTCTACCAAGAAAATTCATCAAAGAGACAGCAAGATCCTGCATAAGGAAACAGGTAAGGAACTGGGGAAATTCACTGAGTTTGTACTTGTTTTAGCGTATTGTCCTAACCAATTTTCTAAAAATCTAACCATGGCAGCTGTCTAGGCGCTAGTTGGATTGTCGTCACATGGTATTTTGCCTAGGTGACCACATTAGGCCCAACGTGGCCTAGGCCCATCTAGGCAACCAAGGCCTGGCATGATTTTTTTTTTCCATGGCATTATATCTAAATAATGAATTGTGTTTCTTTGAATTTATTTTCCTTTCAACCATCACATTGTTTTAATTCTCAAACATGATAAAACATACGATTATACAATTGTAATCTGATTATTGAAAGATTAAAACATCAAGTCAAAGAGTGAACTGATGAATGATTTTCTAGGCAGATATAGTAGCTGAACATACAGGTCAATGATAGTAATATGAAAGGAAGAAACATCCACGTTAGGTGATCATAATATATAAATCTCAAGCAAAAACCACGTGAATTAAGACAAGTATCAGGGGCCAGGGATCAGAAAAGTGTGCATCCACATGCACAAATCTCTTCAATTGTTTACCTCCTGAGGCTGGTGACCTTTCCTGTGCATGTCCTCCATTGTACGATAGGCAAGTAAGTACAACTGCTCCTTGCAAAAATATTTTATTAAAATTTTAAAGGTGTTCCAATCAGGGCTAATTGCTGACTCATCCATTTTCTTCATCATCTTCATTACATTTTCCATTTCTCCTGATCTACAATAGGCACAGAGCATTGAATTCAAAATAACCACATCATACTTGTCATACTTCATCTCAAATTCACCAGCCAACTGCTTTGCTTCTTCAACTAGTCCTCCACGGCAGAGAGCTGAAATCATAATGCTGTAGGAGAAACCATCTACACATAGTTTAAGCAAAGATAATAATTGGTACAGCAAGGAGGTTCAAAATGAAAAAAATTACAAGATAATAAAATAAATGAACAAAGGAATGCATGTACCCATTCTGAAACACTGCAATTCAAAATTTAAAAAAAAGAAAATGCACAAATAGAAAAACTACAAACTTTTATGATAAGTATGCAATCTGTGTAGGTAAGTTGATGGCTGTAGGAAAGATCTTAAATAATACCTTGCTGAATAGTGCTACTACATTATCTGAATAAGAATATAATTCCCACGTTGAACAAAAACACTTGACTTTCCAATTAGACATACCATTTTTTACTTTTTTTTGCCTCATTTCATCAAAAACCAATTTAGCTTCCATAAGCTTCCCAGACTTGGCAAGGCCATCCATCAGTAAACAGTATGGCATCTGTAGAGAACAGGGATAAATTAAGTCAAGACGGGCTGCAGAAACAGTTTGACCATAAAAACAAAAGTCATCCCTACTATATAGAAAATTCTACTAGAACTGCATGATGATGAACCAAAAGCATAACATTGATTACATTCAGAACAAGATAAAGACAATTGTTTATAAAAGAAAAAATGGTTTGTGTCTATATCCTATTTAAAAAAATTATAATAAAAGACAAATTCATCATTAAGAAATAAAGATCCCCATATCTCCTCTAAATCTTCCCCACTGATCCATCCTTTCATGTTTGGTAAACTGAACGTTCACTTTCTATTGGAAATTTACTTCAATATGATGTGTAACATCTCAATTTATTACATGATGACAGGCTAAAGAATGCATCACATATTATAGCCACCTTTGTCACATCTCCAGCAGTAAATAACAAGACTATCTGTGCAGGATTGTAAGGTAACTGATGCTGGATCTCTTCTTATTTTCTGAATGCTTCTAAATGTTGGTGCTACATGCAAGTTAAGAGACCATAATTGATATATGAGTTAGTTTGACAGGTTAGGTAAATGTTAGATCCAGTTGTTCTGTTGTGATGCACTTTAGTAACATGAAGTTTCAATTCCTTTTTGATAAATTTTGGCTGTTCAAGAGTTTGTATATGAGGATGGGATTATTCTAGGGAGGCCACATGTCTTTGGTGGTGAAAGATTGATGCTTCAAGGGAATCTTAGTACAGTTTCTATTACATCTTGAATGATTCCTTAGACAATTCTAGATGGTATTACTCTAGCATTAACAATTTAACACTAAAAGTCTAGTTTCATGTAGACATGGTAGAGAGAGGCATAAGCTTAATTGTTACCACATAAACTTCTAAATGCACTAATAAGAAAAGAGTTTAAGGACAGGGGAGAATGAACTTGGTATATGTGTGTGCAAGTGCGCTTGCACACATCATTTTTAGATTAGCAGAAACACTAAATAGAGATGCAAAAAGTCCATCCTTGGTCACCTCATCTTCTGCATAACCTAGAGCTTCCAGTTCATCCAGCAGTTCTCTTGATTTCTCAAACAAGCCGCTTTTGACATATACTTTCAGCAGAGTTGTTAGAATAACCTGAAAGAGATTAAATTTGTGATGTGCTTAGCACCAAATGAGCTGTTAGTTGTATCCTAAGAAAAATTGCTAACTAATGCAAACATGGAAGTCATAAATATGTTTTGCTACTACACCTTCGCATTACATGGTATAGTTACTGATTTTTAAAATAAAAAAATGCATGTCATATTTTCCTTTAAAGAGTTTCTGAATCATATTACAAAGTTTTGTTCTGCAAGGATCCTGCAAGAGGAGGAAAAGGAAATTGAAAATATAAAGAGCTTGAACACACACCTTATTCAAAGTTAACCCTGCAGATCTCATCTCCTGAATCAACTCATCAGCCTTTTCATAGTTTCCATCAACGGCAAATGCATTTAGCAAAGAGCTGTAGTGGAAGACATTGGGAGATTGACCTTCACTTTTCATCTCATTGAAGTATTTCTCTGCTTCTTCACATTGATTGTTTGAAGCACAAACTGATATGAGTGTTCCATACAGTACATTATCCATACACAACCCCCTGGACTTAAGTTCCTGAACCAGCTCCATTGCTTTAAAGTAACCACCTCTTTCTTTGGCACAGCCCAGAAGTAGCTGAAATGCAGAAGACAACCATAAGGTCATAGGGAAACATATACATACCGTAAGCCATATGAAGAACTCAGCACTGGACAGAACACTAGGAGAGGCAGAAGGCTTCCATCCCCCACTCCCACACACACACACACACACAAAAGACATCAATAAAGTAGCGGTGGCTTACGGTGCTATAAGTTACAATATCAGGTACCAAACCAGCTTGCTTCATTTGATTAAATAGCTTAAGGCTGCTGTCAAACTTGCCATTCTTTATTAGACAATATAGGGTGGAATTACAAACAGACACATTGCTCCTTGTGTAGTCATCTTTGATGCTACTGTATATCTCTAAAACCTTCACAGAATGAGTGTTCCTGCTGACAAACTTAAAATAACTACTGTAGGAAGCAACATTAGTTTTTCCATGCTGCCGCATCCAATCAAAAAGCTGCAAAGATGTAAGACAGTTATATTACAATAAAGAACCCATGAATTTATGTTATGGTGTTTCTCATTTCACTCAGAAGAGAATTCCTGAGCAGAAAGAAAATAAAACTCCACTCTATTTTCGGAAGCATAACCTTCACAAATCACCAAAAACTATCAGGTAGAAAATGACATCATAAAGTAATAGATTATTACAAATCTTCCAGGACAAACAACAAGTTTTCTTATTAAGAGCACCCGATTTTGGGTAACAGGAAAGTTGAATAATGAATTCAACTAAATGTCACTGGGAAATACTATGAAAATCTCAAAGCTTTAAAAGACGCAAAGCACATTCAGATGACTACTTGAAAATACTTATGTTACCAATGACTGTCTGAACTTAACCAAAAGACGCATTGCTTTTTTCTAGCTCTATACTTCTCGCTCAACACCAGAGGAACTATATTTCACTCAGTTGAGTTACTTGTATGAGTAACAATGATAATGTTTTGTGGTTACAGGAAAACTGAAGTTAACATCATTATTTGGGTAATAAGCCCAATGTATATGCAATACTCAGAGTTCAGTTTTTCTTAATCATGGACTCACCAATGCACTAGCCAATCATTAAAAGGTGAAAAGAATGGGAAATATATAAGTGACATCAGTGATCAGAACAGACAATATATATACTGGATACACTTCTCTAGGCAAGGAAAATATAACAGTTATTCAACATGCACAAAGTTAGGTCATAATGTGCCATGAACCATAGTTAGAAAACAGTTAACAAGAATAGGCATCAAAACACTACAACCAACATCTCCAGAGAAACAGAAAGAAGTAACTGAAGTGTTAATCCATAACATTAAACCTGACAGGCATCCTTCCATCGGTTTACTTTCCCAAAATGACGCAACACCACATTCAAATCTTGCGCTCTCAACTCTGCTCCCAATCTGCAAACCGAATATGAAGTTACCCAAATTGAAAGGTCTTGCTACTCATATTGTCCAAGTTAGGTGAACTGATTTTAACAAGACCATATATTACTGTTGATAAATTTGTGTTGGCAAGATCACACTCTCTAGACTATTAATTAATAAAAAGAAACAAATCTATCAGCACAAAACCGATCAAGAAATTAGATTCACAACACTCGATCAATTTGAATCATAAGAACAATTGGTGAGAATTGCACGGGTTCGAGCAAGAAACACCAACAACTACATACAAATTCAATAAACACACATTCAGAGAAAGAAAATCCGAGTAACAAAAACCTCAAGAGAGCGGACTCCAATTCAGACGAATCTTGAATATCAAGAATTGCAGATTCTCTCGCTTTCTGCAAAGCCGAGAGATTCTCCGGAAGGTTTTTGGAAAAAACCGTAGAGTTGCTCCGGACTCGGCCCCGCTTCTCCGTATCATTGGAAGAGATTGAAGTCGAGACTCTTCGAGGCCGCGCAGGTTGCGGCGTTGCAAGTGTGGCGACGGCAATGGAATCCGAGTCCTTGACGGGTCGGGTTTTGGGTGAATAGAGTAGGGGCCGAAAGCTTGTTCCCAACACAGATGAAACTTCCATGGCGAATTGGTTGAAGCAGATAAACCCAGCAAAAGTCTCACCGGTTCTACCAATAACGATGACTGCGTAGGCTATAGGCTATTAAAGTACCGTTGGATCTTTCGATAGATTAAATAATCCCTCTCAATCCAAATTATCCGGCCCAGATAAATAAATTCCGGCCCAAATTATATTAGGGCTTTGATACCCATACTAAACAATAATTTGGCCCATAATAAATGAAAACCAGGCCCAAATTAAATTAGGGCTTTGATACCCATATACTGAACAATAATTCGGCCCATGTTAAAAAATCCCAACAATCTCTGACACCCAACCCAACATTGGCAAACGCACATCCAAACACCTCATATGTGGGTTCCAAGATGTATGATGTATCAATCAATCAAAGAAACATGATGATTTTATTATGTATCCAATAAATTATATAAATGAACAGATTGAAAAATAAAATTAAAAAATGACGCAACAATCATTGGGTTGTTATTTGGTCGAACAGTTTTGTGTGTTAAAGTAATATATATTTGATCAATGATTGTGATTCTGTTAGATTATGTGTGGTGTCATTATATTATATTCAAAACATCAACACATTGAAAAATAGAATACATATCAACAGTTTTTGACAACTAATAATATCTACCAGAAAATTAAGAAGCCAATGAGAATATAATTCTATTAATTGTCAAAGATTTGGTGTGCAAGTAGTAGCCAATTAGTGGCTATCAAGAACTAATTCAGGTATTTTTGAAAGGTCAATTTATTCCCAATCTGCATGTCCCATTTGTGTCGCAAAAAGTAAAGGAGTAGGTCTTGTGTGAGATCATTCTCACGGATCTTTTTTTGTGAGACAGGTCAACCCACACTTAGTAATTCATATGAAAATTTATGGATATGAGTTCAATTTATAGGTAATAAAGATCCGTCTTATGGAAACTATCTGTGAGACCATCTCATATGAGTTTTTGTGAAAGTGAAAGATACACCCCATCTAATGTTGTTATGCTACAATTTAGTCCTAAAATTCTTTGAGTGTCTTTGTCCTATTGTCTCTTTTTCTTTTCTCATCTTCTATTTTATCTTTCCTTTTCTCCCAAAGTATCCAACCAATTCCACCACTCTCTCTCCTCACTTTACAATGGTTTGGTTAATAATTGGCCAAATAGGAGAAAAAAGCTTTTAATCTCTACTGAAACTCATGTGAGACAGTCTCATGAATAATTTCAGTGAGACAGATACGTATTATCCATGAATTGAATCTATTTTCACATAATGTTACATGAATTATTAAATTTGGATTATAAACTAACACATCTCATATAACAAGATTTGTGAGACAATTCTTTAATCTTTCCTCCCATCAGTTTCAAACTTCAAGTGGAAGTTGAAATGAAATAAATTTGTAAATATCACTCGTGATTTCATTGTCATCCTATAAGGGTCCCACTCTAATTATCTGTGGACAAAGTGATCTACTCAAGAATTAAATTGATTTAGTTGTTTTGTATTCATATCATGTGAATTTGAGTCCTCTCGTGAACCCAATACCACTTGATAGAGAGTCTAGTCAATGGAATGATGTTATAATGTTACATTAATTATAAATATAAAAGAATAATGCATCAGCTATTTCCCCTACCAAACTATATTAAAAATTAATCTCTAGACACAAAATATCAGTCGTAAGGTCTGTTATTGATGAAGTCATCGATCATTAAAATTGTTGGGTATTCGAATTTATCTTGCTAATAAAAATTACACAAAAATTTATGTAAGATGATCTCACGGATAGTTTTCGCGAGATATAAACTTATTAATCATGAATTGAACTTATTTTCATAAAATTTTATATGATGTTAAGTGTGAGTTATGAGCTGACCAACCTCACACAATAAGATCAGTAAAACGATCCCACATAAGATCCACTCTAAAAATTAAAGACTGGATTACTTAATGGGATGGATAACTTTAGTCTGTATATTCAATTCACATATTTCGTGCAGTACTATTGTTGATCACATGGGTAAATGTCTAATAAACTAAGTAATTTTAATTCAAACTTAAGCATACCTCATGAATTAAAACATGTTCATGGTCTTTTGCTACCAATAAAAAAGAAAAGCTTTTTTAAAGAGAAGTAAAATGCTTTAAAAAAAAAGAATTATTCTTAAATATAACAGTGGGAAAAAAAAAAGCTTAAGATACCTGTAATATTTAATTTTAGGGCATTCTTTGCCTTTAAAAAGTTGAAAGAATTTATTTTCTATGTAAAAGCCATATTATCCTTTAATTTGTTTGGAAACGGCATCTGATACCACTAAACTTTGAATTGTGGGAAGAAAATAAAGTGACAAACCTCCTAATTGCCATTTAAATATTAAGTTCACAACATCCTCTAGATGAAAAACGATGATACAATTTTTTTTAGGCTATTCAATATCACAAAATCTTATGTAACACCATTTCATATAAAACCTCATATCTTAAATAGTATATTCCATTAAAATATTTATTTAAATTATATAAGTAATAATACATTATATATGTAACTAATTAATACCATATGAATATATAATTAATATCTTTCACTAAAACTTATATTTCAGTTATATAAATAAATAGAACTAATACATTACACTGAAATAAGTAAAATTAGAGCTGGACTCCTGTGAGACTGTCTCATGTGCGACGGCACTCGCGCACGATCGTGCGCTGGGACACGGTCGTGTTCCAGGACACGGTCGACCGTGCGCGGGAACACATACTTATAGCACAAAAAGACATACTTATAGACAAAAATCACATACTTATCTTATGAGTATTTGTTTCAATTATTGATCAAGGTTGATTATATCCATGTAATTATTGAGTTGTCTTGAATGTATGAGATAAGCTACCCATTTATCTTCATGGGTGGTCATGTCACAAGATTGAATGATACAAAATTGAACTTTTTTTTTATATCACGAATTATATTTTTCAAGCAAACAAGTTAATCTTTGTTGATATAGCATACTACCAAGCCCAATAAAGGTAAACAAATAAGTTAATATTGTTGATACTGGAGTAGGACTCTTGTGAGATCGTCTCACGAATCCTCTTCTGTGAGACGGATCTATTTGACCCGCTATGGTCCAGTCCAATCATTCCAATTTCAGCCCATACAACCCAACCCATAATATTATAAAGTTTAAGCCCAAACAATTATACAAACTAGTTCAAACCACAAAGCCCAAACCATTGATAAAACTGTGGGATAGTCGCACAAAAAAGAAGAGAAAACTCACGTACCGTCACACAACTGTCGTACCATCGTTGCACCGCCGTCGCGGCGCCTTCGAACCGTTGTCGCACTCTGCACCGCCGTCGCGGCACCTTCGAACCACCATCACACTCTCCAAACTTTTTTAGGTGAGACTTTCAATTATTCTTTTCCTCTTTCTACTGCAAAAAACTTTGAAAGACATACTTGGACCAAAAATATGAAAGAAATTTAGAATACATACTCATGTTCAAAATCAATACTTATGTGCTAAAACAACATACTTATGTGTTTAAAAGGCATACTTGAACCAAAAATATGAAAGAAATTTAAAATACATACTCATGTTCAAGATCAATACTTATATGCTAAAAATACATATTTATGTTCTTAAAAGACATACATGGACCAAAAGTACAAGAGAAATTTAGAATACATACTTATGTTCAAAATCAAATTTAAGAAAACTCATTGTCTAATTTCCACAAAAGCTAATAAAAGTAAAACTGAAAATACAACAAAATTTGTAATCCAATTGAAACATTTAAACCATCATTAGCTCTACACATTCAACATCTAAATTAATATTACGGCATTGACAAAAAAGTAGTAAGATTGGACTCAAAACAGCAGTCTAGGTACATGATTATGGTTATCATCATACAACGCACATCACGCTATTTCAAGTATAATCTGACTAACTAATAATATCTCAAAATTCAAGTATCATCACTAGATTAAAATAGAAATTGAAAACCCCTAGAACAGCAAGTTTTCACTCCCGGTTGACAAATGATATAACAATCCTTAAAATGGCATAACCGACGGCGGTTCGTACGACGCCGTCTAAGCAGCCAAACGTGGCCTCAAACCTCCAAAATCTGCCGAGGGCTCCTAGGCGACAATGAAGACTGCAAAGCCGGCGAAGACAACGAATGTGGTGAAGGCAGCGAATATGACGAAGGTGGCGAAGATGGTGCGATGGTTTTCTCTTCCATGTTTGGGGTGCGACGACTTTAGAGAGATGGGAGTTCTCTTTTCTCTTCACTTATTTTTAGGTTGAGTTTTGTAGGCTACATTAGTATGAATATTTGCTTGGACTTAAACTAATATGTAATGGGCTGGGTTGTATAGGCTGGAATTGGGATGTTAGGCTGGACCTAAGCGGGTCAAAAAGATCTGTCCCACGAAGGGAATCTTTGAGACGGTCTTATATAAGTTTTTACGTTGATACTGAATACTATAAAGCCCAAAAGGGGCAAGCAAACACAAGTTTTTGTGATGTTTTCATGTAAGATCGAAGTTGTCTCTATTGATCGAATTGATCCGTTTTCAATGACACACATCAGCTCCATCTTATATGTAAGATCATATGAGACCGTTTCGAATAAAAATCACTTTTCAAATATTTGAGATCGAAATGAAAAGTTTGTTTCTCAAAACTAGACGGGTCGGGTTATTTTACAAAATAAAAATTTATAAAACCTTCACGTCAATCTAAATAACACCCCAACAAATAATAAATTTAAAACACCTTGACAATGATATCAATTATTGCTTAAATCCAAAAAACAACATAAGTGGATTATGATTGATGGGTAGGTTCTCTCTCACCTCATACATTTTCTCTTTTTCACAAAGTTTAAAATTAATTTACTCTATTTAAAAAAAAAAATTACTTCACTTTTTATTTCTCTTAACGATTTCAAACATTAGAAAACGCTGGCCATATTCTTTACGTGGCGAATACTTTTAATCGTCTACAACTCATCGCACGTTGATGTCGGTACACCAGCCAAGGAAACACATTTCAAACCATTGGGACCCACATGACCACAAGAAAAGGCTCAGGGGCCCACAGGTTGCATGTTTGCCACGTGTACATTAGCATAATTCTTAAAATGCCCTCCCTCATCTTCACCATTACCTCTCCTTTCCGTTACATATTTTAAAAAAACAGAATATATATTCATTTAACCACAAAGACTATTTATAATAGGAACAAAACTATTTTTACAACAGTATCCGGATAATTGGATTCTGCGAATTCCACTGCCGGGAAATTTTAGGGTTACTGAGGCGATATCTGAACTGTTTCTCCTGGTAAGTGTTTCAATTCGTAGTTTCAGTTTTTCAAATACATTGATTACTGTGGATTGGCGATGAAATAACCAAGTTTTAATTCAACGAGTAACTGATTGATGCGGTCGTTTGAGTATTTGATTTTGACAGGTTTAATTAGTTCCTGATCATTATTCGTGATTGAATTTGTGGATTTGTTCAATTATATGTGTTTATAATCGTATATTCACACTGTAATTCAGTCGATGAAAACTGTTTGTTGGGAAACAACTTAGTCCGAATGTGATCAGGCTTGGTTGTTTGTTTGGGTTTGCCTCATTATTTGGCAGTTGAAGATTGCATATCTGAGTTTTACTGCATTTCTCCTCTCTATACATTTGAGATATAAATCAGAAGGTAATAGTTTCAAGTGTGTGTTTTCAATTGTATTTTTAGCATGGCCAGATTGCGGAGGAAACGGGCATAGTTTCTTCTATGAATGAAAAATGCACAAGATACCCAATAAAATTGTCCTGGTTTCAATTTGATTGCTGCCTGTGCTTTTGATTTAATACCTTAGGAAATTGAGCTATCTTGACTGCACCTTTTGTTGGCTACGTGGTGTTCAAATAAATTTAATGCATATGCACTTTTTAGGTTTTTGACTTGTATCAATATGTCATGTATAACTTATTACTGTTTATGGTCCAGGGGATGATTCCAAATTATTTCCATTCAGTATCAATAATCATTTTTTTGGATGAAATCAGACGAGCTTTTCCTGATTAAAACATTGTCTGCTGACCATTGTGTCAGGTTTCCAGGAAAATTACACAGTATTGTTTTCTGCCACCACCTTGGACATGCAACTTAGCCCGTAATGTTTGGCCAATATTTTTAATCATATACTAGGAAAGCAAAACATGTCCTTTAGTTTGTATACTTTTGTAATTGTAGGGGTGAGTTGTCCATTTGTAATGTTTTATTTATGTAAATATAACTTTCCATGACTTGGTGGTTTTAGCATAAATTAATCTGGGATACCCTCTTGCACTATAAATAGACTTGGCGACCAGATAAATACATGATAATAGTTTACATGAATGATCAAAATATCACTATAAAAAGGTAGTTTGGAAGTTTTGCAGTTGCAGTGATTTTTTTGGGTTGCATATTCAAAATTAGGCATGCATCATGTACAACATTAATTATTCTATTCATTCATTGACTTGGACTTGTTACTCAGATGTTATTTTCTTTGATATTTTGCAGGTATAGCTGAGGATCACTGGATTCCCATGGAAAATAAGGAGAGGTACAAACTGCTGATGCTTCATGCTTAAGAGGGCTTTATATGATGATATCAAAAAAATTGTTTGCACTTTTGTAGCATATCAAATACCAATCAATCTTTAACCTCTATTGACAGGGCCTGTGAAAAGATTTTTTCGAATGGAGATGTCTATCGTGGTGCTTTCAAGGGAATCATTCCCCATGGTAAAGGCAAATATACATGGTCGGATGGAACTCTTTATGAGGGTGACTGGGAAGAAGGAAAGATGACAGGAAAAGGGAAAATACATTGGGCTTCACAGGTTACATATGAGGGTGATTTTTCTGGGGGTTACCTTCATGGTTTTGGAACTTTTATTGGTTCTGATGGGTCCATATACAGAGGTTCGTGGAAGATGAACTCTCAACATGGCATTGGAAGGAAACAATATCCAAATTCAGACATTTATGATGGTTGTTGGAGGGAGGGAGCGCGTGAAGGCAGTGGTAGGTATGCTTGGAGTAATGACAACATATATATTGGGAATTGGAGAGATGGGAAAATGCATGGTAGGGGGGTTATGAAATGGTTCAATGGAGATCTTTTTGATGGCTTTTGGTCTAATGGGTTGAGACACGGGTCAGGCTTATATAGATTTGCTGATGGAAGTTATTATTTTGGAACATGGTCTCAAGGGCTAAAGGATGGGCCTGGAACATTCTATCCTGCTGGAAATAAGCATGTAAACAAACTTAATCTTGTAAAGTACAAAGACAAGAGGAATAAACTGCCATCTCATGTTTCGCCAGATCATTTGGATGACACTGTATTATCCAGTGTAAAGCGAAGTCTGTCACGTAAATTTTCATCTAGGTGGGGTTCTAGACGAGACTCACATATAACTACATCACTGAATAAGGATCTGGGCCGCTTAGATTCCATGAGAGAAATGACTTCAGAAGAGAGACCATGTGCTACATCTCAGAGCTCTCTTGATGGTCAAGCTGAAAATCCAGATAATAGGACAGCTGCTTACGAGAGGGAATATATGCAAGGAGTCCTAATGAAAGAAAGGATAAGAAATATATCCAAACTATCTCATAAAAGTAAACAACGGCTCAAATTTGCAAAAGACGTTAAAAAGAAATCATGTGTCAACATTTTTGAAGGCCACAGGAGCTATTATTTAAGGCTTTGCCTGCAACTTGGCATCAGGTATGCACAACTGATCCTATATGTTTATATCTTTTGCTAGCTTCTTCTTGTAAAGTACATTTGATATTTAGGTGGTGATATACCTTATTCAAATATCTTATATGAAGTTGACAGGTATACTGTAGGCAAGATCACTCCAGTCCCACTGCGGGAAGTCCGATCATCTGATTTTGGAGAACGAGCTAGAATAAGAATGTATTTTCCCAGAAAGGGTTCTAAATTGACTCCTTCGCACAACTCTATCAACTTTTACTGGAAGGATTATTGCCCCATGGTGTTCAGGTATCTATTATTTCATTGCATATCTGAGACTTTCAGTAGATTTCTACATATCTTTCTATCGGTCCCTTTTTTTTCTTTTCAAATATTTTGCTACATCAGAATCTGATTAACTGCATGCTCAAATCTGAATGATGAAGAAGTTATTATTATTTTTATTTTTTTTGAGGTTAAACTTTAAATTCAATTTCTACACTTCTTTTATCATATTCT
This sequence comes from Scutellaria baicalensis, assembly GCA_005771605.1. Taxonomy (NCBI): domain Eukaryota; kingdom Viridiplantae; phylum Streptophyta; class Magnoliopsida; order Lamiales; family Lamiaceae; genus Scutellaria; species Scutellaria baicalensis. The sequence continues at coordinate 27,923,788 of CM016726.1, forward strand.
TGAAGAATAAAAGACATTTTATAAATAGAAGAATATACCATATCTTCCCTTATTCAGTTCTCCTTAAATCAAAGAGGATATCAGAACAAAAGAATAGAAAACATTTCAGTTGTCTTCCCAATAATATAATTGCCTACTATCATCCATTTCTTCTCCTTTATTCTCTTCTTCAATCATCTGCAAAATATGAAAAGCTTCATTTGGTTAACCTACTCCTCGACTCTGTCTTCCCCCTCAATTATTGAGGGAAATGAACGAAATGAAGCAGAAATGGGGATAAATAAAAAATTGATATGTTCTTCTCCTGAATTTTTTATTTGTCTGCATGTGCCTCTGTACGAAGTCTTTGTAGACTGTTTTGCTGTTTCACCCACATCCTCTTCTATTTTATTTGAACTGTCAATTTGGGACCACTAAAGATACCTGTTCGATTTCTGCATGTATGTCACGCATTATTAAATTAAGTGTAGCTTTGAATGTCTTTGTGTGTTTATTGGTCTCATTTTCAGGAATCTGAGAGAGTTGTTTAAGTTAAATGCTGCTGACTATATGATGTCTATCTGTGGTGATGATGGTCTGACGGAGCTGTCTTCCCCAGGAAAAAGTGGAAGCATTTTTTATCTCTCTCATGATGATAGATTTGTAATCAAGACACTGAAAAAATCTGAGCTAAAGGTATAATATATGTCTGAGTCCTGTCTGAGTCCACCCTGTATTCTTGCATCTTTTGTATCTCCTGTAAATACTGGGTTCATATAAGTCTTTTTCATTTTAACAACAAAAAATAGCATCAATGTTCTACTTCACTCTGTTTGAGTCTTCATTTTCATGTATATTGACTTTTATACATCTCTCTCTGTGTTTCAACACACGAACTCCTATCACGCACTTACCAAAAGAGTGTGGGACACATTGGTTTCTGAAGTATTCTTGTGACATATAGTCATTCAATTGCACCACACACAGAAGAGTGGAGGACTGTCAGAACTAGAGACTGAAGATCTTATTTATTGACTTGATCCTGATAGCAATTTAAACAATAAATTTACTTTATATCGTGGTGCTTGTCAATTCATTTTCCTTGGACATGTACTACAAATGAACTTAGAATGAGCATGTTTCTGCCTCACAAATTCGGTGTAGCAGCATAAACTGGTGGCATATGGAGATACCTACAGGTCATGCCATACGCTAGACTGCTAGTCACACATAATTGAGGTGGTGAAGTTGAACATTTTATTAGCTGTCCATATTCTCTATGCTATCCTGAAAACTGCTTGACATTTTGTTATTTCCATGACCAAATAGTTATGATCAGTTGCACTCTTTCCTATTTTTTCTTTTGATTATGCTGTTCAATGAACCCTAGTTGGGAAATCAATTTACGGTGCTTGTTCTTAATGTTTGCACAGGTATTACTGAAGATGCTTCCGCACTACTACAATCATGTACAAGCTTATGACAACACACTGATTACCAAATTCTTTGGGGCACACCAGATATCATTGAGACATCGGAAAAAGGTTGTTGATTATCCACAAGTCCAGTTCAGTTTCTTACTAGACTTAAGGATGCATACAATTTACCTTTTCTCATTATATCAGAAAGTATCACTTTACATTATGATGGTTTCTACTTTTATTCGCAGGTTCGCTTTATAGTCATGGGGAATATGTTCTGCACGGAATTGAGAATACACCGTCGTTATGATTTGAAGGGCTCATCCCAGGGCAGATTTACGAATAAAGATCAGATTGATGAGAGCACTACATTGAAAGATCTTGATTTGACATATGGGTTTCATATGGACAGGGCATTGCATGAGTCACTTTTTAGGTAACTTCCTTCTCAAGGCTAATTTTATTTCAGTCAAGTTCATTATTCTCTTGACATGCTACTAGACCTTTTGATAGGAAAAGTTATGGCTAGCTATGTGGTTAATTTAGAAGGCTTTGTTTATTAAAGTGCAGCTTATTGCTGGGAAAAAGAGTGTTAGAGAGTGCATACCATTGTAAGGCCTTCATCATAATTGGGTGCAAATACCTGCCTGATAGGGGTTTTTTCATGCCATCAGAGAATAAAAGCCTATGTAATTCTGAAGATCATATAATTGTCTTCAGAAAAATATTTGATCTCATCTTGAAATGTGCTAATACTTCTTTCCCATGTTGTGTATACATTTACATGTCTTAGCAATTCTTACTTATTCTCTTTTTTGCAGGCAACTGTCTCTAGATTCTGCATTCTTGGAATCTCAGCAGATCATAGATTACAGCCTTCTCTTGGGTTTGCATTTTAGAGCTCCTGAACATCTAAAATCTCTATTGGAGTCTCCTGATTCACTGCCCGAGGCCGAGAATATAAATGCTGCTATTGATGGTGGGTATAGCTTCTCAAGAGGAAATAAGTTTTGGCTGATTATTTGTTCTCTTGAATATTTGGTTTGGTTCTATACACATATTTACACTATTGTTATTTGACAATACAAACATGCTGAGATCCATATATTTCAACATAATCAAAGTTATGAATATTTAACTTGATTTGCACTGTTTTTAACTGACGTTTTTAAGGTTATATTAAGATATAATAATAGCTGGACCCATTAACTATTTTATTGTGCCTTTTCTTGGTGGCACAAACTAGAAAACAATCTTCAGTATTTTTCTCATTTCTGCCATCTCACTTCCCTTGTTAATAAAGACAGTGGTATGGCTGTCTGATTTGAATTGCGTTATTTCTATCAAACTTCTTTCTTTAATTGTTGTTCTTATGAAATTTATGCTTCTTGAAGGTGTGACCTCTAAAGGAGACATCTTGATTCCGCCAAGGGGCTTGCTCTTAGTAACCCATGAGCCTAGCTCTGTCAGCACTGAACCAGGTACCTCATATTCGGGGAAATGCGTTGAAAGCATACTCTATCGGTAATAAAGAAGCTGATGTTCTTCTACCTGGCACTGGCAGGTGAGTTACCTTTTATAGAAGCTGATGTTCTTGATGAATATCCGAAGTTGCTAAAGGGGTAGGCTTGAAATTTTAATTAACTTCTTATCCAGGTACAATGTTGCTAAGCATGCAATCACTGAGACATTATACATATATAACCCCATATGTGAAACTTGCTCAACTTGTTTAGCTTAATTGACCAATGAGCCCTCTCTAGGTTGCCTACTTAGAAAATAAATGGCTTTCACTTAGCTAGCCGTTAATTTTCAGGTTGAGGGTGCAACTAGGAGTAAACATGCCCGCTCAGGCAAATCGCAAAATCATGCAAGCAGAGACAGACTCAGGCTGAAATTGAACTTTTTGAGGTTTATGATGTTGTTCTATACCTTGGCATAATTGATATATTACAGAAGTACAACACGAAAAAGAAAATAGAACATGCATGTAAATCTTTGAAATTCGATCCTCTCACAATTTCTGTCGTGGAGCCAACGACTTATTCAAAACGTTTTATAACCTTCCTTGAGAAAATTTTTCCTGTCCAACCATGAGGGAGTCCTTTCCAGCATCCTTCTGGTATGCTTAATTCTTTGGTGATGGTTTCATATAGAAATCTCCCATGATCTCTGTATACTGTATAGTATTGTTGTATTTAAAATTCTTTGTATTGTTGACTTGCTGTTTTAACAACAAATTTCACTACCTTATGTTGTTTTATTTCATATATTAATTAGAAGTTAATGTAAAATTCCCCAAGGACAATTATGGTTATTATATTGCTATATTTCATTGTTTGATGATTTGGATAGTTTTATCCCTAGTTAATTAATATATGGTCTTTTTTTTTTTTTGGATTCATAGATTCTATACTTGGTGAAATATGGATGGCGTAATATTCAACGTCATTTACTTATATACACGAAGATATATATATATATATATATGCACTTTTTTTTTTTTGTTAATAATAGTGGTTCTACCCCTAGTTTATTGTACTTTCATAAAATCATCATCATATAAAGTGGATATACTTATTTTAGGGTAAGATTACTAAAATTTTGTTCGATAATTTAAGATTCTCAAAATACATAATAAAATTCATCTATAACAAATTAGAAATCGTTGCTAGTGGTATATATATGTGCCCACCCACGTAGACATGCAGTAGAGAGGTGTAGGGCTTTGATTGGCAGTGACGCCTAAAGCTCAAATCAGCATGATTGCAGTAAACAAACTTGAATCCAATAATCTGTAAACCACATACTTGAAATAGGTTAAAGAAAGAGGTATATATTCTTATTATTGTTTGGGACTTATTGTCTTAAGAAATAAAATTAGTTCTCCTTAAGTATTTGAAAACAATGTTCATAAGCTTTCTCATCTCAAATTGAGATGAAATATGGATACATTTAAGGATAAATTTCATAACAAAACCCAATTTATATATGAGATTACTTCAGTTGGACTTGAATTTGCAACTTTTCAATTAGCAAGTACTAAAACTTGCGTGAGACAGTTTCACGGATCGTTTCTATAAGATGGACCCTTTTATCCACTGAACAATATTTATTTTCACTGATTTATATTGTGAGACAGTCTCACGTAAGACTTACTCAATATTTAATTAACATGTATAATTATAAGAAATCAATTATTCTATAACTTATGTACTCCTGTAGTTATGATTCATTTCCTACATCAATCCTAATAAATAATGCTTTATATTTATTTGGGAGGAGTTGATGTACTATTGATGTTAATTAATCTTTATGAGAGCTGCTAAATCCCATGAGCATTAAAAAAAAAAAAAACAGAAAAATATAGTGTGAAAAGTGAAGTGGAAAGAGGAGATTGTCATTGAATAAAGATTTCATAGGTTAAGTGTGTAATTGAATGCTTTCATATCCGCACCAAAATGCCATTAAATTCAATCCCTTGTGTTTCCAATTCACGCTAAATTCCGAGATGCCTCCAAATTATTTTAATGCTTCGCATTTAATACTCGCTCTCTCTCACTTTTGTTAAAAATGGCAACTACTTCATTTCGTCATACGAAAATTACTTTTGTAAAATTAATTGTTATATACACAAATTCTCACGTAAGACTGTCTCATAAATTTTTACCGTGAGCGGAAATCATCTCACACAAACAATTAGTATGTATTAGTAGGATTTGTATTGTGGATGATTGGATTGCAAGCTGACCCGTCTTATATAATACAATAAGAATTCGAGTACTCACTCATATATTGATTCTGGAATTATAACTATCCATCGCGTCCTCGATGTTTAACACCTAAATCAAAATACAGTTATGTGGGCCTACCAACACGAAATCATGTTGAAATATCTGGCAAATGAGATGGAGATTAATTACGATTTAAAACTCCTCATAAGAAGGAATGTTTTCAAAACTCTATATATTTTGGTGAAACTGCTATATATGAAACTCATTTATAAAATAATGGAATGGGAAAAGATAGAACATTTCTAATCAGTCATCAAGATTCAAGATATTTAAATTAGGCCATTTCTAGTGAGGTAAATACGTTTTTGATTTATATAATATTGAAGCCTAAAACCTCCATAATAAGCAATTAAGCATATATATATAACATATGGAAAAAAAAAAAAGGTCTTATTTTTTGATTATGGTTAATTCTTTTCTAAATTCAGTCTTTGTTGTCATGTTAATGTTAATTAGGCTTTCAACTTACAAGTAATTTGAGCTTCTTGGTATGAAATTCAAGGATTTATATATAATGACTTCAATTCAATCAAATTAAGTAAATTTCAAATCAATTCAAATTACTCAAAAAATAGTTCAAGAGGAGTGACATCTTCAAATTCATAACAAAAATCAACCCAAATATTTCTCAAGATAAGCTTGTTATTACCCATTCCGAATTCATCACATCATCCGTCCATCAAAAATGCAACCTGTAAAGATTTCAGAAGATCACATATTGGTAATTAAAAGTGTAAGTGAATGTAAGAGCAAAATGCAATATTGATGTAGGGGTCATTGCAAGTATGATTCTCTAGACATGTAAAGGGAGTAAATAAAGATTCTTGATTGAAATATAGTTCTTGTTTTTATTGTAGATGGAGCGAATGGGAAGATTGAGACATTGGTATCCATGAAAACTTGTCTTTAATCTAAATGCAGGCATATAGAAAAACACAGCAATATGATACATTGATAATGGTCTTAAAATATATCAAAAACCTGTCGAAACCCCAGAGAGAGACCGGCCAGATTCGCACAAATTAGGCTGTTTAATTTGACAGCTTCAATTCATCATCTGATGACTACTCATCCGTGTTTTCTGGGTGGCACTGTCTAGTTTTTTGTCTGCAGCTCTTCATTGTCTGTGTGTGTGTGTGTGTGTGTGAGAGAGAGAGAGAGAGAGAGAGAGAGGAAAAGTCAACAGGCTGAAAAGTACAGGAAGTTAACCCTATAGCTTCGGAAAAAAAAAACACAGAATTTCATGGTAAAAAGAAGACCTAAATTAATCCAATCATATAAAAATGATGAGAAGTGAAATCAATTTTTGAAGACATACATACATCTGAAATAATATCTATGTTCATTGAGTCACTCAGACTCTCATAAGGACTCAAGATCACTGAATAATATTAAAAACAAAATAAAAGGGATCGAATTTTGAGAGATGAATTAGGATGAGATTCAGTAGAGATCATCCGAATTATAAAAACCCAGATCTGGAGACGATCATGGGAACAGAAACCCTAAAATAGAATCAAGTAAAAAACAGAAAAAATGGGGGGAGGGATTTGAGAGGAATGAAGCCTGGTCCGATGCCTTCACGTATTCAAAAGTACTGTGGTTGCATCGGGCCAGACAACATCCCCCACAAACCCTTCTTCCCTCTCTCGCTCCTCTCATCTCATCTCTCTATCTCTCTCTCTCTCTCTCTCTCTCTCTCTCTCTCTCTCTCTCTCTCTCTCTCTCTTGGTGTGTATGAACACCATACTAAGAAGACCGTAGCCCTAAAGAAAGAGATTTATAGGAGGGTGGGGGTGGGTGGAGGGGGCAGTTGATGACAAATTTTCATAAACGTGAAAACTTCTTTTGCCTCATCTCAACCACGCTCTATAATTTATGGATTACTAGATCTCAAACTATACTTTTTTTGTCTTCCTGAATTAAAGATAAATGATTTTTGCATTTTCAAATTACTAAAAGAAAATTTTCCTATTTTCAAAAGAGAGATAGAGAAGAGAGATTTTTATTCTTTCTCTTGTCAAGTAAAATTTAAGAAATGAATTTCCCCTAAATAATATCACCAAATAAATAGAATTTGAAGAAAAATTGAAAAAAAAAAATATTTTTTTGATTTTGTGTATTCTCATTCTTCCACAAAAATAAACAAACATATATATATATATATATTATTATTATTATTGTAGTTTGTCCCAGAAGAATAAATTTGTATATTATTTTAGTCCATTCGAACAGTAATATGTCAATTTATCATATTGATTCGTATTTTAAATTTACATTTTCCCACACACAATAAATATACACTACACACACCCTCAATGAGGTATCAATATTGTACTGCACATCAATTTTCTAACTGAAATAATTAATTAGATATAAGGATACACGTAAATGAAAAAATAAAAATAAATTTAGACACTTGACCTGTGTGAAAATTACAGAGGAAGTGTCTCTAAAACAAATGTTTAAGAGATTGCATAGTTCTTTGTGCATGTGCATATATACAAGTATGAATATAAAATGCGATGATTCATGTGACAAGTGTCTTATGTTTGTATATATAAGCAACATACTAATTATCTATGATCTATAATTTATTTTAGTTTAAAATGTCATTAAGTGTGTCGCAAATCAGACCAAATTAACATGGCATATTAGCTTTAGACACTCAACTTAACTTTGATGAGAATTGAGGTTGTTTAAGACCTGAAAACATAATATATATCTAATTGAGATAGACATGTATCTCTTTATTAAAATCAAGCAGTACATCTTATTTTAAGGGTCTTAGAGGATTATATATATGACCTACATTAAGAGATGATGATTATACCGTACCATCTTAAAGGCAAATATAATCACATGAAATGGTAACGTACCATCTTAAAGGCAAATATAATTATAAGCACATGTGACCTTTTTTTAACATATTTGAATCTACAACATTGTTTTGTCTTCTTCTTCTTTGATAATTTATATATTGACTTTAGTGTTAAGAGTGTCCCTGCTAAAACTAAGGGTATTTGACATATTTTTCTTATTCTTTTTAAAAATTAATCTCTATATTATTGTTATTGTTAAAAGTATAAATATAATAAAAAAGGAAAACAAATAGTCATATATAGTATAGCCAGTACAAATTTCATAGATCAATTCAATTTCTAAGGTTGTTTTATCAATAACAAATTAACAAGATATTCACCGATTCATTGTGATTCGTGTCACCAATCTAATATATGTACTCATGTAATATGTAAATCATGGATGATAATATATAAAGGCAAAAATATTATACAAATGAGTCGCAACTTCTACCAACTCTAACAATATCACATTCAAATTCAATAGTCAACTCGATCTTATTTAGTTACTATTATAATATGTGAGGGATGTAATTTTCGAAATCCAATTTAATTGACTAAACAGTTTTCCCTATGATCCTTACGATTTTTGGATAGTCAAATTCCATCACACAAAAAATTATATAAAAATTTATTGAAAAAATTCAAATCCAAATTTGAGTTAAAAGAAAAAATAAAGATAAAAAGTCCAAGTTTGGACAAGAGTAGAAGAAGTGCATCGGATAGTATGGGGTTGTTTAGCGCCACCGGAGGGTCCATATCCGAATAACGATAACCCTCATCTCTCCCCCACGCTCTTTCCCACGCGCGTTCGCACCACTTGCGTTCGAATTCCAGAGTGGAAGCAAAGCTCTGGGCGGCGCGTGGGGTGAGGGCTGAGGCAAGTAATAACTGTGTATCAGTGGGACATTAGTCAAAGTCCAATATGATTGGTGGTGATATGAACGAGCGGTTGGGATTAAATGCAGGTGTGGGGTCCACTTGAGAGGCGACAAGACATAATCGATAAAAGTGAGGTGGGCCCCAAATCATAAGAATCATGTGTTAATGATAGATGTGTCGTGTAATTAATATTATAAGAGCATTCCAAAACAAAAGTGCATCGTTATAATTTGACAGTATGTGTTATTTATTTTCAACAATAACTTAAACTTCTGCATCAGCTTATTTCAATCGCATGTTTTGCATCAATTTTCCACATGACAATGCTTGCGCTAAGTTAGTTTCTTTCCTTTTTTTTTTTTGATGTTAAAAAATTAATTATAAGAAATATTCTTTTTTGATGCAGAGAATAATGAAGACTGTTGGAGATTATTGACAGTTATTACATAAAAATAGTCTAAGATTAACAATAAAATTATATATATTGTTTGAGATGGTCTAAGTCCCGTATTTTACACGGTTTACATAAATTAAATTTATTAAAATAAATTTTTTAAATATTTTTTATATTGAACATTATATATATATATATCATTTTGTATGATATCCATCATCGAGTTGATATTAAATTAGTGTAAGATTCATGTGTCACACGAATATTTTAATAGTACTACTTAAAAAATGAAAATTATTATTTATTTATCATTAATTCTTAATTTAATTAGCATGTAAATTAAAGTTAGGTTTATGTAAAAAATTCAATTATCATTTGATGCAAATATAATAGTCAATTAACTTCAATTAAAATATTTTGCAAAATGTTTCATTGGCAACCATTATCATCAACATTTTGGTTTTCATTTATTAACTCCTTTTTAATATTTTAATTATAATAAATTAGAATGTAAAGTGAATTAATTGAAATTGAAATTAAAATTAAATTAAAATTTTGAGTAAGAAATACGATTAACCAAATGGCGACATGTATTACTCTTGATTATTCCTTCAATATGAATACATATAGATTTAAATTTAATCGTGCAAGTTTTTTAATAATCATTTAATATAATTACAAACATCAACTTAAGTTAAAATATTCATAAGTTACAATTTTATTATCATCATAATTATTGACATTTTGTTATTCATTTATTATTATCTCATTAAATACTCTATCATAATAAATTATAAGTATTAAATTAAGTAATTAAAAATGAAATTATAATTAAATTAAGAATATGATTAACCAGAGAGTGACATGCGTCACTCTTGGTTATTCCTTTAGTAAGGACATAGATGTCGTGTGGATAGCTGCAGGATGTCACCTCTGTCTCTATTACCCCCACCTCTTCTTCCTATTCTTCACAATTTTCCCAATTTTTTCCTTATGCTTTATTATTCTCCCTTTCATTTCAAAATGATTACCATCTTATCATTTTTATATAAATCAAGGAGACATATAAATGATTGATTTATTTATATTTAAATCTACTCAATATTCATTTTGAATAATAAACATTTAATAAGAAAGAATAGACAATGTTTCTTGAATTCCTATAATGACAAATATTTTGGAGAAATCTCAAATGCTAAAATGATATTAATTATTTTGAGACGAAGGAAGTAATGAGAATGAAGCTTCCAAACCATTTGTGGAGATATTCCTTATCCTTTTATTCCATTTCTTTTATTTACATTTTAATAAATATCTATTCATAATTATAAAAATGCAGTTACATATTTAAATTTATACGTATCAATCAAATTAAACCGTCATCAGAATATATAATTCAACATAATATATATTAAATAAGATTTATAAACTTCCATTATATATAATTATATCACGTCAAATTTCCTAATTGGTAAGGTTTAATTATTTTTAAACTTATTTTAAATTTCTTATTCCTCACAAAAGAATTATTATATCATAAAATAAGTACACTTATGTAATAAATTGTTCTACAATTGTATGTATTTACAAAGAAAAGAAGAGAGAGAACCGTTAAAAGTTGAAATTCAAAAAATTTGCGTACATTGCTTCAATAAACAAAGTTATGAAACAACAATACATTATGGTCCAATTTTAGATGTAGGGTTGGAGAATAATAGTTAAACTGCTTTGTGGTTTTGCTCGAGAATAATAGTTAAACTGCTTTGTGAAACACACTCGAAAATGCTCTTAATAGATCGATGTTAGATGAACTTTCTGTAGTGGTTTCATGTTAATTCTAACGAGTTTTGAGTTGATTGATTTAGTATGAACATGTCGGATTTGAATACCTATTAGCATTTTATAGGTTTGTTATTGGATTAGAAAAGCTTTTTTTTAAGCAATTAATTATGGATGATGTTTCAAATCCTCTAACAGACTACTACAATAGAGAATTTTTAAGATTTGTTATTTATTGTAATCTGCCTTTTCAGAAATAATTAATTGTACGGTTCTTTTAAGATTAATAACTCAAATTTCAAAATATTGACTTATTTGACCAGTTTCACTGCAAGACAAATGAAACTACACCGTCTTGGGACCATTCACTTTTTACAACTAATATCAGTTGACTTCGACTACTTTTTATTCAATATGATTCTCTCACACTGAAATAAATTGCAAATATCACATTTGTCTTAAAAAAAAAACATTCAATAATTTTGTAGTGTATCTTTAACAATGCCTGGGAATTTTGTCGACTTATGACCTGAATTAAAACTACCAATCTGAAGCCAAAGATAAAATATAACTTTCAAAAACCTAAAAAGTGATCAAACTCAAAATTGCATCTTTTGGCAATTTTTAATCTTATGAGTATTATGTATAATCGTGTCATTGGTTTTCTCTCTTTCTTTTTCCGCACATGAATTTATCAACAAGTTACTACCTAGGAAGCATCATTTTTAAAATATTTTTGAATTATCAGATATCACAAGATAGTGAATGGAGTTTCACTTTTTATGAGCCCCAAATCATAATTTTTATCTTTCAAGATTCAATAATAACACAACAATCTGCAATACAAGTGTTTCTTCTTTGTTTTTGTTTTTTTTAATGGTGTTCTGCTATGCAAGTATACGATCATAGTATATTTGTCAAATTTTCAATAGGAAGCCCAACATAATGGATAGCACAGAATGGGCCGCGAAAACATTATATTGGGCTTTCTGGTGAAGTTCTAGTTTCGAGCCCAAGAAGACACTTCAAGTGTCACAATTCACATTCATGAAAATGTTGGTTTAAAGTTAAATTATTTATAGCCTCCTCTAGTGAGCTTGAAATTCGACTCAACCAAAGTTCGTTTAGAATTTAATTAATCAATGCACCAAGCTCTAAGTCTGGCAGTATCCATGCGTTCAAGTAATCTAATACACTAGCTAAAACAATATAAAATGTACACTTCAACTCAACATATGATTTATTTATGAGGTGGTCACTCATACACCAGTTGCACAGATGGATCCTGCAACTAGACCGTCTGATCTAAATAGGATCCCATCTTTTCCTTTTTTTTTTTTTGCTTTAAGGTATAACTTTTATGTTGTATACTAGTGATTTTTATGTACATATGAGATAACCTTTATATAACTCAGGGAAAGAAAAAAAAAAATCTCAACAAAATTTATACATATATATTTTATGTAATCTTAGTTACATCTTTATGTAATATATAAAAGTGCAACTCACATCACATAAAAATATGTTAATTTAAATATGCGTTGAAATTTTTCTGAAAATCTTCAATTAAAAAGATCATGATATTCGTATTTAAAAAAGTCACCAATACAATTTAAAGGTCACACCAATCATTATAAAAATCTCAAAGACATGAATGGGAAAAAAAAAAAAACAAATAGGCTTAAATCCAGGTTGGATTGAACTAGTTGCAAACGGTGCACGGAAGAATTTCCGAAGATTTAAAGTTTTTACACTTATATGAATCTGGTTAAGCGAATTTGTTCATATAAAATTGAGATTTCAGTAAATATACCAGACTTTAATGTATTGTAACTTTTAGCAAACCTAGCCTCAACTTGATTCGATTGTGGCCCCATGGAAACCTAAACAACTCCAAGCATGAAAATTATGGAAAAAAGAAACGACTTTGGAAAATGATAATACAAGCTATATTATAGGTCACAAGAGAAGGAAGGCATTCTGAATGTAATGTCTGGTGAGTTCTAATTTCCCCACTCAAATTACTAAAAACCAGCCACAAATACACCCATAAAGAAAAAGAAAAATTAACACGAAATAAGGGAATTGTTTTTCATTTCATACCTAGTGCAAACGACAACTTGGGACGAGTTTTGTTCTTGCCCAGCAGCTTCATTTGGTTAGCTCGTTCTTCCTCCTCTTGCTGTTTTTTCCTTCTCAAAGCCTCTTCTTTCTGGCGTTGAAGTTCCTCCAATTCTCTATAACGTTCCTCCTCCCGTCTTTGCTGTTCCAAAGCTTCTAATCTTTGAGCTTCTTCAATCTTCCTCTTATTCTCTTCCATCAGTCTTTCCAGCTCTTCTCTCTCTCTCTGTGCTTGCTCCTGTACAACCTTGAGAATGTTACATGACCACATCCAAAATAAAATGAAAACTAGACAAAAATGCACCCATATGATTAACATCTTGCTTCTGCACCACAAAATTGGATCCAGTAGAACAAATCATGTAACTGGTTTCATGGATTCTGTTACATGCATTATAGCATCAGGGTTGCATGAGTGATCAGATCAATCAGTACATCTAACAACTATAGCTCTCACTCTAAACATGCCAAATAGCATCGAGGTGTGATTGGATCTCACTTCTAAAATTACATTTTGGTGCAGATACTTGAGGTGATTATTTATTTGTAAGAGAGCGGTAAGATAATAGGAGCGTTATTCGCTACTTATATCTAGTGAGAATAATTGGTTCTCTATGGGGTTGAAAAAGGAACGGTAATTAAGATGATGAAATTTAGCAAGAGAAAAAGGTCAATTACCATTTGAATTCTCTAAAGATACTATTAGAATTCATCAGGCGGCCAGGGAAAAAATGAACTATTAGGACACTGGGAAATTAAATTAGATAAAGTTAATGGTGATACTTGGCCAAATATAAAAAAATCATTCCACAGGCAAAGAAAATATCATACGACTGGAACCACTAATGAGCAGCAACAGGTCAATCACCATATTCACAAACTAGAGCATATCTATATCAGCAAGAAAACTGCTTTTAGACTTTCGAGACAACAAAATGGATGAACAATCAACAACAGTACAATAGATACTTGCCTCTCTCTTCTGAGCCTCTATAAGGGCTGCTTCCTTTTCTTTTTCAAGTTGAATTGCAACCTCGGCAACAAGTTTCTTCCTACCTTCCTCAAGACGCTTCTCTATCTCAAGCTTAATCCCCTCAGAATTCAAGCTCTCTTCAACTTTCTTCTGAATTTCTTCTGCTACTCTCTTTGCAGTTTCTTCTTCTATTAATTTTAATTCTAACTCCTGTTGACGCCTGGCAACAGTAAAAGAATGTCAAAAAAAAAAAAAACATAGCACTGATCTAATAAGGCAGAGGTCGTACGGATCAAAGGTACTTGAAAGCAAATTAGGAAGTTCTATCCTTTAAGTACACAAAAGACTGAAAGAAGTTAATACAGCATCGTTGACCTTACAAGGCTCCATAGTTTCATGGCTAAATTGAATGACAAACTAACCTCCAGTTTGATAAAGGCACAATGACATACATGCTTATGCTTTTAAAGCATACCTCTAACTGATTCCTGATCCAAAATATTTCAGTTTCAAATCTGGTGAACAGTAGATTAACGAGGCACCCAAATGGACCATCAAAATAAACAATACCAGAAACTTCCTTCAATTAATCCTGTGGAGAAGAGCGTCAAGTAAAACGTAGCAGTTCCAATGCTAATTGCTGAAATACTTCAGCCCTTATGTCAGAAACATTTACAAACTAAATGGCAAGGCTGTCAACATACATGAATGTAGCTTTTAACATTTATTAATTACACAGCGCCAGCATCAATTGATTTCCACATTCAAGAAATATGTTAGAGAGGAGTGGTAAAATAAAAGGGAAGAGTCAAAGCAAGAAGAATGTCCTATGTACATAGAAATGGAAAAGGTTACGTAATGTCCCTGTGGATCCAAAAGATATGAGGCATATGAAGTCAACCTCTAAGTAAGCTCATGTGTGCTAAAAAGCAGGAACCACTTCAAACAAGTGAGGTGGATAAAAGGAACGAAAGAATGAAGGTAATCAAGAACAAAAACAGATAGAAAGGTAAGCAACAGTAGGCATCATCAACTATCAAATATCCATTCAGGACCAAAATACACAAGCTTATCTAACTTATGCCAGGGTCTTTTAGGTCAAACAACCACATCTTGTAGACAAGGAACTATCACTGGATATCAAGGTAATCACACGACAAAAATATAAACATATCCAAAGCCATCACCAGTCTTAAGAGACCACACGTATACCTCCAGCTAAACTTGGTAACTTAAGTACATATCTAGAGTTTCTTCATTGATCTCCATAGCAAAACAATCCAGGGGTTGTATAAAGTTCGAAACGAAGAACACAACATATTACAAGAGTAAACTAAATCAAGTTAAAGAGGTGAACATTAAACAGGGAAAAAATACAATAATTATACCTTCTCTTATCCTCTTCCTGTGTTTTTAATTTTTCACTTGCATCTTTCATCTCTTTTGTACCAGTACGTACACTGGGAGATACACTTAATGGGGATGATGAAGTACTCCTTTTTCTATATCTTTTGTTCCGCTTTGGTGTAGGAGAGCGACTTTTACGACGCTTTGGTGTAGGAGAGCGACTTCTACGACGCTTAGGTGTAGGAGAGCGACTTCCACGACGCTTCGGTGAAGGAGAGTGACTTTTATGGTGTCGAGAAGATAATGAACGTCTTTGCCTTCTGTGGAATACAATGAAGTATTTGAGCTTCAAACGAAAAAATTGACCAGTACAATGTTCACCACCTCGCATTTTCCAATCTGACATCTATATCGAAAGCATGTACATTTTACCTCACAAATGCAAAGAATAAACTGGGTGCTGCATCTTTTATCATAAGGAACTGCTAATATCACAATCGAGCAGAGAAATGACACCAACGGCATCCATCACCAGCTTACTTCTCAGTCAAAGGAGCCATTATTTCTTTTCTAGATTTCTCAAACATCAATGACAATAGCACATTCACGCTATGTTTTAAATATGATATGCCCCAATTCTAACTTTATTTATTGAAAATTCCCCAACATCAAAATGAATCAGCCATTAAAAATACAATTTAACAGCTTTATGAAAGGTGCTAGAGATCATCAACTCAACAACCATAAGCAAGAAGAATATCAATGTGCTGATGGAAAGCGAAAACTCTCACAGGCAGCAACATGGCACTAGGACAACCAAGTTACACAATCTGTAAGAATCTGTAAGATCATCTAAAACAAATAAAACCAATATGATGAGCAATTATCATTCTAGAAAAGATTCGTAAAAGTTGTAAATGTTCTAGCCTAACAAAGGTTCAAAAAGCAGAATAGTTCAATATTGCAAATAGACTAATGATCAAATAAATACAATATTGGACCACAATACTTCTTCGACCTTATTCCAGTAACATAACATCACTGCACTTGAATTCATTTAACTTACACTTAAAAACTAATTCAATATAAAATTGTCAAACTTTATTTTCATACTCTACACCGTCATTGAGTTTCCACTAGTAATAATTAATGAAAATATTATTGACAATAGACACAGTAGAAATTATCAAACTGTACATATTACAAACAATTGTTTCTGCCAATTATCATTTTATACTGGAGTTGGTCATTAATGTGGAGAAAGACCCAGCAGAAGTGTTTTTTCCCAAGCCCCAATATTAACATAGTGCAAATCTTGCAACTTATTATAGGAAAAGCGAATTTTCCTCTCCCCTCCACTTAATTTTAATTATTTTGTTTATATCTTGAGCGTAACAGTGATGAAAATGATATCCTCTTCAAGAAAAAGAAAAAAAAAAAAAATTCTGGTTCTCTTCGTATAAGTCAACAACAATTAGGTTTGACAATTACAAAGTGAGAACAAGCCTGTTAAGCAAGAACAGGAACCAAATACAAATCTCTGCTACATAAAACACAAGCAAGTATACGTTAAAGGGTATCACCTGCTATAAGAATAAGGGGATCGACTTCTATCTCTCCGGCTCCGGCGTCCATACTTCACCGGAGACGGTGACGGCGAGTACCTCCGACGATGCGGCGGCGACCGAGATATTTGCCTCTCCCTACCCATCGAAATTAACTAGTCCCAATACGAAAACCTAACTGTCGGCTGCTATATCAACAGCATCAAAATTAACCTAAAATTTCAACTGAAACCAGAAACCCACAATTCCAAATCAGTAAACAGTTAATAAATTAATTAAATCGGCAATTCAATTAAAGTAATGAAGGACCTTCGCGAGCAAACGAAAGGATTTAAGATCGGCGTTTGTTCATGCAACACCGAATCTCCTGATACGCAAAAAGTAAACCCTAAGCTTTAGGAATATGTCGAGAGGTAGGAATTTGCAATCGCAAAGATCAAATTTCTTAGGACGAAGAATTTAAGGTTATATTTATAATGAATTTAGTTATTACAAATTTCCAATACTCTCAAAAAAAAAAATTCTTACACGGAAATATATCCAAGGCCTGTTGTGGTATCGTATTTGGGCCTTACCATTTCATTTATTGGACTTCCTTGAATACCCATAACACAATTGCTTGTACAACACCTTTGTGATTTAAATTTAGAATAGCACTAAAAGCACCACTTACATTTTTAAGAGTACCACATATATTAAGAGCACCACATATAATAAAATAACATCTTACATTATTTCTTTACACACCACACTCATTACCAATATTACCCAAACAAATTAAAAAAATTAAAGTAATTAAAAAATAAGAAAAACCAAACAAAAAGAGAAGAGCAGGAGAACCGAAAATCCCAAGCAACATTCGGTTGATTCATTCTTCAATTTCGTCACTTGTTTGGTTGATTTTTGTAGAAATTTGTTTACATATCTTTAGGGTTTGTTATAAGAGTTTAATTTGATGAATTTGTGTGCAAAAATTGATGTTTTTGGGTGAATTTCTTGAAAAATCGAACAAGTGTTTTTGGAAAATTCGTGCACGTTTCGACCCTGGTCGACCGAAAGCGCAGCGGGACAAGCGGTCGGGACTGCCGAACGCACAGCATGGCGTGCGGCCAAGGCAGCCGAACGCGCAGGGGGCGCGATGTCGGGGCTGCCGAACACACAGATTGTATGCGCGGGGCTGCCGAACTCTCTATGGGGTTGTCTGGCTTGCAGAGGGGAGGGGGCAACTGGTGCTTGCAGAGGGGAGAGAGTGGGGGGAAACGGGCTGAGGCCAGGGGGTGGGGCGGCGGCGAGGGACTGCTAGAGTTGAGCGGGGCAGGCGGTGGCGGGCTGGAGTTGCAGTTAATGCGGTGGGCTGGGGTTGGAGTTGGGGGTGGGTGGGGGGGAGAAGCGGCGGGTGGGACTGCTGGAGAAGAAGGGCTTTTTTTGCCTTTTTTTTTTGATTTCTTGATAATTTTTATTTTTGATGAAGGATATTTTAGTTTTTTCATATCTTATTAAATTGTATCAAATAATTGTGTGGTGCTCTTAGTAAAATGAGTGATGCTTTTAATTCTACTCTAAATTTAATAATTCTATTATCATGTAAAATCTATTGATTTAGAAAAATAATGATTAATTGATAGATTAACAATTAACTACACATTATTCACCAAGCTTGGTTGTTTGCACACATTGCATGTTGAACTTTCTTTTCCGTTTTATCAGACCGTTTCTTTACAGAAAAATATTTAAAAGTTAGGTGAGCAAAATGTAACAATTCTCATTTTAATACAAACCATAAATCTAAGAGTGATACTTGTGTGCTCGGGATGTTAAATATATACTCTACAGGTATCATGTGTATACTCTTCAGGTATCACATGTATACTCTTATATAAATATGATACCTGTAGAGTATATGTATAACATCGAAAAACATAACACCTATAGAGTATATACATAATACCTGAAGAGCACAAATATAACACCTAGATTTATGCCCCAAATGTACGGTATAAGTTTTTGCCTAAATCTAAATAATCACAAACTATTCGATCCTGCAACAAACTGAAATTATATGAAATCCAATACTATGATTTATAATGAATTTTGAACATCTCTCCTTAAAAACTCAATAAAATAATCAAACTATTATCAGTCACTATATTTGATTCTCCCAGAAGTGACTGTCAAAACTCAATCCATCATCAGTTCAAATACAAACTTAAAAGTGATAACAATAATAATGTAATAAAACATCAATACATCTGATTGTAAACTAGTATGTAGGACAAATCATTCACACCAGAAGAGAAGAACCACTCACTACATCAAACTATGGGGGTGATTATTTGTGGTAGGAATCAGGTGAACTACAATACAAATGTTGAAGATTCCTGAACACTCAGTCCATGTAACTGAAATAAATAATCCAGCTGGCAAGACAATGCTCGTCTGCTCATGAAAATACACTGGTACAGCATCATACCGATCCTATAACACAGTCACATGCAAAGTCGACAAACTAGCCACTGGCTTCCAGCTTACAGAAATGCATCCTTCTCAAGGAGCTTCAGTACCTCGTTTTGGTTATTTAGTTTAGCAACCTCGATAGGTGTCTTTCCGTCCATGTTCTGAAGAGTGCTGCATAGTGGAAACGTAAAGGCAAGTCATATGAGGGCCCTACAAATATAACAACCAACTAAACCTTTTATCATACTATGAGGGGGGCGAGCTAACTTAATCATATCTCCCCATCGTATTCAGTCAAGACACATGTTCCCATCTATATTTAAGTGTTGCAAAGCTTTTTCTAATAATCACTTATCAAAGTCTTCTAAGGTCTCCCCCGTTCCCTTCTACTGTTGAGTTAAAGATTTTCAACTTTATACTCTTCATACTAAAACATCTAAGGTTCTATTTGGACAGAGAGATTTTAAATACAGGATTTAAAATGAAAGTGATGAATTTCAATATCTATCCATACATCACCGACAAAATTACAACTAGGAATTTCAAATCTCTCCGCAAATTAGTCCATCCAAATGGGCCCAAAAAGACTTTCTATGTACATCTAAACCATCTTAAGCCTGTTTCTATGTTTCCATCTAGTAGTGCTACCCACATTACCTTTCTAGTGCATTTATTACTTTTCTATCTAATCCAGCATGTCTGCATATCCATCTCGATATTTTCAATTCTGCCACCCTCATTGTTTGTTCAAGTTCAATTTAGTCCCAACACTCTGATCTATAAAGCATTGCTAGTGTTATGGAAGTTCTATAGAACTTCCATTCCAAAAACAAGAAGAAAAAATCGGCGATGCATAAAAGGGCTTACACAGCAGCCCCGTTTTTCAGCAAAAGCTCCACACACTCCTTCCTGCCATAACCAGCTGCATAGTGGAGAGGGGTGTTCTTATTCTTATCCAAAGCATCCACCTTAGCTCCAGCTTCCAAAAGAACATGTGCACACTTAACCTGGAATGGGAAAATGTGACAGGAAGGAGGGTGATAACTTGGCATCCAAGAAAAAAATGAATGAATAATAAATAAATTAATAAAATGCATAACGGAAGCTCATGTAAAGATAATAAGAAAAGAAGGCTGAAGCAAGATGATAAAAGAAGACATAAGAATCTCAAAAGTATAAGGAAGGAGGACCAAAGCAAAGCTATCTTTCATTCTAAGTAATTTTATTGTTTGAAAATAATTCAATTCAAAAAAGTAGCATAGATGTTATGTCTCAACCAAAAGTAAAATACATTTGAAGTCAAATACAAAACTGATTTTCCAAGATCCAAGTACCTCGCCATATCCACATGCAAAATGCAGTGCCGTTCTTCCCTCAGAATCTTCTTCATCCTTATCAGCGCCATCAGCGAGAGCCTTCTTTAAGCCCTAAATGGTCCATAAAAGCACATAAAAGATTAATATCAGAAAATTGTAACAGTAGGAAAAAGGTACTCAGAAGATTACACAAGCAACCAATTATTATTCAAATAGTTAGCGAAATATACAGCAGGTGATGTACCTCAACATCACCAACACTAGCAGTGTGATGAACTACGGATTCCTCATCGTTAGCTTCCTCTGCTTCGTCTTCAGCAGTATCAGCAGCAGATGTGGCAGTTTCTCCTCCAACAGCAAATCCCATTGCTTCACCCAACTTCTGGAGAACCTCTTTATCATTCCAGTACCTGATTGTTTTACATTCCCAAAATGGAAAATTTAGAAGTAATTGGTGATACAAGTTCAAACAGAGAACAAAGATATAATCACGAGCAAAGAGGAAAAGGACGAGTCATACACTGTCAAATATAATATTGTCTCATTAAAGAGGTTTACAAACTCCATAAGTAAATGAAATAAAAAAAGCTAGTAAAAAAGGCATGACCTCATCATTGCAGTTGGACCACCATTTTCAATCTCTTCCAAAATAGGCTTCAAAGATGGATCTTCTTTAATATGTGCCATTCTCTCTTCAAGTTGATCTTTATTTGCTGGATTTGTCAAATTCTCAAGCATACCAGACATGGATGGATCCTGTAGAAATGGGGGAAATGTACATTTGCTAATGAAATCTAATAAGACAATATTTTGTGCGAAGTCTTGAATATCAGTCCAATAATACCTGCAGTAACGCGCTACCAAGCTTCTCAGCCATGGTCACGAATTGTGGATTTTCCATGACTTGTTGCATGGTTGAATAATATTGTTGGGGATCAAAATTGGGGATGCCATCTTCAACTGCTGCCCCTTGAAAGGTTTTCTGAAGCTGCTCTGCCATTTGATTGAATGAAGGATCTTTTGCAATCTGGTCGGCTAATTCCCTGATGCTTGGGTCCTGCACACACACAATAGAATCAAGTGAAGAAAATCATTATCACATTCGCCGAGACTTTCCATAATAGTGCAACATATTCTTTCCGTTGGGGGGGGGGGGGGGCTCACAGGAATTGAATAAGTTAAATGTTCAATAACCCGCAGGCAATACAAAATATATTGAAAATATACTTCTATATAACCATTCTTAGCGAGAGCAAGTAGGATCTTAGACAAACTGAGCCACCAAAAGCAGCAGTGAACCTAATAGTGAGCTTACATTTGGAAGACGTTTCCTAGTCTAGTGTTAGTTCAAAAGCTCTATGATTGACATATAGCAGTTTCTAACCCATTTGTTCAAGTGACTGTGCCGTACTCAGTTTCTGAACATGCTAAGGGTTCACAGCTAGGGTATAACGCATAGCACCGTGTATAGACGATGACCAAGTATCCCATTTTCTTTTTTAAAATTTTGAGTTCTTAGGTTGCATCATCTTCAAGACCCCACCATCCATAAAACACTTCTCCACTTTAAATAAAGGCCAGAACAGAAGAGGGAAAGTAGACAAACATTAAGCAATCCTGTTATTGATGAGAAATCAAAGGGATTCGGCATTCCAGCAACACCTCCAGCAGTCGAAGGAGGGGTTGCTCTTCTCGTTCCAGACGGTGTCTCTGCAGAACTAGTACCTTCTGCTGCAGATTTCTCTTCTGAATAGCAGAAAATAAAAAAATTCAAACAGTACGGAGTCAATTATTAACATCAACACGAGTACATTGAAAAATTATGTGTATGATAACATTTGTTTAATAGGAAAGGTAAATCATTGACAAATCTTCATTTAACCCCTCGTCAATTCCAACCAAGAGCTACAATATTAACACGTTTCTCCGCTCAATATCAAATCCCGATTCCCACAGATAAGCATCTCGAAAAAAAAATCAAGTTTTTACACAACAAAATAACTGACTGGCATATCCATCAACGTTGTGGGGGAGATAAACTCACCATCTTTAGGAACCAGAGGAGTTTTTGATGCCTGTAAATTAAAAATCAGTACATCAGCTACAAGCACGTTGAACATCCAAGATTTACTTGAACTAACAAAACATAAATACACACACATATAAAAATTCAACTGCGAAACACGGAAAAAAAGCAATAAGACTCTAAAATTTCTAATTTAATCGTTAAATTAACTGAAATGTGAAATAAGCTTGACCGTAAACAGAGAGACGAGCAATTAATTCGCCGACGAAATTGACGAGAGAACTGGAAACAGTACCTCGGACATAATTGGAGAAATCTGATCGAAAAATGTCTGGATCCTTTGCTTGCTGAGATTAGGAGAGAACAGAGGATGGGTAAACGAAGAAGGGTTTATAATTTAGTAAGATAATAATAAATAATATTGGAGAGAGAGATTGGGAGAATAGTGAGATGTGGATTGCAATTAGAAACAGAGGAAGTGGGCCCATCTCAATCCTCATTGCCAATGAATGAACGGTAAGATTTGTTTTTTCTTTTGATCGCTTCTCAGTTCGGACAACATACGTTGGAGGATTGATTGGGCTTTTATTGAGATACGCCACCGGCCCAATTATAGTTATTTCTAATTATATTTTATTTTTGTTTACATGTTTCACTTAATATATTTGTATTTAAGTTAATTTTGCCTCCTTTTCTTTTTTTGATTTTATAATTTTTTAGAAAAAGTATTGTATGAAATTAATTAAGGTAATTCGTCTGCAACTCTTTTTGCATACAACTTGGCCTAAGGTATAAAAATGTGATTTTCTGTAGTTGATTTTATGTTGAGTAATAATTCCAATCAAATTATTGCAAAATATTTTGGTCTTTTATTACCAGCTATGAATGTGTGAAACGTGTTTTGTAAAAATGAAATGTCATCAGATTTTATAATGTATGTAAGTTATCACAATAATATGACGAAGAAATGAAAACTTGGTAGAACCTTTTGCATTTCAAGCAATGGAGGTTTGAAGTTTTCACACGACGATGAAGTCGAATTGACACATAGTAAGAAGCAAATAAATGAAAGGTTGGGAAAACCTTTGTATCTCAATTTTCAAGCAAGGAGTTGATCACACATTTGGTGAGAATATCAAACTCCTTGAAAATGAGACAAGCAAATGATAACTGATCTTTTAAAATTAAGGAGGAAAGTGGTTTTTCTTACAAACATATCAAAAGACTCGAGATGAATTGCAATAAAAATACTCTTATATGATGGGACAGATAACAAGATTAAAACAAGTTAAGAGGTAAATTATCTATATAAAAGTGAACTATTTCTCGAACTTTGCGGTTTGAAATGTTTCATATGATTTAGGTATAATGGTTCCTGCTTTTCAAGTAGAAAAGTAAACCCCCGTCCCGCTCTATTTTGTATGCTTTTCATTTTTGTTTGTCCCATCTTATTTTGCCAGCCCAAAAATGGCAAAGAAGAATTTACTCTCTTACCCCTCCATTTTTTTCATTTTACAACTTTTGCACTCAAAAAGCACACATTAATTACAAATTACTACTCAAAAACATTAAAATAACACATCACATCAAAGTCAACAGTTTTTTCTTAGGCTCCGTGCCGGTCAAAGTAGGTAAAATAACCTGGGACGGAAGGAGTAATAAATTTTATTAAGGGGTGGCCACAAAAATAGTTAAAATGTTTTTTATTTTATTTTATTACAAGTCAATATTTTACCAAATTAAAATGTATTCCAAATTCATACACACCTGTATAAAATGGATGCAATTATGCACACCCCACAGTATATTAAATACCCCCAATGTTTTAAAGTTCAAAGTTATAAAATTCTATTTTTTGAGTGTATTTAATATTTGGGGTGTAAAATGACAGCAACAAATATGTAACATTTTAAGTTATACAAATATTATTCAATGAGTAGAATAGATTATCCTGTTCTTATCCACTCAAGAGTCATAAACAAGATCAACAAGACATTCTCAAGTTGTTGAATTCATCTGAAACCTAATCTAAAAATTCTGACAACTTAGGCTGTTTTTTAATTGAAATAAAATATAAGTTCATCTAAAACACTAAAAACTATGATGAATCAATACTCATATTCATAAAAATCTCTGCAACCTTATCTATATTTTTATAAAATCTGAAACAGTGGCGACAATTACATATCAATTTTACTGAACCGAATAAAAGCTTCCATCATCTCAATTAACCCAAACCTCAATCTAGGAAGGATGAACCTTCTTAGCGTTTGAAGTAACGGCCTTGACGGCAGATTTAAGGGAAGCAGTAGCAGAATTGAGAGCAGCCTCAATATACTTGTTGGAAGCAAACGACGCCGCTTTCTCCAAATTCTTCCCCATTATCCGAGCAGTCTCCGCCACGGTGACCAAACCAAGGTACTCCGATTTGGCAATTGCGTTCATTTCCTCCTCGAAGCTTCGGAATTCGGCCATGGCGCTCTCCATCACGGAATCGAGATAGTCCTCGGATTCCTTCAATTGATCGTGGGAATTTTGGATCTCGGCTTCGTGCTCGAGCTCGAGATTCGCCCACGCCTTGTACGCCTCGACCTCGAACAGCTTCATTAGGTCTTCGATGGTGGAAGGATCGAAGCTCTTGTCGCGGAGGGCTTGATCCGAGAAGAATGTGAATTCTGAAAAGAGGGCTTCCATTTTCCCTTCCTCCTTTTTGGGTGGGTGGGAATGGTTCTACTTCTACTTGAAGAAGGAAAAGCAAGGAGTGTGAACTGAAGGAGGATAATATAAAGAAAGAGACGTTATTCCTAATAATGGGTATTATATGCAATGCCTCATAACTTTCCTTTTATTTTCTTTATTACCTTTTTTTTTTCTTAAATAATTGAAATGTGCTTTGCTAAAAAGTTTGGATCTAACGGTTTTAAACTCGTGGTAATTGATTGGACCTATTCAATCCATAATTTCATCATATGTAAGACTATCTTTATTTACAATCTAATCCAACTCAATCCTCTAATATAAAAATCATTTCTCTCTCATCCACATACACAACTTACAACTCAACTCAACCTTTAATTATTTAAACGTTTATTAGTAACATCAACTCAACATTTAAAATATATTTTTTCTCATTATTTATTATTGAATATTATATATAATCATTTTTTAAAATGTAAGAAATATATAAAAAATATTTTATATTATAAATTCGATATTTATAATAAGAACTTTTTTATCATAGACTTAAATTATGCTACAAACACAATCATGAAATTTAAATACAATATTTAAAAACGAAATCAAAAAACACCAAGATGACATCAATGCTACATCTTCTTTCACACACCAACTAACATTTTTCCCCCCCTTTTGATTTGTGTTTGTTTGTTGAACATCTTGAATATCTTTTTCGGAGATATTTTGTGAAGTATGAACTTGTTAAGGATATCAACTTGATTGTGATTTGAAGAAAATTGAGAGTTTGGATAATATAGAGAGCTTGGATAATCTTCAGAATTTGGAAATGATTGAAAGTTTGGATAATCTTGGGAGTTTGGATAATTTTGGGAGGTTGAAAAATAATTTGGATTATTTGGATCCATAATAGGAAATGATAAAAATTCGGTGAGAAACGAGAGAATTTAAGATTGTGAGGAAACCGAACTCTTCAAATTGTGTTTCATAAATTTTGATAAAATTTTTATATTTTGTTGATACATATTATCTTTAATATCAACAATTTAAATTATATCCACAAAAAAATATATGTAAACCAATTAGATTGTGACACTTGTCACAATCTAACAAAGTGAGATAAAGATAAATTTTATTTTTGTTGACCAACCATGGAAGCTGAACGATTGGGTTTGTCACAATTAATTATGTTTTTTTTTTTCCTTTCTCTTTGTCTCGTATGGGTTGGGTTCATATGGGTGGGGTTAGGGGAAGATAACCAATAAACATGGTCTAAGTGACTCGCATCTTTCATAATATTTTGATGATCGGGAGTGCACGTAAGACATGTGATAATATCAGGATTTCGTGTGACGTGAATTTTCTCGGAATTATTGGTAAAATTTGTGATGGTGTATGGAAAGTCATCCTACCCTACGATATATATTCAAACCTCATATGATATATTATGAGGGTTTGTCTAGAATTTGTATCATATACACATTTTCTTGTAAATGTAATTACTTAATGTGAATAATTTATATTACGGTGGGGGAAATGCTGGTCTTGGTGTACAAATATCAGTATTATTGTAGGGAATATAGAAAGTGGCTAAGTGGGCCCGAGCAGCCACATTTGTCAAAGCCCATTGGCTGTCTTAATTGAAATGTAGCCAACCACTCGTCCATTGCACATTAGCATGTGTATCTGCATCATTCATTTCATCCATTACAGACAAGCTCCAAATACACCACTCATTCATTGCCTAAGTGCCCTTTTCCAAAAATAAGGTGGAGTCCTTTTTTTTAATAATTAGGTGGGGAGGATTTTCTCATAATTTATATTAGGCTTGGCCGCTTGGGTCTATCAATACACTATGAAGAAGTGCCATTTGTTCAACCTCAATATCCATGAACTAGGTTAGGTGGGAAATACATTAATTTTTGGAAGAGATATTGGAGAAGTCCTTTTATAAATTACATAACATTTTAACTAGTGTATAAATCTAACTGTTTCAGAATACGTGAATTTGATTTAAATTTTCTCGTTCTTTATTGATTAATTAGACCACCATGAATGGTTGTGATTTGTGTGTTTTCAGTTGTTGTGATCAATCTCAATCACAAATGTCATGGTGATATGTCCTGAAATTATAGGTCGATTAAGTCAAATTCATGACCTTTAATTTTTTCACCTTCTCTCTTTTAAATTATTTTATAAAGCAAAATGAGTTAGATTTGGAGTACGTTTCTTTTTTTTTTAGTGAACTAAGAGAGGGAAGATGGGGTTGACCATAAATAAATAAATTATATATATAAAAGTGTGGTTTGCACCCTCAAGTGTTTGACAAGTGGCACTTTACATTGTTGCCAAGTGTCACCTCCAAGTGTTTGACAAGTGACACTTTACAATGTTGCCAAGTGTCCTTCCTTAAAAATTATTTTATTTATAAAATATCAAAATATTAATATCAATTAAATACACACACCACTACCCTACAATAATAAAGTGCTTGGAAAAATTAAATATGTAAGTTACAAATGTTTGTTAATGTTGTATTTTTTTTCTTTTTTTTTTACATGAAATCTTTGGTGTCAAACTTTAATAATTGTTTTTATCCAACATTTCAATTTCAAAAAAATAAAACAAAATTTGAAGAGTAATTCTGCTACTACTTTTCAAGGAATTAAAATAAATAAATAAAAGATATTTGAAGGTGTTAATAATATTTTACAAAAGAACATTCAAGTAGTTCAAACTCAAAAAAATAAAAACCTTTAGAAAAAAAAATTATTTAGAGAATTCAAGAAAAAAATAACATATAAATATTATAATTCGGTAATGTCAGGCATTAAATAAAATAATGTACTTTAAAATTGTAATTTAAACTATGAAACATATTGCTAATGAGATTACCAAAAATAGGTGTTAAAAAAAATTAAGATATGTGAGATTGAAACATATTTGGCATTAGATAATGAAAAGTTGTGTTTGTTTAGAAATTTTAAAGGGTATTATAAAAAAATAATTGCTTGGAAAAAAAATGTAAGTTACAAGTGCTTGCTAGTGTTGTATTATTTTTTTTACATGAAATCTTTGGTTTCAAACTTGAATTATTATTTTTGTCCAACATTTTAAATTGCCCCCAAAAAAAAAAGTAAGCAACAATGTGCAAACATTAGTTCAGTAATGTCATGCATTAAATAAAAATAATGTACTTTGAAATTGTATTTAAACTCTGAAACAATATTATTAGTGACATTAGCAAAAAATAGGTGCTTACATTTTTTTTTGGATATGTTTAGGTTAAAACATATGTAAATTTGGCAAGTATGAAAGTGAGTTATAAAAAGGATGAAATTTGATAATTTTGTGTTTGTTTAGAAATTTTAAAAAGTATGATTACAATTAATATGACATCATATAGGGAATTATAAGAAAAATAGATGATGTACTGTTATTTTATGTTTAAACAAAGAGCTAACATTTTCAGTTCAAATTGTAAAAAAGTGGATGAAGTAGACAAAAAAAAAAAAAAAAGAATAGTTATAAGATTCTGCAAACAAATAACATGATTCGAATATTGGTAATCTAAAATCCAAACGTACACATTCAGTCCAACCAACCCCTTAAACAATTGAGAAATTGTATTAAAATATTACAATATGTAACAATTCGTTAAGACTAATAAAAAAATCACAAAAAGAACACAATTACAAAATAAACCAATACATAAAGCTAATAATGAGTGCACTTAGGACAAACATTTAACAAAATAGATGTTTTCGAGCGATAAAAATGAGATATATTATATAATTTTTACAGAAATATATGAAAATATCTAATGCGATAATTAAAACACCTATTAAGAACTATATCTTAATAATTTTGTATTAAAGAATAAATGAAAAAAATTATTAAAGAAAACAATAAGACTCCGTTTGGATAGAGTGATTTCAAATCCAGAATTTGAAATGAGTGGATTTCAAATCCTTTCAAGTTTGAGTGGATTTGAAATCCACCAAAATGACTCTAAAATTAGCTCAAAATGAAAACTATGGATTTTAAATTCACATCCTACCCCACACTATCAGTGGATTTGCCAACAAGGATTTCAAATCCTTCCTTAAATCCACATATTTAAATGTACCCTAAGAAATATTATTTTAAGAATAAAGAAAAAATATCACACTTATATAAAAAATTACTATCATATAACAATAAACACTAATTATAAAATAAAAAATGAGATAAGTATTAAATGAAGTCCGTGCAACGCACGGGTTCAAATCTAGTAATATAGAACTGGGTGATTTATGCTCGAAATCGAGCATTCCAATCCTCACTTAAAAATGATGCTAATTAAATTACAAGATTCATGGTTATTTTAGAGTTAAAATTTAATTAAAAAGTAAATCCATACCCATTCACAGTGTATATAGCACATTTAAAAAATTATATGTAGTTTATTTATTACACATATGGGCTAGGATGGGCCGGTCAAGGGCCAAATACCAATATCACTAGTCCACTACCTAACGGCTATTAACAATCACTGTAGTTATGGTTAATTATTAGTATATACCATATATTTGGCAAGTCTGTAATCTAAAGAAAACACGTTTGTTTTATGGGATAATTCATCAACGGTTGCAACAAATATTTACCAAAATTAAACCCTGACCATCTCCAACAGTGCATAGGATTTTACTGTTAATCTTACATAATTTTTATGTAATAACTGTCAATAATGTCAATAATTTACAACAGTTTACATTATTCTCTACGTCAAAAAAGAATATTTCATAATATTCTTTATTAATTAATTTATTTAACATTTTATTTATTATCAATATTCGTTATTATTGTTAAATAATCTATTTTTCATCTTTATTATTTTAAAAGTGTAAAAAAATAATATATATTTAAATCTTATTTAATATAATATTTTAGCAAATTTTTTATTTTTTTCACATTAATTAAGTTTTAAATTATAGTTTAACTAAATAAAAACAATTTAAAATAAGAAAATAAAATAAATAATAAATAATGATAAGAAAAAAATGAATACAAAGTAAGAATATCGAAAAATAAAATAAAATAAGAAAATAAATAATTAATTAATTAAAAAAGAAAAAGAAAAGGAAAATCAGATTGCGCAAGGGTTGACCTGTGGAAAGTTGGCGCAAAACCAGCGGTTAAGATGAGATGGCGCAGAAAAAAAATCACTGTTGGAGGTGAAAACAAGCCCCATCAAATTGTGATGGCGCACTGTTGGGAATAGTTATGGTTTAGAGCATTTTCAACAGTGCGGCGCGCCATCACAATTTGATGGCGCATGTTTCATCTCCAACAGTTGTTTTTTTTCTGCGTCATCTCATCTTAACCGCTAGTTTTGCGCCAACTTTCCAAATGTCAACCCTTACGCCATCTGATTTATTATTATTATTTATTTTTTTATTCATTTTATTTTATTTTTAATTTCTTTTTCGATATTCTTACTTTGTATTCATTTTTTTCTTATCATTATTTATTATTTATTTTATTCCTTTTATTTTCCTGTTTTATTTTATTATTAAGTTCTTTTTCATTATTTTTATTTTGTATTCATTTTTTTCCTTATTTTTTATATTAAGTGTTATTATAATCATTCCGATTTTGGGAAAAAAATACAATACAACATATTAATAAATACATATAATATCTAGACATTAAACTAATTTTAATATAAAAATTGCATGAAATAATGAAACAAAAAATTATTGATAAATTAAAAAAAATTATCAATAAGAAATACAATAATTTTCTTAATAATCTGAAAGATCACCATCAGATCCACGAGATCTTCCAACGTCAGAAACTTGTTCACCATCAACATTTGGAAAACATTGTCCTACAACATGCACAACTTGTCCACCACCAAAAATTGGAAAACACTGGAGGAAACGTGATTTGCAAGATATTATGACGGCCTGTATAATTATGCATAATATGATAATTGAAGATGAACGAGATCTTGATGCTCAAATACAAGAAACAACAACAATGCCACTACCAGCAGTTGAATTAGTTGAAAATGAAGATGAAAGATTTCAAAAGTTTCTTTATAGATTTAGTCAAATTAGAGATGTAGATGCTCACTTCGCACTTCGCAGTGCATTAGTTGATCATTTGTGGGAAGAATATTCTAATTTAGAAAATTAATCCTACATTGTACTTTAGTATTGCAATATTATTGATTAGTGACTCACATTTTTATTTTAAATTGTTTTTATTTAGTTTAAACTATAATTTAAAACTTAATTAATGTGAAAAAAATTAAAAATTTGCTAAAATATTATATTAAATAAGATTTAAATATATATATAATTTTTTTACACTTTTAAAATAATAAAGATCAAAAATATATTATGTAACAACAATAACGAATATTGATAATAAATAAAATGTTAAATAAATTAATTAATAAATAACATTATGAAATATTCTTTTTTGGTGCAGAGAATATGTAAACTGTTGGAGATCATTGTAATTATTACATAAAAATTGTGTAAGATTAACAGTAAAATCATGTGCACTGTTGGAGATGGTCTAAGTATTTTACATTTCTATCAACACGTTTAGAATATGGTTATAAACCATATGGTGACAAAAACTTACCGTAGTAAACATGAGATTTCTAGTTTCAAATGGTAATTTTAAGTTCTAACTTTAATAGTACTAAGTATGGAGCACGTGCGTCATACGTGGAGTATAAATTTTTTAAATTAAAAATATTAAATTCACTATTAAGATCTTAAAAAATATACAATTTATATTAAGTTATAGTTCAATTTACAATAGAATTTCATATAATTTTGATTTAAAAATTTAATGTAAAATTATTTAAATAGGAATATCCAAAATAACTGTTATAACTTTAATTTTAATATTTAACAAGAATGTATTAGACAATCCTTATTTTATAATAAATATTCATACTTTTACATAATAATAATAATAATAATAATAATAATAATAATAATAATAATAATAATAATAATAATAATAATAATAATAATAAGTTAATTGAAAATATCACAACATAACATAATTAATAAAATTGTAAATTTTACCAACTGTCATCCTTTTATATATAGATAGATTATTATTATTATTATTATTATTATTATTATTATTATTATTATTATTATTATTATTATTATTATTTTATTCATATCATTACTATTATTAATTAATTAATAGTATTATCATTATTATTATTATTATTATTATAGATAGATCATCATCATCATCATTATTATTATTTGTTGTTGTTGATAAATAATGTTTAATGTTGAACAATAATTTAATTCTTTTGTGTTAACTATCATTACTTAATGTCTAAAATTATTCACATTCTCATTTAAAATTAAAGAAATTTTAAGATATTTTTGTAATTTTGAAAAAATTGTTGTATATAAGTAAATATTTCAAAATTTATATTCTTGATTGATCAATTTTGACCAATTCCAAAAATTATTAGCTTATCAAATTATTTATTATACTAAGAAAAATATTCAACAAAAGATAAAAACAAATAAAATGTAAGTTTTCAAAATATTAAATTTCTTTTTTTTTTTTTGCTAACTTTAATTACTTAATATTTATAATGATTCATATTGTCAGTTTTAAAGTTAAATATATTATAAAATATTTTTGTAATTATGAGAATGTTGTATATAAATAAATATTTCAAGACTTATATTGTTAATTTGTCACTTTTAACTAATTTCGAAAATCATTGACTTATTAGATTATCTATATCAAACCATGAAAAAAATTCAATGAAAAAGAAAAACAAATATAATGTAAACTTTCAAGTTGTTAATCTTTTTTTTTTTTTTTGTTAACTAAATTTACTTAATGTTTATAATTATTCATATTATCAATTTTAAAGTTAAAATAAATTTTAAGATAGTTTCTGTAATTATGATAAATTTTGTACATAAGTAAAGATTCAAAATTTATACTGTTAAATAGTCATTTTTAACTAACTTCATTATTGACTTATCAAATTATCTATCGAGCCAACGACCATAAATTTTTTTTCAAAAAACAAATAAATAGAATATAAGCTTTCAATTTTGTTGTTTAGATTATTTGTAATTTTGTATTCCAACCTTTTAATATTGTCAAATATAATGTAGAATAACATATATAATTTGTGTTATTAGAATTTAAAATAACACGTCCCAAGAAAACGAATGCACATGGAAGTTTGAGAAACACACGAGAGATCGGGCCAACCAAATTCTATTTTCTTCAACTAAAACTCTACTTTACCCAATAATTATTTTTAAATAATAAAAAATAACTTTAAAAATTAATATATGGTAAATATATTTATATATCATACAACATTTGGAATAATGAAAGATATATAAACAACTTTTAATATAACTATCATAATAAATAATAAATCATGCATCGCAGGCGAAATACTAGTAATAATAATAATATATGAAAAGGCCCCAAATCAATTTAAAATCATTATTAATTTTTCATATCCAATCTGATTCTTGGTTGCAATGATTACTTCGTTAGACAACTTAAGACTATGTTTATCAACAAACTCCCACAACCCAACCTCTTAATAAAATATTCATTTCTCTCTCCTCCACATACACAACCTACAACACAACCCAACCTCTACAATTTTTACACTTTATCAATAACATCAACCCAACCTATAACAATTATTAATTTAATGATTTAATAATTACATATATATATTTTATAATCAATTTTTTATTATTTGAATTATGTACTTGATATATTAAATTATATGATATTCCAAATTCGTAATAAAAAAAAAATATGACCAACTTAAAATAAGTCACAATCTCAATAACAAAAATAAAATTCATAGAATTGAAATACAAAATTATTATTACATAAGTCAAGCTACAAATTGATAAGTAAAAAACAACAAGATGACATTAGGGCCACATCCTTTGAAATCTGCCCTATTTTTTATCTTCGCTAACGAAGATCCAAGATGACATTAGGGCCACATCTTCTTTCACATTCCAAGTACTTTTGGCCACCCTTTCATTTGTATTCTGAAACAAATTGCGAGAGATATTTTGCGATGGTTGAGCTTGTTCAGAGGTAGGAATTTGATTTAGATTCGGAGATAATGGAGAAGTTTGAGAAGATTGAAAGTTTTGATAATCTTTGGTGGAAAAAAAAGACTGGAAATTTGGATAGTTTTGGGAGTTTGGATAATCCGAATTGTTTGAAATTTTTTTTGGATTACTTGGATCCATAATAGAAATTAGGAGAAATAGTAGAATATGATATAAATTATGAGAGATAAGGAAAGATAGTACACAAAAGAGATAATTTGAGATTGTGATTCAAAATGTATCAATATTAGTCTCTATTTATAGAGAAAAAAATTTCATGAATTTTGGTTTTTTTTTTATAGATAATTGAGTGTGTAAAAGATATAAACGAAATTAGACGAACGAATCAGAAAATGTCATGTGGCAATATCCATGCCATGTGGCAATATTTTGGATGAGAGCATGCCTTGAAATTGGTGCACAAACCGGGCAGTCAACAGCCCCGGTTGTGCGACTCCTTGGCCATGAATTTTTTTTTATTATTAAAATATTCACAAACAATCACACGACCTCCTGATAAAGATAGTCTAACCAGCCCTAGTTTTGGCAGATTTGGGTAGACAAAAGCTCATATGATGAAGCCCATTTTAGGACATGGGAAATTGGGCCGTATTAAAAAGGCTTAATCGAAGTGGCCCAACAAGAAATTCATCTTCCACATCGGTATCAATCATCATCAGCTCCAAGACAAGTAGAATTCAAACTATAACACGATTCCGCAAACAATCTCAGAGCTCCGATCTTCCGATCCTTCGATAGATTTCGATCGACTCGTAGGTATAATCTACGGCGACCGGAGTTACTGATTTGGGATATAAATAGCCATGGCGAAGGGCGCGGCGCTCCTGTTACTTTTACTGTGTGTTCTGCAGAGGGGCGAGGCCATATGGTTGAGTTTGCCGGCGACTGGGACGAAGTGCGTCTCCGAAGAAATCCAGAGCAACGTTGTCGTTTTAGCCGATTATGTCGTCATTTCCGATGACCACGTCCACTCCACCCCTACCATTTCCGCTAAGGTTAGGGTTTATTTTTCATTTTTCTTCTTGTGGATCACTAAGCTGGTTGGAATGGAAGATAAGTTGAATTTACCGGTGTTAGTGATGAGCTTAATGTGTTGAGAGGATAGTTGAATGGATTTTTTCGGAAAGGGTCGTTGTACTCGAGGGAAACGATCGATCAAGTTGTAAACTTGTAACGGAGAAGGGGTGAAATTGTGTCCAATTAATTGAATGGGTTGATTGAGAAATGGAAAGGGATTAATTATCTCTAACATTCTCTTTAATTTGATTTGTGTTGATTGTAAACAGAACGAGCTATATTCCATTCGTCTCACTTTTCTGTTCTCATAATCACCAGTAAACACTCTTCATTGCATGTGTTGATAACTTGATATACACTGTTCTGAATCGATGTTTATCACCAGTAACCATGTTTATATGGAAGCTAATAATCGTACTTTTGCTAAGTGAAAAGTAGGGTTTGTTTCTTTATTGGTAGTTAAATGCACCAGATGAATCATGAACCAAGGCACAAAAAACTTGTGGGTCGTATGTACATTCAAGTTGCTTATTCAAAGTTTAAAATGAATAAATGGCTTATATTGAGAAATCAAATAATATTCAGTGAATTCATGTCATCATTTTAAAAATCTAGAATCTGAGCAGAAGTCTTCTGTCTCGCATACAATTATGCCGTACCTGGAAATTTTAGCACACACACATGTCGTTGGACTATTAGACTACGACACTATAGCACAACCTGTTTTCAGTTCTTCTACTGGCATAAAATTCCAGGGTTAGAGTTTGCTATAAGTCTATAACAATAGAAACTGTGGTGCAGCCAAGGCAGTGATGCTAATTATTTTTGCACAATTGACTGATGTGGTAAATATTTAGTCAGCAAAGAAAACTAAGTTAAATGGAGGAAGTAAAAAGTTACCTTTATAGTTCGATATTAATAGAATTAGTTAGGTGAACCTTTAATCATGTTGAGCAATGTGGGAAGCATGTTGAAGATTACGACTTTGTACTTTAGCACATGTAAACATGGTGCTTAATATATATGGTTGATTAAGGCACAAAGGTGTTCCTGGTGCATAGCACTTGAACATGAGACCAAAATAGCCAAAAAATTCGATTATTAGACTACTAAGAAGCTTGTGTAGCATAATAAATACCAAAACACATGTGATTAGCCATGATAAGCAAAACAAAGCACCTGATAAAGTTAACAAAGTTTCAAGCTCAACTTTTGAATCTTCATACAAGAACAAATAAAGTTCATCAAAGACCATAGCAATGGCACTCTGGTGATTGCAGCCAGTGGTCAGACTGCCCTGGGAGATGGCTTGTCCAGCAGATCTGATTTCTTATCCTTGTTTGTATAAAACCGTAGCTCTAATTGGCTTTTCCCCCAAAAACTGAACATGAAAATATTTCTTTCATATTTTTTGCTTTAAAAAAAATAAAATCTTAAAACATTCGTTGATAATGCATCCGAGTCTGTGGGAGGGGGGAGGTTGTGTCCAGGAGGCACGCCTCAGCAAACTAGAAAAAGGTGCAGGAGGCACAACAAGGTTGTTCCTAAACGGCACCTACCTCAATAGGTGGCTGCTAATTATGCATCAACTTGTGTTCTGTATACATGTTGTTTCTACCATTTCAACTTGAAACAAGCATAATCAAAGCTGCCAGCGGACCTATATATTATAGAGCACTGTTTCACTTTGATTACCTTGATTAGGTATCTCATCCTTATGCTTTATGCTACTCTTGCTCCCTTCACATGATGTTTTCCGAATCAGAATCTGTCTAAGAGGAGATCTGGTGTGTAGAAGATAACATTTTACCTGTTGTGCTAGAAACTCATGTATTTCCATTAAGTGATCGGTCATCTTTCTTGCAATGTCAGTCCGACTAATTAATGTGATCATGTTTCTGTTGTAGGTCACTTCACCCTATGGGAATTCCATCCATCACCAGGAAAATGTCACACATGGCCAATTTGCATTTACAACTAGTGAGGGTGGAAATTATTTGGCTTGTTTTTGGGTAGATGGCCATAATACAGGAGTTGGGGAAATAAGTATCAACATTGACTGGAAGACAGGTATTGCAGCAAAGGATTGGGATTCAGTTGCAAGAAAAGAGAAAATTGAGGTGAGAACTTTAACCTATTCTCACTTGATACTTTATTTTTTATGTTGACTCAGAAAACCAAATCTATATATTTTGTAGCAGACAGATGTTCATAACCAGATATTCTGCATATATCCTTTTATTGCCTGTCTGCTTAATAAGATGAGGTCGTGCTAAATTTTCCTAGTTTTCCATGCTGAGTATTACAAAATGCTATTTCACATTTCCGTGGTTTTCTAAATAAATATTAGAAATTCCTGATCATGTTAAAAAGTTCATAGCAGTAATAAGAACCCAGTATGAGATTTGAAGCTTCATAGTTGTAGAGTGATTTACATATTTGTCCCCTCTAGTAGGGTGTTGAGCTTGAGCTAAGAAAGCTTGAAGGAGCAGTCGAAGCCATCCATGAAAATCTTCTGTATCTTAAAAGCAGGTATACATCCATATACATATATCTTTCTATCTGGATCATATCTTTACGATTATTATCCTGGTCATTCTCAGTTTTCTAATATTCCATTCCTTATAAATTTTGTCCTTACAGAGAAGCAGAAATGCGGGGCGTTAGCGAAACAACAAATGCTCGTGTGGCTTGGTACAGTATCATATCATTGGGAGTCTGCATTCTAGTTTCAATTGTGCAGATATTGCACTTACAACGATATTTCCAAAAGAAAAAGCTGATTTAGAGGACAATCCCAAAATCTAGATTTGTTTCACTTTGTACTCTTATGACACTTCTTGACCTCTTACAACTTTTTGCTCTTGAATATATTTTTCCTCTGCAGAATGAACTTCTTATGAGTAACACGTGCACTGTTTACTGTTTGGAATCCTGAGGAAAATCTTTCTGCTTATTTAAATTTTGACTGCACATGAACATAGAAATAAACTATGTCATGCAGATTTTATTTCATTTATTAGCTAATATTGATGTTTTTATAGTAATAAAATGTAAATGTGAGTAGATCATGTTGGATGCTTACAATGCAGTGATGTGATTCATCTATGGCACACTTTGCAAGAATTGGTTATGTGAAGGTTATGAGTTTGATTGGGTTAACTACATAAATATTTTAAAATGAGTAGATCTTATGTGAGATCTGTCTCACATATTTTGTAACGTAAGACGGGTCAACCTATAATCCATGTTTAACGATTTATATAAGAATTTGTGGAAATATATTTAGTTCATCAATAATAAGGATTTTTTTCACGAATTGGACCATTTCATATGAGTTTAAATGTTTTAAAAATGATCGTAGTTCAATTGAATGTATTTGATTACACTAGAAAAACCCTAATGCTGTATATTCCAAACATAACGTTTGGCTCCAGAAGGAAATCATCAAATAATAGATGCAATGTATTTTCATTGGGAAAGTAGAAGAATAATCTTACATTTATTTATTACAAGATCTGAGATCCATAGTCAATTAACCTGAGGAACTACGTTCATTTTTTCTTACTATATAAACTCCTAAATTTGAAAATCATGATTTTAAAATGGAAAATGGTTACCAAATTTTCAACTAATACGTGGGAGTCTAATAGAAACAATGATTATTAAAAAAAATCTTATCTTGTTGGCAATGCTATGCATCACTATGACTCACACTTATGAGTTAGTTATCACTTCATAATTGCACTGCACTTTCATTCGCCACTACTTTTTTTTTTTCCACTTCTCTGTTTAATTTTATTTATCCATACCTACTCTCATATAAAAATTTAAAATTCAAAAATCTGTTACATTTTTTGCAGTATAAAGTTAGGTTGTATTTGGATCTGATAGTATATTTATTGTTTTCATTATTGTAATTTTATCTTGGTTTGGATTAATTTGAGTTAGGATTGAGAGATTTGAATTATACGAATTTGAATGAGTACACATCAAATCCATCTAAATTATGATTAATTTCAGATCCGTCAAAAATACTTGAGAATTAGCTTCGATGATGATGATTTCACATCAATTTCTTTCACTTTTTTTTTTTAAATTTAGATTATGAATTTCAAATTTATAGCTAGAATTATTTTCTAGCATTTAAATTTGAAATGACAAAATATTTTGTGCAACTGGTGCATGGATCCGGGTCGACCCACCCCCACGTGTCTGTGCACTCAAACCCACCAAAATTCGCTCCAGGCAGTCATACCCAAGGATGAAAATATCGCGAAATATCGCGGATATATCGCGGATATATCGCAGATACGGATATTGCGATACGGATATTGGGTGTTAATGTTTTTTTTCCTGGGTATCGCGGATATTTCACAAAATATCGCAAAATATCGATATCGATATCGGTTCAGTGTAGTATAAAATTGGATGGAAATTGGGAAATATCGCGGATATATCGCAAAATATCGCATGTATATCAAAATGAGAGATTTTGATTCACAAAATTGAACTATGTGATTTTTTTTCCTTACTTTGTATTATGTATTGTGTTTGATATTGAAAGTAATATATTCTCCTCACATCAATCTTTCATTCACGGATATAGCCATATTTTGTGGCTTTTTTAAATTTCCATTCCTTTAACCAATTATTACTTCATTTACTTCCTTTTTTTTTCTAATTTTTTTGCATGATATATTTCTCTCTCTATATATATATATATGTTGAAGGCAAGTGAACATTTTCTATCATACAATTTAAGGTTCAAGGTATGATATTCTCTCATATCAATAACTCTCTCCCAACATTTTTGATTAAATTAATTTCAATTATTTACTTTATAGATTATGACTATTTTAATGTATCTAATTTATTTATTTTTTTGGATATAGGGCATTGACATTGGAGAGGAAATACTTGCACCACTATATATATCACTCAATTGTCATTTTGAAGAACTACGAATTGGTATGTAAATTTTATCTTTTTTTTTTTTCATTTTAGTTGATAAAACTAGCATTTTATTGGTATATTGTAAATTGCTATGTTTAATTGTGCTAATTATGTATATGTTAGGTGAAGCATTTAGTTAACTTATAGAACTTTATTATAAAATCATAATTTTACAATTAATTATTTTATAGTGAAGCTAGCACGTAAAATGTAATGTTGTAATTGTGTATTTACAATTAATTGTTATAATTAGTTTTAGTAAATTTTAATAGTGCTAATTATGTATATGTTGGTATATTGTAAATTGCTATGTTTAATTGTTGGTATATTGTAAATTGATGTGTTTAATTGTGCTAATTATGTATATGTTAGGTGAAGTATTTAGTTAACTTATAGAACTTTATTATAAAATCATAATTTTACAATTAATTATTTTATAGTGAAGCTAGCACGTAAAATGTAATGTTGTAATTGTGTATTTACAATTAATTGTTATAATTGGTTTTAGTAAAATTTTAATAGTGCTAATTATGTATATGTTGGTATCAGTACTGCTTGGATCAAGATGACATTCCATCTACTATGTTTGAACCTCATAGGTCATCCTTTTGGTACTAGTGTATTGTATGATATAATTTTAGTAATTTTGTCTTGTATTATGTAATATATTACTCCCTCCGTCCCAGCATTTTTAGCCTACTTGCCATTTTTGTCCGTCCCACTTAAATCTGCCAGCCCCAAAATGGCAAAGAAAATTTTACTCTCTTACCCCTCAATTTCTTTCATTTTACAACTTTTGCACTCAAAAAGTTGGTTTCAATTACAAAATTGCCACTCAAAAATATTAAAATAACACATCCAATCAAAGTCAACAGCTTTTTCTTAATATGTGTGCCGGTCAAAGTAGGCTAGAATTGGTGGGACGGAGGGAGTATCATTTTTCATTCGAAAAATAGTATTTATAATGCTTATTATCTATATGTTAGTTTTAAATATATTATTTTAATGTGATTTTGAGTGGAATATATGAGTAATGAAGTGTAAAAATAATCCATAAAATTTCATATTAAATTTCCAAAATTTTAATAAGATTTCAGTTGTTTTTTCAAATTTTTTGCGATATTGATATGCGATATCGATATCGACATCGATATATCCGTAAAATCAAAGTTGCGATACGACATGCGATATCGATATTTTCATCCTTGGTCATACCCTTATATTATGTTAGGGTTACCTTCATGTTATGTTAGGGTTACACTAACGTAACATGAAGGTAACTCTAACATAACATAAGGGTCACTCCAACATAATATGAAAGTATGATTAACATTGTTTTTTACCTTCTTGTGTTAATGTTACCTTCATTTTATATTAGTGTTACTTTCGTGTTATATTAGTGTTACTTTCGTGTTATTTTAGTTAGGTAGTTTTAAACTAAGAGTATGAAATCTGGAGATGGAGTCAACATAACGCGAATGTAACCTAACATAACATGAATGTAACACTAACATAAGGTGAAGGTAACGACCAAAACACATGAAAAAAGCCAGCCTAACCCGCACGCGACCCAAATCCATGCAACTGATGCAAAAGAGAGTAAGTCATTTGAAATTCATCTTCAAATTCTTGGATCGAATTTTAAAATCAATACCACATTAGATCACTGAGTTTGTTTTTAGCTAAATATTATCCTCATATCAAATCATCAATCTGAATCCAAATTCAATAGTTCAGATTTTATTACCTCTTTTCTGTCATCACATAATTGGAACACTTCTCAAATAAAAGTATATTCCGTTAGATGCTTCTCCAGTTCCAGAAGCCACGTGGATATTATTCAAATATATATTGTGAGATCTTTTTTTTTTTTTTACAACCCTTTAATTTTGATTTAAACAGCCACCAAACATTTAAAATATTGTAAACAAACATCTAAGCTAAAAAATCCATTAATAAATAGTTGCCATATCAGATGTGATTTTCTTTTAAAGTTTATTAATTAAAGAAAAGTAGGCCAACTAGGATGCATGGGATTGGTCAACTCCATTGCAAATGGTGAAAATGAAGAAAAATACTAATAAAAAGAAAGATGCCCATATTAAAGTGACAACATTGAGTGAAGCCCAAGAACCAAAAATAGTTATCAAAATTATAGAATAAAATAAATGATTGCGTAAATGGGTGGATAAGTTTAAATTTGGGCGCATTTTAGTTTCGAATTTGTGAAAAGTGACAAATGTTTCTACTTTTTTTATAATCTCTTGTAAATGATTAAGTATTATTCTATGCACACTTTTATTTTGTCAACTTTCTCTTTCACCTTTGCTTCTCATCAACGTTGGGTACCCAAATCATTTTTTTCTTCTTCTTATTTATGCAAATTTGAATAATTATATAAAATCATCCCAAATATAATTATATAAAGTGAATTCACACCATTATATAATTCAAATGATCTTTTGCAGATTAATCTTTATTTTATAGGATATGAACAAGTTGATCAATCTTATAGAATTAGATGTCGGCATAAATGCTACTCCATACAATTAGGATAATTTTCAAATTGTTTTGTTGTCATATATGTCCTTCTGCATTTGTTGTTTTTTCTTCTACGATTTTTCGTGGTTTAATTCATTTGATTAATACTCCCTTCATTTCATGATAATGTCTTTTTAGCATCAAAATATTGTTTCATATTGATCGTATTTTTAGCTATTTAGCCACTATCTTTTCAATTTTACCCTCAATTTCAATCTTTAAAAGGTTCTTAGTTTATATTAAGTTGGAAAAATTATAATTAAAGAATAGATAAAAAATGAAATACTATAATTTTGAAATGGATGAGAAAGAGAAATATTTTAAAGAGTAAGTCTCATGTAAGATATCACATAAGTCATTTTATGTAACACAGATCGACCCACAACTTACACTTCATAATTCACATATACATTTGTGAAAATGAGTATGGTTAGTAGGTGAAAATAATATGTCTCACGAAATTTATCAGTGATACAGTCTCACCAAGTTTGCGTGTATTTTTTCAAATCTTATATTTCTTAATTCCAAATCATATACCTTTTAATTTATGACAGAAACTCCAAAACACAGTTAATATATTTCAAATTCTATCTTTCTAATTTATGACCGAAAAAAAAAGAGGTAGAAATATTACAAAAACTCATGTGAGACGGTCTCACGGATAATTTCGTGAGACGGATCCTTATTACCCATGAATTGAACTCATATCCACAAATTTTCATATGAATTGTTAAGTGTGAGTTATGGGTTAACCCGTCTCACGAATCTTTTTTCGTGAGACGATCTCATATAATACCTACTCTAGGAATATAAGATTATGTTATAGCATGTGATTTTCTTCTTTCATTACGATAGATTATGACAATATAACAATGATTTAAAGTAATAGATTTTAGATTTTTTTCTTTATATCTCCTTCTTCCGAATAAGGTAACTTCTTTTATTATCGTGGTACAACATCATCATCACACTCTCTTAATAGATACCATATATAATCACTTATCTTCTAAAAAAGACAATTACATATTTAAATCATTTACCTAATTAATAATGAGTAAAACCTAGAGGGAATTTATACACCAGAATTTAATTAAACACAAAAAAATGAAATTAGAAAAAGAAAACAGATAAAAGAAGCCACATTCACGTTATATTCTTCGCATCAGAATCCATTATAGTAAACTGACCCATAAATGAGGAAGAAAGCATTTCATTCTTTTTAGTGCGTCTT
The DNA here is from genome assembly GCA_005771605.1 of Scutellaria baicalensis. Taxonomy (NCBI): domain Eukaryota; kingdom Viridiplantae; phylum Streptophyta; class Magnoliopsida; order Lamiales; family Lamiaceae; genus Scutellaria; species Scutellaria baicalensis. The sequence continues at coordinate 27,968,309 of CM016726.1, forward strand.
TGTGTTTATGCGCGGGGAGAGAGAGAGAGAGAGAGAGAGAGAGCATTTGTTCACCGAGCACACCTGTCATAGCCACACCGAGTCGTCTCCGCATCCTTGAGAGGGAGAGAGGGATAGAGATAGAGTAGAAATCCAATCCCCCCCCCCCCCCCCCTTGGTGCACCGATACGCACGATTTTTAGTGAGAGATTGTCGAAGAGGAGTTTTCTGAACCGATGCTGTGCTGGAAATGGGGAAGGCCGATAATCAGCAACTGCCAGTTGTGCAGCAGTCTAATGGCAGCAGTGCTTCTAGAACCTTCCTCTGCCATAGATGTACGATGGGGTTTTACAGACTCTTCAGCGTTAAATGTGCCCTCGTTTTGATTTTCAGTGTCGCCGTTTTTCTTTCTGCCGTTTTTTGGGTTATCCCTCATCGATACAAGCAAGTTGGGTTTGATGCTCGAGAATCTGTCAAGCTCAGTGGTAATTTAATGTTGTTTTTGTTTTTTGTTCCTAATTTTCCATGTTTAATTGCGTCTTTTGGTGTTTGGGGATTTATTCCGTAATTGCTTTATAATTAGGTATCTTTCATGCGGTTAATTAATTTTTTTGTCCTTACCGTGTTTTATAGATGATCTGTCTAAAATTTAAACTAAGGAAAAACATTTATATATTTTTGTACACATGTAATTTACTGTTCCTTTCTGGCTTTTGGGTTCATAGTCGTGCTTGATTTCTCCTTTTTTAGGTCTACTATGTAGAACTCGATTGTAATTTCTGTGATATCCATCCATATGAGGTTATGTGGCTTTCGGTAACGGTGTTTGTAATCACCGAGTTGCATTTGACGCATTATCATAATAGAAGATGCTCCTAATAATCCAGCTGTGTTTCAGATGGAGATTTATTTGCTTTTGAATATTGGAATTAGTTATACTGTCTAGATCGCTTCTGAAATCTAAAGGAATAAGTTGTTCTTTGTTAGGTAATATCTTGCTGAGCAACCTTATGACCTTTACAATTTAGTAAGTTCATGTTTCTCTACAAAGTTTCTAAGCTTAGTACAAGTTTGTTCTTTCAATGTGTAACCTTTCATTCATCTGTTCAAAAATATATGGGAAACCGCTGTCTTCTTTGGTTGAATATTAAATAATACCAAAACTTGTGATGGGTGTTTAAACTTTGCTCTAGTGCTGTTGAACAAAATCATAGTGTGGTAGCTGAGTTGTGTGATAAATGTGTCTTTGCTCACAACTCTTTGTGAGGGACTTTGTAAATCTGATTGAAGTCTTATATTGTGATTTTGGGAAGTACTGGATTTAGGTACCTGGCAAACAAAAAAGGATTGCTCTATGTAGTATTTTCTATGCAGTTCTCAAAACTGTGTGCTACTGTCCCTTGTAAGATCTAATTTTACTATTTTGACTGTGGATACAAATTGAAGTTTTGCTTGCTCTTTCAGAGACCGGACATAATTTCCTTGGATTCTCAATGTCTAATTATAAATTCAAACTCATCAAAGCATTAGAGGCAGCATCTTTAATTTTTCTCTCAGTAGTCTTAAGGTATTGTTTACGAAGTTATATTTCTGTTTGTGGAGCAACACATCATCCAAGTATACATCGTTCAGCTTGAGGAGTACTGGGGAAATAATCATAGTTTAGTGCATTATTAGAATTATATTCAATATCTAATCTCTTTCTTTGAAATGTCCACTTCATTTGTATTTTATTTTTAAAAAAAAATTGTACAAGGATTTATGTGTTGAATGCCAACAACATAATGCAAGATAGTTGTATGTGGCTTTTAGGCTGTTTCTATGAATTTGGATTCTCTTCTGAGTCATTGATCTGGTTCTCATTTCAGCCTCTGTTCAATCATATTTCCAGCTCCAGAGGCCGGTTGCAGAGCTTGTACCATACATAGCAAGGTTAGAATATGATGTCAATGAGGAGATAGGTGTCCCTTCCCTTAAGGTTTGCTTATAGTTTGCACTTTACACTGTTTATGCATTTTCTAGCATCGATGAGAAAGAAAATTGATTTTGATAATCCTTTATTCGCCATAGGTTGCTGTACTGTCGATGCACCAGTCAGAGTTATCTAACTGGACTGACGTGGTGTTTGGCTTCCTTCCTGATCCTATCAATAGCACAGCAAATCCGGTGGCCTTGAGTTTGTTGAAATCATCCTTAATAGATCTGTTTCTTCAACAATACAATTTGACATTAACCTCCTCAATTTTTGGAGAACCCTCTTCATTTGAGATAACAAAATTTCCTGATGGGATTACCATAATGCCAGAGAGAGCTGGTATGATATCTCAGACTCTTTTCAATTTCACTCTTAATAACTCAATATATGATATAAAGGAAAATCTTCCGGAGTTGAAGGAACAGCTGAAACTGGGATTGCATCTGATGCCCAATGAGGTGAGCTAAATTCTATGTTAGTCTTAAGACTATCATCTACTTAAGTTCCTGTTGTACTTCATGATTACTTACTATTGTTATTCACAGCTCCTCAACCAAACTCTTCCAGTTTGAATAAAATATGTTTAGGGAAGTCATTTCCTAATATAAAAGAATTATAATTGTATCTTTGTACATGTGTTGTATGTATAAAAATTGTGCCTGGTTTTTATTTGTTAACTTATTCGAATTTGAAAATCCTAATTGTCTGTTAAACATGACTTCTTTCAATGTTACATAACCTTTTTGAGATTACAATATCTTGGAACTTTTGCTGTCACCTAATTGAGTTTAAACTTGGTTTATATATTTTCTTCTCACCTGATAGTATTTTCTTTGATACAGGTGGTGCATGTACAAGTGTCAAACAAACATGGCTCAACAAAAAATCCTCCAGTAACAGTTGAAGCTTCAGTTGCATCTGATCTTGGAAGCATACTGCCAGAGAGATTGAGACAGCTAGCTCAAACAATTACTGAGTCTCCCCCTACAGAGAACCTTGGCCTCGATCATTCTGTTTTTGGAAAAGTTAAAGAAATTAGTTTGTCATCATTTCTATACCATTCACTTCAACCACAAGCACCAACTCCTTCTCCATCTCCATCTCCATCACCAGAGCAGATTCATGATACTGGACCATCTATGATGCCATCTTATTCACCTGCCTTTCCACCCAACTCCCACCATTCACTGCCGCCTAGTTCTAACTGTTATACCTCTAAACCATCTAGTGCACCCAGTCCACAGAATGCCGATTACCATTCTTCATCTCCAATTTCTGATTCTCCTGCATCCTCAGCAGCTCAGGGCAGTCAACACTGTGGTTCTACTGACCCACCGAGTCCTTCACCAACTTCTCATCCTGATCAAATGTCTCCAAATCCACCACCTTATTACTCCAGCGAATCTCCTTTAGCAGTTCCAACATCTCAGATTTCACCAGCTCATCCTCCATTTGCTGGTGTCGCATATGGTTCTCACGATCCAGATGACAAAGGTTTGGTGTCTCCATTACATGTTTCCTTGTCTTCGAAATATGCCTATTCATGTAAGTTATTCCTGTGAAGTATTGTACCCTTCAGCCTTTAGATGTTCCAAAGCTTATTTGGATGATTAGTTTGGAATATTCCTACTTTATTCTCTGTATTATGCCTGAAATCAACATATTATGGTGATTGGATCTGACCTGCTATCATCTATCTCTTGCTTTTTTCTCCAGAGCTTAGTGATAGAGATTGGTCCTGATTGGATGGTTTAGTGGAATTAAGATAAACAGTACTTTTTTAGGTTTCTCCACACCAATGGAATTTCATCCTGACAAGTGATTGAATTGGTAGCTATTCTAGGTGCTTGCTTAGGTTTGAATTTTTTTAGGTAACGGAACACATCTGGCCTTTCCCTTCTCATATTTTCTTTAGATGAAATTCTACACGCAGGGTAGGAAATGTTATCACATTAGCACCCCCACCATCTGCCTAAACTGAGTACTTTCAGCACACATTGTTTCTCTAAAAAAGATTCATTTTCTTTCTAATGCAATTTTTATCATCCTGTGAAATACATTCCATGTTGGCTGGATTTGCTAACAGATAATGACACATTTGCAGCTTTTATAGCGGGCACTGGGAGTGGGAGGACTTCATGCTTCTACTTAAAAGGACTCCTCACATTTCTTGTCATACTCGGGATATATCCTCGATGAAATCTGGGAGTAAGTTATATGTCTGCTTATAACATTTTTGCTGGAGAGAATGAAGTGGGGCAATAAGAAAGGAAGGTTACTGCTGACACTTGACCATAAGTATGGGATGTTATTTGCCAAAGGGAATGACTCCCCAACCTTAAAGAAAGAATCGGTGGCTCTCACTTTATTGCAGGTTCCCGAAAGAACAAACTGTAAAATGTACGGGTTCTTTCTGGAATTTGCAAGTCCAATGCACAAAGAGGGAGTTACTCATGTTTTAACAAAACAAGACTAGATATATATGAATTTATATATCTTAAGTAAAGAAATGAATTATATCTTCAAATATGCTCCACCATAACCATGCTCTTTACTTGCTCTCTAACTACCTTCATGTTCATTTCGAAATATAATGCTTTTATAAATATTTTGAGTGTTCAATTAAGTTACCCATATACGACTTATAATAGAATTATATTCACAATCCATTATGATTACCCTTGACCTATCACAAAACCAAAATATATTCTTACGGCAAATAATATATTATCACTATGTTATCTCCTTTCTCTTGCACACAACATTGTAAAGAAAGAAAGTGATGTTGTGAAATTGTGAATTTGCCCTTTATTCTCAAATCTTTATTATCAAGTCTCTTTCTCTGTGCTATGTTCATCTGAACAAGAGTTCAATTAATTTAAAGGTTATATATATATGTGTGTGTGTGGGGTGCTTAAATTATATGTTAAAATATTAATATATGATGGCCGGTGAATATACCAAATATTAGTTTTTAATGGATATACTTAAAATTTGATGAAATGACAAAAATTAAAGATGTTAGTAAAATATATAAAAAATCAAAAAAAAAAAAAAAGAAAGAAGGGTGCTGCTATTAACACCCCTTTTCCTATTAGTAAACCCCTCCCTGCTATATACACCTCCCTTGATATTTTTAACCTCTTTTTTTGTTTAATAAATCAACGTGTGAGTCATGGTGTATGCGCGCGTACGTGTGTGAATTGCATGTCCCTTCAGAAGTCGTGTGAATAAAAAACAGGACGAAAAGGTTTACTTCAAATTGGTTTTATTCTAATTGAAATCAAGAAATTAAGATATTTAGTTTTCATAATTTCCCTAATTTCAAAAGGCAAGGGACTGGATGACTAAAGCAATTGAAGGGGGTGAGGGACAACTCCATTACTCTTCTATTATTGTGAAGGTGGTGCTAGGTATGGAAAATGAGAATTAGATTAAACTTAGGAACTATGTACAATTCATTTATTCTCTTATAAATTTCACTTGGACCTGTCTCATTTTTAATTAGTCCAGGATTGAAAAGAAAAAAAACCATAAATTTTCTTTCTTATATACAAGGACATTTTAGTAAATTAACAAAAGGCCATTTTTATCTAATTATATTTTGGTGGTTGCATTAATAAGAATTGGAGGTGTTAGTACTAACAATAACAAGAAAGATTATGAAATATTTAGAATCCAGACTACTGGATATGAGCGACAATTCTGCATTAAAATAGTGCAAAATATGCAGTAGAATATTGTCCAACGCTGGAGAAACTCAGGTTTGTATTTTTTTCCATCAACGTTTCTATAAGCATTGAACATTGATGACTAAATTCAGGTGATAGAAAATTTCTAGGACTGATCCCACACTAACATGGTTGAGTATTGCTTCTATTTAGTCTTCACTTGGGAGTGTCCTTAGGAGTTAATAGAGAAATTATTGGAGCTTTGTCTGTATAATGTTTTATGCCGTCAGGGGAAATGAACTGAAGCTTCCATGCAGGACCAACAAACCAAGATACTGCAGCTCCACCGATCAATCCCCCCATCTGAAATATTTAGCATAAAAAATGTTCATATAGATTCGAGGGGATCGTTGCTAATATTCTCCGTAAAAAAAAATAAAAAAAAACTTAATTCATGTTTATACAACTTATATCATCATAGAACATGTAATATTGAATAGCGAATATACCTTTAATTTATTTTCTGTGTCTGATACAGTTATATGTCAATGAGTAAGCTAAAATCAACAAATAAAGGGAAGGGACATACATAAGTTTTGATAACTTATAAAATGTTGTAATTAAATTTTATTCAACTGATCTAAGATTTAAAAAGTTGATTATCTTCATAAGGTATGGAAAATCTACAAGTTTCCTTGATTATCAACTAAATCAATCGATTAAATGGCGTGGATGGAAAAATGTAGGTAAAAGTTGAAGCGTCACCTATATCAACTATCATTTCTTAATCCATGTGCAAATAAGAAATGAGCTATATTTGTGTACAGAGTTAGAAGTTAAATATTATACCATGGCCCATATTAATCATAAATCAAGCTTGTGATTTTTCAATTAGTAAATGCAGTTGATACATGAATGCAGATGTCTTACGAGAATATCAACTTACATGTCCCCAGTTATCAATGCCTTTAGATAGCAACCCAAAAGCCTGCATAGAAGATGCTCATTTTCATTAGGCAAAAATCTAATAAATACAGTGTGAAATTGTTCTTGCAATCCCCTAGGTATTCTTAAAAAGAAATTAAAAAAAAGCTTTTTATCACCGTTGAGCCCTCAAGAAGGTGACATACCAAGTTTAAAACAAGCACTTGCGCAACATATTTGAGATGGCTATCAGTATCATTGAGAATCTCCCTGTTCCTCAGGATATATATAGCATATGATCCAAGCTAATCATGCCAAAATAAACCAATCAAAGAAAGATATAATGAAACTTACAATTGGGTGATGCCAAAAAAAAAAAAAAAAAAGACTTGACCTTGTCACCCTCAATTTAGCAGTACTTCTTAAAATCAGCTGTAACTTCCACAGCCTAACTTTGGATTTATTTGTTTACAACAAAAATTGAGTTTGAAGCAAAATAAAATTGAATACTTTTGGAACTTGAAAAGCTGCTGCATTTTTAAACGTCAAGAGATTACCAGTCCAAAAATAGCTCCAGATGCACCAACTGACGGTGCTTTGTTGAAGAAATAACTCATGGTTGAACCTAATGCAAACCAAAAGAATTGATTAAAATGAATGTAACTTTTTAGATTAAATGATAATTATAGATTGGAGTGGTTTCAAGTTTTTACTTGTAACTGCAGAGCTGAAGTATATTGTTAAGAATCTGCTAGGACCACTGAAATGCTCAACAGCAGGACCAATTGCGTTCAAAGAATAACAATTGACCTGAAAAGATGCACCACTTCACAATTAACATGTCAAATGTTGAACCAAAGACTGAGCAGTTATTAGTAACATTTAAATCGAACCAGCAAATGGGCAATATTTCCATGCAGAAAGCAAGATGTAACAAGCCTCCACAATTGCCCTCTGCTAATGAGACTATTAACCTGCAAATACAGAAATATAACCAAGTTTAACATAGAAACTGAAATCCTGATGCATATGATGAACTGATGATCTAGTACTTGGATGAGGCAATAGAGTTAGACCTTGGCTCCCCAATTCAGGAGCTTGCCATTTGAGACAGATTGTGCTACATAAACTCTGCATTTAAATTTAAAAAAAGGACGTCACTGCTCCATGAAAACTCATAAAAGCAGATAACTCGAGGACAGTGACCATGTAGCTCTTCAACCGCACACTCTCTCTTAGATGCATATTTATCTGTTGTGATGGACTTATTACTTGTACTTTAGCATTGTATAACAGGTCCTCAGCACAGGTATGAGACAGTCACACTCACAACACATTAGCAGCTAGAAGGGTATTGGTCCATTGCCTCCCATCAGATAAGGCTCTTCTAGAAGTACTTGACTGCGACTTCTCAAAGTCATTAGAACCGCTTCCACCATCATTTCCATTGAAGAAACTTAAGCCCATCAATGTAGCAGAGAAACCATTGAGAGACCACCGAAAACAATTAAAACCTGTAAACTGAATGGCCCTTTCTCGATACAAATCTTTCAAACAAGGCACATCACCAAGAAGAGATACACTCTGTACAAAAAATCATAACTGAAAGATATTAGAAACATGACGAACAAGCATTGCTAGGGTGAAAGCTAGCATGGTGCAATGCCTGCTTAGTTAGTAATCAGTTAACCAGAGTCTGAACCCTTCATATATCCTTCACACACCAGAAAACATCTGTAAGATCAGTCGAAGTAACATAGAGTTTCATCGAGAGATTTTTGCAAGATATGCACAAGAGCATATGCTAATCAAAGATATAGTAATTTGTATGCCCATAACTAAATTTCCAGATTAACGGACGGATGCCTTCCTATAATGCCAGTGGAAGTCAATTTCTAGTATATGACAGTCAAAAGGAAGTGAGAAAGGTGCAGTAATTAATTCAGTTCTCTTTGCCCTTCCCCCAAATCTTCAAGCGATTCTCGCATCTTTAAATCAGGAAACTATGGCAAATGCATCCTAATTTACGACCTCACACATTTATACATTTCTCAGACAAAATTACCCAAAAATGCAGATTAAAATTGCAAACAACACCAAATTTAACCCAACCTCTGGTATTGCAGTAGAGCAATGAGGGAAATCGGGATAATAAGTGTACATTGATATTAGGAGCTTTCAGATATACCTTAAGGGAGGAGTTGAAGAGAAAGGCAGGATGAAAGCGGTGGTGAATAACGTTGCCAAGGCGGAGCGCGACGGAGGCGGCGGTTATGGGCGGTGGCAGGGCTCTGAAAGAATGCTTGTGATTGAACGCCATTGTTGATACCATTTCACTTCCTCACTCCCATTTTCAATTGCCCTAAATTCATCTATGCTCTTCTAACCTAAGCCTAATCCCTATCAATCTGCTATCCCAAAACAGAAGTTTTTATCAACACAATGAAGGCATGCGTAATTGTTACGTTGCCATTTTCAGTCCTTTAGGGCTTTTGTTGCTGTGAAAGGAAAGGAGGAATAAAACAATCTTCCACTAATGGGTTGGGCTTTAATTATTGGGCCTAAAACTAGAGTTGGGCTTGCTTCGATGGTCAAACTCAAACCTGCGAGATCTATTTAGATTTTTGCCTACAATTATGGTAAGAGTAGGCCTCTATTCACCCCATAATTTACTTAACACATCCTAAATGTGTATTTTTATATATTTTATTTATTGAAGAGATGGGGTGTGCTAAGTAAATTTTGGGTGTGTATAGTTGAACCCTTATGGTAATATCTTAACGGTCAAAGTGAGAGAAAATAAAACTGCACACGTATTATCATCTGATGTAGGATAGAAGAAACCGACTTGATCCTAAATTTGCACAGCTTTTTCTTTCCTTTTTTTTTTTCTCAATAAAATTTTGGTCCGTGAATTTTACAGTTAACTGTCCAGATTAAAATAACGGTTATGTGGATATTAAATGCAAGAAAATCTTTTATTTCAAATTTTCCTTTTTTAAAGATATCTTACCCCTCTTAATTAATATAGGCTCAATAAAGATATTTTACACCTCTTAATCAAATTCAAGAATATCTTTTATTTCAAATATATTTTACCCTTTCCAAATTCTGAATTCATCCACGTGTGGATTGTTAGAAATTGAATCTATAAATTATATCAACTAATTGAGTGTATCTTTTTCAATAATATGTCTGAAACTTTGTAAAGGGTGATTTCTTTAAATAATTATCACTAAAATATTTGTTAAAGTAATTTATCTAAAGGTACCTTAATTTGTTTGAAATTTTTCAAAATGACACATCTTGTGAATCAGGTGCATGGATCTTAGATCCATGCACCTGGGTCGGATCCGGGTCAGGGGTACCGCACTTTTTTTTTTTTGCTCATGATTTTTGAAAAAAATCACATACCAATAGTATATGTTAGACATACTTTTACGTTATGTTAGACATACCTTTAAGCTATGTTAAACATACCAGTTTTGCCCAAATTCCATGTCTTGTCTTTTTTTGGCTTGATTTTTGAATTTTGGCACATACCACTACGTTATGTTAGACATACCTTTACGTTGTGTTAGACATACCTTTATGTATACTTAAACATATCTTTATATATAGTTAAACATACATTTATATATGTTAGACATACCTTTGTATATAGTTAGACCTAGCTACACATGGTTGGTCTAACTATACACAAAAGTTGGTTTAACTATACACAAAGGTTGATCTAGTTAAGCGAATTTTGGATGAGCTTCAGCACAAGTGTTCAGCGCGTGGGAGCGCGTGCATGCGCGTGGGAGGCGCATTTTGGACGCGTTTTGGGTGCGTGAATGAGTCAACCCTCCATGCAACCGGTGCATAAAAGTTTTTGTTTGATAGAAAATTCCATATAAATAAGTAAATTTAGCAAGAATGGAATTGAGGTGAGTTCGAGCAAAATGGAGTGGAAGGTATCCTAGTTTACAAAAAGAAGTACTATAACTTCATTGCAAATTTAATTACAAATTATATTTCTCGATGATTGAAACTGACATGCATGTTATACAAATAGTCAGGTCGAACACTTGGTCATCATAAATAAATTTTGTTCTCCATCAATTTGCTAATTTGTTGAATTTATATTAAAATACAACTGTTAATGTAAATTCATGTGAAATAGATATTTTGATGCAACCCTTTTCCATGTGTTGATTGTTTATGATTTGACGTTTGTCGTGACTATACCAATATAGACCTCAATCCTCATAAACTATAAATTTATTTGAATTGCAGTGGTGTTAAGATCATGATCTTTTTTCTGGATTGAAATAGCTAGAATTAAATTATAATAAATTTAATTGGAGGTTGCATCAATGAATAATTGGAGGTGTTAGTATCCCAAACAATAGTAAAAGTTATGAAATATTTATTGTTAGGACATCTCCAGCACTATACAAGAAAATAATGCAATTTAATTCATACATTGATGCATAGAAGTTTTTATGATAGTTATATACGTGCATATTTGCTTTTAAGCTTTCTTCAGGGAAAAAAATTAAGAAAATATTTGCTACTAATTGAGCTATCAAAATGTTTATGAAGATAATTATATGGAATGTATCATCTTGTAAAACCCGTCTCCTTAATTTGATTTTTGAGAAATAACTCCATATTTGGGATTCATACAGATCCAACGCAACAATTGGATGAGAAAGTTATTCCCATCGAAATAATTGAGATGGTTTTTTTCGTTCTTGGATCCAACGTAACAGTGATATATAAAAGATTCAATAGTTCGAATAAATTTAAATATAATTAATAAATGTGGTGTTTATACATATATTGAATTTTCCTAAGTATAACATATTTACACCAGATTGACATTATGAGTATGTAGCTTAGTAAGAAATAATCTCGTTATCTTGAATCCTCTATTCCAAAAAGTTGTTTCATCAATCTGTTGAATCGTTTTGATATGCACCTTGTTAACTAGTAGCTCCATTCATTTCAAACATGTACATATTTGAATTTTGTTAACTAGTACCTCCAATCATTACAACCATGTATTTCATCAGCTATCAAATTTCATCTAAATTGAAGAACTGTTGTCAAAATCTTCTTATATTATCTAGTGTGTATATTTATTTAGTTAACAAAAAACATACATATGTATATGTTTCCGTCTTGATTAACATCTCAAACAGACATACGTAGTTTCAGTTATCAACTGTCGTCGAAATCTTCTATATTATGTCGTGTATATAAGCATTTAATAGAAACTAACAAACACATATATATTTATATACATATATGTTGCATCTTGATTAATAGTTAAACCTGCATAGATGAGAATTAATCCACATATATACAACCTAGCTACCATCTCCTACACTGCTTTCTTCATCATCTTTTTGTTGCTAGCCTTATCAACTAATGTTAACCTTGAAATTATTTTACCTTAGTAAGAGTAAATCAAAAAATTAATTCTCGTAATTGACTGTTGATATTTTTTGTCCTCCAAAAATAGGGAATGATATTTTTTTGTGCCTTTTTTTTTTTTTTTTTGAGAATCATAATTTCAAGATTAGAATTTTGGTGACACGTGTTTCAGAAAACGTGAAGTTTGATAACCAATTGAAATTATATGAAAAAAGTGTTATATCAAAATAATGGTCTTCAGTATTTTTCATAATTATAGGTAATAATTATGCAATATTCTCACCTTTGAAATTGACTGAGCTAAGGGATCCAAGCGCGCCACCACGAGCTACCTGTCATCGTAAAGCCACACAATCAGAGAGGGTCGCATGCTATATATCGAGTAAGTCCACTGTGAGACGAGTCAATTCATAATTCAAGTTTTTGCGCGGATATATACCTCGACCAGAAATATCAACAGTGTCATCCAGAAAATGAAGACAAAGTTGTGCCCAGTTTAGGACCAAACTGAAAGGCCTGAGAGAGAAGAGATGTGTCCAGCTCCAGTTTTCAGAATCCCTGTAAAATTCTTCATCTCCTCCACCATGAAAATCCTCGAAACCGTTGTCGTATAATCCTCGTATCTCGTATCGACAAACTGGACAGGTGTTGTGGAGTTGTAGCCAAGGGATAATACAATCAGAATGGTAGAAATGTTTGCATGGAAGCTCCCTCACTTCATCCCCGACCTCCAATTCCTCTTTACAAACCGGGCAACACGAGTCCTTTCTCAGATCTTCCGCCCTCAGCTCCACCACCGGCAGAGCCTCAATAGCCGATTCCAGCGCCGGTGGCGGGCCGGGCCTGTCGTTCTCAGTCAATTCCGATCAGCTCCTGGTCAGGATAAAAGTTGTCCCTGGAAACATTCTCCAACGGTGAAACGGGCCTGGAGGGCCCGTCCGGGCCTATGAACTGGAGCAATATCGAGGCCCGACGGGTACCAGTATGGAACTGATTCGGGCCTGGTCGGTTCACGGTGGGAGGGTCCAGCATTCGTGCGAGCGCGTCGAGCGCACGGGCCCCAGGAGAAGGCTGAAGGAGCGGGCCGGGCCTGGAGAGGTCGAGTTCGAGCCTGATTTGGCCTAAGCAGCGTGGGCAGAGTATCTCGGCGGGGTTGGTGGTGGTGGTTCTGATGGAGCGCTGGCATCGCCGGCACCAATAGTAATGGTAGGTTCTGGTTCGTTGAACGCCGTTGACTATGATTCTAGGGCGGCGAATCATTGACATGGTTGATTATAGGAAATATTTTTTGGTGAAGAATGAGGAGATGATGTATATTTATAGTTAGGGATGGGAGAGAGAAAGGGATGGCTTCATTCATAGATTTCTTGTTTCTTCTGTTTCAGGTTTCTCTTACACATTGCCTACTGTTTTCTCTCTCCTCGGATTTAAGAAAGGGATGTTTGGCTCCAAAGTTTCTCCGACCTGGTTTAGTTTTGGGTTGATCTATCATCCGATCTTCTACAGATGAGAGATTAGTGACATCCTATTCAACATGATTTTTCTTTTTTTTCTTCGAAAACGGAGAAATTAAAAATAAAAATAAAAATTTGTAGATGGGGTCATGATGCACATGATATACTTAAATGGATTAATAATAAAATAAAATGTACTATAACACAGATAATTTGAAGAATATTTTTCATTATATAATAGAAATATTTTTTATGGTAATCAAAAACTTTTTCAGGATAACATTTTTTTAAAAGAAGGAGTTGGGTACCCCGAATCCGTGCCCCAACCCGACCTGGATCATATATATATATATATATATATATATATTTTCCTTTTCTTTCCCCAAACAGCGTGTCATAGTGCTTCTTCTTCTTTCTCCTTCTTTTCTTCTTTCTCCTATCTCTTTCTTCTCTCTACAGCGTAGATTCTCCATTGTTGTTGCTTTATCTTTACGCTCTCTATTGTTTCTTCTTCTTCTTCTTCTTCTTTTTCTTTTTTTCTTCTTCTTCCATCTCGCTTTCTCTGCTTCATTTTCTTTTTCTTCTTTTCTGTCATGGTTCTTATTCTTCATTATTGCTTCTTCTTTTCCTCCTCTTCCTTTTCTTCTTCCTCCTCCTTAAATCCTAGTTTTGCATCTTGTTATATTTTTTTATGTTTAATTGATCAAATAAATGAGATTTGTTTGATTGATCGAATTGAATAGATTTGCTCTAGGGTTTCTTTTTACAATGCTTCTGTGATAATAATTCATATGAATTCTGCAATTATGTAAATTTTGCAGAAAAAATGAGGAATAATATGATATAAATCACGGTTTTGGAGTTTAGAAATATTAAACTCACTATACAATAATGTAATACTTATAGGAGAAATATGTAATACATATAGAGTACACATGTAATACCTATAAAACAAAAGTTTGAACAAATAATTCATACCTTTTATTGAATGAACACATGATACCTTAAGAGTATACATGTAATACCTATAGAACAAAAAATAAAAAATTTAATTGAGTAAGTCTGTAATACCTATAGAGTAAACAGTAATACCTTAAAGCTGATTATGTAATATCTTATACTATACATTAAACATTAATACTTCAAAGGTACATATGTAATACCTCAAAGGTAAATTACGTAATACTCTAATGTGTTTATGTAATACCAAATATGTAATACCTCAAAGGTGCATATGTAATACCTCAAATGTAAATATGTAATACCTTAAAGTTGAATATGCAATACCTCATACTCAAATATGTAATACCACAATGATATACCTCATACTCAAATATGTAATACCTCAAAGGTCCATATGTAATATATTATGCTTTAAGCTTAATACCTTAAACATAAATGTCTAATTCCGTAAGAGTATACATGTAATACTTGGAGAGTAAACATGTAATACCTATCACTGAATGAAATCGGACGCATACTAGCTTAAGTGAGGGGGCGCGCGTGGGGCGCGTGGAAGCGGCCCACAAGCTAGGTCTGATTGGATTTGTGGCCCAGGTGCACACAAGTTTTTGTCTTTTTTTAAACATCTTATTTAAACTTTTTAGATCAACATGTTTTACCAAAGTTTGTAATACATGTGTTATATTAATATCAAAATCATGTAACAATAAGATATTAATAATGTTTGGATTTTATTAAAACCATGCTTTTGCAGTTAGCTATTTAAACTTTTTTCGGTTGCAATTAGCCATCTCATCTTTGTGTTAGTTGCAAACAACCATCTATAATCATCATAACACAATTTTCGACCAAATCAAATCACGTGTGATGCACACCCTATACTTATAAGTGTATTTTTTTCATTTTATGTTAAGTTTAGAGAAAATAAATAGGATTCCTACTTTTAAATCATAAATCTCAATATTCTTCCTCAATTTTGTTAAGTATAAACAAGTTGGACAATAAGAAGAGATAATTATATATGGATGAAATTAATTTGTTTTTGTTGCCGAACAACTAAAATAACATACATCATGGATTAATTTGAATTCTAAAAAAGATTTTGGGCTTGCGAAAAGTATAGAGTATGTTCTATAATTCATAAATTTTATTTTACACACCTAATTTCAATTGAAAATCCTTAATTTAGTTTCAAAATCCCTAATTTATTTTCGCATCCCGTGTTAGAAACTACAAAATTTATAATTTAACTACTATATGTTAGAGATTACATATCTGTAATTTATTTTTGAAATCCTTATTTTCTTAGTAATTTATTTTGAAATCCCTATTATTTCCCTATTTTCTCTATCTTCCGATTTTCTCCTCTTTGTACCGATATTCTTTTTCTCTGTCATAATTTTTTTCCACGGGGTTTTGTTATGTCATAATTTTAATGAGCCTGGTCTTTCATTTTCAGCTTGTTTTTCTTATGTTGTATAAAATCTTTTTCTTTCTTTCTATTGAAGAAAAAAAAAACATTGCTCATTTGATGTTTACTCATGGTACATCCAAATAAATTTTAATATTTGTCTTAATTTTTTTTATTTTCCCTAATTAAACTTAAAATGATAGAGATATCCTTTTAAGTATATGATGTGCCTCACACATGATTTGATTTGACTGGAAAATGTCAAATTTCAATAGTCTTAGATGGTTATCTGCACCTCTTACAAAAGTGAGATGGTTAGTTGCAACGAAAAAAAAATTAGGTAGTTAAATGCAATAATGAGGATAGTTTGGATGGTTATTTATAATTAACCATTTTTTATATAACTATGTTAACAAGTTACCATCAAAATTCTTATTAGCATTGTATTTTATTTATTAATATTAGCAAATAATAATTGGTGGCAAATTAAGTTAACTACATATTCTTGAAAATTATCATATATTTTTCTATACACGTAGAATTTATTATATGTTGTTAAACCTTTATTCTAATTTCTGCACTAATGATATTAGTTAATGAAATAAAAAAACTATTTGTTTTAATTTTTTTTTAGCATAAAAGAAGGTAAAAATCATTTTTATTGCTGAAATACACCTAAGATAGACTTTGCTTCACCAAATCCAACACGGGGCTGAGTCAACTCAGAAGCCGAGTTTCGACTGAGTTTGTCGCTAGTCGGCGCGTTCTCGATCCTAAACCTTAACTTCACCCCCGCCCCTAATCCCTCTCTCTCTCTTCGTCCTCTCTCCTCACTCTCTGACTGAGGGAGAAAATACCAACGAAAAAAATAAAAAAAGAAAGAATAATCCCATATCTAGTTCCCCATGAAAAGATAAACCCTAACCTTCAAATTGAAGGTCTACAGCGAAGAATTTGAATCAGAAAGAGAAAAGGGAAATTGAACAATCGAAAAATGTCTCATTCTGTGTTCCAAACAGCTCAGATTATGCCCCTTGCGCCAACCCCCAAAACCTTATCATCCAAGTCCTTATTGCCAACCACTACTGTTTTCCGGTGTCCGGTTTCGCTGCCGGGCGGCGGTAGGCGACGTAAGTGTTATTTTCATATTAGAGCGTCTTCGGCGGTGATTGATGGCGACGCTATTGCCCGGCTTGAGCGATGCTTTCAGGAGTCGCCGGGTGCTCCATCTACTCCCAGCTCTGTGGATTATGGGCCTACGATGAAGGGGCAGTACGGCTCTCTTGGTGCCGTTACTTTGGAGAAATCGAAGCTTGATTTGACGCAGAAGCAAACCAGGTCCAGCCCCGAGGTATGCACCCACCCATTAGTAGTGAGAATTGTTTTTCGAGTGAGACGTTGTTTCTTCTTGTGAGAGGATTGTTGAGAGATGAATCTTCCTAGTGTAAAGGGGATGCAAATTGAATTTCAGGTGAGGGCACAGATTGACTGGGGACAAAATTATGCTTCTCTTCTTCTTTTTTCTTGCTTTCTTCGCCAATTGCTAATCTTTAAATTTTACATGAAATTGCGGAATTAATTCTTCAATTTTTCACTAAAGTTGCTAAATTGTTCGAATAACTGAATTTACTGTATTGAACAGTTGTGACATTTCAGAGCAATTTGTATGCCTTTTGTGATAGTAAGATGAATTAACTTGGATGACTATCATTTGTGTTCAAATTGAAGCTAACATTTGGTTCTTCCTTCTTTGATATGGCAGCTTTCTACTGGGGGAGGAGGTGGCAATATAGGAAAGGGGCTTAGTCATGGTGGTGGTGATGGAGGTGATGATGGTGGTGATGATGATGATTACTTCGACAATTTTGATGAGGGTGATGAAGGAGACGAGGGTGGACTCTTTAGGAGAAGGATCATTCTGGGAGAGGTAACAAATTGATCTGTCCACATACACATCTTTACGCACATACCAGTGGCAACAATGCTTTTCTGTTCGCACTCTTTCAGGTCTTTGCTAGTACACGTAGTCAAACAGTTTTAGTTTTCTTTTTCAGTTGTTTGATCGAAAGTTTGTTGATGCTGTATTAAATGAGTGGCAAAGGACAATTATGGATTTACCTGCTGGATTTCGTCAAGCCTATGAAATGGTAAGGTTTGTTTTTCTCTTTTATTACCCTTTCATCCTCTTGGACTGAATCTTATATCAATTATGGCTCTAGGGTTTAGTCAGCTCTGCTCAAATGGCTAGATTTCTGGCAATTAATGCTAGACCCACCACAGCGAGGTTCATTTCACGTTCTCTTCCCCAAGGATTCTCAAGAGCATTTATCGGCAGGTGAATTCGAAACTTCTGACTTGAAAACATTGAGCATGAAAATGTTTGATAAGTTCTGTTCTTTAAATTCATTCTCTTTATGGCATCATTTATGGGATCTGAATTGAGATTTTGGCATATATCCTGAAATTTTACGTTCCACAGAACTCCTTACTCATAAACCTCCAATTATTCTATCTGCTTAAGACACTTGTAATATCAAAATACGATGTAGTTTTTTTTATACATTCCAGGCATTTAGAACACCCATCAAGGATTGTAAGCTTGTCACTCACAGTGGCAGTTTAGCGGGTAACATTTTGTTTCCAGTTGAAGGATTCTGGCTTGGCTTTAGACCGGAAAAATTCTTTATCTTTGCTGAAATGGGAATGACATTTTTTTTGCCTGACTTGTTTACACTTCAAACTAGAAGATTGGTCGTATCAACTTGTGGACTCTTCCCTGGGATTGATTTCACAATATGTTTCCAATTCCTTCTGGGGTTAACAAATTACCTATTTTTGAAATGGAATCAGGCTGACCACAACCTAATTCTAACATTCCTTTGTGATATTTAAGCTCTAGGTTCATTTACATTGTTCAGTTTTTGTGTAAGCCCTTCTGGTCAGTGAATTTCATTATATGAGAATGAGAATGTTATGTACTTTCAGTTTCAAAGCTGTTCAGGCTACAAATGTCAAAGCCCAGGTTTAGATTGAGGAAACATAATCATTTCCAGATGGAAATGGCAATAGTGGGTGTTATGTTGAATTGTTGATATCAGATGTTCGTTTACTAGTAAATATGATCCTAACATTAGAGACATATATGTTTTCACATATATTTTTATCTCTGTTGGTTGAAAATGAATTGGGAGACTGCCTTGATGCATAGTCATACCTATTTATATACTTGGTACTTTTTAATTATTTACATACACACACTCACACACACACACACACACACATGCATTCAATTGAATCTATTTGTTATTTGAATTCATATGGGAGGAAACTTATGAAGCAGTGATGGACACAATGGTGATAAGATTATGTTCTTCTGTCTAGATATCTTTCATGCTTTCTTAATGATTAGATAGTTTATTAGGATCTCTAATGTTGAAATGTGTAAATTTCTTCTATACAATTAATGGGTTATATTATATATGCTGTATAATATTTCTGTCAACTTATTTCTCTTCTTGCTTTCCACTCTTTGTAGTGGATAACATTTTTTGAAGCATTAATTATCTAGAACCAACCTTATGAATTTAACTGAACCTCATCTTCACAGGATGATTGCAGATCCAGCCTTTCTATACAGGCTGCTTCTCGAGCAGGCAAGTACGATTGGTTGTTCTGTTTGGTGGGAGATTAAGAATCGCAAAGAGAGGTACAGTTATATTAAAGAATTGAACTTACTTTCTTTACTTGCCTTCGGACTTGATGAAACATATGAAATTCCATTTCAGGATAAAGCAGGAATGGGATCTTGCCCTCATCAATGTACTCACTGTGACAGCTTGCAATGCAATGGTCGTTTGGTCACTTGCTCCTTGTCGTTCATATGGAAATACCTTCCAGTTTGATTTGCAAAATACTCTGCAAAAGCTCCCAAACAATATTTTTGAAAGAAGTTATCCATTTAGAGAATTTGACTTCCAAAAGAGACTCCAATCATTATTTTACAAAGCTGCGAAGTTGTGTATGGTGGGACTTACAGCTGGAGCTGCACAAGGTGCTTTATCAAACATTGCTGCCAGTAAGAAGGAGGGAAGGTAGCCATTAGACAGATAGAAAGCAATAATCCTTGTATTTGGTAATGTTATGTTCTACCTGACATATTTACCTTTTAATTATTACTGCTGGTTCCTTAGGTTATCAGTGACCATCCCATCTGTGAGCACCAATGCACTTGGTTATGGAGCTTTCCTTGGAGTTTATGCGAATCTGCGATATCAGCTCTTGTGTGGTTTTGATAGAGGTGTTACCAGCTACTTTGATGTTATTGGAGTAGCTCTGTTCTTCAGCACGGCCTTGAGGTTTGTGTTCTGATTATTCTTGCATTACTCATCATGGTTTCTACAGTTATTATTTTATTATGAGCTTAATTAGTTGCATGAATTGTCTTGAAATGGATAAAAATAATACCAAGTCCAGTTAAGTGTCTCTCTGTATGTGGTGGATGCTAGCCACCATAGGGTTGTCATTGCAGTGTGATGTTTGATATTCAAGTCAGAATTTGGGCAATAATTACAGCTGAAGCAAATTGGGATCATTGATTCGTCACTTTCTAGCAATCCTTAATTGGTCGGTGTATCTTGGATAAGAAAATTCAAAATGTGCTTAAGATGGTTTTACATGTAAAGAGGGGCAATTTAGATGTTCCTGGTACACTGAATAGAAAGTAGAAATTCATTAAGTCTGGTTAAAAGAGGAAGACCCATATATATACCTAGAAAGGAACCATTAGAAAATATGTCATACTTAATTTTTAATGAAATCACGTCTTGTTAGTCCACCTCACATACTAGGATGAAGGCTTACTTGTTCTTGATTCATCTATTTCATGCTCCCGTCTATTAGTTTCTTGCCTACACTGTTCCAGCAAATCAAAATTTGTTTTCTAACAAGTTCCCAAATTATCTTGCAAGAGCAAGGGAATCAGTTCACAAGTTTTCAAGTGTTTTGTTTAAGAATCTGCTACTGATTATTAGTGAATGTATACAGGGTCCTGAATGTTCAATTGGGAGAGACGTCTAGGCTGGCCTGGCTCGGTGTGGAGGTTGATCCTTTGGCTCACTCGGAGGATCTCCTAAAGGCAGCTTACAATAGACCTTCAGAAGGAACCAATCAATCTTCTTCGAAATGGTTCATATCCAAGAATGCCATCGTCTCTGGGCTCGGACTTCTTGGGATCAAACAGGGACAAACCGACTCAAACACAGAGAATGGTGCACCTTCCCCCAAGGCTCGGAGGAAAAGAGTTGTTCGAAGAAAGGTGGCAACAAGCTGAATGAAACTGTATTATTTATGTTGTTGCTATGAACTCTTCAATTTTGCAGCCTAGTAGACCTACAAAGTGTGCTCAACTAAATCAGCTGCTGACTAAGTCTGTCTTTTGGTGGGCACTGGACATGCAGTGGACACTTGTAATAATTTTTACCAATTCTTTACCAAATTTTGATGTCTTAACGAAGTTAGTATAATGAACTTGTGAGCTGCAGTTTGAATTTCTTTGTAAGAATGTTTAATGCAAGCTCTGTTGAATCTATACGAGATTTCTAAAATTGTTCCATTGTTATTTCCAATTCTTCAAACCTGCCCACGTGGCTCATTTGATACTCCACCCCAACACTAGTGTGATGTCGTGTTGCATTGCATATCTATTAGAGCATGAGCATTAGTAAACAAAATTTTGTGATTAATAAAAACAAAATTTTGTTAAGTAATGTAAGGAGTTAATATGTGTGTGTTTTTATTGGTGTTATAAAGGTGTGGGCTATGTTCTGAAAAAGTAATAATAAACAATTATTGAGGAGAGAGAAAGAGAGAAAAGTTGATTATTATAATAATAAATTTGTATTTTTTGTGTTAGTTGTTTGAACAAAATTCAAATTTGTTCAAAGGTATGAACAAATTTCATTTTTGTTCATAGTATGAACAAAAATTTAAGGAGATAGAAAGAGTTAGTATAATTTGTATTATGTGGTATTTTAATAGTATTTTTAATGTTTCACCAAATGATATTTATTGTTTGTTTCAACATGCATGCATATGTTTATTTTTCTTTTTGACTTGATTTGCATTGTTTTGATTTTATTTCTAATTTAATTTCGATCCCACAGAGACTAGTGAATTAGAACGATGTTAACCACCTAATTTTATCTAGGTGACCGAATTGAACCTAATTAACCTATGTCTAGAAATAAATAAACGAAAGAAAATATCAAACAAGAAAATATCAAGATGTGGCTTGTGTATTTGGATGTGGATGAATCCTTGTGTCTCTTCGTGTCTCTCTTATATTTTAATTTCGAGCTCACCCGGATTATGACTTCCAGACAATTTTTCATCCGTTTAAAACTCGAATTGGACTTTGGCGTCTTCATAAAAGTTGTAGCCCTTGAAGTTAGCTATCCAATGACACTAATATCAACACAGTATGAGTTTTTTACACCAAGTTATGCCTAATTTACTGGAATCGTGTCAAGACGAAAATTAGGACATTCTTGCACGACTTTCACCTTCTTGTGATATTCTGCTTTAGTGGAGGCCGAATTGAGAAAAACTTTCAACATGAAAGTTGTAGAACTTCATCTTAGCTTTCCAAAAAGACAAGAATATTTGAATTTGGACTTCTAGAGATTGAGATATGATTTTTCATAAATGATTGCTCATTTTCGACTCCCTATTTCGACTCCAACTTGGCATTAAATTTCACTATCTTTCATTCCTACCTAAAATGATATTTCAATAAAAAATGTATATGAATGGTGGATGGTAACTACCAACACTATCTTTCATTCCTACCTAAAATGGTAAGTATCTAAAAAGGCATATGAATGGTGGTTACCACTAAAAATGCATATGAATGGTGGATGGTAACCACCAACACTATCTTTCATTCCTACCTAAAATGGTAAGTATCTAAAAATGCATATGAATGGTGGTTACCACTAAAAATGCATATGAATGGTGGATGGTAACCACAAATGGTAAGTATAAGTCAATACACAATTCCTATATAAATGTGATTGAATTATTAAAATGCTCATTCACTTGAACTCAAATTTTCTCTCAATTAGTCTACACTTTTCAATATGAATGATGATAATAGTACCAATTGGTGGGATCCTTCTTACTCATTCAATGCAACACCATTGGATCAAAGTTCACCAACAACACCCAATCCAAAAAACAATCCATGGTATTCTTCTTCTTCATGTTCGCCTCATCACCAATCATTTGGTGAAGATCTTGGAAATGGTCCAACTGTATCTCAACCACATGTAACGAAAGATGGTCCAACTGCATGCATATATTTATATTTATATAATTATTTAATTGATTAAAATTGATTTAGGTTTAATATTATTGATATAATTAAAAAAATTATAATTACAAAATCATTTTATTTGATATATATTAAGAAAAAAGTTAGTTGATGATGGGACCCACATATAATGATTGTATTTTTTTGTTAAGTAATGTAGAGGTGTGTTTTTAAAAAGTGTTTGTTTTTAAATTGATGTTTGTTCACGTGGGCCCCACCCTCTTAACAAAATTTTTGTTAACTAATGCCCATGCTCTTACCTATATAAAAGTATGTATATTTCTTACGAAATATGGATTTCCTAATATATCCTTATAAAAGATTTTATTTAAGGTTATAATAGTAATTTGTGATTTTTATATTTAAATAATTTTACATTAGAATTCTAAATCAAATTGTATAGAATTTTATTATAAGTAGGACTCTATTACATAAGGACTTTAATTTATTAGATTTTTTTAAATTTAATATATATTATATATCCTTATAAAAAAATTATTTAAATCGATTAATAGTAATATAATATTTTTAATTTAAAAAATTCATCATGGAACGCATGTGCTGATACTCGTATATATAGAAGGATATATATAATCACCCAATCAAACGAATTGCCCCAACAGGCAACACCTTCCCAAAAAAGAATTCAATCTAACGCGGCGGCGCGTGATGGACACTATCTACACCACCGCGCGTTACTGGCTAGTCGACCACCCAATTATCAGCCAATACGAATGGAAACCCTACCAAACCCCCGGCGCCTCCCCACTCTTTCTCACCGTCACCGTCGTCACATACCTTACCCTCACACTTTCCCTCCACCGTTTCCCCCTCCTCCCCACCATCCCCTCCGCCGCCCTCCGCCTAATTACCGCCGTCCACAACCTCATCCTATGCCTCCTCTCCCTCCTCATGGCCGTCGGCTGCACCCTCTCCACCCTCCGCCAGACGCCACCGGACCAACCCACCTGGCCCATATGCTTCCCCTCCCAAACGCCGCCGCAGGGACCCACATTCTTCTGGGCCCACGTGTTCTACTTCTCCAAGATCCTCGAATTCATCGACACCCTACTCATCCTCCTGAGCGGTTCCCGGTCGCGACGGCTGTCGTTCCTCCACGTGTACCACCACGCGGTGGTGGTCGTGATGTGCTACGTGTGGCTGGCGACGTCGCAGTCGCTGTTCCCGGTGGCGCTGGTGACGAACGCGACGGTGCACGTGGTCATGTACGGCTACTACCTGCTGTGCGCGGTGGGGATCCGGCCGTCGTGGAAGAGGTTAGTGACGGACTTCCAAATCGTCCAGTTCGTGTTTAGCTTCTTGATTTCGGGTTGGATGCTCCACTGCCATTTTAACGGGTCGGGTTGCCAGGGAATATGGGGCTGGTGCTTTAATGCTGTTTTTAATGCCTCTCTTTTGGCTTTGTTCCTTGATTTCCATTTCAAGAATTACAATGCCAAGAAGAAGAGGATGGCTCAACTAGTTAAGGATAAGGCTTCTTGATTTTTTTATTTCTTTCTATTTTTCTCAAAAACTAAATAATTTAATAAAAATTACTCTAATTTGTTATCTATGTTTCATAACCGTTTTCTAACATCTTTTTCTTCCACTGTCAACGGTGTATTTTCATCCAAACTAATTATTTCTATATTTGAGTTTGTATCCTCTATTACTGTGTCTAGTTTTATTTATCTAACCATGATCTTTTATTTTGGATGGATTGAATGAAATTATGATGTATACAAAACAATCGATTCTCAGTTATTTATTCATAAAATGCCCAATTCTCAGTTTGTCAGAAGCGAAGAGAGGATGTGCAATTTCACTTAGCAAAACAAGGTTTGTATTGTCTGCCTAGAAATCCATAACTGACAGAATTCGAAACCTTAAAGCTCATTATCTACCCAACAAATGAGAAATCATTGGGAATAATGTGACTTATCTGGTAAAGCAATATTGGTATATGAAATGTTAATTGATGGCTGTGACTTGCATAGAGCAGCCAAAACCACAACAAAACAATAAAAACAAAAGGAAAAAGAAAACGGTTAGAAAAACTGTCATGAAAACAGTTATCTAAACCTAAAAGACGAGGGTTATAATAACGAAAGATATATAACAGTGTAGAGAAGATTGTTCAGAAAGAGTTGGATGGAAAATGAAAGAGGTAAGGAATCAGTTGATGAGAATGAAGAAGAAAGGAATCCCTTTTTTGCTTCTTTTATCACCTCTTCATAAACCATTACACACTTGTCTCTTTCACTACACTAACAAAACTAGTGCTAAACTAAAATGGCTCTCATCGATCTTGCCACACTTTTGCTCTCCTGTTTTCTCATATCATCAGGTACAAATTTCTCATGATTTCTTGCAATATTAACTCCTCAATTTCCTCTTGTCTTAATGAATTAAAACACACCATTTGTTAGTATTGCTATTACAGGGATAAGACAATCCCAGTGCACAAAGTTTACCTTGACAAACTACTGCAACGAGATGATATGGCCCGGGATAACTCCCAGCAACTTCAGCACCGGAGGATTCGCTCTCAAACCGAATCAATCAGCAGTCTTCACCGCTCCCCGGGCCTGGCAAGGCCGCATATGGGCCCGAACAGCCTGTAATTTTGACAAAAACGGGAATGGTACGTGCCAAACAGGTGATTGTGGAAGTCGGGTCCAGTGCTCGGGGCCTGGAAGCCCGCCTTCCACAATCGCAGAATTTTCCCTGGGGGATGACATAGATTACTACGACGTCAGCCTGGTCGACGGCTTCAACCTGCCGATCGTGGTGCAGCCTTTTGGCGGCAAGGGCAACTGCAGCGTCGCCGGGTGCGACAATGATCTCCGGCCAAACTGCCCGCCGGAGCTGGCGCTGAGGTCCTCCGATGGGAAGACCGTTGCTTGCCAAAGTGCTTGTAATGTATTCGATAAAGATGAGTATTGTTGCAGGGGGGAATTCTCTACTCCAATGGCGTGTTTGGCTACAAATTATTCGAGGATATTTAAAACAGCTTGCCCTGCAGCTTCTTCATTTGCTTATGACAATTCTTCTGCCATTATTAGCTGCTCTGAATCGCCCACTGATTACATTGTCACGTTTTGCTCTGCAAGGTGATAATAAAGCTCCGACAGGATCTTCTATTCCGTGTCTCAACCTGTGATAAAAAATTAACACACGAAAGATAAGATGAAACACGGAAATGGAATAGATGATCCCGTCCATCTCTTAGTTTTCATTTTAGTGAATTACTTCTGAAATGTTTTGTTTTGATTTTGTTGGGATTAGGAATCAAACGCAGTGTAGCTATCACGACAATAAGGTGGTCTGCAATGGAGGAAGTGGGGTGTTGAAGATGAAGCTGTTTTCCCAACTGTGGAACCATTTCTTAATACCATTTTCTTTAGCAATTAGTGTGCCACTACTTTTGTCATTATGACCCCTGATTAAGGTTTTCTTTTTCTATGATGAAAATAAGATTTTCAGGCCTCGAAATTCCATGCAAATCTTGACTGCGATCGTTTGATCTCCATATGTTTTGATGTAGTCGTTGTTCTTATTTTTTTACAATTTGGAGAAGAAAATTTAGAAATCTATTTACAATGTGTCATAATCAACTCGAATATTTGTATTTAACACAGACAATCTTGTTTGAGTAGGTAATTTGTATAGGTTTTTTTTTTTTTTTTTGGTTGAGATCATTATATATATAATTTTTTTGAAAAAATATAAAATTGATAGATTAGAAAAGTTGATATCTCTCTTTTCTCTCGATTACGATATTTAATAATTTTTAAGTACATTATTACGTTATACTATATAATGAATATGAATTGAAAATAAGAGTTGACTGCAAAAAATAAAAGAGCCAAAATGTAAAAGAAGATATCAGAAATTGATTTTACACTATGTAAATTTGGGAAAAAAAAAAAAAAAAGTTCCGTTGCCGGGAATCGAACCCGGGTCTCCTGGGTGAAAGCCAGATATCCTAACCGCTGGACGACAACGGATTATGAATGTTTTCTACACAATTATAATAATAAATCAAATTTTATTGACATTAACAATCATTACCGGTTTTCTAATTTACAACCACAAAATAAAAATATATGAGACACTAGAAACTTAATTAAAAGTGTGAGTATCCAGACTAAAATAATGGTCTTAATATCGACTCTGCATTCTTTATTTTTCAAAATAAAAAAATAGTAGTTTTAGTTTCAACCATTTGTCACTGTTATGAACATATTTTTTTCGTTGACCAAATTTGTTGTCCCATTGAGATTGATAACTTTTGTATTTGTTCCACGAACCTCTACTGAACACAGTCTTGTAACATACTTCTGAGTACATTTTACGACGAAAATTAATTAGCCGTTGGAGTTAGGGTTAGATGGGAAGTTCTGCTTTAACCGAAACCATGTGATTTTGATACGAGGATGAATTTTGCAATTACGCCAACATTTTATTTGCAAACAAGTCCTTATTCAAACCTTGAAGTTTCTACTAGTTTATTTTCATCCCCTGGATTATTTAAACCCCCAAACCTAGTCTTCTATTTTCGTTCGGTGTTTTAAATTATTCTCAAGTATATTTAATTTGAATCAGATATTAACTAATAATGTTATCTTTACACTCGGTGTTTAGTGATAATTACGAAACCCAAATGATATATCAAAATGAAGCAAACAAACTTGTTCCGGAGGGAAAAAATATATATATAGAAAGAGAAAATATAGAATAACTTGATATAAAGTAGTCTTTTATTGAACAAGTAGGGTAGGGTAGGGTAGGGGTAAGCAACAGACAGAAACATGAAAGAGCAAATATTGATATAAAAAGATAGATAATTTATTATGAAAAGAAAAGGAAGAAGAAGATGTAATTAAGCAGTGGTGGCATTGATCTTCATGCCAGATTGACAGTGGCCTGGTAAAGTGCAGATGAAGTAATTTTGACCCTTGATTAGCTTAATCTGATCATTCCCAGTTTGATAAGATCTGGCCCTGCCTGCCTTGCTGCACCCTTTGTAGCCCTCCTTATCCACCACCACCACATTGTGTATCGTTGAGTCATACTTGAACACTACATTTACATTTCAATTTTTCATACTAATTTTTATTATTATATATTATCAAGTAAATAATTTATCAGAGAAATAAATATAAAGACAGCCAGACATACCTAGTGTGTCACCTGCCCTGAAACGCTTGCCTTTTGGCCAACCGGCGACGTTGAAAGTCCAGCCGCCGCTGTCCCCCACCGTGAAGGTGCCCGCCTCCGCCGTGTTACCCTCCAGGACCACCGCAATGCACAGCATCGCCACCACCATGCTAACCACTACTGCACTGCCTCTTCCCTCCTGATACATTCTCTCTCTCTCTCTCTCTCTCTTCCAAGAACCACACTGTCTTGGTGCTTGTGTTGTGTGTGGATTAATGATTGTGGTAACTGGAATAATGCAGTGCAGATTGGGGGGCCAATTTATAGAAGAAAAAAAAAAAAAGTGGAATTGTTTTTTTTGGAGGTAAGAGAAAATTGGGAGGGCTCCACCTTTTTGTTTTTCGAAGAATTAATGATGTCTAGTTCCACTCATTCTTAAATCAAGTTGAAATTTGTTCTGCTTTAATCGTACCTCAAATTTTAGTCTCCTTCAAGTATTCAAGTATAGGATAGGGTTCAACTACAGCTCATAATAGTTGAAATTTGGATTTCTTATACTACTATCCTAATCAAAATAAATGTTATTTTAACAAATAAAATTTGTCTAAGGATAAGTGTCGTTTTTTAGGATTTTAAAACACATTTACATATAATGTATCAAAAATAATCTTATTTACTCATATCAAATTAAATATGTTAAATAAGGTTGTCAAGAGAGAAAAGAGGAAAAAATTATCCTTAATAACTAAACTTAAATAAAGGTATATCAAAATTTTAATTACATTTCTTAATTTATGTGTAAATACTAAAAACAACATCTATTTTGGGATGAAAGTAGTATACTATAGATAACAACTCAATACTTAATTATTTAAGAGATCCCGTAATTTATCTTGATAAGTATAAATTAATTATACCATCCCATTTCATTATTAAAAGTGATGACATCAATCTATTTCAAGCTCTTTAATAATTTGCATTTAGTATCAGATATTTGTCATTAATCATGGGAAAGTTCTACATTACTTGGTCATCTTGTGTATTATATGTGCTCATTAAAGAATATTAATTATAGATATCTAATTAATGTATAGAATCGAACCATATTACAAGATAAGTTTTAGAAATACAGACAAAATATATGAAATTTAGATTGCCTTAAGATTTGGTTCCTAGGAGTGTTAAAATCAAGGATGAAAATATCGCGAAATATCGCGGATATATCACGGATACGGATATTGTGATACGGATATTGGGTGTTAATGTTTTTTTCCTGGGTATCGCGGATATGTCGCAAAATATCGATATCGATTTCGATATCGGTTCAGTGTAGTACAAAATTGGATGGAAATTGGAAAATATCGTGGATATATCGCAAAATATCGCATGTATATCAAAATGAGCGATTTTGATTCAAAAAATTGAACTATGTGATTTTTTTTTTTTTTTTTGTATTGTGTATTTTGTTTGATAGAAGGAAACTCTGATCTAAAAGTAGCTGTTATGGCATTGATGTTGATAAAGTGTTACAACAAGAAGTTGGCCATACATCTTCTACTTCAAAATCAAATAGCTCTACTGATTGATGAAATAGTGGAAATAGTGATGGTGGAAATGATGATAATTATGATTGCAATGATGATGGTGGTAATGGTGGATATAATCAAGAAGATTATGTTTCAAACCAAGCGTTATTGAGTCCATTCGAGTTTAGTCATCCAACACAAGATATGGATCATGGAAGCAGGAAAGGAGGTCCAGGGACAGGGACTATTGGAAAAGAATACACTAGAAGACGTGATTGAAATCAAGAAGAAAGTTCATCTATTGATATTGAACGAATTTCAGTCAGTTTTGATTCCATGAATATGGTAGCAATGAACATAGTGATATGTCTCAAGATTCATATGTTGCTGACACCTTGGAAAGTTCACAAATTGGTGACACATTTGAAAGTTCACAAATTGGTTGGAGTACTCGAGATGTTTTTCATCATCCACCTCCTCAAATGTCGTATGGAAATCAAAATGAGTATCAACAATATGATTTGATTAGTGTACACTATCCAATTCATGATGAAGCAGTTGGACGAGATAGAACAACTCACACTATCCAATTCATGATGAAGCAGTTGGACGAGATAGAACAACTTATGAATGACATGTGCATAATTATATTAATAAGTACTCTAATGTGATGAGTTGGTATCAGTACTGCTTGGATTAAGATGACATTCCATCTACTATGTTTGAACCTCATAGGTCATCCTTTTGGTACTAGTGTATTGTGTGATGTAATTTTAATAATTTTGTCTTGTATTATGTAATATATTATCAGTTTTTATTCAAAAAAAACAGTATTTATAATGTTTATTATCTATATGTTAGTTTTAAATATATTATTTTAATGTGATTTTGAGTGGAATATATGTGTAATGAAGTGTAAAAATAATCCCTAAAACTTCATATTAAATTTCCAGAATTTTAATAAGATTTCCGTTGTTTTTTCAAAATTTTTACGATATCGAAATACGATATTGATATATCCATAAAATCAAAATTGTGATACAACATGCGATAAAGATATTTTCATCGTTGGATAAAATAAAGAAGTGAATGGGTGGGATATGAGTTAATGGTGTGTGCAGTTTTGTCGTAAAAAAAGGGGTTTATTTGTCAATGGCATTAAAATTCTGCAATAAATATTTGATCTAACCAACCCACTATCACTCTACTAGATCATCATTTTCTCCATCAACTTGGACTTTTGGATATGTTTGGAATTCTTGGTAGAGACTTATTGGTCAAACATATGTGCTTTTTTTAACTCCACAACTATCATTCACTCTGCTTTAATACAGTTTAACATCACATCTGTTTTTTGGAGAAAATATTTCTATCTTTTTGTTGAGCATCATCAACTTGTGTAATATAATGTTTGATATGCAATACTAGTTTAAGATTAAACAAATGGATGATGGATAGGAAAAGGAATTTAATGTCAAGAGAATGTTGAAAACCTGAGATCTTGGTGTCAATTCTTTTAAAGTTACAATTTGGCTTTGATTTTGTCAGATAGATTCAATTCTAGCCTATTTGTGAGATTAGTTTGAAACCCGTAACGCTATAACTATAACTGATCTCTTAAGGGTGCCAATTATCATTAAATCTGAAATTAATTTAAATTTACCAATGGCAAAAGAAGTGATGGGCATCTCATTTTAAATGATTCTGAAAAAGTTAAAAGTTAACAATTTTTTAGGAGCCATAAAGTGGTAGTAAAAAAGCTTAATTCATGCTTGGAGCCATCATTGCTGACAAAATTACTAGTATTAAGTGCCTATATAACTCTGTTTGGAGATGGGGTTGGATATTGGAATCCTATCCACCACTGTTTATTTATTTATTTATTTTTAACATTGAACTCTAGAAGATAAAATAAATGTTCTTAAATTTATGATGAAAAAGAAAATCGAATAGTTTCCTGTCGGGTTTATGGCCCAATGAAATGATACAGTAACTTAAAAAATTAAACTTACCTAAATTTCATATGGAAATATATCTCCTAAATCGGGCAAAATAACTTATCATGGTAAGTTCGAGCGTTACTATAAAACATCAAGAACAGAAATTTACCGTTAAAACCAAATATTCGAGGTATGCGTGATGTTTACCAAAAATAAAATACAAAAAAATAAAGGTATCAAAAAGTAGCATCAATTTGTGAAGATGATTTCTTCTTTGATTATCTGCACAGCTTTTGAAACACCATCCTGAAGAAATTGATGACATGCAGAATTAGTCAGCTCCCATTTCTAGTTCATGCATTTTAATTGTTGTGGAAAAATTATGAAAATAGTTGTTTTCCTTTTGAATTTGGAAAGATTGGCAGAAACACATAACATTAAGAGTAAATGAAGGACAAGATTCATCTCAAGTTGCTACAAAATACAATTCTGGTAAAACAAACACCATCAAGAGCACCAATGATCTCTAACTAATGAACATACCTCTGCCGATATTCTATTAGCAATCTCAGTTGCGCGTAATTTGACTTCAGGCGACAATGCGCTGTTAATTGCCTGAATGAGCAGATTTGAAGCTTTAGATATGCATGTTTCATCATCTTTATCTGGGAGTAAGCAAGAACTATTCAGTGGCTCTGAGGCAACACCGAGCCAAAACATCCTTTCTGCCCAATAAAATTGGTCGAGAATAAACGGGCAGATGATCTGTCACACTGTATCGATTAGGTTTGGGGAAGAAGAAAGAAGCTGATCATATGTGGGGACTACTAATTTAAAAATGGGTTTATCAACTTAAAAACACAAACCTGCGGAATTCCTGCACGCAGAGCAGCAGCAGTTGTCCCACTGAAAATAAGAGGTCAGGATGATAAGAAACATTTGTGGTTTCAATATTTAAGCAGTACTTGTGAACATTAAAGGGATTAAAGATGGAGCCAAGAAACATCACCTTCCACCATGATGGATAACAGCAGCGCATCTGGGAAATAGCAAGCTGTATGGTATTTCTCTGCTCATATGAAAAATTAGATGAAGCTTTCAAGTCCCCAGGAAAAAAGAAAAAAGAGAGATGATAGAAAACAAACATATCTGAGGATATGGGTCAAAGATTATAGAAGATGATTTTCACTGATTAAAGGAGCAACGCTCATTTATAAGGATTTTTGCCGATGTGTTCCGTGCTTAAGCTTTTCTACAAGGACTCACCCGGAAAAGCAAAACAGTCGGCCATCATATAGGCTGCTCTGAATTTCACAAGATTGCATCATCTGTTGAGAAGCTGATGATGTTGTCTGGGCAAATATTTTGATTGCAGCCTCTAAAGGTCCATATCCAGCCGAGAACAATATGAATCTATGACTTGAGATGTTTAAAACATTCCCAAGAACCTGAAGGAATGCCTGAGGATTCTTGAAGTAACCCATGCTGCAGATAAGGAACTCACTTACAATGAAATAAGCTATCAAATATAAAATGGATGCATACTATCAAATTAGAGAATATCACTCATGAACAAATATCAGAATTACAGATCCAGCAATGAATCACAACTATGATGGATGAGAGGCAGCTGATGCCTAAAAGAACAATTAGGACTGACGCTGGATGCCAAGGCACTTGAAAAGACTGTTCAGGACAAAATATGGCAGCTTAAACACCTGGGCAGCTTTTTTGCAACACTGGTAATTTTTATTTTAAGAAATAAATGTAAACCTTTCTGCTACTAATTTCTAGAGCTAACAATTAAATATGATAGAGATATAAAGAAGACATACAACTATGCATAGCATATCTAAATGTCATTAATTGATCGTGAACAAAACAAAATAATAGCATCTAAATAGGCACTGACCTACCAACAGAACTAAGACTTATGCAAATAGGGTGCTCTGCTGAAGAATCCAGGAACAGTTTTAATTTCACATGACTTGAACACAAATCATCTTCAGCAGTCAGTTTCCTTAAAGAAATCAAAGATGAAATGTCTGCACATCTGGTACAAGAGAACTGCCACTCAACAGGAAGATACCAAAAGCCACAAACCCGAACTGCAGATGGCCAATAACCTATGATGGTGCAAGAACATGTTATATGAATAATGAAAAATATAAATAAAACTAAAACATAGAAGATCACAATGGAATTCCAATCATCACGCATTATAGTCATAGCAAATAGGGTAAAGTTAATTTTCTCAAAGCAGTTTGTTGACAACAAATTACTACTTGAGTGGTATTAACAATATTCCTTAGCTTAGAAAAAGATATGTCAATAAGTTTCGATTTAATCAGACGTTGAATTCATATTTAATGACTAAAAATACAATTATATTAAAGTTGAGAAACTAACTAGAAAAACCTAGTCAGCCAATCGAAAAAGTATATGCAACATAATGACCACATATTGCTACATGGAAAGTTTAAGATTCATCATCTAACCAAATAATATATTGCTCCAAATCACAGACATATGCAGTTTATTCATCAATATGTAGTTGAGCATCCTTCTTTACTTTTCAAATGTACTCAGTAGTATGGATTCAAGTATGAAAAAGTCAAAAGTGTGTAAACAAAGTTGAGAATTATTTGATGCCTTCCAGGAACTATGCCCTTAGACTGTTGGTGACATGTAAGCATCAAGAGCCGCTTTATAATAAACTCAATCAATTTATTTAAAGGACAAAAATTTGCGCATGCGGAAATATACATGAAGTCCCAACACAATGATGCAGGGGAATAAAAAATTTCATGGTAGAGAAATTATTTAATTTATTGCATGGAGAAAACGAAATATGAAATATTCAATACAAATTACCTGGGCACTCAACAACTTCCTGGCTAAAGCCATACCTGCCGATTTAAGCCGAGAAAAATTAGAAGGTGACTACGAAACAATATGAGAGAAGATTGTAAAAAATGATAATGTAACAACGAAATGATAACAAAACAAGAACAGGTTAACACTTTAAATATCCCTATTAGCTATAAGCACAACATGAATCAATTGTTGTGTTTATTCTCAGTGATATATCTTCTCCTGTAGCATGTTATCGTGTTCTTTACTACTCGTAAGCTAAATAAAACTTTTATATGGTAGTATTAGTATAGCATATCAGATGAGATTTTTGATAGAATATATTCTTACTCAGCAGGTAAAAAAATAATTTGGTAGTATTAAAACCCTGCATAGCAAAGCAGATAAGATTTTTGATAATATATATTCTTACAGCAACAGGGGAGATGAAGGTCTATCATGCCATGTTGGTAGGCCAGTCACTGGATCCTGGTCCAGAACCAGGCAAGAGAAGATGGCAATTATATTAGTTAAATAGAATACAAAATCAGTTACATAAGTCAAATACTACACGATTCTAGAGGCTCCAATAACAACCGTAAAAGGCAAGAAGCTCAAATTCAGATCAAGGCTTCTCCACTTTCCCCAATCTTCAGCGAAAAGTGGCCACATCCAATGGATAACATCCTCCCACCCAATCTATGAATAAAAGTAAAGGGCAAAGATAACAAGGACAAGAAGAATTTTCTCAGTGATAGAGGTTATGCTTCACTTTGTTGACCATCCTACATAGGTTGATGAATAAAAAAACGAAATGACAATATATGATGAGGAATAATCAAAGTAAAGTAGTGACACCAGTTATATTATAATCCAAGGCTGATAAATTTATAAGATATTGCAACATAGATGCATGAAAAGCATGAAACTGAAACAAATATGATTGCATACCTTACCAGTTGGAGCTTCTCGGAGATATTTGTATAAAAGAGGAAATTCATTACTAAATTGGCGTTCAAAAGAAGAGGGGGCACTGGAGTGAGGATAGAAAAAATCAGGCATATATACTGAAAGAATCAAGTATACAAAAACCCTAAATATTTATTAATTCTGTAGCATCTACAAATCATGACCACAAGTAAACACATGTGTGTTTAGAAAAGAAGGATCCAGAAGATTCTAATGAAATCTTAAGTTTTAATCCTACTTCCAGTATTTGGAACCAACAAATTCAAAACAAAATGGTTATATTTGACTGAAGATCATAGTCGAATGGAAACAAGCAAAAGATGATGGGAAGGTGTAGATGATGAGTAAAAATGATACATTATCATGCAATATTGACCTTATTTTATACTCTGCCGTTATGGGCCAAAAAGTCAATAAACAATTTAAATTTCCTATACAGTCCAACACTTCCAAGCACCAGATATTAATTTCAAAACGGATCCATTTTCTTTCAAACCCAACATAAATGTTTCATTGACTACCAAGCACAGTAAGAGTCATACCTGTATGGAACGACATAAGGAGCAGCAACCACACATCGAACGTTAAAAAGTTCAGCAAGACTCCAACCTTCCTGAACATATGCAAAGAGAACTTGACATGGAGAACCTCCAATTATAGCTGCACTCTAATGCATGTGAACTACTGTCTACTAAGATTCTAAGCTAACAGAATACACACACATACAACATATACTTATAAGAAAAGAAAAGGAAGTCCTGTCATTGTTTTTCTCATTCCAATTAACTCATTTGATAAAGTTGTAATTACTTAACCTAGCTTGTTCTTGATAAGTTATTCTCAAGAACTAACTGGATATTGTATCTACCATTCTGAGTGATTACTCTGTATTACCCTCAAATGAAAAACAAATAAACAGCAGGACATCAGCCATGAAACCAATACAGAGTTTTAAATTACAGTAAAGCGTTCTTTCCAAATCTATGATCCTGCTCAGACCTCAGTCTATATTTTCTGCATATTTCATTATTATCATACCTTACTTTATTTCATCAGTGAAGGGACCACCCATTTTGCCCCGAATAATTCCCATGGCATGTATATATTACTTGACAGACTTCGTTTCAGTCACAATGATTGAAATTCGAAAATTAACAAAACACATGAGCATAAAGAATCCTAATAATATTGCTTAAAGGTTACCAGTGCAAAGAAATTTATGATGATAAGATCATTGTCCATGACTGGATCCTCCCCATATATCTTTTCAACAACTAAAAGACATTCTTGTCTATGATTTCTTGTGATCTCTTTCTTATGCAGAGAAAAGTTCACAACTGCAGAGCCTGGTAGTATAGATCAAATTTTAGATAAACAACTAATAGCAATGCATGCAAATTTAGAAGCGTTCCGTACTTATAGAGTGAAGCACGGATGTTCCACCCATTTATCACCTAGGCAGACCAGTATTTGGAAACTCTTAAGTTTGTGCTTCTGCAGTTTAATAGAACTAAGCTGAGAATTATAAATACACTAGATAAAAGACCTCCACTGTCGTTCTCTTGTGGGGCCAAGGCGGGTGGTGAAGAAATTGGAATGTATAAAACTCCTTTTGTTTCCATATGAACTTTCAAGTTCTGCAAGCCAGATGAAAAACTGAGTAATAGTATTATAAGGAGAAATAAAGCTAATGAGGCAATTTCATTTAAAATATTGAAAGCATTCTACAGGAATGATTCTTTAAAAGATTTAAACTAAAATTTAAAATTAACTTCACAATGTGCGGGAACAAAACTAATCCATATAAAAGACATGATAGGCAAGGATTAGGCTTAGGAATGCCTGTTCCAATGGGAATTCCTATACCTGAACTATGGGATTAACCATAAAACTAATGTGTTGCCATCCAAATGCATTTGTGTTTCCATTTTGGTTTTTCCAATAAGACTGTCCTTTTGCCTTGATGCCTGGAAATTTTAGTTACCTACTATACTACGAAAATGAATTGCGACCCCATTCATAATGACATTTCGCAGTAGAAATAATCTTTTAACCAACAAATTAAACACTGGCATTACAATTGATCACCTCATGAGCAGTATGAGTTACAAATGTTACTTCATACTGCTTCTGATCGGAAGCAAACGCTGCAGCAATGGCCTGAAAAGCGGGGGAAAAAAACAACAACACGTCAATTGTAAGCAACAGTGTGCACTGGAATTTCAAATATCAAGTAATATAAAGAGGAAATAAAAGAGAGGGTTACAGCAATTGGATAAACGTCTCCTTTAGTGCCGAACGCTATAAAAACGGCGATCGGAGTCTCTCTCATATTTACCACCGCCGTTGTCAGCGACACCGCTCCGGTGACTATGTGGGGACGCCGCCGTTGCGCTCTTCTTTCTTCTATTTCGATCAAAGCTCAACTATAATGGGCCGACTAAATCCGAACATAATAAATTGAAGTTTAAATATGGGCCTCGTAGAATCGTTGGCCCAAAAACTTTTTAAACATATACATCCGGCCCATTTTCAAAACCTAAATTGAAGTTTAAATATGGGCCTCGTAGAAATCGTAGGCCTAAAAACTTTGTAAACATATTACAACCCCCGGCCCATTCCCTAAACCCCTATTCTCCTCTCTCTCTCTCTCTCTCTCTCTCCACCACCTCCCGGCTTCCATTGCTCTGTTACACGACTGCTGCTACTATCGCTGCCTAATGAACAATGGCCACCATTAGCATTCGTGTTATCTCTGATTATGCCTAGGGCATCTCTTCAAAATTTCGAATACTACACCATATTTTGCCCGTAAACTACAAAATTGAAAATAGAAACCAGGCATGGCGAGCAGCGTTAATGGAGGGGGGGAGGATGTGACGCAATTGACGGCTGAGTTGGGTAAAACCCTAAAAGAAGGTGAGAGACTTCTTGGCCCGACCCTACGGCCTGACGGAACTCTCCGCAAGCCTATTCGAATTAGGGCGGGTTATGTTCCTCAAGACGAGGTCGCCCTCTACCAATCCAAAGGCGCACTTGTGAGTAGTGGTAATTTCTGCTATTTAATTTTTTTTCCTGTATTTTTTGGCGTGATTTCATTGTGGTCGGTTTTGATGGTTGCAGTGGAAGAAGGAGATGGCGGCGATTCAGGATGTTCCGCCGGGATATGATCCGGTGGCCGTACCGGAAACGAAACCCAAGTCAAAATCTGCTAAGAGGAATGAGAGGAAGAAGGAGAAGCGTCAGCAGGTTTTTTATTTTCCTTAAACTTGTGTTCAGTTTTGTGTGTTTACTATATAAACTTGGTTTTACTCGAGACTCAAAAGTAGTGTTCTATGTGTATGCTGCCTTTGATACTATCGTATTGTGATAGTCTCATGACTCATAGTCCTATCTAAATGGTGTTTGAACTATATAATGACCCTTTTATGTTTATTCATGTGAGATCAACCTCCAAAGCTTTCAATTTGTCAAAAATATGGTGACATACAGGGAAGATTTCTCCATTGAGCGATATTAAATTTTCCTTGGTTCTCTAAGTCGTATGATCGGTTTGATAAAGTTAGGAATCGATCGTAGGTATTTTAATCATATCATGAATGTAGACTAGGCTCTCTACTCATATCCAGGTCATTTCTAGTTTCAATAGTTTCATGCATACATTGGGATTATGTTTTGCATATCTGCTTGACAGTTAGTTTGGTATTTTCTATCAAGAATAGATTTTGAGGGAATGATATATCATACATCAGCTAGATCATCTAGATAATATTAAGAGGGAAAATTCCTTGAAATTTAATTCAGGATGATCTTAGTGGGTCAGTACCCTTCAGTAAGTTGTTGAATTATGCATCTCATTCTCTCTATTAGAAGTTTAGAACAGAATGTATCTATCACCACCCTGTTTGTTAGAGCTTATGTGGCCACACCCTGCCATTCAATGCATTTTGGACTTTGCTTCTCTGAACAAACGACAGGGCTTCATTTGACATCATGACTTCTCTTTGCTATGCTTTATCTGGGTTTAGGAGCGCTAGAATAGATACCTCCCTATGTTGGATTCAGTTTGCATCTCTAACTTCAGGAAACACGATTACTTTCAGGCTGCCCTTGACAAGGGTAAGATTTCAGAGGAAAATGATATCCTGCTGGCTGATTGTTCAGATGACCAGCCGGAAATTGTAATCTTGGTTGCATCAAAGATGAATGGGCTTTCTCTTTCTGCAAATGACTCTTTGGTTACACCACCTTCGACTTCAACCGAGTGTTTATCTCCGATGGATCAAGTTCTAGATATTGATAAGAGGATTCGGGCACTAAAAAAGAAGGTAAACTACATTTTATTAACAAAGTAGTTTGCATGCATTTTAAGTTTAGCTTTTGGCTATCATGATTTTATTATTTCACACCATCTAAGTTTAGTGAAATGTATTGCTTTTAAAGTCCATTTGAAGCGTGATTTTCTTCAACACTGTTTGATCATCACATTGCTGAAAAGAAATGGAGAAAGTATGAAGTATATGTTTTTAGAAACTTCCTTTAAATTGTGTTTGGATTGAAGGATTTGAGGATGGATTTGAAATCTTTGGTAGCAAACCACTAGTTGTGCTTTGGATTGATTTGGATTTATATCCATTGCTCTCATATTAACTAACTTTTGAGTTATTTGAAAGGATGTGAAATTTATTTATTTCAAATCCTTCAATACAGATGCAACTTCACTGACTCATTTTTTCTGCTTCTTTGGTTGAAATGCTCTAACACATCATATAATTGTTTCTTAAAAAATATTCTTCGTAACTGCATGCCAGAATGACACAACTTTGTGGCCTTGTTTGTAGATTCGGTTAACTGAATCTCAGCAGCAGAAAATTGCCGATAAAGACTTGAAGCCCGAGCAGTTGGAGAAGGTGGCCAAGTTAGAAGGCTGGCGCAATGAATTGAAGCTTTTGGATGACAAGAAAGCTGAACTAACAGCACATGTTTCCTGATGCAAGATCCATTGTACATCAATGTATTTCTTATTATTTATGGAATGCAAAATCATGCAAGAATAGAGCGTTTTGCTTTGCACAAGGAGCTCATTGCAAATAGTAGATTCCTTCTTCCGTCCCCTTTTTTCTTTATCAAGTTTCTTTTGTATTCAACTAGTTCGAGACAGGAGGTGGTATCCCATTTGTGAAGAAGACAATCTCCAAGACACAAGAGTCATCTCGAGCCTGGCCAAGCCGACTATACCAGCTGCCTTTTGAAGGAAAGGGAGCTGAGCAAATGCATGTTGACAGTCAGAGATATTCAAAGGTAAATACTATATGAAATTATCAAGAGCATGTTAAAAATTATGCAATTGCAGAATAGTTCTAGGTTGTGACATTCTATTGGCCATAAACCCTCCTCACAGATCTGCAATATGATGGTGGTG
The DNA here is from genome assembly GCA_005771605.1 of Scutellaria baicalensis. Classification (NCBI taxonomy): domain Eukaryota; kingdom Viridiplantae; phylum Streptophyta; class Magnoliopsida; order Lamiales; family Lamiaceae; genus Scutellaria; species Scutellaria baicalensis. Next base: position 28,009,352 of record CM016726.1, read on the forward strand.
GATAGGGATGGATCAAAAAAAAAAAAAATTCAAGAGGGTAAAATGATCTATTAAATAAAATTTTATAACCCAAGGGGGCGAACCCTTATAAATCATTGAAAATAATGAAAAATATCGGAAAATATTACATACGAAAGTTAAAATTTTGAAAATCCAAGTTGGGCGATCCACCCCCTAATTCGCCCCTGGTGGTGGATTATATATCCCTGAAATGGATTGGATTTAGGATAGAATCGTAGAATAGGCCTCTTCATCGTCTGATTTTGAAGGAGCCAGATTTGTCAGAATTGTTAGTGTAGTTTTTCTTTTTTATTTGTTAGTTATCTTTGTATCCTTAATGTTGCGATTGGATTGAAGAATTTGAGGAAGAACTTGAAGTTGATTAATGTGAATTCTAATTTCATTTTTTTTCATTTTGAATATAAGCTAATCTCAATGGAATAATTGAAGTGCATTAATTACAAATTTTGTGTTTCAGAATAATCCGATTTAAATGCAGTTTAAAATTAATTACGATTGTTCTGAATATCATTTGTTTATTTCAAAATTTGAAACCTATTTTCTAGGTCTACGTGATATAAAATTAGACAATAAACCTATTTATAACATTGATTATTTGAAGTATTATGTTTAAAGTGCAAAATATAAAATCAGAATACTCCACTCAAAAACTTGTTGAAAGACTCTAGTGAGTCCTAAGACGGATCCCCTGGCCCATATCCATGACCATCACTCGGATTGCTTCATAATGGATTCAGAGATTGACTACATACAAGTCCAAGAAAAAGTTAGAATAAAAACTCATACAATGGTTTTACAAATAGTTTATGTGAGATAATTTATATGAGATGAATCTTTATTGAGTAGGTCTAGAGTACGTGTCCCCAAACATTTATTGTAATACCTTTAAGTAATATTATAATACCTTAATATGTAATAAATAATACATTGAATAAAACTTTCACCAAAACATATGTTTTAGTTATACACGTAATACCTTATGAATATGCAACTAATACCTTATGAGTATATCACCAATACATTCAAGAATATACCACTAATACCTTATGAATACACCAATAATATCTCATAAGTATATAACTAACACCAAACTAATAATACCTTTGGGGGTACGGTGCACCGGGGGTACGCAAGTTTTTGCCATCTTTATTATACATGAATTGAATCTATTTTTACAAATAATTGTATAAATTGTTACATGTTGATTATAAATTGACTCCTCGTATTAATGATTTTAAATGGAAAATATTTAAAAATGTATTTGAAATTTGTAGCCGTATATTCATTGGTGATATTTCAATAGACGCGAATTTCTCATTTTTAAACAACCCTACCCAAATGAAGTTCTAGGTTATTACATGAATGTTTATCAACTTATATAAAAAATAAGAAAAAAAAACTACACTCAAGAATGTCGAAGCTATGAAACATAATTTTGAAACGTGAGAATGCATTTGGATGAGTGCATTTAAGTAGAGATTTGAAATCAATTATAACAAATTCATCGGGGTGTATGTACATATATGGATTCAGAGTTTGTTACTTTTATTATCAACTAAAGTTTTAGAAATGTGAGTGAGTTTCAAATCCACCAAATCATTTCACCTAAACACAACTTGAGATAATTATACACATGTTACTCCAATTATTCCTTTCTTCTTTTTGTCAAAGTTTTAAAATGAGTTTGATTCTATATTAATTTACCAATACAGCAATTATTTTTCCATTTTGTTAAATTGAAATATTGAATTGTTTTTGTTTTTTTTTTTTCCTTAAGTTAAACTACAAGTAGTACTTTTAAATAAATAAAATATCAATACTCCAATGGTAGTGAAGCGAGATCTTGCTTATGATGGCGTGAATGCTTTATTGCAATTGCAAAGTAGGTTGATGGTTTCCTGGGAGGTTCAAAAATAGGGTAGTTCTATAGTACAACAGGTGTATTAATACACCAGATTCTTTACTCATTTTCAGCCATCAGATTTGAGATCATTAAGGTCAAAGTCAACTATGATCTCAGATCTAATGACTGAAAATGATAAAGAGTCTAGTGTATTAATATACATGATGTACTACAGAAGGACTCTAAAAAAACAAGCCTACCTTTATAGGAGATAATAAGTCAATGGATCCCCGTGCTACTATTTCAGTGAGTCATCGATATGAGTTTTTAATACTTATGTATAACAACGAATTAAGAATATTTTTGCAAGTAAATAACACAATCATAAGCCCCCCCCCCCCCCCCCTCATGTAGTTAACGGGCCTTTTAAATATGATACTTTTGATGGATAAATAAAAATATATATCACTTCCAAGTTAAAAAATACTACCATTGAATAGAAAATTTTAGAGCAAAGACACAAATTTTAAATAAAAAATAAACTTAGATCCTCTTGTGCACCAGGTGTACGGATCTCGGGCCTTTTAAATATGATACTTTTGATGGATAAATAAAAATATATATCACTTCCAAGTTAAAAAATACTACCATTGAATAGAAAATTTTAGAGCAAAGACACAAATTTTAAATAAAAAATAAACTTAGATCCTCTTGTGCACCAGGTGTACGGATCTAAATTGGTGCAAGTGGGGCAACCCGACTCGAATCTGCGCCCATTTGTGTTTAGTAATTTGAAAAAATGAAGATAAAAAAAAATTGAACGCATTTTTTAAATGAACATACATTTATGTGATATCAGTTACAACTAATATTACATAAACGTAAATATATACAAAATTTATTTTTTTCCCTTTTTCTAAATTAGATATGTAAAAGTCACTACATTTGTATATAAATGTTACATTTATATAACATAGATATTTTATACATACAACATAAAAGTAACCTAAAGTGAAGAAAAAAAAAAGCGTGAATCCGAAGTGGTGACTTGATCCAAATGATATGTATGCACGGGAGACCACCTCAAAAATAAATGGGTGAGACTATACATATTTCACAACTTACTTAACACACCTTATTTTCTTTACAAATAATAGATGTAAAAATACACTTTTGAAATGTTATTAGTAAAATCGTGGGACGTGTATATCCCCTAAGGTCCCGTTTGGTAATTAGGTACGGATTGACAGGGATTGATAAATTTTGTAGGATTGCACTGTTCATGTATATAAAAAAGATGTTTGGTGTGTATGTTTTGTTGTGGGTTTGTTTAATAGTTTTTTGTTTGGTATGGATGAATAGAGGTTTGTTTAAATTAGTTTGTTTATAAATTAGTGTTTGGTATATGGGTTGATATGGATAAAATTTGTTAAATGACAAATTTATCCCTCATTTAAAAAAGATGACAAAATGTAAAAACATCCAAAAAATCTTCCCCAAATTGAGTTTGAAAAGAGGAAATTTGTACTGTTCTTCTCCCCACCCTTTTCCTCCCCCCGAATTCGATCCTCTGTTCTTCATCTTCCTCGATCAAGTACTTTCCGGTGTTTTTCCGGCGTTTTCCGGCGCTTTCCCGACGGCGGATTAGACCATCGAAGGCAGCGTCGGACACGCACTTGACATCCCCGTAAGAGAAACCTCATCACTCGTTTTTTCCCCAATATTTGTAATTGGACAGTATACATTTCAAAATCGGGGTGGGTACCCTCTTCGTAATCCCACATTTTGCATAGATGTTGTAACATATTTTTTATTGACCTCATTTCAGAGAGGCGATTACGTCGGTGTTTGGGGTGATGTAGTGGAAGAGATAGCCTATTTCACTGTATATTAGGTGGCCGCTTTTTATCTTGCAACGCAATGTCGATGAGGTGAGGTTTGTGATGATTAAATGGGTTCTGCCGATTACATGAGTTTTTGCTTGCGTGGGTGATTGTTGGTTGGATTATGAGTGTTGGTTATATGTTTTGATAAAATTGTGATAACAAGTCCAAATGCATCTGAAATTATGTGCTGAAATTCCTGTGTGTTTGATTTATATTTCATTCCTAAATACATAAGAGAAGGTACATGTTTTTGTTCTTCATTGTTCACCACTTCTAGGCTCCCATACTGCATAAGTAGTACATGTTGGAAGCATGAGTTCTTGGGCAGGGGTATGTATATTTTTTCTGGGGTGTGTTCTCATGAATCTCTCTCCCTCATCACATGTAGTTTGAATGCACACTCAAACCCCACTTCCACCGGGAATGCACAAGCGAATGAGCATTTCGTCCGTTGTCGCCATATGATCCCAATGCAAGTGCAAACTTCCTGGACGAATAAGAATCCTATGCGACGTTTTATGACATGTCCACTTCGAGGGGTATGGGTTAAAAATTCCTGTCATTATAATTTGCATAAACATGATATGGAAAACATTGCAATGAGAGTGCATAAATGTGAATTATGTGTTTTTTTCTTGATTAGAGAGACTCTTGTGGCACGTTCATATGGGTCGAGGGCCAGCTTGAAGGACGTGCTAGAGACGTTGTAGTAGAGTGTCTAGATCAAATTGCTCGTTTGAAGGTGGATCTTGCGACCATTGAAGCTCGTGGAAAAAAATACAAGAATTGTTTGATTTTCTTGGTGCTTTTGTTCTTATTATTGTTTGTAGTGTTTCTCTTTGGTATGAGTACCCAAAAATTGGGTATGTCTCATGGAGTTTGTCGATCCATCTCTAGCACGAATGTACTTTATTAGGTTATTTTCTGTTTGCAGCCAAATGTATCTAAAGTTATGCACCATGGTGTATACTATTGTGTTCACTACCTCAACTATGTAAATAAAGCGCATGTTATTTTCTTATCCTCCATGTATCATGAACTCACCATGTAAGTTGTTGTTGATGATGAAGCACAACATAAGCTTAATTTACCAATGGCAATTGGATAACACATTTTTCAAACATTTTAATACATAAATTGAACTACCAGGAAATCATGTTTGAGTCAACAAAAAGGATTGAAAGTTGCAGTCTCCCATTTAGACATGGAAGTGCTATAACTAAGTTTCATATTACTGCCTTATATTATAGGTTTAAAGGCAGGACATAGTTTGCAAAAAGTTTGAAGCAATAGGCTATTAAGTTTGCCAGTGTGAGCAATGTTTAGAAGTTTGCTTCTTAATTGAAAAGGACACATGATTAATTAGGCCATCCTTGTGAGCTTCGATTCAAGAATTGCCCACTGCCTCGGACCCTTGGGGAACTGAACATCCCATAAGTCAGTCGCATCCGCATCAAAGGGTTCGTCCTTCACCAAGATCGGGTTTTCAGAGGAAGACCCAACATCTGCCTTGACTACATCACACGATGGCTTGTGGTACTCACTGATTGTCGACCATCTCTCAAAGAAGGGAAACCCGCACTCGCGAAATAGAGCCTAGTGCTCGTCCTCCTGTATATGACGAATATTTAAGAGTGTTGAATGGTGATGCCATAATTGTATAAGGGTTTGAATTGCACAAATTAATGATGGCGAAATTGGCAACTTCTCATACAATTGTCTTATGTTTACCTTTCTGTTGATGTACCAATACTCGGGGAAGACCACCACACGTGTGCATAACCATAGATTTGAAACACAGTATATATTATTGAGTCTGCCTTCAGCAGAAAAGACCTACCATTCAACATTCAACAATTTCAGACTCAAGCACGATGTTCATTTAACAAAACGACAGTGAAGTAATCAAGCACTCTTTACATTCAACTTTACGAAACTGAAGTAACAAATTGCAAATACAATGGTGAAATTGCTCTCACTACAGTTTCAAATTACAGATGAAGCAAGGTACGAAGAGGGCTTAACAAACTTACCTAGGTTTACAGACTCTGCCGCGACTGGAATTTGCGTAAGAACGTCGCCGATGTTCACCGCCGACAGTGGAGATTGTCAACTGGGCTAAGGAAAAACATGGGTATCGATTGAAACGGGGATTGAAGATGGGAATGTGAAATGGGCTAGCAAACCCAAAACAGGGATGGAACGAGGTGGGTAGACGGGATGAAGAAACGCACCTTCAATCGGCTTCTTGTCGCTCGAGCTTGCGTCGGAGGGCCGTCTTGGTGTCGCCGTTCTCAGGGGAGATCACCTCAACTCTGCCTCTCGATGCTTTAGGCTTAACAGAAGCTTCAATGGCAATGGATTGAAACGGGAATGAAGAAAAGGAATGTCAACTTTTTAACCCCAAACAAGGATGAAAGGAGGTGGGTAGAGGGGATGAAGAAACGCACCTTCAATCGGCTTTGCCGTCGTTCGAGCTTGCGTCGGAGGGCCGCGGCTATGTCGCCGTTCTCAGGGGAGGTCACCTATCTTTTGCCTCTCGATTCACTAGGGTTAAGAAATGTTCCAATGGCAATTTCTTTGTTTCAGGGAATTGCAAGGGTGATTTTGGAAAAAGAAGATGAATAGTAAGGGTATATCAGAGATTTCCAAGAAAACACTATTCATTTGTTTTTAATCCCACCAAAGAGGGAGGGATTACAAACCAAAAAATACTACAGCCTAATCCAGAGGAGCCAAACTCGGGCCTTTTGATAAACCCGGACTTTAGACACGGATACCAAACAAGAGTTTAACTTAAATATCAATCCATACCCAACCATATCATTCCTACCAAACAAGCCCTAAAATGAATATGCAACCTACTCCATTTGACCCCCGAGATTCTATTGATGGTAAGTAGGCAACGTTTTAAAACCGGGAATATATAGCGGCTTGTTTTCCCGCCCGCCTAAATTATTTCACTCTTCTTTCGCACGCTTAACTCCAACGCCACCGCCACCGCCACCGCCGCGGCGCCGCCACGATGGAATCGGACTCCTCGACGGAGGCAATTATTCTCTCTAAACTCCAATCTTCGTCCGATTTCACCGGCATCCACCGTTTATTTACCGCCCATCTCCACCCGTTCAACCATTTTTTAGCAACCTCCACCGCCGCCGCCAAGAAACCAGTGAAATCTGCAAAATCTAAACCGTCGAATGATGTCACTTCCGTTCGTCCCCTTGCCAAACAATTTTTGTCTTTCATAAATAAGTCCATCTCTCTCATCCACAAACATCTCTCCGAGTCCCCTAAAACCCTCAAAGATCCCGCCCTTGAATTGTTTGATAGTTACCGCCTCTGCCTTGATTGTCTTGAAGTAATTGCGCCGGCTCTTTCCGGGAAGCCCTATTCAGTTCAAGTGCAGAGAATTCGGTTTATTCACTGTTTGGAGCACTGGGAATTGTTTAAAGAGGCAGAGTCCGAGGGTTTTGTTGTTCTTGAGAGTTTGAATACGATTGTTATAGGAGGAACGAAGGGTAAATTGAAGAAAACGAAGAATCGTTTGGTTCCTGAACTGAACGAGGAGACAGTGGATCGAGAGCTTGCAACTTTAGTGTTGGAGATCGTTGTGACCTTAGTCAAATGTGCGTCTAAAAGGAGGAGTAAAATGAGTTCTGATTACAGAAGAGTCATTTCCTTGGTGAATGAATCCGAACCATTGTTCAAGTATGGTTGAATGCATAGATTTGAGCGTGTGTACATGAGGTCTTTCTTATAAAACACGTGCATATATCTGTTGTAGTGCATTAATCATTTGAGCCATAAGTTTAGCGTCTTTCACTTAAAATGTTCTGCACGATTAATTTTAAATTGTAAAGACCATAAAGTTGATTGGATTTGTGTGAACAATGACAGGTTCTTGGATGCCAAGGACTATCAGAAAATTCACCATTTCTTGGAGGCAAATCTGTATATAACTGCACTATTTTTGGTAGCGGAAATAAAAGATTTCAGTGTGGATTTGATATGCGAGTTCTCTTTAGTCACCTTAAAAGAGTACAAGAAATCGCATGCTCAAGATCATATGCACAAGGTAAAAGATTGCCTCGATTCTGTAAAATTCATTTAACTTTGAACTCCTGATTGATTTTGTTATATAATTAATGTTCATATTTTCTTTGCTTTTTTTATTTTTTTTGGAACACAGGCTGCACTAAAGATTTGTTCTTCTCTGTTCTCTCAGAGAGATGAGGTGTCCAGTGACATCATATTTGCCGTGTTAAAACATGTCCTGGATTTTATAGCTGCTGAATGCAAGGTAGTGCATCGTAAAGATAATAGGTATCCATTTACAATTGCTACAGCTGGTTTAATAGGGGTACATATGGTATGTGTGTTTGAGATTAAATGAAATCAAAACAGATGAACACAGTGCAACTTTACATTTAATAGTATGTGCTACATATAATTTTTATGTATGTAGTTATTCTTGGTATGCCTTGAACTGGTTTCTGGAAGTCTTGCATGTATAATTCTTTTATTTATATAAACTAGTCACTCTGATTCCGGTAGGAGTTATTCAATCTTGTCCTTTATGTTGCTCATGCGGTAACTAAGTAAGATTTAGCTTCACTTGGCAGGATGGACTGGAAAAAACAAATCTGGGATTTCTAGAACTTGTGTGTTACTGTGCAAATAAATGCCAGAGTGTAACTATGGGTTTATGTGGGCCAATTGCTGAACATCTGTGTAAATTAGCAGCTACATTTCATGAGGTACTTATTTTGCACTTCAAATTTTCATGCTTTTCATTTAGTTGCCTGCATCAAAGTCTACTATGTCATGATTAATTTGACAAGGATAATGTTTTCTTTTCATGAAGGATTTTCTGTTCATCAGTTCAGTCCTGAGGCTTTATACCATTGGATTGCTAGCAATACCATCAAATCAGTTGAAAGGGGAAGACATTGAAAAATGTAGAAATGCTCCACTAGGATCTGGGCTTCAAGTCCTGCTCAAGAACAAGGAGCAGCTTCAACAAGTTGCTGTTTCTATCAATTTGTTGAATGGCCATTTTGATATTGGTAGCAACACGACAAATTCCCATGAAAATAGAATTTCACATTCACCTTATTGGGAAGCTCTCAAATTTATGTGCCAGTCACTAGCAGAATCCATCTATTTTAATAGGAAGGAGATTTTTTCTGAGGCAGAGAGTGCATTCAATTGGGATGATTTAAATGGTATGCATGATGCATTTCACCAGTTTTGCCATTTTTTTCTCCAATGTCTCAGGTAACTTACTTGTACTCTGCTGCACAAGGATACTTTTTCCATATTATTCAGTTCAAAAATTGACTTATCAAGAAGTTTTACTGTACTTCTCTTTTATGCTAAGGTTTCTAAAATATGATTGCATAATAATGACCTGCGTGTTGATACTTTATGGATGCAGTGCCACTGAGAGGGAGAGGGAGACATCTGAAGACAATTACAGGGTGATATCTGTTGTAGTTGTGGCAGCTCTTATTCTATCGTTCAAAACAAACCAAAATATTAAGGTTCTCATCTCATCAAACAGTTAAACAGGGTGATTACTATCTATATTTATATTGTTATCATTATTGTTTTCCAGTTGACATCATGAAATCTCTCACATGATCTGATATGTTTGCAGGAGAGTATTTTATTGGTAAAGCATGTTATATCTGCAGAGTGGGTTCCAGTAAAGAGGCTGAAGTACCTTTATGTTTCTCTTAATAACATAGCAGTGGTTTTGAATCGGAAAAAGCGGCTGAAAGAGGTGTTAACAATTAGTAATTATGTTTTATGTTGGATCACCTCCCATAATTTTCCGTTCTTCAACTTTTGAATTTTATATTCTTACTTTGCTAGGTTAAGTACTTGATCTTTTACAGCATAGCTTGTCCCAACAAATTATTGAATGACATGAGTCATTACTTCTCTTATATAATTTTAATCAATACTAGTTTACTCTCAGTTTTTCTTTCCGCAAGGGATCTGCATGTCTATGTTTGTATTTTTTGTATTCATCGACTAAGTTGATTAGAATTTCATGTTAGTTTCACTGTTCCCTCCAAATTTAAGATATCTAACGCCTTTTCAACTTTTTTTTGGGGGTGGGGTTGGGGGGCTGTTATAGAATGGATAAATCTATTGTATTTAGTTTTTCTATACTTTTTTAGTTGTTTAAGTAGGCATTCTTTTTTTCAAATTTTGGGTTCTGTTTATATTGCAAGAGTGCTGTCTTGCCACTTTGATTTCATGTATACTCATTATCTCAGTTTATAAATTTCATATGTATGCCCCACTCACACCTATTTACACCTATTTGCTATTTGGTCCTGTCTTTTGGCACTAATAATGGAACTAGTGAGACGTTGATTTTGAAGTGTCTCATGTTGCAAAGAATAGTAAACTATCACATATATGGGTGGGGTAACACATCATAACTGGGCTTCTCTATATAATAGTACATTCTGAAAAGTTTGATTTCACACCTCTAGAAATCCATTTTTGAAATTAAAATACAATGGCTTTTGAATTTATATCTTAACTTCTACTGGATGATCACTGTGGTAATTCATTCAAAGACTTGGCAATATCAGCAATTACTTCATCTGGCCTATCTTATCATCTAGTAGTTTCCCATTTTATAGGTGTCTAAGATCTTGGTTCAAAGAAGAAAAACTGTAATATGTGAGATATTAGCTAACAATGTCTTATCATTTGTTGCAGGCTATAAAAGCTTTAAAATTATGCTGCAAAGCTTCATGGAATTATGTGGTGAATCTTTGTAAAGTCCATACGAACAAATCTCAAGAATCTCAAGATGATATATCGGAAAAGACTATAGCAGATTTTGTGACAGAGGCGTCTGAAAAAGTTGCTTTCCTTCTGGAACTTTATCAAGAATGTGATTATAAAATAAATAGAATCATTACAGAAAGCATCATATGCTGGTCTCTTTCAGAAAATCTGATTGCTACACTACCGACTCCAGTATCTTTGATAAAGGAGTGGGTAAAGGTAACATTTAATGATTCACTGCCTAGTCTAGCATTATTTGAAGGCAACTCTATCTGATTTTGCCTGGTTTGTAGATACAATATAAACAGTCGAAGGATGCAGATCATGGAGTGATGCTGTATTCATTGCTTTCATCTTCTAAAGAAATATCTAAAAAGGCGCTTGGGAAGTTATTGGAAGAGGTTTCTTTTTCTATTCCTCTTCCCATACTTACACATGCTCGTTCTCTATGTATTATTGTGTCGACCATGGAATCTAATGTCCTTTCTGTTGAAATATCTGCTTGGAATTTATCAGGAGCTTCTTGCATATGATAAAAAGAGCTACCTGAATCCAAGATATTGTCACAGAATGAAAATGCAAGTAATCTGTGTCCTTCTGGAAGAGGTTTATGTCACAAAAGACTGTAAATTTGAGAAATGCAGAGTTCTGATTGAAAAGGCAAAATCACTAAGAGCTCAAGGATTACCATGTTTGGATGAGTGCTTTCAGTGTCTATCAGATGCAATATCATCATTGGTGAGCTTATATGCTGATCTCTTTGCTCTTGTTTGTGATTTTGATTCTTTATAGGTCATTGTTGACATGAACCTCTATAAAAACAGAAGTCAATCTACAGTGCTAGAACAAGCTGCGGTTCTCGGGTTCATCATCTCCTTATACATGCTTATATTTTTCATGCTCTTTGTACACATGAGGCAGCACCAAGTTCAATTGTTTTATCACCTAAAAGGCTAGTCTTCTGCATCAACCACTAGTTATGATAATAGATGATTGGGGAACAATGTCCTGTTGTTGATGCTTTTCTGGCTTTCTTTTGGCAGTGATTTTCTTCATCATATCCATGATGCATTGAATATATGCCTGAGTCCAGATCATGGACATGAAGATGAACAAAATGAAGACATGCTATATTTGTGGTATGAACTCATTGACTTGCTATCAATCAAGGTAAGACTACATTAAGTTTATGCAATCATGCTGATGAAGTTCTTCACATGTGTGTTGCACAACGTCTCTCTTTGTTTTCTTGCTCCAGGGCTACTTGGAAGTCCACCCCAGGTTGTATGATGTTGTGATCAAATTGTTTAATAAGAAAAACTTTCCTTTGGCAAAAACACTGGCTGAGCTCTGGAAAAGCAAAAGGCTTAGTCATGCTCTCTGTGGTTCACCTGTTAATGATATTATCATGGAAAATTTCTCTAAGCATCAGAGTCAACTTTGTAACTCTTCTAAAATTTGGAGAATGTGTATGGAGGATATGAAGCCTCTATTAGTTGGGTTCCATCACACCAATAATGAGATTAAGCAAGCAGCTTCTGATCTTATTTCCAATGTAAGCTCCTCTAGTTAATTAATGAGTTACCACTTTTCTACATTGATTTTGGACCACATTGTCCCACCTATTTTCTAACTTCCTTGTAGGTTCCACTTACCAATTGTACAATCTTTCTTTCATCAAATCTCTACTTTGACTTATCTGGAAGGCTGATTTCAAGTGGACGAATGATTGAGGTAACTTTTTAACTTTGCAAGTTAGAATTATACTTCTGCAGCATCATTGGCTAGGTCTTTGAAACATATGTTAGTGAGGACTTCTAAAAGATATATGCAACTGCAACTCTTAAGTGGAGATTTAGTTCCAAGAAAATCTTAGAAAGTTGTGTTGGCTGACTGTTTGCAAATTTTTAATATTTGGGAAGTTTGTTAAAAGCTGTTACACTGTTCATGCATACACAATTATTGAAGAATAATGAAAGTTGATTTCCTGCTTCATGTTATTAATGTTGTTGTTGCATTAATCTTTATCACTCTCTCCTATTTGACTTGCTTACTTTGTGGTTTGAATCAGTCTGACCTCTGTTTGAGAGAAACTAAAGTTAGTTGTAGAATAGTCCCTCAAAATTTGCTTGATGACACTACCACCCCAAATAACATATCTCATCTGCTTTCAGCTAATGGTCACCTGAGCATCCACTGGGTGCTGATTTAATCTTACTCATGTACAGAAACTCATAGAACAAATCTGTAGGTTTTCAGTTTTCTAAAGAACCTTGCAATACTCTTACAAGGCCACTTTATGCGACTTTCATAATTGTGAATTTAGTGGAATAATTAGAAGTTGCTATCCTGTATCTCTTGAAATCTCTTTTCTCTTAATAATCTTTCCCCCTGAGGAATAAATTGGTTCTATTATCTTTTAACAAGGCGTATAACATCTTATAGGCTCTTACATATGCAAAAGAGGCCCATCGCTTACGTAGTAAACTTCTACAACAAAAATTTGCATACTCAGTGGAGAAAATGACTGAGACATTTGATGAGAAAGGGGAGACCATTGAAAAGAGTTACTATGGCATCCAATCCTTTAAAGTTACTGATTTTGTGGTGGCAAAAGGTTCTTGTGATCATGAAGGCTGTGTCCTTACTCCTTGGAATGTGCTTAGCTGTTACCTTGAAAGCATATTTCAGGTATAGATGCAAGCATGATACTTGAAGCTCTTTGTTAAGTTAAGGTTTGTGTAATTTATTATTTTGTGTATCAACTGCTTGTCTAGGTTGGATTTGTTGAAGAGATTCTTGGAAATGTATCTGAGGCTGAAATGCTTCTACGATGGGGTAGAAATGTCGCCCAGTTTCAGGGATTGCCACTTTTCGAAATTTCGTTTTCTTCTGGGTTGGGTATGTCCTATAATGCGACACTTTTCCTACTCTTAATTTATGAAAAATTCAGATGTGGTTGGATAGGAATCTTACTTTCTTTATATCTGAATTTGATCAGGAAAGTTATACCACAAACAAAAGCTCTGGAACATGGCTGAAAAAGAATTATCCAGTGCTAAGAAAATACTAGCGGACAACCTTGACACCATCTCCTGCAAAAAATGTTCATATATGTTGGAAATTGCTATAAATCAACAACTTGCAGATTTATTCTTGAGCAGTTGCTGTATTGAAGAGTCTTCTTTCAGAAAGACGCTGTTAAATGCTCAAAGCTTGTACAAATCAGCCTTAGACAAGCTGAATCTGTCTGAGTGGAGGACTTCATACTCTACTTCAGAAGATTCTCTTTTAAATGAATCTGAAAGTAAAATAGAACCTAGAAGATCTAGAAGGACAAAGAAAGAAGTTAAACCTGCTTCACAAAGACAGGACAATGTATGTGGTCATAATCGTAGGATCACTCGGTCCATCCATCGCTCATTAGGGGATACCCATGAGATTGAATCAGGTGACAAACAAACTGTCCCTGATCATAGTGTATTCGATTCCATCTCTGAAAGCTTCTCTGCCAATTTTCAAAGTGGTATCAGATCCCTTTGCAACAACATGAAATGTTTGTATTGTCTCCACACTGAAGCTGTTGGCTGCAGCAATCTAAATATTTTCATGTGCATGAACTGGGAGCTTGTTCACAGAAAACTTTGTTTAAGGCTACTCATTAGCATAGGTATGATCTGATTCTGTGGAGAGTCTTCATGAAAGTGTTCTTTGTACTTGTATCTTATTTGAATTTCTTATCTTAAAATATTATATAATCTAAACCTAAAAATAGATTGGAAATGTTTGGCAAACATCAGTGTACCATAAAGAAGTTAATGAGACGCATGGTTAGGCAAACACCAATAGTTAAAACAACTTTTTTCTGTATTTTGTTGGTGGATGATCTGGAACTTAAATGGTGAAGTCAGCCGTTGAAGATGTCATAGACATAATAAATAAACAGTCCCTTATGGAGTTTCTTCTCTCACTTGAGGAATTGTTCATGCCTTGTGCAGACTGCAGAGTGCCAATATTTTTCATTGAGTAGAAGTCATATATTTTATGGCTAATGCGGCTCTTCATCCACACACGTATTCACGTTTTAACTTTGTTGTCTTAGCTTTTGGCTTGATCAACATGCTAAGGTCTTTTTGAAATAAAGAGTTGTACTGTATTGTCTCCTTCCATATTCCGTTGAGATGCTTTTACAACTAAATTATCTTGCTGGCTTATTTTAGCTGTTTACTGTTTGATGTATGCATACTATACATTTTATAACGAGCAGATACACTATATGAAGACCACAGCAATACATATTGCTTGCAATGGTTTATATTGGCCTTTCGTTTATTTCTATTTCTGTGGCTTGATTCAACACTCAATACATGCAATTCCTGCCATTTGGGTTAATTTCTTGAGCTCATGTATTCTGCAGGCAAGTTTTCTGGTCTTTTTGGCAATTCTCATGAAGCACATGAAATTCTATTGCAAAGTATATCAGTTTTGTTCAGCAGAAATTCATATTGTTCAAAGCACACTCCAGAATCTCTGGTTCTTTCAATTGAGTCCATTGGGAAGCATTTCCCTGAAGATGCATTGGCAGCTGAACGCGCGGCACTCCTTTATTTTATCTGCTGGTTCACTGTAAAAAGTTGTTCTTACAGGGGCACCAGGTACTTACTAACTGCTATTCTCATTTTCCATTTCTATGGCTGTACAAAGTGATTAAATGTCTTGTTCATATACTAACAGTCTTTGAACTAATCCAATATGGCTGTACAATAAATCTGATAAGAACGTTATCCACATCGTATCTAACTCTGTAACTGCCAACCATTTGGGAAATATTTGGCCATACCTGGATGATGGCTGGAAATTTTCATTGCCTAGGTTTTGACCATTTTAGGTTCTAATTCCTTTTCTCATAAAAAAATACCAAATTTTCGCTGTTCATGCCTCCGGTTTGACTATTTTCCATTCTCTTGCCAAACAGAAAAATTTGCTGTGAGCTTTCACGCATTGAGACAGTGAGAATAATTTCCTTTTTGAAGCTGTCCTTTATACTTTGTCGAGATATTCCTTTACTTTTCCAAAAGGTAAGTCGTTATACTTTTCTCCTTCTCCATTTACTGTTGAGGTACTTTTCTAAAAATATTGTAGCCATGGAGAAGATCAATGATCTGATCTTAAAAAGGGCAACCGTAGCAGTTTTCATTCGGTTTTATCTTGATAAAAATGCCAATAATGAGTTTGTGATGATTATGTTGACTAAGAAGTATGATCATTATGCTTCAACTGGGTTCTTCTATTCCACCTTTCATGAGCGATTGTGTTTGCAAATTTATTGACATAATAAAATCTCATAAGGCTCACATGAGATACAGCCAAGTCTTATCTCACCCATTATGATGATTCAACAGATCTCCAGATTGCTTGCAGTCACATATGTTCTTTCTACCTCATTGAAGCAATTTGCTTTATCGCCTAATGAGGAAGATTCTGGAAGTCAGTGGGCGTCCTTCTTCCATCAAGCATCCCTTGGCACTCAGCTTAATCAGCAAATTTTATTTGGTATGTCGCAGAAAAAGCAAAGTCAAATTGCTCCAGAATCTGAGGTACGCATTCTGGAAATTTTATTTGGCAACTGTTAGAACTCTGCTTGTTTTAGTGTGAAACGTGTTTCTGGCATGTATTTGATACGGGGACAAAAATCTACAGCAGATCTGTATATACCTGTCAAGGCAATAAGTACTTGTGGTTTGGTTAGAGTCACGATCAGCTGTATTTTTCTCTGTTATCTAGAGAACTCACTTCATTATTAGTTACTGTATTTAACTACCTGTAGTTGCAAGCTGCATTTGAACAACTTTCAGTGTTCACAGGTTGTTCCTGATGTGTGTGTCCCAAAGAAAAGACGATAGGACGGAATTTTTTTTTTTTCCATTGGATTACTGTGATTCTTGTTTCTTTATCTCCATGTTTGAAGTTCATTCTGGCAATCATCTCCGCTTCTATTTTTTATGGTCTTTCTGGTTTCATCTTTACCTACATAGAATTTGTTCAATCATTGCAGATGCTTCTTAACTGACTTGTTTGGAATCTGATACATGCCTCTTGGTTTTTTATTTGAACTGAGTTTGAAGTGAAGTTCCAAACCTCTTTTGAATTGATTGCTTTTCCTTGCTGGGTAATATATTTTTTTAATGTGATACTTGATCAGGACTCCTCTCTTCCAAAGTCAGTTTCAGCCATTCTGGACTCACCTAGTTCTATAAGGTTCATCCAAGTTTATTTGATACTTAATAATCTTGTTTTTTGGATTACTGTCATGTATTTGCCCCTCAACCTCCTACCTTCTGTTCCAGGCCTGCACCTGAGTCTGGTGAGGATCTGGAAGAATTTGTTCAAAACTTTTTTCAGGGATTGCCATCAACTCCAGTCATCTGCATTAGCTTGGTTGCAGGAGCTGATGCTGATTTGCTTAGAAAACTCTTGAATTGTTCTCTAGAAGTTCGATCATGGATTCTGCTATCCCATTTGAGTTCAGATAATCAACATGTCGTACTTCTTCCTGTGCATGAAATTTTGGAAGGTATTTTAGTTAGAAGATATTGCAAAATGAAGTCTCCTTTAATAGCCACCTTTGCTCTTGTGTTGAGTTTAATATGTTTTATCTTCTCAGGAGAAACTTCTGATGATGATGCTAGTTCAGTTGTCTTCAACTGCAAAGATTTTGCTAAGCAGTGGCACTGTCCTTGGGTCTCCTCTGTGATCGATGACATAGCCCCAGTCTTTAGACATGTTTTGGAAGGAAATTACTATTCATCCTCAGAGTCTTTCTTGAAATATATTAGAGAAAACTCATCATTATGGTGGAAACAAAGGAACAGACTTGATAAATGCCTCAGCAAATTTTTGCAGTAAGTTACTATTTCCAAAAACTTACCTCATCTGACTCTGAAAGGTGACTTGCATAAACTTTTACCGCAACACTTAACCTTCATCAGCCATTTATAATTGTTATTATTATTATTTTCTCATTATAGAGTTTAGGCCTATAAACTTTTATTGCGAAAACAATAGTTAGATACTTATCCGTACAAAACTACTACTAGTAAGTAAAGTCATGTCAAAATGCTTTTGTATATATCAGGGCTATGGAAGATCTGTGGCTGGGAACTTGGAAGTATCTACTATTGGGGAAATGGCCAGACCGCAATTATCTCGACTCTGTGGAAGAGAGTCTTTCGAAGGATGCAGGGCATCTTTTGCAACTTCTTGTAACCCAAAAATGCTATATTGGCAAGTGGTCTGAAGCAACATCTAAATCTTCTGATATTGAATTTGAAAGTATGATTCACTTAATGTTCAAAAGAATGCTCAAAACATCTGATAATTCTGGCCAGATTGAATACACCGGAAATCCAATCATCTTGGTTTTGGATATTGAGGTGCAGGTATGTCCTTTGTTTACTAATCTTAATGTCCATATTTTTGCTTTCTAATGAACTTCTCATTGTTCCAAAACGTCCTTGCAATGATAGTCTTGCATGATGAAAGATGTTTAAATAGCTGTAACTCCTGTTTATTGTGAATGCTTCATATTTCAAAATGTGCTTACTTATCAGCTGATCTCTCTTCTGACAATTGGATGATTAAGATCATTAAGTTTCTGTACCCCTTTGATGTGGACAATGTTTCCAGTTAACTAGTTGAATCATAACAATTCTCTGCAGATGCTTCCTTGGGAGAATCTGCCTATATTGAGAAATCAGGAGGTTTACCGGATGCCATCTATTGGCAGCATTCTTGCATTACTTGACAGATGCTGCCAAAACAAAGAACAGTTTGAGACGTGTGTTCCTGTCTTACCATTGATAGACCCCTTGGATTCATATTATTTGTTGAATCCAGATGGCGATCTCAGCAGAACACAAGTCGAATTTGAGGATTGGTTTAAAGATCAAAATATAGAGGTAATCTTGCTTTGACGTTCAAATTGCAAGTTCCTTTTTCTGTACAAAGAGCCTTCCAAATGAGTACTTTTCATACATCAGTATCCTTCTTTTGAGGTTATTCTAAGAAACTTGTTATACAGGGAAAGATCGGGACTGTTCCCACAGTTGAGGAACTTACACTCGCCTTAAGAAAGCACGACCTCTTCATCTATTTTGGCCATGGAAGTGGTATGTTTGACAGAAACTAATTTTCTTCTTCATCAACAGAATTTCTGAAATTAGCAGATCAGCAGTAACTGAAAACTGATTGATTTGCATCGTGAGCTTTTAGGTACACAATATATCCCCGGCCATGAGATCCAAAAATTGGACGGTTGTGCTGCTACTCTACTCTTGGGATGTAGCAGTGGTTCTCTTTATCTGAAAGGATCATATATGCCTCAAGGGGCTCCCCTCTCTTATATATTAGCTGGCTCTCCCATTATAGTGGCTAATTTATGGGAAGTAACGGACAAAGACATTGACAGGTTTGGTAAGGCAATGCTGAACGCGTGGTTGAGAGAGAGGTCAGCCGAGTGTGCTGTGTGTAATGTGCCTGTAAGCAACTGTAAGTCCTCAAAATGTAATCATAGACGAAGGATCGGTTCGTTTATGGCGCAAGCCCGAGATGCTTGTACTCTTGGTTTTCTCATTGGAGCATCCCCAGTTTGTTATGGTGTTCCCACAGGAATAATACAAAGGAAAAGTGAATAGCATAATTATTTGATTGATAATTGAAATTAAGTATTGCTGCTTTGATTGTTTCATCTACTCAAGAAGCTTGCATAATATCAAGAATCCAAGTGTGGAGTCGAATTTTGACCCCAAAGAATCTGAGACTAGAATCGATTTTGTTATAGTTATTTTGCATGTATATATAAATACGTTAGTTATCCAATGCTTAGAAATTTATATTGTATTTAATTGCATTTTTCAATAACTTATGTACTCTTTTAATATTTAAAATATCTTGCTATATTAATTTACTTTGCCATTAAATTAAGAGTTGACTACTAAAGGATACATGGTGGATTGGAATAGACTTGGATCTATAAGCTTGATATGATTCTGAGCTTGATATGATTCTGAGCTTGATTGGACAAGTTATCCTGGGCATTTTTCACAATACAAATTATAACAATCTGCTACACAACTATTATTTAAAAGACATTAATTCACAAATTTGATATTTATCCCAAAGGTGAAACCATTGGTAAAACAGAAAACATGACGCTAACATGTCGAACTTATTACATTCTTTCTCATGTGAATAGTCACAAGAGTGTCAACAATCAACATCATTAAAGATAAGTAATGACAAATTACAGAATAAATTACATAAAACAGAATGTTTTTCTGATCTTCCATGTTCTTGAGCTATCCTAAGATAGTATCATACAACTCATGAATCAATGGAACATCATGGTGAAGTAATGCGCATGCAAATGTTAAAAAGTTACAGCTAAGCATTTCCTATTCATGAATTTTATAACATCAACTTTTATGTTTGCAATTCCAATCCCTACTGAGCACCGTAACAACCTACCTCCCTCCATTCGCCTCTCTATGCCTTCTCCTCCTCCCCGAACGCCCCAAAAGGACTCTACCTTGACGACGTAAACGGCCAACCAGTGACGTATCATTGTTCCCACCATTTTCATTATCATCATCGTCATCATCATCATTATCATCATTATCACTATCTTGATCAGAGAACTCCAAAGTGTTCAGTGTGCTGTCATGGTGCAATCTGATAGCACCCCTATCCAATGTGCCATTAGAGTCCCTGTCATGCCGTCTCATACCTCTATTTGGTCCCACATTTCCTGCAGAACCGAATGCCTGCAGAAAGAGAAACACAGACATTAAATTCCGATCAATTCCCACTTCCATGCCCTCGTTCCGCTCCATGGCTTCTACATCAAAACCCTCTTCATCAT
The DNA here is from genome assembly GCA_005771605.1 of Scutellaria baicalensis. Classification (NCBI taxonomy): domain Eukaryota; kingdom Viridiplantae; phylum Streptophyta; class Magnoliopsida; order Lamiales; family Lamiaceae; genus Scutellaria; species Scutellaria baicalensis. Next base: position 28,029,837 of record CM016726.1, read on the forward strand.
CTGAATCGAAACCATTACTCCCTTCTATCACATAATCACCAAAGAAAACCGCCCCCGGCATTGATGATCTTATGGTACTCATCACATCTTCCCTCTCCCTCTCACGCTCCAGCCTTCTCCACTTTTGTTCTAGGGTGGGGTCCACTTGCCTTGGCTTAGCAGAAGGGTGCTCCAGCTTCACATGTTTCCGCAGCTCTTTGTATGTTCCGATAAATGCACAGTTATCCTGCATGCAACTTCGCTTCTTAGCATTGAGATGTTCTCGTGCAGGGTCCACAACAGTCCAGCCCTTCACCTGACCCCTGCACAGGGGACATGCTAGCTCTGTAGCCTCACAATTCTCCACAGAGTGTTCGGAAAATGGACCAATCACTTGACTTTCAAGTGAATCATGCACTGGAAGACTTGGAGATGATGTCTCTTTAGTGTAGGCCTTCTTGTATTGGTCAAGGCAGTTCGAATAGCGGAAACTGGTCCCACACATATAGGGACGGCAACCATTTTCATGTGAGGAACACAACAAAAGAACAGCATTGTGGGGACACTCCATGCAGACTGAGCACGTGGCATCTTCCCAGTCTTTCTTGATTACCTTGGAGCAGTTTGTTTGCTGCATGACCTCATTTTCGTTGTAGGATGGCAGCGGATATGGTGTTGGTCTGCACTGTCGTGAAGCAATCCCACGTCTTCCCCTTGTGCCTTTCGCCATTTTCTAAGTAACATTTACACCAATGCAGAAATATTAATAAACAGTAATTAATTTCACTTGAGCGAATCATTTACAATAAAGCAGATATCATGCACCAACATAATCGCTGCACCATTTAAAAATCTAAATACATAGATATGGTCATGTGCTAGCTCCTTAACTGAGTATCTTTCTGCTTCACTAAAAGGTACCCAGTTTACATGTGAACAAGTCCATGCAGAGAAATATATCCAGCACCCACAGCCTTTATGAAAATTAAGAAACTGTAAGCAGAAGTCTTTGTGTGTGTTCTTACTAAGAGATCTATGACACATAAGCCAGAGACAATATACAAATCAATGTCATGTTTTCTTTTCTGTACCTTTCACTTATCACTTATAATATTAAGCTCATTGTTATATTAAGATACGTGAACAAATAGAGAACTTCCATTAAGAGGATCAGAAAGCAACACAAGTGAAGACCTTAAGAGACAAAAGCCAGATCAGAGAAAATGTCAGCTGCAAATGCAACATGTAGGAACCAATTGGAATAAATAACATAAGATCAACATAGTGACAAGTTAAAGCTAAAATGCAACTGCAAAAAACCAAATGAATAAGGTATACTCTGAGACCTCGTATCAACCATATTGTGATAATATACTACATTAAAATGAAAGATAAGGTAGAAGTTAAAAACTGATATATTAACCAGAAATAACCATATTTTCACAAAAGACAAAATTTAATAGGTATACAAGGAAATGTGCCATTCTCAAGCTACGAGACAAGATTCAGAAAATCTGAAGTCAATATGAAATATGAGAAGCAACAGAAATATGAAACAGCACAACTACCATAGTCAAAATACTTTAAGGCTTAAAGTGCAATTAATTTGACTTGCATTAGAATTGTCTAATGCCTCAAAAACACTACCCCAGTCATGTTAGCTAAAAATCCCTCTGCCCCTCTCACTAAAAGAACTCGTTGGGGACAGTGATCACCAATCAAAACATATATGAAAAATAAGGAAAATGCATGATCTGGCTTAAGATAATATCTGATGACATAATTTAATAGCTGATCTCACATTCATGATAGAGAAAATTAGGAAACCAATCACAGATGAGCCAAAACTACCAACCAAAATACAAAAAGAACATTAAGTAATTTTCCAATATCTTCCAAATCAATATCATAATGCAAACTTTAGTAATAGAAAATGCATGCATCAAAGAAATTCAGATATGAAATAACTTTCTTATAACCAACTCCAATTTGATTTCTGCGCAACTAACCAATCAAAATTTCAAAAATGATGACACAATATCATGCAATTGCAGTATCGGGAAGAAGGAAAGATCACAGCACCACCAGCCATTACTCTAGCAAATGCAAGTAAAAACAACTAAAAGCTCGAGAACAACATTTACCAAAAAGATCAGAAGCACAAAATACAGATTTAAAATCTTATCTGATCAGATCACTTAAGAATAGAGACAATTCCACTAGATCAATACAAGCCCCCAATAGTTGCCCCAAGAGAATTCAATGATCTTCAATTGGTAACCCAGCGAGTAGAGGAACAATCTAAGGAATTGCACAAATTTCCAGTTCAAAATTCACCCACATCAAAGACAAAACAAACCCACCTCGTACTCTGCAAACAGATCTGGATCCCAGTTGAAGAATTATTTGCGGAGACCGAAATGCACCTCGAGTATATATAATGATATATGTGCAGAAAAACAAAATTCTGCCTTTACAACATAAAGTAAGAATACATCATCAATCAAGATTCAGATGCATAAATTGCACACATTTAGACATATTTATGCGAGAGAGATTCGGATAACATGCTAAGAAGACATCCAAAACACGAAACAACGTGCCACAAGCAAAGAATCACGCGAGGCGACAGATGAGTATGATGAATAAAATAATGCCCAATATCACAGAAGCTCAACTGAATCAATCACAAAACCGATTACTCAATCAATTAATAATTAGATCAATTCTATATACTAAAACAGAAAAGACTCCAACCAGTAAAAATAAATATTAAATCAGTAAATCATAAAGGCACCAAAGCACATGCGCCTCGTGAATATAACTGTAAATTATCATCTCAGATTCCTTTATTTATTCGTTTATTCCAGGAAATTATACAGCAAATCACCAAAATGATAAATAATTCAGAAACGTTTCAACATACCAGAGAATTTGCGTGGATATGGAATTCGGTGGATAAGAAATTTCAGATAAATATGGAGATAGAGAAATTGATTAGGTTTTGAGAAAAGAAAATCGAGAAATGGGTACGGAGAGATCGAGGAGCAATCAGAGCGCGGGCATTTCTAAAATTTCCACAACTGATGAAAAAGAAAAAACTATGAATTTAGCAAAAAAAAAAAAATGGAAATTAAAGAAAGGGCTACATAGTTCTACCTTAAGGCTCTGTTTGGCTGATATCTTGAAAAAAGTGAGATTTGTGGTTCATTGGTGGGCCCCCACACAGTTCACTTCCAGCTTCTGCCTTATTCTAAAGCGACGTTAATTAATTACGCTTTATTTATTAGATGAAAATAACTTAATTCAGTTTATTATAGATGAGAAAATATTGTAGTGTTTTCTTTTTTCTTCTTATAATATTTGGACTATTGATGATTTGGACTTTTCACATCATTTAAAGAAAATTAAGATTAAAAAGATTTGAACAACTCACCGCATAGTAAACTATCAACTTAATCAGAACAAATATATACACGTGGTGGAGAGATTATGGTGACAAATAGCATAAATAATCATCAGACTATTAAGTCGGCATGCTTTCTTTTAAATGATAAAATATTAAAAAATAATATAACTTGGATATTGGACATTGAAAGTAAATTGAGTCGTGAATTATTTATGTAAGATGGATGAACCAACAATTCGCATAAAAAATGGGTCTGAATAATGGATAAAAAGGACATGTCCCATTAAAAATATTTATGAAACTGTTTGATACAAGTTTTCGTTAAGGAATTGAAGTCTAAAATCTCACTTAAAAAAATTAAATTACTGTTGTATCATGAAAGTATGGTGATGATACAAAAAGTAAATAAATGAAAACAAAGAATCAAAAAAAGTTAAATCATATAAGCAACATGTAAAAAAAAAAAAGAAAGGGAGGCCTTAAAGGTAGAAATTCTCTTCCCACTTATATGGGTAGATTTTGTTAGTAATTAAATTAAATGGAAAATATGGATCTCTGTTTTATTTAAAAATAAAAATCTATATAAAATAAAGTGGGCACAATTTGGTAGGTTCAAAGGCTCTTGCTTGAAAGTGAAACTGACGAATAAGAATAGTGGTGGTCATTTATACGCTACTCTCTTACGTCTACGTTGTCATCTCACGCGCCCACCCACTCACCTCATCCCATCCCACGCACCCGATTTCAATTGGATTTTATTAATATGTAATTTATTTATTTATTTATGTTACATTACACTTCGTCAATTTACAACGCCCACACCCTTCATATTTTCTTAATACACTTTTTTTACTATTCTATTTTTTTAAATAATTTTGTATCATTCGATTTTGCTTAATATATCCATAAACTACCACTTGTATTCTTGCCAAATTATATAAAAAGTATTCAATATTACTGAAGCCAAAATACATGCTCTGAAAAGATCGAGTTGAATAAATCAAGAAGAGAAGAAAAAAGAATCAGCAAACATGATTTCGACACAGTCAAGGGCAGAAAGGGAACTATCTCCAACAATAATTTGGGCAGCCAAAAGGCCCATTGGGCCTGGCCTCTCTGACTCCAGCGGAGCTAAGGATTTTTGGCCCAAAAGAAAATTAAAAGAGATAGACTAGCCCAGCTTATTTCTACGCAACAGCCTGTTCAATGGGCAAAATTGTAATTTCACACCCCATCATCTAATTTAGGAGTAGGATTTCAATTCCACCAACTCACTTGAAAACTAGCTCAAGATGAGGGTGATCACTCTGAAATTTATCATAAAACAAATCAATCTAAACAACCATCAATGGATCTGTTGTTAGTTATTACTGATTTCAAAACCACTACCACATTCTCCAATCCAAATCACCTCTCTGAAGGTATTTCAGATTGAGTATGAAATAAATCAAAGGAGCATATTATGATGGCAAAAAAAAGTTGGAAATTGATAAGTTAATCAATATAAAAAGCTAATGGTACAGAAGGGAGGAAAGAAAGCAAAGTAATAGGTACAACATGCATAGTTCTTAACCTTCATCATAAGTTTAAATACTAACTAGTTTAGTTGGAGAATCATGAGCTATGGACCTTTAGTGGAGTCATCTCCTCCAGGAAGATCATCTTCATCATGGTAGATGTTCTCAGCCATCTGCCAAATTTGCAGGATGTTATCCTCTGCCACACTCGCAACAACCCAATCTTCACACGGGTTCCATGAGAAGTCCGAAATCTTGCTCGTATGACCACCATGAATGAACAACAACTCTGGTGGGCCATCCTCGGCATCCTCGGGTGTCTGTTCCTCATCAATCCTATCGAGCCATAAAAGGAGACGAGGTGTGAACAAGATAGCCGAACGTTAATTATTAACAAGACAAGTGGATTGAGGCATTAATTAAGCTGGCATTTAAATAACAAGCAGTTGAATATAAGTACAAGCCTCACAATGTGCATAGGCTGATGCAAATTTGCTATTTCAAGAAGGTTGAAGAAGTTACCTGCTAAGATCCCAGACCATCAGTCTCCTACCAAGACAACAAGATGCCAGGATGGTCTCGTTTTTAGGGTTCCACCCAACCTGGAAAACCTCCTCCCTGATTGCGCAGTTGAAGCAGATTCAATTATAAATATTGGTCCTAAAGTCACAGAGCATATATGCTACAAGCATAGAGAAGAAAGAGGGTGTATAGTAAAACCCTCAAAAAGAAAATGCAAGAACAATTGCTTACTTGTGGCAATCAAAGGTGTGGAGGGCGGTAGTAAGTTTTCGCATATCAAATAATTTAACGGTCTTGTCAGTAGACCCGGTTGCCAAAACCCACTCGTTGAACGGATTGAAAGCTAAACAATTAACCTAGAAAATGCACAACATGTTCCAACTATACAATTAGCAGAAAATCTGAAGCAAAAGGACAGACAAAAAGTGTTATCTTATTACCAAACTCAACATGCAAGCACCAAAAATTCCTCCATGCAATACGATTCTTAGGCATTATAATAAGTTAATTTGACGAACCAAAAGCATGTGAGCCATAACTACTCTATGTACTGCTGACGAAATATTAACATTTATTTCCATGGAAATAAGTATATTTGACAAGTGTACCCCTGAATATGTAAAGATGACTGAGTCGGAGGATAATCTAGAACCGGAAACAAAACAAATTAACTGTTAAGTCTATCAAGTAAATCATACATCACAAATCTAATAACAGCAACAAAACTGTATGCTTACCTTCAAACAAAAGAGCTATTAGCATTTGAAGACAATTTTTTAATGTAAATAGTCCTTTTTTCCCCAGTATAACTATATCAAAAAATGATACCTACCTCACTTTGATGAGCAACCACAGATTCTACAGGCTTGCTAACTGATGGAGTACGGAGATCCCATACATGCAGGTACTGGTCATCTCCAACAGAACCAAACAAGTATTCATGCCTCAGATGCCATGCTACATCTTCAACCACGCCTTCATGAATCTGATCATGCCATTCAATGTAAGGAAATTCTGAATGTCTGAGCTCAGGGATAAACTTTATTAAAGATTAGGATTAAGACTAAATATTTATAAATTTTGATAAATATACCTTAAAAATTTGCATTGCATCAAGAGACTTATTTTTTGGAGTTGCATTTATGTCCCATAAACATATCTGGGCATCATCCGAACCACTTAATAAGTGGCCCTTCTTGAACTGACTCCATGATAAACCATAACCTTCAGTACTATGGCCCCTCAACCTCAAATCCGGGTTGCATGCACCATCCAATGGAGGCTTAGATGGATGCTTGCTATAATCAAAAACATAAACTTCAGCACTAACTGTCTTAGTAGCAATGATAAATGGGTTTTGGGGCATATAACGAGCCCGATTAACCTCCCCATCATGATTAATTTGCTGGATAATTTGCACCTGCATGGAGTTACAAGTTACATACAATGATCAACGGTATGCCTTGGAATACAGACACGTCAACAGGCAAAAGGCGATAAAGAGATCAACTTTATGCAATCAATATATAGATTCCCAGTAAAAATACACACAGAGAGAGAACATCTGGGCATAATTACAAAAGAGAAGCTAATAGCAGATCAGAAATAAAGCAATTACTTAAACTTCTATTACTATTTAATTCATTGTATTAAGCATCACTGCCACCAAAATTCAAATCTTTGGACTTCTCACATATTCGAAATCAAGATAGCAAGAATCAAACAGCAAGCACGAATTGTAAACAAGGGAAATTTTTGCTAATTCCCAATTCAAAACCAACATCCCTGACAAGGTTCAAATTCCAGAAAGATCTTCATAAAAACACAACCAAAAAGGAAGCTAAAAGCTAGAGCAAAAAAGAGGAGGAGAAGAAGAAGAAGAAGAAGATACCTTTCCATTAGCGCATCCAAAACCACCAAATTCAGAGCGTTCGTCGTCGTATTGACGGGCATCATTCTCGGCATCAACGAGGGGCAACTGAGCCTGAGCCAACATTAAATAATTAGGCTCATTCTCGGAAGTGTGGGTCCCCAAAATCATCTTCTGAACGGAATAATCCTTCCCCGGCGGCTCTTCCCGATCCGGCAGCCACTCCACCGTCAACGACGGCCATTCGAGCGCATGGGTAATAACCAGATCGTACAAAAAGGGGGTGTTCTTCTTCCAAATCTTGTACTCCTCGTTTATCAGACGCTCCTCGATTTCTCCTCTCATCTCATCCTCGTCTTTCCCCATTTCCACTCCTCTTCAATTTTCCTGAGGTTTTTCACAAACCCCAACACGCTCCTCGGCCTTGGCTGCGCTTTGCTTTTACGCGAGTAGTGATTGCCCCTTATATATATCCCGTTTCTAGGTATGACTGTGCGAGAAAAACTTGCCAATTTGGGGAGAGTAGAATTGGAGGGAAGACTGTTGTAACTTGCAAAGAAAGATCCTTTCGCTGATGTTTTTTTGAGGGTTTTTGTACTTTAAATAGAAACTCATGAAAAAAATTCTTCATTCGTTCGGTTCATGGGCTTTGTGGGACTATACAGGCCCAACAATATTTTATATATATTCTGCATATTCTTCTACATTTCTTTGCAAAATGTTACCAAGAAAATATAAGTTAAAGAAAACTAGTAGTGTACCCGTGCGTTGCACATATGATATATATATAATTATTAAAAAAATATAATAACATATGAAATGTAATGATTATTATTTTAACAAAAATATATTGATACTTTTTTTAATTTGTATTAGTATAAAGTTAGGTATTTTAACTTTAAATTTATGTCATTATAAATAATTATATTCGAAAATATTAGAAATTTGAAATATATAAAGTAATATATTAATCTATGGATTAAACAAACAAATAAAAAAAATTGTGTTAGAACATTACATGGATAGTGAAATTTTAAAATAAATTTAATATCTAAAAATAAGTTATATGTATTAGAAATGTTATGATTTAAGTATTGAGATAAATAAATTTATATTTTATTGGCATTTATAACTATAAATACACACGTATTTTAATAAGTTTTTTTGGTTCAACGCCACATATAACTCATTTATTCTAAATCTAAAAAATTATATCAGCTTGTCAAATATATGAAATTCTCTCTTGCTATTTATTTAAATGAAACAATTCAAAATTGAACTTAATCTACACATTTTGAATAAAAAAATTATGAATAATAATTATAAGATTGATAAGTCAATATATCAGGGACTAAGAATTATGAAATTTTAATTTGTGAAAAACCAGAAAAATTACTTCTGTCCAATCTCTTATGCCACCTCAATTAATCAAAATATAAATATAAATAAAATTTGACAACAAATACATATAAAATAAGAAAGATAAAATAAAATATTTGTATATTTCAAATGAATAAGTTGGTTAACTTGCAATAATAATTTTAATCTAATTTTTTCTATTTGATATGTTTTATATGTGTAATCTATTAGGTACACCTATAATATTTTTATTATTTCTACATTTTAATATCAATTTACAATAAATTAATAGTATATATCATAAAAACGTTTAAAAATAAAAAATCATTGAAGCCCACACACACACATTTCCATATTTCAATTTGATAAATTTTATATGAATATTAAATTTAAGATAATTAAATAATGATTGATTTTATATATTATATATTTAAAATTGATTTAAAATAGGGTAAATTAAAAAAAAAAAAACAACCTCAGCTATCGACTTTTTAAAAATTGCAACCTAATCTTTTTTTTTTTTTTAAATTGCCACCCAGTCTTTCTGTTGTTATGCCTATTGCAAAATTTCCTGTCATTTTTCTGGCAAATGAATTAATTTTTTTCACTTTGCAACCCAAACTTTAATTTTTTTGTCCAATCGCAAATCATGATTTTTTTTCACTTCACACTGATACATTTATGTTATATATATGAGTGTGACATTTATGTTATATAAGTGTGATCGATATTCATAAAATAAATATCAAGGAAATATTGGTCAAAATTGGTGAAATATATGTAATATCGATAAAAAATCGATGGAATATCAATAAATATCGAGAAAATATCGGAATATATTGGTAGATATAAGAAAAATAACAATAAATACATGTATCCATATTTCCATCGATATCGATATTTTCGTGAATTTAAGTTACCTATATTTCCACCGGAATCGAAATTTTCAATCTTGGTTGCAATCTGATAAAAACACAAAGTTCAGGTTGCAATTATATTTTAAAAAAACTACAATGTGTAGGTTGCAAAGTTAACAAATTAATCTTCATTTAGCCGGAAAATTTGCAATCGACAAAACCGCAGAAAAACTGGGTGACAATCTGAAAAAAAGAAAAGAAAAAGATTAGGTTGCAATTTGAAAAAAAATCGATAGATGGAGTTATTTTTTGTAATTTACCGTTTAAAATAAGTACTTAAAAATAAGATGAGAGATAATAAATTTATAATCTCTTATTTCATCTTATTTATCTATTTATTTATTTATTTTATTTGAAATTTTTATACAATAAATACTAAATTGAGTATCATAATTGATTTCTTAAATTAAATATTTATGTATTTGTATTGAATTTCTTAAAATACAATAAATAGGTCTATTTATTTTTATTTGTATTGAGTTTCTTAAAATACAATAAATATGTTTATTTGTATTTATTTATTTGTATTGAGTTTCTTACAATAAATACAATATGAAAGCAATTAATAGGTTTCTTAAAATAGTAATTATTTAATAGGTAGATAATTTATTGCAGTTATTTTTAGCAGAATATCCTGCTTTTATATATATATAGATAAAATCAAATTTAGGGTTGATCTAGGTCTGAGCATGTGATGGTGTTTGGTAACTGTGGGTGGATAAACAATGCTTCCTCGTACCAAATTTGTTGGCTATTGATAACTTATACAACACGTGGATATTTAACGAGTTAGGTTTTAGTTTTGTAATATTCGAATATTTTGACGATTCTTTTCATTATTTTGCATGAAAATGATTGAGAATTGATCTGACTTTTACAGCTTAGTTATGATCTATTACTACGTATATAGTCCCGGTTGTCCAAGTACTAAATTTTCAAGGCAAATGCTGCTGTGCACCAGGTGCACGAATTTTAATTGGTGTAATTGGGACGACCCGACCCGAATCCTCGCACCTGGATTTTCCTTCTTCTTTTTTTCATTTCAAACTGTTACTTTTATGTTGTAAGGATGTGACATTTATGTTATATAAGTGTGACCTTTATATATAAATGTTATGATCTTTATGTTCAGTAACTAAGGAAAAAATGAAGATTTTCAGGTTTTTTCACTTCAAATTAAGACTTTTATGTTGTATTGTTGTAACCTTTATGTACAATTATTGTGACCTTTATGTACAAATATTATGACCTTTATAATCCATGACTTTGAAAATTTTTGAAAATTTCAAAATTCAGTACATTTTAAGGATGTATATATGTACAACTAATATTACATAAACGTAAATATGTACAAATTTTGCTAAATTCTTCATTTTTTTTCTAATTTAGAGTATTTAAAGGTCATTACATTTATACATAAAGGTCACACTTATATAACATAAAAGTCACATGCATATAACATAAAGATAACAACCTGAAGCGAACAAATAAAATAAAAAAATAAAATAAATACAAGTGCGCGGATCCGGGTCGACCCGGACCCGACCCGAATTGTATGTGCACCAGTTGCACAGGAGACTAACTCAATTTTCAAATATCTTTAGTATTTTAATTTTAGATAGCATAATGTATGGTTCAATATGCCTGAAAATAAACTAACATGAACAAGTAGTTGATCATATCTTTTGTTTATTTTATTATAAAACACACGAATAGCGGAAATTATCATTTTTATGAAACTTTATTGTTAATCTATGAGTTAAGTTTCATTTTAAGTATGTACTCTTACTCATATTTTCTCTTGAGATTGCGTTTACTTAATTTAAGATAGTTATTTTCTATCTTTATTTATTATTTACCATGATAAAAATAAACTATTGAGTTATCCTCTCCGATATAAAATTTTCCCAAAACTTGAAATAACATTAGGAATTTGAGTAGGACTTGGGTGCCCCCGGGGCACGGATCTTAGATTTGTGCCCCCAACCCGACCCGGATACACTATATATAATCAAACCCTAATTTTTCATCTTCTTTCTCTCTTCCTTCTTTTTTTCTTTTTCTTCCACAGCGGCTCTTCTTCCTTCTCTTCTTCTTCCTTCTTTTTTTCTTCTTCCTTTTCTTCTCTGTGCATGTCCTTCTTCTCCATTACATTCTTTTTTTTTTCTGTAGCCCTAATGCTTTTTCAATACAGACGTTTTTCTCCATCTATCATCTCTTTTTTTTTCCTCTCTCTGTGTTTCCCCCTCCAAATCAGCATGCTTCAATCACCATGGACTTAGTGGTGTTGTAGAAGGATCTTCTGTGGCGAGAGGGTTGACGGAGTGTATATCGCGGTCACAGGTGATGTAGATGGTGGATAAGCGGTTTTGAGAAGGTGGAGATGGCCGCGGTTTTGAGAAGGTGGAGATGGCTGAGTATGGGTAAAGCCAGTGGACTTGGTGGCAGATTTCTGTATTTGTAGGGATTTCTCCCAAATTTATTTTTTTGAACAAATTAAAATTGTTTCTCCCTTCTTCTTGTAAATTTTCAGTCTTTAGTTTAGTTTGTTGATTATCAATCTCTTCTTGCTTTCTCCTTAAAGATTAGAGCTTACATTGTATTGTTATTAATTAATTTTTGGTTGGATGACTCATGTTTTGGAGTTTATTGTGGCTTTCTGGTCTTTTGGAGTTTTATTCTTCTCTATTAATTAGCAGATTATAGACTGCTTAACACCTCAAACATATGCATGTAATACCATGATATAAGTATACAATACCATAGAGGTAAAAATGTGATACCTTAAAGAGAATTATGTAATACCGTAAAGGTAAAAATGTAATACCTTAAATTTATTTATGTATGTAAGATTTTAACAATAAATATGTGCTACATGTAATACCGAAGAAGCATACATGTAATACCACAGAAGCATATATGTAATACCTTAAAGGTATTTATGTAATACCTGGATGAGACTTATGTGATACCTGAAATTTGAGTATCAAATACCTACATGTAATACCACAGAAGCATATATGTAATACCTTAAAAGTATTTATGTAATACCTGGATGAGACTTATGTAATACCTGAAATTTGAGTATCAAATACCTTCAATGTAAATATAAAAATATAATACCTGAAATATATTTTATGTAATATTTTGAGGATAAATACTTAATACCTTAAACTATAAGCAGTAGTACCTTAAAGGTGCATATGTAATACCTCAGAGGTAAAATATGTAATACCTCAAAGGTGCATATGTAATACCTTATGTTTTAAACTCAATACCTTAAAGATAAATGTGTAATACCTTAAGAGTATACACGTAATACCTTAAGAGTATGTGTATAATATCTATCACTGAATGGAATCTGGTGTGCGCTCGCATAGCTGCAGACGCGCGTGGGGGCGCGTGGGCGCACATGGAGATGGCCCACGCGCCGGGTCGGGTTGGGGGCACGGATCTAAGATCCGTACCCCGGGTGCACCCAAGTTTTAGTGTAGGAATTTATATTTTCTCTCCCAATAAACATTAAACACTCACATCTTTAATATCAAATAGGATATTTAGGTAATATCATTTTTCTATTAACCATTATATATTATACAGTAAACGATGAATAAGGATAATTAATATGCTTATCAAAATATTATATGTTAAAATAAACATTCGATAGAGATAACAATTTATATTTTATCTTATAAAGTTATCTCATTGTCCTAAATAATTTACATTGTCCTTATTTATTAAAGTAAACGGACCTAAATGAGGGTTGACTTTGATTGTATAATTTTTCTCATTTTGTAATTTTTTTTCCCGATAAAAGTTTCTTTATATGTATTCTGATAGAAAATATTGTATGGGTAAAATAAACACCCACATTAAAGGTAACAATTTTTTATTTTGTATGTAATTAATACCTTAAGAGTATACATATGATACTTGAAAAATATATATCTAACATCATACAGGAAATATATATTTAACATCATATAGGGATCCATTCGAAGGAACCAAATACTATGAGATAGTTCAATCCACAAAGATTGATCTCTCTACGGGGATAAACCAACATGAGACCATAAGCATAACGAATGTCATTGATAAATAGAGTCTTGGTGTCGGCAACTAGGGACGGACCCAGATGGGGTCCAAGGGGGGCACTGGGCCCCCCTGAAATTTTACAAAAAATTCAAGAGTATATTTGGTATTTAATATTTTATTTGATATATTATTAATTTAAGGTATACTAATATTACATCAAATACTATTAAAATTCTTATTAGAGACTTCAATTATTGATTTTATCTTAAATTTGATTGATGATCTATTAGTATTGAGTTTATTCATTCTTTTGGTTTATTATTTTGGTTTAATGTAGTATGAAGTGACAACAATAATATAGTTATAGCTCTCTATCATATTATTGATAATTTAAGTATTATCATGTGGAATATATTTCGATCAATTTATAATTCTTGAAAATTTAAATATTGATTTAAAATATACTAGTTAATTCAATTTTATGTCGTTTTATAATTCAAAATCTTGCTTAAACTTTCATGGATAATGGAGAGATATCACAGACAAATATCATTTATATTAAATAGAGCTGTGGAGAAATATCAATTACAGTAGTAAGAGCTTCACAATAAATATTATCAGGAGTTCACTTGGCAATCAAACAATCAATACACTATTGAATTATCTATATATATATATATATATATATATATAACCTTCTATAAAAATAGCAATAACTAATTTTCCCTCCTATTTTGACATACTATAAATGGAAATAAAGTAGTTACAAGAATTTAAAAAATAAAAAAGAATTAATTTATATTTTTTAGGATTGTGGGACCCTTCAGGTTGGGTCATGACCTATAGATAGGATTATGTAGGTTTATTTTGTCATTATTACCTATTCTATATAAATTATAATTTTTAAATTAAATAATTTTTCCACTTTTAATTTTGTTTCAATCTATGAAAAATATAAATTTGATATTTAAATTTTGTGTATAATTATATTTAACAAAGTTATAAATACAAAAACAAATGACCAATTAAACTATACATTAGAGAATTTAAAGAATAGTTTTAAAGTTATTAGTTTTAGAATTTTTGAGAAATTAATAACAATGAAAAACATTTTGGTATAATTATTTGATCTATTTGTCAACACAAGTGAGTTGAATATTGAATTACTTTCCTTATATTTACATATCAAGATATTTTAATTATTTGAAAGACATATATCTTTTCTTTAACTTGAAATAATTAAGTTGTATGCATTAATTAGACCAAAAATTTCAAAAAAATCTATAATTGTGAACGTACACAAAGGAAATATTTACTAACACCTTAGTTAGTAAATATAAATCAAATAATAAAACAATATATTAATTAATTGTTAGTAAAGATAAATCAAGAATAAAACAATATATTTAATTATCGTAATTATATTCATATTAACTACAACATGCATAACATATATATCTTTAGGAGGTAACATATCTTTTAAGTATAAATTTTCGTTTAACATCCATAACACAATAAATAGTTATCAATACCAAATTTAATTTAATTAATTTTAATTTATAGTATTAATGGTTGTATAAAATTGACGTTTATTTAACAACCTCATATTTCAAATATATATTTTATAATTCATTGTTTAACATAAACATACATTTATATATTAAAGTTTGCATTTCAAAATTATAATATTATTTAAGATATAACACATTAAAGATAATATGTCTAGATTCTTATAATATATAATTTTAGGTTAATATAATATTATCACATTATATTATTAGAAAGTTCAAAACTAATAGATCATATATGATAAACCGTGCATCGCACGAGTAAATTACTAGTTATTTAATAACATGCATTAAAAGTTGTATAATTGGAAATGTTAGGAACAAAAGTATTTGGAAATATTTTAAATTATTTAATAACATGCAATTAAAAGTGATGTATTTGGAATGTTAGCATGAAAACTATTATATAATTGTTCAAAATCTGAAAAAACATAATAAAAATGACATAGCATTGTTAAAATTATTTATTTCTTTATAATATATTGTCTTTATCAAAATTATTACTAATTTATGTTGGCCCCCTCACTAAAAATAACGGGTCTGTCACTGTCGGCAACAATGAATGGTTTCAGTTCACTCTAACGTGCTTTGATTGATCTTATATAGGTAGGATAGCTACTCTTACGATTGCTGATCTTTCTTGTGGGCTCAATCTCATTTCATTATCCTTGAATGACTGAGTTCTTCAACAATGAATGAATTTATCGATGGGAACTCAATATCAACATAATAGATAGGCCAACCAAGCCAGGAATCATTGTCCGAGAAAGAAAGATAAGCAAAGATTGATAATCTCGAGAACCTCAATCTTCATGGGGATATTTTTTTTTCTTGTAGTGCCCTTCATTCCACTATTCTGATCGAGCACTCTTCCGAACGACCAAGTCCAAAGGAGTGAGTGTAAGTCATACTCATTTAATTTAAAATACAAATCCCAAATCTAATAGGCGGGAAAACCAACATCTGAACCGCCCCACCCCCACCCCCAAAAAGAAAGAGGAAAAAAATAACCGATTGCCGACAATGAGAGCCGCCGGCCGCCGTCGCCCGAAGGAGTCCATAGCCCCAGACCGCCGTCCACCACCACCAACACCCACGCCCTCCAACACCGCCGACCAGTGGCAGTACTCTACCCCAGTTCCTGGCCGAGAATCGGACGCCAGCTTCTGCAGCAGCCGCCCCTCCATCGCCTCTGGTAGCCGTCCTTCCGCCGCGCCACCTAACATTTCTGATCGAGCTTACCAAAATTCCGCCCTCCGAACCATTAATTTGTATCTCGCCTCTCAATCTCTCCCCTTTTCGCTCAAACATCCTTTACCTGCCTCTAAAGACATCACTGAAACCCTAAAATTTATACTCCACCGCCTTGGATTTGCTTCGCAGAAAATCGAAGAAGATCTTACTGACGCATTGAAGTTCTTAAAATGCCCCTTGAAATTGAACAAATCGGCGCTGCGTGCCCCAGGGACGCCGCATAACTGGCCTTATTTGCTTGCGGTTATTCACTGGCTTGTGCAGTTACCGAAGTACAATGATTTTACGACGAATTCTTCCCCTAGTTTTGCGGCTGATAAAATGTTTATGTACACTGTAAATAGTTATTTGCTCTACATCAGTGGAGACGATGAGGCAATAGACTCTTTGGATGAAGAGTGTATGAAGGAGACGACGGTGTGGAGGGATAAACTGCAGGATAATGTGAGGGCTTTGGACGAAACAGTCGAGGAACTGGAGGAAAAGTTGGAGGTTTTGAAGGGGAGGCCAAGTCCAAAGGAGGAACTGGAGCAGAAGAAGGCAATGTTGGAAGCTGATGTGTTAAAATTCCATCGTTTGATCACGCAGTTGGATGAGCATTTGGTGGAGTTGCAGAAGAAATTGGAGGAGAAGGAAAGAGCATTGGAGGCAAAGGTTGAAGATAGGAAGAGGATTTGTACTGAGAACGAGGAGTTGAAGAAGAAGATTGAGGAACAACGGATTAACTTGAGGGATGCTGAGAGAATGAAGAGAGAATTGCAGTCTGTAGATAGGGATATTGAGGAGACAGAAGCTGCAAGAAGTGGTTGGGAGGAGAAAATATGGGAGCTTGATTCTGAGATTGGGCATAAGTTTAAGGAGCTTGAGCTGTTAGTGATGGATTGCAACCAAGCTATCAGAAGGTATTTCTTCTGCTGACCTTGCTTACCTGTTATTCGAAAATGAGATATAGTAATTGGAATTCCTACTGCTTTTTTCCGATTTGCTCAGTTTTCACATCTATTCATATCCATTTTTTACCGGGCAAGGAAAATTGACTAATATTGTTAGTTGTGCTTTAGTCACTAAGCTGTTGCGGCTGGAGGCTGATTAACATGTGCTGCTTTAGAGTGCCTGTCATTGAGTCCCTTGGGTCTACTAGGTCAATTTTATATTCGATAAAGCAATCCAATCTGAAGTCCTGCGTCTTGTGCAGATCTTTATACGGTTTCACCAAACTCTTACCACTGTGATTCATGTCATTTATATTCTGTTCTGTAAGTTTTACATATGGGTTACATGAGCCAGTTGTTGCAGGAAAATTTAGCTTGTTTATGTTGTGTTTCTTTGTCGGTTGTGATATCTTGTTTATTTTCTAAATGATAAATTATGCATGCAAATCATTAACCTTTGCCCCTCTCACCAAACCAGTAGATCAAAGATAAGAAAGACAACCAAATATTTCCTTTAGAACTTTTCATTAAACGGAAGAACCTTTTTTAATCCATTCATTTTTCATCAGATGAGCCATTATTTTCTTAAAGACTCTGTATGAGGTGAGTACTAAAGGGTATGGTTGGCTTGTGAAGAGAAATGAGAATGATTTTAGAGGGGGTATGATAATGGGTGTCACTATCCTTTTCCCCCAAACTAGAGAGAGATAGAGCATTCTAAACGGGATTTTGAATTATATTAATGAAGTACCCTACTGGTACTTTAACTCCTAGAGTTGAATATTAATGTCCTTTCACATACCCATTGGATTATGATGGCAAGACTCATTGGATACTCGACTCCAGGTTGAAGCTTGCAAATGGATTTCAGTATACGTTGAATGCCAAGGGGTCCACTCCATCTGAGGTCTTGGGATTAGATTACAAATCAATACTAAAGCCAGCTCGTGCCTCGTTTGCTGAGGACATTAAAAGAAGCTCAATGGGGAAATGGGAAGAATTGATCTCTCTTCGACAACAGTCAGCTGAAAGTACTGCTAAGCTGGAGGAGATAAGAAATCATATTGCTGTCCTTCAAACCCATATTGTTGAGGTAAGTATGAAGAGTTGTTTTTCCCATGAATCCTTACAGATACTTCTTATGCCCATGTCACGCTTAGACATGCCCTCCTTCACATTCATGAAATTGCAGAGGTTCTCTTTCATTCTGTTGTACTAAATCAAGTGCCAATTTTATTGTTAAATATAACGACGACTCATTCTTTTCTTGAATGTCCTCACTCATAGCATTTTTGTTCAGTTTGCCAGGCACATCACTTCTTTGAAATAATTATATCCAGACTGGTTCTACTTTTGAGTTTTTAAACGTGTTCCTTCTATTCTTTCAAGTCTAAAATCTGTGATATTTAAATTAAGCACATGCAACTTGCATTAGGCTACTCTGTTGGTGTTACCGTGTTATGGAAAACATTTATGTGGAATTCATTTATATTTTGTTTGGCATCTTTACTGGAGTTCTGGTTATCATATTTTGTGTTTTGCCTTTGATTGCCTTTCTCCTTTAGGTTTGGAATAGAGGATAAACTAACATGTTGCTTTTTAAAGCTACAGTTTTAGTCTTCAGAACTTCCATTATCCATACATTTTATTGTTTAAAACCGCTCAAAGGAGTTGTACAACGACATGAGCATCATCAAATGGTATCTGAATGTATCCTTTCAAATGGTTTGACTTCATAGGTTGAAGCTCAGTTGAACATGATAAAGAAAGAAACGCACGAATATGCATCCAAATGTAGAATAGAAGCTGAAAGACTGTCGGAGGAAGTTGATGCGGAGGAACAGAGCATGTCAGTTCTTGAAAAAGAGGCAACAGAATTTTTGAAGGTAATGCCAGCACTATTAGTGAATTAAATCATGTCTTCCACATTTTACACCCCCCCCCCCCCCCAAAAAAAATAAAAATAATGCATTTTACGAAAGATACACAAAAGATACACATAGGACTTACTACTTGACTTGCTTTGGTGAAGAAATCCAAGGAAGAAGTGCAGGAAACAATCATTCGAACTGATGAAGAAGTCAAATTGTGCACCCAGGAACTCTTTGGCTTGATTAATTCAGTTTCATCTTACAAAGAGTACGTGGAATCAAAAATCACTACAATGAGGAGTGACCTTTTAGAAACTGCTGGTGCTATTGCCGACATTTACAAAGGATATCGGCCATAACAAGATGTTATTGTTGCAGATGCCTACAACTAACGATAAATCTAGACCAGTATTATATATATATACACACAACATATAGTTAACCCTTGTTTGAAGATGTTGCCTTCTTCAGTTGTTGCCTAATGCTATATGTGCCTTACAATATTTGTCTCTGTTGTTTCATGGTGCTATTTGCTACATTTTAGTTTGTTGGATCTCTCTTTTACGTAATTATTACTCTCATATAAGTTTTGTAAATTTATACGTGCAGCACCTTATTGATTAGAGTACGTCTCTTGTAAGACTATCTTACGGATTTTTATTACACTACGTGAGACAGGTCAACCCACAACTCAATCACTCATAATCCAAATCCTATAATTCACATGTTGTTTATAGGTTATGGAGTTCCGTTTCACGGAAATTATTCGTGAGATCGTTTCGCATGAGTTTTTGTGCATTGATTAACGTAAATTTTCCTTCTCATTTACATTATACTAAATGTAAAATCTAAATGTAAAAACTTATATACCCCTGGGCATATAGGGACATGTATTTAGGTAACACCTGTAGAGCATATATTTAACACCATATGATGATTAATTTGATGGCATCGTACCCCCGGGGCACACAAGTGTTACTCTTAATCGAAATAACTAGTTACTCATTACCAAAAATTTCAGAATATATTAAATATTGAAGTGGTCGTTTTTTCAATTTTGTTTAATTTGAAAAGTTTAATATATTAAATAATAATTAAACCACCGTAGTTTAATGGATACCGAGTTACATTTAAAATAATGTTTCTTTAAGTAACTAAACTAGCATAGGACTTGTGTGATAGATGAGATTTATTAAAATAAATATTTGTAAGAAATTAATACAAAAATATAACAATTCGGAGAAAATAATTAATATTGTTTTTTTTTTTACATTGAAAATAATATCATGAATGCACTTAAAATTTGATATGTTCTAATTTTATTTGTTTCAAATTTTAATTCTATCTTTATATATAATGAATAAGATAATATTAGTGAATAATATAATTAATATTACTTATTTTTCTATTTCAACCTAAAGAAAGTAAGATTGATTGAAAATGAATAATTTAATAGCTAACCTTTTTTAGTTTCACATTAACGGATAGAAATTAAACTTAAACATATTTTAAATATGACAAAAACTTTATACACCGGTTGCCCAATCACGCTCCCACGCGCCTGAGACTTGCGCTGAAGCTCAACCAAAATTCGCTCAAATAGACCTACCTTTATGTATAGTTAGACATACCTTGGTGTTATGTTAAACATACCTTATGTAAGTATGTCTAACATATACACATGTATGTCTAACTATATACAAATGTATGTCTAACATAAATAAAGGTATGTCTAACTATATACAAATGTATGTTTAACATAACGTAGTGGTAGGTAGGATTGTAAAAGAATCGAATCTTTTTGATTCGATTCGGTATTCGAATTCGAATATAGCGATTCGAATTCGAAAAATACAAATAAGAATCTGAATAAGAATACTTTTTTATATTCGTATATTATCCGAATACGAATAAGAATATAGTGGTATTCGATTTGAGTATTCGCGAATATATTTGAATAATTATATATATTTATATATGTAAGTTCTTATTATATATACATATATATAAATAAATGGATCTATATTTATTTTGTATCTTGAATATTATGGTATCATGACAATGGATGTGTGGTATTGTTTCATATATACATATTCTATATATTTGAAATATGATATTGTTGATTTGGAAATAAATATATTTTTGATTTTTTTTTAAATTTCAAGTTCAAAATTTTCGAATACGAATATTCGAATATTCTCGAATTTATTCGAATAGTTGATTCGAATCGAATACGAATTGTTTTTGTTATTCGAATAATAAGCGAATACGAATACGAATATTCGAATAATTAAACGAATACAAATCGAATATCACAATATTCTAGTGGTAGGTGCCAAAATTCAAAAATCAAACGCAAAAAAAGATAAGGTATGAAATTTGGGATGAACGGTATGTTTAACATAGCTTAAATGTATGCCTAACATAATGTAAATGTAAATGTATGTCTAACATAACCTATTGGTACGTGAACATTTTCAAAAATCATGCGCGAAAAAAAAAAGGTGCGGCGCCCCCCGACCCGGATCCATGCACCGGATTCACAAGAGACTTACTCTCTAATATATTATACTCTCTCCAATCCATTGTAAGTGTCATTTTGGAATTTTTAAAATTTTATTTTATAATTAACATTTTGCTAACTATTTCTATAATATACCACCATAATTGATTCATCTCATTTCGTATTAACCAATATGTGAAATGAATACAAATTAGTATCTCTTAGATATGATTCCGGAACAAATTAACAAATGGGTTTAATTATTTAAATAACCAAGTATCTCAGATCCACATATAAATATACATATCTATATATTCTTGGAAACCCAACTATAAAATATAATTAAGTACTTAACCAACTTTAATTTACATGTTCAAGTCCTTGAGTTTTACAATGGTCAAGGCTTCACATGCAACCTCTCATCTGACCAAAAAAAAAAAAAAACCCTTTTTTAATCCCAATCATAATCATATAAATATTACATAATTAATCTACAATTAAAGAAGCAAATCTCTCCCACTCAAAAACTAACCATTCCCTAATTTCGGGTCGGGTTGCCCGATTCTATGACCCGAGTCTCATCCCTAGGGCTTCTATTGCCATTCTCCCCATCCCTATTAACTAACTCAATAGGTCCTATGCAATGACCTGTTTGGCTTTCTTTATTAATAAGTGAAGAAATTGCAGCTGCCACAGCAACCCTAAACTTAGGATCCGACGCAATTGCACTCACATTTTCAGCCAACAACAACGGTTTATCACTCTCGTGATCGAAACCGTTGTGTTTAGGCATCAAAGAGTAGCCCAGTTGGGCCATGGGATTTGAAGGGGTGGCATGGTTTGTGAGATCAAGAACTATGCCTTTGGTGGGGTCATGATGATAGCTAGGGTTTAGGGTTCTTAGGTTTTGTAGGTAGATTGAGGATGAGGGGTTCATCATCATATGATGAGGGTTGGAATTCATATGGTAATTGGTAAGATTTGCTTGATTTAATGATGCAAATGGATTGTTTGAATCTAACAACATGAATGAAGCTGCAGTTGATGTTGTTGATGCCATTGCAGTGGCACCTACTGGCAGTGGATGATTGTGTGTTCCTTCGTACGTCGTGATCAGTATTGACATGTCGTCCAGACATCTCTGGACCTGTTTTATTGCACAAAAACTTGTATGAGACACATTGATTTCAATCCAAAAACACAAAGACAATATAATTGATTTAGGATATATACGTACTTGTTTTCTGACCGGGCAGCCTGGGGCAACAGTGCAACGATAGTATGCTCGAGGGCAAGGGTTTCCTTTCGCGATCTTCTGCCCGTATTTTCTCCATTGGCATCCATCGTTCATCTAATTATACATACACAATAAGCTCGATAAATTGATTCGTATATTGTGTTGTTTGATCAAAGGAAATTAAGAATGATGAAATAGAACTCACAGTGGCAGTTTCACATTTTGCTCTAACAGAAACCCTAGCTCTCTTATTGGGTGGAGATGTGATATTGCTCATGATTCCTTGCAAGTTGTTGGTGTGAACTAGTTGACCAGATTCTATTGGCCTAATTGACCCCATCATCATTTCATTCTTATCTTTCTCCATTCTTTCTTCCTCTACTTGTACCTCTTTGCTCCAACTGCTTTGCAGCCTCAGAGATAACCCTAATTCATCATTATCTTTAGCATCATCATCGTTGTCGTCGTGGCTATCATCTCTGTTGTGTGATTGTGATAAACCAACTGCCTGCTTGCTGTTGATCTGATGAACAGTTGTTGGATCTTGATCATCCTTGTGATTATTGCCAGTGAATGAATACATAAATTCAAGAAAATATGAATTCCGTACCTTGATTTTGTGATTATTTTGTTGTTGAAAGGTGGATAGTTTAGCCTGCAAATCAGTGTAATTTTTCATGGTCTGATCGACAGCGCTTCGTAATATCTTGTTCTCCTCCTTCATTAGATTCATTCTCATCTCAAGTCCAGACAACTAAAAGAAGTTTTAGATCAAATTTATTAATGATATACATGTTCATGTATGATGAAACTAGCTAGCTAGCTAGATTGGATTATAATGTGATATACTCCATGCACAAATTACAAACACACGCTGGTCACATAATTAAAGATTTGAAACCATAAATATTATTATAATTGAGAAACTGATGATGATTAGTAGTACCTTTTGTATCTTGAAGCTCTTGTGATGATCAAGATTGGTAGTAGTACTATCTTCTCCAGCATGATCTTGAAGGGCATTTTCGGTATGATGTGTTGCTCCTCGTTTTTGTGCATCCAGCTTCAGGGACAGATCAATTTCCATTGTTTCAAAGAATGAAGTATTGAATTATATAATTATTTGCAAGATCAAATATGCAAACAAAGCTCTCTCTCTCTCTCTCCTCTCCCTCTCCCTCTCCCTCTCCCTCTCCAAGTACGAGTATTGTTCAAGTACAGAAGTCAATTCCCTCGTCTGAAATAAAAGTAAATAGTAGGAAGAGGAGGAGAATTAAGGAGCAGCAGTATATAGTAGAATGAAGTAGTATTTACAAACAATTTATTAGCAGCTAGAGAGAGAGAGAGGATACTGAAGACGCATCTATGTTTTGACTTTTAGCACCTCCCGTTGGATCCATACTTAAATTACTACTTTTCAAATAAATAAATAAAAGAGTGCAGAATATATTACTTAATTAATCAATTTCCGTGGGACGCGCTCTTTATATTTTATGGTCATCTTCACAACACTATACAACTATATCAATTTTGGCTCCCTCTTTTCTTTGATCAATTTTTAGATAGTTTTGATTTGATTTTATGTGGATATAGCCTGTAAGTTTTGAAGTAGTTTGATCGTGTTCACGGATGGATTTTGATTTATATCGATCCATTTAAGTAAAAATTTGAAGTAAAAAGGGAAGTCAGTTGAGATGGATCAACCTAAAATTCACATATAAAATTATAAAAATGATTCATTTTACGAAATTTACCTGTGAGATCGTTTCACAAGTTTTTGTATTATATAAAATAATAAAATAAATAAATACATAATTGTGGCACCTTATATGATAGGTGCTTTTAGAAAATTTTGATTAATTACTCATTAATTTGGATCTAGTATCATTAACGGTCTAGAAAAAAAAATCAATTAAAAAGGAAAAAGGAGGTCCAAAATAACTTGAATGATGAAATAGCATACACCTACATGGAAATATGAATTGAATTGGGTGATTTTATATAAATTAATAGACTTGGCGATTGCCCAAAGTTGAGGGGACTTTTATGATTTCAAATCTACAAGTAAAGGTACTTTTCCTAATTATATAGCTCAAAGCTTATTTATTAAGTCTAATATTAAACAAATCACATATATATATACACATATATATTTGTAAGATCATCTCACCGATCTAATTTCATGAAACAGTTCAATTCATCACACAATATACAACTAATTATATTCTACATATAAATTTATAAAATAAAATTATTATATGAATAATTGAATACAGTCTTATATAATTTTTGGTGTTTTTATAAATAAAAAGGAGAGTAGTTGACATATCATGGAAAATGAGTCGAGTACGAAATCCCATAAACAGAGAAACCTTGGGATCGGATCTGGATGACCCCACACCACTCTCTTTCCAATTTCAACTCTTTCTAATTCAATTTATTCCACACTATATATATATGACAAAAACTCATGTGAGACGGTTTCATAAATAGTTTTTAAGAGACGGATCCTTATTACCCATGAATTGAACCCATATCCATAAATTTTCATATGAATTGCTAAGTGCGGATTATGGGTTAACCCGTCTCACGAAAAAAGATCTCGTGAAACGGTCTCACACAAAGACCTACTCTATATAAATTAGTGTTAATCATTTTATATATCAACTTTTCCACCACTTCCTATGTTAAGTTGGACATGACTTTAATAATGAATTAAATTGAATTAGCTTCTGACCATCGTGACATATAATAATATTTAATAGTAATAATTTTGATAAGAGTGATTCGTTCATTTCTTCACGCTATAGTTTATAGGTTAATTAATTCTATTAATGGACTTGTTAGAAGTTGAAACTATGTCTAGCACCATCTACCACTACTTTCCTACTCTTGTTTTTTTCTTCTTCTAAATTTCGAGTTCATAATACAAAAAGAATATAACCAACTGAATTATAAATTATTAATTCGTGATCTTGATTACGTGCCTTTTGCGTGTGTGTGCGTGCTATTTTTGGTTAGGATATACTTGTTAATTCGACTAACTCATCCTAAGGTGAAAAAAGAAATCAAATGTGAGCAAGTTGTTAACTACTTTTTACATGTTCACAAAAACTTATGTGAGGCGGTTTTACGAATAGTTTTTGTGAATGGATCCTTATTACTAATGAATTAAACTTACATCCACAAACTTTAATATAAATTACTTAGTATGGGTTATGTGTTGACCGGTCTCACGAAAAAAGATTTATGAGACGGTCTCACACAAGACCTACTCTTATATGTTTGATATTGGCTTGATATAACTAAAAAATTTGTAGAAACGATTCCATGAATATTATTTTGTGAGACGAAATTTTATTACCTAAAATTAAATATATTTCCGTAAATTCATATAAGGTACCAATCTAATTATTTTGTGAGACGATATGATAAATAAAAGTATGTAAAGTTCACTTGGTGTAATGTGAATACCATGAAAACTTGGTGTGAACCAATGTAGAGATGAAACTAAAAATAAATGCGAACAAGTTGCAATCATATAAACAATAAATAAAATTAATGAGTTAAATCAACAAATGTTATAGGGTGTCACATTATTATATCAAGTATTTGACATAGTTTTAACTGTGTATAATATATATAACCGTAATAGTTCAAGAAAATATTAGACATATTGGAAAATGATGGATGTAAGATTGACTTTATTAAAAGATGAATCTAGAAATAGAATAGGACAAAAAATTATTAAACTGTTGTACAGAAGAATTGTGTGGATATGAATGATGTAATAGAGCTGTAAGTATTTAAGAAATGAATAGTTTTAAATGAAATTGTGTCACGAATCTAATTGTGTAAGATGAGTCGACTACAATTTATATGTCAAAATTCGTGTGTTAACCTTTTTAAAATGAATTTGGATCATGAATAATCATAATCCATCTCATGAATATAAGTATTTGTGAGACAAAAGAATTAAGTTTGAGTGATTTGAAAAGGAAGAAAAAAGATAGAAAGGAAGAAAGGATAAAAGGTTAGAGTCGGGGGTGCATCTTCCTCGGCCCTCATGCCGTATAAATATGGAGTTATTTTTTAATAATAATAATAATAAGTTAGAAGCATCCAATTTGATTGGCTACATCCATTGCCAACCGGCCTTGACTTTCTAAAGCATGGAGCAAGCGTCGCCGCACCTGATTCACTCTCTCTCTCTCTCTCTCTCTCTCATGTATCCATGTTTAATATACACTTCACAGACTGAAGGAGAATATTTATATATATAGAAGTCATTTAATGCATCTAATTGTCTATTCAAATTTGTTTCAATATTCATCTGCTTGACTTTGGTTCTCATATTCTTCTGTTACTTACAAATTTAATTATTACTGCAAATTCAAATTTACATTTCGTGTTCCTACCAAAACAAGTTCAAAATTAAGAATTAGAAATAATAATTTAAAACGTGACAAAACCACCAAATTAATTTCCAAGATCAATGCTAATTGCATTTTTAGCAAACCTTGGCTTCTACTAGATTTTATTGAGGATAAGCATTAAAACATGATCAAGAAAATCAATTGTACAAGTGAGGAAACTGGAGAGGAGAAACAGTTAATTCATTCTTGCGTTTCCTTTCCATCTCCGATCCACAAAAGAAACCATAGATTTCTTTGAAAAATCTCTATTTAATTTAAGGTAAAAATCAAAACTGTCAAGACAATGTCCTACTCAACGAGCTTTGCTTGCTTGACAAAAACCTATCCTATTCTCTTTACTCAAACTTTTGACCTAAACAAAAGTCTGGAACCCACCAAAACTTTTGACGGTCATCGCAACTGATCATCAGTTATTCCTAGAGACCTCCAAAACGCAGCAAAACTACAAGATCAGAAAATACCTCTTCGTCCAAAAAAAGTGGAACCCACCAAAAGTAGCACGTCCAGCGAATCAAGATTCGAGCTTAGCTTCAGATGAACTCAATCCAGAAGAAATTCCACCAATACCCCCAAGCTGTGAGTCTAAAGGCATCAACAGTTTTAGCTGTACACGCTCCAGTATTCTAAGGGACGGGTTTGAGTTGATGTACTGCAAATGACACCACCAACACTAATTTTCAGTAAAAGAATTCAAGGAATGTCATCTAACAGACATGGAGGGAACTCCAAGATTACCTTACCTTACTTAAATCCCTGTAGAAAGCACTGATTTCTTCTTCTGTAAGACCACCCTCATCATCATTTTCCTCCCAGCCCAAGGACCGAAGGAAGGCAGCCTCTTCCTCCTCAGAAATAATCAGGTCAGGGCTAAGATGTTTCTTTCCATTGGTGATATTATACATCTGCACATCACGAGCATCACCTTTGTTGCAGGTAGAGTCAGCCTTATCCTCAGACAAATGGTCTACAGTCAGGCTCGAACTTAATGGAACTTCCACAGGCTGACTTGCAGCAGGCATAACTTCCATTTCATCATGTTTATCAGAAAAAGATGGTGAAACAGCACCCCCACTGTCCAGGGAAGATGGAGAGTTTGCCATAGCTGAATCAGCAGAAACAGGGTGTGACATAGATTTCTTTCTGACAAGGTTGAAGAAATCATTTCGACTTTGAGCTTGAGAGGTAGGTCGCTTCTCCACCACAGTCAATACAGGCTTAAGGTCAAGGGATGCAGAGTTGTGCGGGGCCTTGGTTGCAGCAGATCCAGCAGCAGATAGAGAAGCAGTGTGGGAACTACCATTTGTTGGGCTCAAATTATCCTTTACGACAGGGGTGACACCATTCTTTTCCCGCACAGACTTGAGAACATGGAGCTTCCCCACATTAGATGCCTTTGGAAGATCACCTTTCACAGGTCCACCACGAGGAGAGTGACTAAGAGGAAGAGAAGAATGCTGCTGCTGCAGACCCACTTTGCTTTTCTGCTTATCTGAGGAATTCAACACCTGCAACAACATCCAAAATAAATGAGTAGCACAAAGCAACGTAATGTGGAGTTACTAAATAAGTAAAAAATCACATTAGCAGGAACCATACAGCTTATACGACCAAAAACCATACACTATCAGGAATTAGGCACAAACTAATGTAGTAAACTGAGTTAAGATTCCTATTATCTAGCAATCAACTTTTAAATTGCAGAACCTAGTACAGAAAAAAGAAAGAGTAAATTACATAACTCTCTCGCGTTTGACCTATTTATATACACACAAACAAAAACATTAAGTTTTGAAACCACAATTACCCCCTTTCATGGCTTGTAATTTTACTTGGCCACACCCCTACCCCCCCCCCCCCCCCAACAAACCCAAAAGAATTAAAAAAAAGAAGAAGGGTAGTTTGTAAATAGAAGCATGTGAGAAAGACAGGATTTCGTAATTTACAAACTTCATTTGGTTTTTCTTGTAAATAGATCAATCTTCAGGGTAGTCTTTGTAGTGATCGGTAAGAACAAGAAAAAAACAATGCTCTCTGAATCATTGGAGAACATTTCTCCCCACCATGCTCTATGGCCTTAACAGGACCATCAGCTTAGAAATTTCTGGCATTCATTGATGCTATCCAGATGGTTTAAAGGTAACAGAAATATTGTCAGATCTTCATATCTCTAAAATAATGCATCCCAACCCTCTAATAACATAATCCAAGGCCTTTCACCTTTGTTCCCTTCTCCACCCATACAAATGGTTAAGGCAATTTATAAACTAATCTGTATTATCAGTGTTCTACATATCAATTTTGGAAAACATCAATAAATTATCTCTCCTACTTAGCATCAGTTGTTGAAAGATGTGTCAGAAATTAGAATAGAAAAGAAGCCATTGACTTCAAGCAACTGCAGAATGAGTCCAAGACTCCAAGTAAAAGCTAACATCATAGGACAAAACTCAATTCATTGATCTGACCAAGGGCATACAAATTCCACATATTCTATAGCACCAATTGAAGAAAACGGGAAAATAATATGTTCAATGAGGCAATTGAGAGAACAAAAATAAAAACAGAATAACATAAGTCCACTACTGGCACAACATGATCTGTAACATTATCTTTTATAGCTGGAGTAACTGATATGCAGTTGTAATCTACAAACAGAATATTATTTTTAAGTGGAGAGCTTGATACATAAATTTTCATTAACAGCTTCCTCAATCATTGCATCTTATGGAACGTGTTTCTGAAGTATAGTCTCACTAGGAATATAATTTCTAAGAAGGAACATGATGATTCCAACAGAAAAAAACTCAAAAGTATGTTTCCTCGCCGTGAATTAAAAAGAGGTCATCAGCTAACAGACAAAATTTTCCCAGAAATTGGAGAAGGGAAATAGGATGCTTTCACAAACAAAACAATGGGTATGACAAATTGACAATGGTCTTAATTTTCACCTGGCATTGTCTCAGGTTTCTAAAGAGATATAATGGTTTATTGTGTAAACAAGAACCATGGAAAACATGGAAGTCACATATTTTCCTTCCGTTAAGACACTATAGAACTTTTCAAATGAAGAAATGCAAACTTATATCACTGCAAAACAATTAATTTGTTAGTTGTTAAGTATACACCTTAAGAGTAAATGGCCAAAATGTGGTCATTTTGAATCAGTAATAATCTTAATGGCCAAAGTAAAAACAGTTAATAACTAACTGATAGACAAAAGCTGTCAGATTTCCTAGATCATTCACTAACCACATGAAACATCAAAAAAGTCATCGTAACTTAAATTACACAGACAGAAGGCAACTCTTGCAAAGCAACGAAAAAAAACCACCAAACTAGAAATAGAGTATCATAAATTTCAAAGCCGGACAGTGGCACTCACCAAAGTCTTAGGCATGGATGGCGTAACAGGAATCAATTGCCTGGATTGTTTAATTGCCAGTTCTTCGAGCCTCTGTGTTCCAACAAATAACTGCAATATGGACATAGTTTACTATATAAGCACACACACCAATGGATAGCTCACATGAAAAGGACCAATGGACCTACCTGTGGGTGGTGGTCTGAGGACGGCTAGGACCCTGAGCCACAGCTTCTGCCATATTGAGACCGGTCGTTGAGCCCACAGCAATAGATGTAGAACTTGATGAAGTGGCATGCAGCACAGATGTTGAGGCAGTCCCATTGCTTGCAACTAACATAGGAACCTCTGCCAGAGCTGATGTCCATTTTTCACCAGCTATAGAAGCTGAAGTACCAATAGGTAAGCTCTGAATAGCAGTACATAAACCAGGAGAAGGAACTCTTCCAACTTCAGAAATGACCATTCTTTCCTCTGCTCCTAATGATGGAAAATCTCTCTCAAAAGTAGTTTTGCTCACCCCAGCAACAGGACTGCCCTTGGTAAGCAAACCATTGGTATTCTTTCCACTGGCAATGCCCGACTCAGTTGCACCTTTTTTCAGCCATGAATCCCCACGTTTCCCAGAAATCATGGACTGAGATCGCCTTAAACCATCCCTCTCGAATTTAGTCAATGAGGTGTCTACCAATGGGTCCGAAAAGTTCCGGAGCCGCCGGTCACCCAAAATTGAACTGTCTTGATCATGAGAATCATATGCATCCTTCTCCCTGTCCCTGTCCCGTTGGTTCCTACTAAAACTACTGTAAGATCTAAAACTACCAGAACTGTTACTACTAGAACTCCTTCGGAAATATGAAGAGGTAGTTCTTTCAGAACAAGAGGATCGTCCAAAATCATGACCATTACTATTCACAAGGGACTTGTTCCTAACTTCTCTTGATGCAGGGTGATCATCTAAATCCACAAAATGAGAAGAAAAAAGAAATTTAAGAAACTACAACAGAAAAATGAAAGCTTTTGATAAAACATGTTTAAGAATTACAATACTACCTGAATGGGATATAGAGCTGCCAGCAGTCGAGCTTCCAGCATTTTTCAGCCATTGTGGTACTAATGTCGGCTCACTTCTTTCCATAATTAATGCTAAACATTATCATATACAAAGAATATGAGTAAGGCAATTAACTTTCTTCTTAGAATTTAATGGCCGCGAATCCACTGACACGTGCCAATTCCCACCTTGTCTTCACCGAACAAAATAAGTGTTCCTTAGAGAAAAAGGTTAAACCAACTTCTACACGAAATCTATTTCCCTATACACTAATCCAGAGAAGCTTTTATCGAACGACCACCCAAGTTTCTATGCTCCAGAACTATTATCCTGAGGCCAGCTGGCAAATTCCCAAAATCCTCCGAGAACCACGTAGATGAATCAAATAATCTGAATTGTCCTATACAGATACCTAGACTGTTAATTCTCTGCTCTGTACAATCAACATATAATCTATCAAGTCAATTAAGAGAGCCTCCCCTCAACATAATCCGAAATGCAAATTCTGGTAACCAGTTCACTCTTCTGAAACAGCATTAGTCAAAGCTTCTCAAGGCCCCAATGCTCAAAGATAAAAAGCCCAGAGCACCATCACGTACCCATAACAAGAATAACAAAATTACCCTCCGGCGAAACAGAACAATGCTTCAAACAGAATCCATAACAAAACTCAATCCAAAATCAAACCCTAGACCTCAAAATCCACTCAACGATAGAAACAAAATCCCTAGGGTTTCAGAAGTTTAGTAACACGATAAAGAAATAACCAAAAAAATTCAGAAACAGCGCCTCAATGTATCAATGACTGAAAGCAATAGACTGAACCCAAATTCCCAAATTGAAATTAACGGACACAAATACCCCTCGGGAATCTCGTGTGCGCGGGCAAAAACCCTAGTCCTTGACACTCGCCGCCTCGAGTGGTGGTGCTGTTTCACACTGAATAATATAAGCGCCGTCGAATTCTCTAGAGAGATAAACCAAGTATCATGTGGTTTGCACAATTCCCTGGGTTCTCTATGTGTACTGTGTTGCGAGTGATGAGATTTTCTGCGCCTGCTCGAGACAGAGAGAATAGAGATGGATAATTTGTATGTATATGCGTCTGTATTTTGGAGGAATTTTTTGTATGTGTCTGCGTGTTGTGTTGTGTGCTTAAATGGAGAGAGAGAGAGAGGAGAGAGAGAGGGAGGAGAGAGACCGCGTGCGAGTGTGTGCTTTATAACCCTATTTTGCTTCTCGTTTAATTTTATTGTTTATTTATCAACAGAAAAATCTTTTTAATATTAAATCTGTTCCTTTTATTTTCTTTTCCTATATGAATTGTGAGTGCTTGAATGCAATTTCCAATGATTTAAGCAAAAAATCCGAACAATATTAATCAACACCAGTCTATAAATGAATAGAATAGAATGAGTTATGGAGCTTAAAACTAATGATATCGTTTAACTTCTAGATTGTTATCTAGTTTTAAAATTTGTAATTAAGTTTATTTCACTATTAATCGAGTCTACTACCATGTAATTTATTTTGTTGCATATCTTTAAGTACTTTTAATAAACAATCTTAATTCTAGCTTGATTTAGAACAC
Organism: Scutellaria baicalensis; assembly: GCA_005771605.1. Lineage (NCBI taxonomy): Eukaryota > Viridiplantae > Streptophyta > Magnoliopsida > Lamiales > Lamiaceae > Scutellaria > Scutellaria baicalensis. The sequence goes on from CM016726.1 coordinate 28,063,252, forward strand.
TAACTACACTTGAGATGAAGATTTTTATGAAAATAAGTTCAAATGTTTAGTTGGGCAACTTTTAATAGGTCCATCACTAATAATACATATAGAATAAATTAATATGATATGATGGATATTTAATACGTCAGCACTCAATACATATTAACATACCCACAGTGACAGGGCTACGGACAATGTTTTTATATATCTCAAAATTGATAATAAACTTATTTTAGATCTACGAACATAAACCTTCTATATTATAGATAACTGTGTATCATATGAGGAATTTTCCAAAATAAATAATTTTTAAAAACTATATAAAATGAAGTAGATATTGAGAGTAATGATAATTTGGAGAATATGATCAAGTTAATTTTCATAAAATAATACTTTAATATTCTATTAATGATTTTATGATATTTTTTAGTAAAGTTTGTAATGTATATATATATATATATATACTTTCATTACATGCTATATTTAAACTAAATACGAATTGAAATCTATATAATAATAACACATAAAATACAATATATTTAGAATTATTTTTTAAATGTGTTACCATAACTAACGTCATATTTTTATTAGTATTTTACCTTATAGATTAATATCAGCAAACAGCAATATTTTTCTTAACATACCAAGGTCAATATTTCTTCAGAAAATATTTTCATAAGCACACGACCTATATAATATTTGGGGAGCGACTATCTGCACCCCATCATTTCCTTAGAGACAACCTAAATACTAAATACACCCCAACTAAAACAATTAATACTTAAATAAATTCTAAAGATACCCCAGTACATTCCAATTTTACCCTTCCATTACAAAAAAAAAAAAAATGAAAAAGCTGACTTCCTCGTCTCGCCAATTTCTCTCTCCCTCACCATCTTTGAAACCTTCTCTCCCTCTCTGAAACCTTCTCTCTTCCCCAATTAATGGCCACTCCTAAACTCTCACACTCCTACTTTCGTTTTTCCATCACATTTCTTCAGACTATGGTTTTGTTTTTTTCTTTAAAATTCTTGAGTAACAACACAAATGAAATTCTTGTAAAATTTTGAAAATTGGAACTTTCTGAAAAACTCTGTTCGGTCTTGATTCATCGAGCGTGAAGGCATATGTTTGGCCATTAAAGATCGAACATGAAGAAGACCGTTCGAGTCAAATGCGTCGAACAAAATGCTTCGATTTCTCCGATCGAACAATGACGGTTATGTTCGATCTGTTTAGATCGAACTAGATTTGAGCAAAGAAGTGAGAGGGGAGGAGAGAGAAGGTCGCTAGAGAGGAAGAAGATCGAAGAAAAGACATGAAGAAATAAGAAAGATTTTACAGTTTATGTGATTGACTTCGATTTTGCAGAAAAAAAAAAGATGGGTTTTGCAGAAAGATGGGTTATGAGGAAGATATATATGTAAAAGGGTATTTTAGTATTTTTATTAGAATTAGTTTCTATTTATTTTATTTTGGGGTGTGTTTAGAAGGGTGTGGTGTGTAGATAGTCTCACCTTAATATTTGTTATTGTAAACCTGTGTATATAACATTGGTATTCGTGATGTGCATGAAATATATATATATATATATATCCATCTTAAATGATTATATACATAAAATTTTATTGTACGCAGTTAAAATAATTGATATTATATTTTTACATTTAAGATAAAATCAACACCTAAAATTAGATATCTCTAATTTGTTTTGTTTTAAAACTACCTTAGTTTTATTTTTACTAGTTTTATTTTTACTAGTATTTACCCCGTCCGATGCATGGAGATAAATTTTAAAATAAAATATTTTTATATAAATATGATGTAAATAAATTTTTATATATAATAATATTTATATATATATAATATAAGAATCGAATGAAATAGAGTAATATTTCTTATTCAATATTAATATTGATATTTGTAATGTAATCAAATAACATCTAAAAACTTTTTTTTAAAACCGGTATTTAATAAATTTTGTTACATATTTTTTATTAGTTTTTATTGTTATAAAATATTGAAAGTAATTGAAAATGTCTATATCAAACCTAATAATATAAATTTATAAGAAAAAAATAACTAAAATAAAAAGAAACTTACACATTACAAATTTGGAACCTTTTTTTTTAATTAAAAATATTTATTATGTTGTTCTTATCTCTCACAATATTTTGTATACATCAAAATTTTCAAACTAAAATGGCTGATTACTTTTGAAACAAAAATATATAATTGACCACGATTACAAATGTATTACTTTAAGAAAAGTCTTACATGAGATTACATATTATAATATTTTAAAATTCATTTATCAACATAATACATATTATATATATTATTTATTAAAAATGTGATCAAATTGAATCACATGAGAATAAATTGCTAATTAATTTTCGAAATATATCATATGATATTTAAGTTTAATAGTTGACTTATGCAATATATTGTATCAACATGTGTAATATTACATTGAGGTAACATTTATGATTTATTAATATTTTTCCAAATATAACTTGAGAAATCAACCTTACCGTACCCTATATATTTTAAAAACAATATTCTCTATATTTTAAGAAATAAATAAACTAAAAATCTCATACTATATGCATATACCAATTATTATTTGTTCAATTTTTTTATTAATATAAGTTAGATGAAAAAAGTGGATACTACTGATAGATTTGAGTTTTATTAATATTTAAATGCATCATTAATTATGCGATTAATAATATTGAATCTATCATTATTACATACATACATACAAATAATATTAACATGTATATATAAAAAAAAAAGGTCAATGATGTCTATATTTCAAGAAAATTGAAAAGTATATGTATCAAATATTATTTAATTAATTAATTGCATAAGAGTTATCTAATGATAATTGTATCACATTAAAATGTATCACATAGAATTGTTGACTTTATCTATATATGATAATTATCTCCACAGAATTAGTCATGTTTTATTTAAGCATACAATATATAATTACGTAATTACCATATATGATATGTATAATTACCATATATTTCAATTTTCATATTTATAAATATCTAATTGTATGTAGAGAATGTATAATAGAAATCAATAAAAATAAATGAAAAGATTTATATTGATTATTATTTTTTTCATAAATAATATCTAATGGTAATTGTATCACATAGAATTGTTGACCTTATCTATATATGGTAATTATCTCCATAGAATTAGTGTTTTATTTAAGCATACAATATATAATTACGTACGTAATTACTATTAATTAGTAATTTAGTAAGCATAATGGAATTTATATGTTGATACACCAATTTAGTAATCAATTAACCGTATAGCATGTGTAAGCCAATCAATTAACCGTATTTAATTAATTAATTGCATAAGAGTTATCTAATCTAATGAAATCATTTAATTTTTTTCTATATGATATGTATAATTAGCATATATTTCACCTTATGTATATAATATTTTAGCAAACTTTAATTGCACGGATATAAATTTATCACATAGAATTTATATAACTTAATAATTATTGGCATCTAGACATGGAAATATTAAACAAACTTAAAGGTAATTAGATCATGTAATTATAATTAACTACTACATATAATTTCCTTATATATAAATATGTTAAATATGACTTATATTTATTAAATAAAATAAAAAACATTTCTTGATCTGGCAATGTAGTTTTGGCGGGAAAATCTTGCTATCACTTTTTTTAGAAACCATTGTGTTTTTATATATACTAGTATTTATCCCGTGCGATGCACGGATATAAATTTTAAAATAAACATTCTTATATAAATACAATGTAAATAAAATTATATATATAATAATATGTTTAAATACATATAAAATATAGGAATTGAATGAAATTGAGTAATATATCTTATTCAATATTGGTATTGGTAATGTAATTTAATAAAATCTAAAAACTTTGTTTAGAACCGGTATATAATAAATTTTGTTACATATTTTTTTATTAGTTTGTATTGTTATAAAATGTTGAAAGTGATTGAAAATGTCTATATTAAAACTATTAATATAAATTTATAAGGAAAAAAATAACTAAAAAAAATCTTACGAATTACAAATTTGGAACCTTTTTATTATTTACAAATTATGGTGTTCTTATCTCTAACGGTCTCACCGTATTTTTTATACATCAAAATTTTTACTTCTAAAACAAAAACATATAATTGACCACGACTAAAATTGTTTTACTTCAAGAAAAATCCGACATAAGATTTTAAATTATAATATTTTAAAATTTATTATTAAAATAATACATATTGTAATATATATATATATATATATTTATTTATTTATTTATTAAAAATGATTATAAGGTGATCAAATTGAATTACATCAGTATAAATTGCTAATTTTCGAAATATATCATGTGATATTTAAGTTTAATAGTTGACTTATATTGCAATATATGGTATCAACATGTGTAATATTACATTGAGGTAATATTTTTGATTTATTAATATTTTTCCAAATATAACTTGAGAAATCAACCTTACCATACATATTTTAAAACAATATACACTATATATTTTATGAAATAAATTAACTAAAAATCTCATATTACGTGCATATACCAATTATTATTATTTCAACCTTTTTTATTAATATAAGTTAGATGAAAAAAGTGGATACTACTGATAAATTTGAGTTTTATTAATATTTAAATTCATCATTATTTATGCGATTAATAATATTGAATCTATCATTATTAGATACTTACAAATAATATTAACATGTATATATAAACAAAAAAGATCAATGATGTCTATATTTCAAGAAAATTGAAAAGTATATGTATTAAATATCAATAATTTTTTTGATTTTATATTTGACAAACGAATAATTGACGATTAAAATTCAGAATTACATATAATTCAAAGTACAAAAAAACTGAAAACGCTAATACAACTCTAATTTCATTCATTATATTTATACATCTATAAATCAAAATAAATCAGTATATATTTAATCTTAACAACATGGATGGTGCATCATTTTGAGAGCTAAATCCAAAATCAGATTTATTTTCCCTAACATATTACCTTTCAAGCTTTCACTATCTTGAAATTTGAATGCTAAGTCAAAATCAATTAATATTTTTAATAAATTGGTGAATATGTACTCTCAAGTCGCCAGCCTAAGATTTCTTCAGTTATTACCTGCATATAAAAAGTGATCAACGCTTTTATAAAATTAAATTATATTGAAGTAAGAATAATCCATATATAATACTATGATCGATGATAAAAAAAAAAAAAGTAAAATAAAGATCATATAAAAAATCAAAAATAGATGAAATTTATTTTATCATATAGATTCATCATTCTATTTTTATTTATAATATGTGGCCTTTGGATGGAAAATTATTGTCATATTGTATTAGACAATATTTTTATATAAATAAAGATAACAATTTATTAATTCATCCTTCACGTCAAATGTTTATATATATGCATAACAAAATATTTCAAATTTTAATAAACATAAATCCCATAAAAATTATATTTCACAATTATGAATATATATGAATTTTATTAATTTATATATATAAATACACACACACATATATATCCCATAAATCATACTAATGTCATCTTATTCTATGTGATATGTTATTCTGATTAGATATTATTTACGAAAAAAATAATCAACATAAATCTTTCCTTTTATAAATAGCGTTTTTGAAGTCATAAATAATTAAGTAGACATATGTAAAAGTGAAGAAAGATGTGTCATCTTGAAACAAAATTCAATATATGTATTACATCATTTATTGTGGAGTGTTCAATTATAATATATATATATATACATATTATTCATTTGAATATTAAAACATATCTATATTTATATTATTGTAAATGATCAATGTTTATATTATTGATGATATGATGTAAATAATATTTATATACATTATTTAAATCATATCATAAATATATCAATTGAAATTTGATAATCAAAGTTGACTTACCATTTAGACAAATATGTGGAAAGAATTTTTTTGTCATATCACTTCCATAGATATATACATCATCATATTAAAATCATATGATAGATAATATTCCATTTGCATTTAAATTCAGTTATATATTGTATCTTTTTATATGTTAGTAGAAATTAAATACCATTTATAATTTTCATTTATTTAAATAATGTAATTATTTATTTATATTGAAAGGTGTATCCATACATAACATCACTAAATTTTTTTCTTGCCTAAATAATTAAGTTTAACTTTCCTTATAAAATAGAATGCAATGAATATACTTAATATATGTATATAAAATAAATATATAATTTTTTTACATAAATAGAAAGTGGTTTTAGGCGGGAAAATTATTACTTTCTTTTTTTGGCAATGTTTGTATTTTTATATATATAAAGATAAAGATATGTAATAAATGAAACAATAATAATAATGTATGTAATAGCAAATGCCATATCTTTTTTCTATTTCAACATTAAGAATCTAAGTTAATATTGATATATCGACCGATAATATAATTAATAGTTTATAATCTATTTAATTTAATGTTAATGATATAATTAAATAAATATAAATATAATCTTATTAGGGGCCGTTTGGTATCCGGGTTGGGTTTGGGCTGAATTGTTATTCAAATGGACTATTTACTGTTCATCCAGGATGAAAAAGGTGAAATTTGAGTGTTTGGTATGAATGTTTTGAGATTGGGTTTAGTTAGATGATGTGTTTGGTATGAATGTTTAAAGTATATAAAGTTTATAAAATTGTGTTTGGTATAGTGGTTGGGTTTGATATTATATATGAAATGACAAAATTGTCCCTCCACAAAACATAAGAAAAAAGAAGAAACATTTGCAAATTGGATCTTCCCCAAATTCATTCCCAATCCCTGTGTCCATTTCACTATAGTTGGAAAAACAAATTCAATCGACAGAATCGGGTCAAGGTGATTCGGAGGAGAAATTGTTTGAGGCATCTTCTTCCCTCGTCTTCAAAACCGATCCGAGCACCTGTAAAGAAAATGGAAGTCCCGGCCATGGCAGCTTGATTTGAGAAGTGATCGATAGGAAAAAATCTCTTCGACACCCAAAACCTTCGTCACTATTCGACAACTCTCCGATGCAAAGGATTTCTCGAGCAAGACCCAGAACATCTGGGGAAGTCCGATGGTGGTGAGGTCTCATTTGACGGTAACTCAACTTCTCACATTTTTTTTCCATGATTTCTACAATCATATCGTCATTACTCAAGTCTATCGGACTAATCATACTGCGGTGTTTCGATTTGTTGTGAAAATTTGGTCGATGTAGAATTGAGATCGTAGATCTACATATTTGGACTCCATTGTACATTGTCGGCAACCTTCCCCGTGCCTTGGTAACTCACTCCGAGGCCATCAACTGGTTTGGAGTCCGCTTGGGAAATGGGGTCGAGGTATTGTTTGAGCGTTATCTTATTGATGCACAAATATGCATTTGCTAATGTATGAATACTCAAACTTGTTTCATATATATGTTTACTGATACTAAGTGGCAGGTTGCAAACATGTATAGATGTTAGTAGTTGGCAAAATTTGGAGATGAGTTTTAGAACTTGAACCACAGCTTCAACTTGTGTTTCAAGCAATATGATAATTTCATGAATGGAAAATTATTTGTTTCAAATATATGTAAGAGAATTTATTGTGTCCTTACCTTTCCGTGTTCAAAACATGTCCGGTAGTTCGAATTCTTTTCCGTACGTTGGTTCGAGTGCGACTCGTGAAACGGCAAATGTTGGGTTGCATTGTCGACATGAAATTCCAATGCAAGTCCAAACCTCACGGACAAGGAAAAACCCTATGCGACGTTTCATGTCGTGTCCCTTTCGAGGGGTAAGCAAGCTTTCATACCGTTGTGATATCGTAAGACATTTGTGAAGTTGCTACTTCGTGTTTAATTGGATATACCTTTTTCGGTAACTCATATCGTATTTTTTAAATAGAACGATAGTTGTGGGATCTTTCTTTGGTTGGAGCCACCGCTAGATGGTCGTGCAAGGGAAGTGGCGATTGATTGCTTGGAGAAGATCGATCGGTTAAAATTAGAACTCGCCACATTGAAAGCAAGGGAAGATAAGTTAAAATCTCGCACTAAACTCCTATATGGTATTTGCATGTTTGTATTTGTACTTTTACTTTGTGCTACTCAAATTTCTAGTCATTCAAAGTCCAATGGCATTTGCAAGGTCTAGTCTTGCACATGAGAGCAATGGAGAATTTAGTATTTTGTTGGGGGAAGCAAGTTGTGGAGGACTGTGTCTTATGCTTTGCTTTTAATATGTTTGTTGGTAGTTTATTGTACATGTCACTCCAGTGTTTTGCTTATTCATGAATGGAGACTTTGGCAGCTTTAAACATCCGGTTTGCTAATTCATATAGGATATGGTTTTATGTTAATGTCATGACATTAATTTAAAACATCACAAAAAAAATTAGGAAATATTGTTTGTCATATGTCTTGACTTAATAATGCAACAGATTTTCACCCAACATGATAATGTCCAAAATAGACACAAATTAGCTCCATACATTACTTTTGCACTCTTGTTAAGTAGGATGCAAACAAGTCCAAAAGCCCAAACCGGGATAGGTCGTACCTAGAGTTTTAATGTACCTTCTTAATTACATATTTACGTAGCAGTCTAGTTCCGTATTGGCCCTTTCGGGAAAATGTTATCATGTACCAACTTTCATTCTTGCACGTACACAACTTTAAGGCATCAACTTGAACAACTTGTCATCGGGGATAGGATGGTTCTTGTCTCCTTTGCGTGGGAACTGAACATCCCACAAGTCAGGGCAATCGGGGTCAAATGGTTCCTCTTTCACCACTATCGGAGTGCGTGTGGATGACCCTGCCTCCTCCAAGAACACTTCGCCCGGCTTATGATGCTTCATCACGATTGACCACGTCTCAAATGACGGGAATCCAAACTGGCGAAACAATGTCTGTTCCGCGGTCTCCTACATGCAATGTCGATTACATGAGGTTATATTCATGAGACATGTTAATTTGGACGGTTGGCTAACTTGATTGTCTATGTAAAGTAGTAGCAAAAAATTGTAGTGTTTACCTTCGACACCTTGTACCAGTACTCCACTCCTACCCGAATCCGATTTTGGTCCATATTGTACTTTACCCCAACTGTGTTTATGACATAGTCACAAAATTTCGGGTAAAGAAGCACGTTGTTCATGACACACTTCTTCACATGCAACGCACTCCAACGATTATCATGCGTCTTGTGGAACATCTCCTGCGCAATCTCCTCACAAACATTGCTTAGCACCAACCCATTTTGTAGGTTGCGTTTGAAGCCAAGGCTGTTTAGTCGTTCCACCAAGTCCGAAGCTTCATCATGGCTGAAAACGTGGTAAAATGCATCAAGGTCTTTGCTCCTTCTCGGCATGATGAGTCTGCAAATAGACAAATGAGACATGAGACAATTAGTTAGTTCATTGTTTCTCTTAATCTGCTACGGCATATATCAAAACATGTATAGCCATAAGGACAATTTTACAAAACATAAAGAAAATGACTTTAAAAAAGCAAGCATATGGAAAGTGTAGTAATTGTCCTTGTCGTTTTCTATAAAGTGTGGCATATGTTCATGAGTCAACTTTCATGAAAGTGTTCAGTCATTAGGGTGGCAGGCTTTCAATTTCAAAGCTACTACTCCATCACATATCATTTCAATAAATTAAATATGGCACTTATTGATTGTTTAAGATTTCTCCCACCAACATTTGATATGCACTCATTTAATGCATCCAACGCTCTTATTTTACTTCAATCACAACTATTTAATGAAGATATATGTATTAGCATCGCATCCAATGTGGAAATATGGTGATATGAAACTTTGGTCGAAACATTTCAAGCAACAAAGAAAGGTAAGAACGCGAACCCAAAAAATGCCTCGTTGTCATGAATCCCTCAAGCAGGAGGACTACATATACAATCTAGAGTGGGATGCCACCATTGTTTCTCTTTTTGCCGAGGTGCTCGCGGATCAGGCAAGAATTGGGAATTTCAAAGATGGTGGAAAAAACAAGCATGGAATCGAGACAGCGCATTACGTTCTCTCCAAGTTCTTCAACAAGGCATTTGATCTAAAGGCTTGTTTGAGGCAAGTCCGTTTGCTACAACAACGACACACAACGTTTTCAGCTATACTCAATCGCGATGACGTGTTTTGGGACCCGGAGTTAAACGTTGTTGTTTGCAGCGATGCCACATGGGACGAGATTGTGAGGGTATAGTATTATTTTTAATAATTTCAACGATACTTATGATTTACTTGCATGTTAAATGGTCCCATTTAACATATGTCGAATTTATTTTCTTTAGATGGATCCATTCGCATTTGCGTATGCTACGAAGGGTGATCCAAATTGGGAGGATTTGAAGGTCATCTTCGGAGATCCAACCGAGGTTCATAACAAATCGCGATCAAAGCAAAGTGACAAGGGTATCAATGTTCTTGAAGAAGACACAAATCCTTTCATTCGTAAGCCCTACATTCCGTTGGATGAAGTAATTATCATTTCTAGCGACGTATCCGAGACACAGGAGACAGACTTGAAGAGACAAGTTGGGTATGTTGGGCATGAATCGGATGATGATGACTCGTTCAAGTCCCCGTCAATCGCGACTGAGATGAGCTCGTCCACTCCACACTCAAAGATGAAAGGAAAAGGAAGAATGTTCGGAGATGGTTGTAGTATCAAGTTGTTCAAAGAGGACGATGACAAAGACGTGTAGATCATGGCATGGAGTCCACATACCATGAATGTCACATGTTCTTCTTATTTTGCTAGTATGAAGGGCGAGGTCCTTTTACAAAACCCGATGGTTGTTTATGTCTAGATATTATCTTTATGCATGTCTTCTATGTAGGTGGGTAATGGTGTATCAATTATGTGTACATGTACTAGGTTGCCGTATGTTTTGGACAAGGCATAAAGCCTATTATGTGCAATATTAATGATGTCTTAAAAAATTAGATGGTGTCCATGCCACTGCCTTGTTGCCATACATATTGCATTATCCAACTATTCAATCACAACATCAAATATATTACAAAATATTCTAAAAGGCGTTTGGAGACACTCTTTTGAAATGTAAGTCATATTACATACACAATTAGACAAAAGTGAAGTGGGCTGGTCTTCATAGCCACAACCCATTACAAAAGTTGCCAAACCCCACATGTGTTAATTTCACTTCGCAGGTTACATTTACACACAAGGCCAAAAGATGAGGACATGGATATCACATTTTCTCCACAATGTCCTTAATCAACACTTGTTTAGCATCGTCCGGAACGCTGAGGAAGTACACCATTTCATTCTCATTCATGGCCAAATGCTTCCCCACATGCACACGGGCCTCCAAACAAGGAAATTCAAACCGCTCTAGAATGTCATAAAGTTGTTCGCGTTTTGCATTCGCCTCTCGTGCAAGAGCTATTTTTGCCTTAGTGAAATCACTTATATCAGATTTCATCTCACTAATGTTCTTGTCATTCCGATCACAGTAGTCATTAAAAGACTCAAAAAGTGGGTCTCGAAGGCCATGGTCGAATTTTCTTGCCTTGCATTTCCCGGTTCGATAGGAGGTGTTCGAACTTTCTTGTGTGTTTGGAGGAGGCACGGAGCTGGTCTTATTTGGGTCGGTGTTCCCCGTGTTAAGAAAGTCTTGCATCGCATCCGCAAAGCCGAGAGCACCCTCACCGGTTGCCCGATCTTTTCCAAATATCTCAAGCCAATCATTGTAGAAAGGCCAGGTTTTGTAGCGATAGGAACGTAGCGTTTTGTCGTTCTACGATAGAATTGTATTAGAAAGGTGAGGGAATTGTAATTGAAGAAGATGAAGTTGGAACTAGAGTACCTTGATGTATGCGTCCCATACATCATCTTGTACATCGATCATATGATTAGGACCAAGACCGAACCCACTTTTTGCCAACATTTGAGACAATGCATTGAAGTGCTTCTTCCAAGCATGAATCTTCGAAGAAATGTGTGGTTCGGCCTTAAGGTCTGTTCGAGGAAAATGTTGTGCCATTGATTGCTCCAACAAATTTAGGTAACCTGTCCTAAATCCGTTGTCCGACTTGTAACCGCGGGCAACCAATTCCTTCAAAGAAACAATTAGTTGTTGTTCCTCGAAATGACTCCAAGTACGCCTACTATGGGGGTTTCCTATCCTTTTTGATGGGGCTTCTTTGCTGTTCATTTCAACTTCTGAAATGCAATTAAAATAATGATGCCAGCAGAAATGAAAATATACATTTTGTATTTGATATTTTTGCCAACAGAATTGTATATTAAAATGAGGGCAGAAATAGACATGTGGAAAATGACATGTTGACTACTTGTGAAAGTCACTATCAAGTACATGGTAGCATTGGAAAACAATTCGAAAAACAGTTTGTTCAACACAAATACTACGCTACTGCCTATGGGACCACATATCTAAGACGATGTTGTCTCGTTTCGCTGTCCAATTTTGGGAGCACTCGACTTGATCAACGTATTGTATGCCTACAGGTGGCTCGTAATCGGGATTAGGAAATAAATCGGGCACCTCATGCTCTATAGGATCGATGGTAGAATCAGTACGAATGAAATTATGGAGCAGGCAACATGCTAGAATTATATGATTCTGGGTCTTGATGGGGTAGAAGGAGTTGCTCCTAAGGATTCCCCAACGGGCCTTCAAAATTCCAAACGCACGCTCAATTACGTTACGAGCTCTAGCATGCTTTCGGTTATAATATTCTTGCGGTGATTGTGGTTCTGCGTTCACCCACTCTTGTAGATGATATCTAACACCCCGAAAGGGTGCTAGAAAACCATCACCATTTGTGTAACCTCCGTCACACAAATAATAATTGCCTGTCATAATCCGAAGTCATTAGTGGGCAACAAACTAACTCTAATTAGTATTGTGTGAAAAAAGATGCAAAGGCACTTGGATAGTGATGAATGTAAGACAACAATTACCGATGGGGACTTTTAAACCGTTTGGACGAGAAATGGCGTCACGCAAGACTCGACCATCTGCAGCCGATCCCTCCCATCCGGTCAACACGTAGACAAAGTTCAAGTTTCTATCACATACACCTAAGACATTTACTGACACGAATCCCTTTCGATTTCGGTATCGTGGCTTATCATGAATGGAGACCATCACGGGAATATAGGTGCCATCTAGGGCGTCAAGACAACCCTACAGTACATGGAAATATGTCCCGGCACGAATGAATGCCAAATTGGAGCAGCTTGTAAAGAAATATGGATGTTCTTGTAAACAAAACGTATTCAAACAATGGTGATATCGTAAGAAAATGATGTTTACAAAGGTACCTTAAAATATTTCCAACGCTCCGATGTCTCATCTTCGGCAATAGCACTAGGTTGGACAAGGAGAATGGGATGTAGGGAAAGCAAAGCCCTTAGGACAGAATGGAAGTGTGTGCTGATTGTGTGACCACTTCTATGGAAATCATGCATGAGAACACGATTCTTTTTATGGTGTGAGAGGATAGAGAGGAAGACAGCAACTTGCTCGGAAATTTGTAGGTGCTTAGTGGGTTGAAGACCCCCAACATTTTCCAACAAAAAACAAAGACGGCTAAAGGTGTCACGACTCATACGGAGTTGATTGATACAGGTCTGATCAAACTTACAAGGGTCAGTTCACGAATGTGCTCTAATTGGCGGGAAATTTTACTAGAGACCACATACTTCTTCGGCCGACGATTCCTACGGGAAGTTCTCTCATGTCTATGTTTTCTAATGATGTAAGCTAGAGACATCATCATACATAATGACTTGAATGAAACATTGATGACATCTAAAGCACAAGATATAATTTCGAGATCCGAATCCTCATCCATAATTTTGAAATATCTAAAAAAACAAAGATGAATCTATATTATCATTCAGGTTACACACATGAATGAGATGCTATAAAATGTTCAATTGGACAAAGAGTCCCCAAAAAGTGTATAAAAACAAGCATTGTAGAAGTATGAGGATCATATTTACGTAGCTAAGGATTTCATTACAAAATTCATTGCTTTGGAAGAAAGCATATTGAAAATGTTACTTTTCGTAAAAAATTGAAACAAGTGGATATGTCATAACATACAACATTTCAAAGAAGGCAGAAATTGACAAATTAATTTAAAAGCGGAGGAGGCATGAATCGTTGGATCTTGTCATACTTATTATTCCTAAAACTACAGCAAGCAAGCCCAAACCTATTTCATTAAACATCAAGTAACATAAAACAGTGGCTCAGAGTTTGAGATATGCAAAGTGATGGGTACTATATAGAAGGTCAAAGCAAGGAACCTGCAGAAGTAGCCTTGAGATGGGAATTTGGATGAAGGACTTGATCACCAAATTGCAGTCTTCAAGATCAACGTACCTACAATGTAAAAGAGAAGTTGAAAATAGTAGTTAAAATGGAAAAGAGACCAGAACATTGAGAAAGCATGTTTTACATCCAATCCACGAACAAGATAAGCCTGCAAAGCCAAGTCAGAGAAGTCTTCAGTTAGCATTTTTTGAAGTTAGTCTACATATATCATCAGTTTTCCCATCTTCTTCCTATAACTCAATTCAGTCATGGTTTTTAGCGAAAAAAAAAAGTCTGCTAGTCCAATCACCTTCTCCAATGTTGTGATGCAGAGTAATGGAGTTCCCTAAATTACATTAACCATGCAAGATTCCCACCAAAATTTAGCACTGCCATTCCAAAACAGAATATGGAGTTTATTCACCCAAATTCCCTTTTTTCTTTAATTATACAGAATCTACCCTGGATTTATATTTACCACAAATATTAAACAACAGTGCAACCAATGCAATCAGGTTGGACTTTCCTGATTGGAAAAATCTCGTCGAATTCCCCAGATATTTAAGAGGAAATCAGACTAAACTATGTACTCCTACACATAGGAACGAGTGAAATCTCAAATGGATGACTTATAAGTAACGGCATCTAATACTAAGCCTCGTGAACTGATTCTAGAATCTCCATTAAAGGGTTTCACAAAACATGCAGAAATTGACCATTGAGCCACACAATTATTTTACACAATAATAAAAATCCAAAAATCAATCAGAGACAATCCATAATTCTAACTTGAGCTGCAGCAATGGAGCCTCACAAACTGGAAAAAAACCACAGAAACCACAGATATGGATTTCACAAACAAAGTTTGATTAGTCAACTCAATACAGAAAGGCTACAGATTTCACATTATTTATGAAAAATCCAGCAATCTCCTACATTTTGAGAGAGAATTTAATCTTCCCTACATATACATACAACATATGGGCTTTCATTCAAACCCAGAAAGCAATCAAGAACTAGTTCACTTCCAATAACAGACACCCAAATCTTGATTTAAGACTCATTTAAAGCTCATCACATTTTTGAACAAGGAGCTAACATCAATGATAATTTACAAAAATGGGGGGGAAAAAAGAAAAAAAAAAAAAGGGGAGGAAAGGGCAACCCCAAAATTTCTCAAGAAAAATCTTATTCAACAACTTGAAAATCAAAGCAAGGCACCCAATCAAAATTCAAATAGAACCCATATATCAAAATCAAATCTTTAGTCCAATAGCAAGCAAAGAACGGATGAAGAACAGAAACACAATGTTTGCAGTGTTTGATTTTGTCCCTTTTTGTTTCGGATGAGTTTCGCACAATAAACCACTGTCATTGCTAATGCCAGAGCAATCTTTTTTCAAAGATCGATTGGTAAACAGAAACTCAAGACGAAGAGCCAAATGCGATTACAACAAGCAACACCAGAAAATTTCACCAAAATAGAACTTCAAAACGCAAAATGAAAACGCAAAATGACCATGCAAAAAATGACGAAGCAAGAAGCAATGGAGCAGAATGAAATCCAAAAAATAGAACTTCAAAACGCAGGTTACAAAATCACCAACATTCGCAAAATCCAAGCTCAAATCTCTCCGACAACCAGTGAAAGTTGTGAAAAACAGAACAGAGAAAGAGGGGGGAGAGAGAGATTACAGCTTTCATACCGTTCAGCAGCAATGGAAGACGACAAGCTTGTACAAGGTGTGATGACCTCCAGTGCCTCTTCTCCGATTTCGAAAAGCCGGCGCAAATGGAAGACGAGGAGACCCAGTTCAAGTTTCTCTTTGATTTAGGCCATGGCAATTTTGTAATATGTGGCTAAATTGGGGGTTAGGGATTCAACTTTTTGGAACAGTAGGGATAAAAGAGTAAAAATGAAATACACTGTTCGGAGTAATTATATCCCACCGATTTTGGTGGGTTGGAAATTTAATGGCTTTGCAGAACCTAAACCCAATACACTAACCCACCTAATCCAGGGCCTCTAACACACTTACCAAACATATACTTATACTTCTTACTAAACCCTAGCTACCCTAAACCTGCTTACCAAACGCACCCTTATAGTTTGAGAGGGAAACCAAATAAACAAGAGAATGACATGTACAGTCTAATGGTTATTACTTTAATATATATTAACAACTTGTATAGAACTACAACTCACCCTTTTTGTAGTGACTTTTAAAGTAGGTCCAGTTCGGAAATAAAATAACCATTTTTTTCAAAAATTATAAAATTTTTTAATTTAGCAATAAAATACCAATATGATTTATTTAATGAGTTTGGGTGAACAAAAGAAAAAGGAAGAATAAAATTTTCGTAATTAAGTTAAAATCTGGATCTTCACATGAAATCAAGGACGAAAATATCGGTTTCGGTGCATGTATCGGTACCTTAAATTTACGGAAATATCAGGTGCATATATCAGTTTCGGTGGAAATATCAGTAATTTTTAAAAAAATCACGAAAATATTGTAAAAAAATTAGAAAATATATGTGGTGATTTACATAATGTTATAACTAACATCCATACATAAATTGAAGTTAAAATTTCAAATAAAAAAATATAATTACAACAAGATGAGAGATAAACTAATATATAGAGTGATAATATAAGAAATTTTGTACAAAGTTTATTTATGAACTAATAATAGCATGAACTCCTACTTAGATTAATACATATATAACTTCTCACCTACTTATCATGACAGATCTTAAATCACTTTAAAAGCCTTTAGTGAAAGAGTATATCTCCACTTTAATTTTTATATATAATCAACAATAATTAACATTTCATCAAAAGCATGTAAAATTAGGTCACTTCATGATGACATAGTAATTGCATAATTAACTTATCATGTACAAAAACTACATACTAATTGAATCACTAACCTTTTGATTTCAAAATATATGATTCTTCTTGATGACCAACAAATTTTGGAGGTGTTGTAGAACAACAAATTTGAATGAGTAGTGTTAGTGAGTCTTAGACTTAACAATTTGATTGTTTACTCATTGATATTTGATGACATTTATAGACAAGTTTTTGAAGGTAAAGTTGAAAGATTGACTCCTAGTCCTATCCATTTTTTTATTTTGTAGAGTGTATGCATGTGAAAATGTGATAGTATAACACAAAGTTTATTTTGTAAGAAGGCATGCATGTGAAGAATGAAGATGTGATAACACTAGTTTGAGTGAAAAATTTGCTTTTTTTGTGGCCAATAAGAAGTTCAAATTATATGAAAAATTCATGAAATAGATGAAAAAATAATGCACTTGAATGAATTCTACCGACATATTAATGCACCGATATTTTACTGATATCTCGGCGAAATATTGGTGAAACCCATCATTTTGACCCTACATCTCACCGAAACCTGAAACGCGAATAGAAACGGACCGATATATCGACGATATTTTGATGAAAAAATAACATCCCATTTTTATATTGGACATAAATTTGAGCAAAATTTCGTCGATTCGCGAGTTTTCATCCATGCATGAAATGCACCGTTTATAAATCCGCATTGCTCAAATAGTTGAAAAATGTGTTGTGATTTGAACCATAAAAATCATCTGTGATATTTCGGAAACAATTTGCTATTAAATTGATGACAATATCGCTCAAACAAATGAATTAAATTAAAATAAAAAAATAAAAAAGTAAAAAAGGAAAATTACAGGGGAAATTGCACAATATCGAGTGCAGGGTTGCAAGGGTTTTGCAGCGCACATCACACTCGTCTTTCTCTCTCAAACAGACACTCAATGGGCGGCACGGTGGCGGCCGAGAAGACGGAGGAAGAACTCCGTAAAGAGATCGATGAGCTCCACCGCCAACAGCGCGAGGTTAATTCTTTTGCTCTCATGTATCCATTTTTGAAACCCCAATAACTTGTGTTTGCTTAATCTTTGTACAAAAATCTACTTCTTCCCCTTGCCGCAGATTACGGAGCGCCTTCGCGATCCCAGGGGGATTCGCCGCGGTGGCCTATCCGGCGCCGGACCTCGCAATTTTCCCGTTAATGGCGGCCGTCAGCGCGGCTTTGTTCGACCTGTAAAACTTTCTGTCCTTTCTCTCTGTGTATTCATGTGTGTGTGTATCTGAAGTTAAAAACTCGATTTTGTTCGGTTCTATGTTTTTCTTATCAGTTAATTTAATGTTTAGGCGGACAGGAACGATGCCGAAGATCAGCCTCCAGCGAAAAGGCGACTCTCCTCAGCCGTTGTGAAGGTGTGTGAGACCTCTTATATTCGAGTTATTGTGTTTGGGTTTAGTATTGAGGGATTCGAAGCTTTCCATTGGAATTAGGAGCGTTTCTGTTGAAATTCGAACACATTTTTCTTCCATTACTATCTTATGCGCTCAATAGTATTAATGCCTATAGATTAAATCTGTAATGAGCTAATTGTGTTTTCATTTTCGGATGAAAGATTGAGGATGGAGAAATTGCGGAGGGAGATTTGGAAGGTGCTTTGGATGTGGAAAAGAAGGATTTAGCCTCCGAGATAGGAGATGGGGTTGATAAAAACTCAAGCCAGAGTGAAAAAAAGCCATCAAATTGGTCTCAGAAGGCTGGTAACCAGAGGCCATCTAAAATGGTAGAGGAGATTTTTTTTTTACTTGAATCAATGGATGAACATAGTAAATAGACTTCTGTTGAGTCTATTACTTACCTGAATGAGTTTTTTGGTTGGTTCTGGTTTGTGTTTGATTATTATTAGGATTTTGAAATTCCTCCTGCGGAACATGTACCGAGGGTGTTGCCTAAGGATGAGGACCCAAGTTTGGTCAACAGGAATAAGAGGATGTTAGGTCAGCTTCTTGGGACATTGGAGGTATTGTCATTCGTGAATTTATGTACCTTTTTAATACATTAGTAGCTTTCAATGACTAGTTTTCTGGTTTGGCTTTGGATATTCAAAATACTTGATCTTCTGTTTGGTTTTGATCTTCTACTTGTAAAGGTCAAGTTATTAAAACAAGTGTCTGAATATATCTTATAAAAGATTTATTAGCTTGAGAAAGTCTTTATTCTTTGATATTCTATTGTTTGACGCATGTCCAGAGATTCAAGAAAGAGGATATGCAACTGTCGGGCACTCAGGCATACATGAGGAGATCTGATTCATTGAAAAGGGTGAGATTCGTATTTCCTTGTTTTGCTTGCCGGTTTATTTCAAATATCTGCATTAACAGTTAGGTGATTTATATAACTAGCATTTAGTATGGCTCCACAATTCAATTATCATGTTTTGGAAACCGTACACACATTAGTATGTACCCTTTGTGATACATAGAATTCATTGAAATGAATAGTTATAAAAAATGATGTAAAAGTAAACAATACACTGTGTAAGACTAAGAAAATGTAATATGTAGAATAATTTTGATTTGTACACGAAATGTCTAGGTTTATTAGAACTTTTCTAGTGAACAAATTCTTAATGTCAAAATATTTTTCTAATGAATAAGAAGGTTTTTATAATATTTTTTTTATTTGGATTCTTGCTCCTCATGTTCAAGAATGCACTTTGCATCTCTAACAACTATTCAAGACATACAACTGTGTTTGGACATTAATAGTCGTTTACATTTTTAAGCACCACTTGAACATGAGAATACCTTTTGCCATTGAGTTCCTTGTCATTCAAATAACTGTGTTGCTAAGGACACCTATTGGATTGAAAGGAAAGGACACATTTACCGAGGGGCAAAGAGAATAATCAACTGTCAAACCTGACCTCCTACCTTCATATAATTGATTTTGTGTTCTTTTGTGTATGAGCTATTACTTAAAGAATGACATTAACTTGAAAGAGTTATGTCACTGTGCGGCATTAGTTTTAGCTGCAAAATCTATCATATCTTGAAACCTATTATATGGGTTTGGATCTAGTAAATTAAAGACTATTCCTTTTTTCTTCATGCTGGGAATTGTACTCTGCTTCAACAAAAGATGCAAATGCCTGTATATAACTGGTAAAACCGAAAGAATTATAAGTTTTTCATTTTTCCTGTGTGAATTTAACTCTATGAATTTCAAACGCTTATGTAGGCTGAGCAACGAGCACGTGAAGATAGTGAGAAGCTCAGGCAACAAGAGCGTGAACAAATTGCAGAAAAACGGAAAAGAGATTTAGTATGTTGTTTCCCTGGAATACTGCATAATGCTGTTGCATGCAGTCACTTTTTGCCCGTCTCTGAAGTTTACTGCAGTTTCTAGTGTTGTACAAGTTCAGTCTTTCTAAATATGTATTTCTCACCTGTGCTTGGTCTTCTGTCAGACGCTCAGAGCGCGTATAGCTGCAAAGGCAGAGGAAAAAAAGTTGGAATTGCTGTTTCTTCGATGGAGTGAGCACCACAAAAAACTTGGAAATTTCATAAGGTAGATTATCTTTGAGTCAAATTGAGTGCCTCTCCATTTGTCAATGTCATTGAATACAAACTTTTGACTGTTTACTATCATTCTGGTGCAGGTTATTTCTTATTTTGGTCCAAAAGTATCCATATTCACAATTTTATAGACATCAAGATAAGTGTCCATTCATGTGCAGAAGTTGAAGACATCTTAATGACCCAAAATTTCCTGTTTTGAGTTTCATCCTGTCAATTTCTATTTTATTTTGTTTATGACATTTCTCTTTGTATTCCGTTTGCTCGTGGATCTTCCAGGACCAAGGCAGAGCCTCCTATTTATTACAAGTTCGCTAAACCTCTGGATCAGGAATCAATTTTGACCGAGGAACAGAAAGAGCAGGTGAGTGAAATTAGATTTTAATTCTGAACTAGCGTTTGCCAATCACCTCATCTGTGTGTAATTGGGCAACTCAGTGCGTGTTTCCTTGTTCCTTTCTACAAACAAGAGTTCTTACTCTTTACTGTGGAAGAATGCTGTTACTTTACACTATATATGTTGTCTCAGACGTTCCAAGAATGGAAGGATGCTAGAAGAGAGGAATTGTCACAATATCAGAAGCAGATTGCAGAGCAGTACGTTGCAAACGTGGACAAGGAGCTGGAAAGATGGCAAAACGGAAGGAAAGGGAGGAGACCAAATAATAATAATAATAATAATAACATGGCAAACTTACAGGAGACCATGGACAAAGAGCTAGAGACCCATCAGCTCGAGCATGGACCCAAGACTAGAAAGATCCCTGGTCAAAACGATAATGAAGATGAAGAAGACGTGGAGGATATAAATGTAGCCGAGGATGATATGATGGACGATGTGCTAGGTGTTGATGATAATGCACGAAGAGTTGACGACGCAGTGAAGGTAGAAGCAAGTAATGGTAGTCCGATTGAGGCCAAGAAGGATGAGTAAATCTCTCTCCTTTGCAAAATTCTCGGCTAGCATTATACATTTGAGTTGTGTTTGTGAACTGCTGCTGTGTATGAGTGAGGTAAGTATCAAGTATTTTTTCATGCAGTGTTTGTCCAAGTCCTCTTTGTTTGCTTCATTTATTGAATTTTTTTAAGGTTAGATGTATTGAACATTTTTAGATTTTATTTTCTGCATCATAGTATAACTATTCGTATGCATTTTGATTTTGGTTTTGGTTTCGGTTTCCTCTAATACAGTTTTTTGAATACAAATTTGATATTCTTTATTTCAAGTGTAATTTCTTAATTCCAATTCTCTATTCTTTGCATCACATAAAGTTTTAAAATAGATATGTTGACGATTATGGGTGCAAATCACATCATTTAAACTACGTAAATTCAAATGGAATAAAAAATTACAGATGGAGGTTCATATTACTCCTTCATTCTGAAATGGCATTGTCGATCGTACGTTGAAAACTAGAGTGACGAATATATGTAATTTATCTTCATTCGAGTTATGTTTGTCACTCTTTTCAGTTTTTCTTTCCTTTTAACTTATTTCTACATAATATTTAAAATTGTTATTATATTTTCCCTGTAAAAATATTATTGTATTCACTTAGTACTAGTTTACTTACATTTATCATAAGTAAAAAGATAAACTACGTAATTTAATAAATAAAATATATATTAACTATTCGTTAAGCGACATATATACTGATACGGGTGGGTAAGGGTTCAAACGACCGATCATAGCTTTGATTTCTTAATGTTGCATTGCATGCCCAAAGTTTGAGCAAAATCCGAGGTTGGCTTTATTATATCATTTGTTAATTATGTTATTTTATATATTATGTTAAATTAAGTATGTATTGATAATGGAACTCCTCACATTGTGTTTGATTTATGGGATTATTATTTTCATTTTTAAATTTCCAATTATACCTGCAATGAAATTCAATATTTTATATAAATTTTTAGGCAAAAAATTATCTTCTCAAAACATACCACTCAAATATCATCTTTCAAAAAAAATTTAAAGGTAAAATCGATCGAAAGTGTACACCCCAAACATCATCTTTCACAATGGAGTCAAAACACATGAACAATTTACAACAATCAACAATCTAATCTACGTGGATCCAATGAAGAAAGTGGTTCCTGATGTTGCTTTCATTTCAGTACATTTTAGTTTTTTATCGAACTCTGTTTTTACTGAGGTTCTTGATTGATGTAAATCTTGTGCAGAATGATGTTTATATTTAAGAGATAGAATATAGATAACATTTTAATTTATGCAAATATTTTTAGTTTAATAGAGAAAGTATAGAGGACAAGATGATAACAACAGACATAACAAGAGAACAAAATGATGACAGAGGAGAAAGATGACGAACTATTTGATAACAAAGGGCAAGATGAATTCCCGATTAAATAATATCGTCAATTGAATAGTCTCAATTGAAAGTATATCATGATGATATTTAATCGGGAAGGTTGACTTCGAAATCCAATTGAGACTGTACATATTTAAGGTTGGTAGGAGCGATTCAATTGAAACTTTTCTTTTATTATTTGGTTTGACTCGATTCAACTGAGACTTTTCTTTTATTCTTTGGTTAGACTCGATTCAATTGTGACTGTTAGGTTGATAGTGATTCAATTGAAAATGTTTTTTTGATTCTTTGGTTTGACTCAAACTCGATTCAATTGAGACTTTTCTTTTATTATTTGGTTTGACTCGATTTAATTGTGACGGTTAGGATTATAGTAATTTAATTGAAAATATTTTTTTGAGTCTTTGGTTTGACGCAGATTCAATTGAGATTGTTCATATTCAAGGATGATAGTAGCGAATGCAATTGAGAATGTTCTTTTTAATCTCTGTTCAAGTCCTCTTTGTTTGCTTCATTTATTGAATTTTTGAAGGTTAGATGTATTGAACATTTCTATTATATTTTATGCATTTATAGTATAACTATTGGTATGCATTCAAATTTGATATTCTTTAAAGCAGTAGAGATTAATAGTTAAAATAGGCAATGAATCTAAGATATTAGTAAAACACAGACGGAGAGACACCGAATCAATAGCACATGCTTCCTTTTTCATTTCCACGCTAACACTCTCTCTCTCTCTTAAAAAGCAAGCAACGTAGAGAGAGAAAGAATATCGTAAAAGTAAAAGTAGGTAAAGAAGAAGAAGTAGCCACCGCCGTGGGTGGTGGTGGGGCTTTTCCCTTTCACTATTTCCCAGTTTCCTCTTCCTCCAAAACCCCACCCCCTAAAATGACCTCCAGACCCATCTCCACCACCACCACCACCACTAACTCTTCCTCCGCCGCCCCCAACGGCAACCGCCACCACTACTACCCGCCCAACTCCCCCTCCTCCTCCTCCGCCTCCTTTCGCGGCTGCTGCTGCTGCCTCTTTCTCCTCTTCTCCTTCCTTGCCCTTCTAGTCCTCGCCGTAATCCTCGTCATTGTCCTCGCTGTCAAACCCAAAAAACCCGAATTCGACCTCCAGCAAGTCGGGGTCCAATACGTCGGAATCAGCCCCACCACCGCCTCCTCCGCCGCCGTCTCCCTCAACATCCGCATGCTCTTCACCGCCGCCAATGAGAACAAGGTGGGGATCAAGTACGGCGAGTCCAGGTTCACTGTGATGTACCGCGGCATACCCCTGGGTCGGGGCACCGTCCCCGGTTTCTATCAACCCGCGCACAGCGTCCGACGGATCGAGACCGTCATCGTCGTCGACCGGGTCAGCTTGCTCCAAGCCGATGCCGCCGATTTGGTTAGGGACGCTTCCTTGAATGACCGGGTCGAGTTGCGGATCGTCGGTGACGTTGGGGCTAAGATCCGGATCCTCGGCTTCACTTCACCCGGTGTACAGGTTATTCTTAATCTCTCTGCATTAACATTATCACGAATGCAATTCCAATTTCATAAATCCCTAATTTCTGCATTTCCATTAACAATCAATACATGCTTTACATTCAACAGTTGAATTTCCATAATTTGGTTGTTGGAATTTGGGGGTGATTGAAGCAGAGTAAAAGTCACTCTTGCTTTCTGTATTTTCCACGAATCTCTTTTTACGCTTTGTCGCGTTGCCCATCTATGAGTTTTGCTAGGATGCGCATTGTCTTCTTGTATGGCTAAAATGCGCCTAAAATGCACATTCCATCATTGAAGCATTTCCTCTTTTATTCCTGCTGCATTTATACCGTTGGAAATATTACTCAACAGAGATGAGTGCTTGTTGATATTTATTTCTATCTCACTGCCACCTCAGCAACTCCTTATGTTGATAAAAATTGAAACTTCTCTGCTTAAAATTTTAAGAAAAAAGGTCCAATCCAATCTAGGGTTAGTGTCATTATTAGGTAACTTGTTATCTCTCATTGCAACTCTCTATTTTTCTACCATAAATCTTCACTGGTTTTTATTTACTTTTACCCCTTTTTTCCTATATATGTTTTCTATTTCAATTCTTGAAATAATTTATGTTCCCTTTTTCTGGGTTTTCGAAAAGTAGTGAACTTTGCCGCATCCTTTATAGTAATAATATTATAAAGCCAGGACCAGGAGTAGGTTTGCAAGATATCATAGAGAACTAAAAAATGGATATTGATTGCTTTATCTATTTGTTCATAGTTAGAAATTTTACATGGATTTGTGATAAAATTTATAGTAGATATGATATCTCATATCTCTTGGTTAGTAGAGTTGCAAGTGGGGCAGTGTAATTAATTAATAATTGGAAGGTGGGAATGTTTGTTTTTACTCTTTTTATTATTGCCTATGTTTTTTACCGCATCTTGAGTTGTGGACAGTTTTTTTTGTCCCCACTTTTATTGACTTTCTTTTGTTGGTTTCTTGGAAATAAATGGACTCCAATCTTATTTTATTCTTTCAATTATTTTTCTGTGTTCTCACTATTTTCTCCATTAAAAGATGTGAAATGTTGGTAAATGTATTATTATTTCTAACCTTGAAAAGATAAATCTTCAAATGAGAAGTACATGTAATCTTAAAAATACTACCTCTGTCCCACAAAATAAATGACGTTTTAGCATTTTGCAAATATATTAAGAAATGTGATAAAAAGTCTAATATATCCCTATTTAAGTTTAATTAATTAGAAGCTTTTATCTTCTTAACACATTTAATGAGTTAGTCTTATGTAAGACCGTCTCATGCAAGTTTTTGTGACATTTAATTTGAGATAAGCAAATAGGGGCATATTTGGTATATTGCATGTAAATATGCTTTGGAATACGAAAACGACAATTATTTAGGGACAAATTTTAGCTGCTAAAACGTCATTTATTTTGGGACGGAGGTAGTATGTTATTTAGGTGTTGTGTTGAGAAATTAATATTGCTCTTTGAGGTTCCTTGGGAATTTGTAACTTTTGAGGTTGTATTTGGATTCAACCAAATGAGAAGGCCTTAAAAGCTCGATAAGTCTTGATGAACCGGTTTCTTCAAAAAGTCATGTTCTATCATACACTATAAGTTCATTTATAATGTAAAAAACCCACCTAAACATTTGTTAAAATTTTATTCGTGCTGTTCTTAAGTAGTGTCATGTTTGTATATAATAAATATGAGGGGAAAATAATATTATATTAGTAGAAGGGCTTAAGGGGTTAACTGGCCGAACAAAATAATAAGTGTGTGCAATAATATCAATAATTTGGTTAATTAAGGATGTTGTGTTTATTGTATGTCTCTGAAGATCATACTTGAAGCTCGTTAAACCTGGCGGTGCCTGATAGTGTGTTGTTCAAAACACAAAATGATTGATGAAAATGTTGTTGTTGGCAGGTGTCGGTGGATTGTACAATAGCCATTAGTCCAAGGAAGCAATCATTGATATCCAAGCAGTGTGGATTCGATGGACTCAGCGTTTGAGTTTAACCAATCTTTTTTTTCTTTATTTGGTGTCTTTTCATCAAAAAAGCACTTGACCCATTTTTCCTTTATTTCGGTGGAGGGATGGAGAATTTACGAAGTGAATTCCCAGTGTGAAGAGTTTATATGGGGTTAAGGTAACATATGCTTTCTTTGCTATAGACTATAGTAGTAGAAGATGACAACGAGATGAAAGAGAGAGTAATACATGGAATTAAGAACACACTATGGGCAAAGGGATATCTTCAAGTTTTGTTCCTATGCTGTAAAGTTTTTTGAATTCTGATTATCAATATTCATGATATATGGTTTCCACGTCCATTCCTTTTGTTTTCTTAAACATGTGACCCCATGGGGTGAATATTATCGTTCATGCATATGAAGATAGACTTGATAACAATTTTTTTTCAAAGCAAATAATCAAGGTGGTAGAAATATGCACCCACAAATCAAAAAATGAAAGACCACATAGTGGTATTAAAAAAAGAAAAAACAAGATAGAAAAAGTAGTCGTTGGATATAATATAAGATTAAGGAAATCAAAATTTATGCTAGAGTTCATTAAAGAAACAACTGGCAACAAAGCGATGTCAGACAACATAACTTCAACAAACAGAAAGCCGGTTTGAAATTTTGAACTATAAAACTGAAGTCTAGAACTCAACCAAAAATAAGCAATCATATAGCTTATTTCCCAAATTCTTCCAAGTGAATTTCTAGGCCTTGAGGCGACCATAATACTTCTGCTTCTCCTGGGTAGTCTGGAAACGACCATGTCCAAACTTGGATGAGGTATCTATGAACTTGAGCTTGATCTCCTCAAGTGCTACACGAGAAGTTTGGTTGAGGAGAGACTGACGGAGCGTAACAACACGCTTCTTAGGACCCACACAGCAACCTTTAATCATCAGGAAATCATCCTTTACCACACCATAGTGAGGAAATCCACCCATTGGTGTGATGTCTTTCTCGGTCCTGCATCATTTAATGCAAGACATTAAATATGATAAAAAACATATTTCCAATCATTTGAAGTAGTACTGTCATTATCAGCAAAACTAGATAGATGTGTGTATCATCATAGCTAAAAAATGTTTTATCCACATGGATGATGCCTCGAGCAATTTAGATTGTATAGTTCTGCAATCTATATGTCAAACCCTACATGCATGTCCAAATAAGTAGGTGCATTTCTCTGAATGGCAAACAGAAAGTCCAAATGACTACAAGTTGAAACAACAAAATTCAAACCCACCAGAATGTGTATACCAGAAGCAGACTCAAGCATATAAAATAGAGTACAGGGTCTGTACCTGTCAAACTCAGTACTGGCATCATGTTCTTCTGTCCCAGCCTTTCCGAGCCTGTAGATCTTCTTGTTCATTTCAGTACGGTGATGGTATCCATTCTGTCCAGCCCTAGCAACTGTGAATGAAACTCTAGCAGGGTGCCATGCACCAATACAGGCGACCTTACGTAGACCCCTGTGGGTTTTGCGAGGGAGACGGGTGACACCCCATCGAGTAACCACACCTTCATAACCTTTACCCTTCGTAACACCAATAATGTCAATCATCTCATCCTTCTGGAAAACTGCATCAATAGGAACCTGTTTCTCAAAGAAACCATATGCAAAGTCAACCTTCTGGGCGATAGTCCCACCATTCACTTGTATCTCCATCAAGTGTGCCTTCTTTTGTTTCAGCCCCTTCATCTTCCTTATCTGCAGGATAATCAAATTGCATACAAGATATATATTAAACTCAAGGGTTACAAATAATGATTATGGCCCTAGGGAGATCAAGCAAAAAAGCTCCCTGGATGGAGTCATATCAGAAGTAAAGAAAAATAAAATAATATGAAGTATAAGTGGAACATCAAGAATGAGTAAGTACCTGGGTATGAGCAAGTACACGAATAACAGTAGCATACTTTTTCATCTTTTCAAGCTGTGACAGGATGTCTTTCTTCCCCTCATCGGTATCCTGCTTCTTCGAGTACTTGGAGAAGGCCTTCTTCTTCGACTTGCACCAATTCTTGTAGAACCTTCTCTTAACTTCCTCACTTAGATGCTGGGCCCAAACTGTATTCAGGCAGCGAAGCCCACGAGGAGTCTTTACATAACCAACAACACCAACAATAACCATTGGTGGTGTTTCGATTATAGTGACAGCCTCGCATGTCTCCTTCTTGTGAAGCTCTGCAAAAATATTTCAGGATGAGAAATTCATTGAGCTTAAAATAATTAGAAACTTTTAATTAACTCAACTAGCAATTGATGAAACACAAATGCACAACCCTCTGGTACTACTTACTAGAGAGACAATAATGTATGAAACATGGATGAGACTTGAGTGAAAACTATAAGCACAAAAATGAACTCAAGACGTCAGAAATCATGAAACAAACCAAATAGGAAAAATGCATACCTAAAAATTAAATTGGGGTTAAAATAAAATACAAAAACATTTTAGTTTAACAAACACCATTAGAAACAGTCAAATGCAGTGCTTCAAAATTCTTGAAAATCATCAAATGAGTAACAAGACAAACAATAGAAATGGGAAACCATAACCGGTGTCATTCGTGTCCTTTGAGAAACCAACAAAAGAAAGTAAAACATTATGCAAGTTAACAGATAGTTTACTTGATCCAGGTTTCTCGACTTCTCTCACAATGTGGGTCATCCCTGCCTTGTAACCCAAGAAGGAAGTTAACTTGCAAGGCTTGGTAGGGTCATCCCTGGGGAAAGACTTCACTGCATAGTCGAAATAGATCAATGAAGAATGTATTTAAGGGAAGAACAGAAATAGATTAAAGAATCTTGAAAAGTCAAAGTGATACAGATACCACCAGCTTAAGATAAATAACATCTCTTCTGATAGCTAAATACTCATCGGCATCACCGTAATAAGAAATTATTGACTGAAACCTAAATCATTACCTTTTCCCCTGTGGCGATTGGCCCTCTTCCTCGGGAGGAAACCGAGGGAACCGTGCCTTGGGTGCTCAAACTTCCTATGCGACATTTTCTACCTCCTTCAACCTGAAACATCAAAAGTAATAGATAATGGGTATATCAATAGGCTGTGACAATTAGTCCTGTTTCAAATATAAATAACGCCGTCATCATCATAATTATTCATCTATCTCTCACCCAGGCCATACAAGCTAAAGCACCAGTCAATAAAAATTTCGAAAAAACATAAGTAAACTCAATCAAATATTTATGCAAATGGAACCAAATTGGTGCTGCCAAAAATCTAAGAACTCGGTGTTTAACATACTCACAACAATCCGAACAAATTGCACATGAATCACATCCACAACATATCGTAAAACCTCACAAAATACAATGAATTAAAATGCATCATGCACGGGGAATCGAGGGGGGGCATACCTGAATGCGGCGGTGGGCGTTGAGGCTTTACCAGTGAGAGCAAAACCCTATATTAGGGGGCTCTTTTATTTATAGTATTCACGCAAGTGAAAATGCTTTTCGAGGTTGGGCTGGACTATATGGTTTGCGGCCCAATAATGTTGGGCCTATACTTATTAAGCCCATTGTCCCATATATCCGCAGGGAATTTAGTTATATATATATATATATATATATATATATAACGCAGTTTATG
Source organism: Scutellaria baicalensis (assembly GCA_005771605.1). Taxonomy (NCBI): domain Eukaryota; kingdom Viridiplantae; phylum Streptophyta; class Magnoliopsida; order Lamiales; family Lamiaceae; genus Scutellaria; species Scutellaria baicalensis. The sequence continues at coordinate 28,093,600 of CM016726.1, forward strand.
GGACTAAAATTCATTTGACAGAATTTATTAACCTCTTGCAACATTTTATTAAGAGATGCTTAGAGATTTATCATATTTTTTATAAATTATTCTAAGAAAGTTTTGAAAATAGGTTCTTAAGAAATTAATTTTTTTTTAATAAATCTAAGATGATCATCTTATTTATAAATCAATATAATCTTTAAATTCATATTTTGGATTATATTGTTCAACTTTAATTATTTGGATTACATAATATCGATACTAGCTCATATGAGTTCCACCGTCATTTTTTATTTTTTTTGAATAGTTTATAAAAACTTGTTATAAGATATTTTAAATAAATTTAGTCAATCACCCTCTCAAAGTTAAACTAGTAGAATTTCTGGTGCCTTTCCCTTCATATGTGAGGAACAAAGTTTATTTAAGTAGTCATGTGATCGGTTAAAGTTTGTAATCGGTTATTGCTCGTATTTAATAGGTAAATGTTAAGTAGGCAGCTTATTCATTATTCATATATGGAGTCACACTATTGCTGACATAACGATTTTTTGAAATGTTATCAAATTTTAAAATTTATGTTTCAAGTTGATATTATTAGAGTTGATATCTATTTCTATACTTTTCAAGATGAAACTTTCAACAAATAATTTGAGGATTGAATAGTTTCATTTGGTAATTAGTAAATAATTAATTTGTAATCTTATCAGATTAATTGTTTTCTATTGGTCAAAAAAATATCTCACCAATTTAACTAAGCTGCATACCAATTAAATAACATTTTCGGTTAAAGTAAAGGACCGAAAGCTAAAGACTAAGAAAATATGAAAACAAGTACTGGTTGAATAAAACATATAACCTAATAAGATTACCAAAAACAAAATTCATGATATAGTTCGTTAAGAAAACAACTGGCAACAAATCGATGTCCTATTACATAACTTTAACAGAAGGCAGGTTCGAAAATTTTGAACTACAGAACAAATAGCTCAATCAAATTAACAGTTTAAAACTCATACAAAAACAAGCAATGATAGCTTATCTCCAAAATTCTTCTTACTAAAATTTAGGCCTTGAGGCGACCATAATACTTCTGCTTCTCCTGGGTTGTCTGGAAACGACCATGTCCAAACTTGGATGAGGTATCGATGAACTTGAGCTTGATCTCCTCCAGTGCTACACGAGAAGTTTGGTTGAGGAGAGATTGACGGAGTGTAACTACTCGTTTCTTAGGACCAACACAGCAACCTTTGATCATCAGGAAATCATCCTTCACCACACCATAGTGAGGAAACCCACCCATTGGTGTGATGTCTTTCTCAGTCCTGCATCAATTCATTGCAAGAATTATAATCTAATGAAAAACATATTCCCAATTGTGCATTTGAAGTAGGAATCTCATGATAAGCAAAACTAAATAGATGCATGTATCATCATAGCAAGAAAAATGTTATATTCAGTATCTTTTCAACTCTTTTTTATAGATGTCTGTTTAACTGATGAATTGATTGTTGCAAGTCAGAAATAATCTTCAGCACATTTTTTAAATTGGCAATCAGAAAATAGAACAGAGAAAAAGAATCCATGTTATTACAAGATGAAGCAAAAATAATCAATTCCACCTAAAAGTGCAACACAAAGAATCAGACTAATGCATATAAATATTAAGGTGTGCATGGGGGGGTTGGTACCTGTCAAACTCAGTACTGGCATCATGTTCTTCTGTTCCAGCCTTTCCGAGCCTGTAGATCTTCTTGTTCATTTCAGTACGGTGATGGTATCCATTCTGTCCAGCCCTAGCAACTGTGAATGAAACTCTGGCAGGGTGCCATGCACCAATACAGGCAACCTTACGCAGACCCCTGTGAGTTTTGCGAGGGAGACGGGTGACACCCCATCGAGTAACCACACCTTCATAACCTTTTCCCTTCGTAACACCGATAATGTCGATCATCTCATCCTTCTGGAAAACTGCATCAATAGGAACCTGTTTCTCAAAGAAACCATATGCAAAGTCGACCTTCTGGGCGATAGTCCCACCATTGACTTGTATCTCCATCAAGTGCGCCTTCTTTTGTTTCAGTCCCTTCATCTTCCTTATCTGCAGGATAATCAAATTGGATACAAGAAAAATATTAAACTACAGGGTTTAAATCATGATTATGACCCACGGTCATCAACCAAACCTCCTCTGAGGGTACCATATCAGAAATAAAAAAAATTAAATAAAGAAAAGGATAAGTGGAACATCAAGAATGAGTTAGTACCTGGGTATGAGCAAGTACACGAATAACAGTAGCATACTTTTTCATCTTTTCAAGCTGTGACAGGATGTCTTTCTTTCCCTCATCGGTTTCCTGCTTCTTTGAGTACTTGGTGAAGGCCTTCTTCTTTGACTTGCACCAATTCTTGTAGAACCTTCTCTTCACATCCTCACTTAGATGCTGAGCCCAAACTGTATTCAGGCAGCGAAGCCCACGAGGAGTCTTTACATAACCAACCACACCAACAATAACCATTGGTGGTGTTTCAATTATGGTGACAGCCTCACATGTCTCCTTCTTGTGAAGCTCTGCAAAAAATATTTCAAGATGAGAAATTCAGTGAGCATCAAATAATTAGAAAATTTCCATCCATTCAACTAGAAATTGATGAAACGCAAATGCACCCTCGGAAGTAGAGAGACAATAATGTACGAAAAATCATTGAGAATGGCTGACATAGGTGTAAACAAAAGTAAATAAAGCTAATCTAAAACATAGAGCAATCATGAAAATAACAAAATGGGAAAAATGCTTTTATAAAAATCCAATGAGGTACATTTTCTTTTAGAATTTTTTTTGCTCAATAAACAACACTAGAAATAGTTATATGCAGAGATTAAGTTCTTAAAACCCCTCAAATGAATTACAATAACAACAATATAAAGCAAAATTATAAAGTTGTGGCCATATGTGGCATCTGAAAAATCAACACAAGTAAAACAAGATGCACTCAGAAGAAGGGTAGCTTACTTGATCCAGGTTTCTCGACTTCTCTCACAATGTGGGTCATCCCTGCCTTGTAACCCAAGAAGGAAGTCAACTTGCAGGGCTTGGTGGGGTCATCCCTGGGGAAAGACTTCACTGCATTGTCAAAATGGAGGTTCAATAAAGGAAGCATTAAAGGCAAGAAAAGAAATAGATTCAAGAATTAAGGTAGATAAATATTCATCAGCATCAACATATTAATAAATCATCAACTGAAATCTAAACAATTACCTTTTCCCCTGTGGCGATTGGCCCTCTTTCTTGGGAGGAAACCAAGGGAACCATGCCTTGGGTGCTCAAACTTCCTATGCGACATTTTCTACCTCGACCCTGAAACATATACAACAATTGATAATGATCAAAAATGTACAGTAAAGGAGAAATATCTAATACAGTCTACAACATAGATAGCGCCATCATCATCATAATCATAATTACAAGCTGAATCACCATTCATTCAGAAATCAAAAGGCTTAAAGAAATTCAATCAAGCATTTACACAGAAGGAACTGAACAGCTACTCTGGAAAAACTTCAAAACAGGACGTTTTAACGTACTCAAAATTCGAACGAATTGCGCATGAATCACTTCTACAACAAAACGAAAAACCTCAAAGGCGCCATGAATCAAAATGCAGTAGGTGCGGTGATGGAGGTTTAACGGCGCGTACCTGAATGCTGCGCTCGAGGTGTTGAGGCTTTACCTGTGAGAGAAACCCTAACTGAGGTGTGGCTCTTTTATTTATACCTTATATTCGGACGCAACTGAAAATTATTCGAGGCTGAGGCCCATATTCACTCAGCCCATATCATATATGGGCTTGAATCAAATTGGGCTGGATAGGCGATTTCGAACTAACCCACTGTAGAAAAAAGAAGGAAAAGGTCTGTTGATTAATAAACTAACATAAAATTCTAATTATGCATCACAATTTTTGTAGAATTAAATTGGTGTCTAATTGGATTTATAAGCTAATTAAAACCTAGTGTTAGATATATAAAAACTTGTTAAAATTCTCAAAATGTTTGATATAATCCCCTAATTTTTTTTTGGTTGATATAATCCTAAAATTAAGATATTAGTATTTTTGACGAACTACTTAATTAAAGTTATATTTATTAAAATTAAATAATTTTTATTATTCTCATTTTATAAGTTGCACCAAACAACTAAATAACATATTATTATTATTATTATAACAACAATAAAACATCTTATATAACTCTTTAACCTACGAATAAAAATTAAAGTCATGTTAGATAAAACATTGTCTTTTCATTTTCTTTTTCCTTCTTCCAATGAAGCCTTCCAACAATTCCACAAAAATGTAAGAAAAATTACACGGAATTAAATACATATTAGATTCTATAAACATAACATCATCATATATATATACACTTACAATTAAACCTCAAATTTATTAGAATCTTTCTAGTTTCAACTATCCTCATAGTAAAGTTGCTCAAAAACCATAATCACAGAACTAACACCCAATGGGACCTCAATTTCGAACTTATAATGCACCCAAATTAACCTATCAAGCAATAATCATAATCACAACTCTTCATCTCTTTACTAGCAGATTTTAACTCTTCGATTGCTCGAGAGAAAAAATTAACACAATCATCGTAACCCTTTCACGAAGCAATGGGGACACCGAGTCAAATCGGACGTGTTGCCACCTATGGTGGCTGCATGTTTGTCTAAGCACTCCATGAGAATTGTGGCTACGTACTTCAAACTTGTCTGCATTTAGGCATTGATGTATGTTGTTGGGGCCTTTGCATTGTTGCATTATGTTTGGGGAAAAAGATTAGCTATAGCTAGCTAGGAGTATAATATAGAGCTGAATATTATTAGCCATCACAATATTTGGGATATACTTGTAATTACATGGTACATATATATATATATATATATATGTATGTATACGTGTATGCAATATGCATGTGAAAAAGTAAAGCGTAATAGGGATAAGAAAGTGAGAAGAAAAGAATGTAGTAGATAACTAGGGATGAGATTGAATTTGTCAGTTTTTGAGTTATATATTTTAATTAATTTTTATGATCTATCAATTTTGGTAATGTTTAATTTCTTGATCATGCATGATGATCAAATCTTGATCAGTGTCTAATAAGGGTTATCGATTTCGAAGCCTGAATTAAGACAAAAGAGTAAGGAAATAAATGGGAAAATATTATATTTAATAATTGAGTAGCTTTGAATTACTTGAATATTTTATAGTGATGAAAGACCAGATTATTCATTAAAGATTATCCACTAGCTAGATGCAAAATATTGTTGTATAGAACTTTCAAATCAAGAACATTACATTAGTTGCATGCACGTTATATATATTATTACAAAACTAAAAAAATTCTCCGTACATCGAATTCCACAAATTTAAAAACAAACCAAAGCTAAAGGTGATGCTTAACATATTATAAAGAAAAAAACAAACTTTAGCACTAATTAAGGAATGAAGAAAGATTCAGTATAGTATATAAATTAGAAAAAAAATGAGTTTTAGCCAGGTAAGATCGTTTTGCAAATCATATTATATGAGAAAGATGAACGCATGCTTCACAATTCATATTTATATAACAATTCACATGTATATAAGTTGTGAGATTGGCTTACTAATTATGTTATATGAAATAGAACCCAAATTTCACAACTAACATTTATATGAGAGGAAATGAATTTGACTAAGTGATCAATAAATCCGTGTCACAGAAAAGTTTTGTGATTATTAGCAGTCAAACAGGAAATAAAAACATAATAAACTTTATTTATATTCACAAAAGATGTATACAAGGGCAGTTTGGTCAGTTAATATTTACAAGGGGGGTGGTAACAGTGTAAACATCTCGGATGAATCGAAACCTCTTTTTGTGTCGTGGAAGAGCCTCCACTTCGAGTTCGTTGCGGGAGGATATTTCGTGTGAATCACCCACGCTCTGCTCCTCCTCCTCCTCCTCCGCCGTCTTCGATGCTCCGCCGCCGTTCTCCGCCGAGTCGCCGCTGAGTTGGATCAGCTGCAACGCCGCGTCCATCTCCGGCCCCGTTACTTCGGATTCCATCTGGCTTTTGCCTTTCCTCATCTTTCTTGATGCTTCGGATTTTTCCATTGAATTTTTTGTCTTTTTCTTTTTTGTGTTTCTGTGGAGCAATGAATGAAGTACACGGATTTTGGGAGGGCACGAAAGTGTTAATTAGGTCATTTATGTTGTTGTGTATATATATATATATATATATATACACATATTTTTCATAAATTACATTTTGTTGAATTTCCGAAATTAGGCTTTGGAATCTGGAAATTTCCTTTTTTACCCCTGTATGTGTATGGATGGGTCGCCACTTTTTAAGTAGAAATTCTATCATTGTACAATGATTTGGTTAAATTCATGTGTTCTTTTCGAGGGATTGAGATCTTCTATTACACATGGTGTTACATTTTTTATTTTAAATTAATCACCACACTTCACGTGTATTCAATGACATCATTAATTAATATATGACGTGTATTAAATGTTATGTAACACGAGATGTTACACCAAATGTAATAGAAGATCCAGACTCCTTTTCATGTAAATACTCGGATTTTTCATTAAAATTGTATGAAAGTGGATCAAAACTTGAGCAAAAACGGTTTCCTTAGTTTTCAAATGATTGATCATTTCAATTCAAATTAAACTCAATTTCATCAATTTATATGTGAATTGTGGGTTGACCTGTCTTACGAAAGATAATACTACACATGAGACGACGGTCTTACATAAGACACACTCTTGTATGACTGGCCATAATTCCTGAATCCTTGAGTTTGCAAGAATCACATTTACACTTATCGAAAACATATCGAAAATATCAGTACCACATCGGTAATGATATTTTCAAAATTTAACTATTTTGGTATATATTGAAGTATGAATATTAATCAAAACATATATTAATCCACATTAATAAATTAAAAAACACAGTAATATTTTTCATTTCAATATCGAAGTTCTCGTATTTCGAAGTTTCAGACTTTAAGTATGTGTAATTTTTCATTTCGGACTGAAACTTTCAATATGTGTAATTTTAATTTCGTATAATTTGATATTTAATTTGGCAATTCTAAGAATTAATAATGAATCTAAGAGGTCTTGAACATTCTTAGATTTATTAAGTGGTTTAGAGATTTTATTAAATAAAATTTCAAATTCCATTATATAATTTTCTGGTTTTAGCTAGCTCGATAATTTTTAGATGTATGGAAGTAATTTTGAAAATTTATTTGACACATTTTGAGATATATAGTTAAAACACCTTCCAGATAATTGGATATTATTCAGATTGAATGTGTGCCATTTGCAATTTTAGTGCATGCCAGTAACTTGTAGGTGCAATTTTAGAGCATGGCTGTGAGGAATCACTCCAAAACTGCAAATTTGTCTATAGATTTAATTAACGAAGAAAAGAAACATACAATCGCCTAATTAATTAAGACTGATATAAATGGTTATTTGAGATTTTTTATATGTTCCATGCTTCTTACATGAAACAATATATAAATAGTTATTATATTTTCATTTTCATTAATAAGACGTGACGTCTATGAGAAAGACTATATATATGACTCTATAGATGAGTGTTTTGCTCACGATTGAAGCCACCACACAACCACCAGAACAGTGTCATTCTCATTAATTAACAAGATGTGAAACTTATGAGGAAGACAGTAGACACTAAAGATAAGTGTTAGCTCATAATCAAGAATTAATCAATTCAAGCACCACCACATGTCATGGGATGCACAGTGTGTCATTCTCATTAGCAAGATGTGAAACCTATGAGCTGAGAAAGACTATCACACACAAAGATGAGTGTTTGCTCATAGTTAAGTGGTCATTTAAAAGATTTTTCTCGTATAAGATTGTTTTATTGAATTTTTTATATATTTTTTGTATTTCACCTTTTAAGTTTTAGTCCTCTGTATTTAAGACTTGTCATTTTACCAACGTACTATAGCAAGTAAAGATGCGTACACATCAAGTCACTGGATGCACACACTATCGGCCTCAAACTATTAAGATCCATGTGCATTATTCCTGAATGCGCACATAGGTCATTGGATACACGCACTACTCTCAAACTATTAAGATGCATGCACATTGTTCTTTGATGCGCACAGTACCCTTCTCAATTCCAATATGTGATCTATAAGAAAAATACTAGACATATATAGTATTAGGTCATGAGTAGCAATTAAAAGCACCAAGTATATATACAGGTTCCTGATTGCGCACATTACCCTCAAAGTACTATTCAAACTCAACTTGAATTCAATAAAATTGATCAAAATCTCCTTCAAACTTGTTAGGATACTTTACTGTAACAAAACTCTATTCAACTGATTGAGAATCCTATCGGAAATTTTCTTCTAGAAAAAAAGCTTCTATTGATCAACAAATTGACAACATAATCATGATTTCAAACACAAATTAATTTTAAGATTATTGAGATAGATATGCTTAGAAACAAATTTAAACAGTAGATGAGTACTCAACTCTACTTAATTGGTTCATCTCCAAATTATTAGGGTAACTACCATGTCCCTCAAGGAAACTTGTTGGGATCAGATAAACATGAAAATTGGCACACTGCACACTGCACAGCTGCATGCAGTCGCTTCACAACAATACCATCAAGAATGGAAAAACACAAACAAATATGATCACATAAAATATACACAAACACCTAATTTAAGGTCCTCTATATAAATCTTCGAATCAGATCAACGTAACTATCATATACATACACCAAATTTATGTCCTCAAATAGTACATGCATTTCTCTCTTACACCAGATATATATGGGTTTGATCGATCTTTAAGAGCCATTTGAAATGAATGGGGTTTGATCGGTAAGAACCATTGATTTGAATTGAAACAAAGAAGATGAAGAATGGATAACACAGAAACAATGATGAGATAGAAAATTAAGCATTTTACTTCACTTAATATTAATGGTCTGCACAACGGAAAATTGTATTCTCTAATGGTACGTACCATCCTCAAATTTGCTATTTGGTCCCCAGAAAAGCTCGAATTCATGCTTAGTTGCCCATCTATAAGGGCTTCGTCTCCCTGTACAGATCTACGATGGACCTGAATCTGTGTCTCCGGCCTTCTCGATCGGGAGAATCTCGTCCTCCTCCGACAACTTGGTCTCGCAATTGACATCAACATATATCATCCTTTCCATTTTCCTCGTCATTGACTGTCTTTCCTTTTTGACGCCCTCTCTTTCCATCGTAACCCTGCTTGTGTTCTCATTAGTTGCGTAATCGCCTTCTTTTCTGCTTCGCTTAGGCTTCGATACTCCATCTGATCAGATTTTTCTTTCAAAAACCTGCAGCAATTTAGCCTACTTCTTGTTATACATGATTTCTTTGCAAAGATTTTGCACAGAGTCAATGAGAGAGAGATACAGAGAGAGAGAGAGAGAGAAGGGATTTGGGTGTAATTTATAAGCAAATCTAGATTGCAAGAATCGAAAATGTATGCAGTACTGGTCATGTACGTAAGAACAACCATGGAAGCTATGAATTAAAAATTATATTTTTTCTATTTTTAATTAATAAATTGGAATTTAAGATTAAATTAGGTAAGGTTTTACAAAATAATTCATGTTTTGCCATTTTGGTCGCATGCGTATTTAATTTAACGGAGAAAATATAAGACGGTATATAGGAATGACAATGAGGTGCGTGGATCTAAACTACGTCGTCTCGCATGTTATACAACCTGTGCCATAAGTATATATGAGACATGAGACTGATAACCTCTCAGAGACTTATTTGATTAATTGGTTGCAAATTTTCCAGGAATTAAAGTGGATATCACGTGACACGCACGCAGTTTAATTTAGTGATATATGAAATTCATGTTTTGCCATTTTGGTCGCATGCGTATTTAATTTAACGGAGAAAACATAATAACGATATATATGAATGACATTAATGAGGCGGGTGGATCTAAACGACGTCGTCTCATATGTTATAGAACCTGTGCCATGAGTATATATATAAGAGACATGAGATTGATCACCTCTCAAAGACTTTATTGATTAATTGGTTGCAAAATTTCCAGGAAAGTGGATATCACGTGGCACGCACACAGTTTAATTTAGTGATATAGGAAATTCATGTTTTGCCATTTTGGTCGCATGTGTACTTAATTTAACAGAGAAAATATAATAATGATATATAGGAATGACAATGAGGCGTGTGGATCTAAACTACATCGTCTCGCATGTTATAGAACCTGTGCACCATAAGTATATATGAGACATGAGACTGATTACCTCTCAGAGCCTGCCTCGTTTCTTAAACCTAGTTTGGTTCAAATGAACCCCAACTTGTGATCTGATCCACAAACCTTAATTGATTAATTGGTTGTAAATTTTCCAAAAAAGTGGATACCACGTGACACGCATGCAATTTAATTTTTTCAATTTGAAACCTAAATTTTGTTTATTTTATATAATTGCATCCTCAAGTTCTGAAAGTTATCAAAGTGTATTCTAAATCAGATGTTGCAATTGGATCAACAAAATAAAGTTTTGGTTGCAAAGTGCAATAATTATATCATGTGATGTAAACATGTGATGGAAACATGATCAAAAAGTAATTTAAATTACAATTGGATAAACTCTAGAATTTTAAGATTGCAATCAGAACAATAAAAAAAAAATTAGTAAAAAAAACAATCTTCAAACTTAATTTTTATATTTAACACCCTTTTATTTTGCAAAGGTCACCCCGCTCCTTACATAGGCTCGCACTGTCATTTTCTTTAATATGATGAGAAACCTATGAGAAAGACTATATGACACTAAAGATGAGTGTTTTGCTCATAATTATAAGTACTAGCAATTAAAGCCACCATATAAGTACAATAGTGTCATTCTCATTAACAAGACGTGGAACCTATGAGAACGACTATTAACACTAAAGATAAGTGTTTGCTCATAATTAAATATCAATTGAAGCACTACATAAGCATAACATGTTATTGGATGCACTCATTAACAAGATTTGAAACCTATGAGAAAGTCTATCAAACACCAGAGATGAGTGTTTAATTTGAAACCTATGGGAAAGAGTACTATCAAACACCAAAGAGGAGTGTTTGCTCATAATTAAGCAGTCATTGAAGCCATCATAAAAGATTTTTGGTCCTCTAGATCTAACATTGGTCTATTGAATCTTTTGTTCTTCATCTCATCTTTTGATCATTAATCCCCTATATATATGATAATTATCATTTTCTTAGTCTGCTGACTTAATTACCATAGCAAGTAAAGATGAGTACATTAATGTTCCTGGATGCACATAATACCTTTCTCAATTGAAATATCTGAAACTAAATGATGTATCTATAAGAAGAATACGAGACATCAAATATAGTATATGTTCATGAGTATCAATTGAAACCACTACATATAAACAAAGCAGGTTCCTGACTGCGCACTATACCTTTAGAGTACTATTCAAACTCAACTTGATTTCAGTGAAAATTAATTAAGTAGAACCTCATTTAAACTTGTTAGAATATTTTTTTACAACAAAACTCTATTCAACTGATTGATAATCCTATCAAAATATTTTCTTTCAGAAAAAGACTATATTAGACTGTTTGACAATCTAATGATTTCAAACACAATTTCTTAAACATTGAGATATGCTTAGAAACAATTAAATTTAAACACTAGATCAGTATTCAACTACTTAAAAAAATTGGTTTATTTCCAAATTACTAGGGTAACTACCATGACCCTCATGGAAACCTGTTAACATGAGTTATGAAAATTGACATGTAATATATATATATATATGGCCATAAAATTTAGAAATGGGTTTCATTATGGCTTGTAAATAAGCTTAAAATTTCATTAAGTAGTAAGATTTTTCGGTTGAATTAAGGAAATGAAACTCTATTTCCTCGGACTAATCTAACATAATATATTATACTACATTTAGCCCTCTCTCTCATCACATATTTTTCTCACACACTGCATGCAGCTGCTTCACAACAATTAATACCATCAAGAATGGGAAAACACAAACACAGATGATCACATAAAATAAATACAAACACATAATTTAAGGTGCTCTACATATATCTTCTAATCAGATAACTGTCGCCTAGGTATCAAATTTCATCATAGATCACACACACACACCAAATTTCTCTCTCAATTATACATGCAATATTTCTCTCCTAAACCAGATATATGTGGGGTTAATCATTTGAAATGAATGGTTTTGATCTTTAAGAACCATTGATATTAATTGAAACAAAGAAGATGAAGAATGTGATAACACAGATGCAGTGATGAGATAGAGAATTAAGCATTTAAATACTTGGCTTATTCATGGCAAGTATATAAATCTGCAAAAACATATGACCAACGACAAAGAAATAAAAGGAAAAATGTATTCTTTGATGGTACCATCCTCAAAGAACTCTTTAATTGCTATTTAGTCCCCAGAAAAGCTCGAATGCTGCAATGGCGGTCCATGCTCAGTTGCCCATCTATATGGGCTTCGTCTCCTTGTACAGATCTACGATGGACCTGAATCTGTGTCTCCTTCTTGGGAGAATCTCATCCTCCTCCGACAACTTGGTCTCGCAATTGACATCAACATCATCCTTTCCATTTTCCTCGTCGTTGACTGTCTTTCCTTTTTGACGACGTTTGACCCCCTCTCTCTCCATCTCCTCACTCCTAACCCTGCTTATTCTCATTAGTTGCGTTATCGCGTTCTTTTCTGCTTCGCTTAGGCTTCGATAATCCATCTCAGATTTTTCTTTCGAAACCTGCACCAATTTAGCCTACTTCTTAATTGTGGATGATTTCTCTGCAAAGGTTTTGCACAGAGTGAATGAGAGAGAGAGAGAGAGAGAGAGAGAGAGAAGGGATTTGGGTGTAATTTATAAGAAATCTAGTCTAGATTGAAGAATCGAAAATGTGGATTAATGGGGTATGTAAGAACAACTGATGCTGCCATGGAAGGTATGACTTAAAAATTATAATTTTTCTATTTTTATTAATAAATTAGAATTTGAGATTAAATTGGGTAGGGTTTTACGAAATTTGAATGATGTGATTTTTCTTTTGGAATTTTTAAGGTAATGGTATTAACACTTTTAGTCCTACAAGAATTAATTTTGTGATATGAAATTCATTTTTTTCCCATTTTGGACGCATGCGTATTTAATTTAACGGAGAAAATATAAAAACGATATATAGGAATGACAATGAGGCGCGTGGATCTAAACTACGTCGTCTCACATGTCATAGAACCTGTCTCATAAGTATATACGAGACATGAGACTCACCTCTCAGAGCCAGCTGCCTCGTTTCTTAGACCTATTTTGGTTCAAATGAACCCCAGTTTGTCTAATCCACAAACCTTGATTGATTAATTCCATCAAGTCCTCATCCTTAATTCCGAGAAAAGTTTAATTGCTCTTATTCCGTTTAGGGTGGTGTGTAGTGACAAGAGATGTAGTGATGCATTTTTTGGGTATAAAACTGCCAGCTCTAATTAAGATTAAGAACTACGTACGTTCTTCGAGAGAAGACATTTTTTTTGAAAATCCTAAATTTAAAAGAGAAATGTGATGTGCATAATAAAGGGTATATTTGGATAAAATCGAATGTGGATTTTGCAAATTTGAATATTAGATTTTGAATTACATGTGTCTGTAGTTGGAAATTGTAGCATATATATGACCATAATTAATTAAGATGTCATAATCTTGGATAAAATTGTTTGAAAAATGAGTTCTTTAAAATTCGTGCATTACCTAGGGAGGGTATAGTTGATAGTTGAATAGAGTGGAGTTGTGATTATATATATATTTATATATATATATATATATATATATATAAATTATTAATAACAAACTATTATTTGGATATATAGATTCATCCATGAGTAAGTTTTATGTTAGATCGTGTCACGGATCATATTATGCGAGAAGGGTCAACTCACAATTCATAATTCATACATCATATGTTAATTTCTTTGTTTTTTTCTATAACATATCTTTTGTCTTCCTTGGACTAACATGTGGATTTGAATAATGAGTAAAAAGGATTGGTCTAACGAAACCATCAGCTATGCTATCTCACCCAAATTTCCGTGTATCAAAAAAAATAAAAATATTCTTTATCTATTAAGCAAACTTCCATTACAGTGTATTTTGTCTTTAAATCACGTTGATCTTAGTTTGATAAAAGTTTAATTTCAACACTGAAATTGATATTAAGTATTACTGATTTCTCCCAAAAATGATTATAATCATTATAGTCATTAAAAGTTACTGCATAACTTGGTGATGATTTTGGAAGGTATCACCATGTCATGAAATACAACAATAATGCTCACAGAAGCCAAAATAGTTATTATCATCACCAGTACTATAAGTATAACTGATCACCTTCTAGCTAGTAATTACAAGTGTTCCTTGTCAATAAAACTCTTTTTAGTTATATATACATAATTTGTGTCGCGCTTTAATTAATTCAATTATACAGTAGTTACACATTTTGCTGTCATTTCACTACAAAAAAAACGCTGAAAGACAACGCACATAGTGCGTTGTCTTTCCCAGAAAAAAAGCGTTGTCGTATCCAGCGTTGTAAAAGACAGGCGCTAAAAGACAACGCACAAAGTGCGTTGTCTTTTCGAGATACGACAACGCTTTTCATGCGTTGCAGATTCCATTGTTGTTAATAAATTCTGCAACATAACTTGCAACGCTTTTAAAGCGTTGTCTTTTATGTGTTAGTGCATTTCATGCAACACTTTTAAAGCGTTGTCTTTTATGTTTTTGTGTTTTTTGTGCAACACTGGAAAAAACGTTGTCTTTCTGAACAATTTTGCAACGCTTTAAAAGCGTTGTCTTTCTGAATAATTTTATTTTCAATTATTTTTTATATTTTGTATCCTATATAATAATAATATTCAATAATTAAATAAACAAAAAAAATTCATTAAACATATTTCAACATTTAATCGATGTCAAACATACATTAACAAATCCTCTCAACATTCATCTAGTCATAAGATACTAAAATATTATAGAGTTATACGTTTAAAATATTTAAATAATAACATGTTCACAAAATTAGATTCCATGACATTTCAGTAAGAGTGGAACTTTCACAAAACCAATATCAAGATCTTCGTTTTCTTCATAAACTTCATAGTTACTCCTTAGTTTCCAAGAATCTGTCAAATTTACATGAAAAAAGTTAGCTTATTTAAACTTAGATAGGTTTTAAAATTGTATATAAATTAACAAACAAAATTAAAAAAAACTTATAAGAATTATAAGAATCCCCCACATTGATTCAGAGCTAGAGATCCTTATACGAAATAGCATTGGAACATAACAAACACTAAATAAAATTTAAAAAAAAATCTAATAATAATTAATTCCACTCCAACAAAATTAATAAAACTAGTTGTTTTGAGAGAGAGAGAGAGAGAGAGAGAGATACCAGCAGAAGAAAAAATGGGGTCTATGCAATATAGGCTATCTTTCTCAGGTGTCCATGGCTGGTTGTTGTCTTCTGATTCTTTATGAGAATTAGATGAAGATGAATCATACGTTTCTGAATTTGTACTACTCATCTCTTCACCTCTTTTCACATCTGCATCAAACTTCTGTTCATCAATTTATATTTAAACTCATACTTATGCTCACTCTCTCTCTCTCTCTCTAAAAAGACAAAAAAAGTGAAATGAACTAAAATTAATTAATTACCAGCAGAAATTGAGTGAGGTGTGAGGGTAGCATCAAAGTTTTGGTAACAATTGTGGATGAAATTAGATTCCCAGAAGTTCTGCACAAAGTTGCAAATTAAGGATAATTAAGCTTCATGTATACATACAAGAATGGATCAAAAAATGCAAGAATTAATTAACAAAATACATATATAGATAGAAGAATTAATAAGTGAAGAAATATTAGTTAGAAAGAAAAAAAGGGTACCTTGATAGGGGGATGGATTAGCCTTCTTCGCTTAGAAGTGAAATCAAAGAGCACATCTTGCAGATATCCAGTTGAAAAATCATCAAAATCATAAGCCTTTGTGAAATCTTAAGGCAGTATTCTTTAAGAGGATAAGAAGCACAAACTTGTGGAGTTTTTCAAACATCTAAAGATGGAAATGTGAGATAAATCAGCAAACAATACAAAGAATAAGCTGAAACTGAGCAACAATCTTGTTTGTGATTATAAGGTTTCACTTAAAGTATGGCATGCAATAACTTATACCATGACATCAAAACAGGGTCATGTTTGAAAATTCATAGTAAATTGGAATCAACTCCAAATCTTCTGAAATTTAACATACATGTTCTGCACTACATATACTAGAGTGTGGTAAAAGGGTTTATCCTAAATCGATTCCTAAACCTGTCAGAATATTTCTGAACAGAGAAGCAGAGCATGGAAATGGATTTGTAACATGGAAGCATGTTATCTTGTTTCATTCATGAAATTCATAAACAAAAAAAATTCTCAATCTACAACCAAAGTGCATCTTTGGACTTTCTAATATATACTCAAAGTAAGGAAACATCAGAATTTAAACTAGAAATAACAAAGGTCTAGCAAAATACCTTCAAGGTTGAAAGGAAAGAACTTAAACTTTGCTACAAAATACCTCAATTTAAGTCTCTCTTTTCCTGTCTGAAGTTTCTTATGTGGAATTCCTAGATAGAGTACGTGTCTGAAATAAAACTCCGAGAAATAGGTTTGTGGGAGGTGCCACACCCATGGCTGAATCTTCTTATACCAAGAAGCAGGATTCATGAGTTTGCCCAAGAGGTTTTCGGGAACATTCTAAAAGATACCAGCAATGGTCCTGTCCTCATCTACCCTGTCAACAAATCGAGGTACTACTAATCCTAGGATATATAATAAATAAATCTCTACAAGGACAAGCAAAGTTCAGATTCTAATCTCATTTCATTCTTACACACAGGTGGAAATCTGGGACATCCTTAATCACACCCGAGGAGGATATTTTCAACTTTCAGTCTGGGCAGCGGCGGCGAGGGACACTGGCGCGGGCAACAGCGGAGTGACGGAGGCGGGGCAGCAGCTGTGTCGGATAGAGGTTGGGCAAGCGTCGGCGACGGACGGAGGAGCTCCAAACGCGGCGTCGAGGCAGGGGCTGCAGCGGCGTCTAGTGACGAAGGCAGGGGCAGCAGCGTCGACGGACGGCGGCAGTGCTGCGGCTGCGGCGGCGGCGGCGTGGGGGATGAGGGGGGGATTTCTAGGGTTTTCAAGGGGATTGAATTAGGGATTTCATTAATTTACACTTAGTTTTACATGTAATGTAAATGTAATAATAATAATATAATACTATAATAATAAAAGAAATACGAGAAAAGACAACGCATCCAAATAGCGTTGCAAAGGTGTTGTCTATTAGCGAAAAACGCACTCACATTACAACACACATATAAAGCGTTGCAAAAAGCGTTGTCTATCAGAGTAAAAATGCGCTGAAAGACAACGCTCCTCGAAAGCGTTGCGAAAAGCGTTGTCTATCAGAGCAAAAAATGCGCTGAAAGACAACGCCCCTCGAAAGCGTTGCAAAAAGCGTTGTCTATCAGCGAAAAAGTGCGCTGAAAGACAACCCCTTATCAAAAGCGTTGTCTTTCTGTGAACTTGTGTTGTCTTTTAGCACAATCCAACACAGAAAGACAACGCTTTTTGTAAAAACTGTTGTAAATTTCTGAAAGACAACAGAAAGCGTTGTCTTTACTGCGTTGTCTTTCTGCATTTTTCTTGTAGTGTTTAATATAAATGTTTGAATATACAATTTAAAAACTTATACAACATTTCTTACTGTATCAATTACGTAATTAGCCGCATAGATTTTGGTCGCTACATTCTTATTGTAAACTAAATACTAGAGTTGATCGTGATTAGATATTAACAACGATAATAGAATATCTTAACAACAATCATATATAGCACACAAAAAAAAAAAAAACTTGAGAATCCATCCTTTCCAAGATCACAAACATGAAGAAAAATTAGAGTGTAAACCCAGTGTATATATATTAACTATTAATACTATGTATATTAATATTGTTGAATATTCTGCAAAAAGCTAGTCTCTATTAATTCTAATAGACAAGGTTAATTAAGCAAGAATCAAAGTAATTAATTCTATACACTTTCATGGATTAAAATCCCCTAAACCCCAAAATAGATATGATATTCAAAACCTGGGCCTCTTCTTGGCATGATTCTTCATCGAAGCTTGATCATCAGTCTTTCTGTATATATAAACAAGTGATCCATATTTAGGTTTTGGACGGGGCAACGGCTCCTCATCGGAGCTGTACGACACTGCTTCTCCGCCGTCGTCGTCCTCTTCTTCTTCATCCTTCTTAATATGCTCATCTTTTTCCACCGGAAAATTCATCAAAACGACATCAAAACTGTCGTCGCAACCACCGCCGAGTTGAATCAGCTGGAAAACTGCGTCCATTTCTACCTTCGTCAATCGCGCTTCCATCTCTCTCTCTCTCTCTCTATATATATATATCGGGGTTTTATTGCGTTAAGTTTTGTTCTAACATTACATATATAGAAAGCGTGGATGCTTAATAAACCAAGAATTTCAGACCAACTGGGAAAAGTTATTTATTCCTGTTTCGTTTTCTGTGGCCAGTGACGATTCTACCCTCCTCTTAAGCTTGATTATTGGATCAGACGTTCTTTTGCGAGGACAAAAAGGTAATTTCAGTTTGCGTATAGCAAGAAAATAATATATTATTTTAATAAAGACCTGGTTGTGGCTTCCAAATTACAATCACCGCCTTAACGATTAAGACTTGTAAAAAAAAAAAAAGTAAAAAACGATTAAGGCTTGTCTATATGATGCAATGCAGCCAAGTAGGATTCACTAAATTAACACAATAAATAAATAAAAGATGGGCCTGAGTTGGGGCCCATAACACCATTTTGGTCCATAAGTTGTGTAGGATGATTGGGCCTTCGCCATGTCCCAGTGGGTTAGGGATGAGAACCATGACAATGGAAATGTGGGCCCGGTTCGTCTTCCTATCGGGTTGCAGAGTGGATCCCTTTGATTCCATTTAACAAAATATTATATAGAATACGATGATTTAATAAATATTGTTTTGAAATTCAAACATGAAGTTTAAAATTGGAAAAAGGTATATGGATTATATAGTTATAGTCCTTTCACAAAAATTTGTGTGGGACTTCTTACAAATAATTTCTTTTTGAGTAAGTCTCTTGTGAAGGTGCATGGATCTTAGATCCATGCACCCAGGTCGGATCCGAGTCAGGGGGATCGTACTTTTTTTTTCGCTCATGATTTTTGAAAAAAATCACATACCAATAGCATATGTTAGACATATATTTACGTTATGTTAGACATACCTTTAAGCTATGTTAAACATATCAGTTCTGCCCAAATTCCATGCCTTGTCTTTTTTTGGCTTGATTTTTGAATTTTGGCACATACCTTTACATTGTGTTAGACATACATTTACGTTTTGTTAGATATACCTTTATGTATACTTAAACATACCTTTGTATATGTTAGACATATTTTTATATATAGTTAAACATACTTTTATATATGTTAGACATACATTTGTATATAGTTAGACCTACTTACACATAGTTGGTCTAACTATACACAAGTGTTGGTTTAACTATACACAAATGTTGGTCTATTGGAGCGAATTTTGGGTGAGCTTCAACACAAGTGTTCAGCGTGTGGGAGCGCGTGCATGCGCGTGGGAGGTGCGTTTTGGGCGCGTGAATGGGTCAACCCGGTTGCATAAAAGTTTTTGCCTTTCTTTTTATTAGTCAAATAACATTTATTAAAAAGGAAAGAAATCGAGTATGAGGAATACCCCGCAAGTACGAAAAAATTACATTACATTAAAATTCGAGAAAGGAAAGGAAAAAAAGAAGAGAGGCACGAGGAGCAAATCGGATTCCAAGACATCCTCTACGATTGACTAACCAATCTTGAAACGAATAATGAGGTCAACAATTTTGATACGACAAACTCCTTATTGCTAAAAATAATCTCATTTCTCCATCTCCAAATAAGCCACACAACACCAAGCCAAATACAAATTGCATAACATTTACCTCGTTTACCTCCATATAGATATCTTATAGATGATTTATGTGAGATGAATCATTTTTACCATTAAGCCAATCCACTTTAAAAAAATAAGTGAATTGTAAAGTTTGAGTTGTGGATTGATTCGGCTCACATAAAAATGATCCGGTGTCAATAAGACTTGTTCTAATACTCTTTGAGATTTTTGAGCTTGATTTACATTTCTGCTTTGTTATGATGTTTACTAAAATATATATGTTGGTCATATCAATTACTTATTGGTGTATGTGAGATATAATATTAAGTACATATTATTATATTATTAATATATATCACATATTATATACAAGGGTTATAGGTAAACAGAAGTATGATTATTATTTTAATGTTCAGGTTTTTTATGACTTGTAACACAATGATATGGCTTTTAAAATATTAGTTTTGGCAATTTTGTTATTTAAATCAATAAAGCAAATGAATTTGTGGTAATAAAGTCTTAAGTCAAAAGATGGAGTTTTTTTTTTTTTTTCACCCTATCCTTGTAAGAACAATTCTTGTTTACTTATGAAGAAATAACATAATCAAATATAGGATATTATAATGAAGACAAAATATTTTATGCAACTGGTGTCTGGTAGGTGTGCTCAAACCCACTAAGATTCGCTCCAGCAGTCATACCTCATGTTATGTTATGGTTACTTTCATGTTATGTTAGAGTTACCCTCATTAGAGTAACTCTAACATAACGTGAGAGTCATTCTAACATAACATGAAAGTTTGATTAACATTATTTTTTATCTTCATGTTATGTTAATATTACTTTCATGTTATGTTAGTGTTACCTTCATGTTATATTAGTGTTACTTTCGTGTTATTTTAGTTAAGTGGTTTTAAACTAAGGATATGAAATCTGGAGATGGGGTCACATTAACATAACGCGAAGATAACACTAACATAACGTAAAAGTAACAACCAAAACACGTGAAAAAAATAAAGAGACTCGGGCTGCGCGCGGCCCACACGTGACCCAGTTGCACGGATGAGAGTAACTCTATAATGAAAAATCGAACTCAATATTTCCAAATGGACAACACCCATATTTTTCCTACATAATAATTAAAAGCCAAAATTCTTTAATTAATATGAATATATAATAAAATAAAAGTGTCGTTCAAATCTTTTTTTTTTTACAAAGCTAAAACGCACTGCTGCTTCTTCCATGCCATTGTCACATATTCACGTAGACATAGATGTTCTTTCACCATCATTTTACCTTATAAGCCATAAGGTTCCCTATTTTCTTCTCTTCTTCTCAAGAGTACTTCCAATTCTTATTTGCTTCAACCATTCTTCCTTGTTCAAACAATTGGGAACGAACTCGTTTAGAGTCCATTTCTCCTTTTGACATTTTTATTTAACGTTCAAGTGCGAAGCTGCTCAGTAAGTGGTATTAGCACTAAATACACGAGTAAATCTTCAAACACCTCGAGTTTTAGTGACCTGAAGTTTGAAGCAATACTAGACATTTGAATGATGCACTCTCTTATACATACATTCTTTGCCTTTAATACTTCATCGAAGTCAAGCTAGCACACGTATTTCAAGTTTAGCAAGGTATTCACTGGCTTTAGTCATACCTTCTGATGTTGAGCTAGCACCGCTGATGATGATCACAAGGATCATGAGATTATAGAGTTCCCACATCGAGCATTGCCATCTCATTGCCAAATATGAGCAGACGTTAGATACCAAATCGAGCATTGAGACCAAGACAACTAATCACCCAGAAATTATGACAACTGCAGTGAAACGAGGTGAAGTAAAATTAAGTTACAGAACAAAGATAACAGAATCATGAACTGCATGAATAAACAACCTGTAGACCTATTCGTTTTGCTAAAAGTTCAGGCAAGAGAATTCACAAAGCAGCCATTCGCTTTAATTCACCAAAAATATTTTAAAAAAATCACAAATACGATCTGCATGATAGAACTAGCATCTTAGCATAACATTCGGCTGAATTTCCTTACATTCATTACAGGAGATGGGTGGATACAACATATTCTCTAATATGCAGGGGAGTAGAGCTTCTATACGAAGTAATTTCTTTATTTTATTTTTCAGTCCATTTTTTTGTTATTCACATCATTCTTCTGACTCAGAGATTATTCTGATTCAAATCATAGCGAAAGAATGAATGAAAGGGCACCAGCACTCAGATGAAAGTGGAGCTTATAAATAATTGAAGTTTATTAGTAGAAAGGCTAGAAAAATCAATTACCTCATCTGCCTGAGAAAGTCCTCTGATTGAAGAGCCTCACACACCTGCTAATCTCAAGTCAGGCACAGAGCAAGATAACCTTTTTTTGGACTAAACAGCCATGATAACATTTATGTTATTCCTAACTGAAATGGTGCTTTCTGATGATGACGAACCTGCGTGGAGACCATTCAATGCATTTTGCTCGATTTCATTTGCTTCATGTGCCATGCCTGCCTTCCTAAGGCAAGATATCAAACACCTTATGGTGATATTATCAGGTGCACAACCAACTGACAACATCTTTTCATACAGTCCTATAGCTTCAAACATTCTCCCTTTCATACAGTGCCCCAATATGAGAATGGTGAAAGTCATCTTATCATGAATGCATCCTTTTACCTCCATTTTTGAAAAAATGGCATTTGCCTCTTCTACATCGCCAGATTTACAAAACCCATCAATAATAGGGTTGTAAACAAATGGTGGGGGGATAATGTCTTCCCTCAAGCTCAACTGCCATAACAAATTTCGACCCTCATTTAATCTATTCTCTCTGCACAGAGCATTAATTAAAATGGAAAAAGTAAATACATTAGGAAGCACCTTCATCTCATTCATTTCATCCCACATTTTCAAACCTTGTCCCAATTCTCCAAGGCGGCAATGACCATCAATGAGAGAGGTGAAGGTGACTACATCAGGACGAGAACCACCATCGACCATCCTTCTATACATCTTTAGGGCTGAAGCCATGTCACCCTTTTTACCAAAACCATCAATTATAGCATTAAAAGTAAACAAGTTTGGTCTAACCCCATCATTAATCATCTCATCAAAAAGAGCAGAAGCAGCATCCATCTTGCCGGATTTACTGTATCCATAAATGATCGATGTGTAAGTTACAACATCCGGGGAAAACCCAGATTGTACCTTAACTTCTCTTAGCAATTCCTCTGCTTTATCCAATTTACCAACCCTACACAACCCATTGATAAGAGTATTGTATGTAACAAGATCAGGATAACAACCAAATCCCCTCATGACACCAAAAAACTCAAAAGCCTTCTCAACCTTACTCACACGGCATAATCCTCGCATCACTATGTTAAAGCTACAAGTATCAGGGCAAAAGCTTCTTAACCTCAAGACATGACCTTGAAAAAATGCAACGGCCACATCAACCCGATTTCTACTCGTTAGAATGCTCAAGAAATTATTATATACAAAAGAACTCACTAATTCATTCTTCTCGTCACAGAGTTCAGCTTTCGCAATCAGGATTTCTTCCGCAAACCTCATCTTCCCTGCAGTGGCAAGGGAAGAAACTACTAAATCCATAACCGAGCTACTGGGAGAAAACCCATCAGTTTTCATATACTCATAAACTACTTTGGCAGAATCATGAAGACCGATTCGGCAAAGCGAGCTTAAGAGCAAATCATAGGTGGATTCTAAGTGAATCAAATTCAAGCTGAGCCTCGAGTGACGAAAAAAGCTAAATGCTAAATCCGGATCATTCAATCTATTGTTTAAATGATACACTACCCCGAAAGCTACAGACGGATCCAAATTCTCCCTGAAATAAGTAGTGTCGAAAATATTGAGCGACTGAGCGTGACGAATGCAGAGAGTGTTTACCACTTTAATGAACCAAATAGTGGATGCAGGAAAAGAGTGCGGCGAGTCAATGGCGGCGCGACTGTGGAACAGAGCCGTGGAGATAACCTTAGAACTCCGAGCCCAAAATTGCATTATCATCAATCAACTTGAGGATTGCGGAAAAGAAGAATCAACAGCGTCGTCTTCAGACCATTTTCTTGTACTTGGCAATTGAATATCAGATTGAATGAGAAATCAAATGGGTTTTGGTGAGATTTCAAGGATTGATTGGTTCGCCGTGGTGGATTAGGGTTCAGGCGGCCGACGGAAACGCCGGTGGAGGTTTTTGTTGGGTCGCACTGCCCCGGAGGTTTTAGCAACGTAACGATTTTCAACTTAAACCCATATATATATATATTTTTTTATTTTTTATTCTTTTCTGAATTTTTTTCTTTTCTTTTCTTTTTTTTTTTGGGGAACACAAAGGATAAAATTGACAAATCCGTTTATGTATTTTATTACATTATTTGATATACAGTTATTTTTGCCCATAACAAAATATTTTAGAATTCAGAATGTAAGAGAAGTACTAGCAATTACTAAGATAGAAGCACCATAAAATTTGTTGCCTTTCTTTTTAAACTTCCAAAATTCTCTTACAAAAAAACATGTATTTCATTCAAAATAATAATATGAAATAATTAAAGCATTTAAAACTCAGTATTCTTAGTTATGATTAAATTATAAAATAATTTTTTTAATTTCCTTGCAATTACTGCTAAGAGCATTAAATATAGAAAATTTTATTTTAAAATTTTATAAATTTATTCAAATATTTGGAGTAAACTACGATTTTTTTCTCTCTCAAAAAAATACATATATATATATATACTTTAGTTTTCATATTTTGGATAAAAACTTTAGGGAAATAGTTATACAGTCATAATTTTAATATCCATAAAAAATATTTTTAACATACTTTTATAATTCTAATTTTAGTATTTGAATTTTTTTTAAAGATAGTATTTAGAACAAAATAGTTTTTTCAATCAATTCAAATCTATTATTTCAACTAAAACAGATATTTTAAACGATTTGTGAGTTGAAAATACAAGTCCAACAATTTACATAGATTGATTAGAAAATCAAACATCCTTTTTCCAATGAAGAAAAGGAAAATACAAATGTTAGACTACAATCATGAATCAAACTCTCTTTTTTTTTAATGAGCTTTCATTCAGTTAACACCATGTTCTTGGACTCAACTTTTCTCTCTTTATTCACAAGCCAACTTGGTATCAAAGCTGCTCAAGCAGATAGCAAATGCTTGAAAGGCAGATAGTGGATACCTGTAATCCATAGTGAACATATCTTTACCAACCTTACCAAACTGGAGGATGATCTTATCGTGGTCCGATTGCGATGGCTGAGATGCTGGCGGCGCCGCGCTTGAGGATGGTTGTGTGGCGGCGATCAACTGAAAGTTCTTAACCGATGCAACGGTCACCCGGCCCCGGAAATTGAGGCACCAGCACTGTAGCTGTTCGTGCCAACGAGGAGCCTTGTTCTTGAGAACCAATGGCCTTGTTTTGTTATCATCGTCCCCAGCATTTGATATCCCAGCGATTTCAGAAAATCTCGAGCTACTGAATTCGGTCGAGTGGTCAAGAGACTTGGAGAAGGAGATGCTGCGGAATGAGTCCTCGAGGGATCTTGGGAGAAGTTCTGGCTGTCCGGGGACCACTCCACCGGGTTCCATGGATGAGTAGGGTATTGAGTGCATAACGCAGTGCATCCTCCGTGGGCCCCGTGTCCCAAGCACATTCAGTTCGTAGGCGATCTGGGATATATTGTAGCTGCCAGTTGGCACTTTCGGAGACACTTTCTTGGAATAGAATCTCCGGCTTGTTCTCCCAGGTGGCGCGACGTGTGAACAAGAATGTGGAGGCTGTGTGTCGTATATTATGAACTTGGTTCCGAGAAAATTTGATCTGCAAAAATGAGTAAGGGTTTGAGATTAATAGCTCAAAAAATGAACAAGCAATGTAAAGGTCATAGTAACTCTTGGTAAGTACAATTAACTTGGTTGTTTATCAAAAGACACATCCTCAGTTCGGAAATAAAAAGTGAGACAAAAAGTTGTTAAGGAATTGTTATATGACAAGAAATTAGTCCATCTGAATTCTGAGGACAATCAAGAAGATTCAGAAAATATAATGTGTGGATAAACAAATAGTCAAATACATAGAAGATTGAAAGTGAATACTGAATTCTACCTTAGTTTTCCAATATACGTGTTGCTTGATCTGGAAATGTTGTCCGCATCCATTGAGATAACATACTCTGTACAAGTGGTTCTACGAGTTCTTTTTGCAGAGAGAAGGAACTTCCCATTCTCAACTAGCAAAGCTGCAGAAATGACATATCAAATCAAGACTGGCTAGAATAGTAGGAATGCTTCGATTTAGATTGTGATATAAAATTTAACTCATGACTGGAAAAGAAAATGACTACATAGAATGTTCATATTTCTATTTTAATTGTGCCTATTCCTTGATAAGGACATATTACAATATATATGTTGAAGAATTTCCCTACAACAGAAATATGATTTCTGAAATCAAAGCCAAGGCACATTTGTTTGGATAATTGTATTCAAATATTTTATATGAATCAGGAACTATTGCTCAACAATATACGAAAGTGAAGCATACATGCAAAGCTACAAACCTAGTTTGTGGAACAATAAATTCACAAGGACTCCAACTTTTAAGTGCATAAATAGTAAGTGGAGGTTCATGATGTCAACAAGGCACTCACCAGGACTAAGACACAAAAAAAGATGGTAAGTCAAATTAGATTTGTCCCTCTTTATGAAGCACTGAATGGTTCCATCGCGAGACCCTGGCTGTATACAAGGAAAAATTAGATTAAGTATTACTTGGTGATTACAACACTTGAAATGGTTGCAAAAGAACAGATATGTCAACCCAATCCTCTTAATACCTGCTTCAGTGAAACTGGAAAAGTAAGCTTCCCACATAATTCCGGGTTTTTAACAATTTCCTTGCACATGCTCCTCCATGATCGGCAAACAGCAGCACATGCAACCACATGTTTTCGAGCCGGCCATGTACTCTCACTCTCTTCCAACCTTCTGATTACATCGAAAAGTAACTCAGGGGGAAGATTAGCCCAATGACTATTCTGAATTACCAAAGGCTGGTCATTCAAGTCATGGAAAGAACCATGTGATTTTCCCCTATGATGACCAGAAAGCCTCACATCAAAACTCCTACGTGATAAGCTCCCAAAACTATCTCTTATATCTCGTGCTATACTTCGGAATGACATTGGACCTGTCAAGCAGGAAGTGATGCACCGACGTCCCTATATAGCCTACAGGGAGCTTGATACAGGCACAAAGCTGTAACTGAGCAAAACAGAGACAATTTTCAGAAATTAACAGATCAACTGCAAAGACACAACAAAGAAAAGAATAAGGGGTAAACACATTGACTTAAAGCAGAGGAACAGCTCTACCAGGTTCAAAAGCTAAAACAATTTGAAGTATTTCCACAGCTAAGAAGATATACTTTCTGCTATTAAACATTAAAGTATCAGTTATTAAACCTTAAAGTATCCATTTAACTACTCAAACACAAAAAGCAAAAGGTACTGCTGAACTTGTAGAATTGTAACCTTGCACTACCATAGATTAATTAGTCACATTGCCTCCAAAAAGAATTATATGTATTAACTGCTCCTTTAAAGAAACTAAACTAGCCCTTATAGTGGTCCAATGCCACAAAAGACAACTGAGAGAGAAAACTACAAAGATTATCGTCAATTAAACAAGTTTAAGTACCCATTAAATCAAGATTAATGAACCAGCATACAAGTTGGGGCATAGAATAAATAATTTGGATCTGTAACTTCAAGAAAGTACACATTTTCTTGAGAGATCTGCAAGAATTTCAAATCTCATTAAAGTACAACAAATTCAAGCCCAGATATTGGCCAAAAAGAAATACTCGAGAGAATTCTTTAAGTAAACAGAATCAGGTCTTGAATATAAACCTTCCAACTCCTTTATCCAATAGAACGAATGAAGAAAAAGAAAGACAAAAAGAGAGAAATTGGAGAAACCCTGAAGAAGTTAGGTCAGTAAGCAAAATCAGAACTGCATCTACAAGACTTTGACTTTTCCAGGCCAAAACCTTTAACCAAAAAGCTTAAAACAAGGGTTGTAAGAAAACAAAAGGATACATCAAATGTGAATGAAGCATTGACTCGGGCACGAAAAAAGCACACAACTTTACCATGAAATTTTGAAGGAAAAGAAAATGAGATCAGAGATCTATTACCTTGCAAGAACCAGAAAGGAAACAAAATCTCCAAAACCCCAAGTCCACGGCACCTTAATATTGTGTATGTATAAACTCAAACTCAAGAAATGCACACTAATTCTTCAAGCAGATCAAGAAAAGAAGAAGCATCTCAGTCTAAGCAACATACATATAATATGGGATGGGATTAAATCGAGTAGAAAGATGGTAATCTGGGCTCAGAAATGGGATTACATCCAGTAGAAAGAACCCGAGAGAGAGAGAATGAGAATTACCAAGAAAATTTAAAAAATTGAAATAATTGAAAAGTGGAAAAAACTATGGAAAAGGAAAAAAGTCTTGAGAATACTTTAATATTGTGGTGTTTGTCATGGAATTATTTGGTTTTGGTAATTGGCCACTGTCTATGTGACCCTAAGCCAAGCAACCTAACCAATACCTTGACTTTTTCTATTTTTATTTTTTTCTATTTATTTATTTTTTTGGTGAAAGATCATATTCATATTATTTTGACTTGGGTTAGGATGTTGTTTGAGAATAATTTCTGTTATGTTATACTCCCCCGTCCCTGCTAACTTTGCCTATTTTCCATTTTTTGTTGTTCCACTAACTTTACCAGCCCAAAAATGGCAAAGAAAAATTTACTACCTTACCCCTTCATTTCTTTCATTTTACAACTTTTGCACTCAAAAAACACACTTTAATTACAAAATTGCCACTAAAAAATATTAAAATAACACATCACATCAAAGTCAACAGTTTTTTCTTAGAATTCGTGTCGGTCAACCTAGGCAAAGTTAATGGGGACGGAGGTAGTAGTTTTTTTTTCTTTCTAAAATACAAAAATTTGGATGTTGTAACTAAAAAAAAAGGGGGACTTAGTTTAGTACAAAGAAATGGTGAAGAATATTCATTAATTAGTTCCTAAGGAGATGAGTTATTTGATCACTTGATGAAGATAAGATTCTTAAAGGCTGTTCCTAAAATAAACATGGAGAATGAAGAGATTCTATGTAATAAATTGTTCTTTAATATGGTTAGCCTTAGACTCTTATCCTCTAAGAAATCTTAAAGAATCCAAGAATTGATTTATATAATAATTGTGTCATGATTAGCTACCTGTAGACTAATAAATCTTATATATTCTCTATTTTGATACAAAGATCAATTTGAAAAGATGCGATGGGTTTATGATAATATAACAAACACATATTTATAGTAGAATATATGTCAATATCTCAATTTTTTTTAAGATTACGTAATATTATTATCCCTTAATCAAATCAATTTTGATGAACTCATAAAGCTGCCAAACAGGTTAAACTTGCTAAGTTGAGTAATTATAAGCCCGCAAGTGGATCGACTCACGGTGGGTTGAATTTTTTGTGAGTTGGTTCTTGGTTCGTCTCTTTGTTATTTTATATATTTTCTTAAAAATCTTGCATGGTAAAAATAATAATTTATAAAATATTGATATAAATCATTTATTTATTGAAATTGAGAAATTTTAGTGAAAAACTATTTAAAAAAATTATTTACATATATTACATGCAAACCCATACCGACAACTCTACAAGCTAATTTGAATTGTGAGTTGCAGATTGTGTGAATTTACCCGTCTTATATGATAAAATTTATGAGAAAACATCGGTCTTACAAGAAACTTAATCTAAAATAAAATTACAGTAAATTTAATTATAGGAAGAGTTGGATGGAAAAAGAAATGTATGGTATAATTATTCCCAAGCGTGTCAAAATTCTAAGTTGAGTTGAGTATATAGTAGGCCTCAACAAATTGGTCAGTGGAGGGACTAGCTATTGTGAGCTAGTTCATGTAACAAGATTAATAAGATGTAACATAATTTAAACTTAATAATAAGATGTAATTAGTTGAATGAGACGTATTCTCACATAATTTGTTATGTAAGACAATATCATCAACTTTTACGATAAATAACCATTTATTTATAGTTTGTGTAGAATTCAGATGTCATGATTAAAGCACAAGATTAATAATATATAGGAAAAATATTTGAATATGACATCATATATGAAATTGAAGAAATTGACTATTTTGTCATCTATCTCAAATTTGTTGTAGTCTACTTTGAGAAGTTGATGTTGGTCTATTCCAAGCTTGCTTTATTATTGGATTCTCTCTTTCCTCCTTTTATGTGTCCATTTTCTATCGAATCCCCACATTTTCTATATCGTAAATTCATCAAAAAGGGTTAAATCTTAGCATCACTTAAGGCCCAGGTTCGACAACAATTAATATGATGGATTGAAATATGGTAAAATTTATTCAAATCGACCCACTTTTATTTTATTTTATTATTTACTTATATTAATGTCACATAATTGCCACTTCAATAAAACAATCACATCTTAAAAAGCACAAAATCCAAATGGTTATGCCTTCATTTATCATTGTCAGATAATTGAGCTTATGAATTTCAATAGTCATGAGTATTGCATTTTAACTAGAGATGAACAAACTAAACCAGGACCTGAAGCATCAAAGCAAACTGAAAAATCTAACCTAATTGAGCAGGTTCGATTTATCAAAATTAAACTTTCGTTGCAATGCTTTTCGATTTGCAAAAAAAGACAAATTTCGATTTTCAATTATCTCAATTCAATTCATTTTACTAAACCGATATATCGCTAACCCCTAATTCTACCTTTATGGACATAATAACCCGTTTATTTGCAATGGACTCACACCCCAAATGAAAGGTGAATTAACTTTCATATATTTGTTATTTTAGGCCATCATGATCTCTTTTGACTTATTGAAAGGAAAAAAGGGAAAAGTGGTGAGGCATGGTGTACTGCACGTGACATAAATTATTAATCACCCATGCAGCGTGCGGCTTTTAATCATTACAAAAAGTTTGACAACATTTCCCACCTTTTCCATTATTTACCATGTCTAAAATAACAAAAAAGTCGGGCGATGCGATCTCACATTTTCGTGAGATATATCATTTTTATTTACTAACTTAAATCGTTTTTATATATAAGTTATTTGTAAAGTATGATTTCTGAATTGATGATCAATGTCATATAAAATGACTCATGAGACTATCCACCATTAGACCTACTCGTATAATAATACATGTTGAATTTTTTTAATTAACTGTGGTATAATTACAGATTACAGTTTGACTGACTAAATCTTTCACAAATATCACATCCTCAACTATAATAAATATATTAAACAAAACAGAATTAAAATAATTAAAATTAACTCTTTATTTTCTTTTTGTAAATCTTAAAAAAAAAAAGCAAATTAAGTCAAAATTATACTACTAGTCAAGAAAATTGACCAAGTGGAAGGATTTTAGAGGCATGCACGTGATAAAAATGTGGGAATAACACACGCAATAATTAACACACGCTCCACCAAAATCAACCATTAATTGCTCCAACGTTCAAATCTCTGATTTTTTGGAAAGAAAATCACTCGCTATTTAATCTCATCTTCAATTATGAATTTACCCATGACATCATATTAACATTAATATGTATACATTATTATTAAAGCATGTGACACTAAAGAGTAGTGAAGGATCCAGACTGGAAATTATAATGACAGCCTAGCAATGGCGTCCTAATTAATTCCTTAATATTTAAATGCCATAAATAGGACATCTATTAATCATTACAACAGTTTTCTCATAATGATTTCATAATAACACATAGTATAAATTAATAAACCTCTACCATTTTCCACATTACAAATACTCAATAGAGAATTAAAGGTTTGATTTGAAATAGAATGGGTACGTGTGCAAGCGTATCAAAGGCCATGAAGGCTAAAGCCACCAACGACGTTGTCCCACCACCACAACCATCCAACGATGACTCCCCCGCCACCATTCCGCCGGAGAAGAAGGCTGAGGACGGCAATCATGCTAAGCACGAAGAGAAGACCATTGAGGTTTATTTATATATCACGTTTTTTTTTTTTTTAAATAAAAATTTGATGTTTGTGACTAGTGTTTGCTATTCATTTTTTCCTCCGAAATGAAATGATTTTTTTAAACACAAAATTACAAGAGTAATCAATCATTTGTTTTCATATTAAAATCACAAATTTTTTATAGGAATGTGTATTTAGTGTAAGACTGTCTCAAAAAATTCGAAGTATTCAAAAAAATATGTAAATATTTATAAATTTGCTTTTTTCTTTTGGCAGAATTATGAAATTACTTTAATTACTTGAATGCCTCTTGAATGTACAATCTAGCTGTCAGGGATAAGAATATTGAGTAAAGTATTCAATTTTGGAGAGATTATTAAGTGAATTTTGTCGGAAAAAAAAAGATTATTAAATGAATTTAATCCCTTTTCTTTCACGATTTTCTTTATTTGGCATTTAATTGATTGAGTTTGTAATCAATAATTAATTATTGGATTCCATTAATAGTAATTTACTCTTGTTTTCCACTCTTTCAGAGCTAATAAATAAAATATTTATTACCATAAATAGGTTATTACCTTCTTAAATTAGAATGATATTCCATCTTTGCCATATCTTTATTGCCGAAATTATAAATTAAAGCTATATATAGAAAGTAATTAAATGTCAAAATTTGTAATAACATTCCATAAATGCATAGCTGCAGGCTGATGCACCAAAAGAAGCCCCGGAAGAAGAGAGTGAAGAACCGAAACCAAAAGCTCCGGCGCCACTTCAGGCGGAGGCTGCCGCCATGGATAAGTCAACAGAAGCGGCGGAGCAAAAATGATGAAAATTAAGCTTATGATTTATATTTTGATTCATGCTCATTCATAGTTATAGGAAATTAATTCCTTTCTAAATTAAATGCTCATTCAATTAAGCCTTGTTTGTCTATTTTTTTCTTTTTAAAGTTTCCCTTTCTAGAATAATAACCGTGCTTTTAATCCAGATTAATTGATTAGAGAATGTTGCATAAATCCGTGTCTCGTCCTACGTCTTAATTTTAATGTTTTTGATAGGTTAAAATTAGAGAATGCATAAGAGATGACGTGATTGTCACCTAGAGTTACAGATTATTTAAATAATAACGGAACGCATAACTTGATGTTTCAGGGCCTGTTTGATATGAAGGTTGAGTTTGGACTGAATTATAATAATTTCGGGTTTTTTTACTGTTCATGCAGTATAATTTTGATGTTTGGTATGAAGATTTTTGGTATGAGTTTAGTTGTATTTTATGTTTGGTATTAGTATTTAAAAGTGTAATGTTTATAAATTTGTGTTTTGTATATAAGTTGTGTTTGATATGGTAGGGTAAATGACAAAAATACCCCTTCATTATATTAATGGAATGAAACAAAAAATTGACACGGTGGGGACCTTTTCTTCAACACAGCTGCAAGATTCCAAATCATCAAGCAAAATCGAAAGCATTTGTTGCTCTATTCTTCCAAATCGGCCCAAATTCGACAGCCTCAACTGCTTCTTCTTCGAGCTTGATGTGATAGTCCTGTGGAAGTCCGACCATGAAGTTCTACAGACGATTTTGAGAAGTTCATGTTTGGATTTGGCATGCAATGAAGCAGTGAAGAAAACATGATCATGAATGGATTAAATCATCTTCGGTTCGAGGAGAGAGAGAAAGGGAGAGTTGAGCTACCAAAAATGGAGGCCTCAATTCAAGCAACAGAGTGATTTTACAAAACCTCATCATCCGCATCTGCTCTAAATCGATTTGGGTTTGCAATATTTAACTGCTTCTTTAAAGGACTTGTCGCCCCGAGATCCCTGACAACATAATTGGTGGCGGTGTTGGGGTTGCAGAGGTTGAGCGGGATGGCGGTGAATTAGGTGGTGGAGGCGGTCGATGTGGGATTGGACGGCGGTGGTGGTGGATGAGCAGGTGATGAAGATGTCTTTTTACTGATGCGATGAACGAAAATGGATGGCCGGAAAGGCAGCGATTTGGCCGGTATTGGCCACAACCATTTTCAGGCGCGCAAGAGGGGTGGCGACAATGGCGGTGGTGGTGGTGGACATCAACATGAGTTAAGAGATTTGAGTGTTGTGTGTGGATAAAGTGAGGTTGAAGATGATGAATACATAAAGGGGCAGTGGAGTGATTTATTATACATTGAAGGGTAATATGGTCCTAAAATATTATACAGTAATGGTTGTTTAGTATTTTCATATATATCACTGTTGGGACTATTCTAAACCCATCAGAATTAGTGGATTTAGAAAAAAATGATTTAAGCACCCTAAACTCAAACTCAATTAACAAACCTGAGCCTTAAACTGTGATACCAAACATGAGTTTAGGCTGGAATCCAATCTCAATACAGCCTAAACCCACTTACCAAACAGACCCTCAAATTATTAGATTTTAACCGTTTTCTGTTGGATCTGACGCTTATTCATTACTTTCAATAATCAATAATAATAGAGAAAATGTAAAAAAAAAAAAAAAAACCTCATTACATATCCAACTGGAATAAAGACACGGGATTAAGCGTGACTAGCTAGGTAGCAGTTTGGCGAGATTGAAGAAGAATAGCCAAATGCTGGTTTTGAATCTTCATCAACTGGTTTTGTAGCTTCATATCTTCCAACTCCTCATCTTCATCTTCACACTCTTCCAACCACTCCAACTTCTTCTTCTCCAATTCTAACCTCTTCTTATCAATCTCCATCTTTCTCTCTTCCAAATGCACCCATCGCCACCTCATCCAATCACTACTCCA
The DNA here is from genome assembly GCA_005771605.1 of Scutellaria baicalensis. Lineage (NCBI taxonomy): Eukaryota > Viridiplantae > Streptophyta > Magnoliopsida > Lamiales > Lamiaceae > Scutellaria > Scutellaria baicalensis. Next base: position 28,128,738 of record CM016726.1, read on the forward strand.
TCCCCAATCAACTTCATTTACATCTTCTCCCAGCTTCTGTCTCTTAATCATGGCGGAATTCTCGGACGGAGAGCAGTATCTGAGCCTACCATTCAGACAATTAGACATCACCGATTGCTGAATGGAAGGATCATGAGGTAGAAACCTCCGATCCCTGTTATGGTACGAGCACATTTCTCGAAAGAACAACTGCTTGCAAGTCAAGATCTTTCGAACCTCGTCCTTGACTCCTTCTGGAAGGTTCATCGTCTCCATTACAGCTGTATTCTCCACCACCTCGCATGCAGTGTTTGTACCCAGTATGTGCTTCAGTCTCTTGTACCTTTTGTTCATGTCGTTGAATTTGTCCTCACATTGCTGATGCGACACAGTGTAACCTCTTTCGATCATCGTCTTCGAGATACACTTCCATTTGCCTTTGACATGAATTCCTTCTTTGCTCTGATCATGAGGACCATCAACATAGGACGCAGCAGTCATCAAAACCCTAACCATCTCATCCGTCCATCTTATTCGCTGCCATTTCTGTTCCATCGCCCTGTTTTGGCCATTCGGACAATGTTCTTGTACTTGTACATGTGAAGGGAGGGAAGTAGGAGCTTGGATTGATTCCAGTTCATGTTCTGGGAAAGTAGTAGGTGGTGGTGATGTGTGGCCCATCATATCGCGAATAAGTTGTAACATTTCTTCCATTATTTTACTATTATATCTTCTCGCTCCAATCTCCAAGATTTTCTGGGAATTAAGCCAGGGAGGAGATTAAGGAAGATGATGAAATGGTGTGGAGAAGTGGTTGTAATAACAGCATTGCTAAGATCGTCAAAGAAAAAGAAAGATGGATTGAATTGAAATAATATACGGGGAGCATAACGACTGGTGATTCTCCTTGTAACTGGGCAATGGCAAAGGGACCAATTGGGTTGGAGTTTGTTGGCTTTGGGATTAGGATTTCATTATTCTCAACCAACAACTTTCAACTATAAGAGAGATGCATATGCACTCTTACCCAGGTACTCGCTTTTTCAAATTCATCCTTGTGTTGTTCATCTCAATTTATAAACACAAACTTGTGTGCGAGGATGAAAATATCGGTTTCGATTGATATATCGGTACCTTGATTTTACGAAAATATTGATGGATATATCGGTTTCGGTGGAAATATCGGTACATATATTTTTTCGATATTTACCGATATATTGCCGATATTTCCCGATATTTTTCGATATTTACCGATATTTTCCCGATATTTATCGATATTTCAGCGATATTTCCTTGATATTCATGAATTTTCTTATAATTTTTACCTGAAGCCACTGATATTGAAATCGATACCAATTTTTACCGACATTTAGCTAATAATTATTGAATTTTCATTTATTTTTTATTAAAAAATGAAAATATCAGAGATATATCGTGACAGCTCGTTTTTGTTTCGGTCACTTGAAAAAACGGAAATATCGGGGATATATCGGAGATATATCGGGATATTTTCATCCTTGCTTGTGTGTGATGGTTTTATCTGTTAGACGGGTTCTTTATCACACAAGACTCACTCATCTATAAATATAACCAGTGCCTTGTTTTCAAATTATACTTAAATTTTATTTTTATTTGACTAATTTTTTGAAACTTACCTGCTTTGCAAAAGCCCTGATTTTTTTCCTTTTTCCATATTTTGTTATTTTTATTGATTCCTCTGCAATTGTCAAGTTGGTCATGATCTAGTTAATCAGTACGGATTTTTGTCAGTTACAAGTCAACTAAAATTGGTGCAATATACATCAAAGCAACCAAAACAATTTTAGATGCAAATTACAAGTCAACTAAAATGAAAGATGTTAGGAAAAGTAAATCATCCATAACATCGATATGATAGAAACTATATATCATGCCAATCTGCAAACACATAACAGAACATCAATTATAACTTGTAAATTACAAAGATAATGCATCTTACACTCTTAAAACACACACACACACACACACTTTGTTTAATTTCCCTTAACCTAGAAACATTTTCGATGAACAATGGCAGGGCCAGAGTCTTCATACTCATCCCTGGTTATCCACATCTGCAACATGTTTACCCAAAAAAATCAATTAACACCTTAAAGATTAACATAAAAACAATATCAAAGAAATCTTTCAAGAAATTTGATATTAATTACCTGCTGAAACGTGCTAAGAGAAGCTAAAATGGACCCCCCAATCCAAACACTGTATTTCCTCTCAGGAGGCGCCACCACCTTGATCCTCATGCTCGCAGGAGCAACGGCTGAGATTTCCTTGCTCATACGATCAGCGATTCCGGCGAACATGGTTGATCCACCACTAAGCACTATGTTGCCATAAAGATCCTTCCTAATATCAACATCACACTTCATAATGGACTTGTAGGCCGTCTCATGGATCCCACTCGTCTCCATTCCTATGAGAGACGGCTGGAACAAGACCTCCGGGCAGCGGAACCTCTCTGCCCCAACCGTGATGACCTGCCCGTCGGGCAGCTCGTAGCTCTTCTCGAGTGCAGAACTGGTGGTAGAGGTGTCGATCTCCTCCTCGTAGTTGAGTGCAACGTAGCAAAGCTTTTCTTTCAAGTCACGAACTATTTCTCTCTCTGCAGCTGTGGTGAAACTGTACCCTCTCTCTCTTAGGATCGTCGTTAGATGATCGGTCAGATCACGGCCCGCGAGGTCCAATCGGAGGATGGCATGTGGCAGTGCATAGCCTTCGTATATTGGCACCGTGTGGCTTACACCATCGCCGGAGTCCAACACAATTCCTAAATAAGATAGTAGTAAAAGTTTATACAATAAAGTGTAAAAAACAAACGCATAGCAATGACTTTTAGAAAGGGCAGTCACAATATTTATCCTAGGACAAAGTGTAAATTGACCGTAAATAATTAATACGATAAAAATTAATGGACGAAAATTGATATTTTCTCTTTAAAGAATACAATAAAAGGAGATAGGCGAAAGGAAGAACCAACCAGTAGTACGACCGCTAGCATAAAGAGACAAGACGGCTTGTATGTTGACATACATTGCGGGGACACTGAACCTTTCAAACATGATCTGTGTCATCTTTTCACGGTTAGCCTTCGGGTTAAGTGGGGCTTCGGTGAGCAACACGGGGTGTTCTTCTGGGGCAACTCGGAGCTCGTTGTAGAAAGTGTGATGCCATATCTTCTCCATATCGTCCCAATTGTTGACAATTCCATGTTCAATCGGATATTTCAAAACAAGCATACCTCTTTTCGACTGAGCTTCATCCCCGACGTACGAATCCTTATGCCCCATCCCAACCATCACTCCTCTGTACTTGGGTACACCAACAACACTAGGGAACACAGCCCTTGGAGCATCATCACCAGCAAATCCTGCCTGGATTTATAAATTTTATATATCATTGTTAAAATATTAATGATGTATATAGAGAGGATCTAATGTACTACCTCCATCCCCATTAACTTTGCCTAGGTTGATCGGCACGAATTCTAAGAAAAAACTGTTGACTTTGATGTGATGTGTTATTTTAATGTTTTTGAGTGTCAATTTTGTAATTAAAGTGCGCTTTTTGAGTGCAAAAGTTATAAAATGAAAGAAATTGAGGGGTAAGGTAGTAAATTTTTTTTTGCCATTATTGGACTGACAAAGTTAACTGGAACAACAAAAAACGAAAAGTAGACAAGGTTAGCAGGGACGGAGGGAGTATTATAGTAGAGCATATAGATCACCTTAACCATTCCAGTTCCATTGTCACAAACGATTGGTTGGATGTCCTCCACACCAGCCATCTTGCATGTACAACCTTTATTTAAAAATTAGGGAAAGCTGATTATAAGATAGTTGACACCAAAAAGTGATGTGAGGAAATTCATTTGTTACAGAAATTAGGATTTGATGCTTGCAGCAACTGTATCATTAAAATTACAAAATGAACTTTGCATGGTTCGAGTAAATAAACATACCAAAAAGTAAATAAAATTTATTCTTAGAAGAATGAAGAGAGTGATAAACATCTTGAATACAAAGAAAGTTAAACAAAGAAAAGGATATTGGAGAATACCTCTTGCTATTAATGACTGAACTAAAATTCCCTGTTTGGTTTAGTTCATTTTTCCCGTGTCTTCCGATGATTAATTATATATAGGAGGGAAGCTACCGCGTGAACGTGTCTTTTGATTTGGTCAACAAAAATCTATTGTTACCTTGAGAAAAAACCTCTGTTCAAACATATAACTATATGAGTAAATAAATGATAAGTTCACTAGAAAGACAAGTGTATGTAATAAATGAATATATTTACGTACATTTATCAGAAGTTGCTTGTGACGTGGCACTAATGAACTCATAAGCCGAATTAAATAGAAGCTGTGGTAATAATTAAAGATTGATGATAATGCCTGATATATAACTCAAGTTGAATCAAGAAATAATTATATCTTTGACGAATGTTTTAGGGATAATGAAATAAATTAACTACCGTGTCACAATGTTTTATTTATTTATACTCCTTATTACGTTCAAAGGAAGAAATCAAATTGAAATAAAATTTGACAATTGGAAAATTAAAAAAAAATTGACACTTAATTGGTAAGGTACGACTGAGCAATGGTGTTTTACGTTCGAAATTAATAAATTGGAAATGGTTGTGGAAACATCTCAACTATATTGTAGCTCACTTCAAATTTAATATACTCAGTCAAAAATTAATATGTACGTCTTAGGTCGGATTTGGTCCGGATCAGACATAACAAATTATATAATAATGTATATGTGTTATGTAATACTACATCCGTCCCGGTCCAATTTGCCTACTTGGACCGGGTATAGAACCTAAAAAAATGCAGTTGACTTGTTGTTTTAGGTTACTTTTTACTTACTTTTTGATTAAAAAAATGTTTTTTTATACTTTTTGCTTTATAATTTATTTGTCATTTATGGGCTGACAAATTGGATTGGGACAAACGAAAGTGGCAAGTAGGCAAATTCGACTGGGACGGAGGGAGTACTTTACTATATATTATATAATATTTTTATATTATATCATGCAGTATGTGTACCTAATAAAAAATATTATGTTATATATAGAATATTATTACCTAATATATGTAAAAGTATTACATGTTACACGAGAGAGAAAAGTCCGATCGAACAACTTAGGATCCATGCTCTGTTGAGTGACTCGGTCCAATCCAATTCAAGTCATATAAAGATATTATAGCTCATATACAAGTATTACATAATACATACTTCTTATAGTTTAACTCAACTCGAGTATTACATATTTTCTTAAAGTTTTGCTCAACTCAAAACGTATTTTTATAATATAAAGTACCATTCAATATACTGAAAAATATTACATATATTTTTTATATTTGATCCAATCCGACTAGATCCATCTCACGAATTAGAATCCATAATCTCACCTAAAAATTTGCCAAAATTGATTAATAAAAAAAATTACACGCATAAAGGTTACACGACTAAGTCAAATAAGAAATTAAATTCCCTTATAAAAATAAATAAATCCAATGAAATTATAGGACGAGCATCTTGTACGTTTCTTGTATTCACCAGAACAAGAATTTAACTATGAGATTCAAAATATACTTCAATTTCACCGTCAGTCGGATATGTATATTTACCATGTAAATTAGACACTGAGTATTAAGTGAATTCAAAAAATGATCAATTATGAAAAAATTGTTTCTTATAAATATCATTTTCCAAACGTAGATAACTAATATTTTAAAAATAAAAGTGAATTACAAAAAATCTGGTTTTCCAATTTTTTTATTTCATTTTCTATAATAGTTGAAAGGGGGAAATAAAAAGAGTAGAAGAAAAACAAAAAAGTGACATAGGAGGGCGTGACCTACGCACCTGGCGTACGTTAACATATGCAGTCGGATCCCCTCCTCAAAGCCCTTTTCTAAATAGTCAAAATTACATTTCTTCCTTCACCCTCGCTGCTACCTTTCTCTCATCCTCATCTGGTAATTCATCCTTTTTTCCCCACTTCACTTTTTAGATCTAATTTTTCATCGACTTATTGCTTCGATCCTCGCGCTTAGTGTTTTTTTTTTTCCCCATTTTTTTTGCTTTTTTCCGATTTCAATTTGAGGGGATTCTTTTGCAGATTGCGTCGACTGGTTACTGATACATTGTTAACCATGTGAGTATTAATTTAATTATTCTGTAATGATTTATATCATTCCTTTTGTAATTTCCGTTGATTTCTATCAAGATTTTTTTATTTGAATAATGTCGAACCATTGATTTACTGTCTTCATTTTTATGATTATTCGAAATTAGTTTGAAAGATTTGTTTTCTGTATTAAAGATTTGTTTGCTTAGTATATAGTGTAGCTTAAAAATTATGTTTTATTTTTGCGAAGTTATGGGGTGTGGCAATATCAGGAAGGCAGAGTTCTCTGTTGTAAGAGGCTAAACATTATATTGTTCAGTTGAATTCTCATCTGATTTTTACTAACCTGATTTGCTGTTATTGGGTCCCTGTGATAGAATAACTACATCATTGATGCAATTTCTATGCACAGATTTCTTTTTAACAATTGTTTTTATGTTCTACCATTGTTAAAATAACACTATTTGGTTAAAAACCAGAACTGGGCTTCTTTTTTCTTGGAATATGGGAAACATTAATCATGTCCAAAACACACTCACCCCTTATACTTCCCAAAAACCTTGTTGTTTCTCTCTATATACCATGGTGGTCTTCTTTGTTAATAACTACTATTTCTTAGGAAGGTAGGATGCTTACATAGTCAAAGTGGTTCTGGTTTTTCCCAAACTTTCTTGTGAACTAAAACAATCCTCATCAGTATTAGTTTCTTGCTCAATAATGTTCAGGCTTTAGAATCTTAGGTTGTTTGGATTAAATGATTTGCAATTCGTTGTAGCAAATCCAGTGATGATGTACTAGAGAAAAATGTTTCTCTACTACATTTTGCCAAACAATTTTTATGTTTCTGTTTACACAGTCGAGAAAAGTAGAACAGTTCTTTGATCGGGATGCCTTGTGGTTTGTGCTGATCTTTTCTAATACAGTGTCGTCGTATTTGTTTGTTTGTGCTGAACGGCTGAACCAAAGCAGCATTCTCCCATAGTTGTTAGAGGTGTTTGTGAGGTGCATGGGGCGTAGGCTGTAGTGCCTCAACAAGCAAGAGGCAGGTGCTTTTCATGAGGTGTGTGCCTTGCCATGCCTCTAGTGCCTCCTCATACTGCTAAGATGAGCATCCAGCCCCTCCGGCATGCCTCTTGTACAGAGTCCTCCTCGATGCCCAAAACATTGTCAGGATCCCTATTAAGATTTTTGTAGACCTTTTCTTCTGGAAAAAATAAGAACAATCAGAAATCCATTTTGAGAGGGAAAAGTACTTGGGAACTTAATCTTACTCGACATAACTTCTCATAAAGAAGAAGAATTTGATATGCGGCTAGACCTTGATAACCTATGCAAATGACCACTGCTGCCACTGCATTCTCACATTTTCTACCCTTTTATGTTAAGATTTTTGTTGCTGTGTTGTTTTCTTCTTTTCTTGACAATTGACATTTAAAATGGTTTTAACTAATTAATATTACAACTTTTGCAGTGTACACACATTTTCCCTAAATTATATTTTTTTATTTTTTTTCTGTGAATTTTGGCGCCTCGTGTTCAGGAGATGTGCCTCTCATATTCCCGCCTCTGTGTGCCTTTAACAAGTATGCATCCTCCATTTCCTAACTTTTTCACTTGTTTTGTCATTTAGGGCTGATGATGAGCCTGTTGATCCAAAGAAGGAACTTGAAGACCGCTGCAAGGCACCATGCACTAGACCGCTTAAAGAATATCAGGTTAATTCTGTTAAAAAAGAATTCATAAATATATGTTTCTCAAGTCTTGAGGCGGTTGGTGTTCTTTGTCGATCCATGTTGCTTAAATTATTTTTGTGTAAACTGTGATGGGATTTGATACTCTTGTATTTATTGGCTCTGTGATGCTCTTTTGTTACATTTTGCAAATGATGAGTGTGGGTAATTCATATTTCAACGTGGAAATGGTGGTTAAGGATTCTCTATTGCATTCTGATATCTGAGGAGGAAAACCTTTGAGGTGGCTTAGTGACGTTTAAACTAAAACTTTATGGAGATATGAAATTGAGACTTAGTATCTTTGCTTGTAGCATTCCTCAATTCTTCCTTTTCCCCTTTGTGGCTCTGCTAGCAATGTTGTTCTAATGTTAACTAGCATGGAAACTTCAATCTAACAAACTGTGATGCAAGCTTGCAAATTCCTTTCAATTTTACCACAGATCAAAATATTTCTCTTGCTATTCGTATTTAATAGTAGATTTATGGATAAGCATTAGTAATCCTTGGACCTTGCCTGTTATCAGAACAACTACTTTTGTGAAAATACTTATGTTTTTGAGTGTCTGTTGATAGTCATGTGCGAAGAGAATTCAAGGTGATGACTCTGGGCACAAACACTGCACCGGACAATACTTTGATTACTGGCGCTGTGTTGACAAATGCGTAAGCCTACAACTTCCACTTTACTTTCTCTTTCTATTGCTCCCCCTTTATGTTGGAGGCCCAATGTACTGAACAACTGCTAATTTCTTTGCAGGTTGCTACTAAGCTATTTTCGCATCTTAAATAACATAGACTAGACCTCGTCGGTATTTTTTTCCAGATTACCCTCTTTTGTTTTCAGAAAGCCAATTGTTTCCTTTTCGTTGTGTTCTTGAGATGAACAAATGATGCCTGTTCTCAACTCCTTAGTTACTTGGAATTTTGAGATATGGTTACTCGTCATATTAATAAATGAATTGTGGAACTGAATTCTTGAGATATGGTTCCTTATGTTGATTGCTTATTAAGATACAAAATTAATATTTATTTGCAGTTGTTAGTCCATGGAAAATTTGATTCTTATTTCCCGTGATTTCTAGAGGGTTATTTTGTAGTACTATTAACCTCCACAAACATGCAATTTGGTTGATATTTTGTGACAGTGCTACGAAAAAATATTTTTATCTACTGCTATATGTATGCATCTTAAGAATAACTGTTTTTGAGGTACGAGAAATTAAATTACTAAATTATCCAAACTTGTGTAGAAAATGAATTTGGATTTCAGCTTGAAATGAAAACGAAATATTAGATCAGAAGTTTTGAAGCAACAAGATCTACTTGCAAGTTGTAATTGATTGTAACCTATATAATTAAGAGTCAGCTTAATATGAGACTGTTTTATGAATCATTTATGTCAGATATGTTAGCTTACACTTCATAATTCATATATAAATTTGTGGAAATTAGTTTGGTTATTGAACAAAAATGATTAGTCTTACGGAAATTATTTGTGAGACCGTCTTATGGAAGTTTTTGTATATGATTAATAGTTAAATACTTTAATCAACCTTTACTTTTCGAGTAAGTCTCTTGTGAATCAGGTGCATGGATCTTAGATCCATGCACCCGGGTCGGATCCGGGTCGGGGGGACCGCACCCTCTTTTTTTTTTTTTTTTTTTTCGCTCATGATTTTTGAAAAAAATCACATACCAATAGTATATGTTAGACATACCTTTACGTTATGTTAGACATACCTTTAAGCTATGTTAAACATACCAGTTATGCCCAGATTCCATGCCTTGTCTTTTTTTGGCTTGATTTTTGAATTTTGGCACATACCACTACGTTATGTTAAGCATACCTTTACGTTGTGTTAGACATACCTTTATGTATACTTAAACATACCTTTGTATATGTTAGACATACCTTTATATATAGTTAAGCATACCTTTATATATGTTAGACATACCTTTGTATATAGTTAGACCTACCTACACATGGTTGGTCTAACTATACACAAAGGTTGGTTTAACTATACACAAAGGTTGGTCTATTTGAGCGAATTCTGGATGAGCTTCAGGCCAAGTCTCCAGCGCGTGGGAGCGCGTGCATGCGCGTTTTAGGCACGTTTTGGGCGCGTTTTGCGCGCGTGAACGGGTCGGGTCAGGTGCATGGATCTGGATCTTAGATCCATGCACCTGACTCATAAAAGTTTTTGCCTTACTTTTCATGTTTTTACACTTTGAATCTTAAATTTTATTTTTTGATAAATTTTAACCTGAAGTTCACGAGTTTTACAAGTTGCATATCAAACGAATTTTTCTAACCAAATTGGGGTGTTTTTTGATTTTACATAAAACTCATATTTAATTAAAAAAAACCTTTAATCCTTAAATCAATTTCTTCAAATAAGGTAAAAAGATCTTTTATTCAATATGAGTTCTAATAATTTAATTTTGGATTTTGTAAAGTAACCCTAAAAATTATAGAAATATCAAAAATCCCAAACTTTTGCCTGAAAATTCGTCGGAAGTCACAATTTGTAAAATTCGTGGATTTTAGGTTGCAATCTATCAAAAAATGATATTTTGGTTGGAAAATGTAAAAACACAAAAATAAATAATTATTTAAGTATTTTACCCTATAATTAATCACTTCTTCAATAGCTCAATTCCTTGCAAACGCTAACAATTTATCTGCACTCTACTCGGCCTTCTCTTTTGGCCCCAGCAATCGCAACAACTCACACGCACACAGATTGAAAAGAACAAAAATGTGGCCTAAAGCTCATCAAATTGGTGATGTCTTATGTTAAAAGAGATTTATTCTTACTTTTAGTATGAAATTAACGAGACCAACATCATCATGATGAATTTAATACCAGCCTTTTGTGATGAATCCGACAATTAATGAAGTCCTTTATAAATAATTAGACAGTATTGGACTGATTTGATCTGTTCATCATACCTGCTCAATTATCCCTTTCTCCTTTTCTAGATCCGACGGTGTATAAAAGAATATGTTTTCTTTATTACTGCACTGTAAAGTGTATTTCAGCACAATATTATTCCTTTCTTCCTTAATTCATATCATAATTATATTCAAGTCCAAAAATAAAAGCTAATATGAACTAAATTCATGGTGTGAAAGTATCATATTCCTCCACACTTTATTTTAGAAAAATAAATTTATATAGCATATAACTTCAAGGATTTATAAACCTTGGTTTCTATAAATATCCGTTAACAATGGCGTGTGTTCTCCACACTTGTACAATCAATATCTTACAAAATCCCTATAAATACACTCCTATAAATTCCTTATCCTCACCAATTAATCTCAGCAATAATGGAGAAACCCCAGATCGATAACAAGCAAATCTTGCCAAGAAACGATGACATGGAAGGGCAAAACGGGAAGTGGATATTGAAATGGTTCACGATTATTCAAAGAGGGCACAGTGGCTAAGAGCTGCAGTGTTGGGAGCAAACGACGGTCTGCTATCCACGTCATCGTTGATGATGGGGATCGGGGCGGTCCGGCAGGACGCCAAGACCATGATCCTCACCGGCGCCGCCGCCCTGGTGGCTGGGGCGTGCAGCATGGCCATCGGAGAATTCGTTTCTGTGTACTCACAGTACGACATTGAGGTGGCTGAGCTGAAGAGAGAGCAAAGGGCTTGTGGGAATGGCGGCGATCATGACCAGCTGGAGGCTATGAAGAAGAAGTTGGCCAACCCTTTTCAGGCGGCCGCCGCGTCGGCCCTTGCTTTTGCGATCGGGGCGGTGGTGCCGCTGCTGGCCGCCGCCTTTGTGAGGGAGTACTATGTGAGGCTAGGAGTGGTGGTGGCCGCCGTGAGTGTGGCGCTTCTTGGGTTTGGTGGCGTTGGGGCGGCCATTGGGAGGGCGCCGCCGGTGAAATCTTCTTTGAGGGTGCTTCTTGGTGGCTGGCTCGCTATGGGGATCACTTTTGGATTAACCAAGTTAATTGGCTCTACCAATATCTAATTACCCTTTTTTGGAATTTTTAAATTTTTTGGAAACTAATCATCGTCAAGTATGAGTTTACATTTATTTTGTGATAATTTATATATCGATGTAATTTCTAGTATTTAAGTGTCTTAAGGAAGAAGAGATTTTATAAATTATAAGTTTATATATTATGATACTCTATTTCAATGTGGTATTTAATTGAAAATAACCACGAATTATGTGTATAAATGACATCATTAATTAAAACTAAATCTGTATTAAATAGTTAAATGTAAGAAGAAAAATGAAAATATATGTAAGAAATATATAGTTGATACGTAATGCACAACAAGAATCATGCCTCTTTCATTTTTTTAAGGCTTTACAAACAACATATCATACTAGATCTGCTTTTACTTGAACATTATATGGTTCGCGTTCAAGTCACAATTTATATCACCTCTTCACACTTTAGGCATTTTAAGAACCCTTTTAAACATTTCTCTTTCATCAAATTTATAACTTTGCTTTCATAACTTATTATGCGCGCATCTTTTATAACATATATATATATAGTCCCGTTCCCGTGAACATGTTAATATGCGTGTCTATCATTGACGTGTCATATATCCACCATACATATATATTCACTTTCAATGTAATTAGAGAATGAGATCATTACGCGTTATTGATGAACACATAAATAATTTCCTACAATGGGGATTGACATTTTTCTCTAATCAAATATGATATATATATATATATATATATACATGAATAGTTAATAAAGTGTGGTTACCTAATTAAGAAAACAGCTAATAAATTAAACCAGAATGTTCATGATTCTATGTTCTACTCTTAAAACAAAAATTGACCAGACAAGCTTCGGTGATCCGTCTACTTAATTAATAACTTGCATGTTTTAATTGCAATATATATATATATATATATATATATATATATAAAATTTTAGGGGTACTAGATTCGTATATGGTGAAGATGAAAGTTTGATTTATAGAAAAGTGAAAGGAATTATACTGTTGGTGTTGATTCATGCTATTCTTGATTTAATAAGTGGGAATAATCTGAGTAGTGCTTATCGACGAGGAGGATTAGAACGAGGATTAGAACGTACACGTGTGTAAACATGTCACTTTAAATCCAAGAATCCTTTGTGTTCACACTTGTAAATATATATTCTGGTATTATTATATGTAACCCCAACCTTGCTAATTAATTTACTTCATGATTTATGTGGGGTTATGAAATTAATCAAAAGTTCATGAACCCAAATAGATATTTCTCATATTAGTGTTTGGATGGAAGGATATGAAGAACGATTTGAAATTCACAGTTTTGGATTGATATGAAATTAAAAAAATCATTTTCATTATGAGTAATTACATTCATTTCAAATTTTATATTCTACGGAATTCATCAGTAAACAATAATCTCACTTCTCTCTGCACAAGTTTTATACAATGGAAATTAAACGTGAACATTTCACCCATTTCTAACAAAATTATTACGCGCTATCCAAAGATTTTAAGGGCTAATTTCACTTTTCGTCCCGTATGTATGACCCTTTCCATTTTTTGACAACCAAGTATACATTTTTCAATTTTGATCCTATATATTTCAGAATTTCTCAATTTTGGTCTTGTATGTTTCAAATTTTTCCGATTTTGGTCAAAATTTCCCAATTTTGGTCCTGTATGTTTCAAATTGTTCCGATTTTGATCCTATATGTCTCAAATATTTTCAATTTCAATCTAAGATGGTTGTCGGGAAATCTTACATGACATCGGCGATTTCGATAATTCCAACTGAAATTTGACTGAAACTGGAAAAAAATTGAAACATATATGACCAAAATTGGACAAAGTAGAAACACAGAAGACCAAAATTGGAAAACGTATACTTGGTCGTCAAAAAATGGAAAAGGCCATACATACGGGACTAAAATTAAAATTAACCCTATTTTTAATATCTTCTCAAAATTGAATATATAGTTACTCTATAGAAAATATTTGTTTATGTTTCTTGACATATAAAAGATAGATACTTTTGACAAGAATTAGATGGATTCTAAGAGGAGTGTAAGAGTGGAAAGAAAATTAGAAAACTTGTGTTCTAGATTTAGACTTGGAGTCATCACAATCCGCATGTATCTTTATAAATGTAGGATCACTTGAATTATAAGGTTCGTGATGAATATACTATAACATCATTAACTTCACGTAATTCAAGACATACATTCATGCCTCAAAGGTTCAGATTTGAACACACATATATTTCTAGTCATAGACCAACAAAGATTCATTTAGAGTGGCTTAATTTTTGTACTCGCGCGGTCAAATAAGTAAAATAACATGTTATCTATAATTGGTAGCTACATAACACATTTCCCTTCATACATATAGGTGCAACATCATGCATTAGTAAAAAAATGGGAAAAAAAGAAAAGGGAGGATTTCCAAAATACCCATTTTCATAAGTTAAGGAACTTTTTTACCCATTTTTTAAAAAAATAACCTTTTTACCCAATTTTTAAAGTGAAATCTCCATAATACCCTTAATTTTAGTTATATTTACATAAGAAAAGAATCTAAGAGACTCTACTCGTGTCCAGAAACTCTACTCGCGTCCAGGAAACTCGACTCATGTCCAGAAACTCTACTCGTGTCTACCTTTCAGATAAGGTTCAACATATCATGAACACAAAATATAATATTGTGTTCATGATATGCTGATATCGTGTTCATGATATGTTGATATCGTGTTCATGATATGCTGATATGCTGATATCGTGTTCATGATATGTTGATATGCTGATATCGTGTTCACAATATGCTGATATTGTGTTCACGATATGCTGATATCGTGTTCATGATATGTTGATATGCTGATATCGTGTTCACAATATGCTGATATTGTGTTCACGATATGCTGATATCGTATTCATAATATGCTGATATCGTGTTCATGATATGCTGATATACTGATATTGTGTTCACGATATGCTGATATCGTGTTCACAATATGCTGATATGATATCAGAGGTATTTCCATTTATGTAAATATAAACTTAAGTTGAGGGCATTATTGATATTTCGTCCAAAAAATGGGTAAAAAAATCATTTCTTCAATAAATGGGTATAAAAGTTCCTTGGCCCGTGAATATGGGTAAAGGGAGGTATTTCCAAAAAAAGAAACATGCAATTTCATTGGATGACACGATAATAATATTCCCAGGAATTTGAGATAAGTGAAGTTGAGATATTAAAATGCATGACCCACCTTAATTAGATAAGAAACACTTTTCATCTAGCAAGGTGAACCTCACTAATTCAAGGACTTAATCTAAATAATTCAAGATTCATCACTTCAAGAATTAGATGTTTTAGTGTTTATTAAGTCAAAATTAAGTTAGAAAAAATTGTGAATACGAATTAAGGCATAATGACTCAATCTTATCAACCTTATGACCTAACTAACAGTGAAGTGGAGGAAAGAGGTCAACTTTAATTTAGACCAATCAACTTTGTGCACCATTAATTAATTCTCAATTTATTAATCAACTAAGTGTGCCTTTGCGTGTGGAATGCACACTCCCTAATTTATTAATCTAATCCCACTTCAACTATATATAATGAACAAAATAAATGTAGCTAATTAGATTTTGGAGAGTGGATATATTTAATTAGCACTAAGCAGGCTTGTGCTCAACACACTACCATTTGCTTTTTACACATTTAATTAATCCTCCATTATATATCATTCTCGATCTCTTATTAAAATTATGTTTTCTAAGTCTATAAATCACCCTGGCCTCCATGTTATCCTACCATGCAGCTAGCATTTAATTCGATCGAACCATTTCTTCTTGCAATCTTTACCTAATTACCCATCCATGGCTGCTCCAATCCACGTCGAAATCGCCATCCCCAAAGAAATCAGCTCAAACGAAAGCCAATGCAATACTATTAGCACTAGTACTGATCAATGTCCCAAAAATATGGAAGAAGAAACTGACTACTCACAGAGGGCTCAGTGGCTCCGAGCCGCTGTGCTCGGCGCGAATGACGGCTTGGTGTCGATCGCAGCGCTGATGATGGGAGTTGGAGCTGTTAAGGATGATGCCAAGGCCATGATTCTCACAGGCTTTGCTGGGCTCATCGCCGGAGCTTGCAGCATGGCGATCGGAGAGTTTGTGTCGGTTTATTCTCAGCTGGATATAGAGGTGGCGCAGATGAGGAGAGAGAAAGGGAGGAGAGAGAGTGGGGAGGAGAAGGAGAAGCTTCCGAACCCTATTCAGGCGGCCATGGCGTCGGCTCTGGCCTTCTCGTTGGGGGCGATAGTGCCGTTGCTTGCAGCTGCATTTATAAGTGACCACAAGGTGAGGTTGTGGGTGGTGGTGGCGGCCACCACCTTGGGGCTGGTGGCTTTTGGCGGAGCCGGGGCGGTGCTGGGGAAGACTAGGGTGGCGAGGTCTTGTTGTAGGGTGGTGGTTGGAGGGTGGATGGCTATGGCTATCACCTTTGGTCTCACTAAGTTGCTTGGCTCTAATGGTTTGGAAATGTGATTTTTCATTCATATTTCCATTTCCGCTTAATCCTGTTTCTGTTGTGTCACTTATGTACTTTTCATGTTTCAAATAATAAAGAGAGTTTTATTCACGTGGAGTAATTTATCTTACACAAATTCATGTTCATATATATCATGAGTATAGATGTAAGAGACGTATTAGTGATGAATTATTATTTTCATATATATATATATATATATTATTAATAAAATGCTTTTATAAAAATATTTTGAATAGTTTATTATGTTGTAATTTATATAGATACCAAATATTATAGAGAGTTAATTAAATATAATATCATATAAATAAATTTTAAACTTGACGGGAACTCATATTTTCACAAGCACTCAAGCTATAATTATAATTTTACTCCTATGAAATTAGATAAATGTTGAAACGATACTACGGCGAAAGATCTAGATCGAAATGAGAATTATCAAATTAAAAAGGAAATTAGATTTTTTAGTGAAATACATTAGTTTCAAAATAAGCAAAATTTAGTAACTTGTGGTAGTGATGCATTTGGGTGAGGTTTAATATGAGAAGTTGGAGAACCAACTTTTAAGAATATAGTATGAAATCATGAAATTTCAAACTTAGTCTGGCAAAGTTTACTTGGCATAAGTGCAAATATCAGATGTTCTATGGCCTAAGTGAAATAGATGTCCATATAATTCTTTTATAAATAAAATTCATAACGTTTGATTGTTTGAATAGGTATTTGGTCAATGACATGATCACTTACTCCAAGAATAGCATTAAAACTAACATACTTTCTTGCTTCAACATACTCCATATGACTTACGTAGGCTCAAATAAATTCGTGCTAAATACTATACAAAATCAAGACGGGATCGAAGCTTATAAAATGAATACACTTAATATAATAAATTATATGAAATGTATTTTATTTCATATTTGACATATATGCATGTGAATTTGATCACATCGTGCATTGGTTATCAAAATCAGAACCATTTTGATCCAAAATTTATTATTCGATTCCAAATTAAAAGGGCAAATGCAGAAGCAACTGGGTTAAGTTTTCTGGTTTGTTCTATCTGCTATGTACGATTAAAAAGAATAATTTGTGCTATGTAAATAATTCTTCACATCTTTAAACCAATTAAAATAATTGTTATCAACCATACGTACTTGTGATATTTCAATTTTTGCGGACGTTTTGGATTGATATCGATTATTCTCGAAAGATTATCCAAGCATTCATAAATTTATTATCCAGAACAAATTTCAGAATAAAGATCCCCCAAAGAAATTGAAGAAGAAAAAAAGAGAAATTGATTTGAGAAAGGTTTGAAATCAGAGATGGCAAATTCATATTTCAATTTGTTTATCTTCACTTATTTTCTTAGGTAAACATGGGTTTTAAGCAAAATTAAGAAGGAAAGCAAGTAAAACAAATAAATTAAAAGGGCAAAATAAAAAAAATAAAAATCTTGGTTTTACAAATTTCAACCCAACCAAAAAAAAAAAAAAAATCGAACAAAAAGTTCAGCAAGGTTTTTTTCAATGAAATTGAAAACGAATATTAGTTTTGATTCAGTTCGGACATCAAACAAACTGCGAACATCCCATGATGTTACTGCCAAAATGCCACAAGAAAACATTTATTCTAATAACTTTAAAATGCAATTATAAGATTAAAACAAAATAAAAAGGGTTAAATAAAAATAAATAATAAACATTTTCTTCAACATAAATCCAATATCTAATGTAACTAGACATGCGGACATAGTACACAAGAAACGTAGATAAAATATTTTTACGAATTAAAATCACATGTCAAATGCTGATAGCCAGAGAGAGAGAGAGACTTCAGGAGAGAGAGAGAGAGAGAGAGACTTCAGAGCTCTGTATATTATACTAATTTAACAATGCATTTGAGGGTACCAATTTGCCAGCTTATCTAATTGGTCAAACATAAGTGATGTATGCAATGAGGTAACACATGAATCTAAATATGCAATGAAATTGAATTAGATATCATCTAAAACTAATGCAACCAAGACATCTATCTATTCACACCCAACGAAATAAATAAATGAAATTACAGGAAGAAGGATCTACCATTCCTATTCACACATTATACACACACTTCTACGAAATATGTTCTTTCCAAACATGAATGGAAAAGAGTGAGCAAATAGCTAAGCGAATAAAGTTCGAAAATAAAATAAAAAGAGAAGTAGGTGACGATGGATGTTAATACCAATTGGCCAAGAATTATGCGTTTCATTTTGGACTCACCACCAAAACTCAACTTAAGCACAAGTCTAACAAACTTGAGGAGAAGTGAGATGCAATTTAGAAATCACAACCTGAGCTATAAATGGTGAAGGATATTGTGATCAACTAGTATCCATATCTCATCAGGTAAACCCAAGTTATAATGGATCTTGAGAACAAGTAGCATCCATATCATAGGTAAAACCGAGCAGAACCAAAAAAAAAAAAAAAAAAGGGAACAAGAACCCACGTTCAAGATAACACCGCAACAGGGGACCAGAACAAAGGAGAAACTGTTCCATGTCTTAAGAAGAAGCAACTCTTCCTTCAGCCACCATGCAGAACACAAAGCGACTAAAGATGCAGAGGGCCTATCACAAACCCAAAAGCTTTTCATGTTTATTTACGTTTTAAATGCACCCAACAAGCAAAAGAGCAAGCCAATCATCAACTTTCCAAATAGGCCATTTAATAACCAGGCAGCCTGCCAAAAGTTAACAACATTAATATTGGATGACTTGATAAGTGAAGTGGGAAACAAGATAAAGCATAACGGAAACGATATATTACCCGTCAACTCCCCTTAATCGTTAAGAATCTGAACTTAGCTTCTAAGACAGCCTTATGTTTTGGTTTCAGGAGCACACCCGTAACTGGGATCATGTTATATGGTCGACAATATCCAATTTTCACTTCATTCCACAGAACCAAATAACTGTTGTAAAGGTCTTGCAGGGTATAGTTGCCATTGAAATATATATACGGATGCAGTATAGCAGTGTAAGCAAGAGAGCAGAGAACCAGCAGCAAATACAGCATTCAACAGTGTAAATCAGTTTTGAAGTTGCACATCAAGCAAGTAAAGGACCCCAGTCAAGAACACTAGAGAACATTTAGGGACAAAACATAGTAGGCATTAGAGCCAGTATCCACAGTCAAAGTTTGATTCCATTTTGCAGACTTGCCAGAAGAAGACTCTGGGTGGCATCAACTGCATCGATAGCCACAAGTCCTCATGTCTTCAGCTGTTACATATGAAAACAAGACTGTAAGTGCCCAAATATGGCTAATAATTGAAAACACCATTCTAAATTATACATATCATAAATAAAAATTACCCAGATCGGAAACCCCCAGAACTTCGGCGATCATACGGTCCAGAACGGTCACGATTGTATCGATCACCACCTCCACGATCACCACCTCCGCGACCACCACTATCTCTGTCACGTCCTCCAGATCGATCTCCATTACGGTCAGGACCATAACGACCACCACCTGATCTATCATCCCTGCCCCCATATTTACCACCTTTAGCGCCCCCTTCACTAGGGCACTCTCTAGCAAAGTGCCCCGGCTTGCCACACTTAAAACACTCCCCACCACCAGATCCACGGCCACCACCATGTTCACGTCCTCGATCACGATCACGTCGATCACGATCATGAGAGCGATCATTGCCATCTCTGCCTGATCCTTGTTGGGGCTGAGCTTTATCAACAGTTATGGTTCGTCCATCTAAATCAATTCCATTCATAGCTTCAATAGCCTCTTCCATTGCTCGTTTTTCATCAAATGTGACAAAACCAAAGCCACGGGAGCGCCCAGAGATCTTGTCAATAACCACCTAAATTGATGGGAAAAGGAAATTTTATCAGAGATGGACATTTCTGTTAGATCAGATAATGCCACAAAAACTATATCTATTATACATGATAAGAAAACACCAGAATACTATCAACATCCTTGAATTATCCATGATTCGAAAATACTTAGTATATTCAGTAAACTTCATTTTCCTACCATCAGCACAAATAATAAAAAGGTGGGAAGACATTCAATTTACTAAATAAATCACATAAGCAAACTATAGTGTGCTGCACAACCTAAAAGTCTTGTACTTGGTATTATCCACCAATGAGGATATGGAAGGGGAGTTCATAGTAGTGGGGTTGCTCTGGAGAAAGAAAGCAACAGCATTGCCACATGCAGAATATGTTTGGAACTGCACTGAATGTGCACAATTTCTCAACAAGAAAGGAGGCAAACTCCCAAGAGAGTTACCTTAAAGAAAGAAAAGTTCTTTACTGAGAATTCAAGATGGTGAGAATAGGGCTAATTCACATGGCTCAATGATATCATCTGAAATTCAGAAAGTTGAAGTAATCATTTCAAAGTTCATACAGCTTATTACCTTTGCCTCAATAAGATGATCGAACTTCTCAAATGCTTCTTTCAGACCTCTATCAGAAGTTGACCATGACAAGCCCCCGACAAAGCATCGATACTCAGCATCATCCCCCATGTCAAATCTGCTTTCCTTTAGAGAGAGAGAGAGAGATTCAAATTTCAATGGCAGAAAAAAGACAGAATCACACTGAAGGAGTGACGTCTCATTAAAGTATTTTCACATTGCACTAGAAAAGGAAAAGTGAATAAACATAGATTTTGTTTCTCAAAGCTAATACTATCGAGCAAATGAAGCATTGTGGAGGTCGTGCAATACAGCATCACAGCTTTGCGATCAATCTTTGCCAAGAATGCAAGAAACTGCTTTCTTTTCTTTTTTGTTTTTTTCTTCGAAAAAGTATCACTGATCACTCAACAAAACCCAAGTTTCTCAACACAGGCTCAACAAAATCCAAGTTTTTGAACACAGGTTTTCATATGATAAATTGAATTCTGAGATCATGCATATCCGGCGCAATACTCTGCCTTCTATAGTTTACGATTTCATAAATGTTGGCGCTAGCTAAGATTGTAATTACTGTAGCTCCCAAAAAACTCATCTGAAGCAGCCCATCGTATGCTTCATAGAATTGAAAACATCGGGTGAAGGGGAATGAATAACCAAGGAAGAAGCCCCTTTTGTTTATAATTTGAGAAGGGCGATTTACATACAAAACACGATTAGCGCAACGGAAACTTATACGTGGGGTAAGATAATAACCAACGAATCATACAAATATCCACCATGAATGACATCGTAAAAAACCCTATGAATAGAATACCTTTTCAAAAAGCCGCACGTCAGCTCATAAACATATTTCCAAAAATCGAATTAAACCACTTATATTTTCTTCTACATCTTGCACAAATCAAAAAAAAAAGAAAAAGAAAAACGAGCCTCCCAATCCACTATCACCCAAAAATAAATAGCAACTTTCTTGCACAGCCAATTTACAAAAAACATGAGGCGATCAACTGAAACTCAGATCTAGTATTCACAACCGATTAATTTAAGAAAAAAATCCTATCGTTTAAGAAAAAAAATTATACCTGCAGAGTCGGAGATGAAAAAATCTGGAAATTGTTGCGTAGATGTGAAGAAAGAATTCCTAAAAAGATGAAACCAAAGTAGTTTAAAGTAGAGATGAAATTTTCGCCTTTTGGATATGTATCTCTAATGGAAATTTCACGTGTAAATTTGCTGATACCGATATAACTGGTCGCTGACGCGTTCCTTTATTGAATCTAAATCGTCGATTAAATCACGTGACTGATTTCAACCGTTGGATGCTAGGGTTATGACTCTACACTTTTTTGGTGGGCATTTATTAAAACTTTTACAAATTGCAAAACAACCCCTTCACTTCCAATAATTAGGAGTTGAGTTTGCTATTTCGTGCTTTCTTTTTTATTTACTTCATCTTGAGGAACCAATTATACTGACAAAAGTCAACGGTCAGTCAATGTTCTTATCATTAAATCCTGTACAGTAAAAACGTGTTTTAAGGGTTTTTGGCCTCTGGGTTTTGTGAGTTGGGGACACTGAGAGAAACGCCACAGAAGTTAGAACCAACTCTCAACGCCGCCGCCGCCGCCGCCGCCGCCGTCGTATCTTCGCCGCCTCTAACTATTGCAAAATAGCTTTTAAACATCATGTGGTACCTATGCGTATTCTACCATAGGCTGTTGGAGTACAGGAAAGCCGAGTTCGAATCCCTCGCCGGACTATTTGACGGTTGCAGTGGCCCCACCCCCCTTGAATGGTGGCTTCCGGAAGATCACCACCCTGATTCGCCTTTCCATTTCGTCAATCTTCCTTCCGAAGAGATGGCCTGCAGCATTGCCAACCGAAGTAAGTCACGCGAATAATCTTCTGGAATTTCCGAAATAAAGATTCGTGATTTTTGCTGGTACTTTAACTTCATCTACGAAGTTCTATATATATATATATTTTTTAAATGAATGCTTTGTAGGTATTCTTGTGAAGGGAATATATGAGATTTGGGGAGAAGGGCGGACTTTTGAGGAACTGGAGGAGGCTATCGGAAATTATCCAGATGAACGGAAGTCTCCATACTTAAGTCATGGCAGCACGTTCAGAATTAGTGTTGAAAGCTTTGGAAAAGTATTAAGCTTTCACGAGCAAAACAGTCATATCCAGAAGATGGCATTCATCCCTTTTAAGGTCTGATTCTAGTATTATGTCTTGGTAAAATAATATTAATGCAGAAGGTTTTGTTACGTGTTCAATTGATTAGAGTGCAGTGAGGTGTACTATCTGGAACAGCCTTTGAACTCTTCTTGTTCTATATTTAATCTCTATCTTCTGCATTCACTATTTCAAAGCTGCATAGAAAGTTACCTACTGAGAATTTGACATGGAAGATAGATCTTTCTTTATCTTAAGATGAACTCGGATAGTCAGTTTATTGCACCATCTTGAATTCCATTGTCTGTTTGGACTCATGATCCTTCTAATACAAGTCTACTAGTGTCTTTCTTCTTCTATTCAGAAAAAGATAAATATATTATGAACTATATTCTACTTCACTATTTGTGGTAGAGACTTTGTGTGTGTGTGTGTGCGTGTGTGTGTGTTTGAAAGAGTAGCTAATGATACTATCACAATGTATGATATTCTCAACGCACAATATGAAATTGAAAAAATACCCGCCTTTTATTGGAATTGTTCAATTGGGGCATTAGTTTTGTGGAGAGTCAATGAAAAGTATTTAATGACTTTGGCCTGTTGAAGAACCACTGCTGCCAAATGATATTGAGAAATAAAAAGATAAATTTGGGAGTGACTTAAAGTGTTACACAGTTTATCATGTAGCTGATTTGCGTTGTTGCAGGTCATGCCTTCCATGACTTGACAAATGGTCCACTGCATGCTTCTGTTTTCACTCTCAATGCTAATAATAAAGTACTAGATGACATTTTCTTCTGGCGGAGTTAGATTTCTTAACTCTCTATTTCACCAGAGAGATAAGCTACTTAATTCAATGTTTATAGGATGCTTTTAATAATATAGTTTCCATGTCTGAAGGCACATCACGTTTGATTTATCTTCCAAGTTTATATAAGAGAGAAGTTAGGCAGGAGTTCAGGTTTGTAAACAGCTTCTTATATTGTGATGAAGATTTTGTGAATTTCAGGGGCGGGTAAATCTGCGGAATCCTGATCATAGATTCTGTCTTATGGATAATGATGAATATGGAGTTAATAATGGGCTTCCTCCCATTGCTCAAAGGAGAATCTTTTTTGGCCGGGAGGTTGGTGCTTCTGATAGGAGTATCTTGCAGACTTATCAGCTGAAAAGCCGCAAATATCTTGGGCCAACGGCCATGGATGCAGAAATGGCTTTCCTGATGGCAAATCAAGCGCAGGTCAAACCCGGGAAACTGGTGTATGATCCTTTTGTTGGTACAGGGAGTATTCTGATTGCAGCAGCTCATTTTGGAGCAATGACAATGGTTAGGACTTTTTTGTTTGTGATAACATTCATTTATTTGGCAAATATTTTATGTTCTTCATTATTTAAAACAGCTTATTGCTTAAAATTTTACTGATGTAAACAATTCAGGGTGCAGATATTGACATTCGGGTAGTGCGTGATGGCCGTGGCCCTGATTGTAATGTCTGGAGCAACTTTAAGCAGGTTATGGAATTTTTTCTCTTGTCCTTCTTGTGGCTCTTGGAATTACTGATCTTGTCTCCCTGAGTCTCCTTGCTGCAACCTTGCCGCCTTTTTTTTTTTTTGGGTTTTTATTTTAGTTTTGGTTCTTTTTTCATCATTCAGTTGAATCATTGTAGCCATTAGATGGTGCTATCTTTGTGTATTTGCCTACTGAAATTCATGGATGATGTTATTAGTACCATGCAAGTTATTAGTTACCAGTGGAAAGTTATAATGGTCATTTTAAGATTCACCATAGTGTGATTTTTCATTGATTTTTACTTTTTTTTTTTTTGTTGAAATACTGATTGACAATTAACCTGACTTTGAGTTTCCTCTGTGTACAGTATGGATTGCCAGCACCGATATCTTTATTGAGGGCTGATAATAACCTTCCACCTTGGCGTGCCGGTTTAAAAGAGGTAACCTTTTCATGCCATTGAGCTAATTCTATTGTTTCTCATCTCATGGTTACATCCAAGGAATAAAATATCACGATATTTTGGTGAAATATCATCGAAATATCGCCAAAATGATGAGACCGAAATAATATCACCATGACATTTAATTTCATCCAAAATATCGCGATATATCGGTAAATATCGCGTATATATCATTTTGTTGAAGATACATCATCTATATATTGTGATATTTACCGTATATATCGTTTTTCTAGAAAGGTGCGCATGACTGAAGATTGAATGGTGGTGAAACCTGTACTGCTTGTAGCGCCCTTTCCGATTTTTTATTTTTTATAATTAATTTAAGTTTTCTTTTTTTCAATTAATTTAAGTGAATTGTTAGTGAATGGGTTTCCTTTTTTCTTTTTCCTTTTTTTTATTATAAATTATTTATGTATTTACAGGATATCTATTAAAAATTAAAATTGAATTATTTCTCTCTCTATTGTAGTAAATAATTACTTTTTATAAATTTGGTTAAATTGTGCGAAATAAATTAATAAAATTTCCATAATTTAATTAAGTTTAGTTAAATTTTTTGATATTTAATAAAATAATTATAATGTATATAATAGTAGTTTATCACTATATTTGTTGTAAAATATATCATTTTTATTTCAAATTTAAGTTTAATATTAGTTATAATATTTTGTATACTATTAGATATATTTTCTAATTTTTTTTTAGATAATTTCGATTTTTTTTAAATGATCGATATTTCCACCGAAACCGATACATCCATCGATATTTCCGTAAAATCAAGGTACCGATATATCATTGAAATCGATATTTTTGTCCTTAATTACATCTCATATCTGCAGCAAATCTATATGCTTATCTTTAGCCTAATTTATCTGGTGTTAATATAATTAGTGAGTTTTTCTTTGTTAATCTGGGGTTGTGTGTCTTTGGAGGGAGTTTTAATTTGACACACGACCCTGGGCATTTAAGACCAATCTTATGGCACCTCAAAATCACTTTGCTTATATTCAACCAAGATTTTGTCATTGATTGGATAATTATTGCTTGATTACCATTTGTTCCATTCTTATTTCTTTTCTTCTGAACTTTTCAATGTCTTGTTCCATACTTCATATTTCAGATGTTTGATGCCATAATATGTGATCCTCCTTACGGGGTTCGGGCTGGGGGACGTAAATCTGGAGGGCGCAAGCTTTTGAAAGGTGTCATCGGTCCTTACACTGTTCCGGATGATAAAAGAACCGACCACATACCATCTACTGCACCTTACAGCTTAGTCGAATGCGTGCATGATCTGCTTGACCTTGCGTCTAGGATGCTTGTAATGGGTGGACGGCTCGTCTACTTCTACCCTGTTTTACGGGATGAGGGTTCACCAGATCCTACTTTCCCAGAGCACCCATGTTTTGAACTGATCACAACATGTGAACAAATCCTGAGCTTCAGATACAGCAGGGTCTTGTTAACCATGGTCAAAGTTGCTCCATACACTGAAGATGTCGAGTTGGCTGCTAAGCTCAGACATCTTGAGTTCAGAGAAAACCATGTCAAGTGGTTAGAAGATGGAAATCTTCATTCAGCAGTTTTTAGCCCTAACGAGGTCCCCATTAATGACAAGTTTAGCAACAAGCCTAAATACAGGGGTAAATACGTCTAACTTCAATATTAATGAACACCAGATTCTGACATTATTTAGCTTCTATTATAACCTTTTGTCAAAACTCATCGAGGTTTTGAAGATGATAAATGAGTGGTACTAATTATATACTGTTGTCCCCTTTTTATTTTTTGAAGTAGGGGTCATGAATTTGTGTTATGTATTAATGTTTATTAATGGTATATTAGTGGGGTCTGATCCATCGCCACCCTCATTATCCTAATTTGATAAAGCGTTAACTTTATGGAAAAGGAAAACGATTTTCAATTAGGATTAAGATTTATGTTTAGTGTTTTAAGCATTTATGTTAAAGATTGAGAGAATTAAAGCTTCTCCTGCCACAATTGTTAATGGTAATTATCCATAGGTGTGCATCAAGTTGATATGATGATCATAAAAGACGTGTACAACTCTTTGCTCTTCTTACGATTTAAAGAGAGAAGGAATATTACTAGAAAACAATGTTACCATAAAGAAACAAACCAGAAAAAAGACGTGCAAAACCTTGTTCGACACATTGCCATTTCCCACTTTAAATGTGGCACTTCAACTCTTGAGAGCTGCTCACAACGTTTTTTTTTTTTTTTTGTTTCACTTATATATACACAAACATACATTCAGAACTCTTGTAATTAAACTACTAACTAATTACATTCTTTCTTCTCTGGAAAATAAAATGGTAATTGGTTATGTGATATCTGTTGTGATGATCACTAGTTTAATAAGTGTATCACAAGGGAAGCTCCTCCCGGGTTTCTACAACAAGAGCTGCCCCAAGGCCGAAGCTATTGTCAGTGGCGTCGTTCGTCAAGCTGCCATCTCCGACCCCAATATTCTCCCAGTTTTGCTTCGCCTTCACTTCCACGACTGCTTCGTCCAGGTCTCTCTCTCTCTCTCTCTCAGACTAGAGTTGCATGCAGTTATAGATATATGTGTAAGAAAGGATGATGTGCAGGGATGTGATGGATCAATCCTGATAAATCGAGGAGTGGAGACAGATGAAAGGAATGCAGATGGGCATCAAGGAGTTGGAGGTTTTGATTTAATAGAAAGAGGTAAAGCTGAGTTGGAAGCTGTTTGCCCTGCCATTGTTTCTTGTTCTGATATAGTGGCCATGGCTGCTAGAGATGCTGTTTTCTTGGTAATATTCTAACACTTTATGCATCAATGCTTGCTTGATTATAAGTTAATCAATGTCAGCGATGGAGATTAATTAGTGATCATGATGTTTAATGCAGGCAAAAGGGCCAAGGTACGAGGTTGAAACAGGAAGACGAGATGGTATGGTGTCCAATAAGAAATTAGCTGATGATATGCCTGATGTTACTGATTCTATTCACAACCTTAAATCCAAGTTTTTAGCTAAAGGCCTCTCCAACAAGGATCTTGTTCTTCTTAGTGGTATCACATCATCATCATCATCATCATCATCATCATCTCTCTCTCTCACTCTCTCTCTCTCTCTCATACAATATTTTGTAATTACTTTAGCTGCACATACAATTGGCACCACAGCATGCTTCTTCATGAACCAGAGGCTGTACAGCTTTCCAACAAGAGGTGGCTCCGACCCCTCGATAAACCGGGATTTTCTGCCGGAGTTGAAGTCCACGTGTCCAAAGGATGGAGACGTCAACGTCCGGTTGGCGATGGACAGAGGAAGTGGAAATATATTCGACATAAAAATACTGGAACACATAAGGAGTGGCTTCGCTGTGCTGCAATCTGATGCTGCTCTCTATCAAGATGAAGCTACCAAGAGAGTTGTGGATTCCTATTTCGGGCTGAAGAGCCCGTCTTTTGAGAAGGATTTTGCTGCTTCCATGGTTAAAATGGGCAGAATTGGTGTGTTGACAGGGTCACAAGGCAAAATCAGACGCCTCTGTTCATCTTTCGATTCATTTTAATGAAATTAAATTAAGAAAATGACGACAAATCTGTTTGTCATCTATATTATGTATACAAAACTCAAGATTTTAACATTTTCATGCAGTTGAAATTAAGCTACTTAACTAATCCTTAATAAATTTAATTAGCTGCGTATATAATTTCGAAATTGGGAAGAGATTTATCATTTATGTAGTATTACAAGACATGCAGTGGCCAATTTACTGTAGAGGCCATGTGGAACTTTTTTGTGTTTTTCTGTATACTATACTATACAATGATCAATGAAGCGAACCTAAAAAAAAGTCTGATTTATTAATGTACAATAATTTTGATGTTTTAATTATCTATAAAAAGTGAGGTCTCTCTCTACCCTAGAGTCAGATTTAGTATCTGAAAATGTATACCACAAAAAGGAAAGGGGTGAATGAGGAGTACCAATGGGAAGCCGATAATGGTGGTAAAATCTATGAAGGTCTTTGGTATTTCAACATCAACCACACTCGATTTTATCTGCAAAAGCCATTCTCTAACACACACAGAGAAGAATAAGGGAGAAATCTATGCACCCACCTTTTTCTTCCTTGTTTATTCTCTGTTTTCAATTCCATCTTCTTTTAACAACTTTTATCTTAATTCCCACTATCTAACAATTCTACTAATCCCCCCAGATACATACATACATATATATATCATTTCTTCTAACAGGTTCTTCTTCTTCTTCTTCTTCATTCATGCATGCCTATCCTTCTTTTTCTATCTTGCATGTGTTTCTCTTCTTTTTACATATAATAATGCCCCTATAAATATGTATGGAATAACACATATTGCTTCTATGCATAAACAATAATTTCTACATTACATACAGTTTCATTTTTATAACATCTATTTCTTGATGTGTACATCTATGCCCTCAATACCCTTTTTTCCCTCAACTTTTGTCCTTTAGAACCCTTTTATTCTGACTTTAAAAGGGCATTGTGGGAAAAATAAAAATAAAAGTAAATTAAACTGTCATTCTAACTATGTGCATCTCTCTGCACTATCTCATGCAAACTTTTCTTTTTGTTGAATTTTACCTAAAGAAAACTACACAACATGTCACACTTTGTCGCTTGTGTAGCCCCAAAGTTGAGAATGTATCCTTTGGAGGTAGATTTTGGACAGAAAATGTAACATATTCTATAGTCCAAATTTAAAGATGAAGTAGAAAAAGAAAAAATTGACATATAAATGTAGAAGCGACAAAAGTAATATATAAAGGGCCAAAGTATAGAAATTAAAAGCATAAAAAAAGGTGAACAGGCCAAATATGAAATTTACGTGCTCTGTTTTTTGGTTGAAAATAGAATAAAAAGAGTGATGTTTGTGATAGGGCACAAAGCTTGAAAGATGGGGCCAAGCAAGTTTAGAAAGGCGATTGGAGCAGTGAAAGACAAGACGAGCATCGGGCTGGCCAAGGTTGGTAGCAGCGCCTCCCTCTCCGACCTCGAAGTAGCCATCGTCAAAGCCACGCGCCATGAAGAGCACCCTCCTGATGAGCGCTATATCCGTGAAATATTGAACATCACCACCTACTCTCGAGCATTTGTCAGCTCCTGCGTCACCACCATCTCTAGGCGTCTCAGCAAAACCAAGAACTGGGTCGTCGCCTTGAAAGCTCTCATGCTCGTCCAGCGCCTCCTTGCTGAGGGTGACGCTGCTTACGAGCAGGAGATCTTCTTCGCCACTAGGCGA
Source organism: Scutellaria baicalensis (assembly GCA_005771605.1). Classification (NCBI taxonomy): domain Eukaryota; kingdom Viridiplantae; phylum Streptophyta; class Magnoliopsida; order Lamiales; family Lamiaceae; genus Scutellaria; species Scutellaria baicalensis. The sequence continues at coordinate 28,159,051 of CM016726.1, forward strand.
GGGACCCGCCTCCTCAACATGTCTGATTTCCGTGACATGTCGGGAAAGTCCAATGCATGGGACTACTCAGCATTCGTGCGCACCTATGCGCTCTACTTAGATGAACAGCTCGAGTTTAGGATGCAGAGCCGGAGGGGGAAGCATAGTGGTTATGGATATCAGACAGAGGAGGAAGAGGGTGGCGGTGGTAGAGGTGGTGCCGCCACAGTCCAATGCTCTTGTGGTGAGGGGAACTCCTCTGCGTGAGATGAAGATTGAGAAGATTTTCTCTAGGATTAATCATCTCATGCAGCTTCTTGAAAGATTTTTAGCATGCAAGCCAACAGGTATCTATATCTATATCTATATTGTTTCTGTAAGTCTCACCATTTTCATTTGCTGAATTCCATATCATTTTCTTCTGTACAGGTGCTGCAAGGGATAACAGGGTGGTGTGTGTGGCTATCTATCCAATTGTTAGGGAAAGTTTTCAGCTATGCTATGATATAACAGAGATTTTGGGGATCTTGATTGAAAGGTTCATGCAGCTTGAAATACCTGACATGAACAAAGTTCACGATATCTTCTCTCGTGTTTCCAAGCAGTACGATGAGCTTGATTTGTTCTATTCATGGTGCAAGAGCGTGGGAATTGCACGCTCTTCTGAATATCCTGATGTAGAGAAAATCACACAAAAAAAACTTGATATGATGGACGATTACATTCGTGAGAAAACAGCTATGCTACAGAACAAGAGGGCCGGTAGCCCAGAGCCAAAGTTCCGTACCATTCAAGAAGCGTTTGAGGCAGAGCATGATGAACAGGATATGAATTCGATCAGGGCATTGCCACCACCAGAGGACTTTGAAGAAAAAACGAAGAATGATGAAGAAGAGAACAATGAGAAGGAAGTAGAGGAGCCGAAAGAAGAGAAGGCGAAAGCTGAAGAAGGAGATTTGTTGAACTTAGCGGAGGATGCAACAACTACACAAGATCAAGCAGATAAACTTGCATTAGCTTTATTTGATGGTGGTGTAGCCACAGCTACTACAGAGAGTTCAACTGCTCTTACACCATGGCAAGCCTTCAACGAATCATCATCGTCAGGCGACTGGGAAACGACATTAGTTCAATCTGCCAGCCATTTGTCAAACCAGAAGGTATCACTGCCTGGAGGTTTCGATTCATTGGTTCTTGATGGTATGTACCAACAAGGGGCAATGGCTCAGGCGGTGGCTTCATCAGGTCTGGTTGCCACCGGAAGTGCCAGTAGCATTGCGCTAGGGTCGGCTGGGAGACCAGCCATGCTGGCATTGCCGGCCCCACCATCAGCAGCTGGTGGAGCCATAAGTTCATCCATAAATACCGACCCTTTTGCTGCCTCACTTGCCATACCCCCACCACCGTTTGTGCAGATGTCGGAGATGGAGAAGAAGCAGAGGTTGCTAGTAGAAGAGCAACTAATGTGGCAGCAGTATGCTAGGGATGGGATGCAGGGGCAAGTAGGTATATCCAAGGTACAACAAAGTCCATATCAGTACAACACAGGAGGTTACACTAGAACATATTAAGTGTCTTACAAACCAATATAGTTTAGAAATCCTTTGCAAAATAGTATTTGGCTGATGACATTCTTTTTTTTGCAATAGAGATATGGATTGGAACTATAAGAGAGATGTCCAAGTACTAGCTAGGCTAAAATTATTTAGAACTAAAAAAAATTCATTTGTTCTTGTACTTATTTCCTATCAAAGGAATATTTTTCTATTATTGGCCCAACCCACAGGCCTAAAGCTTTGCTTGACCCCCAAAATAGACCCATACATAACTAGCTGTTTCACGATTAAGCTAGCTACATAGCATTTTTTGTTTTAGATGTTTCAGGTGGATGGTCGAGGGGACTCGTGCCATCACTGCATCACATACAGAATTATATTTGACATCTATAGTAAAATCTATTCCTACCGTAGTTCTCTCTGCTAATAATTTCTCCCCAAAAGATACACACCTCTACGAACCCCAAAAACATAATTCAAAAAATAAAAATAATTTGATTTGCACTTCACTTCATGAAATATTTCTTAAATACACATTTATCACGAATTGTATACACAAATGATCAGAGTTGAGTTGCAATAAGATGATTCTAAATGCTAAAAGAACCATACCAAATGTCAGCATATGTATAGTACATAGAAAACAATGAACATGCAGTTAAAAGTATTAGGTATGTACTTGGTTCAACTCAGTAGGCTAGCTTCTCTTAAGGGAGACACCCAGTTTCATTCCAACTGTAACCAAGGTCTCAAGGTGTCTTGAACTGTTCTCCAAGAGGTCCTCATCAATCTTGATCGTACCCTGCACAATTTCAAAAGCTTAGAAAATGGTGCCAAAGAAATAGCAAAAACATTGTCTCAGAAACTTTTGGCAATTATGCTCAAATATACAAGTGTATATGGGCAACTATTTTGTGCCAGAGCTAAATTTATAGGAGTTGAATAAACCAGAAAAGGCATATATGGTAGTGAACAACAGAAGAATTTTTATTCTAATTGAAGGGTTTGATGTGAGAGAAGGATTTCGAATACACAACTCCAAAATTAGTTTGTATCCTTGCATTCACTTCACCCTCCCCACATCCAGAGTAGTACTCATCCTGATCTAAGATAAGGTTGGTGGCGTTCTAAGTACAAGATATTTACTTTCATTTACAAACAAAGATATAGCCCAATCCCCGCAGAATTTTTCAGAATACCAGAACAACATTCAAGAAATAATAGTTACATAAAAGATCAGCACAACAAGCCCAACTTCCATGTAATACATCTACCATAAGCCACCATGTTCTTACTAGTCTTCATCAAAGGATAATAACGCAAAAAACATAATATATCTTATATTTATTCAATATATAAGGTCTCGTGATAACCTTCTCAAAGATACAAATGACTGTGCTTCCGCCAAAGGAGAAATATCCAAACTGCACCAAAAAGGTTAACATGAGAATTGAATAGTACGTAAAATTCAACATGAATTTCAATTTGAGACTTCCTAGTCACTCATCATTAACCTCATCTCCTTTCTTGACATGGTCACCCTTTTCTTTTGTAAAAGTGATGCTACCAACCATGGTCGCTCCAATAGCAACAAAAGCCACCTACAGTCAAGATATAATCAGGTTACTGTTATGTTCATGCTATTAATGGTGAAAATCAGAAAGTCTATAGCTTATTATAATTCGATACTGCATCCAAAACTCACAGGCAGAAACCAACTATTAATGTTTCAAAGAAAAAGCACCGACTTTTGTTCAGAAAATCAAAGTCATGCAGAGAAAAAAAAAAACAAAAAGGGGAAAAAGGAACTACAAAGTGCATATAATCGTCGAAAAGGTTCCGAAAACACCAGTTAATGAATTTGTAATTTCTACCACTTCCACATAATGGCCCATAATATAAGAAACCATCTCTTTTAGCCATTTTCATCTAAAAGATTAAAATACCCATTTAAAGTGGTTTAAAAAGATATTTCTTATATTAGTGAGTAAGAAATATCTTCCTTATCCCAAAGTGGGGAGCATGAAAATTCCTCTAAGTTGGACTAGTCATTAAATAATTCAAAGGACCTTTGGACTCTGGACATGAGTTCCCATTTCAATATTTAATCCATAATCCAAGAAAACATTAGCATATAGGTAAGATTAGATCAGGCAATGAAGGGACTGCAAGAGTAATAAACAGATGCAACTTGTCCCTCTTGAATGAGAACTGAAGTTTCATTCTGAAACAATTATCGTGTTCCACAGAAAACAGTAGAGGACAATATTTGCAACGACAAACCTTTCCAAATTCTTTGGTTGATATAACAGATATGACACGCTTGTTCTCAGTGAAGACATTACAGTACTTGCTATTCACTGCAATTGGATTTACCTTCAAGATGGAGAGAGCAAAAAAATGTATAAATTAGATGGGGAGAAAATAAGAGGAAATGTCTTTGAACATCAAAACTACCGTATATAAGCATCCAGGTATCTCCACAAATTTCTCAATAGTTCCAGACACAGGAATGTGGAAACGGTGATAATCCTGCAATAATATAGAGGGGCAGAATTCAGTGACTTTGAGATATTATTTGAGGAAAAAAAAAAAAAACATGCACCAACACAAAAGGAAAATCATATCTGAATCTAACGTTTTCTTTTTTAAGAAATGGTCTCGAGAACACAAGAAATTGACAGAATATTACCTGTGGCGCCAAGCGGAATATCACTAAACTTCCATTAATGAAGGCACTGGAAGACACTTCAGCCCCCAAAAGACCTTGTACAGAAAATTTCCGACCCTAGCATAATAAAAGGGCTTCAGAAATCAGAATAAGTCTCTATTACAGTAAAATTGTGTAATTGGAGAGGGAGGTTAGGATAATCATATATAAGTACCTGTCACATACTTTGGCTAATATCCTGTTATTTCAAAATATTCTCAACTGAAGAAATAATGTAAAAGTTCTAAAGCAACGAAAGCAGGACCCACAAGCTTTCATGCTATAGATCAGCTTATTTATGAGAAAATCTGATGTTTTAAAAGACAGCTTTATCATTTGTCTTGTTGATTAGAAGTCATAGCTCAAGAATCATTATGAAATGACTATAGATAAGAGTTCTGAGGGGACCTTGATATACAAATACAACTTATACCTTAATCCAAAATCTCATAGAATCTTCGACAGTTTCAAATGCCATCAACCTGCTATCAGCCGCAGACACTGCAACATCGTCACATTCAGGACTTGTTATTTGCCTCGCACCCAGTTTCAACTCTCTTATAAAGAATTCATTGAATGTCTGCAACCAGGAAAAAGCTAATTATCGAATAGAGGAAAAATCTGAGCACACAATCAGGGGACAGCGAAAGGAAACAAGAAAAAAAATTGCATTTAGGTAGTCAATGTCCCCTTTTTTCTTTATTTTATCATAATCTACATTGAGCTGGTGCTGACATTAATGCATCAACACAATTTTAATCTTCCTGCAAAACTTCTTTATCGTGCATTCGATGCTGAAAGAGAAACGGCTAATCAAGACAAACAAGCTATGCTTAACTCATATTTAAAAGAAAACCCTTAAACATTCTAACCAGAAACAAAAGAAACTTATGTTGACTGTTTACTTTTTCCCTATTCTAGTATTGCATACGAAGCAAGAATTATAAGGGAACGTTTGGGTGCATTTTGTTTTTTTTTTTGGAGAAGAGTTAGGGACAATAATTTGAAAAACAAATGTATTTAAAAATGTGATGTACTAATATAAGTCAGAGAATGCTTTGAAGAACACATGGGCATTTAGCTGTATATACTTTATAAAAGAAGTGGTAGAAGAGCATGTCTTAGCAATAGCCAACAGGCTAAGCCATTTAAACGAACTCTTCATTCTTACTGCAGCTTTAGAGTACATCCTATAGAAAATGAAATATCAAGAAAAAATAGGTTTTTTCATGCATTTACACTGTGATGGAAGACAGACACGCGGCAAAATAAAAAATGACAAATTTAACTCAACAACATAATTCACTACCAATTATTGCCAGAACATGTTTATTAACATGATCAGCAGTTTAAAACAAGAGTGGAATGCGATATAGTTTCAAATCTTTACCCACCTTAAAATGCTCCAAAGGATATTTGATTTCAGACAAATTTATTTGATCCTGCAGCATAATTAATAAAAGTAATTAGGAAACACAAATATTTTCGACAATATAATCATTCAAATATACAGAAGCATTGAGCAGGTCATGCAGAATCTACATGCATGAGAAAAATTAATCTACACTTTTGGGGGTGGGCTCAGTGGGGGTTTGTAAGAAATGAGGATATATTTGTTAGTGCTTAGAGAGATCTCCATTTGACAGCATGAAGCATAGCCCTTATCTGATCAGTTTAATTGTACCATCTTCACACCTACAGGATTGTAATGAGTAATGACCAAGGAATACTTGAACTTTAGCCAAAATCAGTTAGGGTCAATAGAACACAATGAAGAACCTAAAATGTCGCTAGCAGAGCCTGTTCCCATAAAGTAAATTGGCAGGGTTAAATACTATTTTTTAAATAATAAAATAAAAGTGTAACTATTGATAAAAATAACGAAGAGATTATTATGCATGTTTGGAATTTATAAAGTGAAGCACAAATGAGATAATAAGAATTTAACAAGTTCCAAATAGAAAAATCGGTGTTAGTCAATTACACAAAGCATGGACTTTAGGTGAAATCATGAAATAGTTAGAATTCAAATTCATGAGCAGAACACCAAAACCAACTAAAACACAATCAGAGATGGTGTAATGCATGGACAAAAAGAATATCATACCTTAAACAAATTAATAAATTTTTGAATATCCTTAGCAGATTCAGGTGAATCCATTTTCCTGCCCTGCTTCTCTGAGATGCTTTGCAAGAGTTCCTTCGCCCCTGCATCCAAACAAGAGTTGCACAAATAAATGATATGTCCAATGGAACTCAAGAATTGAATTGTGCAAGTGAGAAGAAAATCCAGTACATAGGTGGGTGGACTGAAATACTACTCACAATAGCTTTTACCAAAATCTAAATCACAGCCAAATAGGTGAAGATGAGAGAGAGTGAGAGAGGAATCAAATGTTTGATACAACAATTGATTTCCCTCAGAGTGACTCTTGTTGGCAGTGATTGGGGATACATTAAAAACCAACCTTTGTCCATGAGGCCAAATCCGAGTTTGGACTGATAAATGGCTCTCATAGATAAAACGATCTTCGCATCGATTATTTCCTCCACTAGCCTCCTGGTTCGTCTATCAAAAACCTGATATCAAAAACAGTAAGCCAGGATTTTAAAAATGTGAGAGATAAATAGTTATCAACAATCACAACAGACAAAATCCCTCTGTTTCATAAGCGATGTTACATCACATGAGAATACTAGTTTGGAGTACCAGAATATCAAACAATCTGCTCAGTGTGGACTGACTTTGAAGTGAAATAATGTCCAGACACTCAAATAAAAACCAAATTATATGACCAAAAGGAAAGAAAAAAACAAGCCGAAAGGAATGATTTCAGGCACACACAGATGTTGAATACCAGGATATGTGAAGCACTTGATCCAGACCTCAATCCAACTTCATAGGATGAAAAATGAGCCCATTCACTTACTTTGAACATCCATCTGCAAAGAAATAGTTGATGTTTGAGATAGAAGGGTTAGCCTAATGTTCATCAAATGTTAACAAATAATAATGTCAAAACTCCACTGAATAGAACATTGTCACACAATGATATAGAGAGAAATTGCAAAATTCATATAGGTAGAAAAATCATAATGGAAACTGCATTTAATTTCTGAGAATTGACTTAATATGGATGGAATAAGACAGCTGGGTACACTCATGTTCTTTGCACCTCATTTTACAATGATATCATGTCTCCTTCTCTGCATTACTAACACATCTTAATCCTTGATATTTAACGCCTCTGAGAAAAAAGTAAATACAAATCTTAGCTAGAAGAAAGACATATTTAAGGATGACAACTCCTCACCCATTTGAAGCCTGCTTATCGGTCAAGAATCCTCCAGTCATAACCTCATTTCCATTTCCTTCATTGAAACACAGGGTCATATGAACCATATTATTTAACCTATCCGAGATTTGGAGAACTTCACCGCAGACTGGACAGCAATTAATAAGTGGATCCCTGCACTTACAATATTTTAAGAAAAAATTAATATCTGACTCAGATTCTGATGAAAAATCATACAATCTTCTTTTATTAAAGTTGGTGTCTAGCAATGAAACAATTGCTCAGGAATCTAAGCTGAATTAAATAACATTATATATTAGGGTCTCCAAATTTGGTACAACTTTTCCATCCAGGCATCAATAACTAAATCCTTAGATACTCAGCAGCAAAAATATTTAAAGTACACCTATGACTTACCCAGAACAAGGAAATAAAAAGTACAATGCTTAAGTTTAAAAAAAAAAATTCCAGAGAAAACCCAATTTCATGGGGAGATGATGCTGTTAGATGAGATGCCAACCCAAATGTGATCAATAACCTTTCAGCCTTGAAACAGAAGGGAATATCAGAATGTGCACGGCAAAATTAATAGTTAGTTAACCCAAGGTCTGATATTCCAATTTATAGATACGTTCTAACCATGTGTGAAGATTCAACAAACACCTTTATTCCTGATTCTTTCTATCACAAAATTCCAGATTTTTTCATCATAGATTTTTAACCAAAATAAACTCAAAAACAAAGTACGTTTTATTTTATAAAACTTAAACCATGTGTTTGAAGCAATAAGTAATTAACAGGCTGAGCAGAAGCTTCTGTCACAATGACATAATGTCTAAAATAAAGGAAAATTCAGAACTTTAGTTTAGCTGACCCCCTGTCAGCAGCAAAATATTCTTGTTCCATTCAACATAAACATGAGAGATTTGAGTAGTTCTCACTGATTGAAAATTGATGGAAGCAATTGGCACAGAACTACTACGGGGAAGGAAGCACTTGCTTGGTATTACCATTATCTTATACTTCTCAGATTCTGTAGCTTATTAAAGGAGTTTTATATCATGTTTACCGAGTCAGCACCCTTAACGTATTGCACAGACACCAATGGGGAAAAAAGGGAACAGAAAGAACAGATAACATAAAGGCCCGAGTTAATCAACCAAAGGAGACTCAACCAGGATACACAAAGCCATTAAAGACAGAATTACAGATACCATGACGAAATATATGGAAGTAAAAATATATTTGCAAAAAAATAAAAAAAACATTTCTTTTTTCCAAATGATCAAAATATTTGAAAAGCCTACTTTTCTTGTTGAACTGCTAGAAGCATAGCCAACTCATCCATGCTGACAACTCCATCGCCGTTCTCATCAGCAGCTTTGAAAAGTTCCTCTTTCTGAAAATATATAATGACATAAATAATATCAACCAAGAAACATGATAACTAATCTCTGTACTTAAAGAGGTTGAAGCTATCGTTGTACTGTTTTGCTTATGTATAAATGCAGCAACAATGGATATGCTAGTAATGATAAATACGGACCTGAGCTACATCCATCAACTTGGATATGTGGATAAAGTTATTTCTACCACAAAAAATATGATACATATATGTATGTATGTGTTGTGAGAACCAAAGATAAAAGTACAAAGAAAAAAAAAGACAATAAGAAAGAAGTATGTGTACTTTTTAGGTCCTCATATGTGTGCTTTTTCAATCCTAGATGGGGATCACTTGACATAAAGTTTTATAAATGCTGTCTATTTGTGCTCTGGTAATTAAGGAGACAAATAACAGAAAATCTAAGAAAACAAGTTCTTATTCCATTTATCCCCAAAGCTAGGTATACCCAGGGAATCAAGATTCTGAATACCTCCAGAAAGAGGCATATAATGAAAGATGAGATCAAGACAAAACTGAATCAGTAGGAGAGTATGCCCCTCTGAAGTGTCTACTTGAACAGATTTTAGAATGTGAAGGTCACTTAAAGAAACAGAATACTGCATAGTGCATCGAAATCCAGCAATAAATCATATGCCCTAATGGTCAAAGATACTTAGAAAAGTCAGTTGGAAATAAAACACACTAAATTTCCATACGCAAACCTTGGTAGCAGCTAGTTGATTGCCAAATGCGTCAATTAGGGCAGAGAATTCGTCATAAGAAAGATTTCCATCTTCATTATAATCCTGTATAAATAAAGAGTAATAGATTCAACTGTGCTGCTTAAACCCACAAAGAAAAGAACATTCCATTCAGATGGGAGGCAAATTGATATGTTGATATCTTTGCATCTTAAGAAGAAGATGGTAACTTTGATTCTAGCTACTTCAGATTTTCAAAAATGACATCATACAACAATATAGAGTTATGATTAGAGCCTGATGAAAGAAAGTGTGCCATGGAGTTAAGAATAACTATCCACCTTCATTGTTCATCCTAGAATAGACCATTATGTGTGTGTGTGACATGTACCCGCAACTCTCTGATATTGGCATTGATTGCTCAGTTCAGCTATGCTAAAGTTTCAGTCCAAATAACAGTTCTAACATGTCCTACATTGCTGCATTTAAGCTAATTATTTCAAGCCCCAATCACAGCTCATTGTATCATCTCAAATGTAGTAAAACCAGATTAGTGTTTAGACATGGCAACAGATTGTCAAATTGAGGACAGCAAAAAAGGCAGTTGAGTTGGACCTGAAAGACTGATTATTAGGATAGCAGGAGTTTGTCGCACCTCAAACCTCATATAATTCAATAAAAAGAGAGAGAGAGCAGTTTCAAGTAAAAGAAGCTAAAGATGCACATGAAAAAAAAATCTTCAACAGGTAATAGTTATTCATAGAGTTTACTTTGGAAAGACATAATCAGAAATTCATAAATTACTCAGACATACTGAACTACATAACAAGCATAAGCTTGAACTAATTAGACTTGAACCATCCATAATACTACAGAACTTTTTGGACTCACTAAAAGCTGTCAAACTAAATGAAAAATGACTTGAGCTAAAACTAGATTTTGTGAGGTTGCTTGCCAAATCTGAGTACCCTATTTATTATAATAAAAAATGTGCAATATGAACAACTTTCTTTTACACAAAATCCCTGCGAAAGATTAAGAACAAAAATTGAAAATTAGCATTCCTGATGGAACACTACTAAATATCCTCCTCACCACGATTCAGTGAGGTGAGATGCAGATGACATCAACTGTACTACATGCAAAGAGTTATCACATACCATAATAGATAAAATACGCCTTGCAAAACTCTTCTCTGTTTCCATTGGATCCTACAGATTATAACAATGAGTTCAAGGCATACAAATGGTTATATATCCGGGTGGAATGGTGGAATCAAATATATTTGCACCTCAATGGAACATGACAAACTTATATGGCCAACAATTCCTCCGGCAGATGTTGGATCTAATAAGTCATATACGTCAGTGTCCGAATCTGAATCCTACAAATAGAAATTTGTACAAGGAATTAATATGAGAGAATCACAATATAGAAACTAAAAACATACATATGAAGTAGAGAGGAGAAATGACTAAAATGAAAAAACTGGCCAAATCATCTTTGGCACATTAGATACAAAGCATCCATTCAGAAAAATACAATGACTCCTTGTCTTCCATTTGGTAATAAAAGAAAGAGAAATTTTAAAGCTGTTTAAAGGTGAATTTCTTAGTTGAAATTAAAGCATCAGATATAAATTAACAGTCTCAAGACTACAATAAACAAGTTTGGGTCAGTTTTCTACAATAAACTATGTTTCAGGTTGGGTCCTTTCCTAACACATGCAACTACAAATATATATTATTAATGAATTCTCCAATTATGCTGACTCATGTGAACAATAAGAAAGAAAAGCTCTAAGATTAGTGTATCTCACCTGAGTAAGAAAATCATAGAGATTGATCTCACAATAACCGACAAGATTGTTCTTGGACATTCTGTTAGTCTGCATCCAAAATATGAAGAAGGTCATAATCAGTTGGCACTAATGGCATATAAAGACAAACCATGAAGATGTCAGGGTTATAAGTGGAAAGAGGTGATCAATACGTTTCCAAGAATAAATGAAAAGACAGGGAGAAAGTGAGAGGAATAGAGTTTGTTGACGGAATATCTGATTGAAATAAATTTATCGTATCAACCTAATAATAGCATAAAACACACACCTCAAATACAGATATTCTTGCAATATGTGCCCCATTTCTTTCCAAAAGAAGCCTTTTCTCCTGTAGAGCATTATAGAAATTATTATCCTTAAGATATTCCTAAAAAACTGAACTAAAAGTACACCATAGTTGCTCATTAGTTGATTGAAACCTGGTTTAAATATGCTTTTGTACATTATATTATAAAAATTTAAGTTCCCATAGGCAAAGGAGAAACTAATTGCTTATCACAGTCCCAAATTCTAACATTTATTAATAAGAGAAATTTGAGAAGGTGCCAAACTTACATGCTTATCCTGTATTGGTAACAGGTATATGACACGTAACAATAAAAGCCATGGGTATAGGATAATCATTTCCAGCAATTTAAGGATACAAAATCAGCCACATTGCATACACAAGATTATGAAAAAATTTAATCATGTCGCTCTGAAAACCACATTACAAAGTAAAAACTTATTCAACCAGATAGAACAGATGGGGTCAAATATAGAAAATCAACTCCTTTGAAAACCTGACAGTTCTTTCATGCTGCACAATAAACAACATGATACCCTAAATTGTCAAATACTATAAGCCACTCAATTCAAAATAAGAGTATTCGGTTATTCACTGACTATAACAACAGATAGCCTAATTGATGTGGTTAAAAGAAAACACAATTCATTTGGACAGAAGAATATGTGACAATGAAGATAATGTTCAACAAATACTCACAGAATTCCAGATAGGTTGGTTGGTTCTGTACAAAAACAAAAACACTATCAGTGCCTGTACATAGGATCATATCCAGGGACAGAAAAAGTTGTCTATAAACATAACTGCGTAATTTAAAGCAATAACAATCACTTTCAGGAATTTTTCTCTTAAGGTCATCTCATGAAGATATGTTAGTTGTCAAGTCAATGTAGCAAGAACTAATTTTCATGCAAAGCAGAATTCAAGAATCCAAAATTAAAAAAGTCAGCAATTAGTGGCATTAGGACTTAGCCATTATCGAAAAGTCAACAAAAACTATTGGTATACTCTCCACTACACTATACTTTATATTGGGGGGATTCTTTATTCAGAAAAGAAATTATTTACCACCATCAGAAAAAAATTAATCTAATTTCATCTCAGTGGAATTGATGTATTATACGCCTCAATTTCTTTCTTTCAGAACAAATTATGGATGCCAAAAAGGAATTTTATACATGCCTCAATTTCTTTACTTCTTACTTTCTTTCAAAAGACCAAAAGACTGAAAAGATATAACAGAAAAACTAAACTGATCGGAGATGGCGGTGCGGAAGGTCTGCTCCCCAAGTGAAACACAAGCAAGCCATTTGTCCTTGAATTGCATATCCGCCTTCAAACAACCAAACCAAAAGAAGAAACAAGCACAGTAAGGATCATTCTACATTACATGAAAATAAAACGAAGAAAAGATTAGAACGAGAAAAGAAAGTATACGCCGATGATCCGGAGGAGGGCGACGCCGGCGAAGTCCTCCTCCTTGAGTAGTTTTCCAGAGTTGGAGCCACGGCGGTGGCGGCGGAAGTGGGGACGATGGAGGTGCAGGCGTTGGCGGAGTCTCTGAATTCTAGAAGTTGTGGAACCAGAAGAGTCCGATGACTCGTCGGAGAACTCCTCTTTGGAAACTTTATGCCCCATTTTTCACAGCGAAGCCCTAATTTCGGTTCGCCGGCGAGAGAGAGTGTCAGTGGAATTGAAAAAGACCAGTTATGATGCCTTGACTGACTTATAAAAGACACCCAACTACCAACGGTCATAGATAAAATTAAAAAAAAACGGCCTCATCTTTCTTACCTAAATTAATACAACCTAAAATAATTAAATATATTTCTTGCCAAAAATAATACTCCCTCCGTCCCGGTTAAGTTTACCGCGTTTGACCGGCACGAATATTAAGAAAAAACTGTTGACTTTGATGTGATGTGTTATTTTAATGTTTTTGAGTAGCAATTTTGTAATTAATGTGTGCTTTTTGAGTGTAGAGTAGTAAAATGTTGACTTTTTTTGTTGCCATTTTTGGACTGGCAAAGTTAAGTGGGACGTCCAAAAACGGAAAGTAGGCAAATTTAACCGGGACGGAGGGAGTACTACCTACAATAATTAAATATCTTACTTACCTAAAATAATACTAGCTAAAATAATTAAATATCTTTCTTCCCTAAAATAATACTACTCTAGTACGTTATTATTATCTTTTGTGACCTTAGATAATGCTGTAAACCTTAATTGTCTTTTCGTTTTTACCTAAAATAATAAGAGAAGTTTTGTGTAAGACCATTTCACGGATCTTTTTTCGTGAAATGGGTCAACCCATAACCTAAACTTAGCAATTCATATGAAAGTTTGTGGATATGGATCAATTCATGGGTAATTAGGATCCACCTCACGGAAACTATCCGTGAGACGGTCTCACATGAGTTTTTGTGAAATAATACTACTCTATAACGTATTTATTTTTTTATGTTATAGTTTTTTGTTTTTCTGATTTGAGTCTAATATAAAATAATTAGATACTAATTTTCCGAAGAAGCTCTTAAATGATTCTATAATCTAGTTGACATAAGTAATAATCTAGTAGATTTACAAATGACATTTCATACTGTGATATTTTATGGAAATTAATGTGATTTGATGGTAATTGTTTTTTGAAAGTTAAAAAAAAAAAAAAAGGTAAACACATGTCGAATTCTCTTATCAAACTAAGTTACATGTAATTTAATTTCATATCAAAATCGTAATTTGAAATTTTGGAGTTGATCTATCAAATTAGATCAAGAAATTATAAAATGTTCCTCTAAAAATAATAATTATGAAGTGTTGTCTTGACTTTGGGTAACATGATTCATAGGTATTTTATCATCCTCAACCTCATTAGCGATGGGATTAAATACATCAATCTATATTATATGTCAAAATGTAATTGAATTATATTACATAACCTTGACTATTAATTTTGGAATTAGTAAATCTTGATGACTTTAATTACTTATTTAATAAAAGCTTATACCAATCACACAAGAGATCCAAATCCATATAGATTATATTAAGCTGTAAAGTAAAAGTTGATTACCACATTATGAAATAATGAATTATTTAAGAGTATATTCTCTTTATCATGAGTGCTTACTTTTGAACATATATAGATTATCCTAATTGGCAATTTGATGTTTTTATAAGGTGCTCTATGATTTCATTAATATTTTGTTGTTTTATTATTCTGATATATTTGATAATCCGTTGACCCTATAGTCTATTACCAAATCAGTTGACTCTAAAAACCTATTACAAATTAGTTGTTTTTTTTTTTAAACGATAAACGAAATTCCAATATATAAATTTAGTGTTATTTGCACAAGAAATGACTAATATGAACAATATCAAATAATTGTTACGTCAAAACGCTACAAATATAACAATTACTGGAACACCACCAATTACATGGCACAAAACTTTCTCCAAACAACTTTTACAATTTTTTGTCACTCAACTTTTAGTTGAGCCCAATATATTTAGTAGAAAAAAATTAGAAGTGACCTCAATTGCATTGATTATAATAATCATAATAAAATCATGAATACTCAATTTTCACCTACTTAGTAGCATTCATTTTATTGATCTCTTCAATAAGTTATTGAAAGCAATAAATAGTCTTAATTGTGTGTTGAATCAATATTGACCAAAGTACCATAGATTTAACTTAACGACAAGTACATTTCTCGCATCAAAACCTCAAGTTCGAATCCACACCACAATTATAGCTCAAAAGAAAAAAAAGAAAAAAAAAACCATCATTCCAATTGTAACTTAAAAAAAAAAAAAAATCAATATTGGACAAAGATATATATTTGTTCAATGAAACCCTGAAGGTGATGCACCTTTTACATTTTGGCTTTGTGTCGAATATATGTTGCAGGTTATTAACATGCTCCCAACCTGTTTGATCAAAATACTCAGTGAACAGTTCATGACTTTTAATCTTTTATTGCGTGTAAATGCTCTGCAATAATGGTTGTTAGTGTTCTAATTCATGATGCAAGGGAGAAATACAGAAAAGATTCACTGGATTAGCACCTCTAAGTTATACTATCATCTATACATGATCATATTCTTTACGTAATTGCTAGCTTTATCAGGATATTTGGGCAGTTTTATTAGTAAATAGTTCGTATATCTTTAGTGATAAGGTGAGATTCAACTTTCTTGAAAGATAGGTAATTGAAAAGCAATGCTAAGGTTTTTCGTTCTATCTTGAGAGGTTTCGTTCAAAGCTGTTCTGTCATGTCCAGTCTTTATTTTGTTTCGACAGATTTTGTAGTTTCTTGCCAAGTAGGAAATTGCTGTTATGCTTTCCATCTTGTCAAGATAGTGAATTTACCACTTTAGAAGGGATAGGTATCTTTTTCCATTTGAGATCGAATGGAAATGATATCGCAGTTGATCTGGTTTATATTTAACATTGGTACAGTGCTGTACTTATGCTATTGAGCGATTGATTTTGTATTCTTGTAACTTGAAAAGCTCTTGAAATTCATTTAAAAGACAATGATACGCTGTCGCAATGCTGTCTTGTTTTTATTTGTTATTCGTCTCACAGTTAGTTGTTCACATATTAGGCACTAATTCATCAGGCAATCACTAAGATGATGTGTTGTATAGCTCAGAGGAAAAGGAGTCTCTTTATTCAAGTTATTATCATCTGTCCCAAAGCGAATTTCTGCTTCTGCTTTCAGCACTATTTAACATCTAGGTTGGTGCCCACTAGACATGCACTCTTTTTTCAATGCTTCTTGAAAATATGCATGGTTGATGCTATGACATTGGAGACCACATCTGCCAGGTTACTAAAATGCCATCATCCATCAGTTGTGGCTGATCTAGGGAGAGGATGGCACTCCAATGTTTGGTAAGAAAGAAAAAATTATTGATTATAGTTAAGATAATAATGTGAGGTTCCAACTTGGTGACAAATGTTTTCTAGAGCTTGCAATTTTACTCTGCAACAGAGACTGAAGTGCAATGGACACCCTGCTCAGCTTTCACTCTAGTTAAATTTTGATTCATCAGGAAAGATTATTCATTGATATACCTGAACCAAAAAGATCAGGTACGATTCTGTAACCTATCATTGAGCACTATATTCGAAACTGAAGGTTTTCTAAAAATTATTGTGGATTGGTTCCTATGCTATCCTGCTTATCACTTACTTTGCATGATAATTTCTTGGTTTGTGTTGGATGGCCATCCTCTTGTTACATACTTGCATTTATGACTCAACTCTCAATTCATGGTTATGGTCCAAAGCAGCTATAGGTGCTTTGTGTAGTCATTTTAGATAAAAGTTTGTGGTATCATCTCAATGGCTTACTTGAAACATTCTTATTTTGTCCTCCTTGTTGCATGTATCTCCCTTTCCTCTGTTTCATGCCCTCCATTTTATAATTTTATTGCCCTTTATTCCACTTTTTTTTTTTTCCTTATCTGAATTCTAAATCAGCAGCATAACCAGCTATCTGCTGCCTTAAAATGCAATAAATACTATCCTTGCTAACTCAAAATAATAGGAAAATGGTGCAAAGAGCTTGTGTCCATGCTATCATGAAACGACACCCTTTGGTGCATAATATCCCCTATTGAACTTTTAACCACAAAGAATCATAACCCAAAGTCCAGATGAGATTTGAGAGGCTAAATGGGATCCACCAAACAATATAAACTTACTATGGATAGCATATGCTTGAGGAATCAGGATGTTATTTCTCATTAAAAGAAGTTACATTTTGGCCATTGATCATCACATGGTCAATATTCCTCCACTTACAAGAATTGTATTGGTCAGTTGTGGGGGCTCAACTAGTGGAGAATTCTTGAAAAGATTTTGCGGAGATACAATTTGATGAAGCAAGATTGTATTTTGCCATGAAATTAGATGACCTTGTATTTTCCTGCACAGAAATGATTGTGTTTTTTTTTTTTTTTTTTTGTGTGGTAGCATATGGTAATACTTTTGATAAATAAGCAGCCCGAGAATTTTAGAATCCTCTCCAAATCCAAATTCCAGCCACCAATCCCATGTCATCAATCTATCTTTATTGCTCTTTCCTCCTAAAAAGTTTCTCTGAACTAGGGAGTTCCTGGATTACAGCACTTTTTGCTGTGTGGAACTCAGTGGGAAATGCACAGAAGTCAAAGTTACTAGGTAATTAGTGAATCTAACTAATCATGTTCAAGATTAGCTGCACCGTTTTTGGCACTTAATGTCTTAACACCATGTCACTACCATCATATGTTACACAGAAAAGTCATTTCCTCAACTCCATCTACTTTACAGGTCTACTGTATACAAGTTTTTCAGCTGTGAACACACCTAACAACCAAAAGCAGAATCTAATACTATTTGACATGCTCCCATTTAGAGGCCATGTAATCGAGTCCAATTGATGCATTGCTCAAATTCAATCAAGCTTATTGCACTGAGTTCGAGCTTGATTCTATTGCGAACAACTAAGATTAATATCAAAACAAGTTGTGTATTGTTGAGATCAAGTTTGAGTTCGAGCTTGACTCGATTAAATGGTAACCGAGTTCAAGCTATTCCTGAGTAGCTCAACTTGATTACACCCCAACTCCCATTACCAGAGAAATATTATAAAAATGAGAATTGGTATGTAGTAAGGATAAGTTTGAAAGGTAATGGGGGCATGTATTCATTTTACTGATCTTAAATTTGGATGTAAAACTGGTTAGTACAAGTTGAGTCATGGAAAGGGACCCAATGGTTTATTTGAGCATTTATGAATAGAGCAAGTAGTGGTATCTCCACTTTGCACAAGTTTCTTTCTCATGAAGGCCATCCTCTTCACACTCTATATAGGAAGGTACTTTTTGATCCAAGAAGTGGTGTTGACTCAGATTGAGCTTTACCTTTGACCTTTTTGTTGTGGAAAAACATGTATTAGAATAATTAGCTTTACTCAAAAGCTACATATATATATATTGGGGAAGCAATAATTAATTGTTTGGTAGTATTTTATTTGCTCAATAGTTTATAAAGAATGATTATCCCTAGACAAGGAAGTAGAAAGGTTTGGCTTGTGTTCAAGTCAATACCTTCCTCTGCCCCCCCACCCCCCTTGGTGTCTCTATCAATGAAACTAAATAACTTTATGGACAAGTTGAGATTGGCCCATCACAAGCATTGGCATGTCTTGTGTAATAATAATGACTTTCAATTTGATTTGGTCTTTTCTAAGCAAAGTTCAAAGCAATATAACAATAACATCTAACTTATACATGGGACTTGCCTTTGTTCACAATTAATTACTATGCACTTGTACAATCACACCTCTCTCTCTCGCATGTGCTTTGTTTGTATGTGCAATCTGTGTGGGTGGGATGATTACCATGCTCAGTGCTTACGAGCTAATTAAGCAATGAAATAGTTTTATATAACATGGTTTTCTTTAATTAAATATATTTTCATTATTCTTTTGAAGTTGAAATTTGAGCAAGTTATAAGCATGACATGTGAACTTCATTAGCTCTTTATAGTTCTATTGCACTTAATATTCCATTAAACTAGTCGGGTTTAATTCTTGTATCTACAGAAATGGTTGACTTTTGATACTATTTGTCATGCCTTTTTCCCACAGAAATTGGGCTCAAAGGCCAAATTTGTCACCACTAACTACTAATCCACACTCATTTTCATCTTTAGGGAAAAACAATTAGAAGAGTAAATTAAATCCATCTATATAAACAATTCCACTCAATCTCACCCAACCACAATTAGATACTTGCCTATATATAAGACAAAAGGTAGAGACAAAATTAGGCATGCTGGTACTATATATTACACATCTTCTAAGAATCACGTCTTGGTTGAATATGACTGAGATTTAGGGTTTTGTGCAACCTACTAATTAATTTAAGTATACTTAGCCAGAAAGTTATGTCAAGTAGGTTTGGTTTTCGATATGGTAGGCCGAAGAATTAAGGAAGGTAAAAAGGGTACAAAAATGGCACTATCTTGAACACTTCTTTAATCCCCAATTTTTAAATTCTCGATGAAATAAAGACTTAATGGGAAAAGTGTAAAAGGTTGTTGCTGTAGACATGTGATTTTATGGGTAAAAAATTACTCACAAAACATTAATTTGGCCGACACAATTTGCAAAGATCTATTATGCTGAAAGCAACTTGTAGTAATGTTTGTTTAACGAAAAATGGGACCTCTAAACATGCATATGCTTGATTGGTGGATAAATCTTTTATTTTCTTTTTGGTGGATAAAATCGTTTTTCTATGCAAGAGAATCTAACTCATCGGAGTGTGTTTTTTTAGGTTAGAATATGATAGAATCGTGTAAATTAAGGTATAAATTTTTGGAGGTTAGAATTTAAAATTGAGTAATTCTCTTTTGAATCAGGGGCATGGATCTTAAATCCATACAATCGGGTCGGATCAGGGTTACCCGACCCGCTTTTTTTTTTTTTTTTCGCGCTACCTTTTTTAAATTTTGGTCATGACTTTTACCTATGTTAAGAATACATTTATATAATGTTTAAAGATACTTTTTAGGTTATGTTAAAGATACTTTTATGCCCAAATTTCATATATTTACGTTACGTTAAACATACATTTATGTTATGTTAAGGATACATTTAGGTAATGTTTAGGGATACATTTACGTTATGTTAAGATACCTTTATGCCCAAATTTCATACATTTACGTTACGTCAAATATACCTTTAAGTTATGTTAAAGATATATTTATGTTATGTTAAAGATATCTTATCCATAACATAGTTGTGTTACACATTTTGTACACAAAGGTATCTCTAACATAACATAAATGTATCTTTAACATAACCAAAATGTATTCTTAACATAACTAAAGTATCGTTAATATAACCTAAAGGTATGCTTAACATAACCAAAATGTATTCTTAACATAACTAAATGTATCTTTAACATAACCTAAATGTATGTTTAACATAATCAAAAGGTATTCTTAACATAACATGGTATGTAACCTGAAATTATGATTTCAAAGGTATCCTTAACATAATTAAAAGGTACCCTTAACGAGCGGATTTGAGTGGATTTGAGCACATCCACCTAGGTGCGTGGGAGCACGTGAGGGCACGTGAGATACGCGTGGAAGCGTATACACGCACAGATCGAGTCGGATTAGGTGCACCTGATGCACAAAAGTTTTTATAATTAAAATTTCCCATTACTACAAATTGACCGCCACCAATTAGGCGATTGGATAAGATTTTTGTTATGTTTTGAAAGTACTGTTGTACTACTATCCACACGTTCAGACTTATTTCACACATCTCCTAAATAGTTTGCTATAAGTTTTTAATTTTAATTCATTTTAAATATTCACAAGTGGGACACATTAATCTCTTGTTGAATATGACACACGTGGTGGTGACTTGGCCTAGCTTGTGTCTTGTGTTTTAAACTTTGGATTAAGTGGATTACTTTAACCAAAGCACGTGTAATTAATATATACTTTTGCATTACAAAACATAGTTTCCAACAAGTTATATTATGGATGTGCAGTGTGGACTCATAACCATATGTCATATTTTATCTATGTGCTAATTTAGTTAATATTATATACTATATAAGTATTTATGTTGATAAAATGGGATGCAGTGTAGAACAGAAAAAAGTCAACAATATTCGTATTGCTTTTTATGGAAGGTCAAAATAAGTTTTATTTCAGATATATACCACCCATGTGCGAAATTGAATGTAATTACATAAATGTTGGTTTTCTTTTTTTAATGTACGTTTTTAATTTAATAGTTCGACATTCTTGTGAATGAAGGAATATATGTGAAATATAAGTTATACCGTGTCACCATTTATTTTGCATCAAAACAAAATAGGTATATTATTGTGTAAGGAACCAAATTTCATTTAAAATTGAGTGGGCATATTTTCTAAGCGGTAAAGTTCCAAAATAGAATCATAATAAATGAGGTGTTGCATTGTGACAGATAAATAATGCTTGCATAAGAAATGACACAATGGTGGCGTAAGCAGCCACCAATATTAAAGGGAAGTTGCTTCCTTAGCTTTTCGTAACAACAAGACAACTACCAAATACCCATCATACCACATAAAAGCTATATATATTTATGAGCAATAAAATCGAAAGAGGCGAAGAATATGAGAAACAAGCGAAGAAATAAAATAAAATAAAGGTTGTGAAGTTGTCCAACAAAAGGGAAGCCCACCATTGTTTGTGGGCCCCACTCTAGCCCATATTTCTTCCCCAATGATCTCTGCACGTGAGAATCCAGGATCATACATACACCATCGATCTCTGCACACACACACTCTCTCTCTCTCATCTTATCTTTATCAGTTATATATATATATATATATGCTTGTGGTTGCCTTTGCATGTATTTTGAAACCCTGATCCACGTGCTATTCCCATGTCGCTTTTAATCCAAAAACACAGAGATTTTGCATTCAAAAGTCACAATATTACACTTGAAATAAACTGACATGAATTCATGTTTGCCAGATTCTTTCTACTGATTAATAAGCTAGCAAGGCCAACTTATATATATATATATATATATATATATTAATTAGACACTAGCTAATTAACTTTCTTGAAATTCCTTTTTTCTGGAAAAGAAACCTAACCATAATTTGGCAAACTAATCTCATCAAGATCATCCAGTGACAGAAAAACTTCATCCAAGCATGAAAGCTCCGTCCCATCGTCGTCGTCGTCGCTGTCGCTGTTCCTCTCATACACTCTACACACAACCCATTTGCTGTAATCCTACACAATTAAACAATCAATCTTAATAAGGACTAGTGCAGCATATATATATATATATATATATAGAAGAGAGAGAGAGAGAGAGAGAGATTATTGCAAAGTATAATAAGATATATAGAGCTTACAATCTTGGAATTCCTTCTTCGTGAAGATGGCCTACTAGATGAAGAAGAATCAGAGAGCCTATATTCCTGCATAACCCAATTGGTTTTAACTCCTTGAGAAAGCTGGCCAATGTGAAATGCACTATATTTCTTAACCCCAACTCTTTGGCCCCCACTTGAATATATACTTTCTTCCATCCCTATAGCCTGCCAATATCCACTCCCAGTCATCCTGCTTTGTGTTCTTCTGCTGTAGAAGTACCACTTGTTTCCTTCACACATTGCTTTACCTAATCATCAACTACATTAGCTACTATTATGTAATTGAACTTATAAAACACGAATATCGATCCATCATTATTAATAAATAGATAGTAGTAGTAATTACCATCTAAGTCCCAGGGGTCATACGGGTAGAGATCAAGATCGGGGATGACATCGGGGTGGCAGGGCAGAAGCGCCGCCTTGCGGTGGAGGAAATGGACCACCAGCTCTTCGTCGGTCGGGTAGAACCGGAACCCGGGTGGCATGTTGAAGCCGTTATCCGCCATATATGTATCACCAAGAATATGTATATAGGAAAAAAAAGAAAAGCATGCATATATGTATGTATGGTGATGGTGGATTGGAGGTGATATTTATAGTGAGAGAGAGGGTGAGAGAGAAAGGGATTAATGACGTGAAATGAAAGGTGTATAGTACAGTATATAGTATTGTTTTGTTTAGATCAGCAGCACCACCAAAGCTTCAAGCATGGCTTATTGTTTTTGTTTTTGTTTTTATTTTTTGGGTGGAAATATTAATTTTTCCTAATTTTATTATATTATATTATTATTCATTTGTGCACTCCCACTTCCACTTCCACTTCCACTTCCACTCCAAGGCGGCGGGGTATATATCTATCTATATATCTGTGTCTCAAGGTTGGATACTTTTCAAGGGACTAAGTGTTGGCCCCTCTAGTTTAGGGAACTTTCCTTTCGGATCTTGGAATATGTGTGTGTGTTTATTTTATGGAAATTAATTTGGGTTATATGTTGACTTCATTTTCTCATTCTCATCTATATGTTTGGGAGTATAGGACTAAATATTCCTGAGCCATAATGTGGGGGTAATCATGTCTATATATATACACTTGATGCTTATATCATCAACCCCTCATGCCCTACACCTGGCTTGATGTAGCTACTATGGGCCTTTGGATCTTGGGTGGAAGCCCCTACTTTTACGGTGTGCCCATTACCCAATTATTACCATTATCAATTTTTACTTTGGTTTTCTAATCATCTCTTATATATTTTAGGATCGATTTTGTAATTTGGTAGCCACTCATTTTAGATATATAGTGATGATGATTTCAAAGCTTCAATGGTGTCACTAACCATAATTGAGGAATTTGACCAATTTAAGGTAGTGCTAGCTTGTTTCAAAATAAAGAGTTAATTGCGCTATTAATTATACAAGGCCGCGATTAATTGATTTGAAGGAGAAGAAATTGTGCAACAAGAATCTCTAATCTACCATGATTTTGTTGGTTGAATAACATCCTTGTGCACTAATTTTAAGGAAAACACATATCATTACATTACATTATATGACTAAAAAGTGATGAATTGAGCTGCAAGAACATTGTCAAGGGGATCAATTTTGATCTATTTTCCACCTAATTTGACACCAAATTAAACATGTTACTTATTTAAGGTCTATTTTTGGTAATTAAGTTACATAAACTTAGGATACTTAGCATGTCAAATATATTGTAAAGATTGATATTAATTGCACAGAAAGTGATTCAACCAAAAAATCAAGTTGTGTTTAACTATTTGCTCTCAAATTAGAGTTGATATTAATTGAATGTATGAATTTTGAATGGAACACTGAATTATAAACATGCAAATCGTGATTAACATAATTCAAATTCAAATCACACAAGTTTTCTAGCGTTTATCATCCTATCCCTACCACTAGCTGCCCAAACAAAAAAAGAATGGAACATTGAAGTTTTTAATTTGAATCGTGGATTTTACCTAACACTACAAGAAAACTTCTCAACATATAATTTGAATCGTGCATTTTGCCTATAATTCAATAATTTAGATCTTTTTTTTTTTTTTTTGGCTAGCCTATTGCAATTTTGTTATAGCTGGGCTTTATTTTCTTAAAATACTATTGGAAGGCCTGGTTGAAATAATAATAATACCAAATTCTATAGAATTAGGGCCCTCCAAAAACTTGTTATCTTCCAATTAATTATGTTTTCCATGTTACACATGATGAAATAAATATCCACAATATTGGTTGGGAGTGCAAGTAGATACATAGTGGCTAGCTATGAAGGTGCATTTGTAGCAACAAAAATTGGAGCCCCACATTAATGATGCAATATCCATCCATCCATATATCATAAACTTGTGTCCTAGATTCTCCTTTGCGCTCATCATCCCCATCCAAATTGGTGCTCTTCTGCTGCAAAACAACACTTGTAATCCAATCAAAGCATAATATACATATACATATACATATACTTGATGAGAAAATGACTTCATCATCGCATTAACCAACCTTAATTCTCTTTTCTTGATGACATCTTTTTTTGTTGAAGAAAAATATACTTTTAGAAAAGATTTTTTATACTGCGCAGTCGTTTGCTCATGACTCTTGCATCATTTGGTGTATGTCCATTTCATGGATAAATGAAAAGGGCTCGAAAATGATAAATTATTTTAGCCATCATAATTAACATATATATCATCGTGGCTTTTATTTTTATTCAACACACCACTACATTGTGCACAATAATTAGTAAAAGTTACATGTGCATGCGCTTAGATTAATATAGGATGTTCGATCTTAAGCCTGTATTAATTTGAAATTGCAAATGATGAAAATTTGATATAATCTCAATAAAGAAATAAAAAGATGGATGGAAAAGAAGTACAAATAATTAGAATGGAGGTACAAGAGCAAAGATGGTTACCGACCAAAAAAGAGATGCAAATTAATTGTGGATTGAAATGAAAGATTACCTAACTACTCACTCATAATTTGGACAATGATCGGAAAATGACATTGCCTATGTAGGCTTTTATGGGATCAAATCAGATTGTCCCACTTTGCACTCTTCCCAAATCAAATCAATCAATTTTTTTAACAGAATTATTAATTCTAATCACATCCTTTTATTTGACAAACAATTGAGCATCGATCATGGTTAATTCTAACAATATTTAGGTTTAGGTGTAGTCTAATTACAAACCAACATCCACAGCCTAATTCCAATCATACAATCGTGTTTTGTGTCGTTTCTTAGTTATAAGATTAGAAATGATTGTGTGGCCATTAGGGTTTTCAATATATACCTTCTCCAAATTTTGCGTTACTTATTAATTTCTTAAAGTACACAATCATGGAGGACTTGAGGCCATGAGTTGAAGAATCATATAAAACAAAATCCCATCATCAAATCAGCTTAATCTTTCAGAATTTCTAAATCTATTTAAATAAAATTATGGGTAATATTAAAAGAATTTCCAATAGAATATATAGAGCATTATATTTTCGGGGAATAGGCCAATTAATTGCGAACCGTGCGTTTGAGGACCGAAGGATGACGTCAGTAGGAGTCACCTTGTGTCTCTCCTTTATTTCTTCCGTACCAATTCTTTTTAATCCTTTATTGCTTATTACTATCACCGTCCCAAAATAAATTACGTTTTAACCTTTTGTATATGTATTAAGAAATATGATAAAAAAATCCAATATATCCTTATTTAAGTTTAATTAATGAGGAACTTTTATCTCTTTAACACATTTAATTTGAGATGAGTAAATAGAGACATATTTGGTATATTACATGTAAATATGTTTTGGAATACGAAAACGACAATTATTTTGGGACAAGTTTTAGTTGCTAAAACGTCATTTATTTTGGGACAAAGGTAGTATTTAGTTTTTTTTTTTTTTAAAAACCCCCCGCCTTTTTTTCTTTGAAAAAAGATGCAAATTATTAGTATTTTGTGTTTCCATATAAATAATAGCTCATAAATTATTAGTATTATACTTGTAATATAGAGCAAAACTTATATTTAGAGAGAAAATTAAAAGGTGTTGGGAGGCGTAATAGATTAGAATGAAAGTGGGTCAGGATAAAATGTGTATCCCCATTTCACTTTGCATCCTTAGTGGCACAAGAACTGATCTTCTTTGTCACTTTCATCTGTATTGGGAGGGCCAAACTGGTTTGGATTTGGTCTTAATCTTGATAACACAACACAACACAACACAGCATGTAGTGATCTGTTACAACTCCATTCATGAAGAGTCTTGGATTTTTATTCAACTATTTAACTTTACACCAAAAGCAAGTTAGGAATACCTAATTAATTATGCAGTGACCACTTTTTTAATTATTGTGTCATGTAAATAAATATAATGCTGCTTATTATGATTTAACTCTTCCATCTCAATCTTATTCATCTCCCTACTCCCTTTTGATTTGATGTCACTACCCACTATATTTCTTCCAACTAGTATTCCATTTTTTTATTTTCAAAATTACTATCATATCACCATTTCTTATATGATGTGAATATGTGGTGTGCAATGCAAATATTAGAACAACCAAATGCAAGAAAATACTTTAAATTTTTCAGATTCTCAGTCATTCTAACAGCATTTAGACATCAAGCTAGAAATCACTTAAGTGTAAGCAGAATTGTTGATTGGATTGAATAATAAGTTTCAAAGAAAATGAAAACTCACAGAATTAAATGATCATCACTATGCCCTCAACATGGCTTGATTTGAAGTAAGCTGTTCATGAATCTCTCTAAACTTCTCCCTAAGCCTTTGTATCTGCATGAAGAGGCCAACCAGTGGTGAAAATAACGAATTGCTGCGAAAATAATGGCAACAAGATGGATAGATAGGTACCCTTTTAAGCTCGATTTCCGTTTCTCGCTTTCGCTGTCCCAGTGAATGCCGCATGGTACTAATGTCAAACACATTATCCATATCTTCGAATGTAGAGTCTAAGTCTTCTCGGAGAAGTGCAGGCAACTTGTCAACAACAGGCATAAGGAGAAAACAATTGAACTGCAAAAAAAGAAAAGATCAATCACTTTTTACGTTGAAATCTTAGGTCCAAGTACTGAGAAGTGGATTGTACATAACTTTTCTGAATCGTAAAACAGAAGAAGAGTCGATGTGAATCATAACTATCAGTCTATCGTTCATAGAAGAAATCAGGTGTGGGACAGGGTTGCAAAATCTTAAACCTTTACATAATGAGAGGGTGCATGCTTTGATAACACCTGTTTAATCACCACTACCACATGACCCAACAGCAGCAAATCTAATCATTTTTGGATAGGAAGCAAATATACGAACCTTTAGCTCTGTGGATGCCAGAAAATATTCTCGGATTCCATGAAATATTTGTTGAACCAAAGCATAAACAATCCTTTCTGAAGAAGGGGCAAGCCTTCTGTTCCACAGTGTACTATCTAAAAGGTCAGCTAGCCTTGTATCTGTCGTTGGAACACTGCCTATTGAATCATTTACGGAAGACAGATTATTGAGTTTCACGTCTGCTTTGGACTTCTCTTGCCGATCATTGCCTACAACACCAGATGACAATTCTGGAGAAAGACTGGAGGAGTTAACACTAAAAGTTGACTGTTCTGACCCACCAAATGAATCCAAGAACTGACGTAATCCAGCCCTGTTCTGCAATGTGATAAAGTGTGGTCAGACTGGAAAGAGGAGGAAAGGAGAAATAACAAACAGCTTTTAAAAATTAGAAGTATGCATGGAATGTTATGATGAAGCCTCACTCATGAAGAGCTCTTTTTCAAAACAGGAAGGTTAAAGTGGGAAGAGCAGGCAGGGGCCTACCGTATTCTACCACCAGTGCGCCCCTAGTCAAGCGGTGAAAGGAAAACAAAAGAAAAATCAATCACTTTCCTACATCAATTGGTAGTGTGTTTTGCATACTGTTCCTTCTCAAGACATCCATAAGACAATCAGGGATGGGATGCAGCAATGATTGATTCACAGAATTGCTACTATCTATATGTCTCTACATTCTTTGAATTGTCAGGCATTGAAAAATATGCATGTTCGAAGATAAGCAACTCCCTAGGCCCAATCCCAATATACGAAAGAAAAGTTAACTAGGGGGGAGGGAGGGAAGGAGGGGAAGAGAGAAGGAGGGAGGGGGGAAAGCCCAAATATGGAATACCACAAACTAGTCTTGACCGAAACTCCAACTCTCCTACCTTGTTGTGAAGTGACCATGAAACATAGCGAGTGGTGCTCACTAAATCCTCCATACACCTGCCCATTCACACAACAGATATGTTAAGGAAGGCATACAAGAGCGAAGAAGTATCAGCATATAAGTTCCAAATAAGAAAATGAAATGAACTATTTTAAGAGAGAAGAATTCAATAAATCCAATGAGTTGAGTAGTGATGTTTAATTTCCTGCTAAATATTAAGTTTAGGGTACTAGGTAGGAGGGATGGAAGACTCTGGAATCAACTCTTGTTTGTTCCTAAAAAAATGCATAATGAACAATTAGCAAAATGTGAACATGATTCTAAAACAAGATGGAAAAGATCAAAGCCTTCACAGGGGGGTAATCCCAACTCAATCAGGATAACCTTAGAAAAGACTGCACACAATTAACCATGTAAAAGAATACTAGAATAGAACTACAATAGGAAGAAAGATTCAGTTTCTATCTCGAAGGTGAATGCTTGAAATTTTTTCAAAATTATGACGATCATGAAACTTCCATTTTCACCACACAAGAATAAATACCATATAATGATTCTGTAGCTTACAAAACAACTACAAGAAGGTTTCAAGCAATGACAAATGCAACAGAAGATGAGAACAGAAACCCAAAAAACCCATTTTCTCCAGAATACTAGTTTATCGTCATACAATTGGTATACCCAAAAAGATTCCTCTTATCTAGAGAAATAACTCACAGAGTTCAAGGAAGGTAGGTACTGTTATCTGGATTAAAATCATTAATTTATTTCCATAATTGTCAGAGCCAAATGTACAAATGTTTACAGTAAATAGAAAAGGTTCACCCTTGCATAAGAAGAGGAAAGATTAGATCAAGGTAGTTATACTGACTTTTCACGACATGATCGTTCAGTAGACTCCGCAAAGTTGTCAAAGGCTGAGGCAACACGCCTTAGAAAAACTTCATGGCCACTAAGATATTCACCATCTTTCTGTTTAAGATGTATCAGAGGACAAACAATAATTCTCAAAAAAGTAAGTACATCAAGTTGTTTGAATTATAAATATCATCTCGTCTTTAATGTAGATCAGTTACCACAAATAGAACATATTCTCTACCTGGAGAAGAAAAACAGAGATCGGAACCAGTCTTTTCAGAATATGCAGCAGCCTGCCACCCAACTGGTACCACAAAAGAAAGAATGAAATGATAGTTAGAAAACCTCAACTTAGAACTATTTAGTCCAAGATCAGAGTACTTCAGTCAAAGCATGGCCCAGATTTTAACTGTTAACTGACAGTGAGAAAGTATATATCTACCAAAAAACTTGATTGAACATTAAATCTTAGTTTTTTAATAAACGGCCTTTCTTTGATGCTCTTCATTACTGAGTGTGTTGATGCAGAGATAGCAGGACACTTGGCAACGCTAAGAAATTGTTTCAAAGAAGATAATACTGAAGAATTAATCACTTGGCAAGAATAACAACCACGCACGGAGGCCAAAAGTAACAAACAGCAACCTCCACGGTTTTCAAACCAAAGAGTCCGCATCATGCCGGCACTTTGCACAAAGTACTTGGCATAGTTGTTGTGTTCTCTTGTCCATAACTAACCACAAGTCCTCAAGCCACCTACTTTCATACTGGTCTCAACTGCATTTAGGTGTACATTCATATAAAGTAGCACCATATCAATGACAACAGAATAGGTCGAGGTTCAAAAAGGGCCCATTTCCCAGAACCCCTATACTGCAGTTTAAGCTTTAAAATTCATATGAAACCCAACAACCTTTTCAATTGGCTGTGCAATATTGACTTAGCTGCATATCAACCATATTATCTCAGACCTAGTTGGGACCATATTTGCTCCCTAGAATTAAATATGCTTGTCTGTATCAATTTCTTTATTATGGTACATACATATATTTCAAAAAAAAAAAAAAAAGGAGAACATCATTGATGGCATTGAGTTCATCACCTGATGAAGAAAAGGCTCAAAAGTATCACGAGCTTTTGCAACAGCTATTACACAAGCTGTCCTGAATTGCCATAATGCAGAGAGGTAGAAATGTAAGGTAAGAAAGTAACAAAGATTTGTAAGGCATGATTATTTTATGGACCAAATTGAAACACGTGGCAAAAGCGCACAAGTACCTTGAATAGTTTGTTCCATCATGGATATCTTCAACTCCACAAGCATTGACAATTTCTTCACGCGTAATGGGAGGGCACTTGATTCCCCCAACAACAAAACGAAACTCGGCCATTGCACGATGATATTGAGCACCTCCATAAAGACGCATCCCTGCATTCTGCACAGCAGAAAAGACAATGTAACACAAGCCTGAATAAGTAAACAAATGCTAATCACAATGTAAATTTATTATGTAAAATAAATAGTATGAGCAGAAAATTATAAGAATCAGAGCATCATAATACCTATTTCCAATACAGATCAAATAAGACATAGTAGAATAAAATACACTGAAATTCACGAGGACTCACCGGTATTAACTTTTGTGGAAACTGAAGACCATCGGTGCTAATAAACGCACCTCCATTAACCCTCTCATCTTGCAGTGTTTCCCCTGCAAAGAGTACAAATACCTTTATATTAAGGTGGTATACCCAATTCCAGTAACTGGAGAATGGGCCTATAAATCAGTTCAAACAAGTGATAGATGACATTTTAGCTCATATAATTTATGTAGTGAGGTGTTTGAAAATGTGATGGAAAATGAACATGGATAGTCTAACGAACATCACAACCAGTGCAAATTACCAGGTTGGAATTTGTAATTTCAGAACAGGATTTCTATGGGCAGTTAGGTGGCAACAGAGAACTTACCAAATTTATCTGGTGGTGCAATAACCGTCCCTTTCAACAGAAGTGATAACTGGCCGATAAAAAGAACTTTTAATCAAAATAGCAAGACAAATAGGAAAAGGATAAGGGTCAACTATACCAATGAACTGTATTATGTATGAAGACACCACATTTCAGGAAAAGCGCTTCTAGACTATAGTATAACCTGGTGCCTTAGACATACTATTTCTCCTGAATCTAATCTTTACATATTCTTAATTTTAAAGAACAACGATTTGCTGTTAGTTCAGACTAAGCTACTACTTTAGAAAATTAATTTCAGATATATTTTGACCTTGGTCAAGAATAAATCATGGAAAGCTCTTCCTTTCTCCTTCAGCTTTACTTCATCCAAAGTGCTGAGATAAAGAATAGAAGAATATTCAGTTGAAAAGACAAAATATTAAACAAGACATCACTTAATGCATTGGAGAAGTGATGGGGATAATCTTAATTTGAGCCTCCTCAGTTAATAAACGAATCACATCTCAACCTAAGTAAAAAAGAAAACAAAAATTAAATAGTGAAAAGAAAATATTAGCTCTTCTCCTGAGCTATCATGTTTAAACGTAAGAACAAAAACAGAAGTAGCAGTCAACCTGAGTTCCTGATTTATTTCATTTAGCTTCCTTGTTGTGGTCCGGTGCTCTTTCTCAAGAAGCGGAATGATCAGTGGTACACTGTCCATATACCTTGGCAGAGAAATACATAACAAAACTGTAAATTAAAGCATGAAATAGCAGTTCATATAAACGAAAATATCACATCTAACTTTGGTACCTTTTCTGCAGTAACTCTTCCAGGAATAACTTAAGGCTGCTAATGCCTATTCTGCTCATTTCCTGTTTTGAAAGTGTCCTACCCAATTTTTCCTCCAATGCTGCTCTATCTTCCATCTCCCTCAAAGATATAGCCTGTTAAAGCACCAGAGAAGAACATATTTTAATACACCATAACAATAGAAACTTGGAAATTTTGCCCAGTATTTAAAAAAGAGAATCATGTGTGCTAACCATCTGAAGGATGTAAATCATGAGAGCATAAGTTCTTCGATAGAAATTTGATTACCAACAGTATTACTGAATGCTAGATATCTATTATCATAAGCAACGGATTTCACTCGACAAACTGGCTACTGTAAATAGTGCAACAAAAAAGGAAAAAGAGTGACCTGTCTGAATTCGTCATTAGATCTGTAAACTGACTCATGCCCAGATCCGACTCTTCCTGAAGGGACAGAAGTGAAAAAAGGCGAATCACCTAACATGAGGCCATCAAGTGTGCTTGCAGGTGGTGAAAGAAAAACTTCTACATCTGAAGCTCGTGCAAACTGAGGGATTTTTGTATCAAGCTTTGTTGAGACAACCACAGTCCGTGAAAGTTCAGGATCAATCTATATGGAAGTACAATATGAAATCATTAAATTACAAAAAGGCAAAAGTTTTCATAGGTTGAACTAAGATATAAAAAAACTATGAGAAGCTTTAGAATATTCTCATTTTAGTTCCAATCTTCTAAATTGCCATGCACTAATTCCTCTAGTTTCAGTTGTGTAGCCAATAAGCCTCAGTTCAAAAGTTTCACCTTTGCAGATGGAGTACACGTCTGATGATATCTAAAGGAATTTTTCTAGGATTCTAATGGTCTCGCCAGAGAAAAAAACCGATAACAATCTTTAACTCTAAAAGAAGCTCAACATGAATTTACCTTGGGTGATCAGGGGGCCACTGGGACAAACTTTATAACATAAATTAGTGTTCAAGCTTCCACTTTATAATTTTGACTTTGAGGAAGACGAATTAATCTATATTGATGGGGTCATTCAAGTCTTATTGGAAGAAGAAACTCCCCATGGAGGGCAATGCATGAACAAGTCAGCATGAGTATGTGGCAACAGCCTACAACTGTGATTCACTAATTCTTGAGTTCAAATACATATATTATGCACTGTAGTTTCTTAAACTTAGCCAACAGGAATGAGCAACTTCAGATTTCTCCGGTCATATTTTAACAAACCTAGACAAATGAAAAACATACTTGCATCACCACTCTCCGAGTTGTGGCATTGCTCCAATCACTGCAATCTTCAAGGCATAATATGATGAACTCTTTATGCTGCATTTTAGCCCGCACTAAAGACTCGACAGCACGAGCTTGAGTCTGCAATCATATAGCTTCTCAAGATTCATCTAGTAACTTGTAAGTGCTTCAGAAACTAACAATTTCTAAATCAGTAAGTTACCTGCAGTGCACGATTTTTTCGAGCTGGAGCTGGAGCGATAAGTCCAGGAGTGTCTATAATGGTAAGGTTTGGACAGTACTTATACTCTATCCTAATAATTATTTCTTTTGATGAAAATTGATAAGATTCTCGTTCCAGCCTCATATTTTCAGATTCAATATAAGCCTACAAGAAAAGGAAGAATATTAGTTGTCACAAAAGAAAAAACTGCTTGATAATAGTTTTCGCCCAGTATAGATTATACCATGATGCTGAACAAAAAAGAAAGAGCTATACCAATTACAATAGGTATCTCATCCTCGAAAAACAGGCGACCCGTTGAACTTTCAACGCCTTTACAAAGTTAATGTCTTATTTTGTCAGGAGCAGGGATGTAAATACCAAGCTTTTCAATGTCACAGACAGTACATACTGGATTGAGGCTTTCTTGTTATTTAATTACAATTTTCTTGCAGCTATTAAGTATAAACAAAAGCAGACCACAAAAAATGGTTCACTTAAAAAATTTATCATAATCTGAGCCATTAAGCAATTCTTGAAGACAACTTGACCGCTAGATATTGCTAACATAGAGCATCCAAACATTTCGCATTTCTTGAAACCCTTGTAAGTTCTTCATTAAAGAAAACTAAGAACGACATTAAAAGAAGGAGAAAAGGAGGAAGTGTTCAAGAAATAGTTCAAATCACAAAGCTGCATACAACTATGTATTTTGGCCACACTCGAACATTACCCGAGAGTTTCTTAAGTTATATGAAAATCAGTTCAATATAAGTAAAAAATTAAGTTGGTTCTTTAACTTGTTTTCTTATCCAACTTCATTTTACGTTCTTAACTTTGGATCACGTTTTTTTTTCCTTCAAAACCAAAATTCAGATATGAAATAGCTAGAGGGTGCCAAGTTCTTGAAACTACCTGAATCTCTTGGAGTGTTTTTTCCTGTGGAATAGAGGGGTCGAAGTCGGACAAGAGATGGCAGAGAGGTGTGTGGCAATCGGGGTTAAACTTCATGTGGAGAGTGATGGGGCGGCGGGTCTTGGTGCCGCCGCCGACGTGGTTGAACTGAAAACCCATTAAGGCCTCAACGAGAGCGCTCTTTCCGTCGGTTTGGTGGCCCACCACGAGCACCGCCGGCGCATCGAACGGCGTCGAGAACTCCTGAGCGAGGCCGTGCAGTTCATTGTAGGCCTCGTACACCTTCCAATGGCCTTCTTCCATCTCTCTCTCTCTCTCTCTCTCTCTCTCTCTCGGATAGTTAGAGTTGGGAGTGAGGAGTGTGTGAATGTGCGGTGAGTTTTATCGGGAAGTCGTTTCATGTTTGTAAAACGGATCCTTCTTACTAAGAGTGACCCGTCTCACAAAAAGATTCACACAGCCTACTTTTTCCAAATTAATGAGTTTATGACAGTTGGTGTTTTTTCCTCAAGAAAACGTGTTTATTATAATGGAAATTTGTTACTTACCATACATGATATTTTTAATTTCCAAATTAATGGCAATTAATGACCGTTGGTGCTTTTCCTTAAAGAAACGTTTTTTTTTTGGAAAATTGTTACTTACCATATATGAAGATTTGTGATTTCCAAATTAATGACTGTTGGTGTTTTTTCCTTAAAGAAACATTTTTTATGCGGGAGTATATTTCTTACCATAAATGAAATTTGTACGACTAATTCCATCCTACCCATGATTAGGATGGAATTAGCCAATTTGTACACACCAAATTAATAACAATAAACGTCCATTTAGAGTTCTTTCCTTAAAAAGCTTTTTCTTAAATGGAAATTTGTTATATACCGTTTGTGAAATTTGAGTTTTTCTAAGCTGATGGCCACTTCTTTTCTATTGAAATTACACCCCCTGAAATTTCAGGAACTAATTGGTTTTTTAACGTTATTTTTATGAAAAAAAATATATTATTTATAGAAATTGAAAAAAAACAAATTCTAATGATTTCAGCGTAGCTTATTTAAAAATGCTAAAAAAAATCCATAAAAATACGTATACAAGAGTGATACTATTTACTTAACCCTAAAAAAAATCAAAGAAATATATATATTTATATATTAATTGGAATGATTATTAAGTTCCAAATTATAAATTGGAGTACATTTGGTAATATAAATAGTGTACCTTAGATTACAAGATATAACCCATACAGAATGAAGTATACATAGCATATACACACAACGTAAACAATTCTTTAAATCAAATTCGATGCTTGGTATGAATAACTACTAATCTTCATTACAATTTGTTACTTAATAATCAAGGATTCAATATTTGTTGAGTGATTCAATTATTTCTCACAGATGCATGCAAAGAGCAAATAAGCAATATATATGCAAGACATCATTCAAGCTTTATCTGTAATATAAACACCCAAGTGAATCATCAATCTCAATATAAACAAAACAAGTGTTGTGCATAGTTACATCAATATATTCAGGAAACCTTGAGGAAGTTGAAGGCTCATGCTTTAATCATCGCCCTATCCTTCAACAAAGCCTCGACTGCCCTCCTCCCCGAGACCAACGCCCCATCGAACGTGGCACTCGTCACATAATCCCCGCATATATACATCCCCGCCTTCACCTTTGGGTCCTTCATCAAATCCGTGGGCGGACACTGGTTTGGTTGGGCAAATCCTATCCTGTACATTCTCAAGTACCTCCATGATCCAACAGCTTCCTTCCCAAACCAATCCGAAAGCTCCTCCACGACTCGTTCCACGAGCTCTTCATCAGGCACACCATCGTACAACCCGATGAGCGAGACGGAGACCAATGCCTTCCCCTGAGGGGCGTAAGAAGGAGCCACATTGGTTGCAAAGAACATGTTGTTGACGATGCCTTGGTTCGAGCCATTCAGAAACAACACTGGTGATTTCACTGGAACTTTGTCGCTGTCTACTGAGAAGTACAGACAAACAGTGCTCCTTGCCGGAGATATCTCTGTTTTATCTTTGAGAATGTTCACAGCTTCGAATTCTTCAACTGCTAGTATCACTCCATAATCACTCTGAAAGGACTCCCCACTTTCTAAATTCACAACTACGCCCTCTGTCTGCTCGTGATCGATTGAGAGTACCCTTGAATTCAGCAAAATTGAAGCAGGATTGAGTTTGCTGGCCAATTGTTCAGGAATTGCCGAAATGCCTTTCTTTGGGAGGGTATTGTTGCCGAGTGCGAGGCATTTGAACACGAAATTGAACAGTCTCGACGTCGTTTCGAGCTCCCTATCGAAAAAGATCCCCCCAAAAAATGGTCGGAAAAAGCGGTCCAAAATCGAATCAGAAAACCCTATTGCCCTCAACAGTTCAATCGTCCTAACCTCATCCGCGGTCAAAATCTCGTAATCCGATTGGATCAAAACCCTAATCCTAGTCAATGCTATCAACAGCTTATCTACGACAGTACCGATGGGATTGGTTAGAGACTGCAGAGAATCGGAAAAATGCCGCAGAGGATCTGCTACGATGTGGAAGCGACCATCGTAGAACACCTGGGCGCCAGAGTAAAACCTCTGGAGATCAAGGGCGTCATAGTCGAGAAGCTTCTGGGCTTCGGGGTAAGCCGTGATGAAAATCTGGAAGCCGCGGTCGAGAGTGAAGCCGTCGACGAGGTCAGTACGGACGCGGCCACCAACGGCGTCGGAAGCTTCGAGGAGGAGGAAAGGGATGTTCTCAGCCTGGAGTCGAGTTGCGGCGGCTAAGCCGGCTAGCCCCGCGCCGACCACGATAACGCCGGTTCTATTGAACGGTTGAGAAGGAGACGGGGTTTCATTGGGTAGGGAGGGGGAGGTGTCCAGGGAAACCTGCTGTGAGGTTGCAGTGGGAGGTCTGAAAGATTCTAAATTTTTTGAAAGTGGGAGAGGAAGAGGAAAAGGAAGAAAGGGAAAGGAGGAAGGTGCAGTGAGTGTGAGTGACATTTTGTGGGTTGCATTGCAATGGATATGCCTTTCCTCATCCAATATCCATTCCCACTTGTGGGGACTCAAATATTAGATTCTCTAATCAAGCATCATTACTTTGGATTAACACAAATTTATGTGGCATTTACTCAAGAAACAGGACATGATGGTCCAAAAACAAGTCAGCTAACAATTGTAAAACATACCATTTACTATATAACCACAATTAGTACATTATGATTATGCTACAATACAAGCCAATAAGCCATGTAGTTGTTCCAATCACTAGAGTTATTCGACAAGAATCATAGTAAGTAGAGTAGACCCTCGTTCCATCACCGAAAACTTGTGTCTTCTTTCTCCCATTAATCATCAACTAAGAGCCGGGGCAAATCTCCAAAAAAACAGGCAACCTCTTTCTTGAATTACTAGTCCCAAAGAGCACTTTCTCGATGTAGGCATCCACGTCGTCATTCGAGGGATTCTTTTCAGCACAAGGCAATGAAACCTCAATCCCATCATTCTTAGGAGTCCAATCAGATTTGAGCAGAGCAGAATCTGGGATTTCACAAGGTTGTTTGATTGGGAGGGATGATTTGGGGAAAGCCATTTCTGTGGGTGTTGATGGCAATTGAAACACTTCTGCTGCTGCTTTGACTCGGCTAATTGGGGGAGACTTAGAGCCATGAGATGATGAGTTTGATCCCTCTAAACTTTTGTTCAATTTGAAGATCTATGCCACAACGAATTGGCAAAATATCCACAAACATACAAAAAACCATGTGGAATAAAAATTCCAACCTATTCAATGGCGTTCTCTCACGAAATCACTTGATGATTTATGAAGGGAAGGGAAGATGAATGATTGGATTAAAAAGTTGTCGTACCTCAGGTTTGATCTTGGTCGAGAAGGAACGATGGTGGCGCAGCTCCTCTTTGCCGTGCGCAAACTGTTCCAATTGAAACCAAAACCCCTATGAATGAATATAGTAACAAATTGTTTGACCAACCATTACCAAGATTAAATGCGCTTAAATTTCTTTAATTTCTTTTCCTAGTGTAAATTTATCTCATCAGAATCTTGATTCTTGAAACCATCTAGCAAGACTTCACCTGATCCGTAGATGAATCTTCAGAACATAAGAACCGTCGGATCAGAATTTGGTGTGCTTTTTCTCTGTGTGTGTGTGAGAGAGAGAGAGAGAGAGAGATATAGAGAGAGAACCTGGCATTCGGAATTAAATTGGCATATTCCACTCGTCTCCCAAAAACGACACAGCCTATTCTTATAGGGTTTGCTATTTTCAATCCCGCTACCTCTACCGCCACTCCCCGACGACGATGATGAAGTTGAGTTCGACCTTCCGAAACTGCCAATAGCGGAATTAGATGGCATCAACACTGACCTCTTTCTCACTTCACTGATTTCTTTATTGGACTTGCGCACCGGTATTCCATCCATAACGATCACATCCTCCTCAACCTTGACCGGCGTAGAGAACGACGGCGGCGAAACGGCAGTGGCTGCCGCATCAACAGAGCGAAGGTATTTCATCAGCGGAGATGGAGAATCCGAGCTGTCGGATGCGTATGGATCGAACCTTGAAGTATAGCGGCGACTACCGGCGAAGTTCATCATGTTGATTGGTGAAACGACGCCATCAAAGCACTTCACTCTCGGATCTCTGATGTCGTGATCGTTTTCCATTAAAATTCTCTGCATTGATAATCGAATTAGAAGTTGAACACATTCACTCAATAGATATAACTGTATCCGTGCGGAGATTTTCCGACTCCAACAGAAATTTGAAATCTTTACCGTGGATAATTCAAGAAATTATGCGAAGAATCAACAGAACCGCGTTGATAACAGATACGCGCAGAAAGAAATTCAAGCATCAGAAGTAGCTAGAGAGGTTAATCTAAGGATTGTGTACATGCGCGTACGTCAATCGCCATTTCTAGGTCTCGAAATCTGGAAGAAAAAAAACATACAAAGAAGCAGACGAAGAAGATTCAGTAGAACACACGAAAAGGAAGAATCGGTACGCGATTGATCTGAAATAAATCAGAAGAAAATCGAATCGGAGATCAAGAAGAAATTCAAGTTCCAATTATATGAACAACAGGAAATGGAAAGAAAGAACGTCATCTGTACTGTATGTTACCTGTAATCGAGAGCTTTAATTGTACGCGTGATTGAAAAACGCATGGATCGATCGAGTGTAGAAGCAGAGAGATTGGAATGGAGAAACTGTGATTTTAGCGCGAAGCCATTGTTAGTTTGAAATAGAGATATTGCATTCTGACTTAACTTTTAAGAAGCCAAAATCGATATTTATATAGCAAGCAGCAATGAATTAGTTAGTGTGTAGCCTTCCTTTTCAAACCCTAAAACAATAAGTAGGCTTGGCAATGAAGAAGCTGATTCTGTAGCATAATTACAACTTTTATTGAACATTCAAATGCATTTAAATAAACAATAGCATTCTTCTTCTTAGACCATATAAAACATATCACAGACTCACAATACATGGCTTTATGCTTCAAGAATTTACACAAGAAACCGGTACCAAGACGTTCACATCTCACTGATCGCGTTATTAAGGTCTCCACCGAGCAAGGACAAAAGTCCGCCACCATGGACTCTCCCTTCTGGAAGTACTAAATCAACTCTGGTGCTTTGCTTCTCAGAACCCAACGGTCTTGAGTAAGACGATGAGGCCTTCATCGACAAAGGAACTAATACCTGAGGAGGGATAAGCTGTTGCCGTTTGGCTGGCCTCTCCAACGAGTGGATCGAGTCTGATATCACACTTACACCTGATGATGAACATGTGTTGTCAAAGCTGGTCCTAGCCATTGAAGAAGTAGGCACCAACCCGTAGAAGAGCCCTGGCCCGATCATCCCTCCCCTGTTCGTCTCCCGGCCCTGAACCAGGCTGCTGTGTGCAGCACACAGCCCATTCTTCCCCCTTGCAAACTTTTCACATTTCCCTTCACCCCAATTGCACCTCTTTCCACCACCATGCGCCTTGCAGAAATCCGTGCTGCCTTGAGCACTCTTTCCACAGTTGTCAAACTTACACCGTTTCCCCCCTCCGTGTTTAACACAACAATCAGTCCTCCCACGAGCACTTTTAGTACATCCCGGAACAGAGCACCTCTTTCCACCACCATGAGCCACACAGAAATTTGTACCTCCATGAACACTTTTGGGGCATATTCCACCACCATCGAACATGCAACGTTTTCCACCACCATGCCCTTTGCAGAGGGGTGTACTCCCTTCAGCACCTTTAGTGCAGCCTGCAAATATGCATCTCTTTCCACCACCATGGGCTTTGCAGAACAGGGTACTCCCCTGTGCACCCTTGGTGCAGCCCGGGGATTGACATCGTCTTCCACCACCGTGAGATATGCACAGGCCAACCTGCCCCTCAGCACTTCGCATACAACCTTCCATCTTACATCTCTTTCCACCGCCGTGCCTGATGCAAAGACCGGATTTACCACGTGCGGCTTTGTTGCACCCTCGTGGATGCCCACAGCGTTTCCCTCCACCATGTGCTATGCAGTGATCTGTCTTTCCTTCTGCACTTTTGGTGCATCCGAGCTGCTGGCACCGTCTCCCTCCTCCATGTGCTTTGCAGTAGGCAGTTCGACTCTCTGCACCTTTGTTGCATCCAGGCCTCTGGCATCTCTGTCCGCCTCCATGGCCAATGCACAGACCTGTCGCCCCTCGTGCTCCTTTTGTACATCCGTCAAACCTGCATCTTCTTGTAATGCTGCCTCGGTGATCTGATGATACTGAAGCACTTCCAGGCTCGGACATGGCACTTATGGAGTAGTTAGAGACAGCTGAAGGCTCAGAACTCAGCTGGGAAAGTTGGCAATTAGATTTGGCACCAAGTTCTAGAAGCTTATTCGTGACATTTTCCATTCTTGGAGCCATGATAAGGCTCCTCATATAACCTCCAGATTTCTTGGCTGATGTAGAGCCTTCATCAACAAGAGGAACCACAAGCCTAGTATCATCTGAAGATACATGATCAAGCTGATGAGGTGTATCAAGATGACTCTCTGTCAAAGCTGAAAACTCTAGTACATCTGAAACTGCATCAGTGATTCCAGAAAGCCCAAGCTTCAAGATAGGGTCGCGTTGAGAGGATACACCTGGATTAAAAATGGGTGCCAGTCCTTTCGCGTTGCTACCCCTGGAATGCGAGTAGCCATCAGAATATGCAGTTGGTGTTGGACCAAGTCCGAGTACTAACTTGCATCCATCATCGAGAGTATTTGTGTGAGTACCATTACTAGTCTGTCTATTTCCGAATGTTGCAGCTTCACAAGATCCATATCCAAAACCATCCAATTGCAGAGTAGTGTCTCCAACATACTATTCTTAAGGAAGTTACTACAGAAGGGGGAATACATTTTGTATTTGATCTGAAGAATGAATACCTATACTAATTTGAAGGAATGGAGTGGCAGCTGGTAAAACAATACAGAAAACTAGTAGGAAAATCCATAGATCAAAATGAAAAAAACGGGAGAAGTATGCATACTACCTCCACCACTCACAAAACCTGATGTATCTGACCTATCCATTTTCTTAACTGCCTTGGAAAAACAAGGAGTACATTTAAAACTGGAATTGTGAAATCCCAGCGACTGAATAAAGAGTCCTTCAGATTCACTTACCTGATAAAAAGAGAACAAATGGCAAAACTTCAAAGCATAGACAAAGAAAGGGTAAAGGAATCCTACATACAATCACATGGTTCACAGGAATGAAGTTGATTGGCATGGAGAAAACATAAACTCATGCCATTATCGTAATGCATAGTGAAACAAAATACACTCAAACAAACAAACAGAACGTAGATCAAGGTCACAAACAGATAGTGATTTTGTTCTAATGCAGTTCAATCAAGAAATACAAATATATGATACAAGAAGTTTCTTGAACTGTAAAATGGTAAAAGAAACAATAAAGGAAGAATAACTGCATAATTCCACTTACTTCGTGCTTGATCTAATACTTGGATATCAAATCTGTAATAACAAGTTCCTTGATCTTATTTGATTAAGTTCTTTATGATTGATAGTTAACCTAAAGCTTCCATTTTCTGCTATTTAAGGATTAATTTATTATGGATTTGGAATCCCATAATTTGGAGTCATTTGAAATTCATTCTCGAATCCTCGGTTCAATTCAAATCGTTCCATCCAAAGACACACATACTACTATGAAACACTCACACACACACACACACACACACACACACACACACAATTATTTTGGTCCATTTGTACTCCAGTAATTTATATAATATATGGTCCTACTACAAGTCACTTATAACTCACTCAAGAACTACCCCCAAAGTAATAATTTACATGTTTTACTATCAGGTTTAACCCATTCATACAAGGGAATTTCCATTAAGGTAATAATAATACAATAAGAACACCTTAAGACAAGTTGACTTTAACTTAGATTTGAAATACATGAATGAAGATTTAGTTTTTACATAAGATATCTTTTAGAATTTATCTTCTAATAACTCAAATTTTAATCTTCAACCCTACTATATCTGTGAATCCAGCTCCTACAAGAACCTCACCAATTAAAAGTGAGATATGAGATCTAAAGCCTTACCATAGCAAAAATACTAAAGAAAATAGCAATGAGTTAAACCTGTTTGCTTCATGATAGCAAGAAGTTAAAAGACATAAAACCTATCA
Organism: Scutellaria baicalensis; assembly: GCA_005771605.1. Lineage (NCBI taxonomy): Eukaryota > Viridiplantae > Streptophyta > Magnoliopsida > Lamiales > Lamiaceae > Scutellaria > Scutellaria baicalensis. The sequence goes on from CM016726.1 coordinate 28,202,759, forward strand.
CAGACTCTACTGCTGCTGAAGATATGACATGTGAGGAAGACAATTTTGTATATTTCTTTTCTTTTTCAGTAATAGAAAAGCAAAATAAGAGAATCTGTTGATCAATAAAAAATACTTAAAAAGGATGCTATGAATATCACTAGCTAAGGTATAGTTCAAGAACACCCAAAACAAGAACAAAAAATGTAAATAGTAGCTCTCCATGAACCAAATTCAGTTAGACAACATGAAAAATACGCATAAATAGTTTGATATTTCTGGTAATTCGACAGAAATAATAACATTTTCAAACCCACCCAGACACATTAATGCACCAGATTGTATATGCAAAGATTTGAAAGGGAATTTCCACAAAGATTATTACCCTTTACAGCAAACTTTCATCAAAGATGGAAACTTAATCAACCATTGCAGAAAAATCCAAACTCAACAATCCAGTCCAGAGAGAGAGAGAGAGCGAAGGTGAGGGAGAGAGAGAGAGAGAGAGACAGAGAGAACGAGAATTACCAGTTGTTAGTTGAATACCACCAACAAAGTGTAGAAAAAAAAAAAAAGGAAAGAAAAAGAGGGAACTTAAGTAAGGCTAATGAAGAGTTAAATAGAAGTAAACTAGATTTGGGCACCCCTAATGTTGATTCATCCAGCTTGATGGAAGTTTATTACCAATAATGCCCTTTAATGACGCATTAGAACAACTGTTTCCTTGGACGATTTTGGACATATGACCCATGATTCGGACGATGCTGCTTTTGGGTGAAAGGGACAGGCGCCTTTTTACATTTTTGCCCTTTTATTTTTCTCTCGAGATTTTTTATAATTTCAATACCCTTCCATAATAATTGTTAGAATCTTATATTTGACAATATAAGATTAAGAACTCAGATTCTGAATTAAAATTAAATCAAATCAAATTATGAATAAAAATATAAGAATAAGAGAAACAGAAATCGAAGTTAATGGGATGAAAAGAGAGAGAAAATTAGAACAGAAAAAAAAAAAAAGGAAAAAAATGGGATGACGTGTTAATGTTGGGTGGAAAAACAAGTGGTGGAGGTGGAATTGTCGTGGCGCGCCCTAATCAGTCAGTAGCCAATAGAAACCACTTTTGCGGTTAATAAAAATATCTGCAAATGTCCATGAGCTGGCCTCACTTAATTACCAATCCTTTTCGTCTTTTCCTTTTTTTTTTTTCATTCAAAAAAAAATACTTGTAAATTATAAAAATAAATATTTGTAGTTTTATAGATTTTTCTTTCTTAGATTTATTTGAAAAGAGAAAATCTAAAGTCGTAACCGATTATACTATGCTCCACACCTAAATTAGCCATTTCGAAAAACATTTATTTCCTTTTCTTTTTGGGAATTATAGATATTTTTTATTAGCCATGTGGTATGAGAATTTTTTAAAGCCATTAAAATTCTAAAAACCCTAGAGCTCATTGTTAAGTTCGAAAAGTGTGTAAGCTCTTGTAGAAACTTCCGTTTAGCATACTTGGGGTTTGAATTAAAAGAACGTGATTTTTAATTTAGATTTACCTAAAATGATATCATTTAGGTAAAAATTGAATTTTTGTTTGGTTTTCAAAGTTATGTGCCTTGTGATATAGCGCCTTGTCTATTTAACTAGACATGTCAATTTAAATTGCACGAAAATACAATATGAAACAAATTTTAATAATTAGTTGGATTTGTTTTCTTTCCTTTTTTTGCTAAATTTAAAAGAATATTAAATTGAAATTTTCAAATAATGTGGTGATTTTATTATCATTTTTTTTAAAAAAAAAAGGCCAATTTGCTCCTATTCTTTACAACATTTTCCCTACCAATATATAAAACACAATAAAATTTTGATTTTAATTTATTTTAGACGCATATATCAATTTATAACATCAAAACAATAATTATTTGTAAATAAATAAATTTAGCGTATTTGCAGTCCTGCTGTAGCTCACACACGAGGCAGCTCCACTCCCCATTTGCTGCGTCCAATTCCCCTGCCCATTTTTAATTCGTCTATATGTGACACGTGTCTCATCCTCATTAGTGGAATTTTTTAAAACATTTTCTATGATTCCATGAATCTGATAATTAACCTCTTTCTTTAATGTCAACTTCAAGTCTTTGAAACCCTTTTTTTTTTAAGTATACATTTTCAAATTTAAATCTTTATTAAATATAGAATAATATATGAGTTACAAGATTATGCAAATTTATCTTTGTTAGAATATATATATATATATGGATCATATAATTAACTATCAAAAAATTTGAATTAGTTTGCTCTTCTAACAGTATATATGACAGTTTTGAAGATTGTTTGTTTATTAATCCCACGACAATTTAACAATTGGGGACCATGTGATAAACTGTTGTTCTTATACACATGTTTGTGTCTGTCTATTGGGTGATTTTTAAGAAGAACAAACAAGGGAGACAAAAAAGAAAGCCTAGTTGGTGTATTGAAATAAAATAAAAACATTTAAACAACTAATTTGAAGAGATTTACTATTGGTTTAACCCTTCGAAATTTTGATTATTGGCCAAAACAAATAGTTGAATTTTTAAATGGTAAAATGTTTATGGTTGACCAAATTATTTTCCATATAAACATAATATTTATAGTTCTAATGGAAATCCTTATGAGGTCATTTCATGAATTTATACCCACTTGATGGATCAATACATAACGTCGAAATAAAGATTAACTTGTGAAAATCGAACAGCAGAGATCCATTCATTTAAATGTTTGTCTATAGTTCTAACATTTGAGAACAAAATTAGGCATAAATATTTTAAATTGGCATAGTTGATATTATCACTGTTTTTCACTTTACTTTTAGGTTATTCGGATAAATACTCTGTTGGTCTCACAATGCTTCGTGTTTTTCAGCATAATCTTTTGGTCTCAAAATAGTTGATACTTTAGGAATTCAAGATAAAATTGTTCGTTGTTTTCCAATATCACCCATGATTTTTTATTTTTACGAAAATAAATTTTGTAACGTACTTATATTTATAAGACGGTCAAGTATTGATTATTACATCACATGTTGTACGGCATAGGATATATTGTTCAATTTATTTTAATGGTTTTGAAGAGTTGTCAGGTTTCAAAGTAAGAAGCCGAGAGTGGATAACAATATTGAGGATCATGTAGCCTAATTAATGAATATGTAAATAATTTGATGCATTTCATTTAAATATAGCCAGTCATAATAAAAAAATAAATTGATCCCAATTTGAATAAATAAATTTTTTTTAAAGGCCATAATAATACCTAGATTAATTCCATGAGTTACAATTACATCTATATTTGTTTATTAATTGTGGTAAATGGTATATGTTGATAACCACATTTTCGTGAAAAATCATATCATAACAACATCACATTTATTTAAACTAGTAGTGTACATGTGCGTTGCACAGTGTGTTATATATATAATTATTAAAAATATAATAACATATAAAATGTAATGATTATTATTTTAACAAAAATATATTGATACTTTTGTAATTTGTTTAGTATAAAGCTAGGTATTTTAACTTTAAATTTATGTCATTATAAATACTTATATTCGAAAATATTAGAAATTTGAAATATATAAAGTAATATATTAATCTATGGATTAAACAAACAAATAAAAAAAATTATGTCGGAACATTACATGGGTAGTGAAATTTTAAAAAATAAATTTAATATCAAAAAATAAGTTATATGTATTAGAAACGTTATGATTTAAGTATTGAGATAAATAAATTTATATTTTATTGGCATTTATAACTATAAATACACATGTATTTTTATAATTTTTTTTTTGTTCAACGCCACATATAACTCATTTATTTTAAATCAAATAAAAAATTATATCAGCTTATCAAATACATGAAAATCTCTCTTACTATCTATTTAAATGAAACAATTCAAAATTGGACTTAATATACACATTTTGAATAAAAAAATTATGAATAATAATTGTAAGATTGATAAGTCAATATATCAGGGACTAAGAATGATGAAATTTTAATTTGTGAAAAACCAGAAAAATTACCCCTGTCAAATATATCCCTTATGTCACCTCAATTAATCAGAATATAAATATAAATAAAATTTGACAACAAATAAATATAAAATAAGAAAAATAAAATAAAATATTTGTATATTTCAAATGAATAAGTTGGTTAACTTGCAATAATAATTTTAATGTAATTTTTTCTATTTGATATGTTTTATATGTGTAATCGATTAGGTACACCTATAATATTTTTTTATTTCTACATTTTAATATCAATTTACAATAAATTAATAATATATATCATAAAAACGTTTAAAAATGAAAAATCATTGAAGCCCACACACATACATTTCCATATTTCAGTTTGATAAATTTTGTATGAATATTAAATTTAAGATCATTAAATAATGATTGATTTTATATATTATATATTTAAAATAGGGTAAATTACAAAAAACAACCCCATCTATCGACTTTTTTAAAATTGCAACCTAATCTGTTTTTTTTTTAAAGATTGACACCCAGTATTTCTGTGGTTTTACCGATTTGCAAAATTTCCGATCATTTTTCCGGCAAATGAATTAATTTTTTTCACTTTACAACCCAAACTTTAATTTTTTAGAGAAAAATTATTTAGAGGATTCAAGAAAAAAATAACATATAGATATTAGAATTCGGTAATGTCAGATATGAAATAAAATAATGTACTTTAAAATTGTAATTTAAACTATGAAACATATTGCTAATGACATTATCAAAAATAGGTGTTAAAAAAACCTTAAGATATGTGAGATTGAAACATATTTGGCATTAGATAATGAAAAGACATGCAATTTGATAATTTTGTATTTGTTTAGAAATTTTAAAGGGTATTATAAAAAAAATAATTGCTTGGAAAAAAATAAATATGTAAGTTACAAGCATTTGCTAATGTTGTATTATCTTTTTTACATGAAATCTTTGGTTTCAAACTTGAATTATTGTTTTTTTCCAACATTTCAAATTTGCAAAAAAAAAAAAAAAAAAAAAGTAAGTAGCAATTTGCAAACATTAGTTCGGTAATGTCATGTATTAAATAAAAATAATGTACTTTGAAATTGTGTTTAAACTCTGAAACAATATTATTAATGACATTAGCAAAAAATAGGTGCTTAAATTTTTTTGTAGGATATGTTTAGGTTAAAATATGTAAATTTGGCAAGTATGAAAGTGAGTTATAAAAAGAAAGAAATTTGATAATTTTGTGTCTGTTTAGAGATTTTAAAAAGGGCAAAAACTTGTGTACCCCGGGGGTATGGATCTTAGATCCGTGCCCCCAGATCTGACCCGGCGCGTGGGCAGCCTCCACGCGCGCCCACGCGCCGCTACGCGCGCCCATAGCAAGTCTGGTGTGCGCCCCACACACATCTGATTACCTAGTTGATGATTCAGTGATGGGTATTACACCTATACTCTATTGGTATTACACATATACCCTATAGGTATTACAGAAATATCTTTTATGGTATTACACTGATACCTTAATGGTATTACAGAAATGTCTTTATGGTATTACACTGATACCTTAATGGTATTACAGAAATGTCTTTTATGGTATTACATTGATACCTTAATGGTATTACAGAAATGTCTTTATGGTATTACATTAATACCTTAATGGTATTACAGAAATGTCTTTTATGGTATTACACTGATACCTTAATGGTATTACAGAAATGTCTTTATGGTATTACACTGATACCTTAATGGTATTACAGAAATGTCTTTTATGGTATTACACTGATACCTTAATGGTATTACAGAAATGTTTTTATGGTATTACACTGATACCAAAAGCATTCCACGCACTTCAGCAATGTCGATCACCTCCAACCAAATCCTTCCGCCTCCATTCCCTCCATAATCTTCCTCCTTCTTTGTAGTCCCTCCTTTACTCCCATAACTCCATGGTCTATCTAAAGTCTCTTATGAGTGCGCATCCCCGCCCCAAACATCCTCAGGCAGCTTCTTATTATCCATCATGCAGCTTGCTCCCCTTCCACCGTGCCCTCCACCTCCACCCTGTGCATCATCGGGAGTCCCTTTTGATGGCTCTGAAGGGTCACCACTGGCCGTAACATTAACCACCGAACCCCCTAACAAACTCGCATTCCCAGCTACTATATAAACCGAGCTGGCAACAATTACAGCGAAAGACGAAGAAGAAGAAGAGGAAGGAGAAGAAGAAGAGGATCGGATGAGGAGATGAAGAAGAGGAATAGGAGAGGAGAATAGCAGAAAACGAAAAGATGGAGAAAATAGAGAAAAAAAAAACAAAAAAATATATATAAAATTTCTCGGTCGTGTTTGGGGTACGGATCCTGGATCCGTACCCGGGGGCACGCAAGTCCTACTCTTTCAAAAAGTAGGATTACAATTACTAATGTCATCATATTATGGAATTTCTAAGAAAAATATATGATGTACTGTTATTTTATCTTTAAATAGCTAAATTATTTCATTCAAATTGTAAAAAAGTGGAGGAAGTAGAAAAAAAAAGAATAGTTATAAGATTGTGCAAACAAATAACATGATTCGGATATTGGTAATCCAAAATCCAAACGTGCACATTTAATCCAACCACCCCCTTAAACAATCGAGAAATTGTATTAAAATATTACAATATGTAACAATTTGTTAAGGCTAATAAAAAATTCACAAAAAGAACACAATTACAAAATAAACCAATACATAAAGCTAATAATGAGTGCACTTAGGACAAACATTGAACAAAACAGATGTTTTCGAGCGATAAAAATGAGATATATTATATACCTTTTAAATAAATTTATGAAAATATCTAATGCAATAATTAAAACATCTATTATGAACTATATATTAACAAATTTGTGTTAAAGAATAAATGAAAAAATTATTAAAGAAAACAATAAGGCTCCGTTTGGATAGAGTGAATTTCAAATCCTTTCAAATTGAGTGAATTTGAAATCCACCAAAATAACTCTAAAATTAGCTCAAAATGAAAACTATGGATTTTAAATTCACATCCAACCAAACACTTTCAGTGGATTTGCTATCAAGGATTTCAAATCCCTCCTCAAATCCATATATTCAAATGGACCCTAAGAAATATAATTTTAAGAATAAAGAAAAAATATCACACTTATGTAAAATTTTAATATCATATAACAATAAAACACTAATTATAAAATAAAAAAAGAGATAAATATTAAATAAAACCCGTGCAACTCACGGGTTCAAAACCTAGTTGAGAGAAGTATTATAAAGAATGGGCCATTCATAAATTTAAGAAAGTCTTTGTCAAATAGTCATTAAAAAGACTTGTTTGTTTGCTATTGAGTGCAACAGCATGCAATACAATTATTGTGATTTTGAAATGATAATTTCTTAGCTCTTATTCATAACTATTTTTATTTAATGCTCACTTTACCTAGTTAGATTTAGTTAGTTCGTGTGAAGTAAAATAAGGTTAATTAGGGGCATATATTCATATGAAAATTAAATCTATAATCAATATGGTATGTTAACCATGATGTACCATATATATGTTATAATATATGAGAAGCTTAAATATGGAGTATATATTATAACATGATAAGTGGTTTACTCAATTCGTCAATACCCTATCTAACACACTTTGTTATTAACAAATTTATATTCAATTCAATGGGGTAGAAATTTAATCTTCTTGTCATTTCGTGTGAAGATTAAATAGAAATGGCACAAAATTACTTGTAGTTACAAGTACAACTACATCAATATGTTCTCTGAACCCATGTTAAAAATTAAAACCGGAGCAAATATTGTTTTTTCAAAAACCAATATATATATATATATATGGATATTGAATATAAGAAAACTTACTCATGCAGTATTTTATTTTCACATAATTATATTTATATTTTCAATGCAATTTAATACTCTCTTATATCATTTTGAGGTGTCATCCTTAAACTTTATACACAAATTAAAAAATTATTTAATTTGTCTAATATACCCTTCATTAATTAAGTTTTTCTTTGAATTAACTGAAATGATGAGTAATATATACATCAATTAATGTATGAATTAAATAAGTATAGGGGCATATTATGGAAAGAGCAACACTTGTGTGCCCTGGGGGCACGGTGCTCCCAACTTGACCATCATATGTTGTTACATATATACTCTTCAGGCATCACATGTATACTCTTATATACATGTGATACCTGTGGAGTATATATGTAATACCAAAAAATGTAACACCACAAGAGTATATATATAACACCTTAAGAGTATGTGTATAATATCTAAATCCATGCACCTATGTGCCCAATGGCACACACATTTTTACCTTATGGAAATAGTACTCAAATGTCACTTGAAAAACAAAATTTAGAAGTTCTAAATGACACTTAAAATGGATTAGAGTTAGTAGTACAATAAAAAGAGATGGGGTAATATGTGTAATAAGTGAATAATTTAACATATTAATCAATTAATTCGTTTTATATGAAGATCCTTTTATGTAAGATGGATGCTCACGTTAAAGGAGATGGAAAAGACAAAGGATGAGAAGATGGTCGTAGAAATCGAGGGTGGTGAGTACACGTGTCGGAAAATGAGAGGGCAAGTAAAAGGGAGATGATGATTGGCTGAATGTTGCAATGAAATAAGGATGTGTGACGCCACAACAAGGACACGTAGGCGGACCCCACTATGCGCCTCCTAACTATTGTACTCGCGACTTCAAGTTTCATCATTCTTCCCAAAAATTTAAATTTAATATCATACATAATTAAAAGTCAAAAAACTAATTTCTTCCTTTTTTTTCGGCTTTATTCTATAATTAGACAAACGAAGCATGTAAACTTGAAACAAACAACAATAATGTAGACCAACCAAAATGATAATTTATATCAGAAATTAAAGCAGTTGAAATTAGGAGTATCATTTCATTATAGTTTCTAGTATGCACATATCATTTTAAAATAGATATCGTTTAAATTTTTTACATATAAGATAAGGAGACTGATGAAAGACTAATTTACTCTTATTTAAATGTGGTTAGGTGGATTTTTTATGGTCATTTGTATCTCATTGAATTTCATAGTTTTAAATGATCTTGATTTTAATAAAATATAGATAAATATTTTTTGAAATCCTATAATAACATTTATTTGGAAATTTCTTTTCACTCTCTCCGTAATCAATAGACACATTTTCCGTTTCTGTTGTTCCACATTATAGACATTTTCCTTACTAGTAGTGTATAATTTGTCTAAAATACCCTTAATAAATGTTTATTGGAATTATCGCTTTTTAAATTTACGTGGTTTTTCGGGTTTAGTTATCAATTTGTATAAGAGTATAATACTACTAGGAACTTAGGAAGTCTGAGAATCAAATAGTACTTTTCTAGAAAATTAAATGTGATTTCTTAATGAGTATCACTTAGTACTTTTCTAGAAAATTAAATGTGATTTCTTAATGAGTATCACTTGTGTGTTTCGAGGGCATGGTGCCCCAAAATTAATCATCATATGATGTTAAATATATACTTTACATGTATCATATATATATTTTTCATGTATCATATGTATATTCTTATATACAAATGATACCTGTAGAGTATATTTATAACACCAAGAAACATAACACTTATAAAATATGTTTATAACACCTGAAGAGCATGTATATGACACCTAGATCTGTGCCCAGGAGTATATAAGTTTTTATCTTTCTTAATTGTGTGGAAAGTAAAATATGTCTTTTTTTTTTTTTTGCGCGATGAAGGTAGTATTAGAAAACGGCACTATATTTTGAGATTAAAAAAAGGGTTAATATAAGTTTATTTTTATTTTTTAATTTCAGTCCATTTTGTAAATAAAGGAAAGCGATCAGTAATATCACATGATTTAATTCCAAAATAAAACAAAAATTAGTTCAAATAATACAAAAAGATTAACAGAACATCTCCACGCTCAAATCCCAATCTAATTTACCCATTTCCTTACAGCAGACTTAAAAAAACAAAAAATTAATCGTACTCGGAAATGAATTATTAAAAAAAAAGCAAAATGACATCACATTCGTGAAAAGTCAATGAGAAAGAATAAAATGAAAAAGAAAACAAATTAAAAAAACTTATGACCCTTCAGCTGAGGAAAATACAACATTGGGGGCATTAAATAATAAGTAATAGGAGAGACAAATTCAAAATGGAGTGTGGATATATAGAACAAATGAGAAATATTTTAAAAAAGTAGATGCATTACCGTTAATTAAATAGTAGTAGTAGTATTATTATAATATCATACATATATATATATATGTATATATATATATACACACAATTATGTTCAAGTTGCAGAATATTCAAAGAAGATGCAGCACAAGCTTGCATTAATCGATAATTGTTTTAGGAATCTGTATTTAAATGATTGTTTGAAAGAATCCAGGCTTGCTAGTTGCTAGGGCTACGTGGCTGTCGCTGTCTTGCCCAACCACAACTATTTCTGTGTCATATTATCATTTACTCCTTTATTTATGACATCTAACATTTTTTATGTCTGTCACATCACATACTACATTATTATGGCACAGAAAATGGCTACAAAAATTATTTCCTTACTGTAGTTTCTAAGTCAAATTGATGAACATTTCTATTAGAAAAATAAAAATTATATTGGTACTTATATATGAAACATATATATTTGCTATATTTATCTACTATGTCCCATTAATTTATGAGATAGCAACCAAAAATACCACTTTTGATATAAGTAATTTTAATTTTACCACTCAATATAAAAAAATGTCTCAACATACCACTTATTATAACAAAATATCACAAAATACCACTAAAATCTGAAAAAGTGATTCTCTCTCCTATCATTGATGAATTGACCGACAGTTATGGGGTCATAATTGAGCAATTAGGACCCACCAACCCTAATGAAAAAGTGATTCATTAGGGTTACTCGAAATTTTAAAATTTTCTAATTTTTTTTTTACTTATATATGTCAAATTAAAATTTATCCTTTTTTACTTTAATTGAGAAAATCATTTTCTTCTAATTAATTTGACCTATATAAGTAAAAAAAAAATTAGAAAATTTTAAAATTTCGAAAATTCCAGTGTTACTCGAAAATTCTGCAAATTTCGAGTAACCCTAATTAATGTTCGAGTAACCTTAATGAAATGTTCGAGTAACCCTAATGAAATGTTCGAGTAACCCACTGGAATTTTCGAAATTTTAAAATTTCCTAATTTTTTTTTTTACTTATATAGGTCAAATTAAAATTTCCTATTGTAAAGGTTACTCGAAAAACTCGAGAAAATCATCTTCTTCTAATTAATTTGACCTATATAAGTAAAAAAAAATTAGGAAATTTTAAAATTTCGAAAATTCCAGTGTTACTCGAACATTCTGCAAATTTCTAGTAACCCTAATGTAATGTTCGAGTAACCCTAAATGAAATGTTCGAGTAACCCTAATGAAATGTTCGAGTAACCCACTGGAATTTTCGAAATTTTAAAATTTCCTAATTTTTTTTTTTAACTTATATAGGTCAAATTAAAATTTCCTATTGTAAAAGTTACTCGAAAAACTCAAGAAAATCATCTTCTTCTAATTAATTTGACCTATATAAGTAAAAAAAAAAAATTAGGAAATTTTAAAATTTCGAAAATTCCAGTGTTACTCGAACATTCTGCAAATTTCGAGTAACCCTAATGTAATGTTCGAGTAACCTTAATGAAATGTTCGAGTAACCCTAATGAAATGTTCGAGTAACCCACTGGAATTTTCGAAATTTTAAAATTTCCTAATTTTTTTTTTTACTTATATAGGTCAAATTAAAATTTCCTATTGTAAAGGTTACTCAAAAAACTCGAGAAAATCATCTTCTTCTAATTAATTTGACCTATATAAGTAAAAAAAAAAATTAGGAAATTTTAAAATTTCGAAAATTCCAGTGTTACTCGAACATTCTGCAAATTTCGAGTAACCCTAATGTAATGTTCGAGTAACCTTAATAAAATGTTCGAGTAACCCTAATGAAATGTTCGAGTAACCCACTGGAATTTTCGAAATTTTAAAATTTCCTTTTTTTTTTTTACTTATATAGGTCAAATTAAAATTTCCTATTGTAAAGGTTACTCGAAAAACTCGAGAAAATCATCTTCTTCTAATTAATTTGACCTATATAAGTAAAAAAAAAAAATTAGGAAATTTTAAAATTTCGAAAATTCCAGTGTTACTCGAACATTCTGCAAATTTCTAGTAACCCTAATGTAATGTTCGAGTAACCTTAATGAAATGTTCGAGTAACCCACTGGAATTTTCGAAATTTTAAAATTTCCTAATTTTTTTTTTTTTACTTATATAGGTCAAATTAAAACAAAAAATAAAGAATCTCATCTAATAATGCATATGAAGAAGTAAAAAAAAGTAAAAAAAAAAAAAGAATCCACTTTTGCAAACATCCGTATATGTTGCAAGAAAAAATCATCATTTCCTCATAATTGTAACTATTCAAATAAGACCAAGTCAAATAAGTGGTAGAAAGTGACATTTTGTTATATGGAGTGGTAGAAAGTGACATTTTGTTATATTGAATGGTAAAAAAATGTATTGCTTATAGCTTTTGTGGTATTTTACACCATTTCCTCTTAATTTATTAATGAACTATTCTTCTTCTTTTCTTCAGATAATGTGCACCAATAAATTCTTTTAACAATTCAATTATTTTTATTGAAGTTTTCTTAATTTATAAGTTATAAAAATGTTGAAAAATGTACATTGACTTGCTAGTTTTTAAGTCAAATTGATGAACATTTTTTATTACCAAAAAAAAAAAAAAAGGAACTATATTGGATATATAGAAAACACATATATTTGCTATATTTATTTATTACGTCCCATTTATTAATAAATTCTTCTTGTTTTCTTCAAATAATGTGCATCAGTAAATTCTTTTGATCATTCAACTATTTTATATTGACTTGCATATTAATTAATGAAAGTGAAACACAATGATACACACACGTATTATTAAAAGAAATAAAGTCCCTTGATAACTTATTTAGAGCACTTAAAAAAAAAAATATATATATATATATATATATATATGGTATAGATCACTTAACATATATGAAAGGGTAATGAGAATATTGAAAATAATAGTGGAGAATGCAAAGATGAAAGTCAACATCCATCTTTCGTGGCTGCTCGCTCTACTTTGGGAAAATCACTCATTATTTAATTTTCAATCACAATCTATATATATAATATTGGTTAATTTGGGGGCGATGGTAACTAAATTATTGACAGCATAATGCAAAATTATTAATAATTTTTTTTAGGATGAAAAATATGTTTATGATTTATTTATGCGTGTGGTGGGGTAGAGCCAGTGGACTTCGTGCCAGGCTATGGAATTCTTTGTAGAGTTCAATTACATGATATGATCCTAGAGTTCAATTACATGATATGATCGATGAAATTCACATAATATTATTATTATTATTATTATTATTATTATTATTGGACAAGCTTCCAGCAAACTGAAGATACAGACTATATATAATTTGCCAAATATTAGGAATTTAATTAGCATAAAAACAAATATTATTGTTTAATTACTCCTCAGTACGACTTTCTTTAAATTGTTGGAGACCAATAATTAAAAGAAAAAAATAAATAGTTTTAGATGGTTATTTACATCCACCAAATCTCAATAATCAAATTATTTGAGTTTTGTAGAAGGAATTTCATATATACATATTTTTGGATCTTGATCATCCCTAAACAAGTTTGAATCTTACTTCTTGATATCATTCACCATATTTATCCTATCATTGTGTCATGCATGCATATTTATGTTGAGACTATTAATTATTCTTCGATATTCGTTATTATGATCACTTAAGTTTTCGATATAATTACAAATAAAAATAAAAAATTTGTACGGAAGAAACTTAGAAGGTTGGAGTATGAAAAAATAATATTGGATGTTAGACACTAAAAGTGATGTATGCCTTGATAGAAACAGTTGAATGTATTTAATTGATTTAGATAATTTAAACTACTCACATGTCTGGGCTAATTTCATTAAAAAGAACAAAAAATATGAAATCGATCTTGATTGGATTTCGACCCTAGTCGATTAAAGTTTTCCGTTTACGACAATTTTAGTTTGACTTGATACTTTAATGGAAATACGTATATGCTATTCTAATGATCATATTCATCGTAGAAAAGAAAAAAACCTAAATTATTGAGTCACACAATTAGGTAAAAATAACTACAAAGTTTAGAAAGAAGCAAAATATACGTAAGATGCCAAATAAAGTTAAGGGAAATAGCGACGAGGAAGAACACACTATCAAGCTTGATGATTAAAGGCCTGTCCTAAAAATTGATATGCAGACCTAACTTAGAGCAATTACCTATTATTTGATATAGATAGAAAGACCGGAAAAAAAATAAAAAATTCAATAAGGACATGTTGAATTTGAGATAAATTTAATCAAATCTGGTCTATTTATAAAATTAGATTACATTTAAGATATTATTATTTAAAGATTGCATATTTGTTTTTTAAAATTATTTCTAGATGAAAAGATTAAAGTACATGAATGTTAATCGAGAAAAAAGATTTAAATTAATTAATAAAGAAATCTAGTGATGCTCAAACTCACTAGTTTCTTCTTTGTACACGTATGCTCAACGCATCCGTCACAAACAATGGGCCCAAATTTAGATTGGACTGATTTTAATTATGAGTTATAAGATGACATCATACTTATTATATTGTTTTGTTGTGGGCCCCCCTTCAAAACACATTATTTGGATTTATCCCACAAGTTTAGATCTCGGCCCATGATCAATACAAAGAGACGCTCGGCCCAAGCCCAATACTGAGAGAGACTTCAAGAAGGAATTTTGAAATTAATGATTTTAAAGTTTTCGATACAAAAATTGATTTAGACTACTTGCAATTGCAAGCTTTTTCCTTATTTCTGCCTAAATAAAACAAAATAACGTTTTTGCAATGGTGATTAAAATAAAGATTACAAATGATGATATATATGACAGTGACTACAAGTACTCACTCGACATACCGTTAATGTTAATTTGAGAGATGAATATAACACAAGTGTCCAACACATCATGATCATTTTCCTACGATTACTGGGAACTACTAGATCAATGATTGGATAATAAAAAATAAAGTATGATGAAATTTGAAACTAAAGTAAATGGTCTATCATTTTTTATAGAATCAAAACTTGATGATAAGATTATGAAACATGAGAAATGGTAGGAGCAAAGAAAAAGATTAGCAGGAGGGTAGATGATGTGGTGGAGGAAGTATTTTAGATAGAGGAGAAGCACCATCTTTGACCACTATAACTGTGCTCATTCCCCAGCTTTGATGCCTCTCCAAATGGCAATGCAGCAACCAAACTCCTGCATATCAAACACCACACATGATATGTATGCCCTTATTACTCGATTCAACCACAGAAAGCAAAGTAACTGTTACATCTCGTGTTACAAACAAAGAGACAAACCTACCTGGATTATCAGCCCTGAATCTGATGGCAACCCAACCATTATTAGGAATGGCAACAGTAGTTTCTTGAGGAGGGTCTTCAAGATTATAGGCCAATGGATGTTTGTTGTGATCAAAGTTCCCAAAACCCCAACCAACAACATAGAAACCATAGCCATGCAAATGCATAGGATGGTTATCACTTGCAACCACATTTGTCCCCTGCAACACCATCTCAACACTAGCATTGTACTCCAAAACAACCACCCTCGTCCCAAACTCCGGTGTAAGAACACTCCCCGGTAAGTTCTTGCCGGTATAATCAAACCTCGTAGGCGGATCCACCGGAAAATCTCTTCCGAAAACACCCTTCATGCCAAGATAGTAAGCCTGGAGAATGTCAATGGAAGGGGTGACAAAACTGACATTGTTCAAGCTAGCAGAAAACCTCTTGCCAAAAGGGCCACTGCAGGGATGAGTGGCAGTGCAGTTGACAAGATTAACAGACACTGTAATGAGCAAATGAGTGTCCACTTGACGTGGCACGTCGACAGGGTTGGCCAGGCTTCTTAATCTCCTCGAGAACTCAGTTGATGCTCGAGTGGAGTTGTAAGGAGGGAGTGGAGGAAGCAAAGGAGACGAAGAAAAGTTGCTATTGTGGTACTGCAGAACCCCTGTGGTTGTGGTGTTGTCGAAGCCGGCTCCAATGGCGCTCGAATAGGGTCGAGCAGCAAGGTAGTAGGGACGATTAGTGGGCTGATTTGCTAGGAGCAGAACGTCGAAGGATTGGCCTGGGGCGATCATGAGGTAGTCTGTTTGGAAGGGTTTTGTGTAGAATCCATCTGTTCCCACAACTGTGAGCTTGTGTTGGGCTATGGAGAAGAAGAGGTTTTCGTCCATGATCGCACTCACTATTCTGAGAAGATAGGTTTTTCCATGCTTCACTTTCATTGTAAAGTTTCTGCAAATGTAGCAGTTTGTTAGGTGCTTGAAAAGAGAGGAGGAAGGTGGCAATGGCATTAATTAGAGCACATATACCTTGTTTAGAGCATGGATAGAAATGACCAGGTTGTCCGTTAATGGTGTAAGCATCTGATAGTATAGGCTCTCCTCCTCTTTTATTTGCATTTCCTGCTATTTCCATCACATTCTTTTTCCACCATTCCCCTGTTTCATTACAACTACTTTACATCATTCTTTTCAACAAATAAAAGGACATGAAGCTGAGCGTGTAAGTATTTGGATCGAGAGATTTCAAGTGTATACATTTAAACGTAATAATGGGAAGGAATTGTCAAATGAGATAATAAAAAATATTATACTAGCTAAGTTTAAAAGAAATCATGTTTTTTACAGGAAAAAAAAAAGTGTCTTTTTGACAAAAATACTGATCATTCTCTTTCCTCTTAAGTTGGACCCATTTCCATTGAAGGGTTAAAATTACAATTTTGGTTATATTTAATGTTCATGTATCCACTATTTTAAAAAACTTTCGTATCTTATCAGACTGCTTTTGTAGCTGTCTCATTTTTCAAATTCGCATAAATGAGACTTCAGAAAACCTATTCATGATGAATTTCAAGAAATTTTACACATGATTTCATCCAAGCAAGCATTGGATTTGCTATATATATAATATGAGTTTGAAGATGATTTTGAAATATTTCAAAGGAGAGGAGACACACAGAATAAACAGTACCTAGAAGAATGGGATGCTCTGCATAAGGGTTGGGAAAAGGATAGGTGGCTCCAAATTTAGGATAAACAATAATGAGACCATGCAAAGTAGCTCTTGCCCATCCACTATGTGCATGCCACCAAATGGTTCCTTCTTCTGTTGTTAATTGAATGTTGTAAGTGAACTTCCTCCCTGTCCTAATAGGACACTGGTTTATATATTCTGCTCCATCTGACCATGGATTTCTTCTTTGTCGCACTCCATGCCTAAATATATTATTAACAACTCATTTAATGACTTCTAAATATTTTCGAATATGGGGTACTCATTCCAAGGATAGGAGAACTAAAGATTAGATAATTGAGTGTCACAGTTTCGAATCCGATTCATCACACAATCTATAACTTTATGAAGTTGAGATGTCACTTGAACTAATGAGAATTTAATTAGTGGCTTTCTTTCTTTTCTTTTTCAAAACCAAACTTTAATCCTTATCTTTTGCTACTTTAAAGTTCAAAATGTATTTTCCTTTAATCAAATTTCTGGAGAAATAACTCAATTCTAAGTTTCAACGATATATTATAATGGTGGGACCCATCACAACCAATGACACGACATCAAGCCAGCCATTATTTTCAAGATTTCAAAATTAATGGAAACCCACCAGATATTACAAAAAAAAAAAAAAAAGAAAAACCAAATCCAAACCAAAATCACATTTTCATCAAGTTATGAAAAGTCAAACTAGGACCAAATCAAGCAAGTTGGATTAATCAAATATCTTGAAATTAAGCTGCACACATACATACCAGTGAAGAGTTATGTTGTATTCTGCTTCGTTATGAACTTTGATAATCAATCTGTCACCTCTATTAACTTTCAAAGTTGGACCTGGGAATTTTCCATTCACTGTAAGAATTTTCTTTGTGCTGCATATTCTACTGTATGACGTTGACTTTACCTGCCATGACCAACAAAATGTTGACTTTACCAACAATTACCTTTCTTGCATAAAAAAAACATTGATGGTGATGATGAGATTTACCACGAATGTATGGTGATGAGTTTTGGCATGACCAGTTTGAAGGAGAATTGAAAGAAAAATTGATAAAACAGCCAACATTTTAGCATATGTTGAACAATTTTTTAATTCCATTTTAATGTCTACTGATTTGTGCCTGTTTCAAAGTTTATATGTTTTTTATTATCATGATGGCCTCTTATTTAAACTAATTTGCCGTTTTCATTTACTGAATGTACAAAACAAATTTATTGATAACGCCACTTCAATGAGGAAAGTTGACATCAATTTTTATTAAGATTTACAATTCAGTATCTGAATGCAAAGTCAAATCATGTTAATTTGTGATTAATTTCAAAATCTAGTATTTACTAAATTCCATTTATGCTCATGTATATTATTTTCATATGCTGACCAAAATAAACTAGAATTATTTAATTATGACACTTTTCAGTTCTTGATTATAATCAATATTGACCCAGGATTATTTTTATGGAATAAATTTTATTTTATATCAAGTTTTGAATCCTAAATTCGTTAATCAATAAAGAATATATTTTTTCAGATTTTATATTAATGACAAAAAGAGATTTGATTGAAATGAAATACGTGAGTACTCCCTCCGTCCCACTTAATTTTACCTACTTTGACCGGCATGAAACTTAAGAAAAAGTTGTTGACTTTGATTGAATGTGTTATTTTAATATTTTTGAGTAACAATTTTGTAATTTAAAGGTATAATTTTGTAAAAATTAAGTTGAAAGGAGGGAGTATTTATTGTTATGAAAAATGGTACTAAAAAAAAGAAATGTGGGGTGGGTGGGAAAACAGAAAGAGGCTTGAGCTTTCAGTGTGTCATTCCGTTCCCATATGGCTGCGCACACTGCTGGGTGGGCCCCGCCTCTCCCTTCCCTTCGTGCCATTTCACCTCCTTTTTTTTACCCTTTTTTTTTTTTTCCTTTCATATATTATTACATTATTCTATTTCGTTCAAAATTAGTTCCCGTCTTAAATGTTAAAGTTAGTTTTATTAATTAGAATTTCAATAATAGTGTTATAACAAACTTTCAATTTTATTATTAATATATTTAAAATGATGGATTAATAAAAGAGTGCAAGTGAGATAGATAGATTAAATTTGAAAATGTAATCCACCTACATGAATTATATAGCAAAATAATACTTTTTCAAAATCAAGTGTACCTTGAATCAATTTTATAAGGGAACAATTTTAATTTCTCGAAGACTTTATGTTTAAAAGTATCAAAAATTGATTCAGATAACAATTTAAAATATCCATGAAATATCAATTTAAAAACATTTTGATATAAAAACACGGAATAAAAAAATTATAATACAAAATACATTTTGATAAGAAAAATTTATAGGAAAATATTAAAATATTATTGATGGATACTTCTTAATATGTCCACGATTAACGTGTAATAATTTAATCCTATCTTTATATAAAAAATAAAATAAAATGATATACAATAAATATGATTTCATTCCCCATTAAATAATAGAATTAATTGATATAGACAATATATTTCACGTCTCAAAATGTGCCCACAATTCAAAATCAATAATAATTACTCAAAAAATAACCGATTTAGAAGTGAAAAAAGGCGGCAAGAGCGTGGGTTATACATCTAAGTGGGCCAGCTGCGGTGACAGGGAACCTTTGACTAGAATCTAACCTTCTCATTTTTTTTCCACCAAAAAAATTTAACAATCATAACATAATGAACACCTCATTTATTTAATATTCAGATATATAGTTCTGTTTTAGGTACCTAATTGAGTAATTAATTAACAAAATGCATCACACACAACACCACTATCAAACTAAAGCAACAAAAAGATAACATTTTTACCATTTTATATGTTTGTTTTTCTCTCTCCACCTCTGCTTGCATTACCCAAATGAAACCTCAACTGCTGCTTTCTTCTTCTCTCTTCACCTCTTTTCCCTTTTGACTTCCTCTCTTACTGCTGCTTCAATTGGATTGCTTTTTTGTTGATTGGATATGTAGCCATGAATTAGGGATGTTGGAATTTAGTGTCATGAACAATTTTGGTGAATAGAATCGGTGACGACTTTTGGAGGTCAAACTATTTCATGGATCGCTCTGTCTCGACCTTCTTCTGCTGTTTTTTTCTGCTATTAACGAGGTTTTCGCCTGTTTCTTCCAACGCCGAAGGTTTCTTCTTTGTCCTTGTTGATTGTTCTTCGCCGTTTTTTTTAGTTGTTTGTCGCTGATTTAATATTTAATTTCGCTTGCTTTGGGAATTTGGGGAGTGAATGTGCGTTGACTTGAACTTAATTCGACTGATTGGTAATTGCTTTTGTGTTTACCTTCAAGAAATTTGGATTCTAAATCTGTGTGTAGAGGATTGGCTTGTAAAAGGAGTGAATTTGCTGCTTTTATTTTTGGAATGGTAGATTGCTGATGAAGGTGTATTGAGTGGTTAAAAATGCTGCTTTTTCTTAGTTTAGGAGGAATTGGGGATATGTATTGGCTCGTGGAAGTTGGAACCTTCTATAAATTGTTGCTTCTGTGTCTGAGAATTTGCTATTTATGTTAAGTGTAATAGGAATTTTGGATTAACCCATGTTTGAAAGCTGTTGCTGTGTTTATGCTGAGGCAGGTGATGCCTTGAATGCTCTGAAGAGCAATTTGGCCGATCCTAACAATGTCCTTCAGAGTTGGGATCCGACCCTTGTCAATCCTTGCACTTGGTTTCACGTCACATGCAATAGCGATAATAGTGTTACACGAGTGTAAGCTTGAATTTATATTCCATTTGGATTGAGCTACAGTGATTATGACTATCAAGTTCTGAAACGTCTCTGTGTTTGTTTATTCTCAGAGATCTTGGAAATGCAAATTTGTCTGGCCAACTGGCTCCACAGCTAGGTCAGCTTTCGAATTTGCAGTACCTGTAAGTCCTAAATTTCAGTTTAAACTTTTCCTTGTTATATATATTGTTATTGTTCATTTTTCACCATTTATCTAAATATTCAAGTATATAAAAGTTCAAATGTTTTTTTCTGTGAAAGTTAGGTTTTTTGTCATGGAACCTTTACAGGATATATACAGCAAGAAAGTAATTCTTTTTCCATAGATTAAAGAGATTAAAAATTCTCTTATTCTTTGTCTCCCTCTCCTGGCAGGGAACTTTACAGCAACAACATAAGTGGAAGAGTTCCAAGTGAGCTTGGTAATTTAACAGACTTGGTGAGCTTGGATCTTTATCTGAACAGCCTAAGTGGTCCAATTCCCGATACACTGGGCAAGCTTCAGAAATTGCGTTTCTTGTATGGTTTTCTCTTGGTTGAGCTTTCTAATTTTACATTTTATCTTTCCTTTTTCCTGAGATTCTCTGTTCTCTATCAACACATTCTTTATCTGCTACTAAGTATGGTATTTTCTAGTCATAAATAAGTTGCTTGGTATTTCTATTGTTTTCGACTGCATCAATATTGTAATTGTCAAAGGTGTTGAGCAAAACTTCTCACTATTTTTCGGCATTGTAAGTAGCATTTAGTTGGATGCTACCATTATTTTTATCAAAGACACTTTTATTACATAGCTTTGTGATTTCTGAAATCAAGCAATTCAACAAATAAAGGAGATAAAATGCTCGGAACAAAAAAATCATTGATTACCTACTCTGCAGATCGGCTATAGCTCTTTTATTGTCAACTAGAAAATCATTAGAATTAAGATTATGCATACGAATGTCTTATTGCCAATATGAGGAGACAATTATGTGGAGATCTATGATACATGTTCATGACTGGCATCAGTAGCACTAAATTTATTTTTGTCCGTGGTTTTTCATTCTTTGATACTTAACAGTGTGTGTTTATTCTTCTAACTACTGCTACATAGGAGGCTCAACAATAACAGTTTGAGTGGAGGAATTCCAGAGTCTCTGACAACCATCTTCACACTTCAAGTCCTGTATGTAGGAAGTCCATGAAATTCCTTATTTGGAGTTCCTAATTATTATTTTTGTCTTCGGGAAATTAATATATGTTTGTCTTAACACATGCAGTGATCTTTCAAATAACCAACTCACTGGAAAAATACCAGTCAATGGATCCTTCCAGCTTTTCACTCCCATCAGGTTTACAGCACTAACTCTTGCTATTTATCGAGGGAGACAGAGTAATTGGTTTTGGTTCTGATACTCACTACCTTCCTCTCATCTTTCAGTTTTGCCAATAATCGCTTGGAACCTCTGCCTGTATCTCCACCTCCTCCATTTTCACCAACTTCCCCATCTTCTCGAGGTTTGCAACTCTTTTTAACATAAAATCTATTACTTTATTCCTTGTTCCTTATAGAATGAAAATGAACTTGCAATCATTTAATTTGGTCTACAAAATGACCAGCTTATTAATGCGGTGGGTGATTTTACAAAACCCAGAAGATTATGCTAAATCCTTCTGGGAATTGATAATGCTTGAGTGCAATGCATTACCTGCTGAATTGCGAATGTTGGAGTAGTTTGAACCTCATTGCTATGTAGTTCAAAGGATTTCCAAGTCATTCACAGAACGTCTTTGTAATTGAATACTATAAGCTTACGAAAAAATCGTAATTGCAGTTGGAAACAGTGCTACTGGAGCTATTGCTGGAGGAGTTGCTGCTGGGGCTGCCCTTTTATTTGCTGCTCCTGCAATAGCGCTTGCCTGGTACAGAAGAAGGAAACCACAAGATCATTTCTTTGATGTTCCTGGTTAGTGTTCACAAAATGCCTTAAAATGTCTAGTGCTCTGTGCACTACGTCAATTTTAAAAATCATTTGTATTTTGGTTACAGCTGAGGAGGATCCAGAAGTCCACCTTGGCCAGCTCAAAAGATTTTCCCTACGTGAACTGCAAGTTGCAACAGATAATTTTAGCAATAAAAATATTCTCGGCAGAGGTGGATTTGGTAAGGTTTACAAAGGGCGATTAGCAGATGGGTCTTTAGTGGCAGTGAAAAGACTGAAAGAAGAACGTACACAAGGTGGAGAACTGCAGTTTCAAACAGAAGTAGAAATGATTAGCATGGCCGTGCATCGAAATTTACTTCGTTTGCGGGGTTTTTGCATGACTCCAACAGAGAGATTGCTTGTTTATCCTTACATGGCCAATGGAAGTGTAGCATCATGCTTAAGAGGTAGGATTTAATCTGTTTTGTTTTCTTATAAATTATTGGTCAGATAATTACTTTTAGGGCATCATGCTTAAGAATGACGAACTAATGTTCAAATAGTTTATGGTCATGCTAGTTCTCACAAGATTATTGGTGCATATTGTAGAACGAAATGACTTACAACCTCCACTTGATTGGGAAATACGAAAACGTATAGCACTGGGTTCTGCAAGGGGACTTGCTTATTTGCACGATCATTGTGACCCTAAAATTATTCATCGTGATGTCAAAGCTGCAAACATATTGTTAGATGAGGACTTTGAAGCAGTGGTTGGGGACTTTGGTTTGGCCAAACTCATGGACTACAAGGACACCCATGTTACCACGGCTGTACGTGGAACAATTGGTCATATAGCTCCAGAGTACCTATCTACTGGTAAATCTTCAGAGAAAACAGATGTGTTTGGTTATGGTGTTATGCTTCTTGAGCTCATCACAGGGCAGAGGGCTTTTGATCTTGCTCGGCTGGCCAATGACGACGATGTCATGTTACTAGATTGGGTTAGGATTACTATATCATGCAATCTTCATTTCTTTTATATGTAAAACCTCTCTTATAATAAAAAAACGATGGTTCTTATTCAGGTCAAGGGTCTTCTGAAAGAGAAAAAGTTGGAAACATTAGTTGATGGAGATCTTCAGGGTAATTACATAGATGAAGAGGTGGAGCAGCTGATCCAAGTAGCTCTACTCTGCACACAGGGGTCTCCACTGGAGCGGCCCAAGATGTCGGAAGTTGTACGGATGTTGGAAGGAGATGGCCTGGCAGAGAGATGGGAGGAGTGGCAGAAGGATGAAATGTTCCGTCAAGAGTTCAACCACGTGCACCACCACCCTAACACGGATTGGATAATTGCTGATTCCACTTCAAATATCAGAGCGGATGAGTTATCTGGCCCTAGATGATCCAACTCATATCGGTGCGTGTCTGTATTTGATTGATATTTTTCATCTTTGTATATGATTTTTCTCTTGTTTTTCCTTTTGGTTTTTGTGTCTTGTTAGTTTTCGAGTAATTTGATGATTAGGGAGGTGTTTATAAAATCCATAGCAGCAGTCTGTGTGGATTCACTTTTAATCTTTGCCCATTGTACTTATACTCTTGTGTATTGAATAGCCAAAGGTGATTCTTATATAAAATTGAAAGAAAGCCAAAGGTGTTTTACATAATTGACTACTTGTCTCTTTTCCAGAGCTTTTATATTTCAGTATATGGAAGAAGCTGATTTAATTTGTAGGTGTGTGTGTGTGTGTGTATAGATGCTGTCACAACCAATATTTGAACACTAGTGATTTATATCATCACAGCCAAATTAGCAGCATACAAATTACAAACATTAGCAATACATTTTAAACAATACAGGTTGAGTCCAAGAATTTGTACAACTACTAACTTCTACCATCTCTTTTTTTTAATTTAAATTAAAAGATATACTTCTTTATTTTAAAAAAAATTCATGACTAATTTTACATAAAAAATATTTTACCTCAATAAAAATACAAGTTATTATATTTAAAATATATAAACTCACAATGTAAACGATATAATATTCGATCTCCTTCCACCCCAATAAACAAAGAATTTACCCTAAACAAGTCCAGCAAAGCATTAATATTGAAAACTCAACATTGTATAATAATTTTATTAATTAATATTTTTGAGATCGAGAACAAGTCTTGATTTGAATAACCCCAACATTCAACTCAAAAGCCAACTCATACCCCACCCCCAACTAAAAAACGAGTGAGATAGAAGAAATATTTTTACTTTCTTATTCCCACCCAACATTTTCCACTATTTTATACCCATTTGATAATTAAATTAGGAAGTAAGATATGCCATTAAGAAAGAAGTTCGAACAATAGTTTGGACTTTGGATGAGTGCTCTGTTTTTTTTTTTTTTTTTTTGATACAATGTTATAGTTTTGAATTCTTATATTGTTTTTGTTCTTAAAACAGTTTTTGTTTCGGCTTATTCGGTTCAGACCCCGATCGATTATAAAATTGAAAAGTAGGTTATTTTTATGATGATTGAAGATGAATTCAAATTTCTGAAAAAATTTGAGTTGGATTAGCACTGATGTTAGGGCTCTATTTATTGGGTTGGATTAAATCATTTGATACTTGCCTGAGTTGTATCATAACCATCATTGATCCAAGGAATGTTTTGAGGCATTAAGTTTTAAGTGGATTAGTTGAAGGATGATATGAATATGATGCCATTTTTATTTAACTCTGATTGCAGTGAGGATGGATGGCATTGGCAGAGAGTGAAAGCAGTATTATTTCCTTTGTGTGTGGCTCCCTCCAAACTCGTTCCAAGATCAATTCCAAACCTAGAGACCGAATTGCCTATTGAAATTCTTAAGCTGAGCAAAGTTGTGCATCTTCTCTTGGTATACAAATACAAGAGAATGAATGAATGTACAATTTTGGCAGGCAGCATACATAGCTTGCTTTAAGGCTCCATTTGACATAGGAAGTTGTCTCCAAAAACTTCGGTGCAGATGAAGTTGTGAAGGAAATAGGGAAGCTAACACAATTGAATTGAGGAGGTTAGGCATCGCGAAGCTGACAAGTGCAGATCGAAAGGAACTCTGCTCTTCCCTTCCCAACTTAACTGATCTTCCATCTTTAAGAATTGATGCAGTGTGAAAAGTTGGACTTAGACTACTCTTTAACATGTTGGAACAAAGGCCACAAGGGATCGATCCAGCATTTGACCAATCTTAAGAGTTTTTGTTGCTTTTAATTTAAATATGCCAAATTATGTTGGGCAGAAAAGCAACCTAGGGAGGGGACAATTGCATTGTCACATTAGATGGTAAAATTGTTGGTCTTATTACCACTGTAG
Organism: Scutellaria baicalensis; assembly: GCA_005771605.1. Taxonomy (NCBI): domain Eukaryota; kingdom Viridiplantae; phylum Streptophyta; class Magnoliopsida; order Lamiales; family Lamiaceae; genus Scutellaria; species Scutellaria baicalensis. The sequence goes on from CM016726.1 coordinate 28,229,101, forward strand.
TAATAAGTTGTGATTGATCAATCTATTATGATTGTGAATTGTAAGCAAGTCGTATGGTATGCTTCAGAGTTTAATTAACTCAAGAACTGATGACCAAATTATACCTCCTAAATTAAACTAGTTATGCAGCCACTAAACTGTCTTAATCTAACATCACAATCATATAAATCTCAAATCAAAGGCAGTTATGAACTTTAACATTATAACTTTTTTTTTTTTGGATCAAAGGGTTCGATTTACAAAATCCGAAATGAAACCACATCAATCCAAAGTTAGATCGGATGATAGATTTCAGTTACACCACAAAATTTTCTGAAGCACAAAGTTTATTATGGTTGTTCCAAAAGCATTGATAAAGAATAATTCAAGATAAGTTAACGGAGACGTGGAATCTGAAGATGGAACAGCTCCATTCAGAAAGTGACAATCAGGGGAAGGAACAGATGAAAGCATGGTTCAAAACAAAAACAGACAAGACTCATCATATATATCATGATCCATACCTTTAGCTGTGGTGTAGAACTAACTACTGAAAATTGTAAGCATTTGAATGGAAAACTACAAGGAAACAAAAGGGTTAAGGTTGATGTACATAGTGAATAATTTGTGTTGTCAGAAAAAGGGAGAAGGCGGCTTCACTTTCGGCCACCTGTACCAGCCTTAGGTTTGCTCTTCACCTCAGCCTCCTGCCATATCAATAATGGCAACACGTAGAACATTTATTTTACACCAAAAGACTTCCATAAAAGAAAACTGAAACATAATTTCAACAACAGGTACCTGGGGCTGATGTAGGTAAATGTGGGTCTTTGCTGTTGAGGGATTGTGATTTTCAGCGCCCTTGCTCCAATCATAACAAACCTGAATCTCAGAAAAGTAAACAGATCAATTCCAGTACATATCTATCTATCCATCTACTTGTCTATCGATCTATCTATCAATCTATTCATAGCAAAAAAAATGATACATACATTCTTTCTTCTTAAATTGGAAGCAAGAGAGGGAAGGAACGGAACAAGAATTAAGGGAAAAAACAGGGGATTTGGATAGCATCAGAAGGTACAATGGAGCAACCAGGAGATGGTAATGCATGGTGAAGAAGTTAACACATACACAGGATGAACACTTTTAACCCACATATGCGAAGTTTTTGTAATTATAAAAGATTATATATAAGAAGTTGAAACTTTAGCTATGTAAAATGAGAAATATTTAATCAAGAAACTCATAAAAATATAACTGAACACTTAGCCAAGACATACCGAATACGCAAAGATCGACCCGTCATTGTTAAATGTGCTACAAGGTATTGGTTGGCTGCACCTCAGCATAGCCTAAATATAAACACATGGTTTAGTATTTGGGATTTGATCTATTATTAAAAGTTTAAATAACATAAAATGATGATGAAAGCAGAAATCTGTTACACCTTAAGCCTCTGTTTGCTATCTTTGTCCCAAAAGTTAAATGCTCCATCAGATCCAGCAGTAGCAAATGTGTGGTGTATCTAAGACGTGGCAAATAATAGAAAGTTTAATAGAGGAGAAGACTGGTAATTGAAAAATGTTATGCCACCAACTTCAACACTCCAGTCATGCACCTCTACTCTAAGCCAGATCACGAAGTACACAAGAAGAAAAGGAAGACAATAAAGCAGAAAGTGGCATCATATTAGGCTTAAATTCTTAATGAACACTTTCAGTAAAATATCTTACAGGGTGGAAATTCAGTGAGTTGACAGAGTAAATGTCATTGCCATCTCTGTGACATTTGAAAGTAAAGTTTTTAGTTGATTGTGATTCATCAAGATGGTGCACCCCGACTCTTCCTTCAATTGAGCCAACCTACAAATAAAAGTTTCCGTTAATTATAATAAACTATAGTGCTATAAAGTGTGATTATACAAACAATTCATGCAAATATTATTATCAGATACATTTTTATCCATTATAATCAAAATTTAAAATTACTAGCATGCAGACCCATACAATTCACAAGTCCCCCAACATATGAAACCAACGTAAAACCTTAAGATAAATAAGCATGGAATACAGAGGATAATCAATTAAAACTGAACGCATCTGTTGCAATTATAAGAAAAATAGTAAAGGCAAACAGCTCCAAAACAGCATATAAGAGATTTGACTTGAGTCTCGTTTTCAGGCAATCTGTAAGCCCAAGCACTGCAATACATGATTTGTGAGAAGCAAAAATCATTTTGAAGAAACAAAATGGCTATATTAGGTGATCATTTTTTATCTTATTGTTCTTCCTTTTCATTTGCATTACACCACAGTTGCTAGGACAGTGAACAATTGTCATTGAACTGTTGGTTCCATCCAAGCACCGCAACTGTTATATCGAGTCAATGAGAATATAACATCACCCTCATTTGTTATCTCATAAGAATAATATGCATCTTCCATGCAAATCTCACCAGACAAAATAAAGAGAATTCATGATAAAACTTGACAGATACCTAGTAAATTTACAATATTTTCAAAGGCCACGATTTCCCACCCAAGTATCATACATTGTAATAACCTGTGATATTATACAAATAATACACAGAAGTGGAAGATAATTAAATAAACGATTCAAGTCGGCTACTTTGTACTCCATTTCAGACAAAATAAAACAGAAATCAAGTGTAAATGGAAAAGGAGCTGACTTGATTTGCTAGGAATAACACTGCAATTTGTTCAAGATGATTTTGATTCTAGTTCAAACGAAATCAAATGCAATCAAATAAGAATTGCATCAAAATAACCAACTCAAAACTCTGCAGATAGGTGCAAATCTGATGTTAATCTATAGGTGTATCATAGTGTCGTGCTTGTTAAACAAGAACATGGTACATATGCAGGAAAAAAATCAAATCAAATTTCAAAGACGGGAACTTACTAAGAAGCCTTGCTGATCAGGGAAAGCAGCTAAGCACCTAGTTTGGTGCTTCAGGGGTGACACAACTCTCTTGAACTCCGTCTGCCATAAGCAGTTCACCATGTTTACAAAACTCATTGCCTCATAAATCTCATAGATAATCTTATGAAGAATTATAAACCTAAGAAAGGTAAAATAAAGCACAAAAATTTACACAATCATCCCACACCACTTTCTGCATTACTAAAAATCAAAGAGTACAGGGAGAAGAGAATACCTGAGGGTTCTGCAGGTTGAAAACTATAAGATTTCTATCAGCAGTGCCAACAACCATTAGAGGATGTCTAACAGTAAGTGCATAGCAGCGCTCGGGAAGCTGCTGTGTCCAAGTTGGATTCTGCTGTCTAAGATCCCAATATCTGAAAACAAATAGCACTTTTACACTAAATCTAATCTATAAGAAACTTAAACATCATAAACAATAAATCTAATAGCTGAAGATCTAACCAGAGTTGGATATATCATGTGGCAATGTTGATGATACTTCAATTATAGACAAGAACAGGCTAAGTAAATAATCATAGTAGGATCATTAAATCAAATGCAAACTTCGTTTGTATGAAAACTCATAAGTTCTCAAAACACAAAAGTGTTGTAAAATACCACAGGAAGGAGATATGACTAGTACTAGAGTCTAGATTGCACAAAATAATATAGGATAGCAAAAGTCAGGATCTGTAGAAAATCTTAAAGCACACGATGTTTATTGTTATGATTTGTGGACAAAGACTAACATCATAGATTAGATAAGATGTTAACAGATAATCAAGCAAGAACATTAAATGAAGCAATGAAAATGTTTGAGATCATTATCATACAAAATATATGCATGCAAGTTTGACACGTTGAAGATCCTATCTTTCTTTGTTTTTCCATTACACAAAATAATAAATGAATCCTGTTTGCTGCAATCAAAAATCTACTCCCTGAAATTGTCTTAGCAACAAGAGTATATGAAGGCAAGGACTATTCAGATGTTCTGACAATACTAGTGGTCCATGGATCACCGATCCAATATAACACAAGCACACACATCCAATTGATTAAGAAAATTGTATCTTTTTAGAATCTCTAAGAGACAATATCAATGAAGTGATGAACTACCTAATTGTCTTGTCCCAGCTTCCTGTGACTAAGAGATTCATTTCCGGTATCCAAGCAAGCTCTTTAACAGGAGCATCGTGCATGGCCACAGTTACAGGTTGCGCTCCAGATAATAATGGCCACATCTTAACTTGTTTGTCACAGCCTCCAGAAAAGACAGTTGTCCCATCATCCTTCCAAGCTGAGCATAGGACCTTTCAAGATTAAAAATTAAATAAAGACGCGGACAACAAATTTGCCTGAGCAAAATCAGTTGAATGTATTGATGACATATACCGGTTGATCATGTGATATTGATGCCTTAGGAACAGTGCTGACAGTAGTTCCTGATTTCATTACCTCCCAACATCGTACCTGAGAAACATACATCATGGGAAACATAGCATCCAACAACCAAAGCCATAAAAACAAGAACTGTTTTGTGAGACTCCCTGCTTCAACTCCAATAATAAAGACATTATCACAAACAAGCAGAGAGAAAAACTTTGCAAGAGATCAAGGAAATCTCTCGAGTGGGGCTCAAAAATTCCAAAAATACTACAAGAAACTAGCAGTACACAATTTACACATGTGTAATGGAGATGGAGTATGAAAACATGATGCAATCTTCAAATACAATTAACACTGATTTTGAAGTATACGCCTTTCTAATTAAATCAATGGCATTGTAACAGATAATATCAACAAAATGCTACCCAAATAGGAACAACATTGATATTAAGTAGTTTAGAAACACACACCACTCGCACGCACACAAAAGTTAAAGCCGAACGAAAAGCCACGAGAATACCTGATTATCCCACGAAGTAGCGATCAGAATATTGGCTTTCGGACTAAAACACAGGCTCGATACCGAATCACTCGGAGGTGATACCACCTTTCAGGACATTGAACAAACAAATCACATTAATCAATGTTCTTGAATTTTTGATTTCAGAACGCAATAAAAAGAAAATTAAAAATCAGAGGGAGGGAGAGAAAGAGAATCTGATGACACCTCAGTCGAATTGTTGGGATTGGCGTTAGTTGAAGTAGCGCCGAATGTAGTCATTAGGAGATATCTTTAAACCCTAATTCTTGAAGTTCGAGAAAGAAAGAAAAGCAGATCTGAGAATGTTGCAGAATATTCAAGATGATTTAAGCGAAACGAGAATGGTAAAAGGAGAAAATCACAGAGGTGTTTGTGTTTGAGATATTTGAAAGAGTATAGGCGGCATTTGCAGCACATTGCGTTGGGACAAAGCTAAAAGGTCAAAATTTAAAACGTGCGTTTTGGAGAAAGCTAAAAAAGGAAAAATCTGCAGTAGTTTATTTACATTCCATATTTAAAAGAAATTCATGATCTTTAGTTTTGTAACTAATCAGACCGTCTTTTTTTAACGAAAAACAGACCGTAATTTCTTGTAAATGTTTTCCGATGAATTATGTGCAAATTATAGATTGCCTCAGGTTTACATGGTCTATTCTAATCGCTATTCTTTTTTACCTTTTTTTTTTACATTTACTTTATTTTATTTTCATTTTTAGTTTTTGTTCCTTTTTTTTCCGTATATTGATGCTTGCAAATATTATACTTTAATTTATGACATTATTAGTCCATCATATTAATTTGAGCTGGACTCCTCTGACACCATCTCATCTGCGACAACACTCGCACACGATCGTGTCCTGGAACACGGTCAACCTTGAGCGAAAAACATACATATAGTTCTAAAAAACATACTTATAGATAAAAATCACATACTTAAAGATGGTTTGATACTTAGAGATGGTTTGACTTGATAACGGCTATTATATAAAAATAATGAAAAATTATACAATGTTAGAGATGGTCGAAGTGGTCGTAAAAACTCACCTTAACTTATCTTGCTAAGGTAAACACAACAAACGTGAGTATTCTATTTTCTAAAACAGTTTTTGCAATTAGAACCCCTTGGAAAACTCCTTAGAGAAAACCATGGATGGCAGAAGGATTCATGCAAGACAAGATAAGAGTGTTGAAGAAAGAAGTAGCAGATGATTTTGTGACTGAACTTCTTCACAGAAAGAAACAACGTCGAATAACTTCATCCTCTACCAATGTTTTTGCAACGAGCCGATCAAGGAGCTGGTCAAGAGATGTAGAGGCTTCTTATAAAGGTGTTGGGCTTGAATGGAACTTCATCAGAGAGTATCCCAGATGAAGTTTTCAAGTTAGATCACCTCAAGTACAAGACTATGCAGGTAATCGGAGACTAGCTCATGTTCCTAATGTTCATTTTGGCATTGTCGACTGAACTAATGTCTCATCATATTGTTGTCAACATACAAGAGTCCACTTTCCAGTCAGCTAGTTATATACTCATCTTTCTTCTAAACCACGATATTATTAGCATTTCAAGAAGATTTTCATGGGTATATACGATATACTTACTGCTCCTAAGTGAGGAGATGCAAGAATCATGAATTAGATATCCAGTATCTGACAGCTAATGAGCTCAGCAGATTCAGCATTTCTAGTTGCAAAAACTCTCCAAATATTACCTGATGATGCTGCCACATTTTCTTGCAAGTCTTCACCTATACTAGCAGATGATGTAGATGGCACAGAATCAAGTCCATTTCTCCACTCAGCTTGCATAACTGTGATGTTATGGTTTATGTCTTTAGTGATCACGTGTAGCTTTCCAAGGAAACCGGCAAGTAGATATGGGGACTCAGAATCAGCAAAGTCCCGAATAGGGACATCTCCTTCTACCGTTTTCCAAGCATCATCTTGGTCATTGTACACTTTGATCTTGGCACTATCAAGAGAATTTGATGGGTCCAAAGCATACAAGTCTCCATCAACAATGACACTTAACTTGGTCCCCGCTTGCTTGGCAGGCCAACCGTCCCCCATCCCAGCAGGCATTTCAACCCATGAATTGGTCTCTGGATCATAGACCTCTCCACCAACATCAACAAAAAACGGCCAACAATATAAACTTTGAGGAACATATAGTTTTCCGCGATAAGATGCCATCCCTGTGGCAATAGGTTTGAGAAGATCAGCCAGGAAGGCAGTTGGTAGGACCTGAGCTTTTGAAAATGGCATGCTTGGAACCTCCGACCATGCCCCAGAACGAGGGTTGAATACCTCGGCTGATTGAAGAGGAGATAATCCACCTTGACCGCGAGTAACGCCTCCAACCACATAAAGTTTGTTGTTTAAAACCCCTGTTTTACAATAAGCCCTCCCAATAGACATCGAACTCACTTCACTCCAAGCATTCACGACTGGATCAAAACGCCACACGGATTTCATGGCTGAAGCCTTGCAAAAGCCACCCATTACATAGAGGCAGCCGTCAACAGCTCCAATAGCACAACCACAAAACGGGATTTCCTCCAAAGCATCTCTCCTCACAAGCCAACCTCTAATAGCATCACCAATAACACCAGAGCCAAAAATGTTCCATAACCGAATCCCAGACATGCCCCTCCTTGTTCCACCCTCTGCGGCCACGTTAGGCATTGGAGGCAACCGTTGCCATATACCGGAGGCTGGGTCCAGGGCATGCCAGATGAGCTTTTCACCTTCGAGTTTAGTCAACACATAGAGCCACTCTTCTGTTGTGCCGAGTTCTTTCCTCACTTTATAATAGTCCACACTTGTTAGAGCAGCTCTCCATGTTCTGGACACCTGTTTTGCTTTAAAATGAGAAATTCTCGGAATTCTGGCAAGAATCTGAATCGATATCTCATCAGGAAGGTTAGGAACGAGACGCGGATTCTCATCCCAAAAGCCAGGAGACGGCTTCTTTCTCTTACACACCTCACTTTGAGGCACCTCAAATAGGTGACTACAGCTTGTTTTAGGATTGTTTAAACTCAATCTAGCTCCCATCAGGATTCTTTCTTCGCCTTCTATGAGTCAAAACAGCCAATATCCACCAATTTTGCTTCAATATTCTATATCATGGGGGTGTGGTTCCATTTTCTTGACAATTCAAATCAATAAGAACTACAACCATAACTCCATTTAGATTCTGATTCAAGTGGGAGTTGTGATCACTCATACATGGTCAACTAGATGTCAGAATTCAAAACTCTCAGTGTAGATCGTGGAAAAGAATGATGGTAGATTGCCTCAAATCAAAAGCAGACAACCAAGAAATTGAACAGTCATGATATAATCAGATTTTAGCAGTAAATTTCTCTCCCTCTCTCTCTCTCTCTCACACACACACACACGGAGAAATAAAGTATAGTTTCAAATTCCCAACTTTAGAGCTATAGTTCCAAATCGAACAAGATCACGAGTTTCAGAGAAAACGAAGAGAGCCCAGATTAGAAGTTCTGAAAATGAAATTCCACAAGAAGAACAGAGTATATTGATACGGCAGAATAATAAATAACTCAACCGATCCAAGTCCAGAAAACAAAAAAAGTAAAAAAAGAAAGTGTCATCAACAGAGAAATTACAAGGTTACCTGAGTATAGAAGATAGGAAAAAACAGCATAAAAATGAAGAAAGTTGGGGAAATAGAGAGAGCAGAAAGAAGACAGGGAAAGTGGTAACAACACACGTGGTTGTCTCCTCATTTTTATAACAGAAAACACTATAGAAAGAGGTACGTATTCCTATACATTTATACATTTACTTTACCCTTATTACAAATTATAAATATATATAAATATCATATCAATAAAATTAATATGTTTTGTTAAAAAAATGTAAGTCCACGATATAAAAAAAATCATTTTATATCACTCAACCTTTTTAGACGGATAGTTTATTACATATATTCAAGACAACACATAATCACATGATATAACCAAATCTAATCAATAATTTGAAGCAAACGCAACACATATATATATATATATATATATTCCCTACTTCTCATTTAAACGGCTTTTACTCATACCTTTTTTAATCCAAACCATTATATTTAGAAACAAATTCTTAACCCATTGTTATATTTAAGTTTATTTATATCAATTAATATTCAATAACATAAGATATTATTAGTTCTTAATTAATACATAGTCAATTAATTAATTTAATTTATTTATGTTGAAATAGAAAAAAGAAATACTATTTATTATTTTCTTCAGTAATACTGTCTAAATTATATAAAATAAAATCATAGAATTAAAATTTTGAAACAAATAAAATTAGGAAAAAACAAATATTAAGTGCAATATTTAACTATATAAGATAAAATTATATGTAAATAAATATAATTATAATAAATTTAAAAAAATATATTTATGCACATGATAAATAAGAATATTATGTATATAAATTGAAATTACAAATAATTTTTAGGTTATATGAGTATATAAATATAATTTTAAGAAGGAAAAAAACATTAGCAAAGTCAAGAAATGAAATTATTGATTGTTAATTAATATATGTTAGTAATTAATTTTTTATGAATTTATGTTAATACTAATACAAAAAAGGAAATATTAATAAATATGAGATGTAAATTTATGTTAATACAAAGTTTTTTTTTTTTTAAGAAGAAGAACACTAAATATATGTATTTTATGAATTTCAATTTTACTTTAATTTTAATATAAAATATAGTTAAAGTTATGTACTACGTACCTATAATTGACAATGCAAATTGTCTTTAGGCCATGTGTTGATCCATCATATATATTCGAAACATTATTATTTTCTTACTCAAAATGTATTAAATTTTATATTAGTTATTAAAAATATTAATTTTGTAAAATCTCGTGTATTACACAGGGTTTGTCTGATACCATCAAATGCATGAAATTAAAAATTTACGATAAAATGCAATATTTCAAAATTTATATGTGTAAAATCGTATATGGTTGGGATGGGAAAAAGTTCCCTTCAACACATCCATTGATGAGTAGAGCCGGCAATTTGAGGTCGGCCTTAACGACCCGTAAATTAGGCCGGGTTGGACTCTAAAATGAGTGGCCCGAAAAACACCCGAACTTTTTGGCTTGGGCCAATTTGGCCCGTTGGGCTTTGGCCGGCCCGATGGCCCGATAAATTTATTTTTTTATTACTTGTTTTTGTGCAATTTGTAAATTTTACATGTGACTCGATTCCCTCTTCCAAGTTTTTATGTATTCTTTTAATTTTTTTTGTAATTATTCTCATCTTCAACTATAATTAACTAATTAGAATCTACTAGCAAACTATAATAATTGAGTAGTTAAAATATTTTGAGTAACACTTGTGTGCCCCGGGGGCACGGTACCCCCAAATTAATCATCATATGGTGTTAAATATATACTCTACATGTATCATGTATATACTCTTCAGGTATCACATGTATACTCTTACATGCATATGATACTTGTAGAGTATATTTATAACACTAAGAAACATAACACCTATAGAATATATTTATAACACCGGAAGAACATATATATAACACCTAGATTCGTATCCCTATGTGCCCCAGGGGTATATAAATTTTTGCCAAATATTTTTGAATGCTAAAAGGAAGTAAAATTGATCGGATTTTGTCCCCACTAATAGTTTCATTATATTAAAAAATATAATTTCGATTACATAAATAAGATACTATAATTAAATTGAACGTCTTAAATTGTAATAATATGAAGTTATTTTTCTAGTTAAATTGGTGTAAGAATTTAATGAATTAAAAATTATTTTAATTTAAAAAAATAATTATGCATTTGGTCTGATTTGGCCAGATGGCCCAAACGGGGTTGGGTCGGGCTCCAATTTCGTAGGCCCGACCAAAGGATGGGCCAATCGGCCCGACTTTATCATTTGGTCCGTTGGGTTGGCCGGGCTGGGCCGGGCGGCCCGAATTGCCACCTCTATTAATGAGGATACTAACTAATTTTCTTCTTTTCATGAATACTCATTGTATATTTATGAGGATACTAATTAATTTTCTTTTCTTTTCTTGATTACTCACTATATAATTAATTTATCAACTATTCATCAAGGGTTAAACCTCGTGTAATACACGTGTATGATTATTATTTGTTCAATATTGTAAAATACACCAAATTAAAAATTCATACAACAAAATGCAATATTTTAAAATGTATAAAAAAAAGTGTAAAATTATGCCTAATTCGAATAGGAAAATGTTTTTAACATCATATAAAAGGTAATTAAGAAATGCAAACTATTCAATTAAGGCAAAGATTTCTAGCTTCAAGCAATGCAAAATTTCTTTAATCATATTTTTCTGTTTCAAACGTGATTGACTCTCATTTTACAAGACCAATAAAAAATGCAATTGAAAAGAATATATATTTGTTAAATTATCGAGTAAATCTTTTGTGTGTGATTTGTTATAAATTGAAAGTACATATGTGGACATTACTCTTGAAATTCCTTCATGTACCTTGACATTTGATATTCATTTAACCTTTTATATTCAATTTCCTTATGTAAATGATGTACTCAGACTAGATTCATTGACAACCCATCCCATGGGTTGTCCAAATAAGACAAAAAAAAAAAGATAAATTGGAATTTCATGCACAACCGGTTGTGGGATTGGGTGATTGACCAACCCATCCCACAACCCATCTTCAATGCACCTTTCCAATTAGAGTGTGACAAGTGTCACACTCTAATTGGTTCTAATTATTTTTTTGGATAAAATTTAGATTCTTGATAAATGATATTTATTTGATTTTATTTTATTTTTTAAAAATAACCAAAATTCCTATCTTTTTTTTTTAATCTATAAATAGAGTATAATATTGACATATTTTGAACCACAATCAAAAAATATTTATTTTCTCTCAATCTAAAATTCTATCTTTTTTACATTTTGAGGTTCACTCTTTTCTCATATTATTTCCATAATCTCTTTCTTATTATGGATTCAAACAATCCTAATTATTACCCAAACTCCCAAAAATTTTCAAATTTTGATGATTTTATAAATCTTGGAGATTACCAAAACTCTCAATTTTCTTCAAATTTCAATCAAGTTCCTATTTCCGAACAAGTTCAAACATCACTGAATATCTCCCGGAGTTTGTTCCAAAATGTTCAACAAACATCACTGAATATCTTTTATGTTTGCAATTTAATATTTCATGCATCTTTTTTCATTTTTCGTATTCCCACTATTGTAATTTTTATATAATTAATGTAATTTTAATTTAATTATTGTGTTAGTATATTGTTTTTCGTGTATTATCGAAACAAATTTTCTTACTATAATTGCGGAATTAAAATACAATTATTATATTTTTGAATATAATTAATAAATTCTCAAAATAATATACAATTTCATATTAATAATTGTAGTATATATATAGATGAGAGATAAATGAATATTTTATTAAAAAGTTAGGTTGGGTTGGGTTGTTGATAAAGTATAAAAATATTGAGATTGGGTTGGGTTGTAGATTGTGTATGTGGATGAGAGAGAAATTAATATTTTATTCAGAGGTTAGGTTGTGGTGGGTTGTTGATAAATGTAGTCTCAATGACATTGTTGAGGGTTGATGAATAAATAACATTTTTCTACAATATTGTACTCTTTCTCTATTTCTTTGTATATGTTGATCACGTACTAAAGTTGGTAGATTGGACAACACGATTTACAACATGATCTTCAAACTAAAGCAAAGCACTTTTTCCATGATCTTGGATTCACTATGTCACTAGGATGCTCTTTTTCAGTTATGGATTTTTTTTATTTTAAATCTTGACTTTAAACTTGTATATACAATTAAATTACAAATATAAAAACAATTAACAAAAACCCCATTCCATAAAATAAAATTACAAAACATGAGTTTATTAATTTTGGATCATTAAAAAATCAATTCTGTAATCACAAAACATGGGGTAAAAAGACATATGGGCTGAATAACAGTGAACTTATTTCCATAAATAAAACTACATAAGATGGGATAAAAAGAATTAAATAAACGTGGTCTAAATAATTATAACTGTTAGTAAAAAGATCTTTTCCATACATGAAATTTACATAACATGGGGTAAAAAAGAACTAAAAAACGTGATCTAAATAGTCATAACCGTTTGCCAAATTTTTTTTTCATACATAAAATCAAGAAACATGATAATTTTATTTTTTGACCGTTGATAAAAAAAATCACAAACATGTTATTATAAAAACCGTGCTCAACCATTTTCTTTTTAATTTTCTTTTTGCGATTCGTTTTCTCTCTATTCTCATGCCTCCTTTTGGTGCCTTGCAATTGAGATTTATCTGCGCCGTCGATCGCCGCCTCCATCAGTAGAAGACGACTGAAGTCGGCGCTAGGGTCCACGCTTTGCAGTTGAGATTTATAGTGCAACACGATTGATCGTTGCTGCCATCAATAGAAGGCAACCTAGGTCGGTGCTAGGATCCACGCTTTGCATGCCGTCGACCGTTGATGCACCAGGTCGAATAACCCGGGCTGGATTCCCCTGCAATCCGTTTTGTGCTGAATACTCGGAGGAGAACTAAGGTATCTGATTTTGGTCTTTTCGCTGAGGTATCTGATTTTGGGTGTGAATCTTTAGATTTCAGGAGGTTAATTTTATGCCTTTTAGTGGGTGTTTTATTTTTACTTTTTAAAATTTGATTTATTGTGTTTTCTGCAGAGATTGCATTTGTCAAAATAAATAAATGAACAAAAAAATTCGGAGATAAAATCTTTGAACTTTGTCATCTGAGAATTGGGAATTATCTTTTCCTTTCCAGGATTTGTGCTGCCGCAAGTGCAATGGGTGATATGAATGGTCGTTAGGTTGAGTTGAAGACTCTTAATAGTGCCCTCTTGAGTTGTCTCATTTAATCTTACTATGGCTCAATTTAATCATCCATTGTGGCTCTGCTGTGGCCATTTATCTGTGTGATTCTAATGTCTATGTCCAAATCTGCTAAAGGAGGGATCCAACTTTTTTGATGAATTGGGCTTTTATTTGTGTACTTTAGATTAATGTGTCTTGCACAAGTGTGATGGGTAATATGATGGCCACTTTGGTTTGAGCGAGACACTCAATAGTGCCCTCTTGAGTTGTCTCATTTGATCCACTATGGCCCAATCTTATTATCTATTGTGCCTTTGCTGGCCATATATCTGTTGGTTTCTAATGTCTAGAAATTGTGGCCCAACCCAATAAGTCTCTGGCTATTGCTTTTGGGCCCAAAAATTTGTTGGACTTAGATTATTCATGTCCAAATCTAATAAATGGATCCCAACTTTTTTGGTCTAATGAACTGAAGATTGGACTGATTTTAATGGCCCAATTAGTTGGCTTGGAGTTTAACTACAAGTGTTGTGCTAATACCTTAATCCTTTGGATTTTTTATATAGGCACCTTGTGTTGCTTCCGTGTACCACTAATTGTTGTGCTAATTTTATTTGTCCAGTTGATGTTGTTGTGACCTTCTCGGGTTGGGATATGTATCTTTAGTTGATTTATTTGTTTGAAATTTTTGAAGTTATTCCACACTACAGTTTATATTTCAAATTTATGACTTTTTTTTCACATAAAAAACAAACTTTTTGAGTAACATTTAGATTCTTAAAGCAATTAACTGATTTTTCTAAAATGAGTTTCAACGTTTTTAAAACAATTCATAAATCAATTAGTTTTTTCATTTTATTTTTAAAATTAAATATTATTGTTGTTATCATTATGGTCAGAGAATCTGTGGTTTCGGGACGTTATTTCTGTTTTTTATTTGGTGTTTTTATTCTTTTAATTCACTTTATTGTATTTTCTGCAGAGGTATTTAAATACCTCAAGGAGTTGCCCAAATCTGTAAACGGGCCTTTATCATTTTTTTGTGTGTTTTATGTCATTTTTGCCTGTTGTTTTAAAGGTTACACATGAGTTCTACATTGAAGGGCAATACTTGTTGAAGTGCACAACGCAGATTCTTGTGCATTGTAAGTATTTCTTCTTTTGGTTCCTTATCATTTAGATGTCAATGCTTGACTTATCTGCATGCATATAGAAAATTCAACATATATAAACGCATTTATATGCTTTTCATAACATATTCAACTAGCTTATTTGCCATGTCAAGTTGAGTAAAGATTATATGCTATTTATGTATGAAATTTACTCTACATGTTTGGATTTGTCATTTAGTCATCTTACATTGCATGGTTATAACTTAAATTTTTTGTAGTTGTCCATAAGTGATTCATCAGCTTAATAACTTTGATAGCATATATGTTAGGCATGATATAATGGATGAGATAGATAAACGTATAATCAATAAATTTATTTGTTAAAGTTTCATTTTGGATCAATACTTCAAGGATTTAAGGATCTCACGACTTCATCTCTGGAATGAGCACAAAAATGGGAACAACCAAAGTTCTTTCTCGAACCCTATTCTTCTTTCATACCAGTAACCAAGAGGACCCTCTGGTTAATCTTATTATTTACTCAAAATTTCAATTTAATTTCGATTTCGATATCATTTAATCCACTTTATATTTCTGATTTATAATAATTAAAACATTTAATGAGATAATGAAAATTGAAAACAAAAAATTTAATAATGATGATTGCCAATAAAATTGTAAATCATGAAACTTTAGTCAAAGATCATTTTAATTGAAGTTTATAGTTGCAATTGCATAAAATGATAATTGAAATATTTTGCATATCTAAGTTTAATTTCAATAAAATTTAATAATGATAATTGCCAATAAAATTGTAAATCATGAAACTTTAGTCAAAGAGCATTTTAATTGAAGTTTATAGTTGCAATTGCATAAAATGATAATTGAAATATTTTGCATATCTAAGTTTAATTTACATACTGATTAAATTAAGAATTAAAAAAAAGTGAATATTAATTTTCAATTTTTCTAATTAATACTATTAAAATATTTATGTAGGATATATGAGTTTTATAATAATTTAATATTAACTTAAATGATATATATATCATACAAAAACATATATATTATTTCAATATAAATAATATTTGAAAATATTAATTTTTATAAATTCAATTTATTTAAACCCGTAATACACTAGGCTTACTTTTTTGTTATCGTTGATGACTAGTCAAAAATTGCCTGAACAATCTTTGGATTCATTTTCACTGCTTTTACTAAAAAAAAAAAAACTAAACCATTATATTTTGAAATAAATTCTTAAACCACTATTTTGGTTTTTACCATTTTCGATGGCCATTCTTGCGAAAATTAAAACATTGAACTCAAGAAGAATTTATTATGAGTACGTTGACCTACAGTTTCTTTTTTCTTTTACCCCCAAAACCAAACTTATATTGACAAAGCCCCATGAGGGGCGAGATTACAAAGCCCAATAAAGGCCCTCAATCCAAATCAGCCCATGAATGCCTATAAGATATAGTTAAAAGGCCCCAAAGATTATACAAAGGCCCAACTATCAGCCCATAAGGAAAAAGATAAAAGCCCAAAATTTGGCCCAAAAATAGCAAGCGCCACAGGTTTCTTGCCAAAAAATGCGTTGCAGATATCTCTATAGTCTGAAGCGACCATCCAAACGTGTCCATTAAAATGTCTATGAATAGATTCATCATCATTCATCACAGATCTTCTTAACAGGGTGGTTTTACCCTAGCCAGCCAGCCATTCCCACCACTGAAATCACTTCAAGTCCAGCATCCATGGACCAGATCCACAAGAAGAAGAAGTTGCTTCAATTTCTGAATTCCTACAACATCAGCATTCTCCAAGAACAGGGCATCGCTCCGACCATCATAGCACTCGGATTTCGAAATGGAATCATAAATCTCTCTGTATTTTCCGGTGAGTTTTGGATGAGTTCTCTAATCTCAACTTGATCGCTTGGATTACAGAAGCAATCTGACGTTGGAATTTATTGACCCAATTGGATCGACTGCCATTGGGGCGTCTAAATCGGAGCGTGTATTTGTCTCAACATCGGAGATATGTCGGAGTTGATTAACCCATTTTCTGAGATTGGAGTTAGTCTCTTGGTTAAGGTTGGGCTTTATCATTTGGGCCGATGCACCAAAACACGCTTTTTTCTTTCGTTGATAACACGCTTACTTAAAATACTGCACTACGATTTACATCTGTTTAAAGAAAAACCAATTCCAATTTAGGGGAACATGAACATGAAGAAGATGACGAGGAAGAAGTGGGGTAAATTTCTAAAGAAACGCGCGAGTGTGAGTGAATAATGCTTCAACGCCGGATTAGAATGTCTACTGCCGATGATCCTGCCATTTTGCGACGAACTAGAAAACAGCGCAAGCGTTTGAAACGAAAAGGTATTAAAATTTTGAACGAAGAGGGAGAGAAGAACACGAACTAGTATGGTGTTGACAGGAACTTTATGATTATTTTTTGGTTGTTTGATGTAGTGAAAATCAAGGCGAAAAGGAGGGCCCTGAAGGCGAAAAAGGTGAAAGAGAAAGCAAATGTTACTCCTCTAGTGGAGAAGTATTGGCTTCAAAGATACGATCTTTTCTCCAAGTACGATGTGGGCATTAAAATGGATGAAGAAGGGTGGTTCTCTGTCACGCCGGAGGAAATTGCCGCCGGGCAGGCTCGCCGCTGCGCTAGTGCCGGTGTGGTTATTGATGCTTTCGCAGGCATTGGAGGAAATGCCATTCAGTTTGCCAAAATGTAAAATCTCTTTCTTTTTATTTCAATGCTTACAAGATGGCCTAAACAGATCTATGGTGATGAATTTGAAAACTTATTAGTAACCCAGCCCAGTAATCTTTCCTCTCAGATATTCATATGTGAGACCTATCTATCTATCTGTAAGAGGACAGGTTACTTTTCATTGAATACTATGTGTGGTTTTACTATTTCCATTTGGTGGGATATCTTCTGGTAATTTGGTGCTGATAGTCTGGAGTTAGTTCCAGCAAATGTTTCACTTATACAAGGAGAACTTCCTTCGTGAATTTTTAGATGTGAGTTTGCTTCTGAATGTTATTGAGGGCCCTATTATGTACTGCTTCCAAGCCGAGTGCCATCGCTTCTATGAGTACGTACCCATTCAAGTTTTGGTGTCCAAAATAGAACTTGATTAACATCATATTACTATTGTCAGGTGTCATCGAGTTGTTGCCATTGAAATTGACCCTAACAAGGTTGCACTGGCAACTCATAATGCTAAGATTTATGGTGTTGAAGATCGTATTGATTTCATTGTGGGAGACTTTTACCAGCTTGCACCTTTCTTGAAGGTATGATTTTCCTCTTTTCTTTTGTGATTCCTGGTTTAGAAATTGAAATTTTGGTTGAGCACATAGTGTTTAAATACTGCATAGAGGCATATCTTCTTAGATTGAGTAATCATTGCAGAAGGTGCTTAAGTCATAGTAGGTGACGCCCATAAAAACGGTTTCTTGGTACCCGTCCATCTTCAAGTCTTCTATTAATCTAGCAGCTTTTTTGATGCTTGGCTTTGTATCTGTTCAGAAATCTGAATTCAAATTTCTGGTGATTCTTTTAGGGGGATGTGGTATTCCTTTCTCCACCTTGGGGTGGCCCATCATATAAGGCGAAGAAGAATTTTACTCTCGACTTACTGAAGCCAAAAGATGGGTATGTGATGATGACAGTTTCTTTTACCATTTCGAAGCATATTGAAAGTTAATTGATCATCCTTTACTTCTGTTGCTCCTACCAATATAAGGTTTGTTAATTCGATTTGGATCCTCTCCGTGTGTGCAAATCAGAGCATCCAAATCCCACTGACTGAGGGCCATGCTAGTTAGATTGTTCAATTTCATGTCATAGAAAATCAAGAGTTTGGAAATTGTTGTCATTGATTTTGCAGATATTCACTGTTTCAAGTTGCTCAGGCAATAACACCTAATATCATTATGTATTTGCCTCGCAATATTGACGTGCTCCAAGCAGATGAACTTTCATGGCTGTCATCTCCTCCCCTTCATATTCAGGTATGCTTTTCTTTCCTACTATGCATTCGATTGGATGCTGTTTTTTCGTAGTAAATCAAGTTCTCGCTAAAGTCCCTTAATTATCATGTTTCCAGATGGAAGTAAACTTGGTGAGGGGAAACTCAAAGGGAATCACATTCTATTTTGGGGACATTGCCTGCCTACCCTAAAATTTCAATGTAGCATCATAAATTTGAGGTAATGTAATGTGAGTCTGTGGCTTCAATCCGATAAAATAGAAAAAAAGAAAATTAATAACACTTTAAAAGATGGGAAATGTTTTAATTATTTATGGTATGTAAATATATTGAGTATATATACTTTGCAATTAGGATTATCTTAGGATTATCAATGGCAGTCTTCCCAGATTATTGTTCGTGAAGTTTGGGAGCAAAATCTGCTCGATGAATTAATTCTTATTAACCCCAATTCAGTTTCGTATCCATGAATACTGAGTTCCCGGTGCGGTCTTTGACCCGACCCATATATCCTGACGTGAATTCTTGAACCCCATCTAGCTTGGCCTCACCCTTTTTGATGCCAACAGCAATCTTCCCCACTTCGACATCGAATTTCAGTATGTGGCAGTTCAATTATCGTGATTTGAACCCATGATTTTGATCTCCAAATCCAGGAGTCATTTAATGTGGGATTAGCTAGTCATTTAATTTGGGATTAGCTATAAGGAGATTAATGTTTAATCTTTTAATCAAATAATATTTGCAAAGGGATAAGCCTTTATGGCTTCTACCCAACTTCCATTGAAGTTGCAAGTCTTATTGCTTTCATGGTGGTCCTAAATCCACCACATTTTCCAGGTATTAATACGCTATTATAATTTATATGTCCGAAGAAATCTTGGTGAGGATATTACTTTACTTGAAGTTTTTTAAGAAAAAAGTGATGATGCTAAATTTAACATATATATATATATATATTTTAAATTAGAATCAACCATTTTTCTCTTGAAGATTGTATCATGAAAATTCCAAGTTGATACCATGTAATCAAATAATGTCGACATAAATGTTTGGATTAGAAATCATAATTTTTGAAATCATAATATTTGAATCCTGTATTTCGAATCCTATAGTTAATATATTCCTTTAATAACCCATCAATGTATTCCAAAATTGTTAGGTTTTGTCCATTATCGTAATGACGAATCTCACGTGACATGTGACAGTAGAGGGATATCTCATTTTTCATTCCATAGTCTTTGTACGGCTTTGGACTTGTAAATTAATGTTCAATTCAATCTAACTAACTAAATTCTCTCGATATTTGTTGAAAATCTTATGTGGATGAACCCTTAAGGAGAGAGAAATTGAAATTATGAGATTATATTTGTACACTTATTACTCAGGGCAGTTCTAAATGCTCTCATACTCATCGTGAACAAATATTAAGTATCACAAATTGATATGGATCATATATTGGGCTCAATCTAATTTAATTACACCGGCCCATTTACGAAGCCCAATATCACTTAATATATATATAAGCATTTATAGAAGCCCAACATATATAAATATCTGTGGCCCGGCCCATGATAAAAAAGGCCCAATACACATATATATATATATAAGGCCCATGAGAAGAGGATATATAAGAACAAAAAATGGAAAGAAGCAGGGGATCGATTCATTAACAGAAAAAAACAGAGAAGAACGACAACAAGGAGAAAAAAGCTAAAAAAGAAAAATATAGTCTCACTATTACAAATTGGCGCCGTCTGTGGGAAATCGCAAGAAAAGAGGTGAGTGAGTATCCTTTCCTTTTTTCTGGTAAAGCTTTTTCCTGTTTTTAGAAGAGAATGGAAGGAGATGATAGAGGTTTAGCTAGAAACTTGGGGAGGGAGTTTGATGATGAAGACGAAGAGGAGATGGTGGATAGAGATGCTGGGGTGGAGTTAGAACATGTCCCACCTAGAGTTGAGGAGGATGGAGAGGAGGCAAGAGAAGTGAGAACCCCGGAGAAGATAAGCTTTACTCCATCGCAGCTGGAATTGTTCATACAGTCGGCAGTGAGCAAGGCAATACAAGCTGCTCAACCAACCATGGTAGCTGCTGCAACTGGGCAGGAGGAGAAACAAGCTAGATTGGAGGAAAGCCATGAAGAAAAGAGAAGAAGAGAGTTGGAAAGCAGAAATCGAGGAAGAGCTGCGTTAGCTAGAGAAGAGATAACATATGGTGATTCCTTTCCTCGGGTTGGAGAAGGGGAAGATAGAGAACATCAATTGTTAAAAAAGATGGAGGAGATGCAAAAAGAGATGATGTCTTTAAAACAACAGATGGATGGGGGAGATCGGTTGCGAATACCAGAGGGAACTCCATTCACAACGAGGGTTCTCGAAGATGAGCTGCCGCAGAGCTTTCGTCCCTTGTCATTTGAGTATGATGGGACATCGGATCCATATGATCATTTGTTGCGCTTTGAGAATGCAGCTCTCCTACATCAGTACTCGGATGGAGTTAAATGTAGAGTCTTTCTCACTACTTTGACAAAATCAGCGCAGCAATGGTTCGGACAACTGAAAGCTGGTAGTATTAATTCGTTTACAGACTTCAGTTATTCCTTCTTACATCAGTTTGCAAGTGCTAGAAGACAACAGCGGACTGCTCAGTTCTTGTTCAGCCTAAAACAAGGAGAAACCGAACCTCTGAGATCTTACATAAAGAGGTTCAGCATGGCAGCTCTGGAAGTACCTTCAGCAACGCCAGAGGTGAAAATCAGTGCTATCGTTCAAGGGTTGAAAGAAGGGGATTTATTTCGTTCCATTGCAAAGAAGCCTGCTAAGACTTTTGATGAAATATTGTCCAGAGCTGATAAGTTTATCAATTTGGAGGATGTTAGTAAGGCTAAACAAGGTGAAAGAGTCAGCTCTCGAGAAAAGGAGGTACAGCGTAGGGTTGTACCGGCCCTGCCGCGAGCAATTAATGAACGACGAGCAGAAGTGGCAAGGGAAAATTTCCAACGATACACCCCTTTAAGAACTTCTGTTGCTCAGATATTGCAACTAACTGAGAGATCTGTATCCTTTAGGTTTCCTATGAACAGATCTAATACTCCCCAGAAGCCTAGAGGAAAGTATTTTTGTGTCTTCCATAATGATTATGGACATGATACAAATGAATGCAGGCAGCTGAGGAATGAGATTGAAAGGCTAGTACGACTTGGAGCCTTGGGAGAGTTTGTAGATCAGAGGGGGAACAGATTTGAAAGGAATAAAAGTGAACGTGAAGAAGTGGGCGGAAGTAATTTGAAGGGGAAGCAGAAAAGAGAGCCTGAGGAAGATTTACCACCTCCTCCGAAGAGAGGATTTATCCAAATGATAGTTGGAGGTTTGGGAGAAGGGATTTCCAATAGAGCAAGAAAGGCCTCTTTGAGAAGAGCTCAGAATCACCATTCCATTCCTGAGTTAGAAGTGGGGGAGTTAAATATAAAAGCAAATATCTCATTTGGACCTGCAGATGAGACGACTCTATTGCAACCACATTCAGATGCGCTAGTGGTTACAGCAGAAGTGGGAGGATATGATGTTGCTAGGATCTTTGTTGATACGGGAAGTTCTGCGGATATCATTTTTCATGACTGTTTTGTGAAAATGAATACCAATGCGCCTATTCGCCCTGTGACAACAGCTCTTTATGGTTTCACCGGAGGAGCCGTTTTTCCGATAGGAATGGTCAGCCTTCAAGTGGTATTAGGGACTCAGCCCTGGCAGAGGATTTTGATGGTTGATTTCTTGGTGATAGATGCTCCTTCAGCTTACAACGTTATCTTTGGCAGACCTATCTTAACTGAGTTAAAAGCCATCATATCCACTTATCATATGAAAATAAAATTTCCTGCCTCAGGAGGAGTAGGAGAGGTCTGTGGTAATCAAGTGAGCTCCCGAAAATGTTATTCTGAAGCTATCAAGTCTGCAGACAGGTCCACTCTTCTGAGCACAAGTAATGTTGATTTGCAAGCAAGAAGTGGTAAAAGAATTCGAGAAGAGCGTGATTCTGGAGAGGAGTATGGGAAGATGGTATGCGCTGAAGAGTTAATCCAAATTGAGTTGTGTAAAGATAAAGAGGGTTTTTGTACTAGGATTGGAAGTAAGATGACAGAGGAGGAGAGAAAGCGGATGGTTGATTGTCTCCGAAGTAATGCTGACTTGTTTGCGTTATCTGCTAAGGATATGACAGGCATTGATCCCAGTATTGTCATACATAAGTTAAATGAAGACTCCTCTGTCAAACCTGTGAAACAAAAGCTGAGATGTTTCGGAGAGGAGAAGGATATAATTATCCGAACTGAAGTTGAAAAGCTTCTGAATTGGGGACATATAATTCCAATCCAATTTCCAATATGGTTGTCTAATGCAGTGCTGGTACCTAAAGGAGAAAAGAAGTGGAGGATGTGTATAGATTTCAGAGATCTTAACAAAGCTTGCCCTAAGGATCATTATCCTTTGCCTCGTATTGATCAGCTTGTTGATTCCACTTCTGGATGTGAAAGACTTAGTATGATGGATGCTTACCAGGGTTATCTTCAACTAAAGCTACACCCAGCAGATGTGCCGAAGGTCTGTTTTGTAACTGCAGCTGGAACCTTTGGGTATGTCAGAATGCCTTTTGGTTTGAAGAATGCAGGGGCTACTTATCAGAGGATGGTTGATAAATTATTTGGATCCCTGTTAGGCAAAAATATGGAGGTGTATGTAGATGACATGTTAGTAAAAAGCATATTGCCAGGAAACCATGTGTCAGATCTGGAGGAATCCTTCAAAATAATAAGGGATAGCGGAATGAAGTTGAATCCAGAGAAATGCTGTTTTGGAGTCAGCTCTGGAAAATTCTTAGGATATATGGTGACTAAGAATGGGATTGAGGTTAATCCATCTAAAGTTAAGGCTATAATGGATATGAAAGCTCCATGTAACCTCAAAGAGCTGCAACAGTTGTTGGGAAGAGTGACAGCTCTTAGCAGATTTGTATCTAAGGCTGCAGATAGAAGTTATCCATTCTTTAAGATTTTAAGGAAAGGATGTCGATTTACTTGGACTGAAGAATGCACTCAAGCTTTCGAAGAACTGAAAGTATATTTGGCTAGTTTACCTCTGTTAACTAAGCCTGACAGAGGTGAAATTTTGTATGTATACATATCTGTGGGAAAAGTGGCAGTTAGTTCTGTATTGATAAAAGAAGTGGGGGCGCAGCAAAAGCCAATTTATTATGTGAGCCGAATTCTGCAGGGTCCTGAGACGAGATATTCAGAGATAGAGAAAGCAGGACTGGCTATCATAACCACTGTACGACGTCTGCGTCCCTATTTTATGTCTCATAAGGTTGTTGTGAGAACAAATTATCCTATGGGACAGGTGTTGGGGAAGATGGATACCTCTGGACGGATGGTCAGATGGGCTGTAGAATTGGGATCTTATGAGATTGAATTTGAGCCAAGAAGAGCTATAAAAGCTCAAGTTCTGGCAGACTTCATACAAGAGGCTACTCATACATTGACTAAGGAAGAATGGAAGATGTATGTAGATGGATCCTCATCAAGAGAAGGATATGGAGTTGAGATTCAGATTTACTGTCCAGATGGACAAGAGATGCAATTTGCTATAAAGCTGATTTTCCCTGTATCCAACAATGAAGCTGAATATGAAGCTCTTTGGAGAGGTATGAAGATGGTGACAGAAATGGGAGGACAGAGATTAAAAGCATTTACGGATTCACAATTGGTGGTCTAACAGTTGGGAGGTGGATATGAAGTGAAGAAGGAAGCTCTGATGAGTTATGTGAATAAAATTATGGAATCAAAGCTGGCTTTCGAGCAATTCGAGCTCTGCCAAGTTCCCAGATCAGATAATATAACAGCTGATTATTTGGCTAAAATTGCTAGCTCATACCCTTCCTTGCAGCCTAGTAAGATTACAATATTGATAGCAGAAAAAGATCTGAATGATCGAGATGTTTGGGAAATTACAGAGAAAGATGACTGGAGAACTCCAATTATAGAGATGATGAGGTCGGCTGATCAAAAGCAGAAGTGGGGCGAAAAGGAGAAAAAATTGGCAATAAAATATTGTATTGATCAGGGACAGCTGTATAGGCGCTCATTTACACAAGCATATTTAAAGTGCCTTAGTGATGAAGAAGGAAAGTATGTAATTCAGGAGATACATGAAGGTTGTGGTGGTGATCATGCTGGGTATAGATCTGTTGTAAGAAAAGCACTCAGAGCTGGGTATTATTGGCCCTCAATGAGTCAAGATGCAAAAACATGTGTACAGAAATGTCATAGCTGTCAGATTCATGGACCTCTGATTCATATACCAGCAGAGGAATTGGGTAGAATGTATGCACCATGCCCTTTTGCAAAATGGGGAATTGACCTTGTAGGACCCCTTCCTCTGGCTAAAGGACAGAAAAAATTCTTAATAGTAGCCATTGATTACTTCACTAAATGGGTGGAGGCAGAGCCTTTGAGTAAAATAGATGAAGGCAATGTCATCAAGTTCTTATGGAAGCAGATCTGTTGCAGATATGGAGTACCAAGGGTATTAATATCTGACAATGGAACTCAGTTCAATGGCCAGAAAACCAGAAAGTGGTGCGAAGAGATGAAAATAGAACAGCGCTTTGTAGCAGTAGCACATCCTCAAGCTAATGGGCAGGTTGAGGTTACCAATAGAACACTGCTTAAAGGTCTGAAAGCAAGGATAGAAGATGCTAAATCCAAATGGGTGGAGGAATTGGAATCAGTGTTATGGGCCTACAGAACTACTCCAAAAACTGCTACAGGAATCGCACCATTCAACTTGGTCTTTGGAGCTAGTGCGGTTATCCCTGTGGAGAT
The DNA here is from genome assembly GCA_005771605.1 of Scutellaria baicalensis. Taxonomy (NCBI): domain Eukaryota; kingdom Viridiplantae; phylum Streptophyta; class Magnoliopsida; order Lamiales; family Lamiaceae; genus Scutellaria; species Scutellaria baicalensis. The sequence continues at coordinate 28,254,879 of CM016726.1, forward strand.
TGGGATGGAAACTCACAGAATAATGTCTTTTGATGAAACTCAAAATGAGTTGCTGATGAAGGAAAATTTGGATATGCTTGAAGAAGAGAGAGACTTAGCACGTCTGAAGATTGAAAAATACAAGAGTAAGATTAAAGCAGCGTATGACAAGAGAGTACGGCGCAGACAATTCCAAGAAGGAGATCTGGTATTACGACGAGCAGACGTCTTAAAACCCCAAGGAAAGCTGGAGCCAAACTGGGAAGGTCCTTGGATAGTCACAGAAGTTTTAAAAGGAGGAGCATATCGTATCTCTGATTACGAGGGAAAAGTGGTGACAAGACCCTGGAATATATGTAATTTGAAGAAGTATTTTGCGTAGACCTTTTCTATTTGCCTTTTTGTTTGTTGTTATGAAATTTGCAGATGTATGTTTTTAATGACTAAATGATATCTTTTGAAGAAAGTATTATGATCATCAATAACAGAAGTATATTTATTATAAATAAATAGAATCGATGAAGCTTCCTGGCAGAGGCCAGACTTTCATGTCTGCGTTCATCCTCTGACCTGCGGAGCAGAGACTCAGTCAACGCGGTCTCATTTTACGTCTTCCTGGCAGAGGCCAGACTTTCACGTCTGCGTTCATCCTCTGACCTGCGGAGCAGAGACTCAGTCAACGCGGTCTCATTTTACGTCTTCCTGGCAGAGGCCAGACTTTCACGTCTGCGTTCATCCTCTGACCTGCGGAGCAGAGACTCAGTCAACGCGGTCTCATTTTACGTCTTCCTGGCAGAGGCCAGACTTTCACGTCTGCGTTCATCCTCTGACCTGCGGAGCAGAGACTCAGTCAACGCGGTCTCATTTTACGTCTTCCTGGCAGAGGCCAGACTTTCACGTCTGCGTTCATCCTCTGACCTGCGGAGCAGAGACTCAGTCAACGCGGTCTCATTTTACGTCTTCCTGGCAGAGGCCAGACTTTCACGTCTGCGTTCATCCTCTGACCTGCGGAGCAGAGACTCACTTAGAGCTTAAAACATCCACGTCTGCAACATTGTCCAGTTTGTGAAGGAGAGATTCACTTAACTCTGTTTTATGATATGTTCCTTCGAAGATGGGAGGAAATTTTTTGCATCATCAACTACTTCATGAACAGAAGATAGTGCGAAAGCTTCCAAATATCGGGTAAGTATTATCATTAAGAAATTCAGTATTATTTCCTTTTGATATTCAACTTGATAAGCTGTTAGAGTTTAGGAAGAGCATAAATAGTAGACATATGAATAAAGACCATGGAAGTGAAAGTGTTTACACGAAACAAAATAAAGAAAGGCAGCAAATTCATGTTTCGAGCAGATACGCTCTATTCCTAATTGTTCGTAGCCACATTTGGCTAATAATCAAAAACAAAATAGGACAAAGTTCCAAATACAGTTATCAGCCTTTGGATTTCGATCCGGAAGAGGTCTTCTTCGAAGCAGCAACTTCCCCAGCATCCGAAGTACGTCCTGTAGAGTCGCCGCTCAGCATTACCAGATCTACAAGAGGTAGCTCTGGAACCTCTGTCTCAGATATGGGCGGAAGTGTAGGTAAAGCTTGAGCTTCTGCGGAGGGTAAAGCATTGGTCATCAGAGGATAAGCACTCTCTTTCGTTGGAGTCATTGAAGGTGAAGCCCTTAGGAGGTCAGAATATGCTTGTTGCAGAACTGGTAGCCACCAAGGATGATCTAAGGATTCAAATTGATCTCCTTCGAAGTAAGGGCAAGCTGGCATATCTGCTAAGGGTTTATTGACATCCAATTCACCTGAGAAGCCTTGTTCTTCAGCTTGCTTCTGAGCCGCTTCAAACCCATATTGATAATAATGACCAATATGGGGGCCGAAATCTGCTAAGGATTTGCTGCTCTTTAAATAAGCTTCTCGCAGTCCTTCCACTACGCGATTCAAGAAGGTCTGTCCGGCTTCTGTCAATAATAAGTTCTTTCGGCAGAGCTCTATCCCTTCAGCAAATTTCCTAGACCCATAATCGCGACGGCTCTGCTTCTCATCCGCCAGCTTTTTCTTGAAAGCTTCCCTCTCTGAAGCCCAACTATTCTTGGCCTCTGCAAATGTTTTTTCCAGCTCTACGTACTTCTGTTTAGCCTTTTCTGTTTCAGTACTCTTCTCTGAGACTAATCTGGCATATTCAGCTTGGTCAGAACTATTGGCAACCCTAGCTTGTCGCTTGCTGAAGTGGACTACTGCCTGAAAAATAAAAAATAATATATATATATATATATATACAGAAGGGGTATGCGAGATCTGAAAGATCAATATGAATAAGGTACCTTAAACATGCATTGTGCTCCTTGAGCCAGTTCGTCCTCTAAAGGAAGGTTGCTGAGGGAAGCATTATCGTCAGCAGTAAGCATTAATCGAAAATATTGCTTAGCCTCTTCAGCGCTTAAGTTCAACAAAGACTTGGGAAGCTCAATATGAGGAGGCTCTATAGCAGGAGATCGACCATGAGAACGTCGTACTGTGATTTCGGTACGACTGCTTTTCATAGGTGATTTGGTTCGAGGGCGTTGAGAGTCTGGTAAAGGTTCTGCAGATGTCAGAGCTCGCTTGCCTCTATCAGTAGCAGCTGTCGGATTGTCTGGTCGAGGAGCTCTGAGATTAGCGCTGGGAGGAGCAGAGGGTCCCTTTTTAGTACCTGAAGTATCCTTCAGACGGATACTGTTCATCCACTGCCGATCTGCGCAGAAGAAAGAAACAACAGATGTGATAAGAAGTTATAGAAAATCTATTATCTGTATATTACAAGCAAAGAAAAAAATAAGATGTCTGTATATACCAAGTTCAGGAAGAGATGAATCTTGATCATCACAGAAGCCAAAAGCAGAGAGGATGGTAGGATCTTCAACCAGTTTCACTAGATCGAAAAGCCCGAACTCCGAAACAGATGAGTTCAGATACTCAATGACCTCTTTGGTTTTGTCAGAACAGGGAATAGAAGCAGGTTCATGATAGGCAGGTTTGTCATAATACCATTTACTAGAAGGAAAGACCCAGGATTTATCACCAGGAGATATGAAAAGGTAATCACGCTTCCAATTCTTATCTACGCTCTGAGGTTTCCCCAGAAAGCGAATCATTCCTCGGGGCTGAGCACTAAGGTAGAAGAAAGGCTTTTTATACTTAAGGGAAAACTGAGAATGAAAAAGGGCAGAAGTGGGTTCACCCCCATTACCCTTGATCAGAATATAAAATGAAATCATGGAACGAAAAGCTGTGGGAGTCAGCTGATTCAGAGGAACACCATATCGGCTAGAAATTTCACATAGAAAATCATGAGGAGGAAACCTCATCCCAGCGCGGAGTTGGGCTGTCCAGAAAGCTAAGAACGGAGGTGGAGCAAAATTAGGCCTCTGATAATCCGTGGGCTTACGAATAGTATAGTTCGGAGGAATAGAATAAAGCTCACGGAGAAGAGGGATGCGAACAGATGTGAAAGAAGAAGGACCGCTGACATAATCATATAACGGATTGGAAGGAGAAAAACGAAGAGGGTCAGCGCTGCTTGTAGGATCAGCGCTGCTGGCAGAATCAGCTGCTTCTGTGGCTAACAGAGAAAGGGGCTCTGGCGGGCTAGGCGTGACAGAGAGAGCTCCTTCGCGAGTATCACTGTAGGAATCAGAACATAGAAGCCCTTGAAGGGCACGATGGGCGGGAATATCTTCATTCTGATTTTCATCAGAATGAGAAAGGGATTCCGAAGGAGTAAAAACGGGAAGGGGTGATGACATTTTTTATCAAGGTTATACAGCAATGAAGAATGAATAAGTGGAACTATATATACACTTCGCACAAATCAATGTTTTCGGCGTATGAACAAGAGGGAAAACAGAAACGATTCAACTCAACAAATGCAGAAGGAATCAATATAAGCAAAAATCAGTAAACCACAATCACCCACAATCGAATATCGCATAAAGTATATCTCGAACACAGGAAAATTACAATCACTCACAATCGAAGCACAGGAAAAAGAAGAAGCAGGATTAGCGGTTACCTTGCGACATCTTTGAGGAAAAATGGAAAAAGTGGAGAATTTGTAAGGGAGTCGAGTTAAAACTGAGAGAATCGCCGGAAATCAGGAATGTCGGCCGGAAAGTAAGCAAAAACGAGAAGGAAGAATCGGAGAAGACAAGGCAGGAACAGAGAAATGGGGGGAATGAGGAGAGAGAAAATGTCCAGGGTATTTAAAGGGAGAAGATGAAACGATTCAAATTTCTTCTCTCCCTCAACTCCTCCGAAGACACGTGGACGAATGGCATAAGGACAACTGTCGTATCAGTTCTGCCATTAACAAAGCTCTGCCATGTTAAAATGTAAGACAGTTCTGTCATCTTCCCAGATCATGGCCAAAATAATTCTGCACGACAGACGTCTTTTGGACCATACTATGGGGGGAGTGGTTGATATGGATCATATATTGGGCTCAATCTAATTTAATTACACCGGCCCATTTACGAAGTCCAATATCACTTAATATATATACAAGCATTTATAGAAGCCCAACATATATAAATATCTGTGGCCCGGCCCATGATAAAAAAGGCCCAATACACATATATATATATATAAGGCCCATGAGAAGAGGATATATAAGAACAAAAAATGGAAAGAAGCAGGGGATCGATTCATTAACAGAAAAAAACAGAGAAGAACGACAACAAGGAGAAAAAAGCTAAAAAAGAAAAATATAGTCTCACTATTACACAAATCATACATAATTATTAATTTAAATCACAAAATTTAAAGAAATAATTATAGATCAACAATGGACATGTCAAGATATAACCACCCTGATATATGAGCACTATTTTTATCAAGGGATGTCAATATTGTGTCTCATCCTGAAATAATAAATACATTATTCATTGCAGGTAGCCAACACTCATCATACTCCTCAACATCTCTATTTACTGCATTTCTATAGTTGTCATATCAGCTTAATTAATTACATCCATCTCAAATAATTCTTCATAAATGTTTAGCATTGTCTTGGCCCTAATTAAGCCTCGAAGACACATTAAAGGAATTAAAGGCAATAGAAAATTTGTATATCAATATATCATGGCAAGTATAATTACTTTCGTCCTTCATTACTCAAACCCTTGAAAAGTGGAAAGAAGAAAAACTAAAGATACATAAAGTTTGCAGGAATTAGGGTCTCCCTCCCACCTAAGTAAGCCTCCTCATGGAATACGATCATTTGGCAGATATACTTTATTATCCACGTACAACACAACAACACGTGAATTGTAGGATACACGTATTATATGTAAAAATAAGATTTGAGTACCATAATTTTTTAGCCAAGATTCCCTTTAGTCCGACCTCGCAGGGTAGGGTAGGGGGTGAAAAACAGCAAATAGAGTAAACTTAGTCAGGTACATAAATTGGACAGTTTTTGAATTTTCTTATATATGTATATAGTGAAACAGTGTCCATATCTGAGCCTGCCATCTCTCATTTTACTAAATCTATATACACACACACTTTAAAATTAATTAAAAGATTGAAATGAAATTGGCACTCAACCAAAATACAATGGGCATTATATGTACATATATATACTGTATGCCCAAATGAATATAAACCAATTCTCTCTCTCTCTCTCTCTCTCTCTCTCAAGAAAATGAAAGGTGGTTTGATGTGCCATTCAGGTAGTTCAACAGCAGTGTGCATGGGGCATGATTACAGGAGGGGTGCAGTGATCAAAGGAGGGAGGCGAGCACACACCAACACAACCCTCCTCCACCATCTTCAACTCCTCAACATGAACACTAACAACTATCTTCCCCAACCTAAAATGTCTGCAGCTTCACCACCAATTTCTCATAATCTTTCAGGTCCTTCATCTTCTCTATTTTTACAATTAACCACTCATCATTTTTGATAACCTTCTTCTACTTTGGTTTTACAGGTGGTTGTCCTCAGAGTCTCCATCCACTGTCAAGGCTGTGCTTCCAAACTCAAGAAACATCTTTCCAAAATGGAAGGTATATATTCTATTTCTTCCCAATCATTTTTTAACATTAACATCACTTCCAATATTTACATAATTTGTTTTTTTGTTACTTAACATTTCACTTTTATTATCTTTTTCATTTCTGTCCTTTGATTTTCAGTTGGGAAAAAATCTTTGAATATTTGTAAGTTGAGATTGTCAACCATACACTTTTTATTGTCAAAGCTGACATGCACACTTTAACTGTTTGGTAATTAGAAGTGATATATCATGATCCCCAGCTACCATTTCAATTTCTTTAAATAGTATACCAATATTGATTTCAAATCTCGTGTGTTTTTTTTTTTCTTTAGCTTTTTTTTCACTTCTATATCTTATTATAAGATGAACAAGGCAGAAAGATGCTAAATGTAGCAACTATTATGGAAGTTGGCTAAATATAAACATCATTATCAAATTTATATCAACACTATATTTATGTGTATGTGTATGAATATAGATAGGTGTTTCGTTTTATCATGCTAACTCGATTTGGGCCACTGCTTTATATGTAGAAAGAAATTACTTTAGTGTGCAGTGGAAATTCTCAAGTGGTTTTGGAGAAGTAAAAAGAAAAAAACATCTTTATTTGGTAGTATTTTGATATTGGTTTGGTCTTGAAGTATGCATTTATATGTATCAATGAACTCAAAATGTATAGTAATTTCCATTTTACATTCTTGATAAAATTGGTTTAATTACTCAAACTGAATACATATGACACTATAATTGGTTTGTGTTGACATATGAGCACTTAAAATGTCCATTAATGAAATTGCATACAATACTTATTAGTAATAAGAGTTGAAACATCGAAGGGGTGACGTCATTCAGCATTGATCTAGAGAGCAAGAGGGTGACGGTAATGGGACACGTGTCACCATCTGACGTCGTGGAGAGCATATCAAAGGTGAAGAAGGCAGAACTTTGGTCCTCATGAATTAATAATTCAAGTGTGCTAAGTTTGGAAGATGGACGTTTGTTACAAAACGTGAAGTGTAACATCTATACTTTCTTTCATATATAAATAGTAAATGTTACACTTGATACATTTTATTTCAAATGACTAGGATTAATGGATGGAGCAATATCTGAAATTAGTTAATACCCAATCCTCAAGGGAGTGAAAATTTGAATTTAAATTGGAACCCACGTATTGTGAAGTTTGATATCGATTTGCACAAAATTGTCTATTAGTCGTATGTCTACAAAATACAATCACTATTTGAATAGTTATGAAATACGTAAGCAATTACCGAAATGAAATTTCCAAGACTTGAGGTCAATTATCGGCTTCATTAAAGATTTAGGTATATAGGCCCATGAAAGAAGAGCTTAGAAAAAGCTAAATCGAAGCAAATAGTAGATAGAAAAATAGAAATAAATCCCATACGACATATTTATATGCATCCTAATCTCATCTCACCCTATCTAAAAACACTAGATAATAATAGGGAATAACTCCACCAAAATAGCAGATAATCACTAGAACCACTAATAAGTCCTCCATCCTCAAGATAACAAAAGGGGCAACCCTATATCATTCTCTCAAAATCAAGCAAAAAATGAAGCCCCTACAATACTGAAAACGAGCATCGCGATGGATGCTGTCACGGGAGGTGAACCCGGGTTGCCTGGGGTCGGAGCCGGAGCACCTTCATTAAATCCAAAACCAGGTGTTGGAGCCCCTAGATATGAGCTTGGAGATACTGCCAATGGAGATTGAGCTGTACCACAAGAACCACATGAACATGTCAGCAATATACTATATATAGTAACTCATTTGGATATGCAGCATACCAGGTAAAGAGAAATTAGGTGATATTGAAAAGCTATCCACTTTTGATATTATTTGAGTGAGACATTACTATTCTACAAAGATTACACATCAGAGTCATGTTCAACAAATTTCTTCAGATTACTTAACCCCAACCCCATAATTGGGTTGTAATCCCAGTTTCTTGATATCCATCCCATAAGAATAAATAAATAGTAGAAATCCATGGTGACAGCAATAGGGAGATGAAAGTTTTAGTGATTAGTTGCAAAGAACACTCACAAACACCAATCTTGTCGTGATGATCCATCGTCAGAAAACATTTTCTTGAGGTATTTTGATATTTTAGATGAAAAAATGGCTAGAAAAAATGGGTTTTTTTAAATATAATTTAATGCTATTATGTGAAACTATTATTTCTAATTTAAGTATAAGAACATGTATTTCCGATGGTTTCTTTCTTAGTTCTAAAGATCCGGACCCGAGTCCTGTGCTCCAATTACACCTATTAGATTGCTCCCACCTAGAACCCAACTAATGATGGTGGTAAAAAAATTGAATTTTTAAAACACACGTGGCAACATGCAATTAGATAAAACACAATTTCAATTCCCAAACACAATGATATCCTAAATGAAAGAGCAGCACAATCACGTGAAGCCATGGAAGAAATTCAAAGTCCCAGAACAAATATTATAGAGACAAAACAAACAACACCATAAAAAAATCAGATACATCACTATTTCAATGAATTCGCCAAATTTGTGGGCCAAAGAAAATAAGCAGAGGGGACAACACAATAAGAATCTCGCAATTTTTTTTTTTACTCGATTTAGGTATCAAAAAAACGAAAACATTAAACTCATCTTTACGATTCAATTAAACCAGAGTTGATACACAAACATTAAAATGAATAAAGGTCATCAAATTTGTGCGTACCTGGAGCAGCACCAATTCCAGTGGTCACTGTTGAAAGAAACAACCACACACAAAAGCAAAAACATCAAACAATTAATAATAATGGAGATTTAAAAAAACACGAAAAAATGCAGAGATGAGAGATCCGTGCAAAAAAGGGGGAAATGAAAAAGGAAGAACTCACAATGACAGTTGGAAATAGAAGGAGCAGATAAATGGCAAGCAGCAGGGAGGGTTAAGGCCTTGGAGACATTAAGCGTCACGCCCAACTGAGCGCTGTTCTTGAAGGTCTCGCAGAGGCAATCGGCGTCGGTTTTCAGCACGGTTTTCAGCCCCGAGCAGCATTTCCCTTCCGGCTTCTTCGCCGCGCCCCCCGCCGTCACGAACGACAGACAATCCACCATGTTCGCTATCAGGGACGAGCAATCCACGGCCGGCGCCGGCGCCGATTGCTCCGCCGAGATGCCGGCGCCGATGAGAGCCATGAGCACGCAGAAGAGAGGGAATCTGTAGCCCACCGCCATTTCTGAGATGCAAAAATGGAATGGGAAGAGTGATGAATGTGGAAATGAATGTGTGTGTTGCGACTTGTGTGTGTGTGGGGGGTATATAAGAGGAGGAGTGGCAGTGGTGGAAAATGTGAGGCGTTTGGAAGGGTATAATGGGAATTCGACATTGGGACGCGTGGAGGTGAGGCGTGTAATGAGGTGTCCTCTTTTTTCGAAGTGGGGAACTTGCTTTTAGGGTTCTATGTTCTGACTCTTTTATTTTTGTAATAATTCTTTATTTTGTTTGGAATTGAGTATAAATGACTCAATTACAAGTTTTTGTTTTTTTGTGTTTATATTTTGTTGGAAATTGAGTATGAATGAATCAATTACAAGCAAATATTGAAATATACACTACTTTGACATTAAATAAATTTAATTATGATGAAATATCTTGTTATCAAATAGCTATATGCCAAATCGTTCTTTATTTCCGTTATAATATTAGAAGTATTCTTAAATAATAATAATAGCAATCATATACCAAATCTGTAATGATTTATTTACTTTTACGGATTCTAGGGAGTTAGAAAGTCTCTTTCAAAATGGATGTAATATAGTTGCAACAAATAAGGGTTTTGATTTTGAATTTTGAGGGTTCTTGCAATTTGGCTGAATCGTCGTAACAATGCAAGTCCAAATTGAACCTAATATTTAGCTTTTGAGAATATAGACATTGAATGTTCCATATTTCCCACGTTGATTGGATTTTCAGTTTTGACTTTTGACTCCATTTACTAAAACTTACAAAAAGAGAATAAATGTCCAATATTTATAATTAAAATTAAATTACATTGCGATGCAAATCAAGAAGATAATATATTAATGCTCTCGAGATAAATTCCCTTCATCACTGGTTTATCAATTTAGGAATCATTAATCGAATTGATCTTCATAATAACAACGTAAAATTAGAAGGAAATAAAATCCACCACAACCAAAAAGAAAGAACCCACTGTGGAACTAGTAATATATTCAAACAAGTATGATGACAAACGGCCACTTAAAATGCTGTGCTCTGCTCAAATCTGAGATCACCACTCACTTTGTCATTTTCCTAATTATTTTTTAGTAAGAATAAAAAATACATGCAATCTCAGTTTTCTATGTTTTCTATTCAAGTTTTGTTTATTTTGAATATTTTTTCCACGGAACAACTCAAAATCAGAGTCATGTATAATCCTAATTCTTAATCGAACACGTGCAATGGCAATTTTAATTCAGACACTATTAAATTAAATTATTTGCAAAGTTTTTGCAAGAAAGTAAATAGTTGAGCTTTTCATAGAACAAAGTTGGTGAAATGAATATTATATCAACAACATAGTAAATAAATTGGGGGAGGTATAGTTTCCCACGTTTTATGAGAATCTCTTTATTAATTTGAGTTATACCACAATTCCTCTTTCTTTATTCTTTTCTTAGTAACATCTTCTACAACAAGATCCATGCTTTGTCTCCTCTACTTCCATCTCATGAAAACACATATGATGATGCCCTAGAAGAGAATCAGATTCCTCTTGTCAATGTATGATTCACCACAACGTGGCATCGTAATTACGAGGACTGTAAACGAATTGAATCGAGGATCCAAGTAATAGAGATTATTCGACGCTGGGATTTGTAAAACACACACTATAAAAGGCTTACAATATTCACAAAGCATGGCGATCGATGGCCATGGAAGACTGAGTTCGTAAAATTTGAGAGCTTCATCGCATCTTGACAACAGATACAATCACTGCCACGTCATCAAGCTTGCTGCCACTGTATCCTGAAAATCCAGCTGACTGAGCATTGTCCCAAAAAGGGGTCCTCACAGATGCAGAGTTACCTATCTCTTGTGCCTTCATTGCCAGCAACTCTGCTATTTCCTGTATAACATGAGAGAATATTAATACATTATACATAAACTAATGTCAACTCATTATCACTTGGATCAATATTGAGATATCCAGCTTTAGTTATAGAATCTTTGTCATATATGTTTATAACTATCAAGAATGTGCAGGATTTTAGCAAACTGATCGTACCTCCAGGGTTTTATCAGCAGCAAGTGAGTTCATGACGATGGATGAGATTTCTTGATCATACAAATTGTCGAGAAGTCCATCAGTTGCAGTAACGATTACATCCTCGTTCTCAAGATCAACTTTGTAGAACTGAAGTAAACAGAATGATTATTAGAGCATATGTAACTACTAATACAACTTTTATCAGATTGTACTATGATGCTTTTGAGTAGTTCAGACAAGGGATACCTCTGCAAGAGAAGAGGGGCTATCACCTCTTTCAATTTGCAGCGGGAAATGAAACACATGGTGCATAGGAGAAGATCTCATAAAAATGGAACCATCACGTAGAACAAGAAAACCCGAGTCTCCAACATTAGCCACGTTAAGAGCCTGCCAGAAATCAATGATAGTAGTCACCAAAACCAGTTTCACTAACAAAAGGAAAATGAGACATTATAACTTCATGTACACCGATACCTGACCATCACATTGTGCAATCAAAACGGTTGACGAACCAGGAGAGTCTGTTACAGAAACACTAAGGTTAAGCAGCTTCATTGGGTCGTTTATTAAATCACCATTGTCAACAGAAATGAGCTTCTCGCAGTTTTTGATGAGCTCCTGAGCATAAACTCCTGGATTTGTCCCTAGATAGTTCGTAATAATAGCTTTCATCATGTTTAAACAAATGAAACTGGTTAATCGTTTCAAGATAAACGAGGATGCAATACCTTCCAGTGACCACAGACCGACTCCATCAGCTACGCCTAGCCATGTTTGACCTGCAATGAAATATGCATCCTCTCCACCTGTCAACGCCTGGAATTTATTATTTTTCGAATTACTCACCCATATTTTGTGACGCTAAACACATAACAAACTTAATGCAATTGCCATAAGAAATCGAAGTTATTTCCATTAAGTTGGCAGAGGAGTTGAACTGGTTGGTAACTTGGTACAACTGAAACAATTGATTGGTTTTAATATATTTCCATTCTATGCCACAAAGAGTCAAACTCATATACATATATATGCACACAGTATCCATTTTTTGTTAGAAAAAAGAATTTAGGCAAGTCGGTTTAGTCTTTATCATGCAGGCTACTCTACCATTAAATTGAAAGCCCAACTTTTAAAACACAAGACATAAAAACGAGATTAATGGTATACATATTATGGTTGAATCTAAAGTGGAGGCTTCATATACAGGAGAGATACCTTAGAGGGATGAGGTAATAGAGCAGCTCCAGAAGACAGAACAAAGTTCGTTGTTAACATTTCCTGGCTGTCAACAACATTGCATAAGATGTCCTAATACCTTGTAAGATGTTACTAAGATGCAAAAATATAATATATCATATTCTGAATTTATATCTCAAGTTAAAGGCACTCCACTTCGTTGCTCATCAAAAGTAAGAATAATAGCATATGAAGGCAGCAGACGGCAAAAAATGTGATTAAATATTCAGATATTATAAGAGGAAGCCAGACCATCAATTATTTAATAGTAACAATATCCATAGAAAGATCTACATATTTTACCAGTTCAATTTAAAGTAGTAGTTTAGATACTTGAATTAAGTCATTAACTAATCAAAATACCTTTGTTTTCTGATAGCAAAAAGCTTTAACATTTTTCTTCTTATAATGTTCATAGATACTGCACTAACTTAAAAACATTTTGCTTGAAAAGTAACAACCAATTACACATCGAAACAGAAAAACAGATAGTATCAGGGACAAACCTCACTGGAGCAGATTCAAAAACGGGCACTTCATCAACCGATGCTTCTACGAGATCACCACCCTGCATTTGATAAGAGCATTAGAAGCTAAGAGTAAACAGCCAGAGAAAACATCCTGTGGATATTTAATATAACTACTGATTGGTTATCATCAACCGACCAACTCACCACTTTTGTGGTCTCAGGTCCATCATATTCCCTGGATTCTTCGCCTGTTTCAATACCAACTTCCTCCTCAAGAATTGAGTCAGTTTCCAACCGAGGAGGCATTGTCATTAACTGGATCGTATCGTTTGCACTTGCATAACCAACAGTCTCATTTGGCATCCCACTCTCCACTCCAGAAGTCTGGGTTTCAGAAACCTATGGCAGCTTCCAATGGAAGGGGCTTGGCTTCAGCATCAGATGTATCACTTGCATTACCATTGCCTTTCGCATATTGCATCTCAAGGGCCTCACTATCATTCATGTCACCCTCACTGCTCTCCCCAATAGCCACTTTTTGCATCTCATTCTGTTCCTCAATATCTTTGGACAAACTCATTGCTGATTCTGACTCTGGGGACAAAGACACCAAATCAATATCAGAAATCGGAGACGCACCTGTTGTGTCAACAGTCTCCAGACCCTCCAGCAGAACACCGTCTTCAGGAACAGCAATATCTGGATCAGTTATTGTAGTTACTTCAGCAGTTTCATTTTCAGAAATTTTTAGTTTTGTAGTATTATTTTCCACATCAGGACTCTCATCATGTATAGTGGCATTTTCTGTACTTGTTTCCGCCTGCTCGTCATCCAGACCTTCCTCCGCAATGCCAACGTGCTCTATGTCAATATCAGGAGTAGAAGTAATTTCAACAGTATTCTTTTGCGATGATTCCACTGTAGAACTATCACTCTCTACTTTAGAACTCTCATCAAGTAAAGAAGATTCCAAGGCACTTGTCTCCTGCTCCTCATCCAGACCTTCCTCGACAATGCCAACGTTCACTATGTCAATATCGGGAGTAGAAGTAACTTCAACAGTTTTCTTTTGTGATGATTCCACTGTAGAAATATCACCCTCCACTTTAGAACTCTCATCAAGTAAATAAGATTCCAAAGCACTTGTCTTTTGCTCCTCATCCAGATCTTCCTCCACATCGCCAACATGCTCTATGTCAATACAAGGTGTAGAAGTAACTTCAACAGTTTTCTTTTCCGATGATAACACTGTAGAAATATCTCTCTCTACTTTAGAACTTTCATCAAGTGAAGAAGATTCCAAAGCAGTTGTCTCCTGCTCCTCATCGAGACCTTCCTCCACATTGCCAACGTGCTCTATGTCCACATCAGGACTAGAAGTAATGTCAGCAGTTTCCTTTTCTAATGATTCCACAATGGCAATATCACTCTCTACTTTAGAATTCTCATCAAGTAAAGAGGATTCCAAAGTAGTTCTCTCCTTCTCCTCATCCAGACCTTCCTCCACATCGACAACGTGCTCTATGTCAACAGCTTCCTTTTGTGATGATTCCACTATAGCAATTTCACTCTCTACTGTAGAACTCTCATCAAGTAAAGATGATTTCAGAGCACTTGAATACTCATACACTTCATTTAGGCCTAACTTCTCACACAATTCAATCTCACCTTCAACAACCGAAACACTCTTGCTGCTACTAACTACTGAATTAGAGTGATCGGCCACCTCAGTCGCAGCAATTACCTCTATATCTGCTTTATCAACCAACACCTCCGCTACGTTATCACCTTCCACAACAGTCAACACATTAGGTACATTTTTCCTTTCCTCTCCTATTTCCTCTTCGACATTCTTAGACTCTTCTATGTTGTTGATTTTTGGAACTTCCCTTGGGTCCCCAAACCGAAACAAAAAACTACCATCGGGATGCTCTGCCAATATAATCATCCACAATCCACAATATCAGAATCATATCCAAATAAACAAGAAACCTATACAAGATTACAGTTTTATTTCCTTTCTCCCTATTTACTTTGGTTTTTTTTTTTTTTTCTAGATAATTAAGTAGAACTCAGATTCAAATCAGAAATTTGAGGGCTATGATAGGGGGAAAAGATCTCTTACTGTGGGTGGAAATGATATCAATTCTTGAAGAAGGCAGGCAGAGCAGGGTAAAATGAAGTGGCCCTCTTTTTATTATACTGTTTCTCGAAAGATGGGAGTGAGGTGCAGAAGAATAATAATGTTTACAAGGCAAATTTAAACGCAACTTATAGTTGGTAGTAAGGGATCGCAAATCCAAGAAAGTGCAGAAAAGATCCGCCATTGCTGCTGCTACGAAAAGGGTCGCAAGATTTTATGATACATAATTACAGGAAGAGAGATATGGAGAAAGAAAGAAAGATTATCATCAACGGTATTGAGAGAGAGAGAGAGAGCAGGGGATATTGTGTTTGTAAGTGGATAAAAATTGGTGGGAAACTGAGATGCTATAATCTCCATGTGGAAGGGGATTCAAGAAGGTTAATCATCAAGAAAAGAATCCAAGTAAAATCCAAAAGTTTTTTTAGGAAGAACCCAAAAATTATGTCGATATTAACTGTTGGGCACTTTAATCTTATGTAAAACTTAGATTCCCTATTAAAATACCGCTTTTACATTTCTATAAAATTAGTGAAAATATGGAAAGATTTGGCAGATCTCCCTATTCAATGAGAACAAATCATAGTAGGTCTCGTGGGATTTATTACCATATATAGATGATGGACATTTGGCTATTTTCAATGTTGGTCAATGAAATAAAGAATCATCACCGTTACTTAAGACTTTACCGTTACTTTACATAAATATGTAAGATATTAAAATAGGAAAACAAACATATACATGGAAAGGATATAGTATTCCGTTAACTAGGACCTCAAATTAATAATACCGTTAACTAGGACCTCAATTAACCACTCCCTGAGTTTTAATCGTATGTAAGAACTAAAATGTTTCGTTCGTGTCACTTAATTTGCAGTATATATGAATATGAGTACAGATACACATGCCTCACTGTAGATATATATACTTTTAATGCACACAATATGTTGTGCAAAGATCCGAGTCACATAAATGGTGGAGATTGATGAGTGGAAATGAAAGGCCAAGAAAATGCATGTAGTAGGAAGAAAAAACCAGTGAAAGCAAGTGGTCCACGTGGAAGCTGAGGATGTAGCTGTTAATCTCATTGGTCAGAAATCTATCCATGGGAGTTGTAGAAGATATCATTTATCCTACTTGGATCCTCTCACTACTCTCCTTTTGATCCCCTTCAACACATATACTCCTTCACCCTTTCACTTCTAACTCATTGCATCTCTCTCTCTCTCTCTCTCTCTCTCTCTCTCTCTCTCTCTCTCAGTTGAAAAGTGAAGGGGTCGGCATAATGGCTTCCACATCTGCTGCATTGCTAAATGGCTTAGGATCTGCTTTCCTGACTGGCGGCAAGAAGAGCCATGCATTGTTGTCGGCCCCCACCGCTGCAAGAGCCGTCTCCGCCGCAGCTCCCAAGAGGTTCATTGTGGTGGCTGCCGCCGCTAAGAAATCTTGGATCCCTGCTGTCAAGGGTGGTGGCAACTTCATCGACCCTGAGTGGCTCGATGGCTCGTAAGTTCCTTTCTGATGATAATAACAACAAATATTTATATCATAGTCATCACCTCACTCTAATGCTTGTCTGAATGATCTGTAGGCTCCCTGGTGACTACGGTTTCGACCCACTTGGGCTTGGAAAGGATCCAGCCTTCTTGAAATGGTACAGAGAGGCTGAGCTGATCCATGGCCGCTGGGCCATGGCTGCTGTGCTTGGCATATTCGTTGGTCAGGCATGGAGTGGCATCCCCTGGTTCGAGGCCGGTGCAGCCCCTAGTGCAGTGGCACCCTTCTCCTTTGGAACCCTTCTTGGGACCCAGCTCATCCTCATGGGATGGGTTGAGAGCAAGAGATGGGTCGATTTCTTCAACCCCGAGTCGCAATCCGTGGAGTGGGCCACACCCTGGTCAAGAACGTCTGAGAACTTTGCCAATGCCACCGGCGAACAAGGATACCCTGGAGGCAAATTCTTCGATCCATTGGGCGTTGCTGGTACGCTCAACAATGGGGTCTACGTTCCAGATACGGAGAAGCTCGAAAGATTGAAGCTTGCAGAGATCAAGCATGCCAGGCTTGCTATGGTGGCAATGTTGATCTTCTACTTTGAAGCAGGGCAGGGAAAGACACCCCTTGGAGCTCTTGGGTTGTAAGCTCTTTGGACTTTAATCACTACTTTGTTGTATAAACAAACATTGCAATGTAGAGAGTAAGAAATGGACCTCAGATGATCATTTTGTGCTATGAGTTCCTCCCAAGAAATTTCAGAGTTTTTGCACATATTTTCATTGCAATTGTTTAAGTATTTGTAATCTCGCAAGCACAAATGAATTTGATAAACTCAAACATTGTCAAATGAGTAATCTCATAACATGACCAATATGATCCTTTGAACATATTATAGTCTCTACACAATGCTGAAGCCAGATGAAAAGTTTTGCTCAACAAACATAAATAAATATTATGCTTATGGAGGATGATAAATTATGATCTATTAATACTGCAAAACTATCGAAGAAATGGAGGATGATTAACCTCCCATAGCCATCAAGAATTCACCCTCACAAACAACCTCACCACCTACGTATGCTTTTCCTTCCATCTTTGCAATTCCAAAGCGTTTCTGCAGCTTAACGAGGTTCATCCTCATCACCAAGGTATCTCCTGCAATAACAGGCTTCCTGAATCTTACTTTATCAACACCGGCAAAGAAGAAATTTTCACGTGACCCTCCGACCTCTGGCTGTAGCATAACCAATCCACCAACTTGAGCCATTGCCTGAATAAAGTAGTAACACACATGTCACTCATGGAAACAAAAATACAAGCTTTTTAAAATGAATCATATGCGGAATATAGTTGTGTGAAAATAGTAGCCTCAGTTATCTACCATTATCATTGTTCCCAATAAAGTTTGAATTGTTAGTAAAAGAAACCATTTCACTTAAACTTGAGTTAAACCTTTGTTTTGAAGACCACAAAAATTGCTAACAAACTTCATATGATTTTCATATAGGACCATTTGAGAGGAAACTCTCTATCAATTGCAAACAAGGTAAAAGAACAATGTCAATTAATAGATAATACTAACAGGACGCTGTAATGTCAGAGAGGTACTTCAACCAGTATACAGCAGAGAGGAATTCTCATCAGTCATCAGGCAACAAAGCTGAAGTCTCATTCTCC
The DNA here is from genome assembly GCA_005771605.1 of Scutellaria baicalensis. Lineage (NCBI taxonomy): Eukaryota > Viridiplantae > Streptophyta > Magnoliopsida > Lamiales > Lamiaceae > Scutellaria > Scutellaria baicalensis. Next base: position 28,273,200 of record CM016726.1, read on the forward strand.
ATCAATGAGCTCTTATGAGAAAAGTTTCAATAAAAAGTAAGCATAATTAAACTGTGTGGAAGATTTGAACCTTCAAAACCAACACAAAGCGAATAAATCTGCAGGGCCATGGAAGATAGCTTCTACTTGAAAACAAAAACATTTTTCCCAAGATCATTGAACACTAACAATTCATGTTTTTTTATCTTGAAATAGTCAGTTCAAGTTCAAGGGAAAAGTTAGATAATTCATTTGCCCTTCTCAGAAACGAAACACCACCACCAAATCCCCCCCCCCCCCCCACCCACACAACACACACATCAGAGATGGAAACACCACCATGCATTCACAGATTGATTACATTGAGTTTAAACCCTATCTTGACTTGGAGGGATTCTTACTGCAAGAGCTTAGATGAATCAGTCACAGATTGAACGTTTTAACATCACATTACAATAACCTTCCTCTATCTACAATACATTGACAGAGGTTTTCAAGGATGCCAGGTTGCTCGGCCCAAGAAGCTTAAATACTAACCAGACTTAACAGCTAGTAACAACAAAGAATTTTAAAATCCTTATATTTTTTCACATTTAGGAAAAGATGGTCTCAGGAGTGTAGAAGAGCCATGTTTCCTACCTATAATGAAGGTCATTCACCACATACAGTAACCCCAGTGAACAACACGGCTAAGCATTCATGCAAGTGAGAAAAGCAAGACAAATTCTTAGATACAAAGATCTTTTATGGGTTGACTTCTATATGTTCTAGCAATCAGATGCCATGCAATTGGTAAATCAAAGACTCCCAACATTCTGTTATATCAGCATAAAGATGAGTTAATGGATTAGAAAGCATGAAACCGTATATCAACCATAATTTCATGCTCGATACAAATACATCAGGGCACTAAACATCCACAATCACACGGAAACAGATAAAAAGTTGTATAAATCATGGTTCCAACACAGCTAATAAGCAGGATTTAATCTTTTCATCACATTGGTTTACCTCGACCATGAGGACACCAGGCATAATTGGCCGCTCAGGAAAATGGCCGGGGAAGAAATTATCATTTATAGTCACATTCTTGATAGCCACCGCCGACACACCAGGGTTGTACTCAATCACTCTATCCACCAACAAAAACGGAAATCTACATCCCAAAACATAAAACCAAAACACGAAATCAAATAACAATACTTTTAGGACCATGTGATTTATATCAAAAATCAGTCCAAAGGCTGATACTAACCGATGAGGCAAAATTTCTCGAATCTGATTAATGTCCATCACAGTTGGAAATGCAGGGTACTCTGAAAACGAGAAAAAACAAAACATAATTACTGCTAAGAAATTTGAAACACAAAAGCGCAGATTCGGATCAAGATTCCATACTCAATTCAATGGGAATTTCCGTAGAGGAAGACTCATCGCCGGAGGGAGTCGAGTTGGCGACGAAACTTCTCTGGGCCTTCTTGAAATGGGATCTGGAAATACTGAGAGGCTGCTTGACGGAAAGAGAGAAAGGGAGAACATTGTCAAGGGTCTTCTTGGAGATTGGAGAGGGTGAAGAAGCGCGAGTGGAGAAGACAGAGTGTGAGAGAACTGTGGACGCCATTTGTCGAGTAATCGTTCGCTTAAAGATTAGAAAGGAAAGAGGAGAGTGGCAAGATATAGGGGAAGAGGGGCGAGATGAACGAGGTGGGAAATGGCGTTTGTTTGATGAATCTTTACATGTGTGTTGGAAGTGTGAGTGAGAGAGAAGAATGGGCGGAAAGAGCAAGAAACAAGAAACCGTTGGTAATGAAAACTTAGTATATGGTTATGCCGTTTAAAGTGGGAAATCAAGATTTGTAGTAGTAGTTTTATTTCTTTTCTTGTATGTATGTATTAATACACTACATAGATATTATGGTTAAGGTCTGCACACCCATAAATATATTGATTGTTTGTAGACACGACACAGCTGCTGAGGTGGGTTGCCTATAAATTATTTCTCGATTCGGTCTAAACTTGAATCCGTTCAACAAAGTAGGAGGTTTTTCTTTTCCTCAACCAACCAAATTTAATTGAAACTTTTTATGTAATATGGTCCCTCAGATCTAAACCAAATCAAATCAGAAAAAATCAAAACCAAATCATTTAATTTCAAGGGAAAACAAGTTGCGATTTATTTTTTATCAATGGGAGAATTTAACTGACTACAATTCATAGATCATTTCGTATAATTTGAGAACTAGTTGAATATGATCAATGTCATTTTTTTTAATTTTGTGTTATCCGTTTACGACACGAAATATATATAATTTACAAAAAATAAATTGTTAATTGCTTAATATCAATTTTATGTTAACTCTTTTATTTCTCATATTTACAAAACTTTAAATCATTTGTAACCGGATGAATATAATTCTTAATTATTAAATTAATTTAGACTTGATGAATTTACTATTATTTTTTTTTTTTTGAGAAAAATTAAGTTGTAACTAAATGTAAAAAAAAAAAAAGATAATGTGATATTGCAAGTAAAATAACTAAAAGAATAATATTTTTTAAACATTATGTACCTCTATATTTACCTCATTGGATCTTTAGTCCTCCAACTTAGAGCTTTTGACTATTAGTCCTCTATGTTTACCCTTATTAGATTTTTAGTTCTCAATATTTATGTAATTTGACTTTTAGTCCTCTATCTTTATATTTTTGATTTTTAGTACTTTTACTTGCAATAAAAAAAATTTCTTCTTAGTACAATTTAATTTTTTCTTATTGGAGAATTTAACTGACTATAATTCATAGATCATTTGGTATAATTTGAGAACTAGTCGAATATGATGAATGTCTTTTTTTAATTTTGTGTTATCCGTTCACGACACGAAATGTATATAATTTATGAAAAAAAATTAATATCTACTTTAAGTTAACTTTTTTATTTCTCATATTTACAAAACTCTAAATCACTCGTAATTGGATGAAATATAATTTTTAATTATTAAATTAATTTAAACTTGATGAATAAACTTTTTTTTTTTTGTTGAGAAAAATTAAATGTAACTAAATGAAAAAAAAAGTAATATGCTATTACAAGTAATATAACTAAAATTATGATATATTTTTTAATTATAGGGTACTAAAAATCAAAAGGCAAAAGATAGAGGACCAAAAATCATGAGGTAAACATATATGACTAAAAATTAAAAGTTGAATCATAAATGATTAAAATCTAATAAGGGTAAATATAAAGGACCAAAAATAAAAAAAAAAAACTGAAAATTGTAGGACTAAAAATCTAATGAGGTATAGAGGACTAAATTTTTTTTTTCCCTAACTAAAAGAATAATATTTTTAAACATAGAGTATTAAAAATCAAAAGTCAAAAGATAGAGAACCAAAAATCTAATGAGCTAAATGTAGAGGACTAAAAATAAAAAAATGAATTATAAAGAACTAAAAATCAAATAAGGGTAAACTGGAGGACTAAAAATCAAAAGTTAAAAGTTGGAGTACAAAAAATCTAATGAGGTAAACATAGAAAATTAAAAAATATTTTTTTCATAATTTTAATAAGCAAACTAATATATATATATATATATATATATAAATCTTATTAAATCAGTTGGATTTGTTAAGTTTTTTAGTTTTGGTTTAATTGTATTAACTCCTATGGTCGTGACATGTTAGCTTTAGAGCAAAGATGGACAAAGTACATTAGGTATGACAAGTCTTAGACGACCATCTAAATGAAGATTAAGAGAAGTTTAACATAAATGACAAGTTTGACTTAACAAAAAGACTCTTCAGGAAAATTAGTAGGATATAATATAAGGACAATTTTATACACTTCCCAAACAATACTAAACACACTTTATCTATACACATGTAAATTAAAATAATTAAAAAGAAATATTGTTTGGGTGTGTGTATAGAATTGCCCATAACATAAACATGTCTGGCCTATAATTGAAATGTGGTTAGTTTATTAACGGTCATAATTGGAGCATATTTGACTTTTTACATTTTGAGTAAGTCTGTTGTGAATCAGATGCATGGATCTTAGATTTATGCATTAGGGTTGGATTTGAGTCGGGGGGACCACCTCTTTTTTTTTTTTTTTCGCACATGATTTTTGAAAAAATTCACATACAAATAGGTTATGTTATACATACATTTACGTTATGTTAGACATACATTTAAACAGTATTAAACATATCATATTGCTCAAATTTCATATCTTGTCTTTTTTTGGCTTGATTATTGAATTTTGGCACATACCACTATATTATGTTAGACATATCTTTATGTTGTGCTAGACATACCTTTATGTATACTTAGACATACATTTGTATATATTAGACATACATTTATATATGTTAGACATACCTTTGTATATAGTTAGACTTACCTACATAAGGTATGTTTAAGCGCAAGTGTTCAGACGCGTGCAGGCGAGTGGGAGGCGTGTGAAAGCGCTTTTTGGGAGCGTGATGCATAAACGATCCGTACAATCGGTGCATAAAAGTTTTTCCCTCGCATTTTATGTGTATTCAATTTAATTAGGATTCTCAGCATCTTATGGATTTAATTGGGATTTGTTGGACATTTTCAACCTCAAATAGCTCGATAACGAGTATGGTAAAAAATCTTCATCTTTCAATTCACAAATTTTTAAATATTCTCTCTCTAATGTCTCAGCCATTTTAAGTATTTCACAATACTTGAGGGCAATTTGGTCCTTTCGAAAATAGAAAACCAAGTGTAGCAGTAGTAAAAGTGATAAATAGCAAAAGAAAAAAGCGTGGAAGAGGCGGAGCCCTCACCGATCTCCACCACCATGGACTTCCACCTCCACGGTGGCTCCCCCTCTTCCTCCTCCTCCTCCTCCCACCACCGCCACCCCAACAACAATTCCTCTCCCCAGGCCCCCAACGGCCACTCTTCCGACCCTATGCACTCTTGGTGGGAATCCATCTCCAAAGCCCGCTCTCGCATCCACCTCCTCTCTTCTCTTCTCTCCAACGACGACCAACTTCCTCTCTCCTCCCTCGCCGACACTGACCGCCCTGCCCGTTCCCTCCTCCTCTCCTCCGCCGCCTACTCCTCCCTCTCCGCCGCTCTCTCCTCCCCCTCCTCCGGCTCCAGCGACGATCCCCTCTGCCACTGGCTTTACGACACCTATGTCTCCTCTGACCCCGACCTACGCCTCGTTGTTCTCTCCTACGTTCCTCTCATCTCTTCCGTCTATCTCCACCGAATCCATCACCCCGCCTCCGATCTTCCTGTTTCTCTTTCCGGCTTCGAAGCCGTCCTCTTGGCCCTCTATACCTCCGAAACCAAGGCGCGTAACGGCAAGTCTATCACTGTTACCATTCCCGATCTCTCTCAACCCTCGCTCTATCACTCCCCTCGCAACCCTAAATCGTCCAACTCTAATCCTAAGTCCACTAAGAATATGATTGGGGTTCTATCGCCCCCTTTGGAGCCGCAAATTGCTGTTAAATCCACAAAACGCGCTTGCATTGTTGGGGTTGCCCTTGATTGCTTTTACAAACAGATCTCTCAGATGCCGAGTTGGTCAAAGCTTGATTTCTGTAATTTCGCTGCTGTTTGGGCTGGGCAAAAGTGCCCTTGTACCTCAGATTTCGATCAAAACTATGAGAATTTTGTAGAGGGGCACGGGTATGTGAATGACAACGGGTTTGGGAATGATATTAGGGTTGAGGGTGATTATGAGATTGAAAATATGGCTGAAAGAGTTAAGGAATTGGAAATTGAGGATGGGAATTCAACAAAAATGGGAGAAGATTCAAGAATTCCTCTGCCATGGGAATTATTGCAACCAGTTCTGAGGATTTTAGGGCATTGTTTGCTGGGGCCACTCGTTGTTGAGGAGGTGAAGGATGCGGCTTCAATTGCGGTGAGGCGTCTATATGCTAGAGCTTCACATGATCTGGTTCCACAGGCAATTCTAGCGACCAAGAGTTTGATCCTGCTGGATAAGGGAGCACGTGAAGCAGCCAAGGCAGCAGCTTCAATGGCTGCCAACACTTCTGGTTCAAATGCTAACACTCCCAGTAAGGCTAAGAAACCTGAGATACTTTTGGTTTCTAAGTGATGATAACACTAGCAGAAAATATCTGGTTCTTGTGAGAATGCATGTGGTTTCTGTGCAGTTATTACTATAAGTATACTTATGATTAAAGTATTTGTATCTAATTACTATGAACATTTAAATTGAAGGGATAGATTCCTCATAATGTTGTGTAATATTATGAATCCGTGTTGATTTGATTTCCTCTTGTTCTGTTGCAAATGCTGTTGATTCTTGAGCTATATTGTTGTTAATATGGTATTTGGTGGTTATGCGAAAATTTGGAATTCAGATGCCTTCTGTTTCTTACTTGATTGTCTCCTTTTATGTATGATTATATTTGGAAAAGATAGATAATCTTGTCGTACTTACCCTCATAGTGTGCCAATTGCTTCAGCTTAACAATGAAGATGATTGAATATCATTTTTTTGTGGTTCTGTCTTTATTATGTGTTATAAAATAAATTGACTGAAATGGTTTATGAGAGATGAGGTAAACATAGAAAAAAAGGGACAATACAAGCAACGATGTTCTATGCTGCAGTTGTAGACTTTTGTCGTTTTCTTTCGCATTTAACCACTTACTTAGAAGACACATATAGGCAAGAATGTTTCGCTCTGTTTACTCTCTGACATTTAGTTTGGTTCGGTTTTCCTTCAATAAGGAGGAGAAGCGTTATTTCTGTTGTTGTCTTGTATATCAGTTCAATTTGCCTAAAGCATAATCTTCAAGTTGATTACAGCTATATCTTTGATGCTGAAGTACATATTATAATAGCTCTAATGAATCACTATCAGTCTTACACTGCTCATAAATATTAATTAAATTAAATGTTAACATTTCAGATTCATATATAGCTGTGTAAGAGTGAACTGAAAGTTTGTTCATTTAATTAGAGCTGACAATAAATGCATTTTTTTTTCCTGGTTATCTTTAGAACAGGTTAATGAAGTATTCTGAAACATTTAAGGACTTATTATCCATTCCATACTTGGACCTTATTGCTCTATTGGAGCAATTACTTGATGAGCATTATCCATCATTATAGAGCTGAAGATAATATAAGATCTAGATGTAAGATTGTATAGCTATTTATAAATTGATTCTTGATTATTGACTGATGCAGTTAACATATTATGTGCAATTATTTTGAGTAAAAAGAAAATGTGATTGGCTTTTGTCATAGTTTGCTAACAAGGATTGTGCTGCCTGTATCATGTAGGGGATGTGTAGTTATTTTAACCTAAAAATGGGTTATCCTAAGATAGAACATTTAGGTTGTGTTTGGATTGATAGATTAATTGTGATAGGATGGACATCAAATCCACCCAAATCACACAATGATTAGTTGAAATGAGAGTGATGAATTTTTAATCCATATTAATCCAAGCATACACCGACGGGTTTGCTATTATTGTTTTTGAATTCATTCTCAAATATGTCAATCTGAAAAAAAAACCTTATAGTTAAATTGTTGACATGGCCTTTGTTAGAGTGAAAACTTTTTAGCCGACATCAAATCTGAAATGGGATAAAACATCTTTCAATTTTAGCTGGCATCAAATACGAAACCGGTATCCTCATATCTGAATGCGTTCATACTCTACCGATTTGGGTCTTGTTGTTAAGAGGTGTTTTCAGCTTGAATGCATTTTATATCTGTAAAACTTGATGTTTTGGGCCCTTTGAGCTAGAATTGTCTGTTTGGTTTGTTAAAACTTGTTCTAAGCTAGTTCAGAGAAAGACAGAAAGTAGAGGTGATTAAATGTCATGAAACAGATTTCATGTTTAACTTTGAAACTCTGTCTTGGTTCTGATTCTGAATAGATAAAACTAGATGACATTACATAACCTCAGCAGCTAGCTTTGGTCTGAGTTAACATAGAAAGTCTCTGTATGTGCCTTATTTTCTTTACATTCTTGACAGAAGTTCAAATTCTATGTATGTGCCTGCCTTTAAGTAACATCTTCCTAAATTTTATCATTCATTTCTTTTGACTTTTGATATTACCCTTTGCAGGCTTGATATTTTTGTCCTAGATATCTTGTCAACGACCCCAGTACAGGAAGTTTTAGATTAATTTGTATGTGTAGAATTTTGAGGTAAGCCTAACTTTTCTTAAAGAAAATAGGAGGTCGAGTACCAACTCTTTTTTGGAGGGTTGCTTGGAAACCTTAGAACAACTAGTTTACAAACTTGGGAAGGAAGCTTTGTATGACATTTTTTAGTAGGCAAAAGAATGGTTTGGTGTTTGGTTTCAATGCATTGCGAACTGCCATTGTGTGTTTGTACCTGTGTACGTTGTCCACTCGATTTAGACGCGACATATGATATATTTTGAAAAATTAGCGCGATCAACATTTGATGTTTTGCTCATGTCATGGTTCATTTGTGCTAAAGCTAACATTAACATGTATAGGGTAAAATTGGGATTTGGCAGTTAAGACTGTCAAATCAATGTTGTATTGACAAATCTCTTTGTTATTTCCATAAAAAAAAGCAGTGCGACACAATTTGACATGAAAGAGAGAGATCACATCCCCATTTACTTATTATCTTGGGGAAATTTTAGATGACTATGAGTGGTCTTATTCTTTCTTTTTGGACTTGACACTAAAAGTTCTTTATTCATTTTTCCGGAAAGTAAAATATAAAATATTGAGAAAATATTATCTTTTTTTTTTTCTCTAATTTTACTTGTTAAAATGATTCCTTTTTATCTATTCACTTTATTGTTATAGTCCTATAATTTGTAAAAATTCAAGTTTAATCAAGTTACTTGCTATAACAGGTGAATGCTATAAGAGGTGAAGTGTCTTGATATGATATTATTTACGTGACATTCAGTGTACATATTATAAATAAGAAATTTCTGAAAAGTGATTAACAAAATTCATTGATAAGTAAGAATATGTCAATTCAATAATAATACCTATAATATATTCACAATATACATGTAACATTAAAGAATAAGGAATTGGTATCTCTCTGCACTAGGTGCATGGTGCAATGGTATATTATATTAATATTACATTTATATTATATTAATATGACCTACAGATATCATAATAATCCTCATAAAATTTTGTAACTCAAAAAAATAATTATATTAATAATTATTATCAACATAACTTTAACATTAATTATATTACTATATCAATAATATCATATATTATATAATTACTTATACATATCTTGTGTAATATAATATAAATGTATGAATGTTACAGTATAAAGGTATATATATTTTCCAGAACATGCATGAACACATGTCCAAGTGTGTGAATGGACAAACTTAGGTGGGTGGGGACGTGCGTCAACGCATATATGGAGTCTAGTCAACTTAGATTGATGTATAGGAATTTTGATGGTAAATAAAATGAAATATTAGATTGAATTAACTATGTGCAAATGGAAAACTGATGTTTGATGTGTCCATCAATTAACGATAAATAGAAAAGAATTAGATTCATATGGGATCTGAAATGAAGTAGGAATATATTAAGGTATCCAACTGTATATGATCATTATCCCACTTGAATATGTGAGATTTTCTAATGAATCTAATTCGATTGTCGACTCTTATTTATGAAGGATATATATTAATTAATTGATTTCACATCATATGATTAAAGGGAGGAGATACTTAAATATGATAATGGCGTGCATGTGTTGAAATATATATATATAGGGAACCAGGCCCAAAATATCACATTTGTTTAAATGTGGGCCCAAAATACCACATTATTTTAGGGTTTGACCTAAATAACACAATCCTTATAAATTTTGCCCAAAATACCACAGTTGACCATTCAAAAAGGCAGTTCCCTCTGAAAAGTGAATTAAAAAACTGAAAAAGTGGGTTGGTGTCAGTCATTATTGGTCATTCATTGAAAAAGTAAATGCACTTTATTGGGGGCAGTAAAAAGATGAAAACTAATACGAAAATCCAGTAAATTCATACACACACTTACGAAAAGGCAGTAAAAAATCTCACGAAAAGGCAGAAAAAACCCTACGAAAAGTAAAGAAAATCCCAGATTTTTGTTGGATTGGCGTGGACGTTTGGATTGGATTCGTGGCTATTCATCATCTTCAATCGGCTGTGCAAATTTCAGACAGAGAAATGGAGGTTAGTAAACTCCCCCTCTCCATTTTCGTTGAACATGTGAATGAAATTTTTCTCTCTTTTTTGGGTTGAATGTATGTGATTTCTGTGATTTCAAACTGTTAAGTAGACATGAAATGCTTAGATATATATGTTATTCTGTGATTTCAAACTGTTATTCGATATATATGTGCTTAGACTTAAGGATATAGTTCCTGAGATTAGATTGAGTAAAACTGTAGATTGAGTAAAACTGTGTTATTCCACCCACGAAAATTCTTAGAGCCACGAAAATTCATAGAGCCACGAAAATTCTTACACCCACGAAAATATCACGAAAATGCCATGTTTATGTCACGTTTATGCCACGAAATTGCCACGAAAATGCATGTATGCCACGAAAATCTCACGAAAATGCCACGTTTATGCCACGAAAATGCCACGAAAATGCATGTATGCCACGAAAATCTCACGAAAATGCCACGTTTAGGCCACGATTATGCCACTAGTATGCCACGAAAATGTCACGAAAATGCCACGAAAATGCATGTATACCACGAAAATCGCACGAAAATGCCACGATTAGGCCACTAGTAAGCCACGAAAATGCCACGAAAATGTCACGAAAATGCCACGAAAATTCATCCACCCACGAAAATCTCACGAAAATGCCACGAAAATCCCATGAAATTTGAAACTGTGTATGTCACAATAATGCATGTCACTAACATAAATGTGTAAATTTCATGCTTCTCTACTATGTCACGACAATACCAAATTCTTTACCTGGCATATATTTTCATTCCATATAGGGCGAGTGGGAGTGGATCCGACCGGGTTGTCAGCGGCAGTTCGCGTATATCAATGGATATACGCGACTTCTTACTATTCGTGAGATAGGGAGGAAGCTATCGGAGGTGGATGGAGACTGTGTCCATGATTTCATGGACACATGTTTTGGTCACTTTTTACGGTGGCAAACGGATACCGAGATTTGTAAGACGTTTCTCCATTACTTGATGAGTCGGCAGGTGCGACGGACGGGTGCACCGGAAGGCGAATGCTGGTTTCTTATTGGACCAGATAGGTTTTGTAGGTTTGGGAGACAAGAGTTTTTTCTTGTGACGGGCTTGAGGTTTGGAGACTCCCAGTTCAACCCATCTGGGGTTCATGATTTATCTCCAGACGGGTTGCACTTTCGAGTAGTGTCATCTGGTGTTGGGAGTATCACCATTTCTGAGCTTCGAGCTCGATTTCTGAGTGGGGAGATCCGTGGCAGCCGTGTAGACAGCATCAAGGTGGCCAAGATTCTCATTCTTTATTTTATCGTGCTTGGAGTGGACGTACTGAAGACGAGTGTCCCATCCTGGGTATGGAGCCTCATCGACCAGACTGAGGCTTGGGAGAGCTTCCCATGGGGGAAATTCTCGTACCTGAACCTGCTGCGTACCATTGGTAAATTACCTGAGTCCATTCCACAGCAAAGAAAGAGCAAGATTTACACCTATCACTTCTACGGATTTTCCGTTGCCTTACTGGTGAGTTAAAAATAGATATCTTTTTGTGAATATAATTTTTTCGAATAACTCTGTAATTATAACTTTCGTGTTTTCACCAAATGCAGATATGGGCGTACGAGGTGATACCACGTACGGGGACGGTAGCTGGTCGTCGCTTGGATACTGGGCACCAGTTTCCTCGGTGCCTTAGATGGTCCACCATGAAGTCCACGACAGACGTTTCCAGAACACTAGCGGCTCAGGTGAGTCTTTGAGAAAACACATTTGATTATGATGAATAATTTATAGTATGATGAATAATTTATAGACTATATTTGTTTATTAATATGCGTGGTAGATACCTTGTTTGGAGACGCTCGAGCCGACTCCTTCTGAGATGGCCCATCCATTTTGGGCGTACGTGGGTGATGACCTCTTCCAGGGTGTGCAGCCAGTTGGAGAGATTCGTGGACGGAAGACTTGGGGCGTTTCTGTTGGACCTTCGAGGCGTCCAAAGCCTCCCACATTTCTACTTTTCAGTGTCACATAAACAACAAGAACATCATTGATCACAGACAATATGCTACTAAGATCTGAATCGTTCCTGATTTTCATTCTTTTCACCCTACCCTCATCCACGACAATGGAATGGATGACATATCCCCACCACTCATCAGCACGCACAACTTCGTCAATTGATTCAAATAAATCTTGATAACAAACTCTTCGAAGTTGAATCACCTGTCTCGAACCACTTTTATACTCTAACCCTTCCCAATATCCACCAAACCAAACCACAACGGGCAACAAACTAATCTTTCAACTGTAAAAAAAAAAAATGAAACATGAATTACTTCATGCAACTAAGACTCTGCCAAATTTTCGTGGTTGAGCAATAATTTTCGTGTGGTGCCTTACAATTTTCGTGACATTTTCGTGGTAGAAAAAACATCCAAAATTTTGAAGATCATAATTTTCGTGGAGTGCCTTACAATTTTCGTGAGAATTTTCGTGGCAGATCATAATTTTCGTGAGAATTTTCGTGAGAATTTTGAAGATCATAATTTTCGTGAGAATTTTCGTGACAATTTTGAAGATCATAATTTTCGTGAGAATTTTCGTGACAATTTTGAAGATCATAATTTTCGTGAGAATTTTCGTGGCACTAGAAAATGTTTCGTGGATACTGATTTTTCATGACTTTTGCGTGGACAAATATAATACACACTTTTTCTTAACTTTAGGATGAAAAATTCATGTTTTTTCCACGTAAAAAATAATTCGAGATTCAGAAAATGGACTTACCTCTCGGTTTTTTTACGTAAATCTTCTTTAATTTGTTCCTGAGAGTGATAAAACTTTCCAGCAAAAATTTTTAGTAGATTCGGAGAATTTTTAGTAGAAGGGAGAATATTTAGTAGAAGGGAGAAATTTTTGTCGTATGAAATTATTGTATCTATCTACCAAAATGGAAAGTGTATTTATTTGAATGAAAGGTAAATAGTAAGTCAAAGAAAAACAAAATCCACTTTATTACACACGACAAAAATTAAAAGGTAAATAGTAACTCACAAGACAGTTATTACACACGACAAAAATTAAAAGTGGAAATGTAAATAGTCTCACAAGAGATTTATTACACGTGGAAATGTCCCACGTTAGAAACTGAAAGTACTGTCTTCAGTCACCATCATGTCAGTGTTGTCTTGAGAGTCAAAGTCAATTTGTGGTATTTTGGTCACAAATTATAAGGATCGTGTTATTTTGGTCAAATCTTAAAATTTTGTGCTATTCTGGTCAAATATTTAAGAAAATATGCTAAAGTGGGACATTTCCACTATATATATATATATATAAACTTAGAAGCAGGCAGGCAGGCATATAATTAGAAAGAAGAGTTTTATTAATTATATCACACGTACGTTTTTAACACATGCATGATTACTTTGTATGGCCTGGTAAAATAAAAACTTAGCTAATCAAAAAGGATTTCGAAACCTTTCCTAGGAAATCCAAAAGAAGCTAGATTAAAACCTAGCCAGGTTAATTAATAGCAGAGCAAATTCTACGAATTTCGCCATTGGTGCCACTCTTGACTTCAATGTTCCCCATCTTCACCATTGATCTTCCAAACTCGACGCTGAAGGTGAGTCCCAAGAGCCCTCTTATTCCCAGATACCTCTGCACCACCGTCCTCGTCGAATTATCTCCCCACAACCTTTGGTCCGATTCCAGAATGCCCCGTCCGTCCCTCAGGTTCCCAAAGTAGGTGTTGTCGAACTGGTTCTCGCTCCCGTTGTCCAGCGCGATTCTCCTGTTTCCGTCCCCGTTCGCCGGACACAGCGTCTGAAGTGTAGGCAGGAACGCCGGGTTTATCGATGGGTCTGCCCCGCCCGTCGACGTGAAGTTGTACAGCCTGTATCGGAAGAACTGGCACGCCGTCGTGCCTATTGTGTGCCCTCCTGCAGAATTCAATAATTAACGTCCGTAACTGGTAAATGTGTAATGAGGATAATTTAAGGATGATGGTGGAGGTAATTACCGACAAGGGTGACAAGATCCTGCGTGTTGAGACCTTTATCTAGAAACTTCCTCTTCTGGATATCGACGGAGTCGGTGAAGCCCGGTAGATTGGCAGTTTCACTGGCCAGTGAAACCCTCCCATCTCTTCGCCCAGTGGGCACCGCCCAGCTTGGTCCACCACTCTGCACGACGGAGTCGCGGGAAGCAAGGGCAAGAATGTCGGCGCAGGAGACGACGCCGGGGCAGGCGGCCTCGAGCTGTCGCTTGGCGTCGTCGATGACTTCGTATCCTCTAAGAAGGAGGTTAGGTCCAGCAGTTTTCTCGGTGTTGGGGCCGTCGATGAGGATGGAGGCGTCGCAGCCCTGGACGAAGCAGTCGTGGAAGTGCATTCGGAGCAGACCGGCAGCGAGTGAACGGTTGGCATTAACGTGTGACCTCACCGTGGATGTGACTATGGTCTCGGCACGAGGGCAGGAGGTAGAGTAGAACCCAACTCTCGTGCCTTGCCCTCGTGACATCCCCACCATGCTAACTAACAAGATGCTCAATGCAACAACGTCTATGCTGATCAAATACTTTGCCCCCATTTTTACGAAGCTGTATAAGCCTAGCCTTGTTTGATGGATTGTTGTAGAGTAGTGGTGGTGATGGTGGGAGAAAGGAGGAGTATTTATAAGTGATGAGATGAGATGAGGGTGGGTCAACCAGTAAGCAATGCCGGCTACTTTTGGACTCAATTTCTATTTATTTTTATTAGCTGCGATGAGGGCAATTGCATTACCTTGTGTCCCATGTTTGTAATCCTAATACATCCTCCTCAATCGCTTCGTGTTTTCATCTTATATTTTCTTTCTTTTTAAATACATGATGTTATATTGAATAAAACATATATAACATGAAATACAACTATGGAACTTAATTGAGTTAACATTGTTTTCTTCACTTTGCATTTTAACATTTCTGATCAAAATCCAACTTTATTTCCTAATTTTAAAAAAATAACCAAATACATGAAATTTAAGTCAAAATATGTACTTCTCCCAAACTCTCAAATCAAATTTTTAAACGGGGTTAATTCCAATTTTGATCATGTGCGTAAGATTTTTTTCCCTTTTTTGACAACTAAGTACGTTGTTTTTTTAAATTTTTGTCTTGTATGTTTCTACATTTTCCAATTTTAGACAAATTGTTGAATATTGATCATATTACGTTTCAATTTTTTTCAATTTCAATCGAAATTATCATAAGTGTCCATGACATGTGAGATTCCCCAACGGCCATCCAACCAAAATTAGATTGAAATTGGATAATTTTGAAATATACATGATTGAAATTAAAAAATGTGACCAAAATTGAATTTTTTTTTTTAAAAACATACATGACCAAAATTGAAATTTTTTGAAACAAATGGGACTGAAATTGAAAAATGTATACTTGGTTGTTAAAAAATAAAAAGGATCATACATACTGGATCGAAATTGAAATACACCCTTCTAATTAATTTCCATTAATTTGAGCAATTTTTTTTGAGTAGGTCTTGTGTGAGACCGTCTCACTGATCTTTTTTCGTGAAACGGGTCAACCCATAACACACACTTAGTAATTCATATGAAAAATTATGGATATGAGTTCAATTCATAAGTAATAAGAAACTGTATCACAGAAACTATCCGTGAGACCGTCTCATGTAAGTTTTTGTGAATTTTTTTTTATTTTTTCATTTGGTCAGGAAAGTAATTAGAAAATGGCAAAAACTTATGTACCCCTGGTGCACATAGGAGCACAGATTTAGGTGTTATATACATGTTCTTCAGGTGTTATAAATATACTCTATAGGTGTTATGTTTCTTGGTGTTATAAATATACTCTACAGGTATCATATGTATATAAGAGTATACAAGTGATATTTGAAGAGTACATACATGATACATGTAGAGTATATATTTAACATCATATGATATTTAATTTGGGGGTATTGTGCCCCCGGAGCACACAAGTGTTACTCTTAGAAAATTGAGTAAATTTGCTAAGTGAAAAACCGCGTGAACTTTACGATGTAATCAAAGAGCAAACATTAAGAATGACAAATGTAATTGGGATCTTAATTCATGTCGTTTTTTTTTAGAAAATTTACCATTTCCTATTGTTTTCAATGTGACAATGACATCTCTTATCATATAAAATCTCAATACAAACACAAGATTATAAAAATTCATCCTTTTCATATCCTTTCAAATCCCCAATTCAAACTCACAAAATCCACCTCCACAACAGTCTAGACAAACCCTTATAAACTTAGAGAGAAGGGTCTCTAAGGGTCTATAAGTGATTCTTCCTCGAGATAGACATGGATGCAAATCACAAATGATTCATGGTGCGTTTTCACCAAAAACTAATTGCATTGCATGCACTACTAATATAATAATCATTAATTATAGATCATTTACTATTGATCATGTTATTATATTATATTAATGACGGCTTTTTCACCGCCATGCAGGGATCGGGATATTGGGATTGGGGCATTTAAGTTGCCATCTTTTATGGTGTCTGTTCAAACATTGACAGCTAATTTCATTTGGATAATAATAAAGACCAATCAGTATATTGCTGAGCTTAACACGTTGGATCTTTTTGACTTTCTTCCTCTTTTTACGTCAAAAGAATTCTAATGAGATCATTCTCAAGAATTCTAAGCCACACTATATACTACCTCCGTCCCCGTCCAATTTACCTATTTGGATCGGGCACGAAATTTAAGAAAATGCAGTTGATTTGTTGTTTTAGGTTACTTTTTGATTAAAAAATGTTTTTTATACCTTTTGATTTATAATTTCTTTGTCATTTATGAACTGACAAATTGGACTATGACAAATGAAAATGACAAGTAGACAAATTCGACTGGGACGGAGGGAGTATATATTATCCTTTTCAGTTGTGTGAGTTTAATCTTATACTTTTTTCAGAAAAATCTATATATTGTCTTTTAAAGTCTCGCTTTCGATTTATAATCATGATTAAATGTTACATGTACATTTACAATATTGTCAAACTATATATATATTTCTTAAGTTATTTTATAAATGAAATTAAACCTAACTATATATACAGTACCGTGCTAGCTGTCACAAAGTTACTAACTAAAGCAGATTACCCATCATGATCAGTTGTATAGAGGATTCAAATCATATCCATTAATTTGAAAGATACCTTAGACTTGTATAATTTCTTTAATTGTTATATTATTGATGTTACGTTTATTGAATTATGTCCTTATTTGAAAAAGTCTAAACTAACAACTGGATTTTCCATGAATTCAAACATTTATTTATAATTTTGATCAACATTTTTAAGAAATTGTAGAATATTAAACTAGAATTAATTTTGAAAATTAGGTGCGATTGCGACGGCTATATTGGAATTTTGTTAAAATTGGCCAAGGTATTATAAAAATATAACTGGGATATCATATCTGTTGATAGTGTTTGATGACATAAAAGCCTATATATTTCTATTTAGTCACATTTTAATTGCATCGATCGGCCAATTTTGATCAGTTTTTTTGATTTTATCACAATGTAATACACACCTAATTTTAATATCGCGGCTTATTAATTAACAATTTTTTTTTTAAAAAAAAAAGTCAGGTAAAATTGATTTCATCAAACGCAATTAAAATTAAAGCTGCTAATTGACTTCTCATTTTTTGTCATAAGGCCGAAGTAAAGTTAATATACATTGACAAACATATGAAGATATGTATGAATTAAGTTAATGATTTCAATATGATCAATTAAGAAAACATTTTTTATTTTGAAGTTATATGCAAATTGTACACTTCATCTTAGTCCTAAAAAAATTATTATACGATTATTCGCCTAGTAGGTCAAAATGTGTAAGGCATAAACAAGTGTGTGTTTCTCTGTCCGTTAGCTAGCTATAATTAATCATGCTACTTTTCAATATAGAGAGAAGGGGTCAATGATTGAATTTGACAAAGATTTCAACTAATTAAAGATCATTTCATGTATTAATTAGTGAAACCCTAGCTAATGCCTTGTGCAATCTTAATTAATTAATTTCTAAAGAATTTTGTTGTCCATTCCATGAAGTGTTTAGTGTCCGATACATATAATAAGCCTAAATTTGCTATAATGCGCTTATACTCCACCTTCACTATTTTGACTTCATTTCGCATTGCAGCTCCACTATCTTATTCTTTTCACACATCTATATCCTTGTTCTTTTTTTTTTTTTTTTAAATTTCCCTTGATCTAATAAAGTAATTATCGTATAAGTATTTCATTTCATATCCATTTAATTGGATTCAAACTTAATATACCATTTAGTGAGAAGTCATACAAAACCTCGAGTTATTAGGGGGCATGTGATCCTCTACACTTTTTCACCACTTGAACTGACTTTTATTTTCTTTTGGAGTAATATTGTCAATTATATATAATAGTTAGGTAGAATGATTAATGTTGATGCGAATCAAAATTTGTATTTATTTGTCCCCCCATTATAGAAAAAGTCCTGAAATCATCCACTGGGCCAAGTGATTACAAAATAATAATACTTGCTTCATTTTCTCTCCTCCTATTTATCCAATTATACATT
This sequence comes from Scutellaria baicalensis, assembly GCA_005771605.1. Lineage (NCBI taxonomy): Eukaryota > Viridiplantae > Streptophyta > Magnoliopsida > Lamiales > Lamiaceae > Scutellaria > Scutellaria baicalensis. The sequence continues at coordinate 28,292,022 of CM016726.1, forward strand.
TGTTGCTATTCCAATTTTCTTCTGCACGAGTAATTACTTAGGTCTAATTTGTCTGTGTTTAATTTGTCAAAAATCTTGCATGCCTGCGAATGCGATAGCTAATTAATTAAGTAGGTCCAAAAGCTTTTTTCTAAATGTTATGTACAATATCTAATGTATTTTAGGTTAATTTAAACTACAAAATAGTTTTCAAGATTTTTGCAAAAATTAAAATTGAACCCCTTTGAACAATTAACTTCTTATAAGCGGCTCATTTAGAATGAAGAATAGATCTTATATGAGACAATTTCACGTAAAATTTTATATAAAATATACTTCATATAGATCAATAGTCAACAATCATTCAGTATGATTAATTTTTATCTTAAATTTTAAGGTCTGATATAAGATGGTCTTACGTGAGTTTTTACGATAAATGGTGACATAATTAAATGAGGCTGCATGTCTTGAATAGGATGGATAATCCATAAATTAGAGATGAATATAGGTTTGCACCGGGAATTATTGGTAGAAGCGCGTTATTGAATTGACACTGATATCAACCATGGAAAAGTATGCGCACTAAGCATCAAGTCAACGTTGTCCTTTTCTTTCTTTTTGCATATTACTTAGTACTCCCTCCGTCCCCTTTTATTTTGCCTACTTTGACCGGCACGATTCCTAAGAAAATGCATTTGACTGTTGATTGGATGTGTAAATTGATGCTTTTTTCACTTTAATTAGGAAGGTAGGCAAAATAAGTTGGGACAAACAAAAGTGAAAAGTAGGCAAAATAAGGTGCGACGGAGGGAGTAGTATTTAAGTTGAGATATACGATCTCAATGATAATTAAAAAACAAATGGGAGACTTTCTCGTTGTGAGATTTAGTTCCATAATTTTAAAATCTCAAAAATCTTTATTTTGTCAATTACGAATTAAACCACATTACATAATTCTTATTCCATATATAATTTCAATCTCAAATGCATCACGAATATACACATTATTGGAAATATTGGATAGGGGAGGTTTTTCATTTGAACTTGGTTTAATTACCGCTTTTAAGGAATTTTATCTATACTATAATGTGATGGATGTGGGAACAATAATGAAAAATCTAGTTAGAAAACAAATACTGTGATTTTTTTGACAATTAAATCCATAAATAAATCATACAAGTTGATTATTAATCCTTGTTCTGTGTGAATATAAAAGATTAAACTACAATATGAGATCAAATTAGTAAAAAAGAAAACAATCGGTGTACATTTTTGTTATAATAGTTGTTTATATAGTAAAATTAGTTAATGTCTATTGAAAGTACGATATTCAAAAGATTGTCTCACAGGTCAAATTATATGATTATTAATCCATATTTATAATCGATTTATGAAAATTTAAATTTGAATTATATATCATCTTATGAAATTACATTCATAAGTCAGACTCATCTAAGTTAGTTATTGTGTTATTTCAATAAATGTATAGGTTATATGCGTTGTGAATAAAATAGTTATTGGCCAATTTAATCTCCCCATCAATTTAATATTGCTCCTCGTTTTCCGAAAAAACAACAGAAATCTAGTGAAATGTATTCCAGAAGATCAAAATGTGGATCAAAGAAATTATTATAATAAGTGCCACCCGGCCACCAATCCATACAAAGAGAGCTTCTAAAGTTGAGAAAGTAGTCTTGTGAATAGGGAGTGAAGCCCAAACACTAATGGGCTTGGAGGCCACTTTTAAAAATTGGTCCCAGATAAAGCCCATTATGGCAGGGTTGGGTTGGGTTGTGTAGTGTTCCAAACATTCAAGACCATTGTGGGGTTCCTAACATTGAAGAACAAAATGAGAAGTCCCTTGGATTCTCAGGAAGCGACTCCAAAATTTCTTGTTTTTCTTCTTCCACATTGTTTTGTACACTTATAGCTGTCCAGAATCCCAATGGAATATTTCTACAAAAATCCTCCTCAAACAATCACTATATCACCAGCTTCTTCCATTTCTACAATCTCATCATGATTCCATTATGGGTGAAGAATCACTTTTCGTAGCCATCTTTGTGGTGCTCAATGTCATCTTCCTAATACTCATTCTCTTCCTCTTCATCGTATACTACAAAAAGTACAAGAAGCTCAAGAATTCGATGCAGGTAAAGATCCAGGAGATCCAACGGGCTGGAGGAGAAAGGGGGAAGCTCGTGTTCGTGGACAAAAACGGGCCCAGATTCGAGCTTGATGATCTGTTGAAAGCTTCGGCGGAAGGATTGGGGAACGGTAATTTCGGGAATTGCTACAAGGCGATGATGGAGGTTGGACAAGTGGTGGTGGTGGTGAAGCGAATCATGGATTTGAAACCTTTGAGCAGTGAGGATTTCGTGAGACAAGTGAGAGCCGCCATTGCCGATCACAAGCACCCTAATCTGTTGCCACTTGTTGCCTTTTACTATTCCAAGGCTGAGAAGCTTTTCCTCTTTAAATTTGCAGCCGGAGGGAATCTATCTGATCGGATTCACGGCGGAAGAGGCACGCGCGAACGAAACCCCTTCCCCTGGGCCGCCAGACTCGCCGCCGCGCGCGGCGTCGCAAGGGCGATCGAGTACCTACACAGCAACACCACCTCCAAATCAACCGCTCCACACGGCAATCTTAAAGCCTCAAACGTCCTCCTCGATGAGAACGACGAGATCCTGGTGGCTGACTACGGATTGACCACCCTCATCGCTCCGGCAATCGCCGCCCACCGCATGGTCTCCTACAAAACCCCCGAGTACCAATCGCACAAGAGAATCTCCAAAAAATCGGACGTCTGGAGCTACGGCTGCCTCCTTCTCGAGCTTCTGACAGGGAGGATTCCGGCGTACTCAGCGCCGGGGACCAGCGGCGTGGACCTCTGCGATTGGGTAAACCGCGCGGTTAGAGAAGAGTGGACGGCGGAGATATTTGATCCGGAGTTGGTGGTGCATAGGGGTGCGAACCATGGGATGTTGAGGCTGATGCAGATCGCTCTGAAATGCTGCGAGAAGTCGCCGGAGAAGCGGCCGGAGATTGGACTGGTGTTGGCGGAGGTGGAGAAGATGAAGGTTTTCATTGAATCGGATGACGAAGAGCTTGGTTATTCGTCGATGGAGCGATCGGTGACGGATAATTCACTGTCGGCGGCTTCGTCGACGGTAATTGCCAGCGGTGATCGGAGATAATTTCAGAACTATATATATGGTGTTAAAATAGTAGTGATTTTCCCTTTTCTAATTAATTATATTGTATATATCTGCGATCAAAATAAGAAACCCTCATGCATTTGATTTCACAAATAGGAAGTACGGGTTTACACTGAAATATATATATATATATATATATATATATATTTATATCACTATAAGAAATTCTCTCATAGACTACACCCCGATGATATGTGTTTTGTCAAAAAACCCTTGTCATAGCCTAAATTGGCGTTGTCGTAGCTAAAACCGTTGTCGTAGAGTGCAAAAATACTCTCATAGACAAGGGTTTTTTCTTAGCGTTGTCGTAGAGGCGTAGTCGTAGGGTAAAATTGAGACCTAAGACAACGTTTGTGATTTGAGGTTGTCGTAGAGGCGTAATCTTAGGTTAACATTAAACCCTAAGACAACACTTATTATATAAGGTTGTCGTAGATACGTAGTCATTGATCCCTAAGACAATCCTTATGATATGAAGTTGTCGTAGAGATGTAGTCATTGATCTCTAAGACAACGGTAACTTTCCAGTGTTGTCTTAATCCTATAGTAGCGTTTTCGTAGACTAAATTAACTTGATTACATAATTAATTTATTACAATAATGATATTCCATATTGTAAAACAAAAGACTAAGTGTGGAACTAAATCCCCAAATTACATTCCAATTCCAACTGAAAACCCTAACTTTTTCTCCCTCCTCCCCTCACCGCCGTGGCCGCCGCCGCTGTCGCCACCGCCGATAGAATCAAACCCCGCCTCCAATTTCTCCAGCTTTTAGCTCTACCTCCGCTGCCCCCGCCCCCGCTATTATCGTCGCCGCTGCCCCCGCCGCCACTGCCCCTGCCTCCGCTGCCCTTGCCGCCGTTGATAGAATCAAACCCCGCCTCCAATTTCTCCAGCTTTTAACTCCACCTCCGCTGCCCCCGCCTCCGCCTTGCCCTCTACACCTCTTCCACGCCGTCACGATCCACCACTATCTTCACTTGTCGATGAGATTCTAATGCTGCTGAGCTCTCGCCGTCGGAGTTTAATTTTCCACAAGGTTTTCGAGGTGCTCCTTCGCTGGAGAATTGTGTGATTTTGCTCTACCCTAAGTTCTCTCTCTCTCTCTCTATCAAGTTTTACTGTGATGGCGTCGGCCATCGGATCTTGTTCTCTCAAGATGGCTACTCATCGAGGTATTTTATCGAATTTTGCTATTAGTCTTTGAAGTTAGTGAACTGGAGTGAAAGCTCTTATGAACGCCTCTCTGTAGTTGTGGTTCTCACTGCGTTGGAGTGGAACTAGTTTGACCCGAGGTTGTTGTTGTTCTTGAGGCCTTTTACAGTCAAGTTATGCAATCTCATTCATACAACTCTAGTTACTCTTTTTCAGTTTTACACTGTGTTTTACAACTCTAGAAAGCTCTAGCTTTTCTCTCACATGAAGCTCGTAATCCTTGCAAATTGCAGTGCTTCCTTATTTTTAGCTGTGAATTTTCTCTATATTACAAGTGTAGATTCATATGTCATAAACAAGGGGAAAATTGAGCTTTTGGAAACTATTATTTACAGGCGATTGAGGTAAGATTCTGGTTCTGTTGAAGTGTTTGATTTTATGTTTATGTGGAGAATTATGTGTAAATGGAGGTTTGGAATAAATTCATATGTACTAGTGAATTGAAATTGAAAATCTTGTTATTTTCAAGACTTCTGCAAATGTATATCGACTTCTGCAACTATTATCTTGACCTTCACTTTTTATTAAGTTATTCTCAAACTGAAGCCTAATGCAAATGCAAAAGAAGCATTTTGAACAAGGCACTACAATAAAATTATTCAAGTTGAGTAATGAATAGGACTGAACTATATACCTGTATGGACAATTGAACATGAAGAAGAGAGAAGTTGTCTTCTATGCCATGTAAAAATTTCAATTATATTTCTGTATTCTGTTTCAAATTTAATTGAAAATGATTTTTTTAGTTTGATTTATATGCTATAATAATATGAACATTAAGATGTGACAACACATTTTTGTTGCATTTTCCCTGGGTGAGATAAACATTCAGGTAATCAACTAAAAAATATTGACAAGACTTTGGTAATTGTAAATTCTGTTTTAATTAAAGAAATTCAAATGTGATTTTAATTCGACAGGATCTCCATGCTTATGATGTTGAAACTTGTCTGACAATTAAGCTGATTTTTCCTTGTATGATGTAGTTTCAGCTCCCAAAAATCCAAATCTCCTCTTTACAGTTTGCCTATTGTTTTCTGCATGCATACCTGATGTTTAAACTACTTATTGTGTCATAAAGAATGTTTAGAGAAGCTACAAATTCAGTTAGATGTTGCCTATGATAGCTCTATTCCTTAACATCAGGTATAATTCATGAAGCTGCTCAGCATATAATGTTGCCTATGATAGCTCTATTCCTTAACATCAGGTATAATTCATAAAGCTACTCAGCATATATCCCTAGTATATACCTGAGGTCTTACTGCAAGCTTTCTTTGATTAAGACTAAAATGCACTCTAAAATCTCGATTTGTTTACTCTGCATTCAATAGGAAGCTTTGTGGGCATTGTGGCATGCTGTCTTTCCTGGGAAGAAACTTGATAGTTAAATATCCGAGAAGTGGAAGGAAATGGGTTGACCGGGAAAAGATCCATCAACTGATTTTTAGTATAGCATTTTTATCTTTGAACGTATCTCAATATTTTGGGATAATTGACTTGACTGTTGTCAGATATAATTAACATACGGCATATTGTCACAGGGGTGGAGGTTTTATATCATTGGAAAGCTTGTTTTACTTTGTAAGAAACTTTTTGGTATGATCACCCCCTAACCTCCATCTCTCTTTTTCCTGTGTATGATTGTGCTCGTAGTAAAATCATGGGTAAGTAAAATGTTGCAAATTGATTCCTGCAGTAGTTAGTAATTGTCATTGAGAGTTTGATACTCTGTTACTAGAGTTTTGAGCTTCTTATAGAACTTGGTGATTCTAAGTCAGATTATGGACTATGATAGCATCTTGATCAGAAGGTTTGTATTTTTATGAAACGAAACGGTCGATTCCATCGCTTCGAATCAAAAAGAATAGTTACGAGAGGTTTGTCAAAGAAAACAAAGTCTTTGTTTTTAGTTTTTTTATCAACTATTTTGAATCTTGAATTATCCTGATTTTCATTAGTATTCATTAGATAAGACTCTTCAAAAATGGGTCTATATTTGCTCCTCTTATTCACTTTATAATTAGCATTGCAAGAAACCTCATGTGACTTAAATTCTCCAATATTAGATATGTAAAATTTGTTAAGTACCACATCAAATCTGGCCTTTGTGGTGGTTGAGTAAATGGAAAGGAGGGGATCTTGGTGAATCCCTCTTTTCTCTTTTTAGTATATGATGATTTAATTAAGTTGATATTTGATATCTCAACTCTGGGTGTCAAGTGTTCTGTATCATCTTTTACTTCATAATTACTTTATTCTATTAAGGTTCTGTACATCAGTTTCATGAGTAGGCTTCAATCTATGTTTTGATTTCTGGTTTTGTTTTGCTTGATAGAGTGTAATAAATCGAAGCAAAGGGGTTGGATTGGTTGCATATCGCCTTACAAAGGGTTTGGATTGGTTGCAATTCAAGAAGTGATTGTAATGCTCCATTTTCAGGGAATGTATGGTCAGTTGATGGCTTTCAAGGAGGTGAAGAAGATGTAACATATGCATTCATATCTTACTCATGGGAGGCTATGTATCAGCAGAGCATATAACTTCCATATCTTGTACCAACTCTTGGATCATATGAACTTGTAGATAAACATTTGTTGTACGAACTATTAGATGAATTTTTCAATTTGATATGACTATTTTGAGTTGAATGTTTATTTTGTATATTTAAATTTCAATTAATATAAATTATAAATGTAGGTGAAACATGTAAACAACACTGAAATAAACGACTACAGTTTTCAAAGCGTTGTCATATAAAGATAAGACAACAGTGATAACAGAATTCAAACCGTTGTCTTGAGTATCTACAACAACGGTTAAAAACTGTTGTCAAAGCGTTGTGGTAGATAGCAAAGACAACGGTTATCCAAAAATAACCAGCCTACGACAACGGTTAAAAACCGTTGTCTATGGGCGAAAACCGTTGTCGTAGATGTCTAAACCGTTGTCTATGAGCAAAAACCATTGTCGTAGATGTCTAAGACAACGGTTAAAAACCCTTGTCTATGTGCGAATTTTTTTTGGACCCTACGACAACACCACCTACGACAAGGGTTGAATTAGGCTACGACAAGGGTTTTTAACCCTTGTCTATGTGCATTTTTCTTGTAGTGTATAGTCAAGATAATTACAAAATCATAGTTTATTTCAATAGAAAATAATGATTTAAATTTAACAACAATATCATAAGACTTATGAAGTCAGAAGAAAGAAACATGTTTAGCATTTTGTAATGGCAATAAGAAAAGTCACACTTCCTTCGAATGAAAGATAATTAAAGAACTATGCATGGTTCTTTGAATCTATAACTTAACTACGGTTTTCCAGTGTTAGTAATTTTGTACATGAGGGTTTGAAAACTATTCTTTGATTTATTTGATTACTTATGATACATTTTGTTGATTTGACCGTGGAAACTGTCACATTGGATTCTAGGTTGATAAGTAAACAAGAAGTTGGGTAAAAATAAATGACAAGTAAATATTAAAGAAATGAAATCTTGGTTGAACGTAAAATTTAGGGGTAGAAATAGATGGATGGTACAATAGACAAGGTGAAGCAGGAATGAAGCGACCATAACGTGGTAAAACAACTAACTCCCAAAGTGAAACCATCAAAATTAAAATGTAACAATGGTGGATATGATTGAAAGATTGAATTGCCTGTCCAACTTATTGCACAACTAGAGGATGTTGATACAAGTTTTAGGAAGAGAATAGAAAAAAAAATATATCATTTTATTGAGTAACAATAAAGTGGAACTATTTGGGTTGACATTTGCTGAATCCAATAGACTTATTAGGATCATGAGTTGAAAATGAGAAAAAATATTGATAAGTCACCCCTGGTTTTGGGAATTTATTTCAACCTGGAATTCCAAATCAATGGGTAAGAAATTAAATAAAAACTGCTAGTACAACTTCAGCAATAAAATAAAGGGGTGAAATACTAAAATGAGCCAAACTTTTATAGATCTTTGTGTCGAGTGGATAAAGTGGGATCACCTGATAACCTGAGATTACTCTTATACCCTTCAGTCACTAGCAATGTTTATTCAATACTCTAGTGGTTGGGAAGTCATTTTACTAATTTCCCTTTATATACAAACTACATTATTATTGTCTATGCTGTGCTGCTAATTGAAAATCCATCAATATTGATAATGTTAATGGCCATTCATTAACCTTATTAGTTAATTTATAGAATGAAAATTAAAATATGTATACTAAGTTAAAAGTGAGGGGGGTAGATGGTACAGTAGACAATGGAAAGGGTACAAGAAAGTGAAGCGACCACAACATGAGAAAACAACCAACTCCCAATTCATCCAACCTTTAGAATAAATAATGAAACCATCAAACTCTCTCTCTCTCTCTCTCTCTCTCTCTCTCCCCCAATTCCCACTATAAATATTACCATTATTCCTTCAGATTTCATCCCACTTTCTACCACTATATTTGTGTGTTGATAAGATTATAGCTTTGTTTGCTAATTAATTATAGTTATACTTAATTTAGTGGTAATCATACAGCACAGAATGGTTAGAAGTAAAGTAGAATCACCTCTTGAGAGATCCACTTTGGCTTCTCTTGACCAAAAGCTAGCTCTTGCCAAGCGTTGTTCTCATGGTATATATATTCTCTCCCCCCCTTTTTTGAGTTCACCTTCAAGAATTGTATATTATACATAAATTTGTGTTAAGAAAAAACTCAAGAAAGTGTTGTTTTAGAGCTTGTCTTATATAATGCAAAACCAATTGAGTAGTATTAGAGTACTAAACGTTGCTCAAATGAATGAGTGATTAATCTTGATTTATGTTTGGTTTTGCAGAGGGTGTTGTGGCAGGAACCAAAGCAGCTATTATTGCCACTATTGCTACTGCTATTCCAACTGTAAGTTTATGTTTATTACTACATATATAAGTGCTTTGATTAGTTGCCATTAATATTGACTATGTAATAATTGCAGTTAGCAAGTGTGAGAATGGTGCCATGGGCAAGAGCCAACCTCAACCCCACTGCACAGGCTCTCATTGTTTCCACCGGTCAGTTACTGCTCCCAATATTTACTAGCTTCTTCTTCTTTTCTTTTAAATTAGAGGATTATTTTAATGATAATTAAGTTTAATTTGAAATTGATATTAATGTAAGAAATGATTATTGATACAGTGGCTGGAATGGCATATTTCATAGTGGCTGACAAAACTGTGCTGGCAACTGCGCGCCGGAACTCCTTCAACTCCGCCGCTTCCGACCACCACAAACATCACTGATTCTCAACATTTATATTTATATTAATTTGTTTACCTACTTATCTTTTTATTTTAATTAAGAAGCCCACGTTTTCTTTTTTTAAGTTGAAGCTAAGAAGCAAACTTTATGTTTTGCTACTCTGTAAATAATAAAATTGCTGCTACTGATATGTGGCGCTGCCCCGGCCCATGTAATTTCACTATTTGACACGTGTGTGTATATGCATTCCTTCAATATTCTTAAGACAACATTTGAAATCAGATACTTATAAAACACGACATTAATAGTTTCGTACCATCATAAATGACATGATTTGATTTTGAATCGTTGGATGTAATTTCATATGTACACACTTGTGCAACGGTAACGAATATAAATTTGTGCTTTTTTGGCAATAGAGGAGTCAATGGGGTTTTAACGAAAGAATAACGATAAAAGATTGAATATTAATTGTTAACTTTGGAAGTCTTGGTAAAATTGTGAACCTGGTCCAATAATATTTGGGTGCGTGAATCAACATTGAATAAAATTTATTTATTTTTTTCTTAATAATTATTTACAATAAAATCTAAAAGCTATTATATAAATTTGAAAACGGTCAACAAGATCAAACAAAAGAATGCAAAATAAGAAAATTATCAATAGATCCTACTAGTTATATTATTCTGTGTTAGATTAATATCAAATTTATGGTTTTTTTTTTTGTAATATTTAGAATTATTAAATAATAACCTTTTCACTTACTTAAGAAAAGTTTGATTTTGCTTCAAATATAGTAATATTTATTAAATAACTTGGAGATTATATATGGCAATTTTTGTATATATAAAAAATATTTATAAGGGATTGAAAGTCATTCTAACCAAAATTAGGGAAATTTATCCTGAAATAAGCAGCCAAAGGTAAGGGCAGAAAAGGCAATTCCACGCCGCCTACCCTTTATTTCAAAGAAACCCAGAGAGCCTCACCCTACCTGTAATTTCCCCCATGCTTGCCCGTTTCTTCACCGGAGACGAGTCACTCCGGCGTCGAAGATGCCCAGAGCTTCAGTTTCCGGGTTATCAACTACCATCCTCAACACTACTCATATACGTGCCATTACCACAAGGTATTTGTATGTGTGTGTGTGTATTCAGATTGATTCATGTGTTCAACTACAATTCAACTCAACTATATGAATTTTGTTCCTTTGCATACCGTTTGACTGTCGGTTTACACGCAAATAACCTGAATTTTCGTGTTCAGAAAAATTCGAAATTCATTGGGTGATTTTGTAGCTAAAAAGGATTTTGTAATTGGTAATTGAGACAATTGAATTGGGGCAACAGGCATGGTGGTGGTGGTTTTCTGTTGGAACACTTGCTTGAGTTTTATGTTGAAATCAGTTATTCTGATTCTGTTCTTCTAATAGAATATGACTTGGCTGACTTTTCATTATTTGGGGAAAGATCATTCAAGTTTCTTCTTTTAATCATGTTTGTGATATCTTTTATGATGGATTATATCTTATGCAGGGAGTCCGTGCTTGGTTTTGAACGGCTAGTAAGAAGCATTTCATCTCCTCCTTGCTCTGTGGAATTGACATTTCTTCTGCAGTTTGTGCGTCATTTTAGGTGTATAAACCAGAGAGAGGATCACTTGGAGAAATTGCTTCCCCATGTGTCGTATAGATCTGCTGCTTCATCTATTACAACTTCATGTATGTTTCGACCGCACATTAGTTCTATGAATAGGTGTTATGTTAGAGACAGGACTAATGAATCTATTGAGCTGGAGATGGATGAAGATACCATCAGATTTAACATTGGTAATCATAGTCGTGAAGGAGCATCTTTGAAGAAAAGATTAGTAGCAGCAAAAAAAGTGGACGTTTCAAGAAAGGCAAAGCTTAATGAACTAAGATTTTATCGGTTGAAAGCAAAGAAGAAGATGAATTCACCAAATCCTGAAGTCAGAATGAGATACAAGCTTGAAAAGGTTGGCCAATAGTCCTTTGGAGAAGCCATCTTTCTGTGATTGCTTCTTGCATTATATAGTTGATTCGTGTGATGCTTTTACATTTTTTATAGGCATATACATTTAAATTTATAATTTTAATTTCTTTTCAGGCAAAAAGAAAGGAAACATGGTTGATAGAGAAACTGAGGAAATTTGACCTGCCTAAACCAGTGCCCGAAACCTATGATCCAGAGATATTGACTGAAGAGGAACGGTTTTATCTGAAGCGTACTGGTGAGAAAAAGAAACATTATGTTCCAGTGGGAAGAAGAGGAGTATTTGGAGGTGTTGTTCTTAATATGCATCTTCATTGGAAGAAGCATGAGACTGTAAAAGTCATCTGTAGACCCTGCAGACTTGGGCAAGTGCATCAATATGCTGAGGAGCTTGCTAGGTTGAGCAAAGGCATTATTATTGATATTAAGCCAGATAATACAATAATATTTTATCGAGGGAAGAACTATGTTCAACCAGATGTTATGTCACCTCCAGATACTTTATCTAAAGCAAAGGTATGAGTTTGCTTTGAATGGTCTTGTGCTCACTAGTTTGTTTATGTACGTAAGATTTCAAATTAGGATGATCACCTCATATCTTGCTTATTTTGGCCACTACTCTTACAATATATAAGATGAGTTGCTGAGACTTTTGTACCAGGTTTGTTGTAATTATGTCATTTGAAGTTGAATATGACCTGAATCTTGGAGGCAGATGCAACTTTCAATGTCTTTTAATTGGGCTAGATTGTTGTAAATATTGGTCTCATGAAAGCAAATTTGAGTGATAATTCGACAGTGCTGATGCTTGTCTGTGACATTTTCTAATCATATTATTTGAAAATACTCATTCTAATTTCAGGCTCTGGAAAAATATCAATACGAGCAATCCTTAGAGCATACAAGTGAATTCATTGAGAGGTTGGAAAATGAAGTGGAAGAATATCTTGAACATGTTGCTCGGTATAAAAAAGAGGAAAACTGAAAGGGGCTCAAAAAGGATACAGTTGCTATCTTTCTGCAGTGTACTCTTTGTAAGTATGCCAGTTATAGAGTGTGTTACCTGTGATTTGTGTGGAGATAGAAAGATGGCACAGTGTTGCTGTGCTTCTTCTAAGCCTGGAAATATGTGATTTGCTCCACTGTCACTGTATCAGGCAAAGTGGTAACTAATTTGTGCATATATATATTCAGAATATTTGACACGGTCAGTTTGGCCATTAATACTATTCATGTGCCCCTTTTCATTTCTAGTAATGATATCTTTTCTTAGCTCACCTAAACTGTTTTTTGGGAATCACATGCAGGATTTGAACTTGGAGCAGCTATAGGCTGGGTGTGACAAATCTTCCTCATCAGAAAATTGAGGGGAGAGAGAGAGAGAGAATGTTTTGTAAAGTGGAGTTTGGAATTCTTGAACTATGCTTTCAAATGTGAAGAGAATTTCACTCTCTGGGGATGTGATTAATTTTGTTAAACAAAGAACAAAGTTTTCTTTACAATAATACCTTATAAAATTATTTTTATTATTTTTATATATTTAACAAATTATTTTAAATATCATAAAATGTATATAACATAGTGAATCCGCTCCCCGTGGTGGGGATATGATATGATGCTCGTCTTCATAGGGGAAAAGATCTTCCCCGCCCCGCCAGGGTGCAACTTTCAGCATGGGGACTTTTTTCCCACCGTTATCCCTAATTAAAACTCAAATAAACTAATTAACAAAAAATAAAATAAAAAAGTTTGAATTAATAACATTCATGAATGTGGATGGTGTGGGGGCTTATCTTGGGCAAAGAGCTCCATAATTTAGTTAGGAAGGACAAGAAAGCAAAGTAGAAACAGTGTTTGCAGGTCATGCTGCTCTTTTCATCTGTGTCCAAACAGCAATCAATGTGCGATATGCCTGTTTGGATTTAAACAAGGATGGATCTGTTCAATTCAGGTTTAACTGCGATTTATTGGGACATCCCTCAAATAGATCCATCTCATTTATTGCCTTGCCAAATATAACTCCCTCCGTCCCGTCCTAATTTATCTACTTGTCATTTTTATTTATCTTATTCTAATTTGTCAACCCATAAATGACAAAAAAAAATTTTCCTACTTACCCTACATTTCTGTCATTTTATAAAATTGTCACCTCAATTCCCCTTTTAAATTCTAATTAAAGTGTAAAAAACATAAAGTTAACACATCCAATCAAAGTCAATTGCATTTTCTTAGACTTCATGTCCGGTCAAAGTAAACAAATTAGACAGGGACGGAGGGAGTGTCTCATTAAATATATAAATGATGTAAAAATTCAAGAAATACTTAATAAAAATTCATATTCAAACTCTACACATGTTGTATCTATATTTTACCCCGTCAATATACACAAGGTAAAAGGAACTTTTTACTTTTAATCATTGTATTGAGACATATTGTTGTACAACCAAAAATGAGGGGATGGGCAGTTAAAAAAATGCAAAAAGAAAGCATGAATCAAAGTACAGTACAGAGTAGTAGTATTTGATTTGGTTTTAGATAATAGATTCAGATTTGAGAGCACGAGAGACACCCATAATCTCTTCTGCTTTTTCTGATACATCAATTTGACATTTCCACTGGTCCATACTCCACGTGTCATTCTTCCATCCCTTTTTCCTCTTTTCTCCAATAATGCCTTCTTTTGTTATATGTCCCTCACCTTTTCTCTCTTGCATTATTCATCCCAATATTTGACTCATTCCACCTTAACGTACATGAGGTTTGTCATGTATACATTTTTTATATTGTAAGTGTATGTTATTCAATCATTTTAAATACAAGGTATCTTAACCCATGTGGGTAATAATGAGCCCCAATATTAATTGTTATATTCATTTTTTACATATACATGCCCTAAAACAAAATTAGTAGTATCATGAGAAAAGAGAAGACGATGAACATAATAAAGTGGGGTTAATTAGTAGTAAAATGTTTTGTTGGGATTACAAGTGTAAATAGTGGGTAGTTCTATAGTACACCAAGTGTATTAATACACCAGACTCTCCACTCATTTTCAGCCATCAGATTTGAGATCATTAAAATCAAAGTCAACTATGATCTCAAATCTAAGGGTAGTTCTGTAGTACACCAGGTGTATTAATACACCAGACTCTCCACTCATTTTCAACCATCAGATCTGAGATCATTAAGGTCAAAGTCAACTACGGTCTCAGATCTAATGACTGAAAATGATGGAGAGCACCCGGTGTATTACAGAAAGATCCCAAATCTAATGACTGAAAATGATGGAGAATATGATATATTAATACACCCGGTGTACTACAGAAGGATCGTAAATAGGAGGATTATCAAACCCTATTTATTCTGTTTCTGTTTCAACTTCAAAATAAAGAGATAATTTGAAGGGTATCCATGTAAATATGGAAATGTTGATGATGGTCAAACTTGGGATTAAGAAACCTGGATTCTACTATAAATTCTTTTCTTTTCTTTTTCTCTTTCTATATTCTACACTTGAGAACCCTGTAAACATAAGCTCTTCACTTTCCTTCCTTGTATATATACACACACATCGTCCCTCTCTCTCTCTCTCTCTCTCTCTCTCTCTCTCTATATATATATATATATAGGCACACACCAGACCTAGATCCTACCGCTTGGTGTAAAACACTTCCCACATATCACAGGACACGCTCTCTCCGTGTTGAACAAAAGGGGAAAATAAATCCAATGATGGGTGGTGATAAAGAAAAGAAAAAGAAGAAGAAGAAGAGAGGTGGTGCGAAGAGGAAGATGACAGTTGAGCAAACAGCCGCATACAAAGCAGTCAGCGAATGGGTTTTCCTGGGCCGTTCCAATACTAATTCCATGAGTTTTGTGGATTCATTTCTTGATGATTTTGGGGTGCAATGCTACCAGCCCAAGGAAAAGCTCGTCTTTGAATTTCACTGTCACACTACACGCAGCGATGGATTCTTGTCCCCTACCAAGCTTGTTGAGAGAGCACATCAAAGAGGGGTCAGACTTTCTGTTTCAATTCGTTTCTTATTGCATCTATCTATCTCTGTGTTTCTTCAGAATGAATGTCTCTGGGAAGGTCTTTGATTGGTTTAAGATTGTTCTTTTCTGTAATTTGGTGTCTTTGAAGCTGGTTAAGGATTATCAGAACCTCGGCCTTACAGTTCTTTGGTCTATCTATGGTATCCACTTTAAATGTTTCTGACCAATATGGACTCCTATGCAAATATTAATTTATAAGTCTGTCAAAGGCAATGGATAAGCTTTTAGCCTTATAATTTTGTTGCAACTCATTCTAAGTTAAGATATTCTATCATAATTGGGAGAATTAAGAGAGAAGGAATCACAATTTCAAAAGTCATTTTCAAGAAATAAGAGGGTTAATGTAGATTTTTCATGTGGAAAATGTCATCCTTAATTCTAATTCACACCACACTTTGAATTTAATCCTTTGCAGCTTTTAGTTCCATGATGGTGTCTAGTTTGTAAAAGGTTTAGGAAGAGGCATCTCCTGTTCCCCCTATCTTACTATAAAATCTGAACAATGTCACTATTTCATCTTTATGGAACTTGAATGGGATCAATTGTGTAATGTATGTATGTAACAGGTGAAAGTCTTGGCTTTGACAGACCATGATACAATGTCAGGCATCCCTGAAGCCATGGAAACAGCTCGAAGATTTGGCATCAAAATCATCCCTGGTGTTGAAATCAGTACGATATTCTACTCAAGGTTAGTTTTTTTTTTTCCTTTACTTCGCATTTCCTGTAAAAAGAATAGTTGCTGATTGGTTTAGCTTCCTGTCTCCACAAGTGAAGCAGAATTCTTGACACTTGACATCATCTTATAATCTTGTAAATAGTATACTTGGCCTTTTGGATTCCCCTTTTGTGATATGGGTTTTCCTTGTTGACATGTAGTCATTTATCATTGCTTAATCTAGCCATGTAAATGAGTATAAAGTGGACAGAACTCTATACTTCTTCAGTTTTATATAGTTTTATATCTATGAATACCTTCTTGATGTATGTACGATGACCTTACAGAGGAGATTCCGGGGAAGAAGAACCAGTTCATATCCTTGCTTACTACAGTAGTTGTGGCCCAACAAAACCTGCAGCATTAGAGAAGGTTTTAGAGGACATTCGGGATGGGCGGTTCCTTCGAGCAAAGAACATTGTTTCAAAGCTCAACAAACTCAAGTTGCCTGTTAGATGGGAGAATGTGGCAAAGATTGCAGGAAAAGGTGTTGCTCCTGGAAGACTTCATATCGCTCGTGCTATGCTTGAAGCTGGACATGTTGAAAATCTGAAACAGGCATTTGCCAGATATCTTTACGATGGCGGGCCTGCTTACTCCACGTATGTATATATATGTTTTTAAAGCGGAAAAACTTTAGGATTTTTTTGGGAACAAAGGATTACTAACTTGTTTTGCTCTTTACTTATTTTAGGGGAAGTGAGCCCGTTGCAGAGAAAACAGTGCAACTAATACGTGAGACAGGGGGTGTTGCAGTGTTGGCACATCCATGGGCATTGAAGAACCCGGCTGCTGTAATCAGGAGACTTAAAGATGCAGGATTACATGGTATAGAGGCTTATAGAAGCGATGGAAAGCTATCAGGTATGAGATTCTTTTCATTTTGATATTGCAAAACCAGGTTCATAGTTCTTACTACTATGTAAGTTTTAAAATAAAATCGTTTTAGATGTTACCATATAAATGTCGTATCAATTACATGGTAGATGTGGAGAATATAGATGATGAATTTTTTTCACATTTACCTCTTGATGTTGGAGTGTTTCATGCACTTTGCAACCTGAGGACCACGGCATGCGACAAACTTAGTTTGGATCCTAACTTTCAGGGGCATTTCTGTCATTCCATGTTGGTGTGTGACATCCAATTTGTTTTTCGTTCTAATCTAATAACAATTTGGTCAAATGCAGTATATAGTGATTTAGCTGATAAGCACGATCTTTTGAAACTTGGAGGGTCCGATTATCATGGGAGAGGGGGACAAAATGAGTCTGATATTGGAAGTACGAGTGTTCCTGTATTGGTCGTGCATGAATTCCTTAAGATGGCTCGACCAATCTGGTGTGAGGCTATCCGTGACATTCTGGAAGACTACATGAAAGATCCTTCTGATTCAAACCTAGATCACATTATCAAATTCGGAAAGACCAAAGCTCATAAAACCAGTTCGCCTTTGAGTAGTGCCAGTGAACTGATCAACCAGTGTTTATCATCATGGCTCTCAAAAGAAGAGATCGAAAATGCAGAGTTCGAGACGATCAAATATGAGCTTACTCAGGCGTCAGTTGTCCGAGGAGAGCCAGAGGCCTGTGTAGAAAGCAGGTAGTTTGATGGGAATTTTTCTTCTTTTTTCCTCTCATACATCACAGGTGAAGAAAGAATACCAATCTTCTTAATACATTCTCAGAGTATAAGCATACTCCATTTTCTGATTTATTTATATGTTTATTTTAGATCAACCTGTAACAATAGTTTTGAGATGAAACTGTGGAGGGTAAAATTTTCGCCATTGGATTTCTGATATGGTCATTCTTTACAAATGAATTGAACCCATTTTTAGGAGACTTGTTCGTTTGTCTTATGGACAAGAATCAAAGAATTTTTTTACAAAGGTTGTCCACATCTTTTAAGTTCTGACCAGTCTTATATGCATTAAGAATAAACTTGGTGTACTTGGGTAAACAATGCAGAGCTCTCTATATATTATGAGAATGTAAGAATACAAATTCCCATGATACAACAATATCAAACAGTACGAGGGCACAACGGCAAAACTGTCGATGAAAAGGGCAGTGGGATTTTGTCAAGGCCCATTGTTGCAGCATCAATAATTAAACTTTGTTATACATTTTTGATGTTAAAGCTTCATACCGTCTGTGCACCTCTTTCGAGCTCTGGAGCCCAACAAAAATGAGGGTGCAATAAACAAGTAGTCGAAAACGCATGTGGCTCCACCCTCATTCTTTTACTTCATTTCCATGATAAGTTAGGATGGGGCTTCATCTGAGTTTACCTAATTCAATTTTCTTCTTTAGCGCCTTCTGCCCGTGGTAAACAAACGAATCCACTATCCCAGCAACCGTGAATACCCCTGCAAAATTATGATATAAATATCTGAGGAGTTGTAGTTTCACATTTGATTTACTATCTATCGTCCAAGAATCATTGCATTGCAGATTTCACTCTTAAGAAAGAAAAAAAAAAAAAAAAAGAAGAAGAAGGAATGGGGCACACTGATATAAATGTAAACAATAGATTTCGGTTCAATCATCTAACGACTAGTTAAAGCATATCCTTCAACTGATGCAGATTGAAAATATAAAGTCATACCTCCCACTATGGCGCAGATATGAGTCAGAAAGTGTAAGAATGATGTGTGCTGCTCTGTGAAAGTCACCTGCAGGAATCAGCACATTCATGAATGAAAACAGTAACAATTGAGTTACATCTTTAAAGAGCTAGCAAATGCTGGGATTCTTGTAATAAGTTAAATATGCAAACCAATGCATTTGCACGATCACAAAAACTCGTGTGAGACGGATCCTTTTTACCCATTAATCCAACCCACTCTCACAAATTTGTATGTAATGTATGAAATATGGGTTATGGGTGATCCGTCTCACATAAAATGACCTGTGAGACGGTCTCACATAAGACTTACTCTTGCACGATACAGTTATTCTGCATCAAACTGGTTCAGATTGATTAGTTAAATATATCAAAGTGCCTGATATGTACGCAAAACTTGACCTCTTTGAATTATACTACTAACCTTTATAGGAGAAAGATCATAAAAGAAGAAAACTCCAGGAAGTGATCTGAATTGGTCTCCTTCAGAACTCTTGTAATGCTCGGTGACTGAGAACTGTATACCAGTAATGTGTTATAACATGGAGAGGTAAAGGTAATGACTTAATGAGCTTCCATATAGAAAGTAGAAACTCTTCGAGTACCTGATTTGATTGTATTGTATGCCCTCTAACACTGGTGTATATGGTTGGAACCACCTGCAGAAGTCAGCAAAACACTCAAGACAATAACTTTCACTTTTAGGCCTTTCAGAAGACATGCTATATGCCTCTTCAACTTAATAGACTGTAAGATATGTAAGCCACATAAACATACTGATAGACTGTAACATACCCTAACAGCTTATGTGAGCCAAATAAATGTAGTAATACTTTCATCTGCAACAGGTCTTATTAGTCAATAAATATGGTGAGCAGCCTATCATGGTGGTTGATCACACAGCACACACGGTTCATATTATTTATTATTAGCCTATGTCAGCCAGACCCTGGTTCTTGTCAGGACAAATTTCAGGTATTATTTGAACTTGATTCCTCAGCTTTTGCCAAGGTAGAGAAATAGTTGGGGACGAAGGATTAAGTGGAGGAAAGAGAGAACCAGCCAACCACAACAGCACCTCAAACTAATAGGAGTAAAGAGTAAGAGGTATTGGGATTGGGTTGGCTATTTGAATTGAATTTAGAACCAAGGATTTCAAATATATAGTACTGAAACAATGAATTTGTTTGGATAATTTCATCGTACAAAGATTCAAAACCTTGATTTCCATTTTAAGCATCTGAAACATGCTCCCATATCCTCCCCTCAAATCCCTCAAATCCAATTGATTCATCCAATTGGCCTAAGAGTGAGAGAACAAATTCAAGCTATTCCATGGTTGTGAAAATTGTTGCAAAACTAGCATCAGGTCCTTCAGCATAATGCAAGGTCATAAGTATTGATTATGGGATTCCAGTATTAAAATATGTATGATGTGTGAGAATTAACACCTCAACAGTAAAATTACACAATTTTAGTGAATGTATGTATTACTGAGAGCACTGACCTTGATGAAATATTGATACGCACCATCTGGTTTCGCTTGTACCCATTCTACCCTGAATATCAGAAAAAGATTGCAAGATTACAAAATGAAAACAGAAAATAAATTCTCATCACCAGCTCTTCCCTTTCCATTTCTCTACTTATTTATTTGGGTCAGGGGATCTAGAAAAAGTAAAGACTCAGCAAGTAAAGACCCAAAATAATTAGGAGAAACAAACGACATGAAAATAATTAACATCGTAGCATAAAGTTAAATGATCATTAAAGATGAAGGGTTTAAAAACCAGCACCAGTCTTAAGATTGAACTTTTAGCTTCGTCATAGTCACAAAACTATTCCTCACAAATGCATTCCAAATATTGGAAAGGGCACAATTCCATATTGGCGATGGCTTTCAATGTGCACTAAGGGTTTGAAGAAAGCGTACCCATCCAGTGGATTTTCAACTCCGGGGATAGAATCTCCAAATGATAACTTGTTGATTTTGTGGCTTATCTGTGTAACATGTGGAAAAGTACAATGATCAGCATCAACAATTAAAATTCAGAAAGACACTGTACAGAAAGGGGCTGCACATGGGAAACAAAGAATTTGTAAATAAAATAAGGATGTGATAACAAATGCAATGACAAAACAAACATTTTCTTACATTATAACTCTCGGTGTGCAAAGATAGCAAATCGATCAGAGTGGCATGTGACTGAAGAAAGCTTTTCCCAGGGGTAAAATGAAAATTCCAGCCACTTTGTTAACCTCTAGAGATCCATGTATATTACATCCTTCACCTTGTTCCTCTTTCACTTTCTGTACAAAACCTTCTCTTTTGCACTGTAACCATAGACCACATAAGAGACAATTATTTGATGCCACAGGTACATGGGAAGAGTAAAAACAAAACAGTTTATGTTTTATTGATTTCTAAGATGGTTGAAGTTAAACAAACTTTCAGATATGAACATAAATATATTAAGACCGCCATTGTCAACCAATATGGACATCCATCTCGAAAATTTTGAAATCTACGCCATAAATAAGTATGTAAATGGAACACTCTCTATGCACAAGCTACTAGCCCCATTCATCAAACTTACTGCAACTGATGGAGAATAGCAATTCTTTCATTATCCAAAAGTGAAACAGAGATTTGCCTTTTCTCACCTAGTGCTCTGGTTTGATATTAAGTTGAATTATTTAATAATTATAAATCTCCAAGCAAACTACGACAACAATAAACAATGGAACACCAAGAATAGTAATCCATCAACCTGATCAATCAAATCAGGATTGGTCATTCCCCAGCCTCTCTTGCTATATGCTTCACGGACCTCTTCACACGAGTTACAGCAATCAGCATCAGACTGCAAAGAGAATTACAAACATTAACCAACCATGAGCCAATCTGCATGCATCAAAGACAATTGGGGCAGCATGTGAAGATAGGAAGGGACCATGATACAAGATCAAGATTCAAAAATAACATAACATAAGAAAGTTTCAGTGGAAGATAAACCAGAAACAAAAAATGAAACATATTACAAACTAATATCCTGGGAAGGAAACTCGTGTCTCCAACAGTCTAACACAAAATTTGCATTCAAAAAATAATTCTCTTCACTTCCCCTATGTGCCATAATATAGAAATAAGAACTACAAGCATGACTATGTTGGTGATGTGTCCAACTGGGAAAATAAAATCTACACCAAAGTGTGAGCATTATTTTCTTGTTTATCTTCGATTCAAGTATATGAATAGGATTTTGCTAAATAACTCTCATTATAGTAAGGCTATCTATTAGGTTAGAGATGGAGATAAGGCAACAGACAAATATAAGCAGGATCATGGGCCAACCATACATGATAAATCTGTCTCAAGCAGTTGTAGTATATTATTTTTGTTACACCAACCCAAAACTATTAAACCAAATAGCAGATATCCAATGTATCTAATTCACTAATACAGAATTAAACTATAGAAGAGACACTTGAAAAGATAGAAATACCGTTTCTGCCCCAAAACATGAACCACAGTAAGTCTCATTATGCTCAAGCCTGCCCCCATGTCTTTGCAAAGGCCTCTCAATCTGAAATTGACAATTCACAAGGAATGGCTAAATGAACAAGTGCAGGTGTAAACGAGAGAGAGAGAGAGAGAGGGAGGGAGAGAGGGAGGGAGGGGAGGGAGGGAGATGGTGATAACAAAAATAAATAAGGAGGATAAAAGCAAAATGATGCCTCAAAAATCAAACATACTTCACAGAATAATTGTTATCTTTGATGTCAGGCAAAATGAGTCTTCCATGCTTAGCCCAAAATGTTAGATCTAGTATGTTTCTAATAGATGTGACATGTGAGTAGAGTACAAATCAAGTCTCTAATACAACAAAGGGAAAATGATAACACTCTTATAATTAACAGCATATCATTGACACACCAATTAAAGCAAAACTGTAAATGCCGTTAGATGATGATCAGTGTACAATATCAATTAGCATAGAAAATCCCATAAGTTGGCATGTACATTCGAACTTACACCTGTTTTTGGCTTAAAGGGTTCATAAACAAAGTGGACTCTCAGATTCCTATCAAAAAGGAAAAAAAAGGCCCCCACTGAGGAATCACCATTTGAAAGTTATGTTTATAAAGTCTTCAAAAGCAGGTTTCGGAATCGGGAAAATATCATAGAAATACTTTATCACTTAAAATTCATGGAACAATGGAAACTTGTCAAAATTATCCACCAGCTTACTTTTTTTTTTTTTTTTTTCAGGCAATCTCATTCTTCTATCATGTGCCACCATAGGAAACATCACTGAGGTCATTTTGGCAAGGAAATGACTAAAATGCTGCGTCGCATAATAGACTACTACAACATTCAGCAAAGGCACAATACAATATTTAGGCCATCACATGAATATAATGCACCAAATACACCCTCCAAAATTGACGCTCGATTATTGTTTCATAGTTCATCAGTGACTACAGTATCCGACAGTACAACCACTCAATATTTAAAGAAAGATGACAGTCTGATAGATCTGATTCTCATTACAATTTAATTCTTGTAATTTTTGCATGAAAAATGACTACCAGCATGCTAAATCAAGTACACGTGGAGAGTCTGATTCTCATTAAAATTTTGTTCTTGTAGTTTTTGTATGAAAAATGGCTACGGGCATGCTAAATCAACAACATGTGGAGAAGGAGGAATCAACTGCACTCATTATCTGATATTAAAATTTGTTAATATCATGTCAATACAAAACTAAATGATTTTAGGTCATATTATGACAAACACAGGAAGATGACAATCATGATAATACAAAAGAAGAATCGATATCATGATAGCTCACATGCAAATAAAAGACAGATTCATGGATCCAATGCTTACCTTGGGTGCACCAATTCCATCTTGCCTCACTCCTATCACATTACCACTAGTATCAATTCTTTTCTTGAAAATATCGTGTTTCTGCAAGTTTACCAAAGAATATACATAAATGCATTGGAGAAATAAATTGGATCAACACATGATCAGAATAGCTAACAATTTCACACAACAACAATAAATGAACTAAGGCCTAACTTACTATGTTCCGATGTTGCTCCCCGCTGATATCCATGGCATCGAGGCTCAGCAGGGTGCATGGAATGGCAGGAAATGTTACATCAAACTGCAATAGAATCAAGATGTAAGAATAAAAACACTTCATAATTGATTAATGAAAACAAAATTAAGCCAGAAATGAGTGTTGCTAGCTTGTGCTCAAGCTTCAATACGCTAGTCAGAGTACGACTTACTAGCAAAAAATATTATAAATATTCAAAGTTATCAACTGGGTAAAGTAAGAGATCAGCAGTCCTGAAGATTAAAATTGCAAGCCCGGTCTCATTTATAGAGTTTCAACCTATTTCATGGAAAGTGAGATTCTTTAATGAATTTCTAAGAAGTCAATTATCTTACATTGATGCGTAATTTTCCTCCCCTGGATGTGTCTACCAAAAGTTTAGTATCTGTAACCGTGTGAAGGTATAATCCTGCAGATAAGAGGTCAGTAAATATGTGATCCAATCAAAAGTGTAACTCCTTAAAGAGTAGACTTTAAGAGAAAACAAACATTTTGAAGATAACATGTAAGGAACACCTTAATGAACGGTTTTAAGAATAACAAACTACCAAATTTCAACTCCACATCTTGACGTCATACCAAGCATCTTTATCAATAAGCTCTTAATGTTCAAGATTTAGACTGAACAAAATAAATAAACAATAAACCATCTCTCTAAACCTAATGTACTTAATATGAATCTGCTATTCCTGATTGCAATTGATAAACCTGCATCTATTTTTATCCTGACAACAATTTAAGTGAAACAGTACATACATAAATTTGATTACACAAAATTCTCATCTATACAATCATCACAATTTACTTAATACCAAGTTCTAATGGACTAATAATAGAAATATGCACATTTTGCTGTCACACACCAAAATCAAATAGATAATCACCTAATCCAGATTCTGATTTCCATTAACTAGCACCCAATCAAGTGATCAATTCTATCTCCCTATATCTCAGGTCTACTTCTTAAATCTAAATCAAGCTTATCTAGTCACTCAGTAGAAGAGCTTCAATGCAACAACTTCTCCTTTTGTTTGGTAGGTCATTAACCAGAATTCTCTTAAGAGTATACTTGTCAATTGTTGGTCCAAACAGGAAATTATCATGTTCAGAACTTACAAAATGAAGGAAACAGCATTAGAATTGGATAAAATCCTGAAAAGAAAAGGTAGCAAATCCAATTGCAAAGGAAATTAAATATAAGCTATCTTGATCAAGACACAATCCTACCCTACTCTTACCAGTACACAAACTAACGCCTAGGTTATATCTAAGGCAACCCAGATCCACAATAAATTTCACACATCTTCATTCCTTTCCATTTACATCCCACAAGCATTAATTAGCGGTTCTCCTATTTCTCCAAAAACTAAAATTCCAAAATTTTCAAGCACTCGCAAGCCCCACAAAAAGAAAACCCAGATTTCCCTTATTTCTGCCTCAAAGAAAAACCGAACTCGCACACAGATACAGGGATCATCAAAACAATGCTTGTTCTAGATGGTTATTATAAGTAAAAGAATACATACTGAACTCGGAGAGGAAAAGTAGAGTAATGACGACGGAGGAAGCGATGGTTATAACGCCACCGGAGAGCGTGCGGCGGGAGAAATCCTCATTGATTTTGGGATAAGCGTCCAAATTCCGCAACTTATTAAACATTTTGGCCATAATTACTGCATACAAACCAAGAACACCCCAAAAATAATATTTTTTCTTGTTCTTGATTTATAATTTTGCAGCGGAGCAACGAACGATTGCTGGGAGGCGCCGGCAATGGAGAAAAAAAGGAGGGTTTGACTACGACGGAAGGTATTACCCCGTCCCCTTTCTTTCTTTCCCCCTTTTTTTTTTTTTTCCTTTTTTTCTCCAGGTAGAAGAAAGAAGAAAATTTGAGAATGTTTACTAATTTTATTTTTGGTAAATATTTAAAGAAAAGGGAAAGAAATTTGAAACGGACAACTTTCTTCTGATTTTCTTGACCTCTAACTACCTTCTATGATTTTGCGAGATTTTCGATGAGCGGTGTCTATCTAATAAATACCTAGTATTTTTTAGTAAAATTCACTGCAATGTGAAATTTGAGAAGGGTTCTTTTTATATACACATTAATATATTCACGTATTAAAGTAGTATGTAATATATCAATTAATTTCATTTTTACTATAATTGACATGAAATTATTACATTGATTATATTAATGAAAATGAAATGATTTCTCTAATATGGTGAGAGAGACACGTCAGATTTGTTAATAAATTTGAAGAAAAGACGACGTAACTAAATTCAGAAAGTCATCTAGTTATGGATATCCCTAGTCTAGTTGGTAGTTGTCTCAATGTGTCATTTTTCTTTAAAAGACTGGATAATTGTACAATTGGAATAATATTATAATGCATTCTATGTCTTCAACCCCACAAATTTTTAGAACAAATGAAAAAAGTACATATTTATAATACAAAAAAAAAAAAAAGTTGGCACAAGTAACAAAATTACCATAATTTGTAATAAGATCCCTTAAATCCTCCTGTTTAATTCAATCGAAGGGGGTTCGATTCAATCTAATGGTTATGGTTATCGTGGGCCCTCTTCTTTTTAGTTTCCCCTTTTTTTTTTAGGGTGTTTTTAGTTTTCCTTTTTGGATAGGAAATCGTCGGAATTTCCACTCTCAAGATCAAAGAAACTTGTTACATAAAATCATTTCATGTAGGATTCTAAACAAGCTTCAAATATACACAATATAAGAAGCATGCATCATTCATCTTATAAAGATTGTGAGTATAGCCTTCCAACTCTCATCTAATCCATAAGTGATTATCTAATTCCGGAAGTGATTATCTCCCAAAACTTGCAGTCAGCTAACAGAAGCATTTACATCGGAGGTTGTTTCCTCGTTGCTATTCAAAATCTCGACCATCACTGGTGGACCTGTGATGGATCCACGTATCAACTGGCGCACAAGAATATATTGTTTGTAAGAGATCGCACTTACATTGGCCATCATCATTACAAGACATAGAAAGAAAACTAAAAGCTTACCGTGCTAGGTGACTTGAATGGCAGCGAGTCGTGTGCCGGTATGGGAGATGACTCTGAGGGTCTGTGAAATAGTAGGTGAGCTATTGAGCGGTCAATAGGATTTGTATCTGTTTCAATATCCATGAAACTGTTGTTCACAGAAGGAACATAAGATAGAGTAAGTTAGCAAATAACTCCGGTAACAGGTAAGAATGTTGGTCAAGTATATACTATTTTAAAAACAAGTTAGTTCATCTGTCTGCAATGGATAAAACCACATGATGAATCTTTTAAATTGTTGATAACGACAATTTCATCATTGCAATGATTAAATCTAAAATAATTCATATAAGTAAGATGTTATTCTGCAAGCGGTGGGGCAATCACCAATCTGTACACACCCCAAAAAAAAAAGTACTTCTATACCTTTCATCTTCCAAAAAGAGGTTGTTTTTAGTAATTTTTGGGGTGTGTATAGCTTCACCCTTCACAAAATAAGATTAAATCTCCCTACTTTTTGAATATAACTCACAAACTCCAAAACATCTTGCTTTGAAAGTTTTGTTAAGAACTTATAAAACTAGCAAACACCTCCTTAAGTTTTCCGGCTTTTCAGCATATAGATTATTTCCACATCTATACATTTATGCATGACATTTTTTAGCAAAAAATTCTACTTAAAATATCAAAAACAGATAAAATCAGGAGATCAGGAAAGAGGTCCCATACTCGTACTTGTTTTCTCCTTCAGCCATGAAGGCTCCATTGGCATCCCTTCCGTTACCACAGCCGCTGTTCAAGTTAGCATGGTTATGCCTTAGTTCAGCACTCCGGGCCAGACGGTACAAACTGTCCCTTATGCATATCTTCGTTCTTAAATCCAACTAATCCAAGGATGTACACAACAAATCAGTTTGAATACATTCAAATATGAAACATGCTATGATGAATTCAAAATAGATTGAGGTACTTATAATAACATGGAGAGGTCATTGTAGATGTGGAGGGCGATATACAAGATAACATGGAACAAATGAACACCTTTCCCAGCCTATTAAAACCTATGGTGATAATCTGCCATATTATTGAGAATGTATGCTGTTATCAACATTTCTACGCAGGTATACAGATGTTTTTACATCACCATAGCCATTCTTAAATCATAAACTGCCCTCATCCATTTCACATGTACAGCCTTCAATATTCAAATACAGAAGAAGAAATAGTACCTGTTCCATAACATGCTGAAGCTGGCGAAAACTAGCTGCTTCCAGTGAAATATCATCCATGCCTGAACTCATTGTTGAGCTCTCTTGTTTATTAGAGGAACCAAATTCTGCTGGAATAAAAAGACCACCTCCTTCAATATCACTATGATTCTCCGACTTGGATCCAGGATACCGGACTTCTTTTGATATTGAACCAGGATCATCTAAAGTGGGGTGCAACACAGTTTTTTCTTGTTTTAAACTGCTATCCAAAGACGATCGACCTTGACGACTATGTAGCTTCTCTCCTTTTGCAGTCCCCGTTGGAGCAACCACGGGGAGTGAAGGGTCATGACAACCACCCGCAGATGGGAACTGATTTGATGCATGGGAGGAATCTCTTGGTGAAGGTGATGTCAAGTCATTAGTCTCAGATTTAACAACAGAGGATGTTGGATTCGCTGAAGTCAGATCAGATAAAGGACTAGTATCTGAATGCACAAAAGAGATCTGATTTTGTAAATAATTACAGGAGTCTGAACCCAAAGCGCGCTGTTGTTGCTGTTGCATACGCACAGAAGGGAAAGCTTGATGAGAAATGGGCCTAGAAGGGAGCTGCACAACCTCGTTCGGAGGCTCGTTCATGTGACTGAAACAACCATTTCCAGAATCAGGCTCTTTTCTTTTCCCATCAGGTTGTTTATGTAGCTTAGCCTGCTTTTGATAGTCGTTTATCTGCCCAACATATGGAAAAAAAATTAGAAGTGGTCCTAGTGCTCAACAAAACTTTCAGAGTTCAGAAGATCTCTTAAATATCTGAGATGCATAAACAGGACAAGAAAACTGTGTAGAGTCGACACTTTCTGCAACCTCTCTGGTAGGATGCTGTATACAAAAATGACATTTACTCTTGAATAAAGATACATGTCCTGCACACTGTGCAACATTCATCTCAGTGGTGAGTAGTTGTTCAAGTAAATTCTATATAAGGCTAATAAGACTTAAACTGGATACCAGGTCTCAAAACATATTAAGTAAATATACTGACCTGTGCTTTAGGGATAAACCTTTCCTTGCCATTGGCAGTATCAGACCCGTTCACAAAACACATGAAGGAATCTGGTTTCTCTGACATCCAAGGACTGTCTTTGAGCTTGATAGGTTCACTCATCAGGCTAGAATCATTGAAGGAATAGCTCTTTGAGGAGTCATGGTCTGGCAAGATATTTTCCACCAGATTTGAGTCGGGACATGAAAACTTAAAGTCTGGATTCATGACAACTTCAGACTCTTCTATATTATCTGCTGAAGAAAACCAGTCCAACGCATCATCTTTACTAGCCCCAAGTCCAAATGTTGAATCACAACTCCTGAGTAGCAAGGCACAATCATGAGCAAAAACAATATCATAAGAACAAAAAAATCCATGGTGAAACTATTCAGCATTACCTAAACATCTTGTCAACATCTTCAAAGTTTTCTATTTCAGGCCAACTGTAATACAAGAAATCACTTGAATCTTTGTCAGAATTCTCAAAGAAGTCAAGGTTATCGCCTGTGTGATTTATGTTACCAAGTGGATCGCTGGAAGAGCTGTTATCAACATCAGTGACATTATCACCAAGAATGGCGTCATTCCCACATAATTCATTACCAGCTGAGTCCACATTACTGTTTTTGAAAGCATGGCTTGATGGACTGGTGTTCTCAGAAGCTAAACTTGGTGCTTCTTTGATTGAATCACCATCTGATGAAGAAGGAAATACACCACTTGGTGCATGTGACCACGAATCTTTTTCCAACATTGTGTTTCTTCTAATTAGAGCTGAAACTACTCCTTTTTCACTTCCCTGATCAACATATCCAGCAGAAAATCTCTCTTCAGTGCTATATGGAATATCAGTTACTTCACAACGAGTTTTCTTGTGGTGATCACCCGGATGACAATGATTATCCGCTTGCCCATAACCAGGATGGGGCACTATATGATCATCACTCTGACAAAATTCGTCCCAAGTGATGTCTTCAAACTGTAATAGCAGTTACAAAAGTTTTAGCTGTAAGAACTGCATATGATACTTCCATAAAATGAGCAAAACAATACTTATTACCCAAATTTTAAAGCAAAACAAGAGGGTAAGAAATACTGATGGAATCCCAAGCCAATAATTCCAGTTATGAACTTTAAAGCATGGATTAGTCTGCGACTCTAATTTATAGAAGCTGATGAATTTATAACACTTCAAGTGTCCAGCATCAATTTTTTAAAAAAAAAGGAACAGGTAGTTGGTGAATAATTTGTCTGATCAATCCTTATAGCGATTATTATACCAATAGCCCATGCATTCCCAAGAGAGATTCTGGATTTACATATCTTACTGAACATAAGTCAGCACATACAATTCCCAAGAAAGATTCTGGATTCTACTACTTTTGCATTATATCTAATTAATATGACAATTGACAGTTTAAATCACCTCATACAAGCACAAGTCTGACATTCCTTCAAGTATTCAACCAGCACTCAAGCTGTATAAAGTTTTCCTCATGTTTATGTGACAAGACTTCCTTTACCTCTGTTTAAAAAATCCACAAAGTCCACAAAGAACCAAGAAAACCAGGAAAGTATTAGAAGCCAAAAATTGAGAGAAAAAAACACACAAGGAGGAAAACAATCTCAGATCTATTTGTCTACAGAGCAAGTCATTTTCCCTGCTACACAGTTAGTATCTCAACAAAAATAGATTATGGAATGTTTACTTTCTGATTAGAACATACAAATTCAAGAAGGAAAAAAAACCCTAACAAGATGCGGTGAATTTGTTTAAAAAAGCTCAAATAATAGATTAAAGCAAAAAATATCTAGTTTCCAGGAATTACAGAGGTTAGGCCTACCCTCAAACGAATAAATCCCTTACAGGAAAATTAAAATTAGAAAAGGTCTCAAGCACCCAATTCGAAGAAATTAATCTGTTTCAAGTTTTCAACGAATCAAAAGTTTCTGTTTCATGTAGTGCAAAGGTTAATGGTGGAAGAAAAAACATTAATTACCAACAGGTATAAGTAGAAGACCATAAACAAAATTAATCTCAAAGTTTCATACGTCGCCCCTCAAGATTTCAATTCACAAAAACAAACAAAATTTGAAGTAAAACTAAATCAAACAATCCAATCAACAAGGAAACAGCTAAACTCACAGCTGATATCTACTAAGCGGAAAACTCACCGGAAAATCAATATTAAGCTGGACAACCGGAAAATTGACGGAAGCGTAAATCTGAATCCTCGAGCTCAGCTGTTAACCCTAGCAAAGATTCTTCGGCGTCTCAAATCTCGGAGGTTCTAGAGAGGGTGGGAAAGACTAAAGAGAGCCTTTTGCAGATGAGCTTTGGCAGAGAAGAAAATTTCTTTTTTTTTGGGGGGGGGAATATTATTACTATATTAATAATAATAATACTAACAATAAAAATTGGAGTCACAGAGGCGCCACGTGGCAAGGAGATCAATAGAGAGGCGGCAGTGTAACGGGTTAGTATCAGAACTAGTGGACGAGAATCCGGGTCGGGATACGATCTCTTTCTGCTCTCTCATTGGTTACCATACTTTTCGGGTTGTTGGATCCTACACGTGGCGCACTCTCACTAGGCCGTGGGGACAGGAGAGCATTGCTGTCCACGTCCTATTGGGCCTTACACCTATGGATTATTGGGCCTTGCTAGTTTACTTCTTGGATTTAATTTGGACCACATGCTTATTTAATTTATTCTTTTTCCCAATTTGCTTCTTGATGCGGGCAAAGAGCTGGAAATTGTCAGTGGTTTAATATAATGTTATTATGTATCCATATGATTTGAGTAAAATAGCACAAATTAAATCTTCGTAAATAATAAAATAAAAGGATTAGTGGATCATTTGAGATTTGAATCATTTTTGAACATTTTAACTGAAATTTCAGAAGTTTTTAAAATAATGAAATTGGACAGACAATCCGATTCGATTCGGAAAATTAGCTGGGCTTTGTGTTTGCCCTTTTGGGACAATGGCACTCATACCTATGTTTGCATTTTCAAATGGAAGTTTTGGAATACATATTCTTTAAGTAATAAATAGAATTTATAGATGTAAAATTTTGCAGCTTCTTAAAGAACTAAACCCACATTGTAAATTTACAAAGATATATATATATATATATATATATATAACATGTAATACACATGGTCTATTAGAATAGTGATGGCTGAAGGGTAAAATGCAATAGTAAGATATTTATCATGAGACAGTTTAAAATTTGAAATTCGTATTTTTATTTTAATAATTCTACCAGGATTCTTCTTCTTTAAAAGAAAAAAAAAAAAGGATTAATATTGAAAACTGTGAGATAAAAAGAATAGTAAAGAAAAAGAAATTAAATGAAGAATGATAGTTTTAAGAGTAAATTCCATGTGCTGAAAACTGAGCACACAATGTTACATCACTCCCATGTTTCACCCATATTACATGTCTGGATAGGGAATGGACTTCATCTTTTGATTTAATTTACTCGGATAAATGTAAGACAAGGATAAAACATCCCTAAATTCTATGACATTTTTAGCAAAAATATAAAATCACAGCATACATATGACATAAACAATACTTTATTACAGTATTGTGAATGTTCCATGCACCCATCCCATGACAAGAGAAATCAAGAAATCCCTGAGAAGATAATAGAAGCTGAAAGAAACCCATATCGACATGATGTAATACAAAAATAACCTAAACAACAAAAGATTTGCTAAAATCAACCTTAATGAATGTATGCATTCTTAACCAAGAATATAAAGCATGAACATATTCTATTGCCAGAAAGCTGTAAAATAAGATTCTACATTATATACATTCTACTGTCATACGACGAAGATCCCACGAGCAAGAAGATCGAATAAAGTTATCCTCAAGGTACATTGACAACAAAACCAATTGTACAAAATGCATTTTCTGTGTTTCAAGAACCATAATTACCCTTTCTTTACACTCTTCACTAGAAGCAAAAGCCGGTCTATCATGAAACAAATCGTTTTTCAGCAAAACTAACTAAGGTTTCGGTCACTGGAAAGACGTACTACCACTTCACCTCTTCAAAACCTTGTGAGAGAATATCTTCTTGGAATAGGGACTATTCCGTGAGATTGCCTTGTAGGATGCAATGGCATCAACCAAAGAATCATGGAGGTGACAACCCTGACCAGCATATCAACTTTTCGTAAAGCAAAGACTTTGTGATATTTATTCTATAAAATGGTATTTTTCACCATAATTGATAGCAAATTCTACTGTAACTAACGAGTAGCACTAAAACACGAGAGAATAGCATACCTCAGAAACTCGAAGAGCAGTTTGGATAACGTAATTTGCATGTGGGTCCTGAACCAACTGATCAAAGTAAGGGGCAGAGAGCAATTCATGGATGATCTTTGACCGTACTTCATCATTGCATACCACAAGACTTTTTTCGACTACATGGCTGCTGAACTTTTGTCTTGAGAGATTCACATAATTACCCTCAAACAGATATGTCAACTTGGATAAGGCCGATGGGATCTTGAGCTCCAAAATAAACTGAACAACATAATTTCTGCGGACAAAAATGAATATGTTTCTTCAGAAAATAATATCATCCATAGAAAATCTACAAGAAGAATTAAGCAGAAACAAAAAAGAACTATTATCAACACCAATGAACTGGAAGTTGTTGTCTTAACTAAAAGTTGAATTCAGCATTTCATTTCAAAAATATTTCGAAGGTCATGGTTAAAGAATATAATTCAATCAGGAAGTTAAGTACAGATGACTAAATGCCTGGACTTTTTAGTAGCAAATATCATCCTGTAAAACAATCTCACATTGATGAAATAGACGTTTTTTTACATACAGAAATCAATCTTCCAGCAGGAAAGTGTGGGACTAGACCAGTAAATACACAAAACTAAAACTTAAAATTTGGAAAATAGATATGCCAATGGCTTGGTTACCCATATGCATCTTGAGCAAGGAGAAGTCCATTTGCTGAAATCTCTGCAACCAATTTTTCCCGAAACTCTCCAGTGGAGTGACTGATGCAACGCTGCAGAACACAGCATCCATGCTGGTGTGTTGCAATATCAACACAGTACTTTGCAGCAGCAACAAATATAAACTGCAAACACGATAGTTCTTGAGTGCTCAAATAAGTGAGGTCTTAATTCCATAATTACATCATTCTGCTAATTTATTTGTAGTATGGATATACATTTCGCAATACTGAAGCCACAACAGACTATGACCAAATTAAAGAGAACTAGAACAGATATAAAGCTAAAATTGGAGACCCAATCCATTTTTAACAGACATGAGTGCTGTAGTCCTTGCAAAGTTTAGTTCAAACTGGAGATGAAAACCATCATCCATAAATCTCAAAGGTGCAGGAGTTCTCAGTAATGTAGAGCAACTTAATTATACTTTGCTGAAGAATGTGGAACACTGTCGATCAACTTTCAGTCAATGTTGGAAAAGCTTTCATTTCACTGACTTAACTCTCGATTCTTGATAACCATGCTGCTTAGTTGATTTTATGGGTGTTAGAACTCACCTATGTATTAAATTTCAGATATTTTACGTATTACCAACAGACGGGTACTAGAAACTATCTTACGTATTCAAGTTCAAATGTTTTGTGAATTACCAACAGAGAGAGGGAGATAATAGAATCACAAAACGCACTTAGTTTTTCAGCCTTCAAATTTCATCATCTTAATATTAAAGTCATCCACTTATTTAGCTAATGCATTTGACGTATCAGCAAACATGAAATTTGTAGTTCCAGTTTTAGGTCCGCATTTTTCATATCCCTGAAGAACTATATAATAAGCTTGGACTCTTCACTATAACCATATAATGACAGAGCAGATTTCTGCTGAGAAACTGGAAAAGTCCTCAGCAGGTATGCAAGATCCAAACTCGTTGTCAACATAGTTTCTGAAAGTGAAAACACACCTTTTAAAATGCAACTATACAGTTCTCCAGATTATCAGGAACAATTTAGACAATGATAGAACATTGTATACAAGCCAGGCCAATGCTTTAAAATGCAATAGCTTTAAACTCAAGGATAGCTTATTCATTTGTTTGTTCATTTTGGAACAGAAGTCTAAATGATAGCCTGCGTGGTATTGATTGTTCAAATAAGCATTAGAACAAAATTAGGTGCAACCCATACGAAAGAAGTAGATATCATTGCTAACCGTAATACTTGTCAGTGTGAAAAGAGGCAGGAGAGCTATATCGTTTTATAATGAATCTAAGGAACATCTCTCAGAAATAACGCTGGCAAGTTAGGAATGATAGTTACATTTTGCTTGAGGCTGTTTAAAAAAAAGAAAAGAGGCATCATTTCTCTAAAAAGACCAGTATTAGCAGCAGCATTCCTACAAGTGTTGATCATTTCAGTGTTTTCTATAAGGTTTCAGAAACTATATATTTGTATTTAAATTACAGAAATTGAAAAGTCGGAGAAGTTTGGCATTGCACATCATATTCAGCATATATCTGGATTGTGCGTTGAGGATAAAAAAAATTGTGAGTTTAAGTAGATTGAAAAGATTCCACAAAGAAAGTGTAATGGTCCAAAGCTTATCGATGATGGGAATTTCTAACATGATAGAATAAATAGTAATACAAGCAATGTGTCAAACTATTTGTGTTCTACAACATGAAAACCACTTTTAAGGAAAAATTGAGAAGAATAGGTCTTACCTTACTATCTTCTATGGTAAAGCATTGCAAGCACCGTTGAACAACATGATTACCATTTAAGTCTTTGATGAGTGCAAGAAAACCAGGTTCAAGGGCTGAAATAACAAGTGATATCTGCTGTCTTGTTTCAAGCGTCTCGATCAGCTTCTGGACCACCCGAGTGCTGATAAACAAAGCACAAATAAGTTAAATGGATGCGAGCTATAATGAGGTTAAGCAAGATGTGATGAACATTGAAAATACCCATGCGTGTTCAGCGAAATCCTAACAAGCTCCCCTGGCACCTCAGTCACCTTCAGCAAAATCTGCATTCTCTGCTGTTCATCGCACACTTCTAACAACTTTTGCATGAGATAATTCCCAAATGGATTCATCATGAGCTCAACAACATGGTCAATTATCTCACTGAATATTATCTGCACATCTTGAGAAGTTCCTTCCTCAAACATCTTTTGCAAGAATCGGCAACCATGTTGATCCTTCGCAATGTGATACATGTACCCTTGAGCTTCTGAAAGAGAGCTGCACTTTGATGACACGGTGAAAGGAACCACCATTCTTGGACTCTGGCAACCACCACCATAAACTGGAGCCACATTGAGACGACCTTCAAGTTGGGATTTCTTCTCATGATGAACAAGACCCTTCATACTGTGTCCTCTCGAACGAGCATGTCCTCTATTCATCTCATAGTTGATACCCTCCCCCTGAATGATCAAACTACCCTCCCTGGATAACGCATCAGTACTCTCTTGAGGCACCCTAACATGGAGAGGGACTTTTCCATTAGGCATATTTTCTTCACTACAATGAGGCACAAATCGCTTCAATTGGACTACATTAGGAGAATAATATGCATCTCTGGGTTCGATTAGATTCATCCCATTTCGCGAAGTGTAAAGAAATGCATCACCAACTGAAGGCCTGCTTAAAGGGGAGGGTACATCAGGAACCACAAATCCCATTGGAAAACTGCTGTTTGCATACACATTAGCTCCATAGATTTGAGGACTCAATACAGAGTTGCCAAAATCTGATCGAGAAAAATATCCATCAATGGGAGAATATCGTGATCTTGATAAATTAGCAATTCTCTGATCATGCTGCATTCCCTCTCCCTCAATCTTAACAGCTCCTCTCGGAACAGAGAGATTAAACCCACCATATCCTGAAAACCCCTTCCTATAATGATCAGATGCTCCATATTTCTCGAAATTCATCCCAATTGCCCCATTTGGAGACCGATAACACTCTTGCTCCTCACTAATGTACATTTTACTAAAATTCCTATGCAAATTGAAATCATCATACGAGTTGCTCACGTCATCACTGTTGAAATCCGACCAAAACCCGTTCCCAGAAATCAAGTGGGTTTTGAGTTCCTGAAACTGCTGCGTTGGCGGCGGCGATCCAATGTTGTAGCGCGAACGCACGCCGCCGGAGTACAGACTCGATGAAGGAGCATCAGATGGTAGCGAAAAACCAGTGACAGGCTCATCATTATACATACCATACACATGATGACTCTCACCATGGCCATTCATTTTCTGAAACAAGCATGATGGTGCATGACCATACCCATGATCAACAAGATTGGTCTGTTGATGATGGGCATCCAATGATGATGATGTTGCATGAGGGATCTCACCCAGTAACATTTCAAACTCATCTTCATCCTTCATCTTTTCTGCAACTTCCACTCTCTCAAACATCAAACACTCAAACAAACAACAACAAAGGCAATAACTTATACGCAAACAGAAAAACAAAAATACAACAGTGGATTTTTATTTTTTTCCCACAGCGAAAGAAGGGCGAAGAAAACAGAGATACAATCAAAAAACCCACATCAAAAGGACGATCAGGCAACGAGAACCCATATGAGAGATTTAGCGATTTTTAGCATCTGGGTTGGGCTGGGAACACCAAAAGCTCTAATGATAAATATGGGAAAGTGGGGTCTTGGGATGGTGAAATTTCAAAAGCATTTCATTTTGTTTTTCGTTTCATAAACAAAAAAAGATTTCTCCTTTCTCCTTTTCTTTTTCTTTTTTTAGCTCCTTTGGGTTTTGGGTTTTTATTTTTTTTTCCTCGGAATAGAGTTGGTGAAGCATGCAAAGATCAATGGATTACATACATGGTCTACATACACATACTGTATGATAACATATACATATATATCTATATATATATAACATACACACACTAGTACCCTCTCACGCCATTAAAGCTGGAGAAAAGGAACAGTCTCTCTCTCTCTCTCTCCTCTCTCACTCTCTTTCTCTCTCTATCTCTCACTCCTCTCTCCCTCTAATTCTCACTCTACATCCCCAGGGTTTGTCTGTGTGCGCGCTTTATTTACAGAGATGAGGAGAGAGAAATATTTTATTTTTTTTAGTATAAAAAAACAAAAACATTGCAAAAATAAAAATAAAAATAAATACTGAGCTGGCGGCTCTGGCAGACACTGCTACACTATTTTCACTTTGGATCAGAGATCAAACGTTGTACAACAGAGCAGTGAATAGGAACAAAATTAATTGGTGCTTAATTTCTCTTAATTTAGGTGATGATGCATGTGTTGTGCTGGTATTTAAACCAAATATAATGATGACATGTTTAACATAATTAACCCCCAAAATCATCCTTCACAATGCGTATAGAACACGTTCTAACTTTGTCAGGTGTCACAGCCCCATCATTTTACCCTAACCTTTCTATGAAATTTTTCCAGATTTTTCTTCTCCACTATTTCCCTTTTCTTTTTCTTTTTTTTTCAAATACAGTTTTGATATTCATTCAAAATCGAAATTATGTCCACTAATTTAGTGTTCAAACAGATCTTAACAACTTTCCCGTTTCTCTCCACATTGACCGCTTCCGGATCTTTATGGGATATAATTCGACTCTTAAATGACCAAAACACCCTCTCATATACCTTTTTTCTTCCCCCCTCATTTATACCCATTTAATTTGAGATGTAGGTATTCATTTCATTTTTTAAGAACATTTAAAATGTTTATTTGACTGCACTTTATTTCTTTCCTTTTATTTTATTTCATAAATCAGTTTTTAGCCTGACTAATAAGGGTATAACAATTTGATACCTTGAAGAAAAAATATAATCCAACTCAAACGGATAAAACCTTGATTTCAAACTGAAAAGCTATTTTAAAGTAAGATTTGCAATTATCTCGTTTGTCATTCAACTATTTTTAGAGTATTTATTTGAATCTTTTTAATACCGTCTCTTTTTTTATGTCATGTAAATTGAAATATCTTTGAAACTTGTTTAATAAAATAGTTCAAACTAAAAGGTCGAAAATTTAGGATTCATGATTAGATATAAATGTTCAAATAAATTTGATGAGATTACAACTTTAACTATAAGTATAAATTTCTTGATTTAAATCAAAAAATGATTTCTATATAATATATGCACATAGGACAAAACTCATATATTCAGGGTACAAATCTAAGGTATTATTTTTTATGTTAAAAAAAATCAGTATTTGATATATACTCTTCAATATCACTTTTCATATTAAATGAATTCAATATTTGATATATATTGTTCAGTACCATGTGTACATATTACTTGTATATACTTGTATGCTCTAAATGTATATACTTTCAATGCATCTTCTTCAAACTTTTTTGTAATTAATCTCATATGACTGCAATAATTTTTTTTAAATGTCTTGAAATATTGTAATAAAACCGTGATAAAAAAAACATAGAATTATGATTTAGAGAAAAAAAACCACAAAATAAGAGTCTAGTTTTGTAATAGTGTGGATCATATGAAAATATTCAGAAAACAAAATTCAAATTTTAAAGATTTTCAGTTTTTAGACGAAGAAATAAGAAAGAAATGGGATGAAGAAAAGGAAGAAGAAGACGACGATGATGATGCAAAAAGAAGTAGAAGAAGAATGTAAAAAAAATGAAAAATTAATTTTTATGTATATAAGAATGGGTTGAGGTGTTGCGGGGACATACAAGTGTCACTTATACACATTCGTGTGTGTATATATATATATACATGAAACATTAGTTCATGAAATATGAACATTTTAATCATAAATATTTCATAGAATTTTTTATTATTATTATAAATAGTATGTTAGTACTCATATTACTTGACAGTTCATCATCTCATAAATGGAAAAGCTAGAGGTCAAATTGCTTGATTGTGAAGTATCTTATAAATAACTAAATGTGATTAGGCTAAGTACAATATATATTTACATATTCCACGTGCCATGTGTAAAAAAAGAATTAATTAATTTGAAATTTCAATCGTTGAATAGTTTATATAATTCCATTTATTATATTTTTTCTGTTTCGATTGGCTAGTGAAATTATAGAATTGATGGACCATATGTGTCGCAATCCAAGTCATTATCAATAGGGCATTATGGCCTTGCCAGGTCACGCAGAGCCCTAATATGGTTTGGTGCTAAAGAGAGCTTTGTTCACATAAGTACCATACAAATTATGCTTTCTCTCTCCTCTCCATACTTATTTCCTTTCTAATTTTGGAAATAATAGTGGTTATTTTGGAAATAATAGTGGTTGATAAAATTTTGGGTTCCTTACTATGTGAGGGAGAATCTTTTACCAATTTCCTCCAATTGTTTTCAAGACTAAAGTTTGTAATGCTACTGCAAAAATACAAATATGCATTTAGGTGAGTCCAATATTAAGTATTTTGTTTTCTCTTTTTGTTACCGCTGCATTTTTTGTGAATATTTCGTATACATCTGTCATCACCGATTACAGATAAGATTGTAAGTAAATGCGGTGTTATTACAAGAATACAATAATGTATTTATGAATGCAACGACCAGGGCACCGCAATAAATGACAAAATGGAACAAATTACGTCTGAAAATTATATTTATTTATAATATACATATAATTTTATTATTACTTTATTGAATACGATTTCACTAACTCGAATTCTTTGCATACCAAATTGTGTGCATGTACTATTATTATTTCCTCTTGAAATTGCACATCTGGTTTGAATACTAATCTGCTACTACTACTAGCTCACTTAGTAAAGCCCACAAAGATATCAAGTGCAGAATGTGTAAATATCATCTTTTCATTGAATAAATGTTAGTACGGTAGATTATTTATGTTTCTCCTTAATTTTATTTGTGCATTTTAATCTTCTTTTATTTAGTGACTAACAAGATTTACTCTCATAAATACCATACAAATCACTTTTCTCTATTCGTTGTAGAAAGCAGGAAAGAATTGTGGTTGGATAAAATAATGGATTCCTCAGTGTGAGAAGGAGAATCATATTCCATTATTTATGCCTTTTAAGAGAAAATTAAGTAAAAGAGTACAAAAATACATTATATTCTATTAAGGTGTGATTGCATTTTATTCTAGGAAATCAAGTCAAGTTAACTTTTCTACCATAATATATGGTTTTTCCTATCATCATTTGGGTGAAAAGTCTAAAATACTCTTTGCAATCGCTGAGTATGGTCAAGGTTGTGGACTGATGTGATGAAATGTTATTTATGTCTTATCAATAAGGGTAAATTGTCATTTTCATACATTTATGGTAAATATATATATATATATATTATTATTGTATTCGAAAAGCAATTCACCATCATAATTGTTGGAGAGTGATGTATCACATTTTATTAATTCTTCTATGCTCTAATTTTTTATTATTTTTTTGTATATATTTGTTGCTTCTCATTAAAGATATAATTTTAAGCGATATCATATTGACCATCTCCAACAGTGCACTATCAAATTGTGATAGTGTGTGTTCTCCATCTTCAACGGTGATTAAAACTTATGCGCAACTTATCCCAACTGCCTGTTTTGTGCCAAGTTTCCACATGTCAACGTCTGCGCCAACTTATCTCAACCGCCTGTTTTGCATCAAATTTCCACACGTCAACGTCTGCACCAAGTTAGTTTGTGTAAGATTAACAATAAAATCGTATGTACTGTTGGAAATGGTTAGGTTTGCAGATATAATTTACTTATGTGGTCAACAATCAAGTATTGCAACGAAAAATTACATGTAATTAGCATCACAATAAAGTAATTGTGAATTGATAAGCATAAAAGTACCAAATATTGTAAAAGAAACTTTTAATGTGGTCAACCAAAAAGGCATTAGAAAAAGCTACGTCTAGATGTGGAAATGATAAAAAAAAATATGAGTTAGTCTCCTATACAACCGACGTATATATAACTTGGGTAGGGTTCGGATCGACCTGGATCCACGCATTTTTTTTTAAATTTTATTTTTTCGCTTCAATCTGTTACCTTTATATTATATGGTGTGACCTTTATATTATATAAGTGTGACCTTTATTAATATATGTAATGACCTTTATATACTCTAACTTAGAAAAAAAAAAAAGAATTTTAGCAAAATTTGTACATAAAAGTCATAATATTTGTACATAAAGGTCACAATCTCAATCTGAAGCGAAAAAACCTGAAAATCCTAAATTTTTTCTAATTTACTGAACATAAATGTCATAACATTTATATATAAGTTACATTTATATAATATAAAGGTCACATCCTTACAACCTAAAGGTAACAACCTGAAGCGAAAAAAAAAAAAGAAACTCAGGTGCGCGGATCCGGGTTGGGTCGGCCCAATTGCATCAATCCAGATTCGTTTGTGAAAAGAGTACTAATTTGATAACAATGATCTTTTATCATTTTCCTAATATTAACGACATAATAAAAATCATTAAGGTGTCCAAAGAAGCAAATTAATTTTTGTTATGTATCTATACATAAATCTACGATTATTTTTTCTTAGGCAAAAACTTGGGTGCACCCGGGGTACGGATCTTAGATCCGTGCCCCCAACCTGACCCGGCGCGTGGGCCATCTTCATGCGCGCCCACGCGCCCCCACGCGCGTCTGCAGCTATGCTGGTGTGCGCTCGCGCACACCAGATTCCATTCAGTGATAGGTATTATACACATACTCTTAAGGTATTACATGTATACTCTTAAGGTATTACGTGTATACTCTTGAG
Source organism: Scutellaria baicalensis (assembly GCA_005771605.1). Taxonomy (NCBI): domain Eukaryota; kingdom Viridiplantae; phylum Streptophyta; class Magnoliopsida; order Lamiales; family Lamiaceae; genus Scutellaria; species Scutellaria baicalensis. The sequence goes on from CM016726.1 coordinate 28,335,266, forward strand.
GTATGACACATTTATCTTTAAGGTATTGAGTTTAAAATATAAGGTATTACATATGCACCTTTGAGGTATTACATATTTGAGTATAAGGTATTGCATACTCACCTTTAAGGTATTACTGCTTTTGAGTATAAGGTATTACATATTCAGCTTCAAGGTATTACTGCTTATAGTTTAAGGTATTACATATTTATCCTTAAAGTATTACATAAAATATGTTTCAGGTATTACATAAAATATGTTTCAGATATTACATAAATATGTTTAAGGTATTATATTTTTATCTATATGGTATTACACATTCATACTCACATTTAAGGTATTTGATAATCACTTTTCAGGTATTACATAATTCTCTTTCGGGTATTACATAAATACCTTTAAGGTATTACGTGTATGCTTTTGTGGTATTACATAATATATCTCGATTTTCATTATCTTTCTCTTCGAAATATTTCTGCAAATCATCTAGTGGTATGTTGGATGCAAGATCTATAGTCACAATTGGTAATTCTTCTATGTATCTCCCCATCACGAAGGTTGAAGAATAATAAGAAACTAAAGATGGAGAGATAGAAGAAGATGAAGAAGCAGCAATGAAGAAGCAGGGAAGAAGAAGAAGAAGAACGGAGAAGCAGGGAAGAAAGAGAATGGAGAAGCAACAAAAGAAGGAGAAACAACAAAGTAGAGAAGAAGCAGCGAGAGAAGAAAAAGAATGGAGAAGCAGTGTTTAACCAGCCATGTTGTAGGGAATTAAAATGAGATCCCAACTCTGATACACACATACAATTTAGAGAGAGAATTGATGTATAGTGCAAGCAAGAAATGGTGTAATGATGAGGGAAGAAATTGAGCGATGTAGCGGTGATGAAGAAGCAACGGTGAATAAGCGGGGAAGAAGCGCGATGATCTTTGTGTAGAGGAGAAGCCACGGTGAAGAAGTGGGAAGAAATGCGCGCGATGATCTTTGTGCAGAGGAGAAGCCGCGGTGAAGAAGCGGAGAAGAAACATGATGATCTTTGTGCAGAGAAGCAGCCGCCATGTTTATGCAGAAGAAGAATACAATTAGGGCACACTGAGGGGAGAAAAAAAGAAAAAAAAAATAGAAAAAATATATATAGATGGATGGGCCGGGTCGGGTCAGGTTGGGGGCACGGATCCTAGATCCATGCCCCCGGGGCACCCAAGTCCTTCTCTGTTTCTTAAAACCAATTTTAGCATGATTATACAACCGTCACAACCGATATCAACCCAACAATGTTTAGCATGAAATTACATGTAACGTGATTGACATGCCTGAATTCAATTGATGGTGCCCTATTCTTGATAAGTTCAAACAAAACAAAAATATAGAAAGTGAACAAATTAAATATTTTATTGTTTCCCAAAATTATCCAAAACAAAATACAGATAATTTGAAAAATGTACACAGACTCACCAAAGAGTATTATCGTGAGACATAAATATAACGTTGGTGTGTGTAGATGAATCAGCATTTTTAAAAGCATCCTTTAATTCTGAACAAACTCGCACGGAAAATGTGCTCAAAAGTCAAATGCAGGAAACAAATATCGTCCCATAAAAATGTACTAGAAAATAAAATTGCCACCCTAAAGTTTTTGAACAAAATTTATGATTTTCTATATATATATATTCAATAAAACGAAACCATGTTGTGGTCACTATATGCATTGTTAAGGAAAGTTTGGAAAATGTAGTATATTGTAGGTGGAGTTCCATATGTTAAAAGAAAAAAGAGAGAAAAAAAAGTACACTTTCATTGTAAATATTGGATCCTTTTATATACATTATATAATAAAAATACATCAACTGCCAGAGCTTATAATTTTATTTATGAAAATCTTACTTGCATAGAATTTCCGTATTTATACACCACTAAGCAAAGGAATAAGATTCAAATATGTCAAGTGTTGAGAGTTGTGGTGATGTAGGAAAAAATTAAGTTCAAACTCCGCATGGAACAAATATCCACACAGGTTCAAACGTTTGACGGATTTTCACTTTGTGTATTATTGTGGAGTCTATAAGTCAGGTCCATGAGACAAATTTTCATTGAATTACTATGGGGTCTACCCTAAGTTAGTATTCGATTGACTCCACCCACATTATCTGCCACTTAAGCACATCTTCAATTTACATTCCAATGAATGATTCAAACGTATCAAAAATGGAGATAACAAAAAATATGCACAAAGTAAAGAATCCAATTTAAATGAAATGGGAGATAGATTTCTGATATTTTACAAATGAAATTACAAGCACTCAGTTTGAATAAAATAAAAAAATAAAAGAAACATAGTATTTATTTGTTTTTGTTTACAAATAACATAGTGTTTATAAGTACCCTAACATGTTTTTCCCCCTAATTTTTTTAATAATAAAGACATTAAAATTGAGAGCAATATGATGGAACGAAGTCGGTGTAGAAAAACAGAGAATATATATTAGAGTTTATTTCAATTTGGTAATGGATTCCATACTAAACGCCTTCAGTCCAAGAATCCAAAACCTGAATCCTCCGCTCTAAAAGCTCTGAAATCCGATAATGGCCGAAGGGTCCTCGCGTGGCAGCCTGAAGCGCTCCTTTGTCGAAGACGATGAATCAGAGAAACCCCCTCCGTAATTCTTTCTCTGTCTCTTTCTCTGCATTCAATCTTGTGCTCTATATGCATATGTGTCCATCTTAGCAAGTATTCTACAATTTCTCGGAACTAATTTCCCCAATTCGACGATTTATTTGATTCTGTTTGGCTAGGGTTCATGCAATTTACGTGTGTGTATGCGGCTATCATTCACATATGTTCGTGTTCATAGCAGAATATTTAGTTTCTGTTATAATTGATGAAGAATACTGCTCATCTGGGGAAATTTCGGGAACTTGATTAATTGAGAAGCAGCGTGGGAGTACAATTTGTTAATGGAATATTTTCTCTCTATTATGGATACTTTGCTTTCTTTTTTGGGGTTTTTTCGTTCAGCACTTTCTCTCACTGAATTTTTGGGCCTTGTACACACATACACAGGGAGAAAAAAGTGAGGTTTCCCAAAGGTAAGAAGTTGAAGCAGGGAGATTATGTCATAGATCCTATAGATGAAAGTGTTCCTATAGGGGAGAATCCACGTGTTGCTGCCAGAGATCGTGCAATTCTTCGAAATAGAATCCCGAAAGAGCTTTTTGATGGCTACTCCGGTTTTGTGCCCGATGTAAGAAGTGCAGAAGTCCAGTATCAGGTAAGTAATCTTATGTTTCCATATGTTGTTTCCTGGTGTTGATGTTTATATACAGGATGGAATCATTCAAGAGTAATGATACTCAGATATGAATTTGATTTTGTTAGATCAATATATTCTGTTTTTGGAAGCAAAGTAATAAATAAACTACCTGTTAAATCCAGATTATATTCTCTGGGCTCACTGTTCATGCATTATATATCAAGCTAAGGACACTGTATATATGCTTCTTTTCACAATCTTTCACGTTGTTTGACATATGAATCTGGAGAAGTGAATTTTTATGGTAGCTGGAATTAAGGCCACTGAGTAAGAAAAGTTACAAACCTTATTATGCTATCTAAATCAGTTTTAGATAATGAGATCATAATCCAAAACTTTATGTCAGAACTTTCCTGTATAACCTTGGATAATCCGTTGACTCCAGTGCAGTTGTCCATGTTATGCACCAAAAAGTGTGAAATCTGAATACTGTCTTCAGCTTATATATAGTTTAATAATATTCTTGTCAGCTGCTTGTTCTCAGAAAACCGTACGAGCTGCCACTTCTTGTGTTTCGAATGACAGTTCATTTAGTGGCCATAAACATTTTAGTATATGGTTTGAATGTATAAAGTTTGCTGGTTACCATCTCTTGGCGTGGTTCTCTTAAGCTGTATGAAAGGATTGCCATCTCTTATAATGCCTTCATATTGAAGTGAACACCTTCCCTGCCCCAAGTTGGTTCCAGGGCTTACATGTTGATTGTGGTTATATATTTATTTGTGTTAGATTAGGATAAAAGGATAATATTGGGAAGTGAATTTTGGCAGGATAATGTGGCACCTACTGAAGAAGGCCCTCCAATAGAACCTTTCAACCTGGACAAAGAGAGAGAAGAAGGGTACTTTGATGAAAATGGAAATTATGTTGAGTACATGAATCGGAATGAGATCAAGGTAATAAATTTCCTTACAATATGATTATGTGGTTAGTGTATTGCTCTGACATAAACACTGGTAGGATGCATGGCTTGATAACGTGGATATTTATGAGAAGTATGCTGGAAAAAACTCCATTCCCACAAGTAATGATGACAAACCTCGTGATCTTGGGACAGAGGAACTTGCAGAAATTAATAGGCGGATTGCTGATGTTCTTGAGCCTGGAGAAACTGTGAGCTTTAACCATTATGTTTATTGTTTATTGTGTACATCTTTTATCATTTTCTTTTGTAGATTATAGAATGCAACTGGATTGTAATATTTGTTTCTAATTCTTGAATGCATGAGATAGCTTGCATTCTCATTATATAACACTTCTATTTCAGTATTGTGTGTTGGGTAGGAGATACGATTGTTTCCATGAATATATATATATATATATATATATATATCATGTCAATATTGGTTGCTGCCTGTTGCCTTCGCCCTTATCTTTGTCACAAGATGTGGAACCAAATTTTTGTGCATGAATGGCTGAGCAAGCTTACAACTGAGAGAACATTTATGTCATGTGCATATGGTGATGGTACAAAAAGGGGATTTCATGACATAGCTTTTGATTTTCCTAGTTATACATCCATGTACCTATCTTTCTATGTACTTTTTGCTATTTTTGCATTTTATAATAGTTTGTTTTTTATTAAGAGGGGAAGAAACTGCTTAGTTTTATTTTCAGCTATTCCAGGAAGATTGTTGCGGTATTTATTGGATAATTTGTAGGGACCCAGGGATTTTTTTTTTGTTGGGGGGGGGGGGGAATGAACTTTTTGGAGACATTTTCAACTGAGTATTGTTTTGTTGGAAGACATCATCATCTTAAAACTTGTCAATTCTTTTTCCCTAAAGTATTTATAGTTAGAGAAGTATATAGATAAATGTAGTGAATTTTTATAAGTTTGCAATAAATAATTAATAATTTGAAAGAGATGAGTATGCAATTTCCGTATTATGTAAACCATAAATACATTTTTCATCTATAGAGTGGTAAAAAGATATTAAAAATGTAAGTTAAAATTATGATTCCAGAAACAACTGAAGACATTTTTCTAATCATTTTGTGCTTTCAAACTGAGAGTTGGATTTGTTCTGGTAATGTTTTATCTCATCAAATTGTTGTTGCATATCTGCATCTCTTCATACTGCTGTTCACAGGTTTTGCGTGCTTTGAGGAGGTTGAAGGGTTCAACTGATAAGAAGCAGAAGATGTCCGAAGGGACTAAACAACTGTTTGACCAGCTCACTGAAGATGCCATGAAATTGTTGGAGAATGGAGATTACAGTTGAGTTTGTTCAAATTGTCTTATATTCTGAGAACCTGCTATTTAATGTTTTAATTTTTATCGGATCTTTACTGTCATGCATGTTTATATGCAAACTTGGTTTCTTCTACAGATGTCTATGATGAAAAGCAAGAGCATTTTGAGCGCGAAGCAGGTTTGATCTATTCTATTCATTTCCATCCTCTTCTTGATTGGACATCTCTTTCTGCATTGGTTTCATATATTCCTTGTTCTATTCATTTTGGATAGTTCTTATCATATTGTCTCATGGGTGGTGCTTTATTATTTGGTGCATTTTAGTTCTATTCCTGAGAGTTTGAGTTTTGTGTGCACCATGATGCTGACTGTCAGTAGATCTTATTTTACCTCAAGAGACTCTCATTTCTGTCATTTTCTTTGTACATGTCATCCTTCGGTCTCACCCTACCTTCAATCTCTTTTTTTGTTTCATTAATTAGAACAAAATGAAGGTTAACTACGAGCTGATTGGAGGATGTATGTCATTCATTGAGATGAAATAATGCATAACTTTTCATGATGTGAGAAAAGTTGTTCATTGGTACAAGTCACTTTCATCATAAAATTTTCAGAAGTTTGAGAGCTTCTGAGTTTTCTATTGAAAGTTCAGCTCTCTGAATAATTGTCTTGTCCATGGCCGATTATGAGCAATATTTTATTTTTAATTGTTTCATCTTCAGAGGGTTATGAGAAGTTGGTCAAGAGTAGAAAACACGGACTTTCGGAAAGTCTTGGCCAGGAGAAGTCTGAAGATATTTTTGACATATTCGGTGATGATGGAGAAAGTGCTTCGAAGAATCCTGCCGCTAATGGGAATGGGTCGCTCCCTGTCCAGTCATTTGAGAGTATGCTTAACTCAGCATCTTGAAGCACATGGTTGTGAAATTGAGCTATTTTTTTCTAACATATGGCTTGCAGGTGGAGATTTGCAGAACGACTATGCATATGATGAGTCTTCTGGGTATGCCTTCATTTTCATTTTATTTATTTATAGGGGTGGTTTTGTAATTGTATGCTTCATATATGATTTTATATTCTTTAAAATGTAATAAAATTGGTAATCAGTTGTTTGTTTCAATTGGAATACCCTTAATTGTATTTCTGTTGTGGGTTATATTTTGAGGTTCTGCAAATATTGTATATGAATTAATCATTTTTGTTAAGAGCCAGAAAAGATATTTACAACCACTGAAATATAACATATATTTTGCATCATGCAATAAACTTTACATAATCTCACAATTGTCAGCACTGAACGAATGCTATTGGTAAATGGTAACTTTGTCAACATCATCTTAGAGTTTGGATTATTTTGTGATACCCATTGAGTAGGGAGGATTGTATGTGCTTTTCTCATACCAGAATCATTTATTTTTTCAGATATTACTACAGCAGCACTTTGGGTTATTATTATGATCCTTCAACAGGGTTGTATGGCTGCGCTGCATCCGGTAAATGGTAATGTTACCATACCCCCCCCCCCCCCTCTCTCTCTCATTACTAATGATTGTTGGTTTGCTTTTGGATGTGGATGTGGATGTGGTCCATGACTGCTTACTTGCTATTCCTCTCTTCTATGTATGTAGGTATTCTTATAATGAAGAATCAGGGGCATATGATGAGGTACAACAAGATACCAATGTCGCTGAGGTGAGTTGAGGGAAACTTGTGTTGCTCCTTTGAGGGACAACTTGACTTGCTACTCGTACAACAATTTGGTAGGTAGAAGTTGCTGATGTGAACAGGTGTAAATTCTCCAAAATGATTCTCTTCTAATACTTTACCTGTCTCTTGGTGTTGTAACTCATTAAATAAGATGATGCCTGCTTGTGTGTCCTAGTAAAAAAACATCTAGGCCGTGTTTATTGAATACGAAATTTATAATGGTAATCCATCTCAGTGTTTTGACTGATATTGGACTTCGAAAATTATTCACTCTCATTTTGAAGTAATTTTTGAACGAGTTTGTTGCATTTGAAATTAATTCTTGCATTTCAAATATCCAACTAAATAGTTGTCTGGAGATAGCTGTGAGTCTGTGAGGTAATAATTACTTGAAGAATGGATTGGATGAGCTTTGGCAGTTGGGATCTTTCTAGGTCAAAATGCAGTATTCCTCCACATCACATCAATTGTAACATCTCAAAGGCCCGTTTTTTTTTTTTTTTTTTTTCCTAATGCAAAGCTTTGGAGAATAGTTTAGCTCGAAGTTTTGAAATGGATCGCTGCAGATCCATTTTAACTTATCCAACCCGTCCCATGGAATGATATTGATGACAATGAAGCTGCCATACAAAAGAGAACCTCAACTTATTTATTTTTAAATTATTTTTTCCCAAGCATTTATCTAAAATCAAGCTTTGATTAGAATCGAAATTTGGATGAGATCATCTCAAGTATAATCAACTTCATCACAGAGTTCCACATAATCAACTTCATCGTAATAGTAAGTCAAATTATATTACCCACATTGATTTTAATTCTTTTTAAATAGAAATGCCGTGTCACAAATCACTGTTTTGTGAAATCACTATTTGTGAAAGGATTTGGTAATATAGTTTCATAAAAGTGTGCCACTTTGACTGCCATGCTGATGACAGTGGAGACCACGAATATAATATCGAAGATGACAATGATGCTGAGGTGTCAAACATGATTTAATTTCTAAGCTTCATATCCTGAAATTGACTAGTCATATTTGTTTGGTCTAATTACCACAGTATTAAATTCAATCATAATGTTAATATGGGCAATTGTACGTCAAATTAATTTAACTAACATACTCCTTAATAGGGTAACACAAATTCCTTTATAGACGAAGAAACAATTGTTCTAAATTTTTATCATTATAAAAACTTAACTGAATAAATAAGTAGAATCAAACATCATTCAACTATCATAACAAATTTTTGCTTATAATTTATTACTGAGATTCACAAAATGAAATCAGTAATCCAATCCAATTTTAGAAAAAAGTGGGCTCGTGGCCCATTGGGCTACTTAATGGGCCAGGAGTTTGAGCCGAGCAGGGAGACGTTAGGTCGGGTCGGGTCGGGTCGGGTCGAGATATACACACGTGCAGTTGCCAGCTGGTGCGCATATTTTCCAGAGAGGAGTACGTTAGTCTCAGTCCCAGAAAGCTCGATCTTTAGTTGCAAAGTTGGTTACATTTATTACACACACCACTAAAGATATGAGTTCACAAGGTATCTGATGCAGAAATCCAATTCCTGTTTCATCAGACCAAGTTAATCCGAATCGATCAACTGCATACCTACCTGTTGTTGAAATCCATGTATACGTATACCTAGAAACAGTGATATAGGGATGACGGATGAGGGATCGGAGAGGGAGAACAGGGGGTTAGGCTCCATGGATTCGATGGAGTCCCGATGGGTCTATCAGGACGAGGAGGGCTCGGAGATCGATAACGATGGCGACGATCGCCGCAGTTGCGGTGACGAATCTCCCCAGCGGGATTCCGACGACGAGGATAATGCCGAGCAGAGGTTGATTCGCACGGGGCCTCGGATTGATTCATTTGATGTTGAAGCCCTTGAAGTTCCCGGTGCGCAGAGAAATTATTATGAGGTGCGTCTATTTTGTTGCCTTGATTTAGGCTGATCTTTTTTATATTACTCACAGTAGGTTTTCGTTGTTAGTGCATTTGAAGTATTTCTTCCTCCTCCTTTCCGTCTTTTTTTTTTCTTTGTCATCTTTATTTAAGGGATTTTAGGTGGTGGGACTTAGGAGGAATAAAGAACATAAGGGGAGTTACTGGAATTTGAAAGATTTGGACCATGATGGATTGCTAGCAAAAAAATGTTCTCAGACTCTAGTATATAATGTGTGCTTACAATTGCGACTTGTACGCTTTTCAGTTTTCCATTCATAAAGTAAGCTGTTGGTGGAAATTTGAGAAATGCAATCAGCAATGGAATGAGAACAATTAAACGTGTTTTTCCTGCGTGCCATGTCCTAAATTGATATGCAACAAATCATCCTAGATTTAGATATAAGTGTACTTACTGGCATGTTGAAGAAAAGGTATTCGCTAATGTGTCCTACAGCATCTGAATGTAGACTGATATCTTAGAAACCCTTATACAATTTGATAGTGATAAGGAAGTTCTTTTTAACTAAAAAGTGCGAAAACAATCATTCTATTCAGGTTTTGATAATTCTATTTTATATATTTCAATAAGATGATTTTTGTTTGGTATATTGACTTCGAAATAAAATTATAGGATGCCTCTTTAGGCAGGAGAATTCTACTTGGCTTTCAGACACTTGGTGTTGTTTTTGGTGATGTGGGGACTAGTCCTTTATATACCTTCAGCGTGATGTTCAGCAAGGCACCTGTTCAAGGGGATGAAGATGTACTAGGCGCATTGTCTCTAGTTTTGTACACATTAATTCTGATTTCACTGATCAAGTATGTTCTAATTGTTCTTTGGGCGAATGATGATGGTGAAGGTATATCATCACCATTTGATATCTCTTTGCGACTGAGATTTGCATGTGGCTATGATTCAATCTGTAAATGCGTTAAGACTTCTTTTCTGGACCAATTTCTGCAGGTGGTACTTTTGCACTCTACTCTTTAATATGTAGGCATGCTAAGGTTAGTCTTCTCCCCAACCAGTTGCCTTCAGATGCTCGCATATCAAGCTTCAGACTTAAGGTGCCATCAGCTGAACTGGAGAGGTCCTTAAAGATTAAGGAAAGACTTGAAGCTTCTCTGACATTAAAAAAGCTTCTTTTGATGTTGGTTCTTGCTGGTACTTCAATGGTGATAGCTGATGGTGTCGTCACACCTGCTATGTCAGGTGCTTTTTAGCAGTTTGGTTTTGATATATTAGATTATGACTTAATTTTAACGCTTTGGTGGTCCTACAAAGGAAGAATAATCTATATTCGTTTGTTTTCAGTTGATTGCTTGCGCATAGTAACTATTTCATTAATGTTTGTGCAGTTATATCAGCTGTTGGTGGCTTAAAAGTTGGAATCTCTGGGTTTGAACAAGGTGGTTTATCCTTTTCTACTAATTGAAACCAACACTCTGCATATGTATATGAGATTTTTTTATTTATTAAAATTTTCTTTTCAGCTGCTCAGATCTTTAAGCAAGATTGTGGTCATTGAACATTTTCAAATAGTTGTTGCTATGTTAATCGTATGTGGAAGATAATCTCTCTTTTCTTCCCTAACTTCAACTTTAATCCACTAGCTTCGATTACTACATGTGATGATTTGAGCTTAGTCTGGACATTGCTCATTAGTAATTTACACTGACTAAATAGTCTAAACTCTTTAGTGGATGACTCTTATACCATCAATTATTTAAGTCTTTGTGGTCTGCTCTGAAGATGACCCCTTTTTGAGTTGAGTGAGTAATAGATATGCTGATGACGCTTAATGTGCAATAAGGTTTTCTGGTGTTGCATCCAAACAATAACGGGTTGGACTAGGCTCTCAGATTGCTAACCTGACTTTCTGATCATCTTACCTTATATTCGAACAGAGTGTTGGCATCTATGTGCAAAGATAAGCAATTGAGCTATGTACACTAGTGCACACTGAATCCACATTACATTGCTAATACAGTCAAGCTTATTTCTTGTCTTTTAAAACTTATTGCAATATTAGTTTTCCAGTTACTTTTTTCTGTTTGATCCATGTTGCATAGTCAACAACTGAGGGTGTTTAAATTTTCTGAAGTGCAGAGCACGTGGTGATGCTCTCAGTTGCATTTCTTATAATATTGTTCAGTGTACAGAGGTATGGAACAAGTAAAGTGGGGCTTGTAGTTGGTCCTGCCTTGTTTATATGGTTTTGTTCTCTTGGGAGCATTGGCATTTACAACCTTGTCAAATACGATACTAGCGTTTTGCGAGCATTTAATCCGATTCATATCTATTATTTCTTCAAGCGCAATTCGACCAAGGCTTGGTATTCTCTAGGGGGCTGTCTTCTTTGTGCAACAGGTAAACTTGATAGATAGTTTTGTTTTACTTGTTTCTTTTCTCCCTTAAACCTTGAGTGAAATTAATTTTAGATTGATAGTTATTCCAACTTTTTTTATTCTCTTGTGCACTTCTAATTTGGCTTGTTTGCAATGTGTTGGGAGTTCAAATTTGAGATGACATGTTGTTCTATGAGAATTATTTCGCCTTTTCTTCTCCTCACCATGTTTGTGCCCAGAATATTGATACCAATGAATTATCCATTCCCTCTGACTCACCACATACATAATAACGACAGCTAAACCTTTATTCGGCCATATGAAGCATTGCTCTGTTGAAACACATGTTCTCTATTATATTCAAGTATAACATATCTTTATTAATTTGTTTCTTTCTAGTTCTTTATATATCTTCCCCTTTTGGTTGGGTTTATAATTATTCATTTTACTTCTTGTATTGGTATTGGGCATCTAAAGTCATCCATACAAATTTCCAAAACATTTAAAGACGCATTTTATGCATTTTCTCATACTGTTGAGGCAACCTCCACTTTCATATTAATGGATTCATTTATATTCCAATCTAATATAGTTTGCCTGTACATCCATCCCAAAATTGTCATATCTACCTCTTTTTTTTAAATCTTCATATATAGTTATGTAAACCTCATGGCAGAAGTTTGGGATAATCTATCAGACATTTGCAAATGGATGAACCTTTGACTGATTATTCTTGCAATTATGAAATCTTGTCATATTTTACTTTAGCAATCAACTTACAGTTCAGGTGTCAGTTACCTAAATAATTGTTTTGAGTGTCAAATTCCCATGTAAAGGATATTGTTAATTATTTAGATTCTAAAACTGGAATTTGGATGATGGTGTGCCCAGAACTTTGGAATGCCATAGAAGTGCCTATCTATGAGTAGTTAATCTAACTAAATTTCAAGAATATTGCTTTATAATTTACATCTCAACAGTATCATTTTTTCTGATTTATTCCTGATGATCAGTTGCGTGACTCAGGTTCTGAGGCAATGTTCGCAGATCTTTGCTACTTTTCTGTAAGATCAGTGCAGGTTAGCAGTAAGACTCAGCAGTTTTCCGTTGGTCAATACTTCGATAAAAAATATTACTGTCTTTTTTTAGAAAGATAAATGTTTTTCTAACAAAAAAGGTTAAATTTCTTTTGACAGCTTACGTTCGTGTTTCTTGTATTACCTTGCCTTCTCTTGGGTTACCTGGGGCAAGCTGCATATCTGATGCAGAACCACGCTGATACAACACAGGCTTTCTTCTCTTCTGTTCCAAGTAAACACAATACTTCTCTAGCTATTGTTTTGATTTAAGTGATCGTCGGATATATATTTGAAAAGGTTGGCTAGCACCGCCATTAATAGTATCACTTTGTTATAGGTTCTTGTTTCTATGTATTATATATTATGCACTTATTATTCTTTTAATTTTGTGATGGATCTTCATCTAAATTCAATTAAGAGTTAAAATGGTACAACTGATGTGGATTTCCTTTAATATGCTTCAGGTGGAGCTTACTGGCCTGTTTTTCTCATAGCTAATGTAGCTGCACTGATTGCTAGTAGGGCTATGACGACAGCAACCTTCTCTTGTATTAAGCAGTCCACGGCACTCGGTTGCTTTCCTCGTCTAAAAATTATTCATACCTCGAGGAAATTCATGGGCCAAATTTATATTCCAGCCATGAACTGGTTTTTACTGGTTTTGACCCTGGTATTGGTCTGCAATATCTCAAGTATATATGAGATAGGAAATGCATATGGTAATTCTCTTGTTAGAGTTATTTTGATACAATTCATTTTTCTTTCTTTTCTTTATTTTACATAACTTTATTCCTGTATATAGTTCTTTGTTAAAACAGGATGTGTATGTATATCACGCACACACAAACTGACCATAGTGCTGGACGTTTAGATGGCTGAAATCTTAGTCTGAATGTAGCGATGATATCCTGAAATGATGGATTTCTTTTTTCCTTTTGGGTGGGTGGTTAGAAAGAAAGAATGATATCATTGTTCGAATTTTAAAAAATGCCTAAGTTTAGTAGTAGCTTCTATATCAAGGAATGGAATATAGTTCACTTGGTCCTGCATTTTGCTCTTAAATTACTTAATCTATTTCATCAGACATAACTCCTATTATTTAGAACTTGCTTAATAATATTTTCAAATAACAATGACATTGGTCTGACATGCATTTTAACGAATTCAATTCGAATTTTCATTGACTTGCTACACTCACATATAAATGTTAGGTTTATTCTGGTCTTCCTTCTCATGTGAATAATTCTGTGAGGTACTGCATTGGCCTTGCCTGATTTTTCTCTCTTTTACAGGCATTGCTGAACTTGGAGTCATGATGATGACTACAACCTTAGTAACCCTTGTGATGCTTCTTATATGGCAGATAAATATTTTCATTGTGATGAGCTTTGCTACTATTTTCTTGGGGTTAGAGTTGACTTTCCTATCTTCAGTTTTGTGGAGTGTGGGAGATGGAAGTTGGATCATACTGGTGTTTGCCATTGTCATATTTCTGATTATGTACATCTGGAACTATGGAAGCAAGCTAAAATATGAAACAGAGGTGAAGCAAAAGATGTCAATGGATGTGCTTCGGGAACTAGGTCCTGAACTAGGAACTGTTAGAGCTCCTGGAATTGGCTTGATTTATAATGAGCTGGCAAAGGGGATACCAGCCATATTTGGGCATTTCCTGACTACTCTACCTGCTGTGCATTCAATGATCATATTTGTTTGTATAAAGTATGTTCCTGTATCAGTTGTGCCTCAAAGTGAAAGGTTTCTGTTTAGGCGAGTCTGCCCCAAAAGCTACCACATCTTTCGTTGTGTTGCCAGGTAAATCTGCATCATATGTATAGTTGTTTATGTTGTACCTCATCTTGGACAGGGATAATGACATTTTGTTCCATATTAGTAATCTCTAGGGCTTCAGTGAAATACCTTTGTCGTTCTATACACTCTTTGACTGTGGAAAGGTATGGAGGCTTCATTTTGTCGGATGTTGCTTTAAAGTTAACAAGTTTTTATTCAATGAAGAGAGCTTGCGTATCATTCAAATTCTGTTATATGGCTAACAATAAGAATTATTTACCGTGTCACTTGAAATCGTAGACAGTTGATTACTCGGGGAGATTTGGACTGGTCTTGTTACCATGGAATGGATTGCTTAGTTCCGCTTAACGAGGATAACACTCTTTTTTTCTTTCAGTAAGAGTGGTTTGTTATTGCCTATGGGGTTAACTTGGTGGTACTAGACCACCCTATTGTTCATATTGGTGATCATTGGGATGGGGGATGAAAATTATGGTCCTGTCCTAGAATAGTATAATTTTCAGTGCCAATGACACATCAGCTTTGGAAGAAAAAATACCTGTTTTTCAAGAATTTGAGACTGTTTAGAGAGGATTTTGTTACCATGTCATTGTACTGACTCTGCCATTGACAGATATGGTTACAAGGATGTTCACAAAGAAAGCCACCAGACTTTCGAGCAGTTGCTGATTGAGAGTCTTGAAAAGTTCATCCGCCGTGAAGCTCAGGAACGTTCCCTGGAGAGTGATGATGACGAGTCTGATTCTGAAGTAGAGCATTTCTCAAGAATTCTAGTAGCTCCAAATGGGAGTTTTTATTCCCTAGCTGCACCGCTTCTCACTGAGTTCAAGGATAAGAGCAAGTTCATTTCGGAATCAAGCACATTGGAAGAGGGAAAGGTAGAGCCTTCCATTGATCAGATTAGTATTGATGCCGAGCAAAGTCTTGAGAAGGAACTGTTCTTCTTACGCAACGCAAAGGAATCTGGTGTCGTATACCTTCTTGGCCATGGAGATATAAGAGCGAGGAAGGAGTCTTGGTTTATAAAAAAGCTCGTGATTAATTATTTTTATGCTTTCTTGAGAAAGAATTGCAGGAGGGGGACTGCAAATTTGAGTGTTCCACACTCACATCTGGTACAGGTAGGCATGACTTACATGGTCTGAAAATGTGCATTGTAGTTGTACGTAGATTTTGATAGACAGATTGTTGACGAATTTGCTTATCAAACGGGTTGAGGACGAGTGGAGTAACTGTGGGTATGCTCGAGTTTCGTAAGTCATGGGTTTCATTCAGCATCAGGCTCATCCTAGAGCGCCTACAATGCTATGCGTTAGGGGAGATTTTTGGAGTCGTTGCTTCTGTTTTGATCGTTGCGAAAGGTGGTTGGAAACGTTGTAATTAACACATCCATGTTAATGTGATTTTGACCTTGTAATTGTTTTCACCTTATTGTTAGCTAGCATAATGCCATGTTATATATAATATTTAATACTTTTTTTGACAAGTGGAAGCATTTTGGATTGTTGAATGATACAATGCTTCTACTTTCATTGTTGTAATAAGTCGCTTCTTTTACACCTGGATGAGACAATGGATATGTTCATAGCAAGCTATATATTTCTTTGATGTTTGCAACCTTGGGATCACATTATAATGCTTTTTTAGCACGATTCGAATATCAGTGATATTCGAAAACTATTATACAGTAAAATCAATTTAATCTGCAAAATTGAAACCACCAATATAACGGACACTGAGTGATACTAACAAGAATTGCACTTATTATCAATAGCTGCATGTACATTCTACTAATGGGTCGGCACAAATTTTCTCAATTATTAGGATTCCTGCTATTGATTTTCATCAATTTTAATGGTTAAATAAGAGAACTTTTCTTCAATTCTATCAACAAACTGAGACAGGAAGGGCCTACATTGTATAGTACGAAGAACTAAAAACATTCATGGTGAGTTATAATCCCTCTCAATGAAAATTATTTCACTAAAAGCTTCAAGTGATTTGAAAGATGAACTCATGCAATATTTAATCCTGACAACCTGTTGCTAGCCCCAAATCCAGGTTGCTAAGAACAAGAAAACTTCTTGTCTTCCATAAGAATGCCGGTTTATTTTCAATACTTAATATACCAAAACTGAAAATCATAAATCATTTAAACGCTTTTCAATTGTGAATGGATTGTATGCTTAGAAACAGTCAAACCCATGAGCCAAATTCGTAGTTGGATTCCTTCATCAATGTACTATTCTCTCGAGGCTTTCATAGACTCGGATAGACCAAGTGGTGTTCTCTTCTCACACCCCAAGAAAATGTGCTTCTATCGTTTCGAAAGCCTTTTTCCTGGGAGCTCGTACAAATTGTTTGTGTGGTTCGATTGCTTAAATGCCAAAAAGGCTCATTTAGTAGCTGTATATGGGTGCTGCAATCTCTCATTTTCAATCCTCTTATTGTCAGCGTCTGAAGGGGCCCTGAAGTTTAGGGCATCCTTTTCTGTTGATTTAAACTTCAATCTGAGAAGTAACGAGTTTGTCATCACTCCAATAGAACTGAAACCCATGAGGGCACCAGCTAATGAAGGTGACAGCATGGTTCCCGTTACAGGCAGTAATGTGCCAGCAGCTACTGGAATTCCAATCTGTAGTTACAAAGAAAAGGAGGTTAATGCATCACTTCTGAGCGAGAATATCACTGCCCATTATTCTGCAAAAGCATGTTATATGGCTTAGGAGAGGATAGGATCATTTTGCACATTATTACAAGAAGAGAATTTATAGGCACACACATCGAGGTTTGAAGTTGCCTCGACACTTGAATCAGGTTTACTATTTTTTGCTTTCGCATTCTCACAGACAAGCACCATTTTATTTTCTATGCTACATTATGTAGTTGAACCAGTGAAAATCATTTGCCTCAAAAATATAAATGTTCTAGGCTGGAAAACCATGATGTGATGAGTGACATGAAACAAATGCGAGCACCATTACTTGGGTTGACATTTAAAATTTCGAAGAATTGGTACGGTACTCAACTATCAAAATTAATCATCTTCCTTCTCGTAATGGACAGATTTTCTTAAGACCTGCATATCTAAAATCCTAAAGGTCCTCCCTTAAGCTCGACACAGACTATGATGATGTCTATGACCATATTGTTCGAGTGGGGATCTAAAGATGGCTTCTATAAGTCCAAGAAATAGGGTCCACCTGGAGTAACGTGGTGGATGTATTGTCTCAGGTGATACGAAGTTTTGCACAACATAATAGTTCACCCAAAGTTTACCAAGTCCTTGCAGCAAGATTTGTTAGTTAACACGTGCCTTGTCACCCCTTGTGTCAATTATATTAATAGAACCAAACCCACTGCCAGAAAACCCAAGTCTATGTTCTGCTCCATGTGGAGTGAGTTAGTTGTTTAATATTCTTCAACCTCAGACCCTCCATAAGTTGCCTATTTTAACATAAAACCAAGGTCCAGAAGATTAGAGGTAGTCCGATGATCCTATCACTAGTTCACTTTGTTACTTTTTGTCGCACCAGTGTATTATTTACCTGAGATTATAAATCTACAGAAATAATAAAATGGTGACTGGTTTCTATTAAGATATTAAATTGCATCATCGGGAAAGAAACCTACAATGTTGTATGCAAAGGCCCACCAAAGATTTTGCTTCACAGTCTTCATGGTAAGTCTACTCAGCTCCAGTGCGTCAAGTAACTGCAGGGCAAAGCTTGTCAGAAGCAGACACACTTAAAACACACATTTTTAGAACTGCAGAATTATTTCTCATATGCACATTGAATTTACTGGTCTAACTGCAAAAATTCACTTGGAATCAGAGGATAAATTCATTACATAAGACAGATATTGAAAACAACATCATTATTGATGAAAAGAAAATTTGAGACAACAACTAAAGCTAAATTACTAAAATAGAAGTGTGGATGTTCCTTACGAGGCGAATATATCCTTATTAAAAATTATTATTTAAGGTAATAATACTAATTTAGAATTTTCATATTTGAATAATTTTATATTAGAATCTTATTATAATTAGAACTCTATTATATTAGGAAGTATAATAGGACTCAAAATTTAATATGGATCATATATCCTTATTAACGATTATTTACGTGCAACACATATTATCAATACCAGTTCCAGAATAGTACTTTGAGATGAAGCTGCAGTTTCTATGATACCTGGGACAACCTGTTCTGCATTAACACAATTGAGGACACCTCACTAGCTGCCCCAACACCTCCACCAATGGCAACTCCCACATGTGAAGCAGCCAGGGCAGCTGCATCATTAATTCCATCACCAACCATAGCTACAATGTTCTGATCCTCTCGCAGTCTGCTAATGAACTTCTTTTTCTCATCTGGTTTGACTCCATAAAGAACCTGTAATCAACCGTGCATTTATGTCTACTTCAAATTATTTGAACTTACACCAACTCACACTACTAGGTGAACCATAAGTACCACTTTTCCATAGATCCAAGCACGCTAGACATGTATGACTACAATTTGATGCGTGTTTCAAGTCTCTGATAGTTTTTTGTTTGACAAAAACCCAGCTCAGAAAAAGTATATCTGTTTGCTGCGTTTGCATATATCAGTTAATTTGTAGATCTCTATCCACTTCATAAAACTATTATAATTCTCCAAGCTCTTAAGGATTATACATAACCAAAAATATTTAGCCCTGAAGAGATAATTAACTGTTCTGTTCAAGGTTGACAGATGTGTGCAACCACAAAGTCTGCTCTATTTAAATGGCTTACCCTTTCCTTTGGAATACCAACAGCAGATGCAACATATTCAGCAGCACTTCTTTTGTCACCAGAAAGCAAATAAGTTTTAATTCCTTGACTAGTTAGTGATTCTATCACATGCTTGGCATCTTCTCTGATCTGATCCTCAACATAAATTACTCCAGCCAGAACACCATCTACCCCAACATAAACAACTGATTGATTTTTACATTCTTCAACTTCTTGGAATGGACTGTCGCCAACTACTCCATGCCTGCATGAGTATAAAACCCAATGCTTAAACTTAAGAAAGATATATACCAGAAAATAAACTCTCACGAATGATTATTGATTTCTATAGTTCAAGGAAGCTTCACTCTGCAATAATTGTCAGACTAGACTCTAACAGCTAACCAAGAAGACGAATATCAGATATCTAAGCAAGCAAAATGCCATACCATATCTTGCCAAACACTCATAAGAAGTGCCTAAATGCGTTACTTTCTGTAATTCTTCAGCAAAGTCAACCATTTAAATTGCAAAACTGCATTATCATGCATAATTACTAAAATTGACTAGAGTCCAATTGATTTATGATGATTGTCAGTTATGGTCAGAAATCTAATATCCGCATACCCAGTTTAGTTTGTTTAAGTAAAACTGCAATATAAAAGCATCCTGTAGATGGATCAAATACTGATGAGCGATCCTCAATTGAATTAAAATTTTATATAGTAGTCAAGAGAAACATGCAATTGATATTAGAACAGCACGTGGTTCAAAATTATGATTTGCATCAGATAACACTCCTTTGCTCTGCACTAATCTTTAGTAATACTAATTATCTGAATGGAAATTAGCAAATAAATGAGAAAGGGGGGGGCGGACCGAAGAAGACAGAATATTCCAGCTTTCACTGAAATTTTGCAAAAACCACAAAAAAACAAATTTTAGTTTCTTCTATGAAGCAGAAATATTTGCCATTTCACATTTATAGAATGAAAATATATGATCTCATAGAGAGCTTACATAGTCCCAATGATAATATCTGGATAGAGCAAACAGAGGGCGCTACTAGTAACAAAATGCTTTGATGGTAAACAACATGGTAATAACAAATTTGAGTGTTAATTTATAGGATTAAAAGATTCAGAATATGTGACAATGACATGAAGAATCAAAATAAAGTGCATGTAAACTTTGACATATCTACAATGCTGCCAACTTCAAAGTAAAGCTTACTTGCCACCAGAAAAAGGATATTATCAACATAAATTACCGTTGAATCCACTCCAATGTACCAACAGCCACTTTTTTCTCATCAATAATAGCCACAGCACCAGATCCAGGTTCCTCAGTAAATGTTCCTTCGGCTACCTACAAGAACAGTCCTCAAGTAATCTGAGAGCGATAATACACGTCTTGATGACATTTAATAAGAAAATTATCAGTTCAACATTATAGAACAAAGTGACTAAAAGTTCCATCACAAAAGCTATCATTAAGGGTCTCAAATCAAAATTTCTGTGTAATTACAGCAAGCAAGAACCTAACATCACCCCAAATGTCACGAATCCCAAAGAATGCCCCATCAATAGATTGGATATTTTCAGGACACAGAATCTTAATGGGTTACCTCTTGTCTAAAAAACGAGGGCTTTATCCAAACAGCAAGGCGCTGGGTCATCCTTTGTCAAAGAGGGCAAAAAGCAGAAGCAAAACTACAAAACACACACCTCCAATTCCAAACTATATTTGATACAAAAATGCATTATATTCTTTATGATTTAAGATCCACAGTTCACAAAGCATCCCCAAAACTTAACCCCACCACTTACTGCACACATTCTTCAATATCCTTAAAAATTCTCTTTGCTGTTTGGATGGAGGAGCAATTCAGAATTCATAGTAATAAATCCATTGGTGGTGATTGGATTGATATGAATTTGAAATCCATCACTTTCATTTTGAACTATTATTTGAGCAATATGGTTAGATTTTGAATCCACTTTGATTTGAGTGGATTTGAAATCCTCTCGATCCAAACACAACCTTATTTCTTTTTAGCCATACAAACCTACACAAAGCTGAAATGTTAATTCCAAAACACTAGATCCCTATTTTAGGCAAGATTTTAAAAATTAACATAACAAGACCATAACTCACTGTGTTATATCCCAGATTAAATTCAGAACCACTTAATTCTAAAATTTGTTTGTTCCAGAACATGGTAATCAAGAACTCATATAGCATCCATCATGATCAGGAAAATACTAGCAGAATGTATTGCCTCTACGTAAACCAGAAATGGGCACTCAATATAAAATAAACTTGAAAAAACAAGTATGTAAAATGAGGCTGCCTCATATTCATTATTGTTATGATCAGTGGAAGTAAAAAATTCAACAACAAAAGGAAAATTGTGTCGCAGTAGTAAATAATGAACAAAAAAACTAAGCCAAGCTAAAAAACCTTCAAGTAAAACATCATAACAATTGGAATATTCAACAATATATGACCCTAACTGGAAAGCTCAGCACGCAATGCAACCAGAAACTTCAATTATTGATTTCACTGAATAAGCAGTCGCAGCAATCAGCAGAGAATTTACCTTAACATTTGAACAGTTCGAAGCCTTGGCAGCCTTGACTATGGCTTTCCCAATTGGATGAATTGTACTTGATTCTACTCCAGCAGCTAACTTCAGAACTTCAACTACAGACCAGTTATTGATTGAAGTTGAATCTAGCCTGCATTTATCTAGACTTAATATCATTTTGAAGGCAATAAAACTTGTTGAAACTAAAATCAAAACTATAACAAAGAACAAAAATACTGAAGTCTCAAAATAAGAATACTGAACAATGTGCATTTGTATGACCATATAAAAACTGAAAAACACACCAAGTACAATTACTGTCAGATGCAACCAGCATATTTTGCCAATACAGTATCCTCTCAAGTCAATAAGGTAAGGTCAGTTATGCTTCCATCATTCACTAATTTTCCAGATATGATTTAACGAGCACCAATGAGATTTTACTATATTAATGAAATGCACATCCTCACAAAGTGCATAAAATTATTATCATCAAGAAACTGGACAGCAGACACACATTCTTCGGCATAAGTGTATCTTGTCATTTTCCCACATTTAAGTTCATATTTCATGATAACTCAGCACAAATGTGGAAACTATCATTTTGACAGATTTACAGCATAAGACAACATGGAAGATCTGAACTGGGACTGTACTTTTTTAATGTGGCATACACAAATTCCCAACAGTGATAATATGCATCAGTATTCACTTTACTGACACAGACTATCACAAATTTTAAAATCATTTCAGATAAGTGTTAAGTTGAACTTGAATTGCTGACAGCATATACCAAACACTACTTAACAAAATAACATAATCAAACTCCAATATTCTATACTCAACTCTGGATTTTTATCTATTTGATCGCCTTGTATCACTACTTTAGTCACAGTAGGTTTTCCAATGGTTAATGTCCCTGTTTTGTCAAATACGATTGTATTAACTGTCGAAAATCTTTCCAAGATACTTCCACCACGCAAAAGTAGTCCTTTTGTAGCACCAAGTGAAGTTCCAACCTGAATTTGTTACTAATAGTCAACTCACTGTACAACGTAGTTAAGGTTCTAAATAAACCACATAAGCATGTACAGGAATCAAATCAATCAATTACCAGAACAGCTGTAGGCGTGGCTAACCCAAGAGCACAAGGGCAAGCTACGACCTACATTCAGACAAGGATACTTCAGTAAGTTCGATAACTAAGTTGACCAAGCATTGAATGCTGTGATCGGAGAAAATCCAACTATTACATAGGAGATTAGAGAGTCCCTATTCCAATGTGTGTGACATGATGTCAAGTTCCAAACTTGGTTTTGATCGACCTGTTTCAAGAATGCAACTGGAAAATACACAAAGTCTGATAATTACCAGAACACTACAGGAAAGTTGCAATGCCAAAGACATGGAATTTCCTTGGTAAAGAGCTGCTGGAAGAACTCGTGAACCAAAAAGATTCCAGAACATAAATGTGGCAGCCGAAAGTGCCATTACTCCGTAAGTGAAATTTCCAGCAACCTGTGTGAGAAATTGCAGTGTTAGTAGACTGTGACTGGACTAACTAGAAAAACTACTGCATGCATGATGATGAACATATAGAAGAAACAAAATCCATCTAAAACAAAATAAAAAGGAAAACCACTTGAGAGAGGAGATAGTAATGTCAAATTTAATAAAAGATTGCTGCCATGGTAGACATTTTGCCACAAACGCGACCATTGGAAAAAGACATTCTGGAGAAACACAATTCTCTTCCTACCAAGTTGTAGAAATTTAGCTTCCTCCCAAATAACTGAAGTTGCTAGAGCATAAACGATACTAAGATTTAGTAAGTGGAAACAAAAAGTGGGTGGATAATAGTCATTTGTGGTCTGCGAATGAGATAAGGAAGGGGAAGCAATTTCCTATGCAGTAACTCAACACAAACTTTACAAATATTTCCTATGTCAAATCAGTTCCACCGAGTTTTAAGAGTCACAAAATGAGTTTCATTGTATAAATGAGGAGTTAACAACCTAGAAAGTACCTAGCTGCTGTCAAAATTCTTCATTTTGCATTTTAAAGTAATCAATTCGTAAGTTGATGTGCAATTCAGGAAATTTTGCATTACCCGATTTATTGATGTGAAAATGTCTCGTAAATTATGCTATCCTGAAAATCTTTGTTTTGAAAATGAGATTGATTTCCTCTCAAGGCCCGAGAGTAAAAAAGCCTAAAAGAAAAGAAATGCAATAATAAGGCAAGTAAGGTTAAACTGCTAAAGATATAACCTACAAATCTTACAATAGATAAATGGTAATGAATTAAAGTACATAGTTTCTAATGATGTAAATATTTTCATAATAATAATAAATTAATAGTGGTGATGATAATGATGTATTGTAATAAAATAAAAGAACAAAGAAAGCATTCGAGTTGTTCAAATTTTATGGTTGTATATAGAGATATAGACATGGATGATAGAAATTGAAATAAAAATGAAGTTCATACAGGTATGTGAGGTAAGACCGACCTCATTACGTAGGAGAGAAAGGGAATTTAGATATAAATAAAGTCTATAGGAATGTGATCTACAGACATCATTATCAAGAAGAGAAAGGAAAGGTTACAGATGATGGACCTTGTCAGCTAACCGTTGTATAGGAGCTTCTCTAGTCTGTGCTTCTTCAACCAACCGAACAATATCTCCAATTGCAGTCTCACCACCCGGTCTCCGCACCTCAATGATAATTTTTCCATTTAGGTTTATGCTTCCAGCTGCCACTTCAGCCTAGTACAGAAATGCATCCAAGAAACAGGACAATATGAACCAAAATAGCATATGAAATAATTCGACAGTTTAATACCCCCTAAAAGTTCACAGATGGCAACAATGACTAACACGATGACCCTCCTACACCCCAGTCCCCACAGAGGAAAATCAAAGAAAAAGAGTGGAAGGAACTACATAAAAAGAGAGGGCACATGAACACTTCCACATCTATCTAGTACCTATATAAAAGTGTGAATATTTCTTACAAAATATGGATTACCTAATATATCCTTATTAAAGATTTTATTTAAGGTTATAATAGTAATTTATGATTTTCATATTTTAATATTTTACATTAGAATCTAACCCAAAATCATATAGAATTCTATTATAAGTAGGACTCTAATTTACTATAGATTTTTTTTGAATTTAATTTAATTTAATATAGATTATATATCCTTATAAAATTATTATTTAAGGTTAATAGTAATAAAAATATTTTTTATTTAAAAAATTCAACTTCCACTTTCGACGCACGTGCTGATACTCGTTACTTTAAAAAAGCTATGTGCTTGGTACGAAGTCTATTCTAAGAGAGGCGACCGAGGAAGTCTGCATGATAAAACTTCCCATCAGTTTTGGACAGAAATTGTGTTTGCTTAACATCAGAAAAAAAAAAAAAGAAAAAAGATCAGATAACATATCTAAATTTTTCATATAAACAAAAATTTGTGGAAGATTTTCTATATGTAGCATGAACACAGACAAACATTATGTCACTCCAAACTTCCCCAGCATTCCTTTATGCTAAGCATAGCCAGACAGGCTACCCCATTGAATACTATTTCACATCGCTGTAAGCCTGTAATACACACAGGAAATACAAGTAAAAGAATTGACATTATCCTCACCCCAGGTAATTTAGTGACAGGTAGAGGTTCCCCAGTGAAACTTGACTCATCAACACTGCTTCTGCCTGCCGTAACGACTCCATCAGCTGGAATGCGATCCTACAAGGAGGATGGTTTTAATTGTGAAAAAAATAATATGAGTGTATTCACATGAACATGTCCTACTATTCTTGGTTAGGCAAAAGATGCAGAAGGCAGCACAGACCCATATGATGATTGTTTCATGAAAAGTGTGCTGACCCACATAAAGAGGGTTTGATTGGCCAGAAAAGTTTCTTAAATATTCCATAAGCTTCAAGGAAGATCATGGGAAAGATACAAGGTTTTGGAAAAACAGTTGGCAATGCTTACACCAGGCAGAACAATGATTTGATCTCCCACAGAAAGACTGTTGGAAGGTACTTCAACAGTTGAGCTCAACTCTTCTGAACTTCCATTAATCACAAGACGAGCTTTAGATGGCAAAATACTTAGAAGGCTGGTCATATCACTCGTTGCTTTTATCTTGGCTCGCTGTTCAAGATTCCTCCCAAGTAAGACGAATGCTATCAACATAACTGGTTCTTCAAAGAATGTCTTCCATCCCTATGCCAACAAAAAATCCATTTAATAAAATGCAGCTTAGAATTCCTTAATCACATGCCTATAATTTCAGAAAAGAAAACGTCGGCATATATCTTCACAATATTTGAAATTCCCTCGTTCCTCAATCTGTCTTTTTAGCAATAAAACTAGTTTCTTTTCAAACAAAATAATAATAATAATTCCTGAATAAAAAAGGCTGTTGTATGCAGTATCTTGCATTGATAGCAGAAGAAATGACACAAAATGGAAAAGAATATGATAAAAGGGACTCAGTGATTGAATTAGGAAAAAAACAATCAGAAAAGGCTATTCTGATTATGAAAGAATATAACTAAGAGTGTTCAAATGATTACACACGCCAATCCACCAGTTCAAAGAGTGTTCAATTCCCTTCCATTGCTAGCAGCCTTAGCCTTCTGCCTTGATATGATCAAGTTAAATAAATCAAATTTCCTCTAACTAATTTTCTTTTCAGCATTTTCTGTTTCTAACTTGGAGAAAAAGCATGGACAAGGAGGAAGCGTAGCTACACTGGACTGATCTGAACATCAAATAATCATGTAGCTACAAACTCTCCATGAAATAGAATGTTTCTTTGAAATGTACCTAGGTGCACAAAACCAATTTAGTTTTCACTCTAATCTAAGCCCCAGAATAAAATTTACCAATTCATGAAAGTAAACATGTAAGGCAACTCAAGACATGGAACATTTAGTTGACTGGGCAACTCATATAATTCAGAATTCTAATTCGATGTGCCAAGATTTTTCAACTGTAGAGGAGATCATCCTAAGATTAAACTCATTTTTTTGCAGTTTGGTCTATAGTTCTGTTTGAGAAATTCATTGTATATCCCTTCATTATCAGAGCATACAAATATAATGAATCGTAGGCATTTAGTTCAGTGCATTACAAAGTTATTGATTCATTATGAAACCATTCCTGATAATTATGTACAGAGTTGTATGCTTCAGATAAATTATAAATTTGTTGAAACAACTATATACATAATTCTCTTATTCTAATCAAAGACCCTTGTAGAAGGTTTAGTTTATAATGTACCAATTTCGGCATAGAGGCTGCCAAGGTACTGACAGCAAAGGATGACAAAGCACCAAGACCAACTAGAGTATTCATATTCGGGGCTCCTCTAAGAAGACTTTTCAAACCATCCATAATAAGTTGGCGGCCAGGGCCAAGCAGTGTAAAGAGAGACAAAGACATGTGGAATCCTGTTGAATGCAATGAATGGATCCATGCAGCTTTGGCTCCAACGAAATGAGAGAGATGACCAATGATGCACACAGCACAGAGAGTCCAAGAAACAAGAAGTCCACGACCTGTTATTAGGCAGGGTTTTGATCATGCAATGTGTAAACATATTGGCGTGAAATGTGTTAGCAACAAAAAATTCAAATACCATGCAATCAAAGACCAAAATCTTAACTTATACAAATATTACACTGATTATCAGCTAAAAGTAAGATCAATAATCAACTGCATAAAGTTAAAGCCCTTCCTGTCTGACCCTAAGAAAGTACGACATGAAAACCATAGACATTGCTAAAAAGTTAACTAGGTCATATATGTATTCAACATTATGCAAAAAGCATAATTAACTCTTGGAAAAGTAAGGGCTCAAACACACTGCACGTTTTCAATGTTGGATTCTGTATTACTTTCAGTCTATTGTCATTTGCCAACTTTATATCACCAATTTTGTTTCTCTAATGAATCCAAACAGTAAAAGAGAGCGAGAAAAGGTTTACCACTTTGCTTTAATAGCTCACGCTTCTCAATCATTTTCTTCTCAAATGTCTCGTAGAACTTCATTCTTTTAAAATCTGCAAACAAAGAGCAAACCGAGCATTGGAATTACAAACAAAGAATATGAAGGAATGAAAAACTAAATCAAAGTTTAATAACCTTCTAGTTAATCAAGCCAGTAGATAATATCACCCATCATGTAGTGTAAGGAACTCTAGAAATGAACATAGTTCACAATTCAACCAGTTTCCCTGTCAATATGGAACATTCAGTTTGCCTGGTGTGCTTATGATTGGATTTTATGGCTTATCATTTATATTAGTTTTGAGCTACAAATTCTAGCTTGCATGAGAGTTTAAAGATTGGCTACATTAATAAGAATCGCAAAACCATTTTCTATGGAAATTGCAAATACAAAACATCCACTCTGCTTTAGATTTTGCAGCACAAAACACACACATACAACACTCAAAACTAGGAAATTAACACAACTACTGTCTGCCCTAATAATCTGCTCTTCCAAACTCTAATACATAACTCCTTGGAGAAGGGAGTTAAATGTCCACTCGTATTTAGAGACGATAACGTTTGTATTAGTAAATCTTCTCAACATGATAGATATGCCTGCCTTCAACAAATCCACCACTAGTCGCTGAAGAGACACACCTATTGATGAAAAACTATGTCAATAGATAGACTGGACTTGCATTTTGTTATTTTGATAAAGTGGGTCAAACTGGACCGAAAAGATACTATTGAATGTGAACAGAGCCAGGACATACCATGAAGGCAGAATGGTTGTTGTTACAAGAACCATTGCATCCTACAACTGAATATCCCCATCAATAGCTCCCTCATCTGCCAATTTCCCACAAAGCTATGCATAAGTCATATTAAACATGTGATAGTGTTGTTTCTAACTCGAAATTTAGAGGGCGGTCTCGTGGGCTACTCATAAGTGTTTGTCATGTTTTCATGTTTTAGAAGAAAAGAAAACATGTGCTCTAAAACGAACAGACATTACAATTAGATTCTCTTACAAAATCCTAAACATGGCAATGAGCATTTGACAAATTAAGAAGAAATATTTTATTTGTTAACCCTTAGTCCTTTTAAGAATCAAAACCAAGCTAAAAAAGTACACCTTTGGCATCATCTATATCAACTAGAACTTTAATACTTGGTCTCTACATGTGAGTCAAAAGCCCTCCTATTTCCCAACCATCTCCTCATGTTCCTATGCCTTCTGTTTGAACATATCGGTTCATTTAGTATCGTAAAACCAATCTCAATGATAACTAAAAGAGTATCTATGAAGAGACCTGACCTAGGAAGTCTAGAAGAACAGCTTCCAATTAGAACCAAGCACTCAGATTTATTAATTTTCCAATTGAAACTTCTCATCTTTTCCATTTCCCATCCATTTTATTATGACATGCAAAAGTTCAAAATTCTTATTTCAATGAAAAAAAAGTAATTCAATATGTTAAATCTTCTTAAAGAGCCTGATAATAGTGAGTAGTATCGAAAAACAATTTGTAAATCACTTTAAGCATCTCACCCATTTTTAGGGTAAGGAAATAGGTTTAGAATTCTTTTGAAGGAGTCTGACATTGGTCAACAGAATCACAGAAAAAACAATACCAGCTTCTCACCCCTTTTAAAATAAAACTAGTAGTCAGGACATCAAGAGCATGGTGCAAGGATTCTTATTATTAACACCATTCATTAGAAGACTTATCCTGGAGGATAATCACACATACTTATCATATGGAGATGGAACAGAAAGCCACTAGTACAAATTGCTACCTCGACTCTGTCTTTTGCAATGTAAACACCAAATAATATTTTCCAGCAACTCTAAACAATGAAGTCGAAGCAAAATATTTTGGGACAAATAGCAAAGAAACTTTCACATTCCTATATTTCCAATACAAGAAAACAAGAGCACTCTCTCATGAAAACTTATCCAGTAACAATTGTCAATTAATCAATGTCAACAACATGCTAGAGTAAAAATGAATGACAAAACTTGCAAGACCATTAGCAGCACAACAAATGGCAAAATAAATGGTATTAACCAAGTGATAGATACTAAATTGCAGACCTCTAAGATTTGAATTGAAACCGCAGCTGGTCAAATGCTTTGCAAGAGCTTCTCCAATATCCTTTCGCCAGTTGGGTGCAACCTTGGCCTCGGATACAGGCCATACAATTGCTGTCTCAGTGGTGAGATTTACACTAGCTGAAGAAACCTGTGGCTGTTCATGATTGTCAACAGTATTTTATTAGCATCATTTCGAGTTCATATTACCAGAAAAAGGTTTGGAAAAGAAAAATGCCCAAAATTAGTCCATTCCTGTGACTTTCATCAAGCATGTCAAAAATCAATCACGTCTAAATTCCGTCTGATAATATTCAATCTCAAATAAATCACTCCACATTTTCAAATTAAGAATTTTTTTGGGGATCAGAAAAAAAATTATTAAAATAAAGTGTGAACATCTTATAAGCCTCACTTGCAGGTAACTTGCATCTTTATTTTCTGGGTTCAGCAAGTTAATTGTATTAACTAGTGGCTTCCACTAATGTAGAGCAACTGGGATATTTGTCAGCAAACCAATCTAAAAGGCTCAGTCTCTTTGCTTATGTTCATTCACCGAGATCAGCAATCCCTTCCACCCACCCACCTTTTTCAAACATCAGTTTTATTTTTCCCATCAGCCTGATCTCGTTCCTCTTTAATCCTTGTAGCCTCAGCCATGTTTTCCTTTAGAACTCATGAGTTTAACTTAGTTAGCATCAGTAACTACCTCACATGCACAAAGAAATAATGATGAATCTCTGAGTCAAATTTTACAAAAGATATCATAACATGAAGGTTTGTAGCGCATATGTTATGCAAGCAAAAGGAATATGTACCAAATGACTGTGTTAAAAAGTTTCAAGCATTTAACTAATCTAATCTTCCCTTCCAAATTTCATATGAACCATGGATTTGAACACTTACTTGACTTTCTAAAATTCTTCTAACACTTGCTGCACATCCTCCACATGTCATCCCCTGCAACATCAGGGAAGTTAATTTTCTGAACAAGTTATGTTTAGAAAACGGTAATAAAATGAAGATTAGTGATGAAGAGCTCAGCTCAGATATTTGATCAGCAATTCATTGTGCACAAAGGAAATCATATTTGTGGTCATTTTCTAAACACCAATATGTAATTTTTTAGAGAGAAATCACCATCCGAAAATTTTGAAACCAGAGAAAGCCCTCAGACGATCAAGCTGCATAGTGCAAAAATATAAAAAGAATTAAGAAAAGCTCAGTCCAACATGAGAATAAGCCAGTGTACTCGAGCACCAAGAGAGAGAAAAGGAGAGAATAAAGTAGCCTCTTATGATGAAAAGGTACTTTTTTTAGTCACAACTTATAATTCTTTCTTTCCGGCCAAGAAATAAACCTTTTGGACATACTCGTTCTTGCACATACCAGCTACTCTAACCTACCTACCATCACATCCAGGTTGTTCTACCTTATCTCAACAAAACCAAATCTTCTATTTACAATAGTCCATATCATCTAAAGTGTTCCACCCTAACCCATACGCCCACAAGAGGGGTAGCAATTTCGTGAATATCTCTAGAAACATGACCAGTCGAAACTCTAACCGGCCATGTTAGGGTAGTTTTAAATGGCTTTCGAATAAAAATTTAAATATACACACTATTGGGCACCCACTATCCAAACCTGGATACAATACACACACATACACATACACATATTCATTCATTAATTTTTAAAATATTAGATATTTGAAATTAACTAAAATATATGTACATACATATATATAGCATGAATGAGTTTAGGCCGGTCGGGGTAGTTTACAGGTACTATTAATCATGTTTGGACTATCATCAAGTTAGTTTCTGATAAGATTTATGGATTTAAGGTACCTTCGCATGGCAAAAATGCGTTAAAAAATAAAAACAATGAAATTTAAGTTGCAGTGACTAAAAAGTAATGATTCTACATGTGGCTAAATTTATAGATTTTCGCAAATACTCTTCCATTTGAAAATAGCACTAGTTTTATTGATTACAAAAACATTTAATAGGTATATGATATAAAATGATGATATTACCCAACATTTAAAATGAATAAATTATTGTACAATATTAAACAAAAGTTAGTATAAAGAACAAAATAGGATTATCAAAATCTTGATACTAAATTTAAAACAATTTTATTTTCTAAACCAATGGTACTGTACCATAATTCATATGAATTAAATTATTGTACAATATTA
Organism: Scutellaria baicalensis; assembly: GCA_005771605.1. Classification (NCBI taxonomy): domain Eukaryota; kingdom Viridiplantae; phylum Streptophyta; class Magnoliopsida; order Lamiales; family Lamiaceae; genus Scutellaria; species Scutellaria baicalensis. The sequence goes on from CM016726.1 coordinate 28,367,332, forward strand.
AACTAAAGTTATCACAAAGAACAAAATAGGATTATCAAAATCTTCTTACAAAATTTAAAGCAAATTTTATTTTGCAAACCAATGGTACGTACCAACATTTAATATGAGTAATTTAGTGTACAATATTAAAAAAAAGTTAGTATAAAGAACAAAATAGGATTATCAAAATCTTGGTACAAAATTTAAAACAAATTTTATTTTCTAAACCAACGATACTGTACCAACATTTAATATGAATAAATTATTGTACAATTTAAACAGAAGTTGGTATAAAGAACAAAATAGGATTATCTAAATCTTGATACAAACTTTAACAAAATTTATTTTCTAAACCAGTGGTACTGTGAGATCGAGACAAACAAGATCACCCGCATATGATTTCTTATAAAAACATGATTTGAGTTAGCAGCCATCGGAGAAAAGCAAAAAAAAAAAAAAAAAAAAGTAGCAAGACATTAACTTGAGGAAAGGCCTTACTCTGACATCAAGAATTATAACATCCGAATTTAAAGCAGAAGTATCCGTAGACCCAGCAGCAGCCACCGGCTTAGCGTCGTCGCCTCCACCTCCGCCGCCGCCACCACCATCAATGCCACCAAACCCGCCGCCGCCGGATGCATAAGACGCCGCATACCTCGCGGAAAACTGTAATCGATTCCGGTGTGATTCCGGTTGATCCAATCCCCTAACAAAAGAACCCGGTCCGGATCGGGTCGATTCGGCACACCGCCTGAGTTGAAGGTGAGCGAGGTAATTGGGGAGAGAGCAGGAGAAGCGTCGGTGGAGGCGGGCAATGAGAGGGGTGGATTGGGAATTGAAAGACTTGGAAAGGAGCGCAATCGACATAGTGGAAGAACCAACTGAGAGCAATGTGGACTCCATTGCCGTTTTCCTCTCTCTCTCTCTCTCTTACGCGTGTAAATACAGGTGTGGCTTTTGTAGCCGAGTTTTCCGTGAGGCTTTGGATTCGGAGAAGAGAGAGAAAGTGAAGATTGGAAATGAAAAGCACTCATTTACTAGTAGCGCTTCATTAAATACCATTGAGATATTTTATTCAAGACTTCTGTGAAGAACGTGGTCCAATTTCCAAGAAACACGTTTTCAATGCGTTAATAATGATGATCTAATGGGGCAAATAGGGCAATCTCACCATCAACGGTAATAAAATCCCAACCCAAATTAAAAGATCTAATATCCTCCCAAAATCTCTTCATTTTTGGTAAGTTGTTGTTTACCGTTGTATTTTAACTATCATTTAATCTAGCCGGTGAATAATAGTTAATGGAACTTTTAATTTCTCTATTTTATTATTATTTGATTTTAAGGCAAAAACTTATATACCCCTATGACACATGGTGACACAGATCTATGTATTTGTGTGCCACAGATCTATGTGACACAAATTTAGGTATTATATACATTGTGACACAGATTTAGGTGTCATATACATGTTGGTGTATATATACTCTATAATTCTTGATATTATAAATATACTCTACAGTTATCATATTTATATAAGAGTATACACATATCATATTTATATAAGAGTATACATGTGATACCTGAAGAGTATACACATGATACCTATAGAGTTTATATGTAACATCATATGATGATTGATTTGAGGGCACCATGTCCCTGGTCACACAAGTGTCACTCTGATTTTAAATTCAATAAGTTATAAGAAAATTTTGAAGAGTTCTTTCAAATCTATTTGGATGATGAAGCTTTCAAATGATCATTCTTGATTAATTTTCGCCTTATATATCCCTATATTGCAATTGCTTATTCTCACAAAAATGAAATCTTAAAAAACTATGTAATTCCTTCTTGCAGATATCTGTTATCACACAAAAATGGTTAACAGAATGATTCTTATGCACCAAATCATGCTTAAAGAATTAGCTACAAATTGTTTATGATATCGCACGGAGATTTGTTGTTTAATTGTTCAATTTCTTCTGGATGAACTTGAAGAAACGATAAGAAATTACACTAAACTACAAACATCCCCAAGAATAAGAGTTGGTGGTAAATATATTTAAATAAAACCACACAATTTATTGTTTTCTAAACTTGGAGATATGTCATCCCCTATGTACAAAACCGATCAAACAAAGTAAGAGAGAGGTTTTGAGGTTAGGAGAACTTTTGTTCAGTTCTTATCAGCAGTGAGACTTTCATAGAACAGAATGTATCCGTGATCCGTGTTGCTCGAGTATTCTTGAGCAGATCCAAAGAAGGTCTGGATAGCAGACTCGTCAACCATCTCCACGTTCTCGTCATCGAAAAACAACCAGTGGTTGTGGCTCTTTACAAGACTGACATAATGCCCGTGATTTGGCCCACTCCCAACATGAACCACCACAGCAAACAATGAGTACTCGGAATCAGCATCTTCCAAGGTGGTGCTCAGTTTCAGTTCAAGGGGGAACACAACGCGGTAGGATAGCTTCTTGTGTCTGTTTAGCTGTTCCATGAACTTGAATCGCTTGAGATGAATGACCAGAATACGAGGTGGTTTCTTTATCTTCATTCTTTTCTGGGCTTCTTGTAAGCTGTGTTTAGGTAAGGAAAATTAACTCTCTTTTTTGTCATGACAATGTATTGCAATGGAAAACAGGGGCACCTACCTGCAGCATTTATCACAGAAGAATTTATCTTCAGCATTTAGTGTTTCTGTAGAACTAAAATTTTTGAGGCAGCTGGTGATTGAACTGTTTTGTTCAATATCGAGACTTAAATCTAAGAACGTCTCATCCCTCGCAGTAACTGTATCACACCTTAAACACCGTGTCTCATTCGTAAGAATACCCTGTATCTTGTACAAAGATTAGATCAAACCAACAAAAGGAATCTATCTAAGACACATATATATAAAGATAGACAGGACGTTACAAAGGTCAAAATCTGTACAATTTCTTTTTGAAACATTCAGGATATCAATGAAGTACCAAATTTTAATCACGGGGCAGTGTATCTAATGTGTTTACCTGAAAATTTTTGTGGACCCAAGTGAGAGGTAGCTCCTGCTTAACACCATTGAGATGACCATTGGTTAGGCCATTTGCAACATCCTCACTTGTTGCTTTGTGAGACTCTTTCTCAAGTATATCGACAAGTTGGTTTAGCAAGAAGTTCAAAAATTCATGAGCATCCTGAATGAGAGCACCAATGAACATCAGCCACAACCAGCTACATGATAATCATGAGGAAAGATGCCTAATGAAAACACACTTTGTGCCACACCCTTTTTTTTTTTTTTTTAAAGCAACCTGTGGAAGAAGCAGCACCCCCAATGGGCGTAAAGAACAGAAGCCAAACAAAGAAATTAAGACAGACAAATTATTCTCCAAATGACTCGAGTTCTGAATATAATTTCTGGAATCTCTGAACTCAACTGTGTAAGGGAAATGCTAAGTTGTGATATACAGATAGAATGAACTTGAGAAATGCATCTTGCACTACATGCCTACATCATTAAACAATAACATGCAAAACTCATCGTCTTTGGAGGAGGAAAGATTTGCTTCCTTACTAGAAATCATCTTGCTTTATTCTTTACTAAAACTAGCTCAGTACCTCTAATAACTTGAAAGAAACCTTTTACCAGTAACACACCTGATGCATGTATCCTCTGAAAACATCATTTTCTTTTCTAAGTCTTTGTACAAAGCGTTTTGGAGCTATTACACCTGTTTTCTTTTTCTGCGAACTTATCTGCATAAACAATGATTAACACATAAGTTAGTGTTAATGCAACATTTCAAATTTCTATAGCAGATGTGGAATTTTCATAAGACATCTAAACTGCTGCTGGCTGTGAGGTCCAACCAGCCAGTCATGGACTAGCCATATTCTTGCCACTTTTCTTCTACTTTTGGAGGTAATTATGAAAGTATCTAGTATTATAAATCTCACTTTTGGAGTAGATTTGAGAAAATTTGTATTACCAGACTTATTAAATATATGCCCTATCTAAATGCACAGACTTTGTTCTCATAAAGTACACATCACAGACAATACAAAGGTTCATAAAGACCATCAGAATTCAGAAATTCTTTACAAAACATATTACCTGTGAGAAAAGTTCTGCAAGACATGTTAAAAGATTTTCATCTGCTTCACCTTGGTTTTTATTGTTGGAACAATACTCCAGTAGTTGATCGCGAAATGGTACACAAAAGTAAAGAGCCTGTTGAACAGAATCAAATCTCAAAAAAAAAAAAAATCCAAGACTCGAGAAACAAAGAGAGAATTTAGTGGCACATCACACAACATGCTTCTCAAATTTGCACTTCCCCCATATACAGACTCTTTTGACATTTGCAAAACCCCTGATCATTATTATCATAACATCCTAAAAGATGGGCAATTCTCTCGACAATTGCAACAACCCACAAACATATTCGTTATACAGGCAAGATAAAGCAGCACCCAATACATATCTCATCATCGGTATGTAAATTTAATTAACAAATGCAACTACAACCTCGCAAATCCCTTGCTTCGAGTCAATTAATCACGTAAAAGGGGTGTGGTGTTCAAAGAATAGCAGAGACAAAAAAAAACTCAAAATCCAAAATCTCATAGCAAGTGAGAAATCAACAAGAAAGAACCTGAAGAACACTATTGCAATAGCAAGTGTTGCCGAAATTCTCCAAACCGAAATATCTTTCTCCTTCGGGGAAATGGTCGCCCAAAGCCTTCTCTAACTTGGAACCCGCCACACCCATTGTGAGTGTGACACCATCCACCATATACCAGAACTCCTCTATAACTCTCCCTATTTCTCACACATCGCAATTTCTCTGCAGCTAGTTGTCTCCTTGATGTTGATAGGGCACTATTTTCAATCTTTTTCTGGGAAAATGGAGGAGGAAAAGGTGAATAATCGGGTAATTGAGGGGCTGATTTGTGAAATTGAGGAGATTGTTTTCTTCACCTACGACCTAGTATGTATTTCTTCATCCTCGATTCTTGACTTCTTATCTCGGTTTAATCAATTCCAGAACTTCTATTTAAACCTAAAATATTTACCCTTTTTCCGCTGTATATATTGGTTTCTTTATTTTTGAGCAATTTTAAGGGGAAGATATTGCTCGTATAATTCAAAAATATATATAATAAGTCTCATATCATTTTACGTGATATGGGTATCATTCATAATTTATATATGTAAATTGTGGGATATGAGATAAGTTAATGGATAAAATGAATTCGTTTCACGAAAATTATCCGTGACGTCTTATACAAGTTTTGTATGAAATCAATGATCGCTGATATGATTTTTGAGAAAATTTATTGCTTACCGATTATGTTTATTTCTAAAATCAGTAGCACTTGTGTGGCCCAGGGCACGGTGCCCCCAAATTAATTATTATATGGTGTTAAATATATACTCTACAAGTATCATGTATATACTCTTCAGGTATCACATATATACTCTTATATACATATGATACATATAGAGTATATGTATAACACCAAAAAACATAACACCTATAGAGTATATATAACACCTGAACCGACCCGGTGCATGGATCTAAGATCCATGCACCTGATTCACAAGAGACTTACTTATAAGTTTTTACCTTCTAAAATTTATATGTAAGTTACGAGTTAATAAAGGTTAACTGTTTTTGGAAAATTTGAACAAGATATTTTAGTTCTGTTGACAAAATATACAAGCCGCTAAATATATTGGTATAGTAAACAATGATTTTTTATTTTTGAAAAAAGTAGACAATGATTTTGATAATGAATAAAGTGGGACTGCTATAATGACAAGTCTCTTGCTTATAAGATCGGGTTAATGAATAATGAGTTTAATAAAACGGTTGACTTCATTTTCATATAATGATTTAATATAAAATATTATAGAGGTTAACAATATTTGTTATTGTCTTCCTTTTAAAATCTTTACCGTAATAATTAGAGAACACATATGCTCTCTCATTAATTTGGATTCTCTTTTAAACTACACCTAAATTAAATTTAAATTTATTTTATATCGTTAAACATTAAATTAGATAAATTATTAGCTATTATTATTAATTATCAATTAATATACAATCAATATTAACTTACTTTCTTTATGTTGAATATATGCATTAGGAATCTATGTATAAAATCATAAAATTTGAAAAAAAAAAAAATTATACATAACAATATAACATGAATAAGAAATTATGTACAAATGCTTTTTAGGTCATGTAATTATAATTAAAATATCTTGTAAGAAATATTAACCTTAATAAATTCAATGAAAAAAAAATTGTTGTTTACTAATATTAATATATAAAATAAAATATCAGTAAGAATTTGTGATGCTAGTTTATTTATTAGGAAAGCTTTTTAAATATATTTTACTTTATGTCTTATTATTATATGAATTTTGAGTCTAATTTAATTTATATATAACATAAGTTAAAATATATATACACATATGTATATATGTGTGTTACAATAACTTCGTTAATAAAATCATAGAATCTCTTATAAAATATTATTCACTAAAAATATTTTTACTTATCATATTCTAAAAATTATTATATTTCTTACTCGAAATGTATTTTCTTACTCAAAATGTATTCTTTTAGATTTATTACGGGGTTTATACTAATAATTTTTAATTCTTAATCTGAAACCAAAAAAAATTATGCTCCAATGACACTTGGCAACAATCCAACGATGGAATACAAGATAAATTATTGGAATAGAGGATCATAATAATACAGTAAAATAATATTTGATGATGCATTATTTCAACTTCATGATAATATCATGTATGAATAGTGATAAACACCGTAAAGAAGCACGGCGGAAAAAAAACTTTAGAATCGATCGATCGATTGATAAACCTAAGACTCTGATACCATGTAAAGAACATTAATATTGAATGAAAATCTCATTAGAAAATTGTTGAAGATGAAGTGTATACAGAGTGTGTTCTGGAAAATAATGAATTGAATAAATTTAATTAGCAACTAAGCTGACTATTTAAACTAAAATCTACTTAACCAACCAACTACATATAGTTGTTATTTTAGTTAACACTGAAGGTGATATTTTGCTTTTACAAAGGTTGCTACTCTATTTTCCATTGACTTTGCTTGAGAAATAGCCATTTATTACTTTTGATTTTATTAATACCAATAACACACACACATATATATATATATATATATATTTTGTGTAATCTTTTTAGAAAAAGGAGAAGATAATATTGAAGATACTGTTGACCGCATTTTAAAGGCTTCAGACTTTCAAATAATAAAAAACAAAAGATCTCGAGGTAGATGTTACCTAATTTTTGTTCGTTTATTATTTATGTTAAGTTTTTTTTTTAATATCATTTATCTGGAGTTCAAAGAAATGTATCCTTTTCAATAGTAGTATTAATTAGTGATGCATTTACTGGAATTCAAGTTCCATTAAGCAACACTTTGCTGATTCATTTTAAAATTTTACAAATAAATAAAACAATATTTTGGGCAATTATATTAATCAAACAGACTCAAACATTTCATCTTAGGGCTCAAGACTCTGGTTAAAATATTAGGATAATGATTAAATAATTTATATCGTGGATGGCAAAAACAAAAAGAAAAAAGAAATCATGGAGAAGACTTTTTTTTTGGGTTGCCAAAAAAAATGAAATAAAAATCAGAGTGGAATTGTTGGTTCAAACCCATCCGGCTATTTTATTCAAATATTTATTCCAATTCAATAGAAACAGCATCTTAACATCATATTTTTGATCTTTGAACTTCAATCGGTTAGTCAATCGAAACATAAAATTAAATCCAACCAACATAATGCAATTCTGTGAAATTCAATCAATTTCCTACCAATTTTTTCATATATGAACCCCAAAGCATCACACATTGTTTATTTGTTTCATGATGGTTATTTTCTAATTTTATATTGTATATGATGATTAATTATTAGTACTCATATATATATATATATTAATGCTAAAATGATATAAACACAACTTATAATATTTTATAATTTGTTGTTGTTGTTGTTAGGGAAAAAAAATTTTGTAGTCATTTATGTTACCTCATTAAATTTTTTGTCCTCTAATTTTCCACTTTTGAATTTTTGTCCTCTATGTTTACCCTTATTAAATTTTTAGTCCTCTATCTTTCAACATCTATTTTTAGTCCTCTATATTTGTTTCATTAGAATTTTACTCATCTATTTTTCAACTTTTGAATTTTAGTCCTCAATAGTTAAAAATATATCTTTTTTTTTTTGTCCTTTTACCTGTAATAGCATATTTTACTTTTTAATTTAGTTACAACTTATTTTTTCTCACAAAAAAACAAAAGTTTTACTTCATCTAACTAGAGTATATTATTATTAATTGATAATTCTATTTTTCATCTTGTTACAATTGATTTAGAGTTATATGAATATGAGAAATAAAAAGAATTAGCATGAAATTGATACTAAGTAATTAATAATTTATTTCACATAAATTATATACATTTTGTGTCGAAAATGGATAATACAAAACTAAACAAAAATGATATTATTCATATTTTACTAGTTTTGAAATTTATAACAATTATATTTTTAAACATGGAGGACTAAATTCAAAAGTTGAAAATTGGATGACTAAAAATCTAATGAAATAAATATAGAAGATTAAAAATTAAAAGTTGAAAGATAGAGAGCTAAAAAGCTAATAAGGGTAAACATAGAAGACTAAAAATCAAAAGTTGAAAGTTAGAGGACTAAAAATCTAACGAGGTAAATATAGAGGATTAAAATGCTTTTTTTTTTCCCTTTTAATGATATCATCATTAACAATTTCAGGCAGTGGTTACTATCGTAGGTGATTGATACCACTAGCTAGAGCATTATGTAGAGCACTGTAATTGCATGTCTTAAACTATTGCAAAAAATTTCAAGCTATGAATAATTCGTGAAGACTAATTGGGTTTGTTCATAATGGCACCTTTATTTAAACACTGCCATTTTGACTTTGAATAAATCCACTTGATCAACAAGCTCCACCATAATAACACAGGCCTGTAAATTTCAACACTTTCTAAAAGTTAAGAAATATTTGGAGGATATGTGCATATATTCTATGTTGGCCTATTAAAATTTTGATCCTCTAATTTGGAAAATTGAATTTAAACTTGTTGTATTTCAAAAACTATTTTCGTGTTCCTCAAATTTTTGAAATTACATTTATACATGTAATTATATTTGCAGAATCTTTTTTTTCTTCGCCATGCCAATCTTACTATAATCAATAAGTTTGCCGATTAATCTTAATTGTCCTAAAATCAAATCAAAATTATCAGTATGAGTCAAATCAAGTAATAAAAATGTTGGAATATACATTTACTTTGGATAATGTGGGCAAAAACCAAAATTTAACGGTAAAATTTGTTGGTTGCAGCAAATTGGAAATATAATTTTTATTTCTTTAACAAACATATGAATATAATGTTTTTTCCAAACTTGTGGACCAAAACAGTCATTATAGAACAATTTTCTTTTTCCCTCGAAAATTTGCAAACATTTCGTCCCTCTTCTATCTTCTTCCTTTTTTCTGTAAGGGAAAAAAATTCTCAGGATATTTGGATCGAAAGTGCAAATTCAGATACTTGTCACAAGATTGTAAAATTCTAACCTCTAGTCCTCTACCCTATTTTATCTATTTCATCTACTATTCTACAAATTCCAATAAAAATATTCGACACTAAAATAAAATAATACGACACTATCTACTTCTTTTACAAATTTCAATAAAAACATTTGAAAATTTTAATTTAAAAATAAAATAATACAATATCATCAATTTTTTTCTACAATTTCATGTGACATTTGACCTATAAATTTTCATCTTATAGAATCTCAACATAAACACAAGATTATTGAATTACGTCTTTTTCAAAATTCATTGAAATCTCAAATTCAAACTTGTAAAATCCACGGGACCCCCATCCAAACGTACCTTTATGATCTTCAACAAGAAAGAAAGAAAAAAAAAAAAAGGGAAGAATACCAGGATGAAAGGAAAAGGTTGTCACTGGGGTTGAGAATTCAGATATTCTAAGCTCTAACAGCTCACAATGGAATAAAACTTTGAAATGCTACTAATATAAATAAAGGGCTGGGATGAAAAATAATGATGATAAAAAAAAAAAAAAAAAAACCTATCATAAATTGCACAAAAAAAGGGACAGTGGCTGACCCAAAACAGGGCCCCACCATCAGATGACCAAGTCAGAAGAAACTAGTTTTAAATTCAAAACCCCCTTTCTCTCTATCTTGTGAGAAGCTGAGATCAATAAAAAGGAAACTGAAAACAGCTGTATATGCAATCAAACAAACAGTGCCTTGACTACTTGGGAACAATTTAGCTTACTTTGGACATTGCTCTGCAAAACAACACCAACAATAATAAAGAAACATTAATGACAACAAAGTCAATAGGGGAGGCCAAAGCCCAAAGTCTTGGCCTTTTGGCTGCCATTCTTGCTTGCACACCAGCGAATCTATGACCCCATTTCTTTAACAAAACCATTAAACCTCTCCCCATTTATTTTCTTGATGTTCTTCTCTCTCGTGGTACTTATTCTTGTTGGTTAACGGAAAAAAATCGCATATACAGTCATGGTGGAAATAACCCTTTATGGTTCTTTGTTGTGGAGAGTGATGGATCGGTAAGTTGTGAATTTTTGTGGTGCCCATCTGATTTGGAACTGTTTTCTTGATTCTTGAAAATTAAAAATGGAATCTTGATTATGTCTCTTGTGCTGGGTTTTTTACTATTGATGATCAAGAATCTGTTTTCTGTGGTACAGGTTGTAGATTTTAAGGTACATGTTGATTTGCAGAGGAGTTCTTGACGTGTAGTGGGATATATGGATAGTTTATGCTGTTTTAGTAATTCACAGGTGAGGTTTGATTTTCTTGTTGAAGGTTTAATGATTTTCTTGCCTTTTGGCCTCTTCTTTTTAGTCACTTTATTTGAATTTTATTAGGAGGTTGATTATCTTATTATTTTGAGTTTATAGAGAATTCTTAATTGATCATATTCATATGCAACCTGATTTTTCTCACCAATTTCTGTTAGGGTTTCTTGCTGAGTTGTACTTTTCTTTGTGAGATATGCAACTGGAAGAATACATTGTTTCATTCAAGGTTGATATTTCATCCTTAAATGGAATTCTTTCAGAACCTAGTATCTGTATATGTGATTTTATTAGTATTCAGTGTTTATCTTGGTAACTTCTTGAGGGTGCATCAATGATGTGCTTATACTGCTATTCTGTGATTGTTTTTTATGTTTTGGTTGAATTTTTTCGCGATTACTTAGTTTCTATATTGGGGCGTGAGGAAGAATGTTCTTGGTACTTGGATTAAATTTTTAAATGTGCTCGTGATCTGTTACCTTTAACTTGTAATTTTGCCACAAATTTCGTAGTTAAGTTTGTGGTTTTTGTTTAGCGTTCATCAGGTGGGTCTGGCAAGGGAAGAAGCCATCAAGGGCCTGTCAAGTATGGATTCAGTTTAGTTAAAGGGAAAGCAAATCATCCCATGGAGGATTACCATGTCGCTAAATTTGTTCAGTTTCAGGGCCGAGAGCTTGGCCTATTTGCTATATTCGATGGCCATCTCGGAGATAATGTACCTGCTTACTTACAGAAGAATTTGTTTTCCAATATCTTAAAGGAGGTTAGCTATCCCATCAATTGATTTATCTTGAGAATTTTCCAACAATGTCAATTCTCATAGTTTAAATGGTGTATCTTGAATTCAATTAGAACTATAATCATAAAAACAATATTTGGCTGCCTGTTATCTTGTGATAAAATGTAAGTCCCTTTGAATCAAGAATATCAGTTTTCATTCCGAGGCTATTTTGAATGACTCCCAGGAGGATTTTTGGAGCGAGCCAGGCAGGTCTATTGCTAAAGCCTACGAGACAACGGATCAAGCTATTCTAACCCACAGTCCTGACCTGGGTCGGGGTGGGTCCACTGCAGTCACTGCTATTCTTATAAATGGTCGACATCTATGGGTAGCCAACGTTGGTGATTCACGAGGAGTACTTTCTAGTAGGGGGCAGGCCATACAGATGACCGTTGATCATGAGCCAAACACCGAACGAGGTAGTATTGAAAACAGAGGTGGATTCGTCTCCAACATGCCTGGTAATAATAGAGATATAAGTTCAAATACTAGTTTGGTAGCACTTCAAACTTAATCCACAAATATATCCTTCGCCAGGAGATGTCGCGAGAGTGAATGGCCAATTAGCCGTTTCACGGGCTTTTGGAGACAAGAACTTGAAAACGCACTTACGATCAGATCCTGATATAAGACATGCTGAGATCCAAGCTGACACAGATCTCCTGATTCTTGCAAGTGATGGTTTATGGAAGGTTATTTTCTTCTCCAACCCAACCAATATTGTTATTTCTACGTTTAGCTTTCTCTCCACTGACCACGAACACCCTCATTCCCCCATCTCTGGTTCGTCCAGGTAATGTCGAACCAAGAAGCTGTAGATATTGCAAGGAAGAACAAAGACCCCCAGAAAGCAGCGAAACAACTTGTTGCAGAAGCATTGAACAGAGAGAGCAAGGATGATATATCCTGCATTGTTGTCCGATTCTAGGAGTGGTGTACAAAGGTAAACCTGCTCGAAATTCCATCTGAGAAAGACTGCTATTGATCTTGCACATTTGTTGTAGTCATAATATTGAAGCTGTTCTTATGTGGTTTGTTTACTATTGCTTGATTTCTTCACTTTTTTTTTTTTTTTTTTTTTTTCAAATTTTTGGTGTAGATTTTTATTACTATTTCTGTGTAATTTGCTTGGAGACATCAAGGTTGGGTTGTTTCTATACAGTACCCTTCTGTAATAATCCCAAATAGGATGAGAGGTTCACTGATATATATATATATATATATATATACACACACACAAAGATGTAGCCATTTGGATGTGATGAAATTCAATTAATTTCTTTTTTTGTTTGTTTGGAGAAGGTATTTAAAAAATATATTTTTTCCTTTTTTTGATGTATGTAAAATGTAGTAAATTCTAAAATATGGGTCATACCATCAACAGTTAAAATAGAAAATAAAGTATGGTTTTTAAGAGGGTGTTTGGCTAAGCTTATAAGCTCCTTAAAAGAGCTTATAAGAAGAGCTTATAAGATGTTAATTGCTTATAAGATCCTCAAAAGTGTTTGACTAACTTTTAAAAATAAGATCTTATTTTATGAGCTTATGAAATGTAAAGAGCTTATAAATTATTTTTTGAAAAGTTGGGAAATCCCAACTTATTTCTAAAATAAGAGCTTATTTTTCAAAACACTTTCAAATTTAATCATTGAAATTATACAAATGTCATTACCAACAACTTATAAGCTTCACCATCTTATTTACCCAAACACTTCAACATCTTATATTAAACTTAAATTAAATATCAGTTTCAAAAACATCTTATAAGATATGATAGCTTATAAGCTCTAAAAATAAGTTTAGCCAAACACCCCTAACTAAAGGAGACTGTACTACAATATAATGTGAAATTATCTTGTTATAATTTCAAGTGATCAAAGAAAAAAAACTGTAGTTAGTGTTCCTATGTGGTTATTACTTCACTCTAAAAGAGTTTCAAAACTTGAAGTTACAATATTTTATTATATAATAAGAAGAAATATTATATACATTAAATCAAATGCCAGATTAAATTAGTTCAATTGTAATATTAATTGGGCCGAAGAAGGTAATGGTATCTTTTTCAAAAAATAAAAATAATGTTATTTTTTTGTTGTGTTTAATATGTTTTTTTGGTATTTTATTTTGAGTTTGGAAATGAATTGAATTTTGTTCCATAGAATCTATACCGAAATTGATAGGTTGAATATACTGAATCAAAAGTTTTGTAGTTTTAAAAATTATTATAAATATATTAATGTAATCTTGAAATTTGCGAGAAATTGGTCACATAAGAATTGATGGACACCTAATTACTAGAGAGGGGGCTTTAAGAATACCAAATTATCGTAGTGTTAAACAATTATCGTCCATTTAAATAAAGTATTCTAAAGGAAAAGACAAAACAACATCATTCAAATATGCAACTCTTTATTTTATTATTATCATACACGTAGATAACAAAATTATATATGAAAATTCCTTTATAAATGCTAAATGTATAAAGATGCAATAACTATTATTCATTTTGATTTATACACGTAGTTATAAGTATATTTATGTACTCGATTTGATTATAATTAAAATTACAAAATATAGGATATGAAGAATTAAAGAAACATGGTTTAGAAAAGACATCCACAAAAATAAAATAGACAGATATGAAACAACAAAATGAGAAAAAGTGACATAGAAAGATAATTTTACCGTTACAAACTGAGTTAAAAAAATAAAAAACGTGCTAAATTGCTATCTTGGGCTATAAGAAAACGTGTTGTTAACCGTCGAGAGACTTGCCATATATTCTTGAGAAAGCGCGTGTTGTTTTAATGTTGGTGTATTCTTGATTCTAAGAAAACGTTCTTTTTTCTTTTTTTTTTTTTACCGTCGAGAGACTTACCATAGTTTCTTGGGAAAACGTGTTTTTTATTACCGTCTTTATAAATATATATGTTCTTTCTTCTCCTCTTCCCTATTTTTTCGCCACATCTTTTTTCTGTGTATTGAAATAATCTCAATTCTTCTCTATCTTGCTTCGTTTTGGTGAATTCCATACTCTGCAATGGCGTCAACAACTGCAATTACAAACGCTAGTCATCCAAAGTTTGGAAAACAATAGGCGCTCCTGCGAACTTCTGGTTACTCCTTAACTTGGAAATTCAATAATGTTGTGTGATTGGAATTCAATTCAAAAAATTAAGAAATGTGATCTGTAATGTGAAATAATCTATGAATCGTGTGATTGAATGAAGGTGGAGAAGAAGTCGACGGAAAATCTTGATACTGAATGGATGTGGAGAAGAAGTCGAGGGATAATCTGTTTCGATCCAAGGAAAGGATTTCATAGTGGCTGATGATGAAGGGAATTGGGGAGGAATGTGGAGTTTGAGAGAATACAGTGATTGTTATTCTTGAAATTTGGTTGCAGTATACAAGGGGAAAATAAAAATTATGGACAAAAGCCATCTAAAGTTCCGGGAGGCTCATCCAGTGGATCAGCAGTGGCCGTCGCTGCCCAGATACTGGATTTTGCTCTTGGTGCAATCTTTTGCTCTCACATGTTTAAATTCTTTAAAACTCTCTAAGATTTCTGAGTTATATTATTTTAAGATAAAGTTTTTTGATTATAAATGTTATGTTTGAAAATCTAATATATATATATATATATATATATGTGAGTAAAGATGATAGAATAATATATATATATATATATATATATTTTGACTTCAACTTACTTAGCAGTATAAATTTTGTATGATTTATTTATTTTAAAAGAACAATATCATATTGCTTATGCACAGGTTTTTTTCTGTGCTTCATTCTACACTTCTATATAACTAATAAAAAAGTCATTTGATACTTAAATTCCTTACCACTTTTATTATATTTTGCTTTTGATAATTTCAAACATTTGTTGATGTAATTGTTCTGTGATCTTCATGTATGGATTCTGTGTTGTTATTGCGATACTTTCTCTGGTTTTATGCATTGTCTGTGATCTTCGTAGAAAATGCACATTGTTTAGTATGTTGTTGTCATTTGTCAATTTGCAGTCTAATATATGTAAACTGGTATTCTAGGTACTGATACAATTGATTGTGTAAGAGTACCAGTATCATTTTGTGGCATCCTTGGATTCAGACCATCTCATTGACTTGTGTCCACAATTGGTGTTCTGCCAAATTCCCAGAGTTTGGATACTGTTGGTATGCAATAATGGTGCATTCTGCAATTTCAAAAGTTTGTTCTTAGGCATGCTACTTATTTGGCTGCGAAAACATTTTTTGTAGAAGTTCACCAACAATTGTAGTGAGTCATATTTTTCTGCACTGACTTGGCATGCTTTCATGGTAGATTCAATTTAAGTAGATCTGATCCGACTTGTATGCAAATGAATTGTAAGATATGCTCTCCGTCCCAAAATAACCCATGCTTGTAGAACTTTTTTTTTTTTCTAAACAGAGGGATATTATTTTCGAACAATTGGGAGCGACACGACATGATTTTGTTCATCAGATCATTATATGATCATACTTACTGAACATGCAATATCTATGCTTGCTTATGTTTCTAAATTCAAATTATCAATCATTTCGACCCTTTAAAATTTATGCACTTTTATTGTCAGTTATTAATATTTAACTTTGCTGACAACACCGCTTCAGGATGGTTTGCATCTGGTCCATCTGTTTTGCATCTTGTGGGACATGCTTCAGTTAAATCCATTAGAACATAAAAGGACTGGACATAGCTGATGATCTTTTTCAGCTGTCGAAGGTTCCCTTGCAGAAGACTGTCTATGTAGTGAGCAAAGCAATAGAGAAGTTGTCTGGCTGTAAGTTTTTTCCTTTATAGTTATGCTATAAATACTTTCTTCCTCTGCTTTACTTTCCTTTATAGTAATTTGATAATGTCCTGATCAAGGTTGAAAAGTTTGTTATATGTTTGCAGAATGTGCAGGCTTATTTGAGACGAGGGACAGCTAAAGAATCACTGCTTTTCTATAAAGAGCTCTTCAAGGTCAGGAACGCATACTTCTCTTCTTCATTGAATTATATTGATATACATGTCTAGGTTTTAAACTCACAATGTTGCTGCTATTTGTTTGAAATCGCAATGCCTTCTGATGGATCTATAATTTGAGTATCATCATTGCCTCATACTTTATGGCCATTATATCCAATCGCTTAAACGTAATTGGAGTCCATTTCTAAGGAAAAGTGCACTAAACGATTATTAGTGGTGGGTTTTGAAGGTATCTATTTCAAAACCTTCAGCCCTTATTATATTATGCAGTTAGGTACTCAGTAACCAGACATTCTGAACTAATCGAAATGATCATTGCATCCTGCTTCAAGTGATTATACCCTACTAAGTTTTACTGAGATCAACTTGACATCCTGTGTTGTTAATTAGTAGCGAGTTCTGTAAATCAGTCCTCGTTATATGTTTGGTGTGACCCACAGATTTCAAGCATGCACTAGTTCTGGAACCATAAAATAAGGCTGCCAGTGCAGCTAAAAAGAGACTGAGGAAACTGATGAGTTGAGTCCTCTGGTAATTTTTGTGTTTTACATTACTTACAGAGAGGCAGTTGTTTTATACGTTTGTTTAGGCGAAATCTCTGTGGTCCCTTTAGATTTTGAGATGTACATACTACATCCGTATTGTGGTTGGATTGAAAAATGAATTTCCCTCTAATTATTTTTGTCCCTTTTTTGAATCCATTTGGTTGTTATCTCCCACATTTTCTTATGTTAACTATCTAATCTCAGATGAGTTTCTTGTTTTTAACAATGGAAACATGAATGTCTTAAGGACCTGCATTGCTTTCTTGCTTATTGCACTCATCTCCTTTATTCTGTCACAGTATTCATGAATCCTTGTATAGCAAATTCAGTTCCTCTTTAGAATTTTATACTCTCCTTTTATTAATACTAGTAGAAAACCGAAATATTAGTGACAACAAAGTCAATAAGGGGAGACCAAAGCCAAGTCTTGGCCTTTTGGCTGCCACTCTTGCTTGCACACCATCGAATCTATGACCCCATTTCTTTAATAAAACCATTAAACCTCTCCCCATTTATTTTTCTTGACTTCTTCTATCTCTCTTGGTACTTATTCTTGTTGTATATGGTCTTGGTGGAAATAACCCTTTATGGTTCTCTGATTTGGAGAGTGATGGATCGGTAAGTTTTGAATTTTTGGGGTGCCCATCTAATTTGGAACTGCTTTCTTGATTCTTGAAAATTAAAAATGGAATCTTGATTAAGTTTCTTGTGTTGGGTTTTTTACTATTGATGATCAAGAATCTGTTTTCTTTGGTACAGGTTGTAGATTTTAAGGTAGATGTTGATTTGCAGAGGAGCTGTTGTAGTGAAGGGTACGTTTCAGATTTTCCTTTCTTTTTTTATTAAAGGGTAAAATTGAGAAGTGTTGGGGTATGTTTAGAATTTTTCTAAGGATAATTATTTTAGCTGGGGTATATTTAGTATATGAGATATGTTAAGAAGATCATGAGGTGCAGATAGTCGGACCCAAACTAAAATAATAATTTTTAATTAATATATATTAGATAATCCATATTTTATAAGAAATATTCATATTTTTATAAGTTCGTATTATATATATATATATATATATATGGGCAATAGATATAAGAAAATTGAGAAACTAGACTTCATTTTCAGGTAGCATGCCTCTTCAGTTCATAAATTCATAAATGACAGTTGATAAGAATAAAGTATATGCTTTTAGTTGAAAAAAAAAAAAAGTACATATCTCCTCGACACAATGGTTGGTTATTTCTATGATTCACCAATCATCATAACTATATATAATTAGGAGTTGACAACTCTTGGTATAATGCATAACAGAAAATAAAGTGGTTAGTGGGTACAATGTCAGACTGCATGTGTGACTCATACAAAAACTCCTTGTCATCGTGCAACGCCAAGTCTTCTCAATCTTCGTGTTCAGCATGTAATAATCACTTCATTTATTCTTATGAAATCATATGAACAAAATATAATAAAAAATGATGAATTACAATCAATGTAAATGTATATAACCATAATGAGAAGCAATATTAGGGTTCATGCGCAACCGAAACACACGGAGAAGAATACAAACAATCTCTCTCCTCTCTCTCTCTCTCTACCTTTCTCTCTCTTGAATTGCTCCATCTATATCATCATCCCTAATTTTCTCCTTCAAGGTATGTGTGATTAAGTTCAAAGGTATTCCCAACACAACACACATTCACGAATTTTTTTCCAGATATAAGAATTTGATATACATTTGAAGGCGGCGATACAGCGGGCCTGGGCGAACAGTATACGGGCTTGTGGAAAAATGGCCCGATGCTTGAGCCTCACAGGATCCGCCGATCTTCTATACCGGAGTTTCTTTTCTTATTCGGGCCTCCGATCAGTCAAAACCGATTTACGCGAGGGCACCATCATGCATTGCTGGGTACCCAAATCGCACAAACGCACGAAGCCGAATCTGCTTCTGGTTCACGGCTTCGGCGCCAATGCGATGTGGCAATACGGCGAATTGCTCCACCACCTGATGCCGCGGTTCAACATCTACGTCCCGGATCTCCTCTTCTTCGGCGACTCGACCACGGAGCGGCCGGAGAGGACGGAGGCGTTCCAGGCGCAGTGCGTGATGCGGCTGATGGAGGCGCACGGCGTGCACAGGATGAGCTTGGTGGGATCAGTTATGGGGGATTTGTCGGCTACAGCATGGCGGCGCAGTTTCCGGAGGCGGTGGAGAAGGTGGTTCTCTGCTGCTCCGGGGTGTGCTTGGAGGAGAAGGATTTGAAGGAAGGGCTTTTCGAGGTCGCCGATTTGGATGAGGTGGCCAACATTCTGATGCCCCAAACGCCGGAGAAGTTGAGAGAGTTGATCAAGTTTGCTTTTGGTAGACCTGTACCTGTCAAAGGCCTTCCTTCTTGTTTCCTCTCTGATTACATTGATGTCTGTTTTCTTTCCTATCTGTATTCCTTTTCGAAGAATCTTGATCCACATATATATATGTTTCTTGAATGATCAATGCTCTGTTGTTTATTTAATTTGATGGGCAGGTTTTCTGTACAGATCATGTGAATCAAAAGAAGGAACTCATTAAAGCTTTAACCACTGATAGGCAACTGTCCAAGATTCCCAAGATAGAACAGGTACTCCATTATTTAATTCTCTCTCCATCATATAGGTTTGTGTTTTGAGTTTTCATGTTGTAATTATCACAGCCCACATTGATAATATGGGGAGAGAAGGACAAAATCTTTCCACTCGAGTTGGGACACAGGCTCAAAAGGTTCCATTGATTATCACTCTTCATTACTTTTGAAATTGGGTTAATTATACGCAGTATATGTGAACTTTTGACTTGAAAAAAAAGTGCAGGCATATAGGTGAAAATGCGAGAATAGAAGTGATAAAGAAGGCAGGACATGCTGTGAACATTGAAAAGCCAAAGGAATTTGCTAAGCATTTGAAATCTTTTCTTATTGCTGCTAATTCAGCTTCGGATTTGGGTTTGAGTTCGAGTTCGAGCACCAGCCCTCACACATCTCATCGATACAAGATGTTATTCCGGCATAGTCCTTGACATCTCACTCATCTCATATTAAGTAATGTTCATCTCCTACATTCCTATTATTTCATTCTTTTTTTTTTGCCCTCCCATTTCTTCATTTAACATTGTACAGCATTCGTGTTCTTGTTTTTCACTTTGATGAATATCATTTATTCAGTTTGATTGCTTAGATTCAGGACCATTACCAGTCCATTCTAGGGTAGGCTCAGAAGCTTTAGTGAGGTCCAAGAGTTGAAAGGATTTGGATCCAAAACGATTAGATTTTTTTTACAAGTTGAGATATATTTTTTGTACTTGTATATATATAATTTTCTTTTCATTTGTCATATGTGCAAACGGTGAAAGTGGCCCATGGTCTCGTATGTGTTTGACGTTGCAGGTCAGTAGAGACCAAAACTTGAATATATTTTTCTTCATTTTTTTGTTGACTTGCAAAAGTTTTGCTTTGGACAAACTAGTTTCTAACTGGGTTTGGATATGTTCGAATATTCAATATTAATGGAGTGTGAATACGTATCTTTTGTTGACGACAAAAACTTATATACATTTGGGGCATATAGGGGCACGAATCTAGGTATTATATACATGCTTTTTAGGTGTTATATGTACTCTATAGATGTTATATTTTTTGGTGTTATAAATATACTCTACATATATCATATGTATATAAGAGTATACATGTGATACCTGAAGAGTATATACATAATACATGTAGAGTATATATTTAACACCATATGATGATTAATTTGGGGGCACCGTGCCTCTGAGGTACACAAGTGTCACTCTTTATTGAATGAATTCCTTACTGTCATAATTTTGTGTCTTTGTATATTTTTGATGTCATAATTTTGTATTAGGGTTTATTTCTACTAAAATTTTCGAATTGCTACCCGAAATTAAGTTTTGACTCATTTTCCGACCAAAAAATTAAGTTTTGAGTTTGACCCATTTTTCAGTTAATCGGAAACTTGAAAATACAATTCACTTCCAAATATAAATAAAAAATACATGAGTCATATGTCAAAATATCCCTTATTCGAAGCCAGATAACCTAAAATCAATTTCATGATTCCCGTTTAATTCGGGTGTGAATTGAACAAAAAAACATTTTAGGGTTTTGAACGATTTTAGTTTGGAACAAACGACAATCGCTAAGTTGATTCAATGTTATAATTTGATTTTGTAAGAGGGTCATTTTGTTGTATGACACATCTAATTTGGTTGATCTTTGGAGGTATATCATGTTATTTAGTTTTTCGGTGACTGTTTTTGACCTGAAAATGTGTCCAAAATAACAATTTGATTAAAAAAAAAAACAAAGATTAGTAATCAAATTTTTTTTTTACCGCCTATGAAAAAAAAAAAAAATGATAGGTAGCAAATTAACATTAAAAATTCAATCACATATATAGTGTCCCTCTGGGCACAAATTTGAGCAATAAAAGGGAAAAGCATGATTATCATAACATGGATATGGTGATCTTGAAGACTTGATTCTTCTATAAACAAAAAAACAAGATAAATACGAAACAAAAAATAAGGATTGTGGGAAGAGTGGAGCCACATAGACATTAGTTTTCTGGTATTAATTTGTGTGAGTGTGGATTATAAAATTGATGACAAACAACTGTCCCGCCCAAAAACGTTTCCCTAATTCTATGGTCTAAATCTCCCACCTCTCTTCCGTGACTTTTCTATTCTATCATCCATCCCCCATTTTCATACTCTTCATATGAAAAGAAAGAAAAAAAGGGATTAACTCAATCTCATCAGACAAAGAAACAACAAAAAAAAGAAGAAAAGGAAGGTTTGATCCATGGACAATTCACCTTCGCCCATAGCTCCCTTGCTCCTTCGCAATCTGCTAACTTCCATTTTTGTCCATGCAGAAAAATCCCTTTTTTATTTGTCTGAGAAATACCAGATTCTTCACCTCCTCCGTTCTTTTCTCGTCTCTGCTTTTCTCTTCTTTCTCAGCCTTCTCCCTTCTCTCTTCTCCTCTTTAACCCCTAGTTATTCTCAGGAATCCCCCATCTACCCTTTGAAGTCCTCCAAAAATGACAACTTTACGGCGTCCATGGGCGGCGGCGACTCCGGTGTTTCCAGGGCTCTCTCCCAGCTGTTGCTCATAATGAATGATATCCCTGTCAGTTCTAGGAAATATGAGGTGGTTAGATCACTGGCTGAGAAGCTTATCGATGAGAATTTGCTCCAGAAAAATCGAACCTTGAGGGAAGTTAACTGCGCTGTGCTATCGGCGGCTTTTGCAAGGTCGCTGAGCCAGCTCGAAGCCGCCATGGTGCAGCAGGGGAGGATCGGCGGCCGAGACCTCGCCCGCGACGGTGATTATTATACGCGCAGTAGGGCGACTCTTGAGGGGATTAAGTATTATGTACGCGCGGCTTGGCGCTACGCCATGTCGAGTAGCCAGATTATGAGCCGGTCGGGGAGCTCGGCTGAGAAGCTGGCTGCGGAGCTGCTTTGGTTGGCTCAGAAGATGGCAGCTTCCGGCTGTGCTGAAGAAGCTGTTTGTAAGTGGGCTTCGGCATCCACCTTGGCTTGGCTTGCCTTATCCACTGAGCCGCGACTTCAGGGCTCTTTAGTTAAGGTTTCAGGTAATAAAAATATCAATTACTTGTTTTGAAGATTCTCTGTTTTGAAACCATATTTCATTTTCTAGGTGTTTAAGTCACACGCCATTAATCATATGATCAGAATAAAAGATGAAATTTTAATTGACTCAAATACACCAAATACAATCTTGAAAAAGAAAAATTCTCACAAGTTTTGTTGGTGATTCTATCACTAATAACAATACATTTGGTCAAACATGTATTCTGTCTTTTAATTTCTAAGCTCAGATGGTGAAGTGCAATAATATTGTTTTCTGATAAACTTGCCATTAATAATCTGACGTTTATATCCTGTCCTCATGGTACAGCATTCTTGATTAAGGAAGCTAAAGATATAGGGAAGGAAGGTGGGTGGGAAGTAGAAGAAGAGGATGATGTAACGAGGAGCAGAGGCTTGGAACAGCAGCAGAAGATTAGAGAAACGAAGATGAAAATGCTAATGTCATGGCTGCCACTGCTGTGTGGCGCCAACAATGGCACTGATGCCCCGATTCTCAGCATGGGGGAGAGGGCGGAGCTGGAGAGGATATTGGAAGAGATAATCTGGTCGTTGGACGAAGAGGATGAACAAGAGATGGTGTTGTCACTTTGGCTCCACCACTTCACCTACTGCCCTGCCTCCGATTGGCCCAATCTCCGCTCTTGTTACACCCAATGGTATGCTGCCTCTCGTGCTAGCCTTGTCCTGTCTGCTCAACCTTCTGCTTCTGCTTCTATTGCCTGTGCCAATCTAGAATAGTTTTTTTTTTTTTTTTTTTTCCTTTTTCAACATTTCTTTTGTATTCAAAATGTCCAGCAATATATTTAGAGGTTATACATATGTAGATATTACTCCTGTTTCTTTAAGCTGCTCTATATATAATGATCATAAAACTTTCCACTCATTGCAATACATAGAAGAATTAGCTGAATACAAAGACAAGTTCTTTTGGGGTATGGCTATCGTTGTGGCTGATGATTGTTTAGTCAGAATAAGTACATATGCATAATTGTAAATACACATTTGCCACAGAATTGGGACCTTTAGGGGGATACTGAATTGAAATTCAAATATTTTGCAGCACTAGCCACATTTATTCTGAATGTTAGTTAATTGCAGCAATTAGGTGAAAATGAAAATACACTTATAGAAGAAATTGTCTTGTATAAATCTCGAATTTCTCTGATGAGGACAGTTGAGGCTCCTGAAAACATGCCAAGCAGGTGAAGTGTCAGAGTTCTCTTCAGAGTGAACTCAGTACTAGGAACTTGTTAGAAATTATCCATTTTTCATCATGTATAGCAGCTGTCATTGTGAAAATTATACTTTTGGCACTACTGATATCATTATCTTATCAGTATGGGCTTGGAACTGGAGAAATATTAGACCTTAGTTCATTCCTGTTATTATTCCATAACATTAACAGTATATACAAATGTGAATCACTTTAAAAGGATCCAAAAGATTACCTGTGCTAACATGGGGTTTAAAACCTTTTTCAAGAGAGATGTAACAGGACCATTTGGGAGAAATCCTGTTCGGGAGTCACGAATTGTCTGGCGCATGGCATTTAGTAAGCGACCATATGTCAGTCCAGGCTCGTTCTGTGCTGCTTGGATAAAGCTATATGTCATGGCACCAGTTGAAGTATGGCCAGAAAGGACCTGCACAAGACCCAGGATTATCTTATTTAACATTTTTCCAGTAATCTGATTTAATGTTTTTGCTCTGTCATTACTGATTCAACATTCTTGTTTTAGGTGTCTGAATAGATATTCCATATATTAAAAGTATCTTCTTATGAGAGTTGAAGTAACTGAACAATTCCTTCAGATATATGAGGGATAAAGATTTACATATTTCTCTATAGGAAAAGAGAGTCTTCTCACCGTAGTATCCACTGAAATTTGATGATCATCACATGCACTGAAAGATATAGCTAGTCCACCGTTGGTTCCCTTATAAATGGGTGATTGACTGGCCATGATCTTTCCACTTATAGAATCCCTTCCTGCAGCATGAAAAGAAAACACATGTTGTCTTTTGAGGACTCAAAGGGAGTTAAGTAATCATTACACGAACCTGTTCACGCTGCATACAAATGGTAGATCAAGAACTGTCCCACTGTGGCATGCATCTATTATGGCGTGCAGTTTGGCCCCGTGAGGGAGTGGTCTCACTATGGTAGCATTGATCTCATCATCTGATATTGTTCCCTCATGTTGATGATCCACGGGCAGTAACGTTTCATCATAGCCATCTACTTCATCTCCATTTAAATCCGGTTGTTGTGCACCATGGCCTGAGTAGTGAAACACCAATGAATCCCCTGATTGGCTACCTTGAACTAGCCAGTGCAGGGCTTTTCTGATGTTATTCTTCGTTGGGATCAGGGAAGGTTCTGACTCTTCTTCTGCATATTGATTAAAATACTTATCAGAACACATACGATTACTTCATGCTGTTTTTTATAGTAGATTTTGGTGATGAAAGTGATGTTTTGTGTCCAACTTATGACTGCAGAAAACTGCGAAACTCTTACCAGTGAGGACAAGTATCGAGTCACTTGGAAACCCCGCCATCTGAACCAGAAAAAATCTCATACACTGGACATCATTGACAGTTCCATTTAGCCTGTATCTCTGGCCATAGTAGCTAACTCCACACAACACTGCTCGTTTCCTTCCATATGCTGAAACTGGAATCACGGATGGTGAAGGTCGAGCTTGCCCCGGGTGATACCCGTAACCTGATGTCACTGACCCAGGGTAGCTATTTACCACAGAATTAATACTGCTTGATGCTGTATTGAACAAATCTCTGAACCTGCTAGCTGCATAGCTAATGGAGTTGTGGGGTTGATTAAGAGGAGTAGTGGTATGTACATGAATGGTAGCTTTACATGCTGCACACTGAACAACATGTGTATAGGGAGGCACCATTATCATCACTCCACAATAACTGCATCTCACTCTCTTACTTCCCATTTCCATGTATGCACTATCACCCCAAATAAGATATTTATACTTTAATTTCTTCAAACTCTCATTATAGTGATTGATGCCTTTATTCTTACCATCAAGTTTGGAATCAGATTCATGTCTTCTTTAATGTAGATTAAGATGCCATGCCTTTTTTCTTTCTTTCTTATTCTTATATGGTTGCTAATGGAAACAGCCTCTATGTATGAACTCTATTTGGAATGTGACCCAAATGTGGAAATATGCATTTTTTATTTAATAAGAATAACCAAACATGAATTTTAACGGAAAAAAAATAAAAATTCACCCAAAATTGAGATAAAATATGCATCAGGAAGAAATAAATGTGCATCAGGAACAAATCACGATGTTAACCTTAAATCAGATAATTAAATACCATTATGACATGTATTGATTAAATACCATTGTGATCAAATTTGAGCATAGTGATCTTTTCATGATCCTCAACTTAGATTACAGTAGCATTTCAATATTAGATCACAATACTCACATAAATTTAATTAATTTTCAATTATTTAAAAAAAGGGGGAAAAAAAAAAAACCAATTTGGGATAGCCCTGACTCCCTCTTTATACAACAGAACTTATAATTCGGACTTGAAAACGAACTGTGATATCCTTGGCTGAATTGGAATGTAATTCTTTCATCTTCCCAGCCCAGCCCAGCCCAGCCCAGAGCAGCCAAAGATAAGTAAACTCAATACCAGAATATCTAGGCATCCATCTTTTCTTCATGTTCCTAGCATGCATGTTTCTCTGTATTCTGGCTTTTATGTGTCATTTCATTTGTGTGTTCATATGTTAAACTAGCATTAGAGGGCAAGACAAATCACTAGAATATGGGTGCATGACATATAGTTCAAGGCGTGCAGCATTTATTACAAGCTGCCAAGCTGAATTACAGAACCAGTTCTGTCAAACATATCTCACTGATTATCCAAGCAAGTTATTACATCATATTGGATTCTAAAGTTTTATAAACATAGGTTTGAATTCAACATGATCCAGCGTTTAGATGACAGCTGTATATAGAGTGAAAGGCTTTGAGTGAATTTCAAATCTCTGAGAGGAAGACAGTTGAGGTTCCTGCATACACAAGTGAATAAGCAATAATCACCATAAAATATAATGATGTCGTATTAAGCATTTAAATAGATCTAAAAGAAAAAGGACAAGAAATACCTGTGCTAAATGGGGGACATTGCTGTTCAAACCAACCTCGTCACGTGCTGCACTAATGCTCATATGCAGGGCAATCAGTAGACGCCCGTAGGTTAATTTTGGTTCTCGTTCCAATATTTGGACAAAGCTGTAAGTTAGTGCACCTGTTGCAGCACCTGTAAAAGCCTGGTACAAATATAACATTATGTAACCAATTTCCATTGGTAATCTGTAGTTTTATACTCTCAACTTGCGTAGATTTTATATCAGAAAACAGTTTCATGAAGTTGTTCTTATATGTTGCAAGATATGGATCTGTAATACCACCTACCGTGGTATCTCCAGAGTTCTGATGATCATCACAGGCACTAATAGAGATTGCATACCCCCCACTGGTGCCTCTGTACGCATGTGTACGATGATCCTCCCATTTATAATATCCTTCTCTGAATGAATACGATGAGCTAGTTTCAGGTTAATGGAGTGAAAATAAGTTCAAATGTTGAAACTCTGACCTGTTTATTCTGCAAACATTTGGCAGGTCTAAAAAGGTTCCACTGAAGCAAGTGTCTATGATGGCATGAAGTGTTGCTCCTCTAGGTAAGGGCCTAACTATGGTGGCATTGATTTCATCATCCAGTATCCTTCCCCCAGTTTGGTAGTCAACAGGCATTAAGGATTCATCGTATCCATCAAGTTCATCTCCATCACTGTCACTCACTCGTGAGCCATGGCCCGAGTAGTGAAACACCAAGGAATCCCCTGACTGACAACCTTGGACTAGCCAACGTAGGGCAGCTTGGATGTTCTTCTTTGTCGGAATTTGGGTGCTGTCCTCTTCTTCTGCAGTTGATTGTAAAATTCAAGAATGAAATACTTGACATCCACATATGCAAAGCATCATTGAAACATACCTGTTAGGACAAGAATGGAGGAGACTGGAAACCCAAACCTCCGAATCAGAAGATTCTTCATGTATAAAACATCGTTGATGCTGCCATGGAGACTCTGTTTGTGTCCCTTGTAGGTAATGCCACAGAGAACAGCTCGTTTACATCCATGAGATGGAGGAGTGTATGGCTGTGGACGTATTCGATATATATTACCATTGTTAACAGGTTGGTAAGACCAGTCATGACCTGCAAAACCTGGATTAGTCACATATGTGTTGCTAGACATGGAATTGTCGATATAGTTTCTTTGGATGATTGTGTAGCGTTGACAGGCCGAGCAATATAGGGTATACGTGTCAAGTTTGACTAGAGATGGCATCCTGCACCACCTGCAGCTAAGTCTCTGGCTCGCCATCTCTCTTGTTTGTTATTGTTTCTTTGTATTTGGGAAGAATCAATATGAAGTGATATATATCTGCTGCTAGAGAGCATTTTCTTTTCCATAAGTTGCCAAGTTTTAGTTCTTAATTCCATAGTGTTGGAGAATTAGATTCATGATTTTAGTCCCTTTCAATTGATGCTTTTGAATAGTAATTAGCTAGCTAAGGGAATTATTCCTTATGTATTGTAGCCGTTGAATATGAGTGAATCCTGAGATAGCTCCAAAGACAGGAAGATTGCTTTGTAAATGAAAAGAAATATACTCGTGTGATGACATTGACAACACTGACTTATTGATTGCATTACATTATTCTTATTTCTTTTTTCCATGTTTTACAAAGAACTGCAATGATTTAAAGGTGGAGTAGCTTATTTTTAGTGTGCAAACATTGCTTCTTTAACGTTGATGTTTTAGTTTGACATAAAGATTTTTTAAGTGTAAGACTGCAACTCTTGTTTTTCTTGTTATAAATTAATGATGGGAATGTTACAAAGCTCATCTGACTGAATAAATGAAATTTCTGGAAACCCGCAACATCTCATCTGAGTTAAATAAATAGTAATTAAATCCTGAAATTTGGGATATTAATCTTACCATTGACACGATTGTTACTATAGGACATACATCATCAACATGGAATGAAGAAACAAATCGAAGATGATGAACAAAAAAGATGGACACATGGTGTCAGGAGTCATATGAAGCATGTCAAAAGAAAATTATGAGAACACTTTTGTCTGAATTGCTTTCTCTTTGGAGTTTCACTCTGCTGCATTACTAGAGCTTGAACTCTGTGTTGGTGTTCAATTCTTCGGAAGCTGATATCAGCGGATCCTGAACATATTTGCAGAAATACATCAGAATTGCAATAAATAGCATCATTTTCTAAGAACACAAATACTAATTGGTACTTCTTACAGTGTCGAAGAGACATTATTCTGAAGGACATAAAGACTACCTGAAAGATCCTACGTTGGAACATCCTGCGAAATCCAGCACTGAGACGTCCTCCTGATGATGTATGGGCATTTTGTAGCCTCCGATGCATATGATCGAGTATATCCTGGTAAGTTATCTTTTCTTTCTTGTCACACGCGTCTCTAATTGCTTCTACGAATGTATACGTCATAGCACCCCTCATTACTTTATCTGAGGAGAATGCCTGAAAACAGACGCAAGAACAGATGATGACGATTATAAAGAATGTCCAAACATCCCAATTCGATGAAGAGAAGAAAAAAAGACCACTTACTGATGTATCTGCAGCCAGTTGATAATCCTCACACGCACTGAAGCAGATCGCTTTTCCTCCATTGGTACCCTTGAAGGCACCAGAAGGCGGGGTATTATCCTCCCATTGTTGTCTGATAAACATCAGATGGTAAGTTTCTTGCATCTCATTCATGTCTGTAAACAAACAAATACAAAACAGGCATACGTTGCAATGTTGTAAACATTAGGCAAGTCGAGAATGGTTCCACTATGGCAAGAATCGACGATGGCATGAAGTGTGACATCACGGATCAGAGGTTTAACAATGGCATCATTGATTTCATTATCCAAGATCATCCCTTTATCCTGAAAATCCACGGGGCAGATTGTTTCATCAAATCCATCAATCTCATCCCTCTCGTACTCACGTTGTCTCTTGCCATGTCCTGAATAGTAGAACACCAATGAATCCCCTGCCTGGATGCCCCTCACCAGCCACCTGAAAGCATCTCTAATGTTCTTCCCTGTCGGGTTAATTCCTATATCTTCTGCAGATTAAATGATGAGCAATTATCTGAGATCACCAATGTAATAACAAAACTTCTAGGGTATGTTACCAGGTTTACTTACCTGCAAGAACGAGGATGGAATCATCCGGGAAACAGAGATGTTGAACAAGTAACCTTTTAAAGTCGTTGACGTCATGTACAGTTCCTTTGAGCTCACACTTTTGTTTCTTGTAGCTGACCCCACAGATGAGTGCTCGTTTCCCTGGGGGTGGTGTGCTTTGAGGAACAGCAGAAGAAGGTGGCCTCCAAGGCTGGCTCTGATCTCGATAATTAGCACTGCATGAAAATTTCTTCTTAACACTATCGCAGAAGTTCCTTGCTCCACTCTTCCTCATTTCCAGCTCCAGGCTCAACTCATGAAAGGATCTGGATTGAACTGTCGGATTTGGATGGATCGGGCCAAACACAGTCCCCGTCGGAACTCCAACCGATAAAAGCTGTTGGCATCTACTGCAACGTACAAGTGGTGTATAAGGTGCTGCATATGATGTTTGTCCGCAATTCTTGCATGCCAGACTCTCCATATTGAGATAGATATATAATTCAGCTCCCAATGCTTGCAAATAGCAGCAATATATGTGTTAATTTATATGATGATCAACTTTGCAGTTCATTACGACAAATGAAGTGTGGAGTTTAAATAGCTTCTTGGTTCATACACATCTATTTACACACGGATCAATGGTTCTGATTCTGTTTCAACAAATGACCCAAAATTTATTATTCCATTATTCTTAGTGGATAACTAAAGTTTTGTTTTTCTTGAATAGATATTTTTGTAGGATGAAATGCCGCCTTCTAAGTTCTAACACTCCAGCAGCATAAGCAAAGAAAGATACAACAACATTTGCTAAAATGAACGTTGGCATGGCACAACTTGAAATTAACTTTTTTTTTGTTCTTTCTTTTCTATTTTTCTTTTCATTTATTTCCTTTTCTTTTATTGTAATCATATTTTTGGATAATTCATTTTGAACTGTGATATTATTTTCCACTAATATTTTGTCGCGTGTCAATAACACTTCAAATACGATACCGAAAGCCATGATATAACAGTGTGATGAGAATTATATATCCCTTCTGATATTGATTTTCCAAAAAACTGTCTATATATATATTTATTACTAATTGTTAATTAATATAAGTTAAATAAAACAATTTTGATGCACACATGCACACAGTGCTTATATCCCCCCCCCCCCCCCCACACCCAAATTGTGGTGACTGTATTAATCAACATAATTTAAGTAATGAAAATTCTGGCATAAGCTTAACTAACATCCATTGGAAGTTGATAGTTGATACTCCCTCCGTCCCTGCTAACTTTGCCTACTTTCCTTTTTTATTTGTCTCAGCTAACTTTGCCAGCCCAAAAATGACAAAGAAAAATTTACTCCCTTACCCTTCCATTTCTTTCATTTTACAACTTTTGCACTCAAAAAACACACATTAATTACAAAATTGTCATCCAAAAACATTAAAATAACACATCACATCAAAGTCAATAGTTTTTTCTAAACTCCGTGCGGTCAAACCGTGGCAAAGATAAGGGGGACGGAGGGAGTACTATATTTCACTGTTTTTTTAAAAATAAAATAATAATAATAAAGCTAGCACAACATCAAACTTAAATCTTGTCCGATTTAAATACAAAAATCGTAAAATCACGTTACCGTTGATAGTGGCAACATATCCCAAAAATTAAAATACAATAAAAATAATTATAGGCTTTATAGCCATCCTTTTATTCTTCTGTTTTTTTAAACATTATAAGCGCCATCTTTTCAAAATTTGAAGAAATATCAAAGTTATCTTTAAGAAAGAACCAGATTCCATATTTCTATTAATAAATTTTTTCCCATTAAATAAATTATAAATAAAATAATAGGTTTCATCCAATATCTCCTAAAATAGGAGTGGATACTATACACAGTAAATGTGGATGGACAATTCGAGTGTGTTCCACAATACCTTTTTAATGAATTGTTCACTCCTGAAAATCCAAATATAATAGTTTCAAATATTCTGTGCATGGATTTTTCAGAAAAAAAGACAATTATATAAAACGAAAATTGTGAGACGAAGTTATACTATCTAACCCTCAAGTCCATTTTCAGAAATTAATATTTGATATTAAGATCAGGAGTTGCAAACTGCATTTCACATGCTTATATTATAAATTTGGGAGATGAATGTGATGTTCATAATCAACACACACACTATGCTACTTTATAGGTCGATGAGGCACAAGATTCCACTTGTATTTCAACGGTGGAGATGAGTTGACGTTTCTCTCGGATGGATTGGATTTTCCCTTTTACAAATCAATCTGCCCAACAACTGGAACTTTTCTCTCTTCTACAAACATATATACATGTTCCTTTTTTAAAGGTCAAATGACGTATCATTCCGTAAAAGCCTCATGTAAAACGGAGTTTATGTAGTTCAATAAAAACAAGTCAGTTTATTCAATATGATCAATATCAATTTTACGTGAGGTTATAAAATACTTTATCTCATATAAAGATATATGTGATACAATCTCATATAAGTTTTTTATCTATTTCTGGCTCATAATACAAATGATTAAAAAATACACGGACAACTTTTATTTATTTTATGTTTTTTAAATAAAGAATAACAAACGCGTTTGTTTTATTATCATTCCATCTCTTAAAAATGAACTCAGTGCATCTCAGAAAAAAAAAAAAAAAACCATTATTCACTGATAGAAGAACTTTTTTCCCACGTGCAGAAAATAAGATGTCAAAATTGATTTGCGTTGACCGATAATATATGTATCCACACGGTCCTTAAATGAGACAAAGCAGAGGCAAAGCAATTATCTGCAAATTATCCTAATTATCTTTTCAGGAATTAAGACAAATTTAACATTATCCTAATAATCATCACAAGGATTAAGTTCAAATTCTATAACAAAAATTGTGTAAAATGATTCCAGAGATAGTTACTATGACATAAATCCTTCTTTTCCACAAATTCGTATTCAAATTGTGAAGTGTAGATTATCTTCAAAAAATTGCTTTAATCATAAAAAAACGTCATTCAATAAAGTATAACCATAGGCACCCAATCCTCTTATTATTAAATTTTTTCTTGCATGTTTTCCTTTTGAAGCAAATACTGCAAACTGCATAACAACTGGAAATTAAATCCGTTTGGATCATAAAGTGAGGCCGATACAAATAAGGAATGCAAATATTATCAGAATGTTATAGCAGAGATCAAAACCCGGTGTGAAGAATGGCTCTCCAGAAAAATATGAAAGACTAACATTCTTATAAACATAGAGGTAGGAAAGGAGATATATAAACAGACTAAAGAAACACCCAATACAGAGTGAGAGAGATATATACATCATGTAAGGAAACAAGATAAGCGGATTGCGGTTTCAGGTTTAGGCAATATAAGCAAAAAGAAGATGTCATCTCCAGGCATAGGCACATTAAGACTAACTATGAGAAAGTACATACAGCAACATGGAGATAGTTCGGCTCACTTGTAGGAAACGGAACTGATCTACATGGCGATCTCCACAAGTTATGTCTGAATCACTACAATTAAGAAAACCGTTTGGTCCTCCAACAAGATAAACAGCATTTTTCCCCATTATATCTGGAACTTCTCTCCAAAGGGTCGTAGCTGCATAGCCATATATTAAGTTGTAAGAACATCAGAGACAACAGATAAAAAAACTACACGAAATTCACATTTAAAAACAGTGATGCACGAGTTCAGCTGAAACCTGGTTAACATACTAACAACTGCGGTTCAGGAAAAAAAAGAAAGAGAAGGATGCATTTCGAACCGAGGAATAACATGAGCTACTTCTGTCAAACTAACCTAATGAGGATCCTTTAATTTGAAGCACAGCAACTCTAGAACTATAGGCAGCACGTTGTACAAAGTAAATAGATCTATATTTAAATTGAAAAAAGTAGAGAATTAGTGGGATTTTACCCATGAGAGCAGCATGTGAATGCACAACAATCAGAAATTATCAGGATCCATTGACAGACCACCATCAAAGTGCCCAGATATTTTGGCCTTGCATGTTGGACACATGTAACCTATAGAATCTGATAGAGTTTCTGATTCAAAACCCTCGAGTCTGAATTCTACTCTGCACCACACACACACAGTAAGCTGATTTGAGTCCAGCGTATTCAGCATCACTTCCTCTGTGCTGAATCTAATTGAAGAATCAAATCCATCTTCTATCCCACTGTCGATTCCCAAGTTCATGGAGCTGCCTGGCAAAGATGACAGCTCTTGCTCATTTGCAAAACCATACCTAAATGGCTCCATATCATCAAACCTCAGTTCTTCAAATGCTGTTTCATTCTCAAGTTTTTGATCAACTACAGAAAATTCATGCTCTTCCTGCAAACAAGTATATTGCACACATTATTCAAATTATATATAAAAAAATAATTAAAAAAAAAACTTTGTTAACATACAAGCTAGTAAGTCCACCTACCTATAGTGAGATCAAATAACTTGAGACACATCTTTAAATAATATATTGACCCATTAAAACTAAGAGCTGATGGGTGCTTTTCAAAAGTCAAAATTAAGGTATGTATTTTTACACAAGGCTCAGACAAGTTCAAGCTGTTTCCCAAGGGCTGCAGTGAGTTACTGTACTCCAGCTGAAATCTTTATACTACTACTTAAATCTATGCAAAAATGTCCTGAACTGGAGCACTAAATTCAACAAATTTTCACAGATATATCACCAATACATGTATTAAAAAGTATATGTTACCTTATTTGATGCAGAATCAAAGGGAGGGAACAACTGAAATGAATGGGTCAAGGGGACTGAAGAAACTCCATCCTGGATGACAATCTCGTCAACAGTTAGCTCAGGAGTATCTTCTAGATGATCTTCACTAGGCTTCAAAGACCTGTTTCCATAATCCAGATCCAAGCTATTGCTTTCATAATTCTGAATTTCACACAGCTCAACAGGCTCTAAGTCATTTATGCAATTGGAGTCCATCTCAACATTCAAATTCCATGTCTTACCACCCCTCACAATGTCCTTGTCCTCTGTCATGGCTTGGCTACCATAATTCAGGTCTCCACTCAGAGTTCTCTCAGCACTGGAATCTTCTTCTCGAATTTCAACTGGAACACACTTCAAATTTGCTGCATGATTAGTGCAGGCTGCCTGAACTTCTTCTACTCTCAATACACCAGCAGAGTGATTGGTTATAGCCTGTTCACCGGTTGCAACAGATGAAGTTTCAAGAATAGAATTTTGAGCAATTTCAATTAGAGCATCCATTTTTGAAGACCTTGGGAGCACTGTCTCCTGCGATAGAGATTCAGAACTTTGGGGTATATTGTTGATAGGAGCAGCTAGTTCATTAGAATTTTTCCCAGAGTTCCTCACGTGACTACCAACATGACCATTATAACTACGCCTTTCATCAAAAACCTTGTGGCAGAACTGGCATTCATATTTTCCATCTTTGATAATCACACCCTCGCCAACAGGTGTCCCAACTTTGTATCTTTTAGTAGTCTTCTGGTGGAACGTGAACAGATGCTGCAAATAAACATTCTTTTCATCAAATGTCAGTTTACATTTGAAACATTCAAAAATGTCCCGGACTTGAACTTCAGGGAGATTTTCTATGTCCATCAAGGAATCATCATTCTCAAGTAAATTGGATGAGTTTCTAGCCGGAGTTGGAAGGGCTATGATGTCATGTGCTCTATCATCCATCTTGTCAGCCGGACATGCATTCTGTTGCAGCTCCAGTTAAGAATATTTCACAAAGATATGCATATAATTTCACAAAAGTTTCTCAGAGTTAAGAAGATTTAAACGAATAAGATATTAGTATGCTTACCTTTTCAGAAGGCAGGGCATATGCTTGCTGAATACTACAAGTCTTTTGATCTCTTTGCTGATCCGCACCACTACCCCCAAAAAAGGATTTCAAAAAAGATGCAGCCTCTCTGCATGACATGAACTGTTGTCCAGAAGGGCTGGAAAGGAAAGGTAGAATAATCCCCAATCAGAAGATGAGAATAACTTAAGCAAGCTACAGAATGATGCGGTCACTACCAGAAAATGTGAATACCATGATCAAGAAAAGTAAAGAAAACTGACAGAACACTACAAATTATGGAATTGCTTTCAAGTTACATACTTGTCAATGCATATCCCTCACCGATAAAGATCTGCCACTAATTCATACGACCCCTTGGATGCTGATACTACAAACAAAATTAGTTTCCCAAATCCCAAAAGAAATGTTGACTAGAATCAATCATGACAGTAAAATCAATCGCAGGAAGAGAACCCAACACAAGCCCCAGAGATAATAGAATAAACAGCAAAAGGAATGTTGACTAGGTGCCCTAGACACTGAATAACCTGAAATCAGAGTGGGTGGCCACCAAACTTCTCTAGAAAAAGGTATTGAACTAAGTTAACTTAAGAGTTCGAGTATGACTAATCTTGGTGAAATCTAAACCCTGGAGTTATAATTCATGTGCATCTTCATTGATGCATGTTCTAGATAAAATTCGATGTGAATCTAAAGATTTCACTACTGCATCGAACAGAACAACTTCAAAACATGATTTTGAGTGACAACTTGAACAAATCACAATTAGCCTGATGGCATAAAGACCCTAGATGCTCTTGTATATGTGAAATGATCAAGTGAAATTCCAAGCAAGATTGAATAGAATTAGTGAAAAGGAATTGAAGAGCAGCACCTTATGTATCTGCGGCAATAAACAGAGACTCGATAATCACGTCTTCTGAGGCCAAGCAAGAGTTTCCAGCCAATGGGGAGTGCGTCGCCGAGCACAGCTGCATCGACGTACTTCCTCTTCTTCCTCCGGCTACACCACTGTCCCTCCAAATCCCACAAAAACCCCAAAACACCCTCCTCAGTATCCAACCCCATCGTCCTCTTCTTCAACTCTTCGCTATACAATTCATCCCCCTTTCTCTCCAATTCCACGAAATCCACCATCTCACCTTTCCCATTCACCCGCTGCAGCTCTATCCCTACTCCATTCGGTTTATTCAAATTCTTGCCTTTCCTCACCCTTCTACGCTTAATTTTCAAATTTTCTTGTAACCCTAGAAGCCCTACGTCACCAAATGTGCCGGAGACGGTTTTCGACGGCTCTGGCCGCGGCGGGGGCGGAGGATTGTTGTTGCCGTTGAGGAAGTGTTTGAGGAAGTGGACGATAGACTGACTAACGGGATCGGAAGTAGGGTTAGGATTGTCGTGGGGTTTAAGGGAGGGGTGGAGGCGAGGGAGACGGGAGTGAGAGCGGTGATGGAGGCGGGAGTAGGTCTGGCGGCGGCTGCCGGCGGACTCGTTGAACAGTGAACGGTCAAGCTGGGGCGATACGACGTCGTCAGTCCGCCGTACGTCGAATGCGAAATCGGAGCATGATGAAAGGGCCTGCAGTTCCGATTGGGATAGAAGGGTGATGTCCACATGTTTTAAATCTTCCATCCTAATTCCAGTACGGCCATGGGAGGACACAGGCTGCTGCAGAGGAGGAGCAGGATTGACGGCGTCGACGCTCGCCATTTTCAGTGGAGATGTTACATCGGAAAACACACACGGGAGGAGGAGGTGCGTGATTCTTGAAAGATGATGTGGGGGGTGGAGTGGGGTGTGAGGTGGCAGGCAGGCAGCGTTGGTGAATAAAACCTCAATGCTTTTACTGTTTATAAAAGTATTCATGAATTGTCCAAACTAGACATGCTTCTTTTCTTGTCCATACTAAAACACACTACATACAATCCAAACTATTTTCTAGTTTGGTGCCAAGTGCTTACATAATGAAGAAGACGAATGCGTGCTTTTGATTATGCTCACATTTTTCAGATAACAGGATTTGGAAAAGTTTGGATTTTTAAGTATTTTCGAAACTTGCACAAGACAAGAATCAAGAAAGTTGGATAAGTAAAGCAAACCCCATCAGATGGTGATTTATGCTTCAAGTGTAATATAAATTAAATTTAAGAGAGGAAAAAAAAGTGAAAGGAAAGGAGGATATGTACGTGTCTCTCATTTTCTGGGCCACAATAACCAAATCCTGATTTTGGATTGGACATTGGTCCTTCTTCTGTGGTCTGAAATTCTTGATCGTTGTCGCTTTCAAATCCGACTCATCAACCCAGTTTGGTTTCACCTTCAACTCGCAATGCCGGCCCACTTCTTCCCTCCCTTCTCACCAGAAATAAAGAAGCAATCTTTGATTAACTTCATTCAAGCTACCAAATTCCATTGCCACCATTCAAGAGAGAGAAAAAAGACTAAGAATTTGCTTAGGCATGACCACTGCTACTACTGCTCTGACATCGACTATTTTTGGCAACCAAAATCCAGGCAACCGGAGATGGATGGAAATTTCACACTCGCCGGTGTCGATCAGCTGCCGGAGGTCGTTCGTAACGAGGGCCGCCGCCTCTCCGACCGGCAAGGAGAAGAAGAGGAAGAACAAGCGCAAGGAAGTTAAAGAAGAAGAGGAGAAATCGCCGCCGGAAAATGTTGAAATGCAGGCTCTTTCTACAAAGACGGAGACTGCTTCTTCTGTTTCGGCGATCAAGAGCCGGCTTGATGAGGTGAATCCGGTGGGGCTGGGGCGGAAATCGCGGCAGATTTTCGACGAAGTGTGGCGGAAATTCTCAGGGCTAGGACAGATTTCGAGGACTACGAGGAGAGATGACGATGAGGCGGCGCTCCTCCTGAGAGAGGGTGGACCTATGTGCGAATTCGCCATCCCCGGCGCTCAGAACACTACCGTGCTTGTGGTTGGCGCCACCAGCCGCGTTGGCCGCCTCGTTGTACGGAAGCTTATGCTTAGGGGTTACACTGTGAAGGTACTATTTCCTTTCATCATCAAGATTGTTCATTCAAGAACTGGTGTGTTTATAGCATGTAAATTTCTGATTTATTATTTAGATGATCATTCAATTTCCCCCTTCTTTTGGTAATATTATCGTTTGTTATAATGTCTGTGAATTGATAACTGATCTTCATTGTTCTCAGTTGCCTTGTACATCTTCAAGAACTCGCATTATTCTCACCATAATTTAGGTCACTGATCTTTAAAGGATGATCTCATTTCATGATCAGGCATTAGTGAGGAGGGCTGATAAAGAAGTGCTGGATATGCTTCCAACATCGGTGGAGATTGTGATAGGAGATGTCGGTGAGCCTTCTACTCTCAAAGATGCTGTTGAAGGGTGCAGCAAGATCATCTATTGTGCCACAGCTCGCTCCTCGATCACTGGGGATCTTTACAGAGTTGATCAACTTGGTGTTTATAATCTCACCAAAGCATTTCAGGTTTGATATGTGTAAATTTTTGAGTTTTAGGCTGAGAGTCTCTATTGGTATATAGAGCTCTTTCATAGTTTCAGCTCGAGTTCTTTGGTGCTAAAGTGACTAGCACATGCATTATGCTTGTCTAAATAAGATTTTGTGTCATTCAACAATGTTGTTTCAAATGTATCCGAGGGCACCAATTGAACTAAAAGGATCAGAAGATGAGATCATATTTTGCTTGAACATGATATTATCTAATGACTATCATTGTCAGTTGGCCTTTATTTGATATTGGTTTATTGACTATTTCAAACTCAAAACCTTCTCTCAGTGCCTTAAAATAGAAATACAGTCTTTCGATTGCTAACAATTTTTAGATTTGTAAATTTACATTAGATGCATTTCGTAATCCATGTAGGGAGTACATTGATTTTCTCTTCCCTAAATTATAGGACTACAACAATAAGCTTGCACAACTACGAGCTGGAAAAAGCAGCAAAAGTAAGCTTCTGATTACAAAGTTCAAATCCGAGGATTCATTGAAAGGATGGGAGGTCCATCAAGGATCTTATTTTCAGGATGTTGTTGCTTCTAAATATGATGGAGGAATGGATGCTAAGTTCGAATTCACTGAGGATGGGAATGCAGTTTTCTCTGGTACAATAGGCTAATATCAGATTAAGAAAATTACACACCAAGTCTAAAAGAACTAAAGACTATTACCTCCAATACTTCCTTTTTTGTATTTTTTGTGTTTCTTTACGCCTTCCCTTGTAAACATACAGGATATGTTTTCACTAGAGGGGGCTTTGTTGAACTGACAACAAAGCTTTCGCTTCCTCTTGGATGTACACTTGACAGGTATACAAAGCCTACATAAGCAGTACTCCATAAATTAGATCAAATATGTCTATTAATTAGTTGGGTCAAACACCAGTCATGAGATTCTCTTACATATTCACATTGTAAATGGTCAGGTATGAGGGTCTCATATTCTCTGTTGGTGGGAATGGAAGATCATATGTAGTAATCCTTGAAGCTGGTCCGTTGGCTGATATGTCACAGAGTAAACTGTACTTTGCCAGGATAAGCACAAAAGTTGGCTTTTGCAGGGTGAGTTATGTGAAATGTTAGAAAGACAGTAAAGTTTACCTTCTTTAAACCCACTGATGTCTCTCTATCCAATCTTGTTTGATTACATGTAATGCATATTGTATTGTTTATTTCCCCTTTTTATCATTTTATGTTCTACTCTTGTCAGGTTAGGGTGCCGTTTTCATCTTTTAGACCTGTGAAGCCAGAAGATCCACCTCTGGATCCATTCCTCGTACATACATTGACTATCCGCTTTGAGCCAAGACGACAGGTTTGCTTTAAATTGTCACATTTCCCCCCTTTTTTTGTGGGTTAATTTTCGTGGAATTAAGTGAGAAATGAAAATTATAGCTAAGTATCATGGCATGTTTTGCTCATAATATCGAGTTGAGCTCAGTTTAGTTAACCAACATGTTTGTTGATTGTAGAAAGTTGTGGAAGGACCTGTTGGTGGAAAACAGGACTTGAGAAGCTTCCAGTTGATTTTGGAATATATCAAAGCTTTGCCTGTAAGCTCGATCCTACGATTTTTAAATATCTACTAAAGTAATAATTGCATATAACGTGGAATGTTATCGATTTATAAGCTATTCATTCATAGATAGTCAACATTTCTCATCCTCCGTTCTTTTCTTATGCATGATATGTCATCCTTTTTGCTCCCTTATACCGAATTCCTTTACAAAACTAATGTTGACAAAAAAGTGACCTTTTGTTTTGAAATTCGGGATTGCAGACAGGGCAAGAAACGGACTTTATCTTAGTTTCTTGTACAGGATCAGGAATAGAGGCCACCAGAAGGGAGCAGGTTCTGAAGGCTAAGAAGGTTCTCTTCTGTTTACGTCTCTTCCTTTTCTTTGGATTTTCATTCTACTTATCCCATTGTGTACTGATTCTGCAGTCCGGGGAAGATTCCTTGAGAAGATCAGGGCTCGGGTACACAATTATTAGACCTGGCCCCCTAGTGGTAAATATGTAGATAATATTTTAATTTATTCATATAGATACTAAAGTTCTTTACAAGCACTAAAGAACTGTTTTTTGCAGGAAGAACCGGGTGGTCAACGAGCCTTGATTTTTGACCAAGGAAACCGAATATCTCAGGTTGGAATCATGCTATATGATATCAGATTACTCCTACAATATGAGCTGTGGCTTTTGCTTATAGCATCTATGTCAATATATATGTGTGTAGGGAATAAGCTGTGCAGATGTTGCTGATATATGCGTAAAAGCATTGCATGATGCAACTGCAAGAAACAAGAGCTTTGATGTGAGTATCAACTCATCATTTTACTTATCAAACAAAGTGGGATTGATGAATGCAAGCTAACCTGTGCTTCTCACTTATGATCAGGTGTGTTACGAGTACGTGGCAGAACCTGGGAAGGAGCTTTACGAGCTGGTGAGAACCTAGTTCTGATGTACCTTTTCTGAAATTGCAATAACAGAATCCCTTGCTTTCAGTAAAAATAATTGATCTCGTGCGGTTGTAGGTTGCTCATTTGCCCGACAAAGCGAACAACTATCTAACGCCAGCTCTCTCGGTTCTAGAGAAGAACACATAAGAAACCTGCTCTTGCTGCATCAGTGGCCACCTTAATTCTTTATTTTCTTCCATTCTTCTTTCTAAAGGTATATGTTGTAAAATAGGTATTGGATATGTCAAGGATGCAACAACTCCAAAATGTATTGTGTTTTCTTAAGTATTGTGTACAAGTAATTTATATGTGTATATATACATGCCATCATGTATCCCAAAGAACAAGAGATGCTGGGGTTTGGTTTTTTTTTTTTTTTTGTGAAAGATGATATTTATGCAAAAGGAAGGGTATCACTCTTTCTGGTTTTTGGTTTAACTTTAACAAAATTGTTTAGAATAAATAAATAAATCAAAGCTTAATAAATGTTTAAATAAAAGAAAAAGGAGGGAAAAATAAATCAAAGCTTAATAAATGTTTAAATAGAAGAAAGAAAAGGGGAAAAAATGGGGTGAGAGAGGCTCGAACTCTCGACCTCAGGATCACTCAGAAGCTATGAGACCTACGCGCTAGCCAACTGCGCCACCACCCCTTTTGTTTTATTTTCCTCTCTTTAACTTATATATATTGTGATTATATATATATATTTTCAATTTTGAGATTATGTACTCATAATTTTTTTCCATGTAAAATTCCTATATGGCCATGCCTTATCGACAACTGAAAGATTTCATTTCAATAAACATTAAGTGAGAAACATTAGAAGAAAATATTTAGTACAAAGGAGTGATGAAGAAAAGAAAAGGACGAACACAGGAAAACGAGGCAAATATCAAAAAAAAAAAAAAAGTCAATAAACTAAACAAGGTGGTTGGGTAGAATCCCAATCCCATTAACTAATTTCTCAAAATTGTTGTAAGAAGATCCCCCAAGCTTAGCTGCAAAATGAGCCTTTTCTTTCCACTCCAAAGCCTTATTCCTCATCTCCTTTCCCTCCTCTCCTTCCATCATCATCTTCACCATTTTGTCCACCTTCCCCCTCGTAACATCCCCTTCAATCTCAATCCCAATCCCCCATTTAGCACAAACGTATCGGCAATTCGTCTGCTGCTCCGCGAAAAACGGCCAACACACCATCGGAACCCCCTCCGATATAGTCTCAACAGTCGAGTTCCATCCACAGTGCGTTAGGAACCCTCCCACCGCGGCGTGGGCCAGCACTTGCTCTTGTGGGCACCACCCCACCATCAACCCCCTCCCCCTGGTCTCCTCCAAGAACCCTTCCGGCAAAACCGATGCTTTTCCATTCATCAAATCAGGCCTGATGATCCACAAAAAATGGTGGTTGCTTCGAGCCAGGCCCCACGCAAACTCCACCATCTGAGCAGGGGAAAGAGGTGTGATGCTCCCAAAATTGATGTACAGAACAGAGTTCCCTTCTCTCTCATCAAGCCACTTCAAGCACTCCATGTCCTCTTTCCATAGACTGGACCCAATGGGGCTGGTCTTCTGCTGGTATATCTCCTTTTCGAGCAGTTGCAGAGGCCCGATTGTGAGGAGGTTGTGGAATCTCGCACGAATGGCGTGGATGACTTCTTCTTCCAACTCATCGTATGTGTTTAGTATGATGGCTTTTGCTCTGCACGCATTCTCGTGCTGGACGATGTTGTACTTGACCATTATGTCCTCAGGATCGGTTGTTCTGATGAACGTCGGAATGTCTCTCAGACGAATCCCTTTCATCCCCGGAATCCACTCGATCTCCGTCTCCAGATACCCATTTGTTAAGCACCCTTCATCTGCACATTTTCAGAATTTTTACCCCAAAATTAAGTGGCCAGACTTGTAAAAATTCAATCTTTCTAATGATTCATTAATTTAATCCACAGGTTGGGATTTGACCAATTTACAAAAGTGGAATACCCAGAATACCATGAAATCAAATAGTGAAATATTTTATACTTCTATGAGGAGGACAATTATATATATTTTCCCAACCGTCACCACATTCCTTGCACGTGATGCTTATTTTCCGAAACAAAAGAAGCAAAGCAAAAAGGGACCTTTAAGGGGTATGTATCCTCTTGAAATGAGATCAGAGAAGTGGAGATATGCCATGAAGCCACAAGCACTGGTGGTGTAAAAGAGGAGCTCCGGGATATTGAGGCGATCAGCGGCGTCGAGAGTGAAGCTCATCACCCCATCTGAGACTATGCAACTCACTTTCGGACAGAGGGATGAGCGGTTGAGGTCGTCGATGAGACTGAGGAAGGGAGAGAGGCAGTTGTCGGAGATGGACTGAGAAAGCAGGGGAATATCCTGCGTGGCGTCCGAGTTGGACGGCGGCGCTAGCCCATCGGGGATGGTTCTGAACTGGAAGCCCGGGAGGCCCTCAACGGACTCCGGGCCCCTCGCCCGAATGA
Source organism: Scutellaria baicalensis (assembly GCA_005771605.1). Classification (NCBI taxonomy): domain Eukaryota; kingdom Viridiplantae; phylum Streptophyta; class Magnoliopsida; order Lamiales; family Lamiaceae; genus Scutellaria; species Scutellaria baicalensis. The sequence goes on from CM016726.1 coordinate 28,411,876, forward strand.
GGCGGTTGTGGTTGAACTCAGTGTTGACGAAGGTGATGAAGAAGCCTCTGTAATGGAGGAGCTTAGCCAGCCTGAGAACAGGGGCTATGTGGCCCTGTGCGGGGTAGGGGATCACTACCGCGTGACCCTTCATTCTTTTACTCTCCAACTCAACTTTGCAATCTAAATTCTAATATCAACCTATCTTCTCTTGAATTATATATATATATATATATATATATATGTGTGTGTTCCAATTTGGAAATCGTATCTAGCAGATTATAGGCACCTACCTCTCTTGCAACCTTTACCTTTTTCTTATTTGAATATTTATTCATTTAAGTGGCCATTAGGGTATGTACGTTGATTAATTTGAGTTGTTAGTAACGAAAATAAAGTAGATCTTAATTAGGGCATGTACATTTACGTGGTCGTTAGGAAATGTGTATCAATTATATTTTAAATGTACATGTCGTTAGGGTAGGTACATTTACGTGGCCGTTAGACATAAGTCTCCGTATTAATTAGTTTTTAATAGTGTTTATATTGTGTGAATCTGATTCCAACTTGATCATCATAATCTGCATATTTATGAGTAGTGAGATACTATAAATTAGTTTCATATTATTTAGTAGTTCAATTGTATCTTTTTAAAAGAATTGTTATAGTAAATGATTTTTGAAAAAAAGTTTTAAGAGTTTGATATTCGCCTGTCATAGTGGACATCAGTTATCATGTAACTTAATCAATTGGAAAGTAGAACAAAAAGCCTATATATAACAAGTATATATTTAGAGCTAAAATTAAAAATGAATAATACCATAACTAAATTTGAAGCATTTTAGTAAACCCTGTATAACGTGATTAATCACCATGATATTGGATGTCGAATTAATTTGGAGTGTCACCATGTCATGAAAATCTCATTGGAAACTAACTCATGCATCCATTTCCGAAAGTTTAAAAAAAACTAACTCTTTATATATTTGTGAAAAAAATTGTAATGCATATATATATATATATATTAACATAGGGTAATTCTATAGTACACCAGGTGACTCTCCACTCATTTTCAACCATCAGATCTGAGATTATTAAGGTCAAAGTCAACTATGGTCTCAGATCTAATGACTGAAAATGATGGAGAGTTTGGTGTATTAATACACCCGATGTACTACAGAAGGACCCATTAACATATCGCAAAAACTCATATGAGACGGTCTCACGGATAGTTTCCGTGAGACGGATCCTTATTACCCATGAATAGAATCCATATCCATAAATTTTCATATGAATTTCTAAGTGTGGGTTATGGGTTGACCCGTCTCACGAAAAAAGATCCGTGAGACGGTCTCACACAAGATTTACTCTTAACATATTAACTTGAATCTCAAAGAGGAGTGATGATAGCATAACGTCGTCTTGCATGTGGGCCAACAAATAATTTTCTCTTCTACAATTGACTATAGGAAATTTATATTATGAATCTACTCAATGATATTATAAGAATGATAATTGTGATTTGTGAAAATAAATTCGAGTTATTGATGGTAAACATTATCTCGTAAAGTTATATATATAAGATCTAATATACGTTTTTCTTAGACTCAAAAGCATTATCTTGGGGAATATTTTTTTTTTGACCTTTTTTTTCTTAATTTTATAAATCGATGATCCAAAAATAGGTAATGGGTTTGGTGGATTTAAGGTTGTTGTAGATGGGTAGGTGCGATGCATATTAGATCAACGTTTATATTAAAGATTTTGAAACTAAATTTCATGAAAAATGCATATCTTAATCAGACCAAATTCAGCATTGTGCATCTTTTTGTATCGATTTTACACTACATTGGTGTAACTTTTGGAATTTATCTTCATCTATTTTTGTACTAATATTTATTATTGTTATTAATCCATCAAATACTGATTATTATTAATTTCTAATTACTGAAAATATATATTAGTTTTTCATGATTTGTGTAGCATTTCAAGTTTTATGGTACATTTAAATAATTATATATTTATTATTATTTAAATAATATATCGTATTATTTAATACATAGAATTACATGTGATTAAAATAATTTTAATATAAATTATGATAGGTGAATTTTGATAGAATAAATTTATAACATTAAAAAATGCTTAAAATTAATATAAATGCATTAAAATGGAAAAAGAGAAAAAATAGCGCAAGTTTCACACTTTTAAACAAAATTGAATGAAGGCCCAATCCACCTACGTTTTGACCAGGAATATCCTGTAAAGTTACTAATATACCCTTAGTGAAGAATTGAGGGTCGTTGGTGTTTGATGGTCAAAGTTCAAACACGTGCTATCAGCTGCTTTGATTTGTTGCCCAAAATATACCAAGGCTATGTAGATTCAATCATGGGAATTTTTTTAAACTTTCCTAAATATTAATATCCCTTTATAATATTTTAGCAAAAATATATCTTACCCATTTGATATTTTCTCTCCACATTATTATAGATATTACCTATTTAATTATGTGTGTTTAGAAGATTAGTGTCGAATCTTTTATCTTTATGCTACGAAAGTATTTCATAATAATTCACATGCTAATTTTATTAGGCAATGTCTTGTGTGAGATCTGGTCGAATATAAGATATTATGTAATACTTTTGTATGTATCAGAAAATATTTTTCTCTACATTAGATAATACTTTTGTGTTATATAATATGTTTGAAGTTGAGTCATATATGTAATATTCTTATATTATAAATATATACGATTTGAATTATCTCCAACCGGGTCTTCTTAAAAAAAAAACACACTTGACTCTCCCTTCTCTTCTCCCTCATGCGTGAGTCATGCAGTATGTCATAATTTTGTGACTATTATGTAATATTTTTACATTATATTCTAATATAAACTAATTATTTAATATATTAAAATATATATCTAATATATATAAAAATATTACATAATTTATTTTATTCAACCCGCCCCATCCCATTTCATGGAATGAAGCCCTATGACAAACTTATGCAAAACTCACTCGATCTATTATACCTATTACGGTAATAAGCACACTAAACTCATTATTAAGAATGTAAGTAGATATATGTCATTACGCCAATTAGTCAATCTTAAAACAGCTTCCATCCACTTTTTGACTTTTAGTTTATACTGCGTTAATGAGTGCGCAATAATAATAGTTACAATTACGTATTTTTATATTAAGAATCAGAAAAGGATTAATATCAAAAATCAACTTGAATAATCATTTACTTTTAACCTTCTCTGATTGTACTTTAAAATTCACAATTTTAAAAAAAAAAATGCAAATTAAAGTCGTTCTCCTGTTGCTTTTTCAACCAAAATCGAATTAGATCCTCCAAATTTTAAACTTAATATAAATGAAATTTATGCGAAAAATCACATAAAATTAACTAGATGGATCTTGGGCACTGTTTTGATTATAACATCAAGACCAGCCATATAAAGTGTAATCTTAAAATATGTCATATATGCTAATAATCATCATCATCATATAATTAATGTGAAAGAAGTGGAAATAGATTAAAGAATGCTTATACAAATAATATATTGACCATTTGAAGAGTAGTTGGAGAGAGAGTAGTAGAGGATTGAGAGAGGGTAGGTGTAGACATCACCACACACACACACCTAACTCCCACGAACTAATAGCGTGCGTATCTTCAACTCTGCTTATGTGTAAGCAACTTGTTAGGTTTTGTTTTAATCTATCTTACAAGTCTTTTTTTATTTGTTTTTTCATTGGTATCAATATATATATATATATATATATTATTTAAATCTTTGATCCGCCTATTGTTGATTTGGTTGGTAAATTACAAACATTTGAACAAATTAAGTTGGAGTCAATCAATGACATTGACATGGAATTGATCAACTCAACTTTCTTGTGTGAAACTTAATATCTATAATGTAATAATTCTGATCAATAGTAATTATTCCTATCGTAATTTATTCAAGTGACTTGAATTTGGGGTGGAATTTTAATCAGAAATGGCAAAAATGGTTTTTTTTAATTAAAAAATAAAAAATATTATTAGGGTAGTTCATTTTAATATTATTTTTTTGACTGGATAGAATACAGAGATTTAAGTTTTTATAGAACCTGTTAGTAAGTCGAAATATTTCATTTTAATTATTAAGTGTTATTACTCCACTACTTAAATTTATATGTATATATATATGCATCATCGAAGATAAGAAATATACTATTCATGAAATGCTTTCATTTGTGCACTTTTTACTTTCCATACATTAAAATTTACTTGATGAACTGTGCATAGCTCCCCACTTGCCTCTCCAATAATGTCACTCAGTGGCAGTGCACGTATTTCAAAGTTCTTGACTATATGTATGTGTGTATATATATATATATAGTACCAATTACGCCACAGTATTAGCATATTTTTTCGTACTTACTTTTCCTTTTTTTGAAGGGATTTTTAATTCTTACTTAAAACATGATTTCTCACCGACTTCTTTTCTAATGATGGAGTAATATTTTAATTGGTAAGACTCCTAATTGTAATCACCCAAGAGATCAGTGTAAAACAAATGATGAATTTCACTTGAAACAGTGAAACTTCATAAGATTGTATCATATAATTTTTTACATTATTTAACCAAAAAAAAATTTCTCGTAGAAGTTGGTTAAAAAGTGAAGTGGAAATCAGGAAGAGAGTAGTTAATTATGGGCTGTATTTTGTAAGGCAGATTATTGCATTACTTAATAAAACAAAGAATACAAAGACAGGAGAGAAAAGCCCAATATTAATTAAACGAGAATGCAAAATCAATGCAGTGGATATGTCTACATGGATGGTGGCAGAAAAGAAATGCGATGATGATCGATCATCAACTGCATGGAAACATAAACAGAAACCTTAATTAATTAATGAGCAGAAATTGGTCGATCAAAACCTGGAGATTGTGGTAAGAAGATCCACCATGTTTGGCAGCAGCTTGAGCCTTGTCTTTCCACTCCAAAGCTTTCTTCCTCATCTCTTTCCCTCTCTCTCCCTCCATCAACACCTTCACCAACTCTCCTACTTTCTCTCTCTTCACCTCCCCCTCTATCTCCAACCCTATCTCCCAATCCCCACAAGCATACCGGCAATTCGTCTGCTGTTCCGCGAAAAACGGCCAGCAGATCATCGGAACCCCTTCCGAGATACCTTCTATAGTCGAGTTCCACCCACAGTGCGTTAGGAAACCGCCCACGGCTGGGTGGGCCAGCACCTGTTCTTGGGAGCACCACCCAACCATCATGGCCCGTCCCGAAACCTCCTTGGTGTATTCCTCCGGCAGAACTGCGGAATCCCCGCTCACCAAATCGGGCCTGATGATCCACAAGAAGCACTGCTCGCTGTTGGCTAACCCCCACGCGAATTCCAGCAACTGCTCCGGGGACAGCACCGTTATGCTGCCGAAATTCACGTAGAGAACCGAATTGGGGGCCCGATTGTTGAGCCATGCAATGCATGCATCGTCTTCCTTCCACAGGCTCGACCCGATCGACTTCACTTCTGGCTTTTGACCTCGTGCTCCAGTAACTGGAGCGGGCCTATCGTTGCAACGTGCTCGAATTTCTGCTTGATTGCATCCAGCACTTCTGTCTCTAACTCATCGAACGTGTTTATGATCACAGCCTTGGCCCGTGACGCGTTCTTGGTCTGTAAAATGTTGTAGTTGACCATGATGTCATTGGGATCGGTTGTTCGAATGAAACTCGGGAAATCTCTCAGCCTGATGTTCTTCATCCCCGCCACCCAATCCAGCTCCGTGTCAAGATATCCGTTGGTTATTTGACTTTCATCTGAACAAGGAAAAAATATATATATATCAAACATCGTGCAGAACAGAATAGAAGATGAAAACACTATTTAAAACAAATCTAGATCCTATTACCTTGAAGTGGGAAAAGCCCACGATTGAGGAGTTCAACGTAGTTACAATAAGCCATGAAACCGCAAGCACTGGTGGTGAAAAAGACAACCTCAGGAATGTGAAGCTGCTCGGCGGCATCAAGAGTGAAGCTCATCACCCCATCGGACACTATGCAGGTGACATTGGGACAATCCGGAGATTGATTAAGGCCCTTGATAAGGTCCAAGAATGGAGGCAAGCCATTCTTTGTGAGCGAGTCACAGAGCTGAGGTATGTCCTGGGTTGCATCCTTGGCGGAAGGGGGTAGCCCATCAGGGATGCTTCTGAACTGGAAATCCTTGAGGCCCGCAACGGATTCGGGCCCTCGGGCTCGTACTAGACGGTTGTGGTTGAACTCGGTGTTGACGAAGGTGATGAAGAAGCCCCTGGAATACAAGAGTTTGGCCAGTTTAAGCAGGGGGGCAATGTGGCCTTGTGCTGGATATGGGATCAACACAGCATGAGGCTGCTTCATCTTTGCTCTTTTTTCAAATGGGATTCTAAGTTATGTGCGATCACATTCAATACTTATATAAAGGGACAAGAATGGCCAGGTCAATATGTCGTTGTTCTTTTTTTGAGTCAGGGCAGGGGTGGACAACTCAAACTCGAACTGGAAAACATTTTTAATTTGGAAGATGTAACTATTATATTTTCATAAAAAACTATTTTCTTAATCATCTTAGGTAAAGGTGATGTCATTAGAAAACAAATTTTTTATCCCAATATTAGTCAACATTGTGTTGTGGTTCGTGGTTTGAATACCGCAATGGATCTGAGGAATCAGGCACGCACGTTCATACAACTTTAGGCATAATAAGAGTTGAAATTAACATTGAACTTTAGGCATAATAAGAGTTGAAATTAACATTCATTCAACTTTAGACATAGAGTTGATTATTAAATTAATTCTTCAATTAATGACTGAAGATCTGTGCAGATCACATCATGAAAGTGCTGGTGAGTGCTAATGATACATATATACTTAATTATTTTATACTTAATTCATTTATTTTGAGATATACTCCTATCTTGTTATAACTAGATTGATGCAAGCAAAAGTGGTGAGTTGATCTGGGCCAGAACAATGAATATGGTCAGGAGTGGCTGCTATCAAATCTATTTTAATATCTGATACAAGATATGAACAAAGTTAAATTAATTATTACATTTGCCTAGGCAAAAGGATAGATTTTGAGTGGGTATATTTATCTATCTTTTAATAGTAAATGTAAAATGAAAAAAGAAACCCAGGTCAACTAATCGTAACCCTCCATCTCCACAGCCACTTGTTTCTTTGATGGACATTGTGATGTGTGCAAAATAAAAAAACAATTTCCCATATTGAAATTGTGGTTGTAAGTTTCTGGGAAGGACGTTTACTTTGTCCTGTTTTCCAATTCGTTCTCTCCATTATTTAATCCTTGAAAACGGCTTGATCACGATCCATGTTATCTTATCATCATTTATAACCTTTTTTATGTTAAAAGTATTTGAATTTTGAAATTTTATCGTATAATCGGTGATCGATGATGGTATATTTTTCTCGTACCATGGAATTATTATGATCAATCATAGAAATATTTTGTGAATTCCAAATTAGTTGGTTATTTATTTGATATCATTTATTCATAACGTTCAGTATTTTGATGGAAAAAAAGTCATAATTTGTCATGAATCTTACTAATCAGATTAGATTATCAATTATATTTGGTATTACGTTTCATATTCCATGATTTTTAATATATACATACATTATGTGTTAAATAATGATATTATCAAATACACGTGGTATGAATGATAATTATTTTAAGATACTATATGATAGATGATCTCATATGATCAAACTTTTTGATCACAACTTTGATATATATCTAGCTATTAGTTGAGTTACTTTTATCGAGAATTTGAAAAAAAATAAAAAGTAACTAAAAGAAGTGAAGCATCTTATTCAAGTGCACGCTAAAGTTATCACCTAATTGTCTCAACAATATTACTTTAGATGTATATATATCTCATAGATTATGGTTATCTAGAATTTGAAATTAAAAAAAAATAGCCAAAAGAAGTTGGGCCTCATGTTGAAGTGTAAGAGCATATAGTTTATAAGCTAGATATATACACAATGGTGGATATATGGTCCGACATCACTTTCATCAAGAGACTCGAAACAAGTATATTGGTGTTTATATGTTGTTAATAGTGAATTCACCTAATTCGAAATAAAAAAATAAAAAATTGATGTTTTTCGAAATTAAAATTCGATTAATTCTAATTTTTTTAATCTAGCGAAAACAATAACGAATTTAACCCTATTCCAAAATTTCCTAAAAATAGAAGAAAAAATATAGAAAGATTATAGGCCATGTATAAACATGCATGTTGATACAATTCCCAATGAAAACGAATAGGTTTGATGTGAGATCGTCTTACGAACAAGTTATGTGGGACGAGCTAACTTATAACCCATTCTCAATAATTCGTATAGAAATTTATAAAATTAAATTTAACATATGAATAATAAGTATCCACGTAAGAGTTTGTGTGACTTAACTAAAACAGAAAAGTATAAAACATTACTAGAGTTGTTAAGAAGAATGTGATGAATGAGAAAGTCCAAGTTGTGGTAAGAAGAGCCACCAGGTTTAGCAGCAGACTGAACCTTGTCTTTCCATTCCAAAGCTTTCCTCCTCATCTCTCCCCCCTTCTCTCCCTCCATCAACACCTTCACCAACTCTCCTACTTTCTCTCTCTTCACCTCCCCCTCTATCTCCACCCCCATCTCCCAATTCTTGCACACATACCTGCAATTCGTTTGCTGCTCCGCAAAAAACGGCCAGCAAATCATGGGCACCCCTTCCGACATCCCTTCCAGCATCGAGTTCCATCCACAGTGCGTCAAAAACCCTCCGACCGAGGGGTGCCCGAGAACCCTCTCTTGTGGGCACCACCCCACCATCATGCCCCGACCCTTCACCTCCTCCAAGTAGTCTCCAGGCAGCAGAGCTGAATCCCCACTCACCAAATCAGGCCTGATCACCCACAGAAAGTGGTAATGGCTACTGGCCAGGCCCCATGCAAACTCGAGCAGCTGCTCGGGTGAAACCACTGTGATGCTGCCAAAGTTCACGTACAGCACTGAAGCAGGTGCCATCTGGTCCAGCCATGGCATGCACGTCTCGTCTTCTCTCCATAAGCTGGACCCCATGGATTTCAGTTGAGGGTTTTCGACTAGGGTTTCGAGCAGATGGAGTGGGCCTATTGAGAGTACCTGGTCGAACCTGTGGTTTAGAGCTTCCAAGACTGGTGCTTCTAGATCGTGGCATGTGTTGAGTATGATGGCAGTCGCCCTGGGTGCATTGTTTGTTTGTACCATGTTGTAATTGATCATGATGTCGTCTGGATCGGTTGTACGGACGAAACTTGGAAAGTCTTTTAGCCTCATGTTTTTCATGCCTGCTACCCAATCCAGCTTTGTCTCTAGATATCCATCGGTTAACTGCCCTTTATCTTCATGCATACACGATTTATTATATAAGACAATCAGATTAAGTAACTATCAACTCGAAAACTAAATGTAATGTAGTTGGAAAATTGAAAATGTGACCAGAAATCATGAGGCTTCAATTTGGGGTTTTTTGACCTAATTCGAAGATTTGACCCCAACGTTGTGTGATCATAGCTACGTATATATTAGGGATTTTGCCAATCATATAAATCTACTTTATTTTCTACTCAGCAATACCTAACAAAAACTTTACTTTTTTTATACAATTCTCAACTAAACTTCTACTCCCTCCGTCCCGCTCTATTTTGCCTACTTTCCATTTTTGTTTGTCCCATCTTATTTTGCCAGCCCAAAAATGGCAAAGAAAAATTTACGTCCTTACCCCTCCATTTCTTTCATTTTACAACTTTTGCACTCAAAAAGTACACATTAATTATAAAATTGCCACTCAAAAATATTAAAATAACATATCACATCAAAGTCAAACAGTTTTTTCTTAGGTTCCGTGCCGATCAAAGTAGGCAAAATAACCTGGGACGGAGGTAGTACTTCTTAAGACAAACGCAAAGCTATCAAAAAATGATTTAAATCTCAATTCCAAATTATCTTGCAAGATCTAACTATTTCTGAGTCCAAACACACGTACGACTCAACACAACAAACAGAATCCAAGATGTATATAATACATACCTTTGAGTGGACAAATACCTCTAGCAATAAGCTGAGCAACGTGACAATAAGCCCAAAAGCCACAAGCACTTGTTGTAAAAAAATAAACCTCAGGAATATCGAACTTCTGGGCAGCATCAAGAGTGAAGCTCATGTGCCCATCTGACACTATACACGTCACATCTGGACAATCTCGCGACTCATTCAGACTCTCAATCAGCTCCATGAATGGAGCCAAACCATTCTTTCTAAGTGAATCACAGAGTTGAGCTATATCTTGAGTTGCATCCTTGTCCGAAGCCGGAAGCCCGTCAGGGATGGTTCTGAACTGGAAATCATCGAGGCCCTTCACTGATTCGGGGCCTCGTGATCGAACCAGGCGGTTGTGGTTGAATTCCGAGTTCACAAAGGTGATGTAGAATCCACGAAAGTGCAAAATCTTGGCTAGTTTCAGCAGCGGGTTTATGTGCCCTTGTGCAGGGTATGGAATGAGTATGGCATGTGGTTGCATCTTTCTTGATTTCGTTAATTTTGCATTTCAAATTACTCTATCCTAATTACGATAAATAGATAAGTATATATTCGAATATTCTGATTCCAATTATCTACGTCTATGTAGAACGATAAATAGATAAGTATATATTCGAATATTCTGATTCCAATTATCTACGTCTATGTACAACGATAAATAGATAACGATAAATAGATAAGTATATATGTAGATAGGAGGAGTAGAATTTGACTTCATCCATGAATGAAAATATAGTTTATAACGCGATTGAGACTTAAATATACAATTTTAGTGGCGGCCAATAATATTGGTAATAATACACTTCTTTGGAGTAATGGAAGTGGACCGATGCAGCCGTCCCATTTTATATACAGTATTTTTAAACGAAACGCTAATATTATCAAAGATGGATTTTAGTGTGAGAAGTTTTCAGACACACACACGTGTGAAAACCCTAGAGGAATCTGATTGCCACGTGCAAACAGAGGTGGAGATAAAATACACCACCAGTTGTTTGGTGTGATTGACTCGGCATTTATAAGGAAAACAAATTCATGTCTTAACTTTGAGAGTTGATCCATGGAGTTTAAGGATAGACCTCATGCAGTATGCATCCCACTTCCAGCTCAAGGCCACATAAACCCCATGTTCAAGCTTGCAAAGCTCCTTCATTCCAGAGGATTTTTCATCACTTTTGTGCACACTGAATTCAACTATGAAAAGCTCGTTAAATCCAGAAACCCAGTCGAGAATTTTCAGTTTCAGACAGTTTCAGATGGGCTTCCCCCCGACAATCAAAGAGGGATTCTTGATCTTCCTTCCTTGGTTGAATCCATGCCTCTTCACTGCCTCACTTCGTTCAGACAACTCATCAAGAAACTCACCTCCTCATCTGATTGCCCCCCTGTTTCTGCCATAGTTTCTGATGGTGTAATGAGCTTCACTTTGGAAGTGGCCCAAGAATTTGATATCCCTGAGATTTTGTTCTTCACTATCAGTGCATGTGGCATGTTGGGTTACCTTCAGTTTGAGCACCTTATTGACATGGCCTATTTTCCACTCAAAGGTACTCTCTTGAAAAGCTTGTATTTTTCCTTAATTCTTGGCGCAAGTGTTGGATGATGGTCTGTTTTTGTAGATGAGAGCTGCTTGGAGAATGGATATCTTGACACGAAGATCAATTGGACGCCATCGATTGGGAGCATTCGGTTGAGGGATCTTCCTACGTTTATTAGAACGAGGAATCGTGATGATCTAATGTTCAACTACAACTTAGAATCAGTGAACAATGCTCTGAAAACAGGGAGCCTGATTCTCAACACATTTGATGACTTAGAACAGGAGATCCTGGATAATCTAAGGACCAAGTTTCCGAAGCTCTACACAATCGGGCCGTTATCGTTGCTTTCTCCACAGCAATCTGGATCAAAGCTGGACTCTTTGGAGTCAAGTTTGTGGAAAGAAGATGAGAAATGCTTGGAATGGTTGGATGGGAAAGAGGTAAAGTCAGTTGTGTATGTAAACTTTGGAAGCTTAGTGATAATGAGCCCCAAGCAGTTGAGTGAGTTTGCATGGGGGCTAGCCAATAGCAAGTACTCATTCTTGTGGGTGATAAGGCCTAATCTTGTGGAAGGTGGGAGTGAAGTTATATCAGGAGATTTCATGGATGAGATTAAGGAGAGAGGATTGATATTGGATTGGTGCCCACAAGAAAAGGTTATTAGTCACTGTTCGATCGGAGGATTTCTGACTCATTGTGGATGGAACTCGACTCTGGAAAGCATTTCACAAGGGGTGCCGATGCTTTGTTGGCCATTCTTTGCAGAACAGCAAATGAATTGCCTTTACACGTGCACGCAATGGGGGGTCGGGATGGAGATAGATGCTAATGTAGAAAGAGGGGAAGTTGAGGGACTTGTAAGAGAATTGATGGAAGGAAAAGAGGGGCTGGAAATGAGAGAAAAGGTGATGGAATGGATGAAGAAGGCTGAGAAGGCTACAAATGAAGGTGGATCATCTTACATTGCTTTTGACTTGTTGCTTCAAAATCTCAAGGGTGGGAACTACACATTGCATTAAATATCAAAGCTGACAACTGGTTATGTTGTATAACTTATTTCAATCTCGTATTCTTTCATCGATCTATACATGTTGGTACGTACATAGTAATCATGTCATACTATACGCGTAAAGTGACATAACATAATCTGAAGAAATCGAAACAACGAAACTTTAACAGGAAATCAAGAACACACTATAGGAACATAGATAAGTGAAGTTGATTTTGTACCTAAACCGGCTCCGCAGAATTATTGTCCGAGGAAAACTCTTTTTGAATAAGAGCTTGAGCCCCTTTAACAAGTCTCGTAATAACTTCACTTGCTGGTATAATTTCCTTGATGAGGCCGACACCTTGTCCAGCATACATCGCCATGCTTTCTATATCACCTGTCGTCGTTGCATTGGGAACTGTGCCACCAAAACGACGAATCTCTTTTTCCTGTGACCCAGTCAAGAAAGCGAATGCAAAAAATTCAAGTGGGAGTATTTGATTTTGCAATCTATCCTATCACTACAATTTGTCAATGTGATGGTATTGAAGGTGAGGAAGAAATAAGTACTTACTACTCCATGTATGATTGCACGTCCAATGATTGGTTGATTACTCTCGTTCTCATGACAAGGAAGGGTGCTCCAATCCATGAAGAATGGAGTTTTTAACACGCGCTGAGGTGCACCAGGCCACCTTGCACGGCCAAATACATCCGTGTGCTCGGTTTTGTGATGCTCAACCAACTTCCTCTTGTAGATAGGATGAGCATTACTTTCTTCTGTTGCCAAGAATCTATAACATGTTCGTCGTCAATTTCTAGTAAACTATAATCTCATTTTCTAAGTAAATGTTTTTAAGCAGGATAAAAGCACAAAAGCAATGTATCTAGAAGTGAAATGCAGGTCAAACCTAGTGCCTAGTGCAACACCCTGAGCTCCAAGGGCCAGAGCAGCAACATAACCACGCTCGTCTACGATCCCTCCTGCAGCAATTACAGGGATATTATGACCACGGACCAGATCAACCACTCTTGGCAACAACGTGATCAAACCATCCTGAGTTTCCACCATAAAGTATTAACAATAAGAATTCTACTAAATAACCAACATAGATGAACCAAACAGAGGCTTCAAGATGCAAATCTTTCAAATCAGAATGTAACTGATTGGCACTTGAGCCACTAATAAAAGTTACATAATATAGCGTAAACATGTAAGTAAGCCCAAGTCATCTCTGGTCACAAGGTTGTCAAGTGTTACACCACACATTAGATCAGAGGAACTAACTCACTACCTACCAATAGTAAAGTCCTCTCACAAGGTATAAAACAGATAAGAATCTAACACAGTCAAATATGAGAAAACGCAGAAGCAACATTCGAATAAAGAAGCGTATACCTGGCCACTGACATGCCCTCCAGCTTCAACTCCTTGAACAATTATTCCATCTACACCCACCTTCACTGCTTGCTTTGCCTCTTCAAAGCTCCCAACCTTAAAGATAAGAGTTCATAGCCGAATTTCAGTAAGTAAACTTCCAACCATGTCAAACCGGCATCGATGTGCAACTAACAAATTAGAATTTGAAAATGAAGAAAGCTTTAAGTAACTGCAAGGCAAATTCTCAATCTGTAGAATCTTGAAGCAAATGTAAGAAACATTGTTGATATCAAATCACCTCCGAATGGAACACTTACTTGAGGTACAATTTTCACCCCACTTTGATGAGCTTGAAGTACAAGATCTTCGGAACATTCACCCCAGTAAACCTGCAAAACTGCAACTTTTTCTGCCAGTATGGCCCTTACGTTCTCCTCGTGAGGAAACGCAAGAACAACAGCCACCCCAAATGGCTTATCAGTCAATGTTCTAGTCTTCCTAATAAGCTCTCTCAGATAGTCTGGTGCCTCCTGTATTATGCAAATGGAGCCCATTAATGCATAAAACTAAATACCAAAAGATCACCAGAAAATAACTTCATATGTTAATAGTTACGGGATAGAAAAACAATAACAAAGTTAGTATCATAATATCTAGACTTCACCACAAACAACTGAAAATATAAACTAAACAAAGCAGATGGCCATAGGTACAATCAAATCTTGGTATTGATTTGTCAAAATCAAGATCAAGAACAATCAAGTTGATTGATCAAGATCAAGAACAATCAACTGTCCTCCTAATCACATGCATCAAGGAAAGAAAAACAAAAAAAGCGGCAAAACTTTAAATTCGAAAAGAAAAGAGAAAAAAAAAAATGGAAGGAAGAGAACAAACCCAGTCAGGGGCTCTAAGAAAACCAAGGGCGCCGGCATTGGCGACAGCAGCAACAAGGTCAGGGCCAGAAACGTCAGGGCCTAATGGCGCCTGCACTATCCCATACTCAAACCCCAGTATTCCTCTCCACCCCATCTCTCTCTCTCTCTCTCTCTACTATCTCTCTCTTTCTCTTGGGTTGGAGGAGATTGAGAGGGTTTGATAAGAAGGAAGAAGAGGTGTACTGCTCTTCTTTTGCTTCCACAATCGTAGGCAAATTCGTGTCTGTCAAATAATTGAATAGAAAGGAGAGAAGGTATATATGGAATTTGGCGTTTTGCAATCTCCTGCGGTCCATCCGCCGCCTCCCCTCCTCCATACTTTCAGTGGACCCTTGCTGACGTGGATGTTTCTATTTGTAATCATTTCATTTTGAGTCAATCTCAGTCAACTAATTCAATACAAATCAATTCTATCTCAATTAAAAGGGTTTCATTTGCTGAAAATAATCTTGCTTTGTTGTTTGGAAATTGGGTATTGCTACTATTTATTGTAGAACTAAAAGAATCTTCAAAAATATATTTTGCTACTTCATGGAAAAATATTACACTTGACTTTACAGTATAATATATATAGTTTTGATCTAATTTAATTACTCAAATAAGTGTAATAATTATTAAACACTGAATTTCTTTCAAAAGTATTCTTTTATTTTCTACAAATATGATATTCTTAATTCAAGAAGTAATACTTTTCAAAATTAAATTAATATTTTGGATAAATAGAAATTCGATTTAAAATTAGCTTTCTTGTTCTGATGACAGTCATGACTTGTTAGGTAATTATAATATGAGGCTTTGTAGTGTCTAATGACAACCAACTTCTCTTGAGGCTCGGTTTGTTTTTGTTTTTATTGGACTTGATAGTATTCCATATCAATAAGATTAAATTGTTTGTTCGATTAGCTTATCTCGTATATTCAAGACATTTCAATAATTTTATGGATATAATCGAGTTCAATCAATAATTGAAGCAAACATAAGTCTTAATAGTTATGGATGTGTATGTTTTATGTGTACAAGGACAATAATATTAAGACTAATATGTCATATACTCCCTCCAAACTCAATCAAGTGTCATTCTATAAACTTTGTCATGGATTATAGAAAAGGAAAAAGATAAATATATTCTAAACTAATCGAAGAAGTTAGTTAAATTCCAAAATTGAGAAGTTTATATCAAATGAGTTTAATGAGAAAGTACACATCAAAAATTCCTAATGAATATTAAAGATATTTGAAAATAACAAGTTGCATAAAAAATTGTAAAACAAATAATCCGAAAACAAAAATTGAACTCTAAAATCATGCTTAACTGATAAGGGGTGAGTATATTTTAAAGATTATATTGTTGTGCACATGGGATATTATTAGCTCATCTTTGTAGTTTTTATCCGCTATATAAGGTAATAAATAAATAGGGTAAAATAATAGGTACAAGATTTAATGCGCGTCTATGCGGATTTTTATACCATAACTTACCAAAAATAAAAAAGGTAATTGAACACAGAATCCATAATTACTAGAATATTTTATGCGCGTCGATGTAGATTTTATGGCATAAATTACCAAATCTAAAAAAGGTAATAATATAAATGAGCACAAAAACAATAAGAGTATCTCCAACATGCGCCATCATAATTTGATGGCGCATGTTTTCATCTCCAACAATTTTTTTTTTCTACGTCATCTCATCTTAATCGTTGGTTTTGCGTCAACTCTTGCACCATCTGATTTTTCTTTTCTTTTTCTTTTTATTTATTTATTTATTTTATTCTTTTTCTTTTCTTATTTTATTTTGTTTTTTAAGTTCTTTTTCATTATTTTTACTTTGTATTCATTTTTTTCCTTATTTTTTATATTAAGTGCTATTATAATTATTCCGATTTTGGAAAAAAAATACAATACAACATATTAATAAATACATATAATATCTAGACAATAAACTAATTTTAATATAACAATTGCATAAAATAATGAAACAAAAAATTATTAAAAAATTAAAAAATGTTAAATAAAATGTTAAATAAATTAATTAATAAAGAATATTATGAAATATTGTATTTTGATACAGAGAATAATGTAAACTGTTAAAGATCATTGATAGTTAAATTGTATAAGATTAACAGTAAAATTATATACACTGTTGGATATGGTGTCAGGCGCGTCTATGTAGATTTTTTACGGCATAAATTACCAAATAATTTCCCAATTTATAATTGAGCACAAATCTATGTAATTTCCTACCATATGTGCAGTTGTCATTGATGACGCATCACGATTGTCTTTTGTCAGGAGTCAGGATCATCTTTGTTTATTAATTAATAAAGCAATATATCATTGAGATTTTTAGTAAGGCACATAGTAGTATAATTTATTTATGATAACACTTGTGTGTTCTGGGGCACGTTATTTTTAAATTAATTATTATATTGATGTTAAATATATACTCTACAAGTATTATGTGTATACTCTTCAGGTATCACATGTATAATCTTATATAAATATGATACCTGTAGAGTATATGTATAATACCAAAAAATATAACACTTGTAGAGTATATATATAACACTTGAAGAATACATATATAATACCTAGATCTGTGCCCCTGTATTTGCCTTTATTCATAGGTATAAATACATGTCTTGGTCCCTTATTAATATTCTACAATGATTTATCTTATACCCCTCCATTCCAAATAAAATTCGATGTAGAAATAGCATAAAATTTCTTTTGGAAAAAAGTAGTATGCAGATTGAGAAATTATATGTCTAATTTATCAAGAAATTTAGAATTAAAAACTGAAAGAAAATAGCATTAATTTCATAAAAATGATCCTGTAAGTTCCTATAAAAGATTAGCTAATAAATACTGTTAGGTAGGGATAATATCGAAATAAAATCATATAAAAGTCTAAAATGATATTTTATTGAAAACAAAATTTGACCTCTAAAATAATTCTTAAAGATAATGGGAGTGTTATACCTATATATATATATATATATATATATCATTAATTTCACTAAATGTGATCTAGAAAAAATCATACACCAATTTTTAAAAATGTGTATATTTCATATTTGTATAAATACAATCCGAAGCATAATCGTAATATAAAATAGCATATTCCAAATTACAATGGTTGTTCACGTGATTGGTTTTTAGCCTTTTATGCACATCTTATCTTGGGTTGTGTTCCAAATTCGAAAAAGGATACTATACTTTAGTGTATGATAATTTTGGGCCCTTGTGAGTGATTTCTAACAATATAATACAAAGTAACAAACCAAATCCTTATCAAAAATCATGTAGAAACAGAAAATGTGATTTCATTGATGAATAGAACAAAGATACAGGCTGGATATTTATAGAAGATGAGCAAGGGAAAAATAACAGAAAAGAAAACCGCCAGCTGACGTGGCTAACTGAATTACAAAAATGCAAAAGAAACCACAACGCTTTTTAAAGCGTTGTGTATTAATAATAAAACTGTTGTGTATTAAGGAAAACCCTAATATTCTAATACGCACCAAACGATCTTCAGTCTGGGCAATCCACCAAGGTAAGTCGCGAGCTAAGCGAGGTGAAACGAGAACCAGACAAGGCCTTGGTGAATATGTCAGCAACCTGAAATTCCGATGGAACGAACCGGACATCGAGTTCGCGTTTGGAAACCTTCTCCCGCAAGAAGTGGACATCAACCTCGATGTGCTTCGTTCTGGCATGGAATGCTGGATTGAATACGAGCTTGATAGCGCCCTGATTATCGCACCATAGTAAAGGGGAAGATTCAATACGAACACCTAACTCCCCAAGCACTCCCTTGAGCCATACAAGATCCATGGTAGCAAGAGACAATGCGCGATACTCAGCCTCCGTACTACTACAAGCAACAACATGCTGCTTCTTGCTGCTCCAAGTGAGTATGTTCGAACCAAGAAAAATGCAGTAACCAGTGGTGCTCCGCCGATCATCATTGTCACTGGCAAAATCCGAATCAACGAAGCCTTCCAATACTAAGCGAGTAGCAGGCCGAAAGAGAATACCAAAACCCTGCGTCCCAATGAGAAATCGAAGCACTCTCTTACATGCCTTCCAATGATTAACAGTAGGAGAGTGAAGGAATTGGCTCAGCCGATTCACAATGAAGGCAATATCGGGCCTCGTCAATGTGAGATATTGTAGACTCCCAACCACACTTCGATATAGGGAGGGTTGATCGAACTGAGCACTATCATTAATAGAGAGCTTTTGTCCCGAGAGAAAAGGAGTTGGACTAGGCTTAGAACCAATAAGGCCTGCAGTGTTGATTATATCTCGAACATATTTCGATTGAGAAAGATGAATGCCGGAAGACGTGGGACGAGCCTCAGTGCCCAAGAAGTAACTCACTTCACCAAGATGCTTAAGAGAAAATTGGACATCTAAGTTGTGAATAAGGGAAGAAACCATGGCATCATCATCCCCAGTAACCAATATGTCATCAACATATACTAAGACAATCAATGTTTTGCCATGTGAGTGAAGATAAAACATTGAGTTATCCGAAGGAGACTTATGTAATCCTTGAGAAATGAGGAAGGAAGTTAGCTTGTCGTACCATGCTTTGGGAGCTTGGCGAAGGCCATATAGTGATCGCTGAAGTTGGCACACATAATTTGGTCGATCATGATCAACAAACCCCTCGGGTTGAAACATGTACACCGTTTCCTTGAGATCACCCTTAAGGAATGCATTGTTGACATCTACCTGTTGAATCTTCCAACCCTTCGTGACTGCCAATGTAAAGATAAGGCGAATGGTTAAGGGCTTAACCACCGGGCTAAACGTTTCGAAGTAATCAACACCCGCATGTTGTTGGAACCCCCGTGCCACCAATCGAGCCTTGTACTTGCTAATGCTGCCATCCGAGTTCCTTTTGATTCGAAAAATCCACTTGTTCGTAATTGGATTGATATGTGAGGACGGAGGAACCAATTTCCATGTGTTATTGGACTGCAAGGCCTTGAATTCTTCCTCCATTGCACTTTTCCACTTAGGATGAGCTAAAGCTTGTTGGACAGTAAGAGGTTCATGAATTGAAAGATCAATAAGAAAGGCACGGGGTTTGAAAATTCCAGCTTTGGAAAGAGTGATCATAGGGTGATTGGATGTAACATGGTGAGGAGAAGTATGTGTAGAAGAAGAGAGTAGAGTAGAACGAAGATTACCTGTTGAGTGAGGTCCCAGGGAGGATTCATCTTGCTGAGAACTTGAGCTCGAAGAACTGGAAGGAGATGATGAGGAAGAAATGTCCACGCGAGGAATGGAAGTAGGCAAAATGGGGAGTTGAGAGAGAGTAAGATCATGATTTTGTGTGGATGTCAAAGAAGGAAATAAAGCATCATATGGAAACTCTTCTTCATTAAAAGCCACTGTCCTAGCAATGTAAATTCTACCACTTGGATGCAAGCATTTGTAACCCTTATGAAAAGGACTATACCCTATGAAAACACACTTGTGACTCCTAAATTGCAACTTGTGATTATGATAGGGCCTAAGGTAAGGAAAGCAAGCACAACCAAACACTTTCAAAAAAGTATAATCAGGTTCTTTACCATAAATTTTGGAGTAAGGTGTATGACCAAGAAGAGAAGCACTTGGCAATCTATTGATAAGAAATGTAGCCGATTGAAAGGCATCCCACCAAAATGCAAGAGGAAGAGAAGCATGAGCTAAAAGTGTAAGACCTAAATCCGTAACATGTTGATGTTTCCTCTCAACCAAACCATTTTGTTGATGTGTATAAGGACATGAATGTCTAATGGCTACACCAAGGCCATGTAAAAACGAATATAGAGCTTTAAACTCACCACCCATGTCACAATGTATTGCTTTAAGTTTCGTGGAAAATAATCGCTCAACTAAAGGCAAGAACTTCTTAAAGATATTAGCAACATCGGACTTAGCAACAAGAGGATATATCCATGAATAACGAGTAAAATCATCGACAAACAACACATAATATTTGTATCCTTCCCTAGACAAAGTTGCCGAAGGTCCCCAAACATCTAAGTGAACTATTTCTAATGGTTTTGAAGTAGTATGAACATTAGAAGAAAAATGCATTTGATGTAATTTTCCAAGTTTACATGCATCACAAAAGAAATCAAGTCTATTACATGGAACATTTATTTTGCGAAGAACCTTAGACAAAATCTCTTTACAAGGATGGCCAAGACGTCCATGCCATAACAAACTAGAACTAGTACATGGCTTATTAATAGAAGTATCCGAAAGAGATGTAGGAGAATGAGAACTATTACACACAAAGGAAGAAGGGGTAGAATTCGATGATATGAGACGAGATGGATGTGAATTGAGATGAGTCAAGTCCAGCTGATACAATCCATCCCTAAGATCCCCTCTCAACAGCACCTTGTGCGTGTTCAATTCCTTGACAAAACAACAATTAGCATGAAATTCAATCAAGGCATCATTATCCTTCAAGAACTGAGAAATACTAAGTAAATTTTTGGTTATATCGGGAACGAATAGAACATTTTGAAGATGAACATGCGAAGAAGATAATGTAGGATAGGAAGTGGAACCAATGCTCGAAATAGGAAGGCTAGATCCATTGCCAACAACAAGTTGTTGCTTACCGGAGTAAGAAGAGTGCAATTGAAGATGATCCAATGCCGAGGTCACATGATGTGTGGCTCCACTGTCCAAGATCCAATCCGGAGGAGGACTTACAGATCCTTGAGACGAAACAAGTGAATTAGTGGAACCAATGGAAGGGATAGAGGCATTACCAGTACTGAGGAGATTAGCTTGAGGAGGAGGAGAAGAGGCTGAATGTTCCAGGCCCTGAAAGGAGACATCAAACCTTCTGAAACACTTCATAGCAACATGATTGGACTTGCCACATAATTGGCACACAATTCCCCTTCCTCCTCTATAGAATCGACCACGACCTCGACCACGAAATGAGCCACGAGATCGCTCAGAGAATTGACCCCTAGCAACACCAACATTTGCCGAAGGAGTGAATGAAGTAGGCGATGAAACACTGGCAGTATTAACCACCATCGAAGAGCCTTGAGTTAAACGCATCTCATGTGTTTGAAGAACAAACTGAGCCTCAGTTAAGGAGATTGCTACACCGCGAGTGGTAAGATTCACCACAACACTCTCAAATTCAGCACCTAATCCACCAAGTATATATAGAAGGAGATCATCGTCATTAAGTGGTTGACCAGCAGCCTGCAACTGATCAGCCAAGGTCTGCATCTTCATGAAGAAATCCGCAATAGACGAATCACCTTTCTTAACCGTTTGAAGCTGAAATCTGATACTCATAGCCCGAGCCTTTGATTGACTGCGAAACATTTGATCAAGCGATCGCCATATCTCAAATGCATGCGTAAATCGACTCACAAATCCTAACATCGAATCGGAAATCGAGCTCAAGAGCCAACTCTTCAAAAATTGATCTCGACGAAGCCATTCTACAAACTCTACACGCCTGCACGTCGAACCAGCGTCAGTAACCTCAAATTCATCCGGAATTGATCGCTCATCACCATGGAGAATGTGATCAAAACCATGAGCCGTCACCGTCGCCAACACTTGCGACCTCCAATACGTGTAATTCGAGTGATCCAGTCTCAAAGTAAGAGTGGTAAAAGTAGGCAACGAAAAATTCGCCATGGATGAGCAAGTGAAGCTCGAGAAGAAGAGAAGAGAGGAGAAGGTTCTAGGCTTCTATGATACCATATCAAAAATCATGTAGAAACAGAAAATGTGATTTCATTGATGAATAGAACAAAGATACAGGCTGGATATTTATAGAAGATGAGCAAGGGAAAAATAACAGAAAAGAAAACCGCCAGCTGACGTGGCTAACTGAAATACAAAAATGCAAAAGAAACCACAACGCTTTTTAAAGCGTTGTGTATTAATAATAAAACTGTTGTGTATTAAGGAAAACCCTAATATTCTAATAATCCTATATCTAATCATGTCAACAAGTATGGTTGTAATGAGGATTTTGTTACTTCCAATATTATCTAAGCCCATCAATTGAGTCCATTTATTGAATAGTGAACACAAGTCCAATTTAAAGTAATGACCCAAGAGATGGGTAGGCTGACATTATTCAAAGATTCTTCTTTGGTGTCATTTTCAGAGTCAATGCAACCTAAATATTTGTTTGGTACTTTTTGCAATTCTTAATTATTTTAAAATAAATATAAAAACGATACTTTAAGAAAACATGATTGTTGAATTTTTACATGGATTAAAAAAATAGAAAAAAAATAAAACTAATTTTCAGTAATTCCAACACAGACTTAAAATTTAACAAATCAAATTATGAACCTAATATTATTTTGTATTCGATATTAATATATTTTAGTATCATTGTCATCATTTTTAAGGGTTTGCGAACTATTACCCAATCTAATACGGCCATCATGTTCCTTGTTAAGATTATCGGGAGAACAATTGAGTTGGTAGAGCCCGTGGCGATGTGAAAAAGAAATCTTCCAACAATAATGTAGGTTCAAATCTCACCTATATCAAATTCTCACTAAATTATTGTATAAATTTGTTCTAAAACTTATCTCTCTTAAATTTTCTCCCACATATATCTGTGAATCAGATATATATATCCCTCGATCTACATCTCACTGCAATTTTCATCACCCTTATCAAAAGTTTACAATAAAGTGCGAACCGTGTCAATATCTACACATACGAGCATGAATGGTGTAGTCCTAGTCAATAACTATAGCCTTTGCGCAAAAGTAAGAGTCAAAGTTTGACTTCGGTTCCAAATCCCGTGCAAAGAATTAAATAAATATGGACATATATAAAGGACATTAATGTATGCAAGGTGTAATAATATTTGGAAAAGTGACAGATTTAGAATAGTGATATTTGGTTGGATAGTTAAATAAGAACAATAATGAATATTAAAAATTCAAGTAATAATGATGCAGAATAGTCACAGGTCTAGGCCTGCTACATTATCTCGCAGCAGCTACCTATAAATTAATTATACAGCCTGGATTATTGCTGGAAACTTAGCTTATCTGCATCTACGTATATATTACTCTCTTTTTTTCTTTCTATTTTGTATTCTCAACCTATATATATAATATATCTATAGGTGAAGGACAATCCCAATACTTGATGTTTCAGAAAATTATAAATCGATCAAGTATTGTAAAATGACTTCTATATCCTCATTCCCATCAAAGTGGACAATCTTAAGGTCTTACACAAACCGCACAATTATTTTGTTGGTCTAATATTGTCGTGTGATACATCTATATTAATCATAATATAATATATATGGTATATATAGATATTGGTACTTTCTCTGTTTTACTTATATAATTTTTTAAAACCATCTCATATAAATTTATTGTATTATAATTGCTATACTAACTTTATATATATAAATATATACGAAAGAATATCACTTTCTCAATAGCAAATCTTGTTGTTGCATGCATTATTCACATCCTCTTTGTGGTTATGTTTTAATCAAGATATAATTATTACAATATTTGATGAGCAGATATGATTCTTTTTACGTTACAGTTTTTAAGTCATCACTAACCTCAATCATTAATTTGGCCCTAATCTCTTCGTCATACATGAATTATACCTTATCCATGCATGCTAATTAATGCGAAGGTAGTACGTCTATTTTCTCATATATGGAATATACTAGTTTTAATAATACATGACCTTCAATTATTAATGTTATAAAAAAATAAACAAATATATCTATATATATATATATATTAACAGAATATTCTGCCAAAAATAGCTACAATAAATGTCTCATTTATTAAATATTTTCATTTAAAAAAATCTCTAATAACATTTATTTTAAATTTATTAATAAAAAATACATAAATATTAATATTTAATACATTTAAATTTAAATTTATTGTATAGAAACTCAAAAGAAAAAGTAAATAGATAAATTTATCTACATATTTCTATACTATAATAATAGAGGAAAAATTTAAGATATTTACAGAAATATTATTTTCTCAACAAAAAAGTGTCACATTAATAATATTTTTATTTTGCATTTTTTATTATTTAATCCATTCATTTTATAATATATATTGTATTAGTTTATTCTTATTTTATTAATACTAATTAAGTAATTTTTATTGAATAATTTCTTATACACCAACAATAGATAATGTTCAAATAATAATTTCAATAATAAATATTAATTTTTTTGGGGATAATTATATCATATTTAATATAAATATAATTTATAAATAAGTGTAACATTATTAAAGATGCGTGTATATATATATGTATTTATATAATGTATTTAGTGTGAAATTATATGTCATTATAAGTATGTTTTAAATTAAAATTTGTAAGTGTCCCATCAACAAATTTTTTATTTTGCATTTTTTACTATTTAATCCATTTGATCTAATAATATAAATATTGTATTAATTTATTTTCATTTTATATATCTTAATTTAATTAATTTTTATTGAAAAATTTATTAAAATCAGCAATAGATATCCAAACAATAATTTCAATAATAAATATTAATTTGCATGGGGATAATTTATACCATAATAATATAAATTAATAAATAAATATAACACTATTAAAGATGTGTGTATATACATATATATAATATGTATTTAGTCTGTATTATATATCATCTTAAATATTTTTTAAATTATAAATATCTCATAATCAAATAAAATTTTAGTCTTTTACTTTACACTTAGGACTTCGTATATTTTTATATGAGAGTACACATTTTGAATTTATATGACTCACCTGATTATTTAAATTATATGCGTAGTTTCTAATTATATTGTCATCATCATGATCGTAGACTACTACAACATTTTGATTATGTGTTGAATTTAAATCGTAATGATCAATGTCTTGCTATATCAATTAATTTACGTGATACTTATAAAGGAATAATTGTCTGTCATCTTCGATGTTAACCGATATTAATAAAAAAAATTATAATTCAATTTATTTTGAAATAAAATGTCAAAAATACATAATTGACAGTGCTTACATCAAGTTCCTACGTAAAATTTCAAATTTTATTGTGTAATGTTTCTATATATACATATTCTCACACACATGTATTTAATTTAAATAATTGAATTTGATTTTTAATTCATATATATTTTTTATTTTTTTAATATATTTAATTTAAGTGACTGAAGATATTAGCTTGTAACACAGATGATAAAAAAAATGTTTCGACTATAATTGTTGTGTATAAAGAAGTTTTTAAAAAAATTTACAAACTTTATGGGTAGAATTTCAAATTTTAATTTGAAAATCATGATATTGATAATTTTGTTTTTAGTATTAATCATAGATTATAGATTAGTAAATTGAATATGTATAATATAAATATATTATTGTGAATTGAATTATCTTAAGCAACTAAAAATACTATATTGTCTTTTATATACTAAAATTACTTATACTATATTATGAAATAATTAATATGTACCAACATTATATCACAAAATGCGGATTGCACGGATGCGAGTACTGGATAATAATAAAACCAGGAAGGCAGCATGTCTAGTTGCATTGGCAGCCTAATCCATCTATATATATATAAAGAAGACTTTCAATAAAAATAGCAATAACTAATTTTCCCTCCCAAATTAACACACTATAAATGGAAAGAAAGTAGTTACAAGAAATTAAATAAATCAAAAATAACAAGATTTATACTTTTAAGGGTTGTGGGGTCCACTAGGTTAGGCTATATATATAGGTAGGTAGCTTATGAAGTATATTTTATCTTTTTTTCTCTATTTCATATAAATTATAATCTTTAAATTAATTATTCTTTATTTTAAATTTTGTTTTAGTTTATGAATATAAATTTTATATTTACATTTTGATGCAAAATTGTATTTAACAAGATTACAAATACAAAGATAAATGACTAAATTAAACTATAGATTAGAAATTAAAAAAATAATTTTTAAAATAAAAAGTCTTAGATTTTTTGAGAAATTAATAACAATGAAAAACATTTTGGTATAATTGTTTGATATATTTGCTAATACAAGTGGGTTGAATATTGAACTAGCTACGTTATTTAAATACATATCAAGATCTTTTAGTTGATGAGATTTATATTTTTTCTTTAACTTGAAATAATTAAGTTGTTTGCATTGGTTAGACCAAAATCATTAAAGAAATTTATAATTATGAATGCAAAGGAATTATTTACTAACACATTTGTTAATAAGTATGTATCAAAAATATAATAATATATTAATCATAATATTTATATCTATATTAATCTGTAACATGCATAACATATCTTTATGATGTAACATATTTTTTAAATATCAATTATCGTTTACAATAAATGTTTCTCAGTACTAAATTTGATTTAATTTACAATATAATGGATATGTGTACAAAATTGATGTTTATTTAACAATTTCATACTTCAAATATAGAATTTAAAATTTATTGTTAAACATATATATAGATATATATACATTTATATATTATTGTTTACATTTTAAAATTATAATATTTTTTAAGATGTACATTAAAGATAAAAAAATTAAATTCTTATTAATATATAATTTCAATTAAGATAATATTATTAAATTATAGTATTAGAAATTTTAAAACTAATCAATCATATAATACAAATCATGCATCGTACGGGTATAATACTAATTTGTTAGAAATCAACATCAGCATTCAATAAATCATCATTTCTTTCCTTTTCTATTAGTTATTATACTTATATACAGTTGCATATTTAGATTCACAGCTAAGAATTTAAAGGTTATATTACTCCCACCTTCCCCAAAGATATTTTAAAAAATTTATATTTCTCTAGATATAATCTCTTTTGTTTATGACGTTTAAATCAGTCATTTCAATTCTTATTATGTCCCTTCATACTAATCACTACTGTAGGATCCTTTTGTCTCAATTCATCAATCATCAACAAAACGCCAAACTCGATTCCATTTATGAAATGACTGATTTAAACATTTACCAAAATATCCATTATTATACATATTTCCCTATTTCCATATTTTCCACAATTTTCATATGACAAACCCAATGTACATATCCACAAGCCCAAAGTACAACTCCATAGCTGCGTCCGTATATTCACAACACTACACTTCCCTCACTGGATACCACCACCACCGCCCTTTACTTTCATCTTCATCTTCTTCTTCTTCTTCTTCCCTTCCATCAATATATATACTGATCTAAACAAGTGTGGCGCATTGAGACGTCTGTGGGTCCCACATCGCCGGCACCAAGTACTTACGCCCATTAACACCGTTCGCATTGTAGCTAGCCCCCGTCGTCTTATCCGTTAACACGTTACCTGCGTAACCCGGGTAAGCACCCGACCCGAATACCCCAACACACGCCGTCACGGCCTCTAACGGCGCCGTTGCCGGGCCCTGGAAATAGCCATTATTGAAAGGATTCGTCACCGTTCCTGCCAAAACCGTCGCCAGGTTTATCACCATTCCGTCCACTCCGACGTCGCCGTTCGGGGCAACAAGAGGCGGCGTCTGTGGGCCGTATATCGGCTGGTGAAATGGCCAGGCGCAGTAGCCCGGGCACTGGGTCTCCGAGTTCCCACCCACGCGTATGCGAACCGAGCCTTACCCCGGCTCGACCCGTGGCTGCCGCACCGGTTCATGCAAAAACCGTTGACGGCGACATCCTTCGCCGTCAAGACGACGTTGACTGTGCCGCTCTGGTGGCCGCCCCTGGCGGCCAAGTAGATGATATGGGAATTCTTGAGGGACTTCCCCAGGGAGTAGTTCTCGTCAAGGAACTGTTTTCGTACGACGAGCGTGGAACCGCCGGCGCCGCCCTTGTACTTACCCGTCGTCTTCCACCACGACGCGACGGATGGCTGCGCTGATTTTGGGGAGTTGAGAGATTCGAGGAAATCGACGATTATAGAGCGTTGGGTGGGAGTGAACTTGCCGTACCAGATGAGATTGAGGGCGACGGTGCCTTTGAGCAAAGCGCCGTTGTGGTACTTCAAGACCAGAGGCTGCTGCTCCACAAGAACCGCCATGGAAGTAGAGGTGAGAAGGAAGAGGAAGAAGAGAGGGGCAAAACTGAGATTAGAGGCCATGGCTTCTGTCATGGTATGAGAGTGGAAGTAGATGAGGTTGAAATGGTTAAGCTCAACGTGGGGGTAGTATTTATACGAGGGGGGATATGAAGTGTCAACATCAATGCTGACACGTGGAGAGGGACTACTGGGTTGAAGAGGGTGTGTAGCGTGATGACGTGGCAGAGGTGGAATTATGGGAAGCAAAGCAGGTGACGTTCACGGACGTGTATATGGGTTTTAGTTGATTTGACCCGACGGATATATTTGTATTTGTAATTGTAATGCACGCATCAAACCAACACCTCTTCCACACTTCATATATACATATATTTCCTCAGCTCACATGTTGCACTTATTTCATCTTATATAAGAAATTCAATTTCAGGACACACGTATTAGGATTATAAGAAAAGAATATTAAAACTAAAAGGAAAAGGAAAAGCAATGCTGTAATATAGAATTAAAGAGTTTGGTAAGATTAATTATTGTTGAATTTAGCTCCGGCACAAACAACCACGCTCAAACCACAACACAAAAACTGTTGTGGAAAACCCTAAACTGCGCAAGAATCGGAAACTCGAAAATGCAGAAGAAATAAACGATCAACACACCGGAATTTTAAGGTGGTTCGGCTCGCCACATCGGCCTACATCCACCGGAGAAAGAATCAACTGATTTCACTAAGTATCGAAAGAGAATTTGAGATTACAAACTCAGCCCAGAATTAGGGCTTTTTCGCACAAAACTAAGAACCCTAATTTCGCTCAATCTCACAAATTACACAGAATTATTAAGTAAAACTACAACTGAGTAATCTACTATATATAAGCGGCCAAAGCCCTCTGTTAATTTGTGAAACCGATTACTGGACTTGAGCGAATTTCCGTTTGAAGATCAGAAGCTCCGCTGCGTGACCTAACAGCTTTTCCAACAAATTAACTACCCTGAACCGGTAGTTATGATGCTGCTTTCCTTCACCCGGTTCGACCCGATCCAGACCGGTTCTTGACAATCCGAGACCGGTTTCAGAATCCTGATTTAATTTCCTAGTTGATACCATCTACAATTATGAAGCGATAATATTGAGAAAATTGGAAGAAATTTTAAAAAATATATATATAGAATAGGGTGTGGGTGATCAGGACTGAGGAGGCTGAAATAGGTAGGGAGCCCCTACAAGGCCCAAAAAGACATACACTTGCATCCCTATCCTCTCACAAACATTATATATGTTCATTTTTATCTCATCATCATTTAGTAAATAGTAGTAAAGATTGGAGGAGCAGAGTAGCAGAGTTTCATCATCCATCTTTATCCCCTTCTTTTTTCCCTTTTGTTTTTTTGAAATTGGGACCATTGAAAAAACAAGAAGCTTAGTAGTATTAAAATAATGAATTGAGTAAAGTGGAGGTCCCACCCAAAAGGGTAAGGAGAGGCTTGTTGCATAATTCGAGGTATGGGGCTGGGGGAAAGTGGGCCCCACATCTGGAGTTTCGATATCAGCTTTTAGCTTTTTGAGCTTCATTGCTTCCTCCCTACTTCATTTTTATACTATCTACATTTCTCTACTCTTTCCACCTTCTAACTTACTTGTAATTTAAAAACACTCCCAACATACGGGTTTACTTAATATTTCTATAAAACTTATAATTGAATCCATTTTCATATATCAATTCTTGTGTTTCTCCAAAATTCAAACTCATATTTCTTCTATGCATCATATGTTTATGGTAGATAATAATATTTATCATCGAATTAGATTCAAGAAATTTTCCATATAGCACTCGTTTAAATTCAAATTGGGTCCATTTTCAAATCGATAAATGCTCTTAATGTTATTTTTATGTATGTAAACATTTTGTGAAGGGTAAAAGGTGTTCAAACCATATTGAACTATCAAATCAGTTTTAGTACATGCTAAATATACAAGAGTGGTACTAAACTATAATTACTAAACTCATGAATCCACTATAAACTTTCTTTTTAGGTGAAGCTTCATCTCATTTACATTCAATAACACACAGCTGGCCTATGGTGGAAATTCCCATTTCTTTAAAAAAAACAGTAAGAAACCAAATATATTTTGCGAAAAGACAAAAAAAAAAAAATTTGAAGTTATTACTTAATTTATTCATTCCACCAAGAACGCCATTAATAACTACAATTATTATTTGCTAAATTATGTTGAACCTTATAATTAAATTTAATGGTGCTAACAAGAACACTCAAATATTAAATTATGTATCTTAGTTAAATAATTTTCCCTTCATCCCATGTATACAAATTACGTACACATTTATTTGATTAAATTTTTCATAATAATTAATGAAGTTATTGAAAAGGAAAATTAAATAAGTCATTTCATACTTTAACCATATTATATACTACTATTTGAACTTTTCAAGCATTTTATTTCATCACTCATATGAGTCTAAGTTGGTAGTTTGAAACAATACAAAGTGGTGCGTGTGAGAGTGAGAGTGAGAGACAAAGCAGAACAAAATTGGAGAATGGGGACGGTGCCGACACGACCAATATTTGTTTTGGTTTGGTTTTCATAAAGTTAATAATTTCAAGACACATTGTCTAGATTTATGGACAGATTTGTCTTCACCAAAACATGCTTTACTGTTCACTCTTTTCCATATATAATAACCATTAATTATTTATTTATTGGGAAGAGATGGATAATTCCCACCCCGATCGTTGGTCATTAATTTGATAAGATGTAAATCGTGGAGCATTGAATTTAAATCGAGGGGTGTGTCCAAATGGCAGATAACTATAAAAGAGAGTCAACAGAATATAAATATTAAGACACAACCTACAATATTTCAGTGAAAATATGTCCTACGTTGTATATGGATATACTCCTTACATCACCACAACCCTTATCACTTGACTATGCCCTGGGGTATCCATTAATTAACGTCACAATATTATGTGTGGCTCGTGTTTCATGATTTTTTTAATGTGCAAATATAAACCCTATGTTTGATTTTTATCTGTTTTAATCATTGTAGGGTTTATTTGGAGAAAATGTTTAATTTTGTCCTAGGAAATTGTTGATTATAAAAATGTGCTTCTGTTTTGTTAGGGTTAATTTTTGCCTTTTTGGGCACATAAACATTTTTAGGGGTTTTCAAAACAAAATTTTGTTAGTTGCTTTTATAGCGTAGTGGAAAATCTTTGTTACTGTGCATGTTTTGGCAATTAGTTGTTTTGATGTAATAATTGATATTTGAAAAAAGAAAATAGGGACAAAAGATCTATATCATTGGAAAATGACAATTAATCTCTAAATCGTGGTTAATCGAAGATCTAAAATCTTACTTGGTTCAGAGAGAGAAAAGGGAGGAGATAGTGGAACTTGTTGGTTCGAAAATTAAAAGGAACCTAATTCATACCAAACAAAATTAAATACTACTTATTTATTAGTTGAACAATAATTTCTGTATCAATAAATTTAATTTAAAGCGTGGACGTACCTTTTTCCTATATATATTTTGTACACATATACTTAAATATTATGTGATGACGATCATGAATCTCAAACTCCAAAGTCTTGCATTTAATTGGTGCAATCGAAGCATTTCCATAAGAGGATACACGACCTAAATCAATAATAATTTTATTTCCATATTTAGAGAGGATTGGAAATGGTAAGAAATCTGGGTGTCTGGATTTCGGCATGTTTTATCACACCACTTCATATCTCTAATTTCCAATGCCAAGGTACAATTTCCAAATCAATGATACCATGATCTATGCAGTATGGCCAAGATCACCATCTCTTGCTTCATATATATACCTACCTAAATTAACTTATTTGTGATTAATGTAAAAATGTTTTATTCTTTTATCATATCAATTATTATATTGTTATATCTTTTAATTGCATGATGTGTGGTTCAACTTTGATAAATCAATTGTCAATTCATTACACTTTTTTCCCAGGATAACAATAAAAAAAAAACAAAAAAAAAAAGATAGAATGAACAGTATTGGCCAAGACCAAAACTCATGTAGGAACAAGCTTGGTCTTAACATTTTGAAGAACATGACTATATATAAAAAAAATAGAATAAATTCGAATTATAGTTATGAATGAAAATTATGACTTTTTTGTTAATTATATAAAATGTTTGGATTAAATTGCAATTTTAGAAGATGGTGATTTTTATTTAGTAATTTGATTTTTACATGTTTTCTATTGGGAGTGACGTGACATGTTTACCTGATAAATGGAGTTATTCAAAAATATAAGAGTGACACTTGTGTGCCCCAGGGGTATGGTGTTCCCAAATTAATTATCATATGGAGTTAAATATATATTTTATAGGTATTATG
The DNA here is from genome assembly GCA_005771605.1 of Scutellaria baicalensis. Taxonomy (NCBI): domain Eukaryota; kingdom Viridiplantae; phylum Streptophyta; class Magnoliopsida; order Lamiales; family Lamiaceae; genus Scutellaria; species Scutellaria baicalensis. The sequence goes on from CM016726.1 coordinate 28,445,362, forward strand.
TATATACTCTTCAGGTTTCACATGAATACTTTTATATACATATCATATCTGTAGGGTATATTTATAACACTAAAAAACATAACATTTATAGAACATGTATATAATACCTAGATCCGTACCCCTATATACCCAGAAACATATAAGTTTTTGTCAAAATATAAATGTAATCTAACTTACAATAATGAATAAAGATCATGATTTTATTTAAATTATTTAGACGGAAGATTAGTTTACAATTATTGAAAAGATTTTAATTTTTTTACAATCACTTCTAGAAAAGAAAAAGGTCGACAAATGTGAAAGCATAGAGAGTACTGCAGGCGTGTGCGTACCGTAGAAGAGTGGAGGGTTAAATTGTCTGAAAACAAAAAAGAATCCTCCAAAGACAACTGTCCCCATTTCCGTACAACTATCATTTAAGCCCCTGATAATTGGATCACCAAATTAAGTTTACTCATTTTTTTTTTCTTTCTACACTATTCTCCTTAATAATTAATCACAGTAAGCTAATAATGATTTTTAAGTTCCACTTTACTGTTTCATAAATGTTTTTTGTCTTCTCTATTTTGTCCACTACATGTGGACACATTTATTCACCATTGTAATTTCATTTTCTATTTTATATATTTCGTACGTGATTAAATATAATGATGCTAATTTATAATACACTGAGGTCATAATCTTGAAAATAAATTGATTCATTTAATAAACTCCAAGAGATAAATTGTAAGATATATATTTAAATGTTATAGTTAACATTGTTGACCCCAAAATTATGTACATAATGAAATGAGTTAAAATATTAAGTAAAATAGAGTTGAAAAATGACTAAAAGACACAAGATTAGGGCTTCCTCCCGATCCGTCAGGGCAATTTTGACTGGTCAAACACATTTTATTTGTTTTATAGGGAGGAATATTACAATATTTTTCTACTACAATGAATTTCCTTTTTTTTTTTTTTTACACGTAAAGACTATTTATAGCTTAGATTTAAGAATGCATAATCTTGAAAAGTATATATTTTAGACCATTTAATCTTAACGGGAAAAAAAAAGTATTATTCTGGATTTATTTATTTTTTCTAAATATTCTTTTACTCGCAATAAACTTTTCAGATCATTTAAGTGGTGCTGAGGAGATGTATGTTCAGATCAGCTAGCCAGCTCAAAAGGTTCTGATCATATCTCTCTTCCGGTTTGGCCCCTACTCAAAGATGGTCTTCTAGAAAATTGTCCAAGTTGAAAAACTTGACCAAATTCTTTAAAATACTCCTGGTGTAGATCTTAGACATGGCAAGCAAGCAAGGTCGATCCCATAAAGACTATTGTTAGAATTTATTGATTACCTAAATTATATCCCTAATCTATATATATATAAAAGCAGGATATCCTGCCAAAAATAACTGTAATAAATTATCTATCTATTAAATAATTATTATTTTAAGAAACCTATTAATTGCTTTCATATTGTATTTATTGTAAGAAACTCAATACAAATAAATACAAATAAACCTATTTATTGTATTTTAAGAAACTCAATACAAATAAAAATAAATAAATCTCTTTATTGTATTTTAAGAAATTCAATACAAATAAATAAATATTTAATTTAAGAAATCAGTTATGATACTCAATTTAGTATTTATTGTATAAAAATTTCAAATAAGAAAAATAAATAGATAAATGACATGAAATAAGGGATTATATATTTATTATCTCTCATCTTATTTTTAAATACTTATTTTAATGGGTAAATTACAAAAAACAACTTCACCTATCGACTTTTTTCAAATTGCAACCTAATCTTCTTCTTTTTTTCAGATTGTCACCCAATCTTTCTGTGCTTTTGTCGATTGCAAATTTTCTGGCGAAATGAAGATTAATTAGTTCACTTTGCAACCTAAACTTTATTTTTTATTTTTAAAGTAATTGCAACCTGAACTTTGTGTTTTTATCAGATTGCAACCAACAATGAAAATTTCGATTCCGGTGAACATATAGGTAACTTAAATTCACGGAAATATCGTGAAAATATCGATATCGATGGAAATATGGGTACATATATTTATTGTTATTTTTCCTATATTTACCAATATATTCCGATATTTTCTCGATATTTATTGATATTCCATCAATTTTTTACCGATATTACATATATTTCACCAATTTTGACCAATTTTCTTTGATATTTATTTTATGAATATCGATCACACTTATATAACATAAATATCACACTCATATATATAACATAAAGGTGTGAAGCGAAAAAAAATCATGATTTGTGATTGGACAAAAAATTAAAGTTTGGGTTGCAAAGTGAAAAAAATTAATTCATTTGCCGGAAAAATGACCTGAAATTTTGCAATCGGCAAAATCACAGAAAGACTGGTTGGCAATCTTAAAAAAAAAAAAACAGATTAGGTTGCAATTTTAAAAAAGTCGATAGTTGGGGTTATTTTTTGTAATTTACCCAATTTTAAATATATAATATACAAAAATCAATCATTATTTAATGATCTTAAATTTAATATTCATATAAAATTTATCAAACTGAAATATGGAAATGTATGTGTGTGGGCTTCAATTATTTTTCATTTTAAAACGTTTTTATGATATATATATAGTATTAATTTATTGTATATTGATATTAAAATGTAGAAATAAAAAAATATTATAGGTGTAGTGTACCTAATAGATTACACATATAAAACATATCAAATAGAAAAAATTAGATTAAAATTATTATTGCAAGTTAACAAACTTATTCATTTGAAATATACAAATATTTTATTTTATCTTTCTTATTTTATATTTATTTGTTGTCAAATTTTATTTATATTTATATTCTGATTAATTGAGGTGGCATAAGGGATTGGATAGAGGTAATTTTTCTGGTTTTTCACAAATTAAAATTTTATCATTCTTAGTTCCTGATATATTGACTTATCAATCTTATAATTATTATTCATAATTTTTTTATTCAAAATGTGTATATTAAATCCAATTTTGAATTGTTTCATTTAAATAGATAACAAGAGAGATTTTCATGTATTTGATAAGTTGATATAATTTTTTATTTGATTTAAATTAAATGAGTTATATGTGGCGTTGAACCAACAAAAATTATTAAAATACGTGTGCGTTTATAGTTATAAATGCCAATAAAATATAAATTTATTTATCTCAATACTTAAATCATAACGTTTCTAATACATATAACTTATTTTTCGATATTAAATTTATTTTTTAAAATTTCACTACCCATGTTCTGACACAATTTTTTTTATTTCTTTGTTTAATCCATAGATTAATATATTACTTTATATATTTCAAATTTCTAATATTTTCGAATATAATTATTTATAATGACATAAATTTAAAATTAAAATACCTAGCTTTATACTAATACAAATTTAAAAGTATCAATGTATTTTTGTGAAAATAATAATTATTACATTTTATATATTATTATATTTTTTAATAATTATATATATACCACACTGTGCAACGCACAGGTACACTACTAGTTTTATCTAAGTTGTCAAATCCAAAAGATATCAGATTAATTATGCTAACTAAAAAGCAATTAAAATTCACAAGATCAAACAAATATTTTAAGACAGATTCTAAAATATGCTTTCATCCGATTCTCCCCTCAACGTCACCTTGATCAATCTAATTTCATTGATTAATAACCCTATATGAGCAATCACGAATATCAAATTAAAAGCTCTCTCGAGTCAATTTAACCAGTTGATTATTATGCTACCAAAGGTATCTCTATTCGATCTGATATAACACAACAACTCCCAAAAGCACCTAGGATTGAAAATCTCATCACATATGTCATTTATCTCTCGATCTCATGTTGTCACGTGTTTACTCTTCCGTAATTAAATCTCCTCTCTCGAATTTTGACTTAACTACTTAAACATGCTCAATTAGGGGCCATATAATCAAACAAACAATCAAATCATAAACATATGAATAGGATCGAAAAATCAAGAAATTGAATTAAAATCAAAGATCCATCAAGGTTTGAATCGAACTACTTACATATCCTAGAAACTTACGAAAATCTAGCCAGACATAATATTAATCAAATTCATAGACAAAATTGATAACATCATGTCAAAACCAAAATCCAACAAAAAGTAGAAAAGTATAAAGAAAAACTCTAAGACGACGATCTCGTGATTCTCGATCCTCGAATTCTCCTTCGTATTTCCTTCTAGATGCTCTCAGAATTTGTGTTTTCTCTCTATGAATGCTTCTGTCTTGATTTCTGGAATTGTTGGGGTATATATCTCTTCTCGGGAGTCTTGGAGGTCAAGATTTGTGATAAAATCCATCCAAAATCATGTTTTATATGGATTAGGACACCCGGGCACGGTCGTGCCCCACAGCACGGTCAGACCGTGCCCCGCTGCGCTCTCTCTTGCCAGCCGCGCACGATCGTGTCCCCAGACACGAACGTCCGTGCGCGGTTGCTCTCTCCTCTGGACATTCGCACACGGTCGTGCGCCAGTGCAGGCCTGACCGTGGGCGGCTGCTTCTGTCTGTGCCCCACTGCACAGCTCCGTTTTTCCTCGTTTTCGACCTTGTTTCCTCCTCGTTTCTTCCTCAATCCTTAATCACATTTGAACTTCATACTTTTTCCACTAAAATCATGAAACTTAGCACAAAAAAACGTCAAATGCAACTAATATATGAAAAGTAACCAATTTGCTATAAAAACGTACACAAACGCACTCAATTGACCATATAATTGTACGCAAAGCTATAACAAAATTAACACTTATCAATACAAGCATGCCGATATCTGCTTAGTGCTTTGGTCGTGACAGATCCTAACTAGCATCTATTTATCCTTCACGTCCTTGATTTAGCCGAGCTCAAGTTAAGAGTAAAACAAACATGAATATTTTGGAGTGGAAAGAGTCATATAAACATAACAAATAAAATATGAGATGCTAACAACTTATAATATTGCAATAATAATTATACTTCAAATATATATAGATTAAACCATTATCAGGCCATTCATAGGGTGAAACCTAGTGAGAAAAGGCCCACTTCTCCAATATGTTAGAAATATATATTTATTTAAAAAAGTAAAGATTTGAAATATCTTTATCATATAGTTTAATTGAGCATTAAATTTTGTTCTATGTTTGTAGGGCACACTTAAATTTTGAATTGAATTTGGTACTAAGGTGCATGTACATGGATAGATACACTGTGGCACATACCAATCATTTGTTGGGTTTCTATGGATGCAATTTAGTCAAAACCATATCAAGATTAATTTCCATGCCTTGTAGGATTATACTTGGTACTGTCTTGACGTACATTTTCAATTTTGAGGACAGGGACTTCAAAATAATTAAAGGATAAGTTGTGGGTTTTTTGTCAATCATGGTGTGCATATTTTTGGGTCACCTTTAATTGCATTTCTTGGACCATTTTTTTGGCACTCACCCGACCATCACCAAACCCTAGCTAGCCACTATTATATATGTGATCTCTCTTTTTTTAATACTTTGATACTAATTTAATTTTGAGGGAAACATTAATAATGTCATGAGATGGTCAACCACGTGTAACTGAATACCCAAACTTATCTCACAAAGCCCATCGCCATGAATGATTGCATACCAACCAAATATAGCTTGCACGGACCATTGTTAGATGGACAAACATTGTCCTAGTAGGACACCTGATTTCAAAACCAATACTACCTCCGTCCCGGTTGAACTTGTCTAGTTTGATTGGACATGGATGTTAAGAAAAAAACAGTTAACTATTGTTTTTTAAGATAATTGAGTGACATTTTTGTAATAAGGGTGAAATATATGGATATAAGTGTTTGACTTTTGTAACATATAAACATTGTTTTTTGCTTTTGAGTAACATTTTTATAATAAGGATGAAATATGTGGATATTAATATTTAACTTTTGTTGTCATTTATGAGTTAACAAGTTCAGTTAAGATAAATTAAAATGACAAGTAGATAAATTGAGTTGGAACTGAGAAAGTATGATATAATATTCTTGAAAGCTAACATCTGCTATCTAAACTGAGGTCCTGCCTCGAGTCATAATGGGAGTCACAATGGGGTGAGAGTAAGATTTTTTGATTATCTTTTGACCGTAAAAAAAAATTCAAAAAAAACATCCCTTCCTACCTAATTTATGATATTTATTTTAAACAGAAACAACACAAAAAATGCCAACAAATTTTTTTAAATTTTTGTTTGAAACAAGCATTACAACTTCTTTTAGAGGAACACAGGATTTTAAAAAAAATGTTAATTAATCTACAATCTTTTCGACCGACATAAACATTCAAGGGGTGTAATAATTCATGAGAATCGTGACAAAGTTCGGGACATAAGTCTCTAATTTGTGTCCAATCATTTTCCATGCTTTCAAACCACCATTTTTCTTGTATACAAAGACTTAATCATTTTATAAATGGGGGAAAGATTTGAACTCGTCAACAACCTCTATTACAAAGAAGATTAGTGTACTTTTACCTAGTGATCACTCAAATCTATTTTATAATTTTTCCCCCTTAATATGTAGGGGTGGTGGTGGTGCGGTAGCCCTTTTTGATTTTCAAAAAATCGTTTTTTAGATAATTTTATCCGATATTTTTCTGATGTATCATTAATTAATAAGAGTTTGTTTTCCTTGCATAATTTTTTTCTACTTTCACATTTGGTATGCTTTATAATTCTTGAGACAAAACCTGAATCCATTCCTGAAACCGTTGATATAAATTTAATAAGTTTTTTTCGGTATCACCAAGTTGTCCATCATATTCACATATTTAAGACAATAAAATTAAGGACTGTACATATCTATGTATACCATGTTTACATCAAATGTTATTACAACAAGTAAAGAATTTGAACCTCTCCATAGAAAATGCTAAAAATGTTAGCCGAGCACAACTCTTAATTTATTTACCATTAATATGTGATGATCACATTCTTTAATTATTAAAACATCAAAATAATTGATATGTTAAATATTTACAACATTATAGATGAACATATACTAATATACTCATAATTGATAGACCAGTAGAACTCACCTCTCCATATAATAAAGCGAACACTGCTACTGCCTAACTTGCTTCCATTTTTTCTAACCACAAATAACTACATTCCAAAATAATGCAGGGAATATATATATATATATATATCGAATAATTTATGTTACTATTATGCAGTACAAAATACATTTGATCAAATTATTTGTAAATTCGTTTAAATAAACTGGATAAATGATTTTGGACTCGTAGATCATATTATCCAATCTGATGCGACTAAACAAGAGAATAGACCACCAAGTCTTACCATTCACACCACATTATTTGAAAATAAATCAATCAACTCAATTTCAATTTAATTTGGATTTAGATAAGGACTAAAAATAAATTAAAGGCTGATTTCCATTTATATATAATAATTGAACTGATTAAGATGCAATGAATGTTTTCCAAAATCTGTGCAATGAAGAAGATGAAGATGAAAGTAAAGGGCGGTGGTGGTGGTATCCAGTGAGGGAAGTGTAGTGTTGTGAATATGCGGACGCAGCTATGGAGTTGTAATTTGGGCTTGTGGATATGTACATTGGGTTTGTCATATGAAAATTGTGGAAAATATGGAAATAGGGAAATATGTATAATAATGGATATTTTGGTAAACGTTTAAATCAGTCATTTCATAAATGGAATCGAGTTTGGCGTTTTGTTGATGATTGATGAATTGAGATAAAAGGATCCTACAGTAGTGATTTTATGAAGGGACATAATAAGAATTGAGGCCTCGCAGAAATTATAAATTTCTCGACGGACATAAACAAAAGAGATTATATCTTGAGAAATATAAATTTTTTAAAATATCTTTGGGGAAGGTGGGAGTAATATAACCTTTAAATTCTTAGCTGTGAATCCAAATATGCAACTGTATATAAGTATAATAACTAATAGAAAAGGAAAGAAATGATGATTTATTGAATGCTGATGTTGATTTCTAACAAATGGATTAGGCTGCCAATGCAACTGGACATGCTGCCTTCGTGGTTTTATTATTAAATAGTACTTGCACTTGCGCAATGTACGTTTTGTGATATAATGTTGACAAATATTAATTATTTCATAATATAATGTAAGTAATTTTAGTATATAAAAGACAATATAATATTTAATAACTAAAAAGTATAAATTTGCTTAAGATAATTTAATTCACAACAATATATTTATATTATTCATATTCAATTCACTAATCTATGATCTATGATTAATACTAAAAACAAAAGTATCAATATCATGATCTTCAAATTAAAATTGGAAATTCTACTCGTAAAGTTTGTAAATTTCTTAAAAACTTCTTTATACACAACAATTATAGTCGAAACATTTTTTTTTTTATCATCGGTGTTACAAACTAATATTTTCAGTCACTTAAATTAAATATACTAAAAAAATAAAAAAATTATGAATTAAAAATCAAATTCAATTATTTAAATTAAATACATGTGTGTGTGATTATGTATATATAGAAACATTACACAATAAAATTAGAAATTTTACGTAGGAACTTGATGCAAGCACTGTCAATTATGTATTTTCAACATTTTATTTCAAAATAAATTGAATTATAATTTTTTTATTAATATCGTTTAACATCGAAGATGACAAATAATTATTCATTTATAAGTATCACGTAAATTAATTGATATAGCACGACATTGATCATTACAATTTAAGCTCAACACAGAATCAAAATATAGTAGTAGTCTACGATCATGATGACGACAATATAATTAGAAACTAAGCATATAATTTAAATAATCAGGAACGCCATATAAATTCAAAACGTGCACTCTCATATAAAAATATACGAAGTCCTAAGTGTAAAGTAAAAAACTAAAATTTTATTTGATTATGAGATATTTATAATTTAAAAAATATTTAAGATGACATATAATTCAAACTAAATATATTATATATACACACATCTTTAATAGTGTTATATTTATTTATTAATTTATATTATTATGGTATATAAATTATCCCCATGCAAATTAATATTTATTATTAAAATTATTGTTTGGATATCTATTGTTAATTTTTAATAAATTTTTCAATAAAAATTAATTTAATTAAGATCGATAAAATGAGAATAAATTAATACAATATTTATATTATTAGATCAAATGGATTAAATAGTAAAAAATACAAAATAAATTTTTTTTGATGGGACACTTACAAATATTAATTTAAAAAATACTTTGATGACATATAATTTTAAATACATTATATATACATATATGTATATATACACATCTTTAATAGTGTTACACTTATTAATTATATTTATATTAAATATGATACAATTATCCCCAAACAAATTAATATTTATTATTGAAATTATTGTTTGAACATTATCTATTGTTGGTGTATAAGAAATTATTTAATAAAAAATAAATTAATTAGTATTAATAAAATAAGAATAAACTAATACAATATATATATTGTAAATTGAATGGATTAAATAATAAAAAATGTAAAATAAAAATACTGTTGATATGACACGTTTTTGTTAAGAAAATAACATTTATGTAAATATCTCATACTTTTTCTCTATTATTATAATATAGAAATATATAGATAAATTTATCGATTTACTTTTTATTTTGAGTTTCTATACAATAAATATTAATATTTAATACATTTAATTTTATATATTTGTTTATTAATAAATTTAAAATAAAAGTTATTAATAATTTTTTAAAATGGAAATATTTAATAAATGAGATATTTATTGTAGTTATTTTTTGCAGAATATTCTGCTTATATATATATATATATAGATATAGATATATACTACATACTTGAAATACACAATCTTAAATGATCAATAGCCATTAAAAAATCTTTTATCATCCTATACAATACTTAAATGTGTGTTTTATATGCAACAGAGGACAAATGATCTATCATCAACAAACTCTTTTTCACTACCATTCAAACTCACCCAAAGTTCATAGCAATGAATCCCCTTCACTCAGATTGCATCTCTTGCACATTTGATCTTCTCAGAAACCTTAATAATAACAAAGAAAAAGAGCCTATAGACAAGAACCATAAAGAACAAGATAGCAAGATCAACCCACTTGGAGTAGCCCACCTCGACTTGCCATATATCTCTCAAGATGGTCTCACCATCGATTGTGGAAGGCCCTCCAGCTCCAAGATGATCACTCGAAAATCGAAGATCACCGAATTCGTTCTTGTACAATCCTTGGTATGCATACTTGTGGAAGGCAATGTAATACATGGGATATTTCCAGAAAATGTTGGGTAGATCCTTTGGCAACTGAAAGAACCCACCACTTAGCATCATTAGTCCTTGGATGCCAGCACCAACTATCAATCCTAGTAGGAAATTCGGCATGATGCTTGCCACGATCATCATCAAGATCTCGACAAGCATCAGGCACGAAAAGAGGACCAATGTGAAGTAGATGAATTCTATGTTCCCTTGATGAAGGCCTGTGATGAAGTACGTGATTGCACCCGGAATTACTGAGATGAGCAGCAGGAATGGGGCCGACGAAACTGTGTTTCCGATCACAAATGCTGCAGGCCCGTAGTGGCCGTTTAGTCTTTCTCTTCGAAAAACCTGCATTGATCAAATGATATCACTACAAAAATCAAGGTAATAGACAAGATATATACATAACACAAAAGAAATGGAGTTATCTACCTTCAAGTCTTCAACGATTGAAGGGAAGCCACCGATTGCCATTATAGTCAATAATGAGGCTACAAACATGAGTAAAGAACCTCTTTCCTGCATTGACATGAACATAGCAAAGGGCTTCAATATGATTATGATTTGCATCTATGAAATGTTTTCCTTGAAACACTATGCATTTTGGACTTACATGAATGGAATTATAGCTACTTCCTATATCATAGAACACACTTCCTAGGCCAAAACTCAGGGCAATGTAAATGGCTAGGCGTAACCAATAATAGCCCGGATCACGATACATATTGATGAACGATCTTCTTGTGAGAATGGTGCATTGTGTAAATAGGCTAGCTTGCTTTTCCTTCTTCTTGAGTGATGTTCCTTCCTACATGATTCATTGCATCATCATCAAATAAAGGACGTTTACTAACAAGATAGATCGGTGAATCTCTTCGTTTCTTACTTGCTCGTGTATTTCAGACACTAATGTCTTCATCTGGTCACAAATATCAGACGAAGTATAAGATTGTATGAGCTGATTGATTAGTTCTTCTGATGTAAACTTGGTTTCCATACCCCATTCAATGTCCTAAAAAACATGTACATCAGTGACAAGTTGATCAAAGTTAAAGAGATAAAAGACGCGTCTTCTCAAGAAGAGTAGTATACCTCATCAAAATCAGTATTTATCATTTTAAGATAGTGATCAGCAGGATTTTGCTGGGCTGGACATGCAAAACCATTCGTTGCAAAGAACTAATTGGGATCAATAAGACAGGCAACAATAATCTCGAATTGATAATCTCAAGTATACACTCACCTCATTGGCTGAAGAGGTGGGCCCAAAGTAGATCATTCTTCCAGATGAGAGAAGGCAGAGAGTGTGAAGGAGGTGAAAGACTTGAGTGGTTGGTTGATGGATGGAGGATATAACAGTCATTTGGTATTCAAGGGCTAGTTTTGCTATTCTGGTCATGACAAAGTACGAAGCTGCACTGTCGAGCCCACTTGTTGGTTCATCAAGAAAAAGAAGGTTTGGTCGTTTTAGCAGTTCAATGCAAATGCTCACTCTTCTTCTCTGCCCATTGCTTAATCCCTTTCTTCCAAATTCTCCAATTCTTGTATCCATCGAATCTTGCAACCCCATTTCCCTAATGCTCCTCTCTGCAACTCTCTTCTTCTCAGATGTCGACATTTTTGTGGGTAGTTGGAGCTGGGCTGAGTAGTTAACGGCTTCTCTAACCGTTAGTGTCCACGTCAGCGTATCCTCTTGTGTCACATAGGCCTAATTCAGACAATTCACATGGTTGGTTGGTTACTAGGCCATGTTTGGACACCCAACACAGAATTGAAGAATAATGTTAAGCATACCGAAGTTCCATAAGCAAGCCTCTGTTTTCTGCCATTGATCAAGATTTCACCTTTCTGCCTTGCTCTTGAACTCAACCTCCCTGAAACAATGACCCCATTATAATCTAGAGAGAGAGAGAGAGAGAGAGAGAGTGAGGGTACGAACCAGCCAGAGCGTCAAGAAGAGTGGACTTGCCCGAGCCAGATGGGCCCATGATTGCAAGAATGTGGGCAGGATGGGCATAGCCAGTGAGGCCTTTAAGAATATCCTTTTCTCCACTTGGAACTGTGACCCACAAATCCTCCCATGTCAAGTACACTCCACTCTGCTTTGCATCATCATCTAATGGCCGATTTCTGATCACACCATTTTCTCTCTCTGTCCCACAAATCTCTGAACTCTCTTCCATGCTTGTTGGTGGTGGGTAAATGGAGATCCTATTTAATGGTTGTGTTGTTGAGGATGAAGACGAGGTGATAAATATTGGAATGCCTCGTTTATCCATGTAATCACTCCCGTGAGTGCAGATGAGAGAGAGAGAGAGAGAGAGAGAGAGAGAGAGAGAGAGAGAGAGAGAGAGAGAGAGAGAGAGAGAGAGATGCCGAGATTAAGGTATTGTTTTTCTTGTTAATGTCCATTTTTATAATAACTATGTTTGAATCATAAGTGTGGCGTTTTCGTCACGAGGAGGAAACAGCATCAGCATTGCAACAACTATCCACTTCTTCATATCCTTCCTGCATTATTCTCTCTTAATTTGTCTTTTTTCTTGCCTTTTTCATGTTTAATTATATATATATATATATATAAAAGATCTTTCCATTAATATAGCGGTGGATCATGAATCTCAATTTGACTCCTCTGTATCAGTTTTCTTTCTTATCATGTTTCAACGTTGAATTCAAGTCTAATATTTACAAAAGTGTACTACTCATCTGGGTTAGTAGTCATTCATTAATGACTCACGATTTTGACATTTTTCTCTCTCTCTCTCTTCAATATTTCATTTCACTAAATTTGTTAACTCTGACGTGGTTAAAAATCTCGAATTCAATGATGGCATAACTAAATTCGAAGATTTACATGTTATTCACGACCTCGATATTACTCCATGAAAATTCAAATATATAGAATTCAAATGAAAGATACCAATTAGGGTGAGCTCTAAATTAGGCCTCGTTTGGTAAACATATTTAGCTTAAATAGGGATTGATATCTATCCTAAGCGGTTGTTCGGTAAGCAAATTTGAAGCCCGGGTTTATTTTGGGTCTAAGTTTAAATGTTTGGGTTTAGGGTGGTTTATGGGCTGGTTTATAAACCCACCAGCCTTGGTGGGTTTAGATCCAGCCCAACAGTGGCATGATTTAAAATCTCGTTTTTGCCCTGAATGTTGGGTAAAAATTTATTGTTTCCTTCAATTGTTGTGTCTTGTTTTTCTTTCCTTTCATCGAACTGCTGCTGTCCACCGCCGCTGCCGCCGGTGGTGCCACCCCCCATCTCTCTTTCTTGTTCTTATTTCATCCTTCTCTCCAATTTCTTTCACCATCCTCTTCTCTGAGCATATATATATATGTATATATGTAAATCTGTTTTTTTTCTTCTCTCTCTCTAGCCTCGCCGCTGTCACCATTGGGAGGGCCCCGTTCAGGGGTGTGGGGTGTAGCGGCGGCGGCGGCGACGCTGCATGTGTGTGTTGTTGGGAGAAAGGGGCGGCGCCGAGCTGAGTGAACGCCGGCAACGGGCCCGTCCCCGACTGGAGCAGGGTGGGGGTTTGGGGGTTAGGGATTTAGTTTGAGAATTTGAATGTTTTCAGGGACCTAGTTGCAATTTCAAAATGTGAGGGTTATTTTAGTAACTTCAAATGTTATATCCATATTCTCCCATATACCAAACAATAAATAAAAAATAAACCAACTTTAACAAACCTTTAAACATCTATACCAAACAATAAATATTTAATCAAACCTACTATAAAACATTCATACCAAATAATAAATTTATAATTATAAACAGTGTAATCCCTTTTTTTTTTATCAATCTCTATCAATCCCGACCCGCCTACCGAACGGGCCCTTAGTTGACTGGCTTTGATTTTTATCTTTAATCGATTTTATATTCATGAATTATGGTGATCAGACGAGAATGAAATGCAATAGTGTAGGCTGGATGGATCGTTCTAATTATTCCAATGGCATGGGCCAGTCTGCTTGGTCTTCTGCACCTAGCGTGGCCCAAACTACATAGCGATCCAAGCCCATAAGTTCTAACAATCAAACTAATTTTTTTTTTTAAACAATAACAAAACACTTATATGTTAAATTTAATAATCAAATGATTCAAATCCATATTTATAGTTCACACATACACATACCAAAAAAGAAAAGAATAAAAGTTGTAAAAGTTCATGTTTGAAGGACAAAAACTTATATATCCGGGTTACGGAAATTAAATTTGTACCCTATGTTAAAGCATGGTGTTGGATATATACTATTCAGGTATCACGTGTATATTCTTAAAGTACGTGCCCTATGTTAAAGTGTGATATTAGACGATATATACTCTTTAGTATTACATTTATATACTCTTAAGGTATTACTTGCTTATTCATTAGAGGTATCGATTTTTTATTCTGTATGTAAGTAATACTTTAAGAGTATACACGTGATACTTGAAGAATATATATCTAACACCATACGTTGGTCGGGTCGGGAGCAACGGATCCCAGAAACACACAAGTGTCACTCTAAATTTTATACCTCATGAAATACACAAGCGTAACAAAATAATACAAACCCTAATTTCTCAGCATCTAGTATTACAGCTTTGCCATTGCACTGGTTCTTCAAGTTATAAGTCAATATTTTAATACACTTCAATCATGATCTTTTGATTAAATGAATGTTAATTAATTTTTTTCATAAACAGAAAAGAATAATAGGTTACCACGTTCTTCTATCAATCTATGGAACCTACTCTCTAAGATTTAGACCAGCCTATTAGTTCCAAACCATCTTCCTAATAATTTAAGGATTAATTATTAGAAAAATCACAACCTTTGTCCAAATTGTCATTAATCAAACTTTTTATTATTGGTCAAAATAACATAATTTTATAAATTTATTATGTTTTTTGACTGAAATAGTGAAAAAAATATTCATTATCTATCGATATACGACTTTTCACCTAAGTTTTTTAGTCTTTTTTTGTCTCTTCCACTCCCCTCCACAACCCCCAAACTTATTAATAAATATACAACTTTTCGAAAACTGATTTTGGTCGAAAAACATATTAAATATATAAAGTTGTGTTATTTTAAACCAATAGTGAAAAGTTTGATTAAAATGATAATTTGGATAAAGGTTATGATTTTTCTGGTAATTAACCCATAATTTAATTTTATGAGGAAATTTCACTCCAAGTATGGTTATCCTAAAGTATTATTTCTTAACCATTGTGTTTGAATTTGTCTGCCTCATTTAATTCCAATAATCTTTATCTTTATATATACTAAAGGAATAACCATAAATGACACATGTCAATCCCACAAATTTTCTCATTTTAATTTAACTTTTTACAAATTAAATCTATTTAAAACCTAATTTATGTTGCTATTAAATGCTATCAAGATTAATATTGATAATATACATTAGTAAATAATATAAAATTTTAATTAAATTTGTTAAAGTAACACATACTACAAAAATGATTTATAAATTTCAAATTTTGTTAATTTAAAAAATTTAGAATAAGATATAAATCAATAAATAATGAAAAAATAAAATAAATGTGGGTTGATTGAAAAGAAATTATTCAGACGTTTCAAACTAATTAGTTATTAAAATTATATAGTTTTTTCAAATATGTGTTTTAAAATAATATATGAAATTTATTTAAAAATATTTGAATTTAATTTTTGTATCAATTCATTAAAAAAATTGAGGGTTTGAATAATAGATACAAAAATATTTCTATTTTCTAAATAATAGAGAAAAAAGTAACCATGTTCTTTTAGAACTATAGTTAGATATCATTCACATTAGAAAACTAATGCAACATTAATATATTTTCTTATATAATTAATAATTAATTTTCTTTATAAAATTACTATATTTAATTTAATTTTTGTAATCTCGTGTATTTCATGGGTTTTGTACTAGTGATATATAATTCTAAATTGGTGAGTTGTCAACTTTGTGCAGATCAAATTTAGTTTTACTTTATAGACATAGGTTTGAAAACATTTTTGAAAAGCCTCCTATTTGTAGTGTTGCCAAACTCTGCCTATTGCATTTTCAACTCTTAAGAACAACTAGTAGTGTACCTGTGCGTTGCACAGTGTGTTGTTTATAATTATTAAAAAAATATAATAACATATAAAATGTAATGATTATTATTTTAACAAAAATATATTGGTACTTTTTAAATTTGCATTAGTATAAAGCTAGGTATTTTAACTTTAAATTTATGTCATTATAAATAGTTATATTCGAAAATATTAGAAATTTGAAATATATAAAGTAATATATTAATCTATGGATTAAACAAACAAATAAAACAAATTTGTGTCAGAACATTACATGGGTAGTGAAATTTTTAAAAATAAATTTAATATCTAAAAATAAGTTATATGTATTAGAAACGTTATGATTTAAGTATTGAGATAAATAAATTTATATTTTATTGGCATTTATAACTATAAATACACACATATTTTAATAATTTTTTTTGGTTCAACGCCACATATAACTCATTTATTTTAAATCAAATAAAAAATTATATCATTTTATCAAATACATGAAAATCTCTCTTGCTATCTATTTAATTAAATGAAACAATTCAAAATTGGACTTAATCTACACATTTTGAATAAAAAAATTATTAATAATTATAAGATTGATAAGTTAATATATCAGGGACTAAGAATGATGAAATTTTAATTTGTGAAAAACCAGAAAAATTACCTCTGTCAAATCCCTTATGCCAACTTAATTAATCAGAATATAATATAAATAAAATTTGACAACAAATAAATATAAAATAAGAAAGATAAAATTAAATATTTGTATATTCCAAATGAATAAGTTGGTTAACTTGCAATAATATTTTAATCTAATTTTTTCTATTTGATATGTTTTATATGTGTAATCTATTAGGTACACCTATAATATTTTTTATTTCTACATTTTAATATCAATTTACAATAAACTAATACTATATATCATAAAAACGTTTAAAAATGAAAAATCATTGAAGCCCACACACATACATTTCCATATTTCAGTTTGATAAATTTTATATGAATATTAAATTTAAAATCATTAAATAATGATTGATTTTATATATTATATATTTAAAATTGATTTAAAATAGGGTAAATTACAAAAAAAAAACCCCAGCTATCGACTTTTTTAAAATTGCAACCTAATCTGTTTTTTTTTTTAAGATTGCCACCCAGTCTTTCTGTGGTTTTTGCCGATTGCAAAATTTCCGGTCATTTTTCCGGCAAATGAATTAATTTTTTTCACTTTGCAACCCAAACTTTAATTTTTTTGTCCAATTGCAAATCATGATTTTTTTTTCGCTTCACACTGATACCTTTATGTTATATATATGAGTGTGACATTTATGTTATATAAGTGTGATCCATATTCATAAAATAAATATCAATGAAATATTGGTCAAATTTGGTGAAATATATGTAACATCGGTAAAAAATTGATGGAATATCGAAAATATTGGAATATATTGGTAAATATACGAAAAATAACAATAAATATATGTACCCATATTTCCATCGATATTGATATTTTCATGATATTTCCGTGAATTTAAGTTACCTATATTTCCACCGGAATCGAAATTTTCATTATTGGTTGCAATATAATAAAAACATAAAGTTCAGGTTACAAATTTACAATTAGATAAAAAAAAAAAAATTAGGTTGCAAAGTGAACAAATTAATCTCCATTTCGCCAGAAAATTTGCAATCTACAAAACCACAAAAAGACTGGGTGGCAATCTGAAAAAAAAAAGATTAGGTTGCAATTTGAAAAAAGTCAATAGGTGGTGTTGTTTTTTGTAATTTATCCTTTAAAATAAGTACTTAAAAATAAGATGAGAGATAATAAATATATAATTCCTTATTTCATCTTATTTATCTATTTATTTATTTTATTTGAAATTTCTATACAATAAATACTAAATTGAGTATTATAACTGATATCTTAAATTCAATATTTATTTATTTGTATTGAATTTCTTAAAATACAATAAATAGGTTTATTTATTTTTATTTTTATTGAGTTTCTTAAAATACAATAAATAAGTTTATTTGTATTTATTTATTTGTATTGAGTTTCTTACAATAAATACAATATGAAAGCAATTAATAGGTTTCTTAAAATAGTAATTATTTAATAGGTAGATAATTTATTGCAGTTATTTTTGGCAGAATATCCTGCTTTTATATATATATATAGATTATATGCATTTAAAAAAAGAGAAAACAAATATGGATGAATAATGGCCCACACAATTTCAACTGCCAATTAAAAAGTGTCATTCCAACAAACTTTTTCTTATTTTATAGATAAACTTTGTAAATAATTTTAATCAATCCTACCACCATAGATTAGGTACTATACTACTTATGTATTTTAATCTTTCATTTTCATACATTTCCAGACCTGATAAATTCAATAGATAATAAATATTTAAACTTTGTTAATTATTCGTCAATTATATATACAGTAGATTAAATTGAAATAACTCAGAAAAACTATATAGTTTTTCATCAACATTTTTATATTTGAAAATTGTTAACACTTCAACTTTATTTATCTATACATCATGAGTATACCAAATTATATTGTAATATTATCGAGAACTTGATTATTTTCCCGTAAATTAACATTTTCACATCAAATTAGAAATATTTTAATGATATGAGCGTATTTCACATGACTAATAAATTATATTAGAATTACTTCCAACACTCTATTAATTTTTTATATTTAACAGTTTTATAAAATAATATATAAATATACATAATGTACGAGACACATACTAATGTAGTATATAAAATACCATCATTAATTAATACAGATGCTGGATTAAAAGCAATAAAATATGCTAGGAAATAAAATCCAACAAGGGCAGATCGCTATATAAATTTATTAACCTCGTGGGGATAATAACCACAACTTCCATAATTCCGTTGGGTAATTGGCTCCGCCAATATTGCCTCTCTCTCTCTCTCTCTCTCTCTCCCCCAAGAATCCATCACTCACTGGTTGGTCGGAAGCAGAATGGGTTTTCATAATCCATCATTGAAATTTTGAAAGTAGCCTCTTCTGAAACCGTTTCTTCTTGGTTGGCATTCTTGGCCATGGCAGCAGCTTTCTTGTGTTCCATGGCCCATGGCTATGGCGTCAACAATCTCCATCATAAACTTCCCAACAGGGACAATGTCAACAGGCAAGTTTCTCTTCTTACTTCTTCTTTTCAATGACTCTCTGCTCCGCCAAATTATTCATCTTAGTTCAATTTTGCAATTGTGATTCTTGAAGTTCTGTTCATCATCAAGATTATTTACATCATGGGTTTAAAGGATATTCGTATTTTTCAAGAATTTTTGTCCTAAGAGGAACGGTTCTGTCGTTTCCACCTGTATATATATAAAGTTATCTGATAAGGTTGCTCGCTCAGTAGTTGGAGAGATATTTAATCTTTAGTATTTTAATCAGTGGCCAAGATTTCTCCATTTCAATCCTTAGTGGACCATTCACTAAAACCATGAGTGTAATTAAATTCAGAGAAATCTTTTTGTCAGTGGTGAATCATTAAAAACATGCTAATATAGTACTAAAATATCAAATATAAAAAGGCCAACTTTAAGAAAGCAAGGAATTTGGAGTATACCAAAAATTGGTTTCTTAAGAATTCCCAGTCAAATTATGTGGTGCAAATAGTCTCATTCTTTCACATGACTTGGTGTAATGTCTACTGTTTTTTCATAATTTCATTTGTCTGCTTTCATAACAGGAGATGGTTTGTGTTTTGACTTCACTCTGTTTAGGATATAATCCTTGCCTTGGCCTAAAAGTGTTTTCAGCAAAATCTTCATGATTTTTTCAATATCTATGAATGTATTAGTAAAACCAAGTGTTACATGATGATTACATAGAATCCAATCATACTAAACTCTTTGCTTTCAGGAAATATCAAGTATTATCTCAGCCAAATCGAAGGCCACTATGCCTGAAAATATATCCGTCTGCACAAAAGCATTACAGAGTTTTGTTCAAGTGTAGATCAGAGCATACTGACACTGATATTGAAAAAAATAAAGAAGAAAATATCTCAAAAGCGACTCTGATATGGAGAGCCATCAAATTACCAATGTACACTGTTGCGTTGATCCCTATAGCAGTAAGTGAGCATCTTCCTTTATGTAAGTAAATAATAACTTCTTGATGAAGCTGAATAGGTGCATAATTAGTTTTATCTTCATGCATAACTCAAAGTTATCATTTATATGATCTCACATTTGTTGTCTCACTTGATATCAAGTGTGTTGGTGATTCTGTTGAGTATTCTTGGACTCCAACGCACAAATATTGCCTGTTAATGATTTTGACATCATTCGTTAATGATATTTGAATTTTGTCTTCTTCTTCTTTTTTTTTTTTTTTTTTTTCTTATCAAAATATTGTTGTGGT
The DNA here is from genome assembly GCA_005771605.1 of Scutellaria baicalensis. Lineage (NCBI taxonomy): Eukaryota > Viridiplantae > Streptophyta > Magnoliopsida > Lamiales > Lamiaceae > Scutellaria > Scutellaria baicalensis. Next base: position 28,466,211 of record CM016726.1, read on the forward strand.
AAACAGGTAGGAAGTGCAGCAGCTTATTTCCAGACTGGCCAGTATTTTGGAAACCGATGTCTTAAACTATTGGTTTCTTCGATTTTTATCATTGCTTGGGTCAACTTAAGGTTAGAGGCTTAATTTTCATAATACTATGATCTCATAAAAAATTGAATGTATACCCCCTTTTTTCAAACTGAGAGCTTGAGTTAGAGGATAGCATTTCTCTAAGGGCAAAGTGATATTTTCCATGCACTCATTTAGTTTCTCTTTAGTCGACTTCATAAGGGTTAATGAATGCCCTCATCTTGTTCTGCTTTATTGACATGTATTGCTAATTGTTATCTTTCACATTGGCAATATTATTTCTATATTATAAAGTCATAAGATGAAAGTGGTGTTTCATCTTGAATGCCAATCAAGATCCATGAATTAGCAAATTTGCATTTGATTTTTAAATGAATGTTCTTCTCATGGAATTTAATGCCACTGTGGACAGCAATGATGTTTACGATTTTGACACTGGAGCGGATAGAAACAAGAAAGAATCAGTTGTTAATCTAGTTGGCAGGTGAGAGATGGTCTATACCAACTCTATAATCCCCTAAATATCTGTTTCTACTCTTGAATACACAAATAACAAGTGCGTTGGTGAAGCCGGACAGGAACTAATTTTTTTGCCTGGTTGCTACTTGCACTTGGTTTCGTGGGGCTTTCATGGGTGTCATTGGAGGCTGGCAGTCTACGTTCTATATTTCTACTTTCGTGTTCTATAATCTGTGGCTACATTTACCAGGTAACACTCAGCGCCTCTCAAGTGTTTGGATAGGTTACTGCAATGGTTAACTGTTTCATTAACATTGCAGTGTCCACCATTTCGGTTGAGTTACTTGGGACTGGGAGAACCCTTGTGCTTTGCAGCATTTGGGCCATTTGCAACCACTGCCTTTTATTTACTTCAAAGTGGGACAAGGTTGTCAACTCTACTCACCTCATTGTGACACAACAACTTTTAAGGTTTACTGATCACTTCTGCTATGATGGTAGGGAGCTGTCAATTTCAGGCACCGTTGTTGCTTCATCGATTCTTGTTGGTTTCACAACTTCCTTGATCCTCTTCTGCAGTCATTTCCATCAGGTTCTACCCCCCTCTCTCTCACTCATTCTCTCCGACTCCAAAATATCTTCTTTAACTGATTTTGAACTGCAAAAATTCAGATAGAGGACGATAAGGCTGTTGGAAAAATTTCCCCTTTGGTAAGTGTACCTAACCTTCAAGATTGAATGAAAGTACTCGTTGAAGGATGAGTCGGCATAATATTTTCCATGTAAATCCAGGTCAGGCTTGGAACTGAAGGAGGTGCAAACATAGTGAAAGCAGCTGTGGTGGCTCTATATTCACTTCTTATTATTCTAGGACTTGGCCAAACTCTTCCTTTCTCGTCTATCGTAAGCAATCATTCCTGTAATGCATTTTCTGTTCTTTAGTCGTGAAGAATACGTTAAAGAGTGAGGCTAACCATCAACTAATGGAAGAATCTCAAATACATTCTGTTTTGAATTAATATCATCTGCTCTATTGCAGGTTCTCTGTGCTTCAACATTACCCATTGGAACATTCGTATCTAGTTTTGTCGAGAAAAACCACAGGGTGAGTACAAAGAATGAATTTTCCTTTGAAGTGAATACAAGAAAATGAGTATAGTGCTATGACACATTGAAGAGATAGAATGGGAATCTGTACTAATGCTTCTTCGAGTTTACTAATGTATATCTGTTTCGATATGAAAGGATACGACGAAGATCTTCATGGCAAAATATTACTGCGTGAGACTTCACACCATATTTGGAGCTGCATTGGCTGCTGGGTTGGTAGCAGCTAGAATGTTTGCAAGAAAGCAACTTCCACATGCTGTTCTTCTTTGATATTTAAATTACATAACTTGAATTTGCTTAGTTAGCAATGGGTTTTTGAGTTGATAACCTACTTCACATATGTGTATATATATATCAAATAATAAATTACATCTAAATAATAGTAATCTCATTGTTTTGCCCACCATTTATACTCTTTCTAATTATGTAGTGTTAGTATTTATTTATCAATAACCATTCATTATTAATATCATTAATTTTCCTTCCCATCGAACTTTTTTATTTTTTCCCTAATGAATGTTTTTGTTACATTTTCGTTATATGGAAACTTTGCGGTGACTATATTCTATCATCCGGATAAATAAAGTCATGCGCATATCTGTAACAGATACATGATTCATGAATTAATTATATCAAGATAATTATATTATCTACTAGTTAGATCAAAAGTAATAGTATAATGTAGTAGTCAAAAGCACTGTTTGTATAGAATAGGATCGGACAATGAACTGGCTTGACCATTGATTCAAGGTTCAATTGATCAGATCAATTTAATCAGGATGTTCGATTGGTTTATTAAAAAAAAAAACTCCAAAAATAAAATTAATAACTCTATAATTAAAACAAGATGACACCAGTATAGTCATATTCCAAAATCAAATTAGCTACACATCGCTCTTCTTCAATTTCAAATCGGAATTCTTTTCCGGCAATTGATACTTCATCACCACCCATCCCTCATCGTGGTCTCCCTGAAAAACCAACAGCGTTGAACCTAGAACACAAAATGCCGCTTGGATAAGAGAATCTCTATCGAAATCTTTCCCGAATTCAGATCTACTGTATATATTACACATTCCACGCAACTCGAACAAGAAATACACGCTTTTCTTGAATCCATAACGTTAGAGTTTTGGTTCCTGGTCCTAGATCTTCCTTTTGTCTTCTTCTTTATATTGATTCTGTCTTTTTTCTTCCTTCATGGGCCTTTATGGGCTTCTTTTATATTGATTCTGTTGAACTGGCCGGTCCAGTGAGTTTGTACAACCATTGGTTATATTTCTCGTCATGCATGGTTCAATCAATCTTTGGATCGGTTGATTGTTAAAAAATAAGGATAAAGAAAAGTGAAGCAGATTCGATTAGTTTTCCAAAAGTGGCGCGAGAGAGAGGCTTATTCAAGGAAATAAAAAGTTGATCTTTCATCATCTCTATGTAGAACTCTAACTTACCATATTTATTTTCCAAATCTTAATGGGAAAATGATTCTAATCCAATTCTAATCCAAGTTTATAAATACACTTCAATCCTTCACATGTTTTAACACAACAAAGAAAAGAAATCTAGAGAGAGAGTTATTAATATCATCCGTCCAGTTATGATTCGCGAAGTGTGGGAGGAAAATCTTCATGACGAATTCTGTCTCATTCAACAGTGTCCGAATGAATATGGATTTGTTTCCATGGATACTGAGTTCCCAGGCACGATCGTCAATCCCACTAATATACCCAAATATGTTTTCTCACAGCTTTATCCTTTCCAGCTTTATCCCATCATGCGGGATAATGTGAATGCATTAAAGCTCATTCAACTGGGCCTCACTCTCTCGGATGCTAATGGCAATCTCCCCCATTTTGACACCGGGTTCGAATATGTGTGGCAGTTCAACTTTAGGGATTTCAACCTCGACTCTGATCTTCAGAACCGCAAGTCGACGTCCCTCCTTGAGAGACAATGTATGGATTTCTTGAGAAACAAGCATCAGGGCGTCGAGGAGACAATGTATGGATTTCTTGAGAAACAAGCATCAGGGCGTCGACTCCAGGCTCTTTGCTATGCTGTTTAGGCCTCCGGAATGGGAGCCCAAGGAGGAAATCTTACTTGGATAACTTTCCAAGGGCTATATGATTATGGATATATGATAAGATTCTTACTGGGAGACCACTAGCATACAATTTTGGATCATCAAGCAGGCTCAGATAGTTTGCTCATCATGCAAGTATACTTGGCTTTGACCAAAATGATGAACAAGAATTGACTTGTCTACAATTTCTTTTGCTTTTTTCTTTTTCTTTCCTTTCTCTTTTTTTTTTCCAGTTGTGAAATTACAGTTTTGCATTGCAAGTTCATGATTGACTAATTATATTTTATTTTCTTTTGGAACAAAATTTATTTCATATGTTTAAGAGAATTAAGTAATAATTATAGATAATCTTTTGTCCTTGACTTTTTGAGTTGTCCGAGGTCATGGTATTTGAAGGTTGGATATTTGTGAGAGATGTGTTTTAGTATATATGAACTTAGGATAGGAGGGAGGTTTTAGGAAAGATTTAGTAGAAATAGTTGAAAGTTTTTAGGTAGGGTGATAAGGATTTTGAAGCTATAATTTCACTTTATTGCTTTGGTTTATAGTTCACCACTTACAAATGAGCTCTCTCATATTTATAGGAGGTCTTAGAAATTTTTAGAGTATCCTTTCATATTCTATTTCTAGATTACTCTAGAATACTCTACTTTTCTCTTTATTTATTCTACCATAGAATATTCTAGAGTATTCTTCTTTTCTATATTATTCTTTCACTTATTAGAATACTCTAGATACATCTATAAAATTCTAGATCATTCTATAAAATTCTAAAGAATTCTAGAAATGTGCATCACTTTCTAATATAGCCCTATCTTGTTTAAAATTGTATAAATGTTGATGAGTTCCGTTAAAATTCCATTTCGATCTTATAATTAATTAGAGTTTTCAACTTCTTAGATCTTTTTTCTTCTGCTTCTCGAATGAAGTGGTACTTAATCTTTATGTGTTTAGTTCTGCTATGGAACACTAGGTTTTTTGCGATAGCTATTGCTGATTTACCGTCGCAATAGATTTTGGTAGCATCATCCTGCGGCTCTCCCATGTCTTCAAGTATGTATTTAAGCCAAATAGCTTGACTTGTAGTCATTGCTGCTGCTATGTATTCTGCTTCGGCTGATGATTGTGCAACTGTTGGTTGCTTCTTAGATGCCCAAGAAAATATTCCTGAACCCATTGTAAAAGCGTACCCTGATGTGCTCTTCATGTCGTCAACAGAGCCTGCCCAATCACTGTCAGTATACCCAAATAACTTTGAGTCAGGTGTTGATTCATACCAAATGCCGAAGTTTTTAGTTCCTTGAAGATATCGGAGTACTCGCTTTGCCGCTCATAGTGAATCTGACTTGGATCCTGCATAAACCTTGATAAGAAGCTCGTTGCGTACATGATGTCAGGTCGAGTCGCTGTTAGATATAGTAGACTTCCGATCAAGCTTCAAAATTTTGAGATGTCTGCCTTTGGTGAGCCATCATTTTTTTGTAGTGCTTTAGAGCTGTCAAGTGGGGTGGCAATGGTCTTGCACCCTTCCATCTTGAACCTTTTTAATAAGCTTTCGGTATATTTCTTTTGTGAGATAAATATACCATCTTCTCTTTGGTTTATCTCGATACCGAGAAAATAATGCATCGAGCCCAAATCGGTCATCTCGAATGTCTTCATCATGTCTTCTTTGAACTCCTTAATCATTGTCTCATTGTTTCCCGTGACTATTAGATCATCCACGTATAAAGAGACAATAAGTTTATTTTTCGTACCTTGGGTCTTGATGTATAGTGTATGCTCGCTCGGGCTCCTCCTGAATCCAAGCGTTGTGAAATAATTGTCAATTCTGCTATACCACGCTCGTGGGGCCTGTTTTAAACCATAGAGTGCCTTCTTTAATCTGAGAACTTTATCTTCTTGCCCTCGTATCACGAACCCTTGAGGTTGTTCCACGTAGATTTCTTTTTCAATAAACCATAGAGTGCCTTCTTTAATCTGAGAACTTTATCTTCTTGCCCTCGTATCACGAACCCTTGAGGTTGTTCCACGTAGATTTCTTTTTCAAGATATCCATTTAAAAAGGCTGACTTCACATCAAGTTGGTAAATCTTCCATCTCCTTTGTGCAGCTAGCGCAACAAGTGCTCGAATAGTGTCGAGTCAGGCTACTGGAGCGAAAGTCCTTGTACCTGTGAGTAACCCTTTGCTACTAGTCTTGCCTTATGTTAGTTAATTGAGCCATCTGGGTTAATCTTTGTCTTATACACCCACTTAACTCCAATAGCTTCTTTGTTGCTCGGTAGATCCACCAACTCCCATGTTTCGTTTTTCTCGATCATTTTGATTTCTTCTTCCATAGCTTTTATCCATTCTTTTTCTTTGACGGCAACTTCAAAGCTTTCGGGCTCTAGGATCACAAAGTTGCACTTCGTAATATCCTCGTATAGTCTTTTTTTCTGGAGCAGAATCTGGGAAATTCTTCTTCGATGAAATTAACGTGGTCGGGCCAAGGAGAGTCATCAAGAGATAGTATCACGAATATCTTGTTTGACGAAATGATGAACAACAATTGATGTGTCTAGCTTTCTTTCCTTTTTTTTTTTTTTTCTGCCTTTTTTCTTTTTTTTCTTCTTTCTTTTTTTTTTTCCAGTTGTGATACATTTTGATTGCAATTCAAGATTGACAATATATTTTATTTTCTTTAACAAAATTTTTTATATTTTAAAAATGTTAATTTAGTAATCTTTCGATCTTATAATTAATTAGAGTTTCAATTTTCTTAGATCTTTTTTTAATTTATGAAAAGAAGTGATATATGTATCGAGAGATTCGATGGCTGCAACAGCCTATGATCATAAAAAAAAAAAATTCTAAATGTTCCTAATGATTTCTAATCAAAGAAAAACTAGCATTAATTCCCTTGTGTATATATATACTTCTCAATTCTATCATGTACTGCTATTCTCAATTCTATGATATGCTCTTTTAGCCGTCATCTGTTTACCCTCTTGATATCCTCACCAACGACACCATCATCGTCGTCTCCATAACTTGCATGACGCGTTGTAGGCTTTCTAATTCTTTCAAAGATTTCATCTAATGACTCAGAAGATGAAACACGGCCATGTTGATTAGTATCTTGAACTTGACGTAGGGGAATGAATTTATTTGCTTCAATACGCGACTTGAAATTCAGAAACCCACTCTTCATTGATTCCCAGGTGGCGGCTATTTTGGGAGATGTTCTCTTTCCCTGCATGATCATATTGTTCTCTGCATCGTATGTAGACGTCTCGTGACTCTCTCTGTCTTTTGTATTCGAGTCCCTTTCATGTCTGGTAGCTTGTGATCTCATGGCTGCCTGTGTTTTGATTGTACCTTCACGTTTAGCATCTTTCTGCGAACCTGAGTGGCTACTTTGACCCTCCTCCATCATCAATCTTGATGTTTGAACCTGTGCCAGATTTCAATCCAGAAAAGATGGGACTAGGATCAAATATTGCAGAAAAGAGAAAATGCAGTAATAAACAGCATTCGTTCTTAAAACTGTGGTTAAGAATTCACATACCTCGCCCAGGCTTCCCGGTTCAAGATCGAATGTTGTATTGCTGAAACTTCTTGCCAAAGGAACAACAAGTTCACCTACTTTATGCCCTTGTTGAAGCCAAGTTCGTTCTGAGAACAAAAGAAACAGAAATACTTCAACACATATCAGGCAGAAGAAAATATTGGTAGTTCCATTTTCTCACCTTTCTGTAAAATAATTAATCCTGATGGATCAAATCCATCTAAATCATCAGATTCTTCACGTTGATATCTGAACATTTTCCAATTTCCCATGTAATTGATGACACGATCAAAAAAATTGGTTGCAATCAGTATGGTATAAATAACCATAATGAGTGGATAAATTTTATTGAACCCTTTTCCAAAGAATGGAACAGCATCGTCTATATTCCCCATTCTCTGCACATACGGAATACTTGGTTATCAAATTGACGAAAAAAAGAGAGAGAACATATAGAAGATGAATGTCTAGCCCCTCATATTAAGCTATAACTTCTTCTTCACCTCAAAGTTTTAGAAGTGCCTAAAAATCGAACACCAACAAATGAGGGGCATTTTCTACCTATATTGCTAGTCAGTAGCACCAGCAGGTCCCTACATGAAAAAACTACAAGTGAAACCGCATCTCTTCTTTAATGTCCGCTCCTCTCTTATTATTTGTAATTGTACTTATAGAGTACTAATGCATCAGCTAATAAAAGAATGTAAATTAAACAAGCACTTACCTTTTCGAAAACAGTCTTGATACCGTTGTCAATATGAATGAGGTTGAGAAAATTGTATGAAATTGGAGGAGCATAGCGAGCGACCATCCTTGAAGAAATAAACTTTTAAGATTTATTATTTGCATTATGAAGAAATGAGGAAACATAAGATTTCAATATTTGATCAATAGACTTTTAATTGGGATATTTGGAAAAGAAAGGGTATAAATATCAATACACATACGAGCATATCATAAGCAAGCTAACTGAACTTGTTTGTCTTGGAGTTAGGTAGTAAAATGTCAGCATCCCAATCTTGAATAAAGAGTAATATGTGCACACGCACATGTACATTAAAGGAACAAAAGCAGCAACCTGTAAAGCAGATAATTTCAATCAATTAAATTCTTCACACACTTCACCTGCATTCTCTGAAAACTCTGATCTCTTTTTTAATGTGCAATTGATAGACAATATGAAAGGTGGGGGTAAAAAACATTGTGAAGCTTCTACCTGTACAAGCATTTCATGCTTGTCAACAATGTTAATCAGGATTGAGAAAAAAGATAAATCAACTCCACTGGGCAGAATAGTGGCTTCTGCAACAAGAATTGCCGCCGACATACAACCCAATATAATAGCCAAAAGTTTCTCAAGTTGTTTTTCTAATATACATCGCCATATCAGTTCTGTGGAAAAAGATATATATATATATATTACAAAACAGAAAACTTCAAAGCTAATTTCATGATAGTTCATGTAGGAAGCATGCGACGTGGGTGATAGTATATGGATAACTTTATAAGGAAGATCCCTAACGGAAAAAGAAAAGTCATGTTTACCTTCTTATAAAGTGTTTCCATCGTTTGTTAAAAAAAAAGTGTCTCCATGGTCAAAAAACCTCAAATAAAAATCAGCCCAAGAAATTTCAGCTGATAAGTAGGTTCTATTCCTATAAATGAGATTATAATTTTCTTAATAAATAGTTTTGTTGTTCTTCTGTTCATTATATTCTCATTTTGTAAAGATTGGCCAAATGAGTGAAATAAATGAGAATTTAAAACAATGTTCTCAAGTCTTTCAAGAGTAAGTTGGGAAGAAAAGGATGAAAAACAGTGATTGATGGAGACATTATTTATGAATGTGCATCTGAATCATAGAAGTTTTTTTTCTATGTCATCATGTTCTGAACACTAGTCTTTTTCATTTAAGTTTAAATAATTTTATTCTCAAGTCACAAAAAAAAAGGTTAAAGAAGAACAAATTACCCATGATATCAAGACAGTGCCCAAGTCTGCCTTTACGTTGAGGTCTAAAACTTGATACATATCTCCTGCAAACAGTATGAAACAAGGTCAATTGTAAAGAAATTACTGACATTTGTTCAGAGAAAGCTGGTAGCTTGGATTCTCCACAAGTATGGGGTATGATTTTTATCCTTAATTAGATAAATTTATTAATTTCTTTATCTTTTAGGAAAAATTGCCATGAGGTGTTTCATGAGCACACAAAATGTTCAAGGTCATGAAACAAGATACCAATAATTCAGTAAAGAAACCAATAGTCGATGAATTACCCCACTTAAGACAAGATATAGAACTTATAAATATATATTAATTTAATAACATTCTAATGTCACTAGACCAAAAAAAAGATATACAATTCTTTTAATTATTATTCAATAGGTGTTATCATACTTATCTGAGATATCATTTATATGTGTTCAGACAAATAGCATTAAACAAAATGCTTCTACAGTATATTTCATAGGTTTCATCATACTTAAATAACTAGTTTAATGTTTGTCGATTCTTTAATGTATCATAAATAAATATGTGAATTTCTAATCTTGTATTTTTAGGGAAAGGGATAAGAACAGCACCAAAGTTGGGTGATAGGGTGAAGTTTTGATCAAACGTAAAAAAAGAAAAGTAAAATGATAAGCAGAAGCTTACCAGCCATTAGAATTACGATGCTCATAATTCTTCATGGTGTCCTCTAGCTCTAGAGCTTCTGTGACAAAATTCATATACTCGCTGCACTAGAGAATGAACATATAAATAAATTAAGCTATCAATATGTGAACCAAGAAATGAAGAATTCAACACAATTACACACGTGAAAGCAAGAATAAGTTTCTCTCATAGTAATTGAGCTATATGGCTAACTAGATAATTAAGAAAAGATTTTTGTTCATTCAAATGATTCTTTGTGGATCATTCATCTATATCTAAGTTAGCTGTCAGTATGGTATTCCTTAACCATATAATACAATATCAAGATCAGTTAATTAAAAGGGCATGGAAATTTCTATACGCGACTATTTATTTGACAGTAGCAAATATCCTCCACTATGTTATAATTCTATGCAACCCAGATCCAAGAGCCCTGTATAAAATAACGAAGGGTAGACATATGCAACTAAGGATGATAATTAGCATACACAGTCATTGCTGATGCTCCGTTATAGTAAAGAATCATCAAGAACATAAGAGAACAAGATAGGATGAAAAAATATTTAAAGGTAAATGGATACAACCAACAAGTAGCAAACATGAACTTGAAATTTATATGACTGATAAAGAGAAGAACTTTTCATTGTACCTTACCTTTTATAACGGTAGTACCCCTCTCGAGCTTTCTTCAGCTGACGTCTAAGAGAGGCCATGGTCTTTGCATCAGTATCATAATCCATGTCATTTTCCCCTAAATTTCCTCCTTGTGGTTTAAAGGTAGGATCTTCACTAAGCTGCATTTGTGAATTTTTTGTAAAAAGGAGGTACTTAAAGACTGTGAAAGTAGTTTTAGAACACCAAGAATAAAAGCAGAGTAAGATACCATTTGAGCCAACATTTTATCAATTATATTCATGTACGGTCTCAGAGGATCGCGCTTGGACATTTGTTTTGATGTTGCTTGAGCAACCTAACACAACACATATGACAGAATTATGACTAGCTAAAAAAGAAAACAGGCAGATATAGTTTCTAGAGTCATATTATTTCAATATAAGTGCAGACATATACTCAATCAATGGATTTTTTGAGATTTACCCAACATTTGAAAGTAACTAAGTAAGAAGTAGCCCTTCATAGATAATTCTTTTAATCTGTATTACCTTTTTTTGTACACTCTTTTAAGTATTAAACATACATATGATCTCCTTTTTCTCAAATTTAAGAATACCTAGAAAACATTATATAGTACTTCAAACATTTTTGACTTTATTTTATCTATTAAAGAAAGTTTCTTTATTACCTCTAGTGCTTGACCAAAGAAAAGTTTGTGAGGAACTTACTACTATTGCATTTGAAAACGCCTGATGAGCATCATCAAGTTTGACGGCCATTTTAGACACTTTATGAGACAGTACTTTATGACGAATTGTCCAATCTGCGTTTCTCCATATACCTCTTGGAATTTCACTCAGACCAAAACCCAAAAGAAAAGCCCCAGTTACAAGACCAAATGTATTTGAGCAAGCCATTGCAAAGCCTAAAATACTGCCACCCCTGCATATACATGCAACTTATTTTGTAAAATAGGTGTATGCAAATATGTAGTTTCTGATGTGTAATGATACCATATGAACCTCTAAATTCAGCTTATAATATCTTATGAGTTATTATCCTCACTGAAAGCAAATAGTATTTGTTCGAAAGTATACTTGCACATTCATGTGTACATCCTTAAACAATAATCCAAGCCCTGTCGAAAATAGTTGAACCTTTCCCTTAAGAATATCTTAATGTAAAGAAGGATGGTATCAAAGATTTGAAATCTTCAAGCAACTAGACCATATTAATAATATCATTTGACAGAGAAAGAAACAGACCAGTTCTTGTGAAAAATAATGAGCAGTATAACTCCGCAAAGTGCAATAGAACCAACGCATAAATAGTAGATCAGGTTTACTTGAGCACTGGTCTTTAACCTTTCCCTGACGGTGAAGTCCCCTGCATCTTCATAACCCTGAATTATAGGCACCACAGCCCTGCTTAGAGAAATAACTTCAAATAAATCTTCAAAAATATGTACATCTTTTTATCGCAAAATGAAAAATTGCAGCAAACACCTCAAACTTATACTAGGATATAAAGGATTAAAAGTGCTAAAAAATCGATAATATAAGATTAGAACAATTATCACCGAAAAATATTTAACAAAGAATAAGCTAAACAGACCTACTGGAGTTTAAGGTTTATAATAATCAAAACTAGAAATATACCAAGTAAGTAAAAATGTACTCCAGTATGACCAGCTCCAGAAGAAAGAGATGCCTCCCTTGTGGTGATGAGTAATTGACTGTATCAGGTAGAGGAAAGGCTCAGAAACTTTATGCTACACAGTTAAATTGTTTAATGAAGTAACATCCCAGTGTGTTGGAAAAAAATTGTTTAATCTCTATATTCAAAGGGAAGAAACGATTCATATATTTCTTTCATTCAAATCCATATGCCCTTACAATAACCATATAAATATGTAAAGGAAATCTTCATCCGTTTCACATTATATAACCTATAAACTGTTTCCAGAAACGATCAATAATCCTCAATTTTGTTCTCTTCTCAGTCTGAATAGATGACAAAAAAACCTGAGAGCGAAATCCAAACATCCCGCATGAATGCATCACATGATCATCAAAAACTCCGAACAATGTAAGAAAACATTAAACTTACAGTCCAAATGTCAGCAGGGACGAGGATGATTATGGAGAGAGAGCAGAACCAGGTGTAGCCGACGGTGAAGCGGACATAGCGAGCGACGTCGGGGCCGACGAAGTACCACAGCGTCCACCCCACCATCCCCACCGTTAGCGGCAGAGATAACAAATAAAATACCCACATCACATAAATTATCAGCCTTGATTTCGATTTCCTCTGCTCAGATGATAATGCCCTGGTTTTATCAGAAAATTTCCACTTCCAAGAAATCAAAAATGGAAATATGGGATTCTTGGGTTTCAAGCTACCATATAGACGTTGTACGTGTATGGTAAGAATCCAGGGCATTTATGATGCCTTTATTTATTTCACTTTTAGTTTTGTGGAAATAAAACTAATAAAAGTGAAGTGTTTGTTCATAGATTTATTTATTTTTAAGTGAAAGTAATATCGACATATAATTTTATATAGTATTTATTTAAATATTTTATAAATTCTACCACCTACTTTTTACTTCTAATTAATTTATTCATGTATGGTGTACGGATGAGTTGATTTCAATTTTAGTTTTGTATTTAAGATTAATTCCATTTACTTACAATCAAATATGGATTTTTACAAAACATAAATATTATATTAGGCAAAAACGTTTATGCACCGGTCCGTGCAACCTGGTCGACCCGTTTACGTGCCTCCCACGCTCCTGAACACTTGTGCTGAAGTTCACCCAAAATTCGTTCCAATAGACCAACCTTTGTGTATAGTTAAACCAACTTTTGTGTATAGTTAGACTAACCATGTGTATGTAGGTTTAACTAGAGGTGTGCAGTTTTCAGTAGAAACCGAATTAACCGACCGAACCGAACCGAAATACACAATTCGGTTTGGTTTTTTCTTATTCGGTTCGGTTTCGTTTTTGAATCTAAGAAATTCGGTAGTTCGGTTCGGTATCGGTTTTAAAATAATAATATCGTATAACCGAATCGAACCGAATTATATATTATATATAATAAAAAAATAATAATAACAATAAATAATAATAATAATAATAATAATAATAATAATAATAATAATAATAATAATAATAATAATAATAATAATAATAATACTGCTGCTGCTACTACTTTGAATTTGTGTTTACTTTGTGAATTTGTGTTAAAGGAATGTGTAATTACTTTGATGGTTGGAGTATTTGTTAAATTCAAGAATTGCCCTTAATTATTTAATTTTGACTTTGAGAAATGAGAAGAGAAATGTGTAATTCGGTTTTGCACCGAACCGAACCGAAATTTTCGGTTCTGTTGCAGTTCGGTTTTAGGGCCTATTTGGTTAATTCGGTTTCTTATGCCCATAATTCGGTTTTTTTTCGGTTTTGCCAATTCGGTTCGGTTCGGCTACCGAACCGACCGATGCACACCCCTAATTTTATATAGTATTTATTTAAATATTTTAAAAATTCTACCACCTACTTTTTACTTCTAATTAATTTATTCATGTATGGTGTACGGATGAGTTGATTTCAATTTTTGTTTTGTATTTAAGATTAATTCCATTCACTTACAATCAAATATGGATTTTTACAAAACATAAATATTATATTAGGCAAAAACGTTTATGCACCTGTCCGTGCAACCGGGTCGACCCGTTTACGCGCCCAAAATGCGCCTCCTACGCGCCTGAACACTTGTGTTGAAATTCATCCAAAATTCGCTCCAATAGACCAACCTTTGTGTACAGTTAAACCAACTTTTGTGTATAGTTAGACCAACCATGTGTATGTAGGTTTAACTAGGGGTGTGCAGTTTTCAGTAGAAACCGAATTAACCGACCGAACCGAACCGAAATAACAATTCGGTTCGGTTTTTTCTTATTCTGTTCGGTTTCGGTTTTTGAAATCTAGAAATTCGGTAGTTCGGTTCGGTATCGGTTTTTAAAATAATAATATCGTATTAACCGAATCGAACCGAATTATATATTATATATAATAAAAATAATAATAATAATAATAATAATAATAATAATAATAATAATAATAATAATAATAATAATAATAATAATAATAATAATAATAATAATAATAATAATAATACTGCTGCTGCTACTACTTTGAATTTGTGTTTACTTTGTGAATTTGTGTTAAAGGAATGTGTAATTACTTTGATGGTTGAAGTATTTGTTAAATTCAAGAATTGCTCTTAATTATTTAATTTTGACTTTGAGAAATGAGAAGAGAAATGTGTAATTCAGTTTTGCACCGAACCGAACCGAAATTTTCGGTTCTGTTGCAGTTCGGTTTTAGGGCCTATTTGGTTAATTCGGTTTCTTATGCCCATAATTCGGTTTTTTTTTCGGTTTTGCCAATTCGGTTCGGTTCGGCTACCGAACCGACCGATGCACACCCCTAGGTTTAACTATATACAAAGGTATGTCTAACATACATAAATGTATGTTTAACTATATACAAATGTATGTCTAACATATACAAATGTATGTCTAAGTATACATAAAGGTATGTCTAACACAACGTAAAAGTATGTCTAACATAACGTAGTGGTATGTGCCAAAATTCAAAAATCAAGCCAAAAAAAGACAAGACATGAAATTTGGGCAGAACTGATATGTTTAACATAGCTTAAAGGTATTTCTAACATAACGTAAACGTATGTCTAACATAACCTATTGGTATGTGATTTTTTTAATTATGTGCGAAAAAAAAAAATGCGGTCCCCCCAACCTGGATCCGACCCGGATGCATGGATCTACGATCCATACACCTGATTCACAAGAGAACTACTCATTATATTAGTATAATTTAAATTTGAAGTTGTATATGAATTGATATCTTGTTTAATTATATTTTCATAAATTTTTTACATATATAAATGCTGTCGTGTAATTTTCTAAGACACCATATTCCTTACCTTATACAATCAGCATGCCTTTTTATTTTACTATTTCCCTTACCTTACACAGTCAATATGCCTACATAAAATAAGGTTTTTATATTCATTTAAAATATAATTCTAAATTATTTGTCAAGAAAAAAAGTTATCGATTTTAATAAAAAAATTATTAACTTTGAATATATTAGAATAGGAAGAAAATAATAAAATTATTCAAAACAATCAATCAATAAATCTCAAATAGCTACGCAGTGATTTTTTCTCTATTACATACTAATACATTCAAATTTCCTTATAAATTAATGTTTTCAAAAGCATTGCCAATTTTTAGTCACAAATTTGTTAAGTGAAAACATAAATTGATACTATAATAAAATAACATATGCAATAAATATTCATATTATCATGAGGACCGTCATATATAATTTTTTTAATTCATCCCAATTTTTAAACAAACTATATTAACATTCTCACTATGACTATAATCTAATAGTCACTAAAATTAAGTGCACACAAACTTTAAAAATATGATATACATTTGAAATTTTATATATGTTCATGTATTGTATGTATACTAATTGATATCGATTTTTTTTAAATCAACGTTTTACATACATCAAACATGAAATATATAAATTTTATGATAATGCAACACACGATTAACAATTATATTGAATCTGTTCTCAACAAAAAAAAAATTCATGCTCAACATTTATATGTCAAAACATCGAGATAGTAAAATTTGAGTACACACGGGACTGCTAGTAGCAACAACAACAATATATTACATTGAAAATAGTGATAATTAATATGATTAATTTTCTTGAAATTACCATTATTTAGTATTATTGATGTGACAGTTTAGAAGAAAAAATGTAATTATTGTAAATTTTTCCTATAATCCACTTATTATATAGATACAGACGTGTCACGGTGTAAAAGTGGTATTCTCTGTGGATTACACTTAGATAGGGGTAGGGCACACCTAGGCCCTCTTTAAGTCAGGTTTAACCCACTCCACACATCGCTAAATTAGGGTTAACAAACTGGGTCCCAGATCCAATTCTTATTTTCAAGTCGGGTTTAACCCGTTTCACACATTGCCAAATTGGGGTCCACAAAGTGGGTCTAGATTCCAGGCCCAGATCCACCCCGGTCTGTTTCTTGTTCTTCCTCTCCAATTCAATTATCTCTCTGTCTATCTCAAGTCAAATATAAGTCGTTTTCAATTCACTTGGTAAATTTGATGTCTCTACCTCTTTGTATTTCGCTATTGATTGTTGGTTGTTGATCTCATGTATGTTAATATAAATTGATTTATCCGTTTTGCTGACTTTTGATTTTAACTGGTATACACCTTGTGTGTGTTTGATTATGATCTTCATGTTTACTTGTTTCTGGTTTATTGCTCGAATATAGAAATTTTGCAGATGGGTTCTTGTTCATGTGTTTGTTCAGTTCTTAAACGGTGGTAATGGTGGTCTCTTAGATGCTATTTTACATGTGCGGTATTTGTTGTCCACTTGCTCATGTATACACAAGTATGTGTTTGTGGTAAATGGGCACCGATCCACCGTGTGAATTATGAATTACACCCTTGTTTCGTGGGGAATGCTGTTTGAACTTGTATAATTAGCTAATCGCATTGGTGTGACAAGATCAAGCACTTCAATGGAAGGTGGGAAAAAGCCTAATAAATACATTTGGTATTGGAGATTGCTATTGGTGTATACTTGATGCAATTCATTTCAACCCTTTTTTTCTCTTCATCTTTAACAAGAATTATTTATTTTTATGAGGAAAATAAATTATTATGATTCTTTTTTTGGTATTTTTAAGGGATTAATCTCTTAGGCTATCATCAAGATGGCTGAAAAAGCTATGAAATCTAGCAATCAATTGTTATGGACCGTTGTCATTGCTTTTGCATTCCTATCTTAACACTTTACCTGTGTACTTGTTGTATATCCTTAATTCTGGATAACTAGTAAAAATTTAATCTAACTTGTGTTGGTTTCAGCTCATGAAAATCTCATATGTAAAAGATGATGTAAAGACCTTTCAAGACTCAAGTTGCGATAAGATGCTTTAAAGTGCACAAGATCAAGTCTACAAGGAGACATCTTTTGAAGTTATTTATAATTTGGTGGAAGTGTTTTCTGTATTCCAAGTTAACTTAATAATGGATACGATGTTGTCAGCTTTCGTAACTATGGCAAAATCAGTCTCTGATTGGGTAACTTTGGCTTTTGATATCCCATTTGCCCGAGCTATTGTCTTTGGAGTGCCAATCAGAGGTTAGTTGTCTTTTATTTTGGATATCTTGAAACATGTTAATTTTATTTATGTCTTATTAGAACTTAGTCATCTACTCAATTGTTGTAGGCCATCTGCTTGTAGAGGGTCTTCTCTTTGTTGTAATTCTTTTTCTTCTGTCCCAAAAAAGTTACAAGCCACCTAAAAGACCATTGACAAAGAAGGTTCGTGATACGTGCATCTTAAGTTTTATTACTTTCTATATGACCATCTGTTTCCATTTCATGTCCATCCGTACTTCAAGCTGAAGGCACATATTGTTTCATATTTCTGTTATCTTTTGGGGCTCCTTTTCTTATTAATGCATTTTTTTTTTCAATATGACTGTGCAAGGGTTGAAATCCGGTGTTGAAGAAAGAATGAAGTATTGAGTCTTGGAGTCCATTTGATGAACATTGAACTTCTCTTTCGTGATATAATCTGCAGCTGCTTCATTTCTATTTTGGCTATTTCCCATTATTATGTACTGCATATCTAGCCTTTGTAAAACTTATGTCTTCTTCTTTAAACGGTCATGAACATGTCTGTTACTGTATAACTGTCTAGTCTGTGCATCCAAAATCTTATAGATTGGTAAACAAGGGAAACAAATTTTCACCACAGTTCTACAGCGGTTTATCCACTAATTAATTGGTTTCAAGGGATATTTTTCTGAGTTTAATATTGGTATGGATGGTATCATGCCATCATGGATGGTATCTACTAATTAATTATTTGAGGCTGTATGTTTGTGTCTTTCTAGTTTGCCTTCCCTTTGAACTATTACACATGTCTGGATATACAAGAAGTGTAATATGTTCTCAGTTCGTTTGTTGTCATCATAAACAGTTTGTTTTATGCCTCCTGTTTATCACCTGTTTGTTGTATGTCCTTGTCTAAGTATAGTTATTCTCAATGAGAGCTAATGTAGATGATTGCCTAATGGCTTTCAGGAAGTAGATGAGTTATGTGATGAATGGGTCCCAGAACCGCTCATTCCTTCTATTACTGAAGAGATGAAGTATGATCCCCCAGTACTAGAAAGGTGAATTATTTTTCTTTTATTGGTGTAAATTTTTTATTTATTTCTTCTTTCTTCAGTCGATCACTATGTTTACGTATATAACTATAAATGGTGTAGAAGTGGTTTTTTTTTTCTTTCTCTTATGACATGTATTTAGTTTATATGCATGGCCAGAATGTCTGGAGTCAAATATTATAACAATTCTTTTGATTCGTGACTCAAATTTTCTTTGTGCTGTAAGAATTAAGTTTTCAAGATCCTGAGGACAACTTTAGATTCCAGTTAGTTCATGAGTTGATTTGTGCAGTGCTGCTGGACCACATGCAATAATCAATGGCGTAGAAGTTATAAACTTCACCTCAGCAAACTACCTTGGTCTTCTAGGACACAGTAAGCTACAAGTAATAAGAACTTCACCTCTCATGTCTGGTCTTTGTTTCTAGTTAAGGCTTCACATTCAACTAATAACATTCTTATGACAGGAATCATGTACTAAAGCACTGGAAAAATATGGTGTTGGTTCTTGTGGCCCTCGTGGATTTTATGGAACAATTGGTATGATGTGGTACTGACTTGTGTGCTATGCATTTCTTATTAATTTTGAACAGTATTGAGACAATATGCATGACATTTTTATCATTGCAGATGTTCACCTTGATTGTGAGGCCACAATATCAAAGTTTCTTGGAACATCTGATTCCATACTTTATTCATATGGACTTTCCACGATGTTTAGCATCATTCCAGCATTTTGTAAGAAGGGCGATGTTGTCATCGTGTGAGTTATTCTAGGCTTTTATTTTATTTCTTTCCTCTTTATGATGAACTTGTAGATTATTCGTATGTAGAGTTCAACATTATAATATGGCTGCAAGTTTTTCATGAAAATTTTAATGGAGTTCCTAATTAGATGAATTGACTTCAATTATTCATTCAAACATTACTTGTCACATGTTCTGCTTCAGTTATCATGTATATGTATGGCAATGCACATCATCCTCTTATATTTACTGCCTTATATTTCGTCAGGGCTTCTCCTCTTTCATTGTATGTTTTTAGTTTATAGATCATGTGCTAGAACTAGCATATAAATGTATGTTAGCTTCCCCTGAATGGTTTTGTTGTATTGACTTTTTTGTAGCCTTAAGTTACTTCATTTGATTAAAATTGACATCCAATTGTTGTTTACTGCTTTACTCTTGTGACAGACCACCGGTTTCTCCCTTATAGTACTTTGGCATATCCATATAATTCAAAGAGACGTAGATTCATATCGTTAATTGCTCTTCATTGAGATTGCACAACATTCTCTCTAAATCTTAAAGACCGATTTATTTTTCTTTTCTTTCCTCCTTTTGGGTGGTGGTGGTGACTCTTACAGAGACGAGGGCGTTCACTGGGGAATACAAAATGGCCTTCACCTCTCTAGGAGTACGATTATATATTTCAAACACAATGATATGAAGTCTTTGCAGAGTATTCTGGAAAATGTTACCCATGACAACAAACGAGCTAAGAAGCTCAGGCGGTATATCATTGTAGAAGCTGTCTATCAGGTACCTCTTCGTGCGCAGTAGTATTTGCGTTTATTAGACCTTGGTTTTAACTTTTTACTTTTTTTTGGATAATATATTACCTATGGTGGTGTGTGCATGAAGACCCAAAGTTAATTTACATGAGCAATGGGGAGTGTGGTGTCACCATATTCTACTCTTTCTGTTTTCTTTACTTTCTATGGTGAATGTCTTCCTTTTTAATTTTAATTTTGTGCTGTATTTTGAAAAGTTTTGCTGTGACTGATCTTGTGCAATTCCAGAATTCTGGTCAAATCGCTCCATTGGATGAAATCATCAAGTTGAAGGAGAAATATCGGTTCCGTGTCATGCTAGATGAGAGCAATTCTATTGGAGTTCTTGGAAGTTCTGGTAGAGGTCTAACTGAACATTGCACAATTCCAGTAAGTTTCGACGGCCTTGTTGGTTTTATTGGTTGTATAATTTGCGTATTCTTCTTTCTATGCTATTTTTGGCAGATTGAGAAGGTAGATATTGTCACTGCTGCAATGGGACATGCATTGGCCACTGAAGGAGGGTTTTGCACTGGGAGTGCTCGAGTGGTTGACCACCAGGTATGCATGTATTCTGGAAGTCTATATGTAATGAATGTAGTTAATGCAACTATTGCTTTTAATTTCTGGAAGATCAGATCATCTAAATATCTTCAGTGTGATGGTCTTAGTGCTAGAAAATGGATAGGTTATCTGAATACTACCTGAAAACCACATAATACTTTTTTCAAACTCTAAAGTAAATAAATATAAGGCTGGAGAACCCGATCTCATTTTCTTGCTTTCCTTTGATTTTCTCAATTGGTTTGTTGTATCCATTCTTTTTTTTTTTTTGGTTACATGGGAATGAGCATAAGTTTTTCTTATTTGTATATAATCATTTAAGAAATTGGATGCATATGTTATGAAGTCGACGTGATTGTCATGTGGGAACTCAACTTATTGCCTTCCACAGTTACTCATAATACATCACAGAAACTGTTCTGCTTCTCTGATACCAATTTTATACTTCTTTGGCAGCGTCTCAGTAGTTCGGGTTATGTATTTTCTGCTTCTTTGCCTCCTTATTTGGCATGTGCGGCAATCACTGCTATTGATGTTCTGGAAGAAAATCCAAATTTTGTTACAAAATTGAAGGAGAACATTGCCACTTTACGTAAAGGTGGTATTTTACTTTCCATCTTTTCAATATTTTGGAAAATCTTCCATATGAGTTTTCATCATCAAGTCTTCTTTTGAAGTTTGAACCAATTTATAATCTGGGAATTTGCATACTCGATTTCCAGGTTTATTGGATTTGCAAGGCCTTGAGATAGTGAGTGATCCAGAATCACCAATAGTGTTTCTGAGACTTAAGACATCCACAGGATCCATAAAGGGTGATCTTGAAGTGCTTGAAGATATTGCTGATCATGTATGTTAAGCTTTAAATTATTTTCCTCCCTTGTACGAGGTAAAATCAATATGCAACTCAAACTAACCAATGATTTTGCAGTTGTTGAAAGAACACGCTGTCTTTGTTGCAACTTCAAAAAGATCAGCAATAGACAAATGCAAGTTGCCTGCAGGACTTAGATTATACGTGTCTGCTGGTCACATGGAAAACGATCTGGTGAAAGCATGCAAATCATTGAAGAAAGCTGCAGAGCTTGTATTGGCAGGTCAATGATTCCATTTTGCTAGCTTCATTGTTGAAGCGATGAGGAAGGTGCTTAAATTTATCAATCCACCATGACTCTCGGTGATGAATTAATTTATGTTGCTTGTTTGTGCTAGTGCTGTAATACTATCTCAGGTCTGTTGGCTGGAATCTATGGAGAGCTCTTTGCTTATATTGAGATTTTACTTCAACTGGGTAAACAGATGTACATTGATTTCTTTGTACTCTAATTTTCTCTTATTATAGTTTTTATCAATTACTTTTACACTTTTTTTCTTTTAGTCATGTAACTTTACAACCTTCCATTTTTTATATTAAGTCGTCTATTAGAACAGGCCAAAGTTGAATTTTTTTTTTTTTTTTTTTATGCTTGTTTCAAGTTTTGATGATAACAAAATGCATGATCATTAAATTTTGGAGGGAAGATTTATATATGACGTCAACAAAATTGGATAGGAAATTTCCAAATAATTAACGAAGCAACTATGGTCAAATACTTTATCTTTTCTTAAACTATGTTGTTTAACGTTTATCACATGTTTTAATGTTGTAAAAAATATCTTCGCAATATGGGAAGTATTAATTAGGGTATCTAAGTTTTATGGTAAAAAGATCTCTTCTCAAATTATTAAAAAGATTTCCTTAAAAGAATGAAGATTGACAACGGCTATATCTCGATTGCCTTATTAACACGTTTTTTTAATGTCTTATTTTTATAACTACAACAACTATAACAATTTACCAAAAATAATGAAGCTTAAAGAAAATCTTCCTTAAATTATTACAGAAAATAATTTCCATATATGAGTCTATGACCTAACCTACCAATTTATTTAAACAATGCCGCCACATAATTCATCCATCGTCTCTCTCTCGATCATCGCTTTCACTATCCTCTCTGAGTCGGGTAAGTTTCATCATCATATATAATAGGACATAAAAATGCATCAATTTAGTGTTCAATTTCAATTGCAACATGAACTTTTAATTGTAAAGATCAATTTAGTGTTCAATTTCAATTGCAACATGAACTTTTAATTGTAAAGCCAAAAACACTCAACTTATCATTTATTTCAATTCAAGACATGTTTGAGTTTTTTCGGGATACAATTGCTGACATGAAGTTGAAATTGTATAAGTTAATTATTAACATATATATTTACATGTGAATGATGACTGTTTTTAACATGTTTGGGTGTTTTGAGCTCCAATTGCTCACATGAAGTTCAAATTATATAAGTTAATTATTGACGTATAAATTTACATTTGAATAATAATTGTATTTAAATATACATGTTGACAATCAACATATATAATTTGGATTGCATATTAGCAATTGGAGCCCGAAAAAACCTAAACATGTCCCGAATTGAAACAAATGTTAAATTGAGTGTTTTTTGTGTTACAATCAAAAGTTTATGTTACAAGTGAAACTAGACCCTAAGTTCGTGTTTTTTTATGTAATTAACCCTATAATATATATATATATAGAGTTTTTGAGAATTATTGAAAGAACAAATATATATATATATATATATATATATATTAATTGGTCGTAGCCTCCAAAGTCAGTGGTCATCATTGCTTATGAAGTAATATGAAGTATGTGATATAGCCTCTGTATAAGCTTCCAATTTTTATTAAGTCATCTATTAATATAACATGTCAAAGTGATGTTACATGATAATCAACACTTGTTTCAAGTTTTGACCAGAAAAAAAATGCATAACCATTGAATTTTGGAAGGAAAATTGGATAGAAACTTTCCAAACAATTAAAACAAACAACCATTGTCAAATATCTTTTTTTTAATATAAAAATTATGGTCAAATACCTATATTCACATGATATCGCATAGAGATGTTCATAATCAAGGATTACGTAATACACTTGAAAAGTATTATCTTTATGTACATCGAAATGACAAACTCACTTGCTATAGTATTGTATCCTATGATTTATATATCTTTTTTTATGACACTTTACATATGAAATCTATGAATAACTCTATAATATAGTATTACCAAAATGTTACAAAGATATATGTACTAATCAAAGAATCTTCACAGCCTTTACTCCCAAAAATTTCATCAATCTGGTCCATTATTTCCTAAACCTAATGCTGAATAATTAGTCAAGATTTTCGAATTCTTTTGCTTAAAGAAGCAGATTCACAAGATCTATAAATAATATTGGCAAAAGTTGTATTAAATAATCATACAAAGAAGAAGAATATATATATAGGGTTTATAACCCACAAGATAACACACAAAGATCTTTTCAAAACCCACATAGAAAAAGAGAAGAAAAAATGTATCAAAAAAAGTGTGAAGAAAAATGCAACAAAATGTTTGTGATGATAGTGTTTATGGGTTTGTTCGTCGAAATCAACAGAGTCGATGCAGCAACCTACACCGTCGGAGGACTCAGCCGGATGGGTGTTTAATACAGCCGGTTGGGAAAATGGCAAGAATTTTAAAGCAGGAGATATACTTGGTAAACCCTAAGCAACTTATCAATCACTAAACTTTTGTGACATTAATTAATTCTACATGACTTTTATATAATTCTGAAATATTTCAAAAGAATATATATACATATATAATAGAATTGATTGTATGGTCAAATAATTGTTGCAGTTTTCAAGTACGACCCAAGTGTGCATAATGTGGTTGTAGTGGATAAATCGAGCTATGATTCATGCAGTGTACGAGCAAACGGGAAAACATATAATTCTGGAAATGATCGAATAAGTCTGCAGAAAGGGCCTAATTATTTCATTTGTGGCAAACCAGGGCATTGCCAATCTGGGATGAAGATTGCTGCTATTGCTGCTTAGTTAATTTTCTTTTCAATATTCATCATGCAATAAAAATGGTTATCTAGTCTAAATAGAAGACATGGATGCTTAAATTTAGGTTATGGGTTGTGAAAGTAGATCGTGTATATGCATTCGTGGTTGTGAATTAATATTAATATCTTTCCACCCTTCTTACAAGTTACAATTGCATAAATGTTTATTGATTTTTACGACCAAACCAAGAGCACCACGAATTCTTTTCTTGCTCATTTCTATTTATCAGGGTTTCATAAAGAAAAATAACATATGATTTATGTGTTCTATATAAGAGTATTTTTGTAATTTTATTTGCAAATTTTCTACATTTATGTCAAAAATAAATTAGGTCAAATTAACTTATAATTATGTAAACTGTTTTATCTCTTACTACATTAACATAAATTTATGTTCTTTCCTGCCATCGTGTTATTGTTAAAAGCTTAATATAGGGCCATAAAATGATTTCGATATTTGAAACAAAATATAATCAAATGTAAATTACACAATATGATTTTATAAGTATTTAAAGGGTTATACAATATAAATTGATGATATGATTAACATTGACTCAATATTTTTTAAATTATGAGATTACACGTATAAATTTGTATAATCAATTAACCATTACAGAATTATATATATAAAAGTTTGGTTTGACACTCTCAAGTGATGACACTTGGAGCTCTACAAGCATGCCAAGTGTCCCTTCTTATATATATATAAAAGTTTGGTTTGACACTCTCAAGTGATGACACTTGGAGCTCTACAACAAGCATGCCAAGTGTCCCTTCTTATATATATAAAAGTTTGGTTTGACACTCTCAAGTGATGACACTTGGAGCTCTACAAGCATGCCAAGTGTCCCTTCTTAAAACATATTTTATTTGTCAAATATAAAAACATTAATATCAATTAAATATTCACCTCACTACTCAACAAAAAATAAATATGTAAGTTACTAATGTTTGCTAATGTTGTATTGTTTTTCACTATATGAAATCTTTGCTTCCAGATTTGAATAATTATTTGTCCAACATTTCAATTTGAAAGGAAAAAAAAAGTAAACAAGAAGGTTACATTAGCCTATATAATATGAAATTCTTATAAAAAAAAAACAAAAAGTACACAACAATGTTACATAAACCTTTATAAAATGAAATTCTTATGCTAAAAAAAAAACAAAAATTTTTTTTGAAGAGTAAATATACAACTATTTTTCATTGAATTAAAACAAGTAAATAAAAAAGATGTTTGAAGATAATAATACCTTACAAAAGAACATTTAGGATAGTTCAGATTAAAAAATAACTTTAAAAAGAAATTTATTTGTAGGATTGAAGAAAAAAAAAAGATAATATGGAAATATTGAAATTACTAATATTTTACAAAAAGAGCATTTAGGATAATTCAAACTCCGACATTAACAAAAATAGGTGCTAAAAAAATTAGGATATGTTTGGGTTAGACATAAGTAGATTTTGCAAGTTTGAAAGTATATTGTGAAAATGATGAAATTTGATAAGTTTGGGTTTGTTAAGAGATTTTAGAAAGTAAGATTATAATTAATTTATCATATCATATCAGGAACTATAGAAAAATAGATGATGTCCTATTATTTTATTTTGAAAAAAAGAAAACAAATGTTTTTAAAATTTCAAGAAAATGGATAAAGTAGAAAAAAAATTATTATTCTAGAATTTAACAAAATAAATAACATGATTAGGATATTGTTCATCCAAAATCTGGATGTGCACATCCAGTCGAAACATCCCTTAAACAATTAGGAAATTACATTAAAACTTTATAACAACAAATATAACAATTGGTTAAAATTAATAAAAACAAAACAACAAAAAATTACAAAGGAAACCAATATGTAAATCAATTAATGAGTGCATTTAAAGATAAAATTTGAACAAAATATATGTCTTCGAGCCATAAAAATGAGATGTATTACACTTTTTTACAGAAAGATATGAAAATACTTAATGTTACAGTTAAAACACATATAAAAAAATCATATTAATAAGTTTGTGCTAAAAAACAAATGAAAAAAAAAAACAATATGAAATATTATTTTAAGGATAAATAGAAAATGTCACACTTATAAAAAAATCTGTTAACATATAAAAAATAATACTACTTTAACATAAAAATAAGATAAGTGTTAAATAATGCACGGGTTCAAACCTAGTATAATAAGAATGAGAGAGTCCCACGATACACAACTTAACTAACTTGCTTATAACCCTAAACGACATAAGTCATAATTGTAATCAATATACACATTA
The DNA here is from genome assembly GCA_005771605.1 of Scutellaria baicalensis. NCBI lineage: Eukaryota > Viridiplantae > Streptophyta > Magnoliopsida > Lamiales > Lamiaceae > Scutellaria > Scutellaria baicalensis. The sequence goes on from CM016726.1 coordinate 28,493,430, forward strand.
CATCACCAACTAATTTGCATTAATTAATCACATAAAGATAAAGATGTCTACGTTATACGACATCACAAAGTGATTAATATATATTGTATTAAACGACTTGAAACAAGGCTGAGGGGGATTTTTTTTTCCTTATACAAAATTTATTAATTTCTTGAAAAATTATAATTTATTGTAAAATATACTCTCTTATATATATTTGAGTAAGTCTTATGTGAGACCGTCTTACGATTTTTTTTTTCGTGAGACGGGTTAACCCATGATCCACACTTATCAATTTATATAAAAGTTTGTGGATATAAGCTCAATTCATGAGTCATAAGGATTTGTTTCAAGGAAACGAGACTATCTCACATGAGTTTTTGTATATATATTTTATGTGTATGTTCATTATATGGAAAATGTTGTTTAAGACGCGTTAATCTTATGTTTAATATTGTAAAAATACGCGTTCCCATATGGAAAGTTTTAGTTAGGGTATCTAAGTTTTATGGTAAGAAAATATCTTCTTAGATGGAAACTGTTATTTGGGGCGTTATATAATTAGGGCTTATCGAATTTAGCCGTTAGATATTTCTTATATGTATTCTGATTATTCCGCCAAACGCATTCCCACTCTCCCTCTCTCTCCTCTCTCTTTCTCTCTCTCTCTCAGACTCGTCCGAGACGACCGAGACGCACAATGGTGGTGGAAATGGAGAACGAGAGCGGACACGGCAAAGAAATGGCAGGGTTTTTGATAAAGCATCACTTGGAAGAACTTCGCAAAATCATCCTCTCTTCCGATCCTCGCGTTCACTATCCTCTGCACGTCGAGTAAGTTTCATCATGATTCGTCTGTTGTATGTTAGTTCCTTTCAATTAATTTATGTTATGCGTATAGCCTTTTCTAATAAACCCGCCCAATTCGGTATTTTTTCTTGATTTCAAATAGTTTTGCTGTCCTGATGGATGATAATCCACCTCTGGCGCACCTAGTTTTCTCACAGCCTGCTGAATGTTTACCCGTTTTTGATGAATCTGCTATTTGGGCTCAGGTTTCTTTCAGTCTACTTCATTAATTCTTCTCTTACTTCTGTATATTTGGGCCTAAATGCATTTATGTTTTTACTACTTGGGTCTACATGCTAAATTTTCCGTAAGGATGTTGATTGTGAAACTCATGTTATATCTGCTGTTTGAACTGAATCTGTAGAAAGTGATCTTTGAGGATTTCCAAAAAATGGAGGATGCGTGTGTGAAGGTATATGTACATGTTCGGATTAACATCTGTGGTTCTCCTCTTGAATGCCCTGGTTTGTCATTTTACTTGTGATCCATTGAATATTGGATTCTTTTGTTCGAAAAACTATTTACATGCTTACTCAATGTAGAAACTTTTCCAAGCATTGGACGTGTGAGAGTGAAGCACCGGGGTATTCTTCTCACTCTCAAAGGCACAGTAATTAGGTCTGGAGCAATCAAGATGATTGAAGGCGAGAAGATTTATGAGTGTAGAGTATGCAAACACAGGTCCGATGTGTTTGGTTTTCATATGCATGATTACTTTATGACTACTAATAAATAAATTGTTTAAAATCAGAAGTTATTTGATACTAGATTTTATATCGTAACGGGTTTTCTGGATAAGGAAATGAAATGCATGAAGAGATTCTAGTAGATAGCTACATTGTTTAGTTGCAATTATGCTTCTTTGACAATGCAGATTGCTTTCAGTTTAGAAGAATTAGGGCAAATTTCCTTTAGGAAATAACATTAGGGAACTTGATGTTTAGAAGTCATCAATTTTCTTCCCTGTTATATCTAATTGACTGCAATAATGGTCCGCAGAACTGTTTGTAATGGCTCGTATTTTCCTCATTCGTGAGCTTGTAAGTGATTTTGCAATGTGATTCGTGTATTATCCAACTAAATTTGGAATTTTATGTTTAGATTCAAAGTTTATCCAGAAGTGGAAACCAGATATTCTGTAACCCGGCCGACATTTTGCCCTTCTAAGGTCTGTTCTAAAGTCCATATGCTTGCTTTCTGTTCCAGTATATAGAAAGAAACGGTCACACGAGTTCAAACATTCTCTCTGCAGTCAAGAAAGCACTCAATATGTGCTTGCTTTCTTTCAACGATAAGAGTGTTATGTCTGTGGTCAGCTGTTTTCTAGGTGAAGGAGCTCAGAAATTAAGAAGCCTATTTTCCCCTTGCTGTCTTTATTCTGAGCTCTCCCTGGTAAGGGTGTGAATGACCATGGAATACTTGTAATTTTGATCTCTGCTTGGAACTTCTTGTCCTTGTTAGAGCTACATCACAATGCTTAACTTTCTCTTTCTACTCATAAGAGTAATAGACATCTCAATAGGCATTATATGGTCATTATGTATGTTTAAGTAATCAAATATCACTGGCTTGCAAGCTAACTGTTTCTGGGTCTGAGCTTGGTAGATTTAGCGTTAGAGCCAAGTTTGGACTAATCAAAGTAAGATTGGCTTTAGAGTAGCTTGAAGACCTCATGAAAGAGTTCAGATTGCATCCTTAGGTTTTGACTTTTTTTATCAAATTTTCTTTTAATCTTTTTTTAAATTGTTGGTATTTAATATGGGTTTGATGTTATTCTATATAGAATTGTGAAAGCATGCGGTTCAGCATAGTAGAAGACAAAAAGACGTGTCATGATTATCAGGAAATTAAAATTCAAGAGAGCACACAGGTTTTGGGTGTCGGAGCTATCCCTCGTTCAATTACTGTTATTCTGAAGGATGATCTTGTTGATATGGTTAAAGCTGGAGGTACATATTGGGCCAACCTATGCAAAGTTTATTTTTTTCCTTATGATACAAATCATCATTCTCTATCATTCTTCACATGTGAACTTCACTGCTGAACTCACGCATATTCCTTCTATTCATTAATCCTTAACATTGACCCACTTGATGTATGATGCACCAATAAGCACTTAAAATTTCATTTCTGTTTTCTCTTTCAGATGATGTAATTGTTACTGGAGTTTTGACAGCTAAATGGTCCCCTGATATGAAGGATGTGCGCTGTGACCTTGATCCTATATTGATTGCTAATTATGTGAGGTAGCATGTTTAGGTCGTCTGACTTCCTCTTGTTTTCTACTTTCTGGTGTAAGTTACACACAACCCACAATTAGCAGGTATGGCCTTTAGTGATGCGGATGATGGTATTAGTCTAATATAACATGACTTGCACCTTGGGGGAATCCCAAAATATCTGAGCTCCACTAGTCTTATCTTGTATTACATTCCATATCCTGGTGATACTTATGTCAACCTATATAACATTTACTGCTCTAATTATTCGTTTCAGGAGGATGAATGAGCTAAAGTCAGATATTGATATTCCTGATGATATTATTATGAAATTCAAACAGTTCTGGTCAGATTTCAAAGATACTCCATTGAAAGGTAAAGATGCTTATAGCCTTCATATATCCTATTATTACTTGACTTTTATTTATGACATACCTGTGATGAAATGCTCAGGAAGAAATGCCATTCTTCAAGGTATCTGCCCACAGATTTTTGGACTCTTTACGGTCAAGCTTGCAGGTAATGAAACTATTGATCTTTCAGTGATTAGCCAAGTTGTTCAATCTTAATATAAAAAGTTAGAAGCTTTAGTTACGCAGTAATTTTGAATCACTTATAGACTTATAGTTGATGGTTTGATCTGTTAAGTATAACCAAGAATTTACCCGTTGCTAAAGCTTTTACTTGATTTAGTTGCGCTAACGCTTATTGGAGGTGTTCAACACATTGATGCTTCTGGAACAAAGGTCCGAGGAGAGTCTCATTTGCTTTTGGTTGGTGATCCTGGTAAGATTTGAAATTCTGTACTATTTGAAGTGTTTCTGGTATCTGCCAGATTGTATTTTAGATTATATTTCAATCATTGTACTAGAGCTCCGATTTCCTGTTCAGTGCACACAATTATTAATGTATTTTTCTGGGATGGTCCGTGGAGAATGTTGATATCTGAACTTTCAGTTTCAGAGATGTCTAACAAATTTGATTTGACCAGGCACTGGAAAGTCTCAGTTCTTAAAGTTTGCTGCCAAATTGAGCAATAGATCTGTAATTACCACTGGGTTAGGGAGCACTAGTGCTGGATTGACTGTCACTGCAGTCAAGGATGGAGGTATTGCTAACACTTTTAGCTGCTAATCGTTTTTGGAGCTTCATATTAATGTGCGTATCACAACTGGCTTTAATCCAGAATATCAATTTCTTAATATTCTATTTCGTTGCACCTCCTTTGTAAAGTCGTATTAGAGAAATTTAATTTCAGGTGAATGGATGCTGGAAGCTGGAGCCCTAGTTTTGGCAGATGGTGGCCTTTGTTGTATAGATGAGTTTGATAGGTACAACCTACAAAATCAACTTTTCCTTCATTTAGTTTGACATTCTAGTGATTTCACATAATCTGCTTGGTGGAACATAGAAATTTGTACGAGATTTCAAAGTAGAACTAAATCGTCCTTTGGATATAGTAGTCTTTCAGTTTAGACATTGATTTGTGCAGTTAATTAATGGCATTTTAAGGTTTTCTCAGTTGTTATCTTTTTCTGATATCATTTGACTGGTGCAATATGATTAAGGCTGGAGGTTTCATATAATGCTACATCTCATTTTGTTATGTAATCTTCAGCCATTTTTTATCCCAAATCAAAGAAAGCAACTGTTAGCCCAATAAACCTTTTGCTTTGCCTCAATTTTCTTTTCCACTATTATTTCTCCAAAGAATATTTCCACTCAGCATAATATCAAACTGATTCTCTTTAATTAGGTTTTCATTTATTGATGTTATAATATACACTGCATTTTGCAATTTGTTTGGCCTGTAAAATATCTATGCTTCCAATGTATGATACTAACATTCTCTTATAGCATGAGAGAACATGACAGGGCAACTATTCATGAAGCTATGGAGCAGCAAACAATAAGTGTAGCCAAGGTATAATTAAAATCATTGCTGATATTTGATTCTGACTACTCTCCAGTTTGGTGATTTTTGATCATAGTTGTATTAATGGCTTTATCATTAGGTTGCTTATGTATATATTAAATAAATATAGTGTATCATGTCACATGCAACCTTAATGACTCCAAGGCTTTGTAATTTTCTATAAATGTTTCTTTCATCTTTCATGATCTTTTTCTGCTGCATATTGACAAACGGACTATACTGACACCAAATACTCTATGTTCGATCCAGACTATAGATAAAATAATTTACCTTATTTGAACCGTTGCATTTGATAACTATAACTTTATGATCATTCAATGTTTTGAAATCTTCAGGCTGGTCTTGTAACTACTCTGAGCACAAGAACAGTTGTTTTTGGTGCGACAAATCCTAAGGGACAATATGACCCAGACCAACGTATCCTTTTCTGCATGTGACTTCATAGTTGTTGGAGAACATTCTTTGTTCAGTGCTTATGAAATATTAATTTCTTTTAAAACCATAAAGCTGGTGAGCTTCTGACCCCATTTATCAATTTTTGTGGTTACAGTACTTTGAGTAGTAGCTTGTTTAGGTTAAATTCTAAAATCTATAGATGTTAACTTAATTCTCTCCTTCAAGACTGTTGTATGCCTTTATTCTTTAATCCATACTAGCTCTGTCTGTCAATACGACGCTTTCTGGACCTTTACTAAGCAGATTTGATATAGTTCTCGTCCTCTTGGACACAAAGAATCCGCAGTGGGATGCAGTTGTTTCATCTCACATTCTTTCTGAGGTAATTGCAGTGATGTTGATTGCATTTCCTTGGGGTTATGCAGCATTTCATTGACTATTCTAAATTTTCTATTTCTTGAAACTGTTTGCAGGTAGATCAGTACAAAGGAAGCCATGATGAAAATTTATCTGACATTTGGTCTCTCACCACGCTTAGAAGGTAAGATACTTGTGAAGCGGTTGAAGATCCAAGCTAAATTGATTTCAGGTCTTTTAATCTTCTTTATAGTTGTTAGATTATTTACTTCAGCTGTGCCTTTAACATCTTAAGTTCATTTCTTACCATCCTAATTAGTACCTTGTCAATGTGGTATTGTTACTAGTGTATCACTTTTTAACTTTTTTCCTTTTCTTTTCTATCTTAGATGTTCCCTAGTAATTTCCTTTTGCTTTTATTTCATCTTCACGGTACAATACACAAGTCATAATATACATACAGTAAACATGGTATTTGAGTTGCTACAAAGCTGTCATATGATTACTACCTCACTCAACAAGGAAATATCCTTTCATGCAAATCTAGTGTGGGTGTTACATCTTTCACGTCACATTTCTAGTATGTCAATAATAACAATCCTTCATTATCAATACTATTCTACATATTTGTAGCTGTCCAATAAAGCAACTAATACATGATGCGAGAACCACCTCACTGACAGGTACATTCAATTCGTGAAAGGATATTTCAGACCAGTCCTTACAAAGGAGGCTGAGAAGGTTATATCAAGCTATTATCAACTCCAAAGAAGATCAGCCAGTCAGAATGCAGGTTTTGCATATAGAACCATATAGAATACTTTATGATGTTGCCATTCTTTTCTCTCGTTATTGGTTTAACTAAAGCACTATCACAGCTAGAACAACTGTGCGCATGCTGGAAAGTTTGATACGCCTTGCTCAAGGTATGGTGCCTGATATATTCTCAGTTTCCAGTCTCTTATCTCGTTTCCTCAGACTTGTCAATGTGGTGCAGCACATGCAAGGTTGATGTTCAGAAACGAGGTCACTCGGTTGGATGCCATCACTGCTATATTATGTATTGAATCATCCATGACTACCTCTGCAATTGTGGACAGTGTTGGGAATGCATTGCACTCCAATTTCACAGACAACCCTGATCAAGAATGTATCCTTTACTTCTTTCTGTACTTCGAAATGCATGAAAATAATCTCTGGACAAACTGCAATAATGCTCCATATATGAATATATACAATATCTAAGCTTTCTTTCTTTGGGTTTTCTCACTGGCACTCTGGAGCAGGATTTTGTTTCCAAGGAAGATACATATATGAAAACACTATGCATACTAGTCCTAAGCACTTTCAGGGATCTAAGCACTATACATAAAATTCCTTACAAGATTGAATAAGGTAACCTGATTCTATGCCATCAATCTACATCATGATTAATAATGTCTATGTTTGTAATATTGGAAAGCAATTCCTGTCTGGATCTAGCTATCCTTGTGTGTTGATATTTTAACAATTTCTTCTGTTTATTGTTATTCCTGACCGAAAGTGCCAAAGATGCCAAGCAAGAGAAGGTGATCCTTGAAAAATTGAGCTGCATTGATGATTTTTCGGAAGCAAATATCACAGAAGGGTGAAATCCTGTAAGAAACGTGAGCTCATTACGCATGAGCTTGCTGTTACATTTGCCTGGTATCATCTTCATCAACATAATCATCGATGAATGGACGTTCGAAACTAACTATTTTGTAGCACTCCATATAGTCTGCTCCAAGTAGTTTATGCTTGCTTGTGGCTCTCTACTCCCTTGTATATTTATAACTACAGATCAATGCTATCATTCCTTCTAACAGTCTTTGTAGTACTGAAAATTTCTCTACCTCTTTTGCAGGGTAGAAGATGATGTTTGCTATGTTTTTTTTTTTTTTTTTCTGGTGTGACTAAATGCACCACACTAATTACTAAGGGCACCACACGAGTCATGAGTAAAATTTATTATGAGTTAGTGAAATGAGTGTGGTGTCCTTATAAATTAGTGTGGTGCCCTTATTCCCTCTCAAAATATGAAAACATGTGCTTTATTGTCTGTTAATAATGCAATTTATACCTCTTGTTTTTGAGAAAAAAATCCTCTCATTTTTCCTAACCTAGTGAGTAACTTATTTGTAATTAATAATTAATGAAGAACTTTTAACTAGTGAAAAAAAAAAATCTTTCTATACATTGCAGAAATACCTTGCCTTGATTTGAATATTTAAAATTGTAGTAAATGTCGATGCTTCATTCTACACCGTATGATGATTTTATGTTTTGTTTTTTGGTACATATTATTATATAATGATAAGTAAAATATCGCGAAAATTCATATCTTTAATTACATTTTATTTGGAGTTTATTTAATCTTAAAACTTGCATCATATGTTGTGTACAGAACCTTGTCAACCTTATCATTATATATTCATTCATAATATTTTTATTGAATTGTTAAATATAGTAAAAGATTCTGATTGTGACTATAACATAAGTATGCTATGAAGTGTTACAGAATGAATTATTGCATATCATTTGGTATTTGGTTTTGCACAGATTAATACGAGCACAAAAACCTAAGAATAAAAATGAATATTTTCTTAAAGAAAAACAATTAGCAGCAGGGGGCGGGGAGAGAGAGAGAGAGTAGAAGTCGTTAAATGTCAGCATAACAGACACAAAAGAAGCAAAGGGTACTTCAAGCTTTTCCCTCTGTGGTGGTGTGGCCTTTGTAGTTTCCGCCCCTCTCTCTCTCTCCTTCTCTCTCTCTCCTTCTCCAATCATGGAGAGCATCGCCCTCTACTCTCCATCCACCACCATCACCACCTCCTTCTCCCGCTTCTCCATCCCTCATCTCCGCTTTCGACCCTCCTCCCATCTCCGCCCCCTCAATTCCCCTTCTTCTACCTCTCACAATCTCCCTCTCCTTCTCAAACCCATTAATCTCCCTCTCATCCACCACAAAACTCATAAGAGATTCATCATCTCCGCCGCCGCATCCTCCGCCGCCCCCATTGAATCTAAGCCTGCTCCTCCGCTCCAAGGCGCCAAACTCATCCCCTTAATCATCTCGCTCGCCATCGGCATCGTCGTCCGCTTCTTCGTCCCCAGACCCCCCGAAGTCACCCCTCAGGCATGGCAGTTACTCTCCATTTTCCTCTCCACTATCGCCGGCCTCGTCCTCAGCCCTCTCCCCGTCGGCGCCTGGGCCTTTCTCGGCCTCACCACCTCAATTCTTACCAAAACCCTCTCCTTCACTTCCGCCTTTTCCGCATTTACCAATGAAGTCATTTGGCTGATCGTTATCTCCTTTTTCTTTGCCCGAGGTTTCGTTAAAACTGGGCTGGGGGATCGAATTGCCACCTATTTTGTCAAGTGGTTAGGAAAGAGCACTCTCGGATTGTCTTACGGCTTGACGTTGAGCGAAGCGTTGATAGCGCCGGCAATGCCTAGCACCACCGCCAGAGCTGGAGGCGTCTTCTTGCCGATTATTAAGTCTTTGTCCTTGTCTGCAGGGAGCAAGCCCAACGACCCCTCCAAGAAGAAGCTTGGATCATATTTAGTCCAATCTCAATTTCAGGTTTCTTGCTGCCATTTTGACGATTGATTATATTTTCTCTGTTGCTATTGAAGTAGAAAGTTCTGCAATTCGATTGCAAGCATGTTTACTGATAATAAGGAAGCTTGATTTTAGTATGCAAATTTGTTTATAGTTTTGAAAATCTTAAGAAAGTTTAAATTTTTAGAACAACTTGGGTTATAAATATGACAGTTAAAATCTTCCCTGTTCTATGACTTGATGATTTTGCATTTTTGATCCCCTATTCCAATCTGAATTCCTTAATTAAATGTATATTATTTTGTGGTTGGACCAGAATGATACTGGAACTACATCAGATTATTTATCATGTTATTCAAATGTTTTGTTGTGAAGAATGTAATAATTTGTGAAGGTATAGATAAAGCATTTCTCACTTCAGGCTGTGTGATAATGAGAAGTAGTTGTGATTGATTCTTTTGTAATCCTGAGACTTTTGAATTGCTAATGCTGGTACGTTGGAATTGGCATGTATATTCAAACCGGAAAGAATATAAAATGGGATGATAATTATTGCTGTTTACTTCAATTTATGGTCTGTAATCGTTATCATTTTGGCAGTTTTTGACTAGGATATCTGTTTGGCATCCCTTTAGCTATTCTATCCAACTAGTGCAATTTATATACAGTAATCTCTATGAAGTTTGAATTTGTGTGCTCCACATGAGCAGGGAGACTTTGTTATGGATCATCTAATTGCATGTGGGTTGCCTATGACATGGTGTCATTTTACTCATGGATGCTTCTTTTGATGTGTGACAGTGTGCTGGTAACTCTAGTGGTCTTTTCCTGACTGCTGCAGCTCAAAATCTGCTATGTCTCAAACTAGCTGAGGAGCTTGGGGTTGTAATTTCAAACCCATGGGTTTCTTGGTTCAAGGCTGCAAGTTTACCGGCCTTGGCTTCTCTTCTAGCTACACCTTTTATCTTGTACAAGCTTTATCCTCCTGAAACCAAAGATACACCTGAAGCCCCTGGAATGGCTGCAAAGAAATTGGAGCTTATGGGTCCTGTCACGAAAAATGAATGGGTTATGATTGGCACTATGCTTCTTGCAGTTTCGTTGTGGATTTTTGGGTATGTACTACTTTCTGAAATTGTCTGGTCACACCATTTTGTTCTGGAGAACTGCTTATTGCATTACTGTAAATGAATCACCCTTGCATGGAATATTAAAAGGTAAGTAAATAACAGACCATATTCATAATTGTATGATTCCCTTCCGAGAATAGAGTGACATATCGTTTGTGCTTCAGAAACCCTTGAAGTGTGTGTGTGTGTGTTCAAAACTTACATACTCTACTGAAAAATACTACCGGTCTAAGTAGTGAGTGTGTGTGTTCTTTTTCTGGACCCTATCCACTGAAAATCTCTGCACTTTAGTTGATAAAGATGATATTCATGCAGAGATACTCTAGGTATTGCAAGTGTTGTTGCCGCTATGCTTGGGCTATCAATACTCTTGTTATTAGGAGTGCTTGACTGGGATGACTGCTTAAGTGAGAAATCAGCATGGGACACTTTAGCATGGTTCGCAGTTCTAGTGGGCATGGCCAGCCAGTTGACAAATCTGGGAATTGTGAGCTGGATGTCTAGCTGTGTAGCCAAATCACTGCAATCATTATCATTGAGCTGGCCTGCTGCTTTTTGTGTTCTTCAAGCATCATATTTCTTGATTCACTACCTATTTGCTAGTCAAACAGGTCATGTCGGAGCATTGTACTCTGCATTTCTTGCCATGCATTTGGCATCTGGAGTTCCAGGTGTGCTAGCAGCACTTGCTCTCGCTTACAATACCAACCTATTTGGTGCTTTGGCTCATTATAGCAGTGGTCAGGCTGCTGTATATTTTGGAGGTACTGCTAATCTTTTTCCTCTTTAGATTTTTCTTTCATGCTTCTTTGATGATGATGTTTGGGCACTGATTAGCCAAAAAACTTGTAGCATGCCTCTGTTTTTCTCATCTATTAGAGCTACCCCCACTTTCTCTCCATTTAGATAGGACGAGTAACGAGTGCATTAGAAGAAGGAGAAGATAACCCCAATAGATGAGAAAATTTATGAAACACATTGAAAATAGCTTAGAGATACGGATAGCAGATCCTTACATCCCCCACATACAACATGTACTAAGTAGTCTACCATTAGCTCAAATTAAAAGGGGGAGTTGAAGACCTAAAAAGACTTCGAAAAACAACCCAGATCAAAGAGGACATCCTATATTAAAATATGAATTAGAACTTGTGTTTTGACTCAATAGCGAGATATAATCCAACCCCACATGTTGGAGCTAAGTTTAGTTTGTTGTCATTATTAGATGAATGTTTGTTGAGAAAAAGAAAGAATTTGACTTTGTGTTCTCAATTCTTTCACTGACTAGTGTTTTTGAAATTGTGTAAACAGCTGGTTACATAGATCTTCCAGATGTCTTCAAGTTTGGGTTCATCATGGCCATCGTTAATGCAGCGATCTGGGGCTTCGTCGGGACATTCTGGTGGAAGTTCTTGGGGCTCTATTAATTTCAGATGTCTGTGTAAGTAAGTTTTTGGTCTCATTACATTGTGCTCTTTGTTTTGAGAGACTCAGAACTGGCTTCTCTAATGGAACATAGAGAAGTAATTTATGTCGAAGAAACAGATAAATCGCATGCTGACAACGTAGTTTTTGATCTCTTTGTCAGAATTAGTTGATGTAACACATTCATCACCAAGGAATAACTTGTGTGGAAACAAAGAATGAACTGAATTGATGGGTTCCTCTGAATAGTTGCTTCCATTGTGGTGTTGATGATTGCATAAAGTGGTATTACATTTTTTTAAAAATTTTGTTTACTTTATTATGGAAAATATTAAGATAAGTCATCTGATTGCATTCTTTGGTTATTTTGGAGCATTCGTGTTTTGAACTTTTCAATAGTTTGTTCGCCTTTGATATACATTTGAGTCTTTTAAAAATCTCAACTGTAACTTCTCCTGAAATGTTTAATAGTCAATCATTTAAATATACTTAAATATATATCTATATATATATATATGTTGCAAATGAGAAAAACGCATTATGAAAAATACAGTGATGAAACAGTGATCATTTGTAGTATTCATAGATTTAGTTCTAATGGTAGTATATCTCTCAATTCGGTTTGAGTCTCCCAATTGCAATTCAAGAAAAATGATTATAAAAAAAAAATCAATTGTAAGTCAAACAAAATAAAATGAAAAAATTAAAATTTAGGTGTCGTGATGTTTCCGCAATATCATCATTAAGAGAAATGAATCTAAGCATATAAACAAATATATTCATACATGTGTGTGTGAGCATATATACTAGTATTTCTGACATAAGGGATTAATTGGAGAATCCGTAGACTTACCATAATTCTTCTTCTTTAATTATGTTAGGTTTTTAAATAAGTAACGCCGGATTTGTGTTTATCATACATATCTCCTAGAAATCTCTATAATTATGACTCTTTATTTATCAAATATTACCCAACTATGAGAAAGCTGCTAAACTAAAATAGGCAGATAGGGTTACTTTAACAAAATTGTTATACATAAATCAAAGCTTAATAAATATTGAATAAAAGAAAAAAGGTAATGAATATTGAATAAAAGGAAAAAAAAAAGGCTAAAATAAATAGGCAGATAGGTTTAACTGTAACAAAATTGCTATGAATAAATAAATCAAAGCTTAATAAATATTGAATAATAAAAGCGAAAAATGGGGTGAGAGAGGCTCGAACTCTCGACCTCAGGATCACTCAGAAGCTATGAGACCTACGCGCTAGCCAACTGCGCCACCACCCCGTTGTTGTTCTTTCTAAGTTTATTTTTATATACTATGTGATAATACTTAAAAAGTGATTAATATATTTTTTTGAGGGAAAAAAATTAAAAAATGGTTATTGAATCTTTAGGAATGCGTCACATCTACAAATTTAAATGTTTCCATATAAGTAGGGAGAATTTTCTGTTAATACTATGGTAACTCTCAATTATCTTTGTGCTGTTACATGCCATTTTCAGTATAGAAATTATTGTATTTACGAAAGTTATCATGTATTCTCAAGCAAATCTACACAACACAAATCAGAATTCTCCTCTCAGTAAAAATTTCTTAAAAAGAACAGTAGCAATTTATTTATAATTAAACATTAGGTTAGTTATTCGGTCAGAGAGATTGGATCTTGATTCTCTCTATATTTTAAATACCAAAATTTCCATGATTGCACGACCCTATATGGGCTAAGGGCCCTATTAGTATTAAATAAGTTGATATGGGTTGGCCCATTTCTGAGATCCCACCCACCACTACTCTTTTCACATTCCTTGCACCCATATGTGGTGACCGCTCCTTAGTCTCAATACTGTGGTGGTGTGGACACCCATTCTCTTTTCATTTTTTAAATCCATCTACACAAATATTTATTATTTCAATTTAATTATCCAAGATCAACAAAGTAGATGTGATTGTGTGTAAATAATACATTCTCAACATTTTATAAACATAAATTTAAGTGTGATGCTCTATATAAATATAGGTTTAGCGAAAAAGATAATAAAATTCAAACGCATTCTGTATTTTTTATAATTATTTCAACATATAGAATATATGTGTTTCAATGCTTATTATGTCATGTAATATACATTCATTTCTTTGCTTTTGAACTAAACAATATATGTAGACCAAAAGTAATGCATAATGTGATATTAGTTTATGATGCTAATAATAAAACAAACTAATACAACAACATAGATAGATTAAGATAATAAAAAATGGTCAACTAAGAAACTTTAAATTATGTTTAATTCTGAAAACACACCATCATTATCCAAATATCACAGTCAAAATGTCCACACATTAAACCAGATAGTTTTTGTTCTTCAATTTGACCTATTTTATACACATGAAAAGTAGTATTAAGAAAAAATGGACATTCTCCAAGGAGAAGGTCAACTAATGTGCGTTGGAAAATCGCACATACATAGCTTCTCTCTATCTTCAAAAAAGATAAAAATTGATTGAATTATATATTGGGTCAAAAATCTTTGAAAAGTCTAATATGTATTGGCTGGCAATTTTGTGAGAAAACAGCTCCTCCTCAACTTGGTTGCTGATTTGTTTTTAAAGAAAAGTAGGTTGGGTTTATCCTATTGGCCACTGACAGTTCTATACATCAACCGCCGCCATACCCCAATTTCCCCACCTTCTTCCTACCTCCCTCGCGCCTCTGCTATTCTATATTACTTTTTGCCTTCTCCTTTCTCTATATAACAATCCTTTTTCTCTATACATTCAGCCCAAATTCTTCTTCTTCTTCGGATTCTTTCACTTCTGCACAAATCATGGCTTCTATCAACTTTTCTTGCTCATCGACTTCCCTTTCTCGCTCTGGGTTAGCCTCCCTTTCTCTCCTCTCTTTATTTTTTCTTGTTCTCGTGAATAAAAATGCAATCTTTGCGTTTATCTGGTCTTGTTTCCTTTTCCTCCTTTTTTGTGTGGGTAATTTGAAGCCACGTTATTTGGTTTCAGAATCTTTTAATTCAATGGATTTTTTTATTTTTTTGGATGTTTTCTTGACTGTTCTTGGATCCAAAGGCATGGTTGTGTTGATATTTCTGCCATTGTGAGTTGTGTAAACTGTGGTTCATTTCGAAGTATTAGATGCTTTACAAGGTTGTTTGTGGATTGAGTCTCAGAAGTGTTGCCTTATCTTTATTCTTTATCTATTATTGATCTTGAATGTTTCTCTACGAGGGTTCTGGAATTACATGATTTCGGCTTTTGTTTAGTTGATATTCGATAAAGTCAAAATAAAATGTGGAGGTTTCTCAATCTTAAAAAGCCCTGGCGATTCTCTGTTATTCGTAACCTAAATCGTCTTTTTGTGGTGGCATGTCAAAATTTCAGACTGTTCAATGGTCTCAATTATGGAAACATACAATATGTGAGTGGTGTAGAACCCTTCAAACAGCTGAGTGCTAAATTGGGTTTAAGTATCAAGACTACTGGGAAAATTAAGTCAGCTCTGTTCTCCGCCGAAAATGGTGTTCTTCCTCACTCTGCTGGTTCTGATGTTGCAAACGATGCTCTCATCGGTGATGTATCTGGTGGGGTCGAGGTACAGTCTGATTCCGTGGTATTAGGAGCACTTGCAGCTGATATGGCTCCTACTACTAGTGGTTTCCCTATTGATAATGATGAATTTGATTTAGACATGCCATCAGAAGGTTTCTCAAGTATACCAGAGGCCATTGAAGACATTCGCCAGGGAAAGGTGGGGTTTTGCCTTGATGTTGTGATACTTATGATGTCTAAAATGGTTTCTTACAGTTTGTTTTCGACCAACATTGCAGATGGTCATAGTTGTGGATGATGAGGATAGGGAGAATGAAGGAGATCTCATAATGGCTGCATCGAAAGTTACACCAGAAGCTATGGCTTTCTTTGTGAAACATGGAACTGGAATAGTTTGTGTGAGCATGAAGGATGAAGACTTGGAAAGGTTGCAGCTTCCCTGATGGTAAACCATAAGGAGAATGAGGAGAAACTTCGTACTGCATTCACTGTCTCGGTGGTAAGTTTCTAAGAAAGATCACTATATTGATGAAGTGGAGTATAAGATATGATAGAAAGAAAGAAATTAAGGAGTATTTACTCCCTATTGATGAATGTGAGATCAAGTGATGGAATGAAATCGAAAAGAAATATTTGAACCAACTACTGAGTATTTCCATGAAACCTATCCCAATTGATGCAAGCATTATAGATTATGAACTAAAGTGACTTTCCTGATAGAATATTCTGATATACTTGGATAAGAAGGGTCTTTTGAAGCTCTAGCTGCAGTATAGGTTGATGTTTAAATGTGTATACAACATGCAAAAATTTCCAAAAAGTTCACACATGACATTATGGTACTTCTATAAGATAAAGAACTAGAAAAGTGATCTCTGAAGTTGCATTATCTTCGTAGGATGCAAAACATGGAACAAGTACAGGTGTCTCAGCACATGACCGTGCAACAACAGTAGTGGCTCTTGCATCAAAAGATTCAAAGCCAGAGGATTTTAATCGGCCAGGACATATATTTCCACTAAAGTACAGGGAAGGCGGTGTCCTGAAAAGAGCAGGACACACAGAAGCTGCTGTGGATCTTGCATTGCTAGCTGGTTCAGAGCCTGCTGGAGTTTTATGTGAGATTGTTGATGATGACGGTTCTATGGCTCGATTACCTAAGCTTCTGCAATTCGCTCGGAAAGAAAATTTGAAACTCATATCTATTGCCGATTTAATAAGGTAGTTTAACACTTCCTTTCGTAAATCCCATTGTGGTCACTAACCCATCCCTGCATGTAGTTCCTTATGTCTCTTAGTAATATTCCCTGACAAAGATGTGGTTACACAACCCTGTATTATTACTGTTATACTCACTTGGAGTCTTAATCCCCTGCATTTCGTTCTTGTGCACCTGTAAGGAACTAAAATGAACTTGGTAATTGTAGATTTATTCTATTCAACTTGATAAGTAGCAGTGATCACTAAATTCATATGTTTTAATTCAGCTCATGAATTTCTATGGACGTCATATCTTCAAGGTTGATTATCATTTGATGGTGACTGCATAACTTGATGTGGGTATTGGTTATTCTTGCCCTTTGAAGATTGAAAAGAGGTTTCGTTTAAATATTTTCTTCCAACTCTCTGTGATGGTTGCTTTGTCCCTTGCTTGTGGATAAGCAACAAACCATGTAACTCATTATATATCTGCCTTCACTATGGTGTTTCACTTTTCAGGATTTTCCTTTGTCAAATTAATACAAGCATATGCATTAACTATATAAATACAAGGTTCATTTATGTACTGCTTATCTAGCTGTGTAAGATCTGCTTTGGGCTATGCTTCTTTGTAATTGTGATCATGTCGACTACATGGTTTATATACCAACCATAGGTAAGTCAGAATAGGGTTTCTTGAGTAAATAAATCCACCCTTTAATTCCTGTCTCATTTCTGTATGTCTGGTTTCTTCACTGAATAAATCTTCTATTCGAAAGCTTCTTTGAGAAGTCCTGAAATGTGCAATACACTGCAGGTATAGGAGAAAGAGGGATAGATTAGTCGAGCATGCATCTGCTGCTCGTATACCAACAATGTGGGGCCCATTCACTGCCCATTGTTATAACTCCATCTTGGACGGCATCGAGCATATTGCGATGGTTAAGGTGAGTGACACCGTAATGTCAACATAATAATCCCTATTTCCAAGTATTTTTACTCAAATACATTGTTTCAAGCAACCCTTCTTCAAACCCTTTTAAGTGAGAGTAATGATTTGAAAACAGGGTGATATTGGTGATGGACAAGATATTCTGGTTCGAGTCCATTCAGAGTGCCTAACTGGAGACATATTTGGATCAGCCCGATGTGACTGTGGGAACCAGCTGGCACTTGCAATGCAACAGATCGAGGCAGCTGGCAGGGGCGTTTTAGTCTATCTCCGAGGTCATGAGGGAAGAGGAATTGGCTTAGGCCATAAACTTCGAGCCTACAATCTTCAAGATGATGGCCGAGACACCGTGGAGGCAAATGAGGAGTTGGGTTTGCCTGTTGATTCTAGAGAATATGGAATCGGTGCACAGGTATATTGAGAGAGAGAGAGGAGAGATCTTGGTTATGCATTTTGGATTACTTATGATCATTCTTATGTAATCTTTTTCCAGATTCTGAGAGATCTTGGAGTGAGAACGATGAAGCTGATGACGAACAATCCTGCAAAGTATATCGGGCTCAAGGGTTACGGTTTGGCTGTGGCGGGTAGGGTTCCCCTAGTGACTCCCATCACAAAGGACAACAAGAGATATTTGGAGACGAAAAGATCGAAAATGGGCCACGTATATGGCTTAGATGTGAATGGTAATCCAGCCATAATCACCAACAATAATGGTCGACCAAGTGGTGAGAAACAAGGTTCATCAGAATCCTAAGTGCTTGATGGTGATAAGCCCATGTTGTCCTCTTTGCAAGATGTATCATTGTCCTAAACACACTTTCTTGTCTTCATTCATTACATCATTCTTATTCTTTTTGCTTGGTTGTATCATACTACCCATAAGTAGATCACCAATTGTGACAGTGTAATGTATGTTCACCAAATAAATCTTTAGCCATAAGTTTTAACAACTTTCTTGCCCCATTATTTATACCAATATATCAAACATGTTAAGACTAGAAATCCCAACACTTTAAGCGGAGTTTGTTTGGTTTTATTTTGGGTTTCATTAAAATCATGCAAAAACGATGGACAAATTAAAAATCAAGCCAGACTCGAATCCTGGCCTGTCATTGAGAGTATTAGTGAAAGGCTTCAAGGTTCTAACGGGTGTAAGCCATATTCATCAATATTTTCGTAAATTCATATATCAATAATTAAGTTACTTGTATAACACACTCTCAAGTCTCAATCAATAAAATAGTAACTATTAACTCATCACATCCAATTGGAAATAATTAAGTTGATAGTTTGGGACATTTATTCCTGCAATTAATTTGTGTCAAAACTAGCAGGATCAGCTGAGGTCGTCCAGAACAATCCTCATAACATCTATATTAAATCAATTAAATTTTGAGTAAGCTATGTGAAATCATCTCATTGATTATTTTATGTGAGACAGATCAATCCACACTTCACAATTCAATTTTATATATTTCTGGAAATGAGTTGGGTTAGTAGGTAGAAAAAATCTATTTCAAGCAGTTTTTGTGTTAAATTTTATGTATCAATTTCGTTGTGCATGTTACATAATGGAAAAAAGAAAAAAGAACGATCTAATATTAGTCAACCTCACATGCAAATTATGCTTTTTCTAAAATAAATAAATAAAGTTAGCACAATTAAAGTGTGAAAAATAATGAAATTATGAGGGGATTTCAGATATTTCACCCTAATGACGTTAGATTAATTGAATTTGAACCAATCCAATAGATAGTGCGAATTGGTGTTGTCACATTCGTAATTAAAAGAATTGAATTTGATAATAATGGGAGGAAGGTTATAGGCATTATTAACGCGTTAATCTGATAGTTAGCACTACCAATGTGAAATATTGCAACTCATTTCCATTTTCCAGCTCTACTTTCCTACAAGTACTATTTCAATTTCGTTTTTCATACATTTTCCTTTTCATATGTCCCCCCAAATTTTGCATTAATTGCAATAATTCAGTTTCTCTAATTTGATTAAAAAAAAAAAAGTTGGACTTGTGTATTTGGGTACCGTGTGTCCCTACCTGAATTGTAATACCTTTAAATAATACTTCTTCCAATTTCTTTTATATGTCGTTTCGAACTTCTTCACCAAGATTAAGGAATAAATTTTCTTCCCAAATTAACCTTAATTAATACTCCAAAAATACTTGGAAATAAATATTCTTTGAATTTAATTAATGGAGAAGTTGAAGGCATAAGGTCATTTGTTGGTAAATTTTTTGAAACGACATATACTTTGAATATAATTCCAAAGTTTGAAATAACATATAAAAGAAATTGGAGGAAGTATGATTAATATATTAACATATAACAAGTAATACATTAAATAACATCTCCACTAACATATATTTTAGTTATACACGCAATACCTTATGAATATACAATTAATATCTTATGAATATATTATTAATACCTTTAGGGATATACCACTAATACTTTATGTATATACTAATAATACTTCATAAATATATAACTAACATCAAACTAATAACATATTTGGGTAGTGTATACCGAGAATACGGAAGTTTTTACCTTGATAAAATTTTGAATAATTCATTGGAACCAAGAAAACGACAAATTCGATTAATCAACTTACATGCAATATCCCATCTTCCTAGTTTGTGGATATCTAATGATTCCGTACAATTCTCATTTTCCGTGTTAATCTATCAATAATCAAATTTTAATGTCCTCTAGTCCTATGTTTAGTTTTTTATATTAAAATTGAGTAGTGTGATAAAAAGTTTGATCTACTTTTAATTATTTTTGGAAGCTCTTCTTCTCTTTCCTCTCTTACTAGTTCTCCTTTTTAATATGTTTAATTTGGTATAGGAGTACTTTTGATATTTTGTACGTGAACATGTCTTGAAATTTGAAAATAACACTTATTTTAGAGTTTTACTTAATAATATGACACTTACTTGAAAATAAAAAAGATATATGAATTGAGTAGTTCTTATGTTAGCCAGTGAATATTTCGAGGCTTTGAGTGATAAGTTATGCCAAATAACAATAGCATGTGAATTTATTTATACTTGGTGTGGCTATTGCTAAAATACCTATAACAAACGTACATTGATATTTACACCGTTAATAAATCATAAATTGAGTAACTATTGATTTAAATTACAAAATTCAAAAAATATGATATTTACAGATTAATGATAAGACACATTAACACAGAGCCACCATATAGATGTGAGTATTTTCTGATTTTTATATTACTCTCGCACAAAGTGGGTTTGATTTTTAGAGATTGAAGCTCTTATCAAGGAAATGAAACTTGCCCATATATATATGAAAAACAAATAAAATATACTCATACATTATTACATACATATGCTTCATTACCCGAAGTCCTTGAAGTTGCTTTGAATGGGAGAATCGAGTAATTACTTGAAACTTTTCAAATGTTATTTTGCATACAATTTAGTAATATATTGTAGTATATGTGGAATGGATTTGATATTAAATCCATTGACTCAAATTTCTTATATCTCAAAACTGTAAATAAAAAACCTTGTTTTTTCTTTTTTAATAACCCAAAAAAACAAACAACCATAATGTTATTTCTTTTTGAAAACAATATTCAATTCATCCCCCATCTAAAGAGAAAGAAAATGTAATCCCAAAATAAAATAAAATAGGCGCGTACATTCTTAAAATAAAAAGAAATAACGTACATAATTAATTCCTAGTCCCTAGTTCTCAAAGTAAGGTAAAAGTGAGAAGTTATACGCGTTATACAGCTATGACACACCCCACCACCTCTTTCTATATTTTCTATAAATACTCACAACACACAACCCTTCCTCGTACAATCAATCTCACTACCAAATCTCTCTCCCCCTTCTCTCTCTCTAGCTTTCTGTAATCGCAATGGCGGTGTTCAACATTTTCTCAATTCTGAGTGTGGCATTGCTGTTAGGCGTCGTGGTGGCGCAGTCGCCCTCGGCTGCCCCATCCCCGTCGCCTCTGCCGCGGAAATCGTCTCCATCAGCGAGCCCTAGTCTCTCTCCGTTAGCAAGCCCTAGTCCCTCCCCTACCAAGGCCACCGCCCCTTCTCCGACTCCTGTTTCTCCAACTCCGGCTGCCGTGTTCTCGCCACCATCTCCGCCGCCATCAGCCACCTCTCCCTCCCCCTCCCCTTATACCGCCTTCCCTCCCTCCTCCGATGGCGCTCCAGTGCACTCTAAAAACGACGCCTTTCATAACAGAGCAGGTCTTGCAGTGGCCGCCGGCGCTGCTCTCTTCGCCGTCGCTTTGATTGTTTGAAGGAGCTTGCTTGGATGGTTGCTCTAGTAGTCTAATTATTTTTAGTCTTTTCCATTTTCTTTTGTTTTATTACAATTCTTTTGTTATTAATATTTATTGTATAATCAATTCGACTCTTCAGTCAATGTATTTGACTAATTATTGATTCTTCGATGTTTAGTAGGCTAATTTTTATCCATATCTAATTTATGATTAATTTTCTGAAATGTTATATTTATCCATATTCATATCTAATTTTTATTTATTACTTGCTGTCCTATTTATTTTGAAATGTTATATTGAGTTTTGAGGTTTTAAAAAATATATATGTATAAAAGTGGTCTGAATTTGTGAAAGATGCTTTAGACTCCTTTTTTGCACATAATATCTTACACAATTTTGTTGTCTTTTCAACTTATGGGCAATATGCAATGTTGCTTTACAGAATGGAAATATTAATTACATAGTCGTATCCATGTATGCAATTCATTGGGATGCCAATTTCTATAAATGGCATTTGGGCCTAGGCTTAAAGTTGAATCCATTGTGATTTATTTGACATTTACATACTTTCCATATACAATAGTTAATCCTTTCACAAATTTTAAAAGGTTGATGAGTAGGTCGATAATGTAAATAATATTGAAAAATATTTTACTCTATGAAGAAAAAAAATCGTGGCTATTTCAAGTTGGTTAAATTAATAAACCATGTTTACTTCTAGTTTTGGGATAATGTCACAAACAGGATTACCGACTTTATTTACCCACCACATAATAATTTGAAGAATGAATTATAATATATTACAACAATTGGTTCTCTCTGTTGGGAGGGTCCTGTCAGTATTTATCTTATTCCAATTTCACCATTTTTTTTTTGTTATGAAAGGAAAAAAAAAATTTGTTGGCAGTGTCTTTAAGTTCAAATGGACTTAGATTTGGGCCTGTGGGAAAATACCATGGCCTCTGGGCCTTTTGTCATTGATCATAGTTTTAATGTGCCCTGATCAAATGTGGACATTGTAGCAATTAATGGAACAGCAACATATGCTAGTCTGAATTTAAGAATGTTTATATAAGGGTATATCTTAATTTCATCACAATTTGTCATCTCAAACAAAGAAAAAATAATTAATAAAATTTACAGTTTTTTTTTAAAAATTGACACTAATTATTTTGTGTTTTTGCGTTGTATGATCTTGTCAACAATTGGCTCAACCATTTTATCCAGGTCTTCCAAATCTTGCTTCACATCACCAACCTGTCACTCAAGACAGGAACTAATTAATCCCTTAATAATAGGAAAAAAAAAAACATAAAAAATAATGGAGTAAATATATAAATATATATATATATATATAAACAACCTTATTGATAATATTTTCAACTAGTTGAGCATCATGAGCAGCTACACTAGATAAATGTTCCATGACTTGAGCTGCCTCTTTAAGTTTAGTGTTATCTGGAAGCTGATTGGCCACCTCTTCCAGGGCCTTATCGCCGTGGTCGCCACCTTCTCAACCATCTCCGCCACCACTTCCACCTCCTCTCCCGCCTTCTCCGCTTTCTCTGGTCATATCCATTTTCATCATTACTATTGTATACTTTCATGCTAATTTTTATTTGGTATCTTTTATAGTAACATATACTTTTGCATTTACAAAATTTGTACCTTCCAATGTCAGTAGGCCATCCCATTTGTTCTTCCAAAATGGTAGCAGGAAGGACACTATAGATCCCAAAAGCCATTTCACCCTACACTAAATAAATATTCCATTCAGTGATTCAATAATATAGATACCAATTATAAAATATAGATAATTGATCTATGATAAAAGTGAGAATAATTAGCAGTACCAGTTAGAGAAGCCAAATTTGGGTGATGCTGGTAACTCTCCAGCCTGTTCATTTTTGCTTCAAGAAATGTACCTTTTTATTAGTAGGCTAAAAATATCTTACAAAAATAAAAAAGAAATCAAGAATGCACTATTTAAGTATATTTACTTAGGACTCATGATCAACTTGGGTAATTGGCTATGTGCAGGCCCGGATGTGAGCCTTAGCCCATGTCCCTGATCCTGGGAACCACCATTATACGGTGGCAGATTGCGGTGGAACATCTGGTGGCTCCGCCGTGGACCACCGGACATAACTTTATACCGGCAAAGCAAAGTGACCCAAGTCTGGAGTTTGGACGAGGATGATGGGTTTCTTGCAGCCATTCTGATTGAACTAGCAAATTAATGTTTTTGAAATACTGAAATTACTAAACGCCCCCTTTCAACAATTATATAACATGTAAAATAACTAGAAATTTGTAGCTTGAGAAAAGATCCTAACACGCCAAGACATGACTTGGCTGTGTTCAATAGAAAACACTTTAAAGGCAAAGATTTTATTTTATTAATACACAAGTCACCTGTTCCTTGCAAGTTTTAAACTCCAAACTTTGCCACATTTCTTTCTTTCTTTTCCTACCTTATGAATTTCATGGAGGTTCAAGTATATAATCATGCCTTCTTTGTGAATTCATTTTGGTAAGAAAGACTATGAAAGCAAATCGAATGCTTTTTCGATAAAAAAAAAAAAAGAAAAGAAAAGTTATTGAAACAATTCTATAGAATACGATCATGTTCATAACTCGTGGTTTTTTTTTCTTTTTTCTTTTTTCATTCCTAGTTTCTATATTTTGTTACATTAATTTTTAATATGTATGGAAATAATTTAAATTCGATCAAAAAAACGTATAACCAATTTAATCAATTGAATATGTAATCAAAGTGTACTTAAAATTCATTACATATATAGTCAAAGCGTACACCATGATTTTCCAAGAGGTTTTTAGAAAGTAATTTTTCATATTACATTTGATAACAAGAAAATTGATTTGATCACCTTTTTACATAATTATATAAAATCAGCTGGGTCAAATTTTACTATACATATATATATGCTTATTAAATCTTATTTTATACACTAATATTCTCGGAACAATTATCTCCCTGTTTTCTTTATAATATACTGTAATTAATATTCATAATAAAGAATGCCACATGACTTCCTATTTCTTTGTATATTTTGCATAAAATATTGTGTATACATTGAATGAATAAAATAACATAGTTTTATATATGTTGATAATATCAACAATCTTGCTAATCCCTCTGTGAAGTGAGAGAATTGTTGTTTCGTACTTTCATTTTTGTCTTTTCATTTTCTTAATGTTAATTCTACTTAATTTTCAGTCATATAATATTTGCAAGGAAAGCAATGTATAGATGTGAAAAGGAGCATAGTCTAACTTATTCTTGTTGACCAACCACACCTGCTACGGTCTACCGACTCTAACAAAAGGGCCATTTATTAAAATCAAGGATAATCAGTGTCCTAAAACTTTATTATATTTTGTTGGATTTAGCTTCTAATATAAAACAAGAATTACACTCACTCATTTTAATTCCCCTTCACATATAAATTTATAGAGTGACACTTGTGCCCAAAGGCATGGTGTCCTCAAATTAATCATTATATGGTGAAATTAATTATTATATGGTGTTAAATACATAATCTACAGGTATCATGTATATACTCTTCAGATATCACATATATACTCTTATATTTATATGATACCTGTAGAGTATATTTATAATACCAGAAAACATAACATTTATAATGTATATATATAACACCTAAAGAACATATATATAACATTTAAATCCGAGTCCCTATGCCCAAGGGGTATATAAGTTTTTGTCAAATTTGAAATATTAGTAATTTAATCATTACTTTCTTAATATTTGTGATTTCATATATTACGTTTACAATTTCAAATTGATTTTGCTTGACCTAGCTGCAACACAATCAGGGATAATCACAAGATGTTGGTAAAATTTTAATTCTAAACTAAACTATTTTTTATTGGTCGAAACTCGAAATGAATCAAGGGATTAAAGGCCGGGCCGGGTCGTATAAGGGGGGTCCAGCTGTAACCCGAAAGAGTGAGCCGCCAGAGACTTTAAGACCACATAGAAAAGTCAACAAGAAAAAGTTAAGCAACCAATGGAAGGAACCCTCACCTTCTCCATACCCTTTCTCTCTCTTTCGCCATTAACCAAACCTCTCTCTCCCCTTCTTCTTCTTCCTCTCTCTCTCTTCTTTCCACGAAATCAACTGTTTCACTCTCTTCTGAATGGCCTTTCATCACAGAAAACTGCTCAACGAATCTGCAATCTTCGATCAAAAGCATGAATATTGCGAATCAATGTGCGACAGTTCAACCAATCCTGAACGCATCTGTTCACCTCAATGCGTGGGTTTCTGCCCTCCAGACTGTAAACTGGTGAACATTGAAATCTCACTACCACCGCTGCCGCCTCCACCGCCGCCTCCGCCTCCGCCGTCCCTCCCCGCTTTACACAAAGCCCACGCCCTTTCTCTTAGCCTCACCGTCTCTCTCTCCGTCCTAGCCGCCTGTTTCTTTCTCTTCACCTGCTACACCATCTACAGGTTCTGCTCCTACTGGAAGAGAAGACCGCCCCAACTGCCACGGCCCGAAGACGACGTCGGGCCCGACGATTTCTTCGATGAAGAACACGGGCCCGTCGTTGACCATCCAATATGGTACATCAGGACCATCGGGCTTCAACCATCCGTCATCAGCGCAATCACGATTGTCAAGTACAAGAGGGGCGAGGGCCTGATTGAAGGCACCGATTGCTCGGTTTGTTTGAATGAGTTTGAAGAAGATGAGACTCTTAGATTATTGCCCAAGTGCAATCACGCTTTTCACATACCTTGTATAGATACATGGCTTAGATCACACACCAATTGCCCCATGTGTCGGGCCGGAATTGTGAACAACATAGCTGCCACGATCGAATCGCAGGAGCCCGTTGTTCACAATTCGGGCCAGACCGAGGAAAACCGATCTGAAATCTCTGGGACTGATAGGGATTCAGGAAACGAGTCTCCTGAGATTAGACCTGGAATTGATGATCATCGGATATCCCGAGGTGAAAGTGGGGTCAAGATCAATGAAGAAGATAGAGGTGGATTAGTAGCGATGAGAAGATCAGTGTCATTGGACTCTTTATCTGCATCAATGATCAGTGCTGCCATAGCCAATGCTTCTCATAGGAATTCAGATATTCAGCTTGTTCTAGTGAAGGATTCAGCAGGTGAAGATGTTGGATTAAATCGAAGTAATTCGATTGAGAGGTGTGAGCAAAGTGAAGGGACGTCTTCTATGAAGAGATCGGTTTCGTGTAGTGCTAAGGTACTGCTATCAAGGCATAGCAGCAGGAGCCGAAGCTCTCAATAGGTATTCGGGCTAAACGAGGAAGGATACTTGTAATAATAATATGTAAAAGAAGGAGAGGCTTAATCGAAGAGTAGGCCTCTCATGGCCAGGTGAAGGTACCTGGTGAACAATCAACAAGAAAGTGTAAGTTAAGTTTTGGAATTGTGATGGTGAAATGGTGTGTTTGTGATACCATTGTAGATTGCTTTTCTCTAATTGCATTGCCTAATGCTCTGATATTCATTCTGCCTCTAAATTCTGCTTCTTTTACTGCATACATAATAGTAGCAGATTGATGTTTGTATAGCACAATTTTTACTGGAAAAGGCAAAGCTTTTTAAACATGAAATGTTTTTACATGTTTTCTAAATTCACAGGTTTTATAATGCATCCTCTCTACTTAAGATTGTAAATTTGAACAACCAATGCATTGCCTGATGAACTCTCCTGTAAATTTGAAGTGGGGTTGACTTTAGGAAAACTAGCCAGATTATTTGAGATTGATTGCTACAACTATACTTTCAATTCAATTCAATACAAGCATCAAACTCTTTAGTGAGACTTAAATCTGACTCAAGTTTGAGCTCAACTCTTCAATTCTGCTTCACAAACTTTTCAAATGTTCTTCTAGTTTTGTCAGTGAAGATCTCTTATCGTAATCCTCAACTTAGCTACGTGGTTCCAGTCTCATTGAGATAAGTAGGTAGAGAGTTCTCAGCCTAATTCACCAGGAACAAACAACAGATTTGCAAGCAGAGGTGATGACAATCAGTAAGATGTAGATTGAGGAAGATGTCCAAGCGGTAGACAAGACCATTACCAACTCGGCCGAACATATATATGTAAGAGAATGAATGACCACAGCCTACATGCTTATCAACTCCACCAAACATATGATAAGCCTATAAAATCCAGAAAAATATTTTTGTTAAAGATAGATACAAACAAAATCAGCCGGCTATGTAATCCACACCACAATTCAATCAAGATAAAACCCCCCCCTCTCTCTCTCTCTCTCTCTCTCTCTCTCTCCTGTCTCTCTCTAAAACACACACACGCACGCACGCACGCACAGAGATGGGATCACCAAGCATTACAAGCGTGAAACAGCTTGCAGAATCACCTAATTTGAGCTCTATCCCATCAAATTACATCTACAATTCAAATACAGCTTCAGAAGCAGGAGATTCAATCCCTGTTATCGATCTTTCGCTTCTAAACTCCGATGATGTTGATCGAAAGGCCAAAGCCATCCACGACCTCAACAAAGCCTGTCAGGATTGGGGATTCTTCATGGTAATACATAATTATAAACACTACTTAAACCTTAACTTCTCTTATGAATTAATAATCGGGGAATCCAATAGGTCGTAAATCATGGGATATCAGAAGAATTGATGAGAAGGCTAGTAGAGGCGACGAGTGACTTTTTCAATCTTGCAGAAGAAGAAAAGCCCGAATTTGAGCCCAAAAATGTAATGAGTCCGATACGATATGGGACCAGCTTCAACACTGCAAGGGAGAACATATTTTGCTGGAGAGATTTCCTCAAAATCTTTCTGCATCCTCACTTCGATTGCCCTCATAAACCCCAATCTCTCAGGTGCTCTCTTCTTACACATACATACATAATCAACTTTCAATAATATAATACTATTTAACTTAATGTATATTACTATATTGTATTAACATTATATTTGTATTAACATGTATTCTTCAAATATATTAATCAACTATCAATAATTTCTTTCATGAATTTACTGATTTTTTTTTCTTAAATTACATTTATATACTCACATAACCTAAAAGTATATGTACATAATATTTTTATTCATGATATGTTTGATTTAATTTTTTCCCCAATTTATAATGATTATACTTATTAACAGTTAGTTTTTACAAATTAAAATAACAATCAATTCCTATATTAAAATGTCTTGAATAAAATTTCATAGGTTACTAATTGTTAGCAATTATCATTAGATGAATAAATTGAATTAAATATATATATATAATAAAAATTATGAATAACCATAAAGTGACATGTGTACTCTAGTGGTTATTCTTTTAGTATATATGGAAGGTTCATTTACTATCAATTAGTTTATACATATTAAAATGTATTGCCTCATTAAAATAACAGTCAATTCCTATATTAAAATGTCTAGACTAAATTTTCACTGGTTATAAATTGTTATTAATTATCATTAAAATTTCATCGGTAATTATTAGCAATTATCATTAGATGAATAAATTGAATCAAATTATAAATTAAATATATATATATATTTAAATTTAAAAAATGAATGAAAATTTGAAATAACTATAGAGTGACATGTTTCCTCTAATGGTTATTCTTTTAGTAAGATATTATTATATGGGTGCAACTGCAAAAAAAAAAAAAAAATCATGATTCAATCATTACTTTTTATATAATTAGCAAATAAAACCAGAACTTTCACTCATTGTTGCTGACAATAAATTTACAACTTTTAAAAAAGTGAGTCAACATTTTTACCGGTAATGAAGAGATAAACAGGAATTAATATGTATATTTATTGTAGAGGGTTAGTGGTGGAATACGGTGAGAGAATCCGAGGTGTGGTGAAGACGCTATTGAAAGGTGTATCAGAGAGTGTAGGGGTTGAAGAAGGTGAAATGGAGAAGGCCTTGAACATGGGCTCCACTTTCCAGCTTTTTGCTGCAAATTTTTACCCTCCTTGTCCCAACCCTGACGTGGCTATGGGGGTCCCACCACATTCTGATCATGGCCTTCTTACTCTTCTCATTCAAAATCAAGTTGGAGGCCTCCAGATTCACCATCAAGGGAGGTGGGTCAGTGTCGATCCTTTACCCAACTCTATTCTGGTCAACACTGGAGATCATCTTGAGGTAATTATATATATAATATATTTCATACCACATTCAGTAGATGTGTGCATGTTGTAACGATGGATGTTGTATTTTGGATCAGATATTCAGCAATGGGAGGTACAAGAGTGTGTTGCATAGAGCTGTTGTCAACAGTGAAAAGACGAGGATTTCCATTGCTGTGGTGAATGGGCCATCGCTGGACGCTGTTGTTTCGCCTGCCCCGTTGCTCGTGCAAAGACAGGGCTGTGGAGCGAGGTATGCCCCCATGAAGTATAGGGATTACATATTGAAACAACAGAGTAACCAGCTCGATGGGAAATCCATGCTCAAAAGAATTCAAGTCCAGGACCACTAAATATGGTTTCTATATGGAATATGAAACTAATTCCAGTTGCATCAACACTCATAAATAATAGCTGAATGAGAGGGTATTCATATGTTCATCATTGATATACATATATTCTATGATCATATGATGTGAAAATAATCATTCTGTTATATGTGGAATGATCACGTTATAGGTAGGTGAGCATGTGTATGTTATGTCATGTTCATTTTTGATGGTACGTTTCATATTTTCTATGTTGGATATATGTTATGTTGTACACTTCTATATTTAATACATTATGGGTAGTTCAACAATGATATATTAAACAAAAAGGAGATATATTTTACATTTCATATGGATTAAAATATGGGTCGATTTCCAAACTATCCAAATTTATAAGCCAATGAACTTTTTTACCCAATTTAATTAGGTAGTAATATGTCAAATTTGTCCTCAACTTAACTACATATTTACATAATGTAAAAATTAAATATAAATATATTAAATATAAAATACAAGTGAAGATATACTAACCAAATACAAAATACAAAATTTAAAATGAAATTCAAAAACAAAATTCCCCCAATTTTAAAAAGTTGAAAATTTATTTCTCCCCACACCAAATATCATTTACCTCCACACCAAATTTCATTCCCCACACCAATACTTTCCAGTTTGGCTTCTGAACTGCTACGAGATATTTGAGACTTCTAATATGATATATTTGATGAATTTATAAAAAAAAAAAATCCACCAAAACTCCATTGTAGCAACCACTTCAATCATAGACTCTTATACAAAAAGCTCAACCATGTGCAATCCTCACCACTTCAACACTAATGACAAATGAAAATTTTATAATAGAGTTTGGATCTCGCTGGTAAATCTAAAGATGTATTTTGTTGTGATTATCAGATCAAGATAGAAACTAAGTTGAGTGAAGGAGGTCGAAAAAGTTGAATGTTATGGAGTGACTTTGAATTTGATGATTTGAAGGTTGAGTGAACCTCTTGAATTTTCTAGTGTGAATAATTATATGTTCTGCGCATTTACGATACGTTCACGATATAAATGCTACAGCGTGTTCACGATATAATAGTCATCGTGTTCACGATATGAGTAGCGTGTTCACATTTAAAACTCGAGTCGAGTTGGACTCGATGGAATAATTCACTAAGGCGGCGACTCATGTGTGTATCGTTCACGATACACTGTGTCGTGTTCACGATATACTCATATCGTGAACACGATGACTACTCGTATCGTGAACACAACTGCTCATATCGTGAACACGCTGTGACATCCATATCTGAAGTTTTCATCTGAAAAAATGAAGTTTTCATCTCTAACACACTGAAAAAATTTTGAAAATCATTTTAATCATTACATGTGAGTCTCATCATTCACTAATTTTTATTCTATTTTATTTATTTATTATCAATTTAAATTAATTATTTATTGGTTGCATTTTTCAATAGTGTCAAAATCGTCATATTAGACTAATTATTTATGACATTAATAATTTTCAATTCACATTAAAGTATAATTAATAATAAATTAATATTTAGTTCAAATCTTTGTTTTATGGATTAATTACATTAAAAAAAGGCATATATATTACTAGCAATTAATTGAAAATAACAATTGTGAACACATATTAAATTTTCATATCATGAACACGTATTATCAGTTCATATCGCAAATATGTATTATATTTCAAATCATGAACATTCATTCTCAGAAATGAGAATTACCCAACATCAATGGCCAAAAAAACAAAAGAGTTCACTCTCTATTAAATATTGTGCATATCAACATATTTTCATAAGGGAGCCGTATCGTGAAGAATTATTCTCAGAAGTCAGAACTACCCATAATCAACATACAGGGATAATGCTGAAACCTAAAACAAAAGAGTTTGTGCTATTAAATATGATGTATATCAACTTAAATTCAAATAAAAATTTAAACAATAAAATTCATGAGAAGTTTATAATGAAATATCACTAAATACTCAGAACATAGAAATAGAAATGAAACTTACCATTTGCAATGAAACTTCAGTTGTTTTTTACGTGCTTCAAGGTTTCAATGGAGATGAGGATCATGAAAAAATGAGAAAATTGGTCAAGCCTTGCAACGATTCTTTGAAGGAGATGAGAACATGGAAATGTGATTGCATAAAGGAGGTTATGGTGTTTTTGGAGTTCCAAATTACTTTTTGAACTTTCATTACATTATTTAATTTGAATACAATGTATTAAATTGTGTATTTGAATTAAATTACAATGTATTGCAATGAACAACAATACAAACTTAAGTTGAGAATATTAAAGAGATTTCACTATCCAAATTGGGTAAAAAAGTTATTTCTTAAAAAAAAAAGGATATAAAAGTTCTTTAACCCATGAATTTGGGTAAATGGAGGTATTTTCACTTAAAATAATATATTTACTTGTAAAAATAATTTTATTCGACAAACTGTCAATTATACCCCTATTTACAATATTGATTACTAAACTGATTTTATTAAAAATAATCGAAAGTAATTAATTAATTCCAAAACAACATTAATTAAGGATATTCTAGACAAATTATACCTCAGTAACGAGGAGAGTTGAGTATAATTTGGAATAGATAAAAATAAAAGATAATGAAATTTTCCATGGTCATAAAATGAGAAAGCAGCAATTAATGTTATTATACATAAAATAAAGCAGAAGTGAATACGTTATATTATAGGTAGGTGAGCAGAGTATAAACCAATCAGTATTCAACACGTGTCAAGATTGTTAAAAATGGGAAATTGTGGAGATGCAGAGAAAATAAGGCTCCATAGAGCCTCTATATATATACAGGAGAAAACGAGGCAGTGAACCAAAGCAAAAAAGCAATGGCGAAAATATCAATGGAAATAAGCATGATGGTCTTCATGCTCCTCCTGGCCCCCTGGTGTTTGACGGCGGAGCAAGGAGGAGCCGCCGTGGTGGCTGGTGGCCACAGTACCGGTTGCGATATGAGAAAGATTTCGGGGCCTTCTTGTGTGTTCCACAAAGACTTGGCTGCGAGCCGTGTTGCGGTTCAACGGCTCACTGAGTCGAACCGGGGAGGACCCAGGGTTCTGAAATCCTGCCCCAGATGTAATCTTGGGTGTTGCTTTGCTGATCCCAATTGTACCATTTGTAAAACTTGAATCCAAATGTTCATGCCATTATTTCAATAATTCAATCTTCTTTTTCGGTTTTTTGGTTTTCAATTTTGTTCGTGTTCCCAATTTTTAACAAATTTATTATGCATGCAAAATGTTGGCCAGTAGAAAGTATTTCATCCGATCTGATCAATTTTAAAGATTTTATCACCTATTAAAGAACATAAAAAGATTTAGTCTCCTTTGCACCAGTTGCACGGAGTGATTCGTGCAACTGTGCACGCGCGGGTCGCGCGCAGGCTGGGCTGGCCCACCCAGCCCGTGCCTCTTTACTTATTTCGCGTGTTTTGCTTGTTACCCTCACGTTATGTTAGGGTTACTTTCGCGTTATGTTAGGGTTACCTTCACGTTATGTTAATATGACCCCATATCCAAATTTCATATCCTTAGTTTAAAACCACTAAACTAAAATGTTAATCATACCCTCATGTTATGTTAGGGTTACCCTCATGTTATGTTAGGGTCTAACATAACATGAGGGTAACTCTAACATAACATGAGGGTATGACTGCCTGAGCGAATCTTGGTGGGTTTGAGCGCCCACCAGGGTAACACGGGTAACACTAACATAACATGAGGATAACCCTAACATAACATGAGGGTATGACTGTCTGAGCGAATCTTGGTAGGTATCCTCCCTAACATAACATGAGGGTATGACTGCCTGAGCGAATCTTGGTAGGTTTGAGCGCACCCACCAGGTGCGTGGGGGCGCGTGAGAGCACTTTGGGGCGCGTAAAAACGTGCGTCAGAGGTGCGTATGCATAAGTTGCATAAAATATTTTGCCACATAAAAATTGGATAAAGAGTTGGTCTCTTGTGAGACTGTCTCACATGCGACCAAATTCAAGTATGCCTTTTATAGGTATAAGTATGTGTTTTATAAGTATATTTTTACAGGTATAAACATGAGTTTTGAAAGTATGTCTTTTACACTCATAAGTATGTCTTTTTCAGCTATAAGTATGAGATCTGGAATTCCGTCGCATGTGCGACGGTTGCACGCGAGTTTTGTTGTTGGATAAATATATATTATTTGCTAATCAAGAAATTTAACAGTAGATTGAGAATAGAATCAAATTAATTTGATTTGAAAGATCATAACAAATTTATAAATTATATACAAGTTTAAAATCACATTTAAATGTAACTCAAATTAAAATTTAAACTCTAATTGAGACTGAAGGGATTAGTAATTTTGTTAGGCCGTTGGATTGCACAAAAAGTGTGACCTTTAAGAAGTTTATGGATTTACTCCAACTTTGTTTTTCATGGGTCAGTGGCTGTATTCCAGAAATTGAAATTTCATCTTCATCAAAAGAATTAAAATAAAAATATTTAAAAATAAAAGAAATAAAAATAAAAAATAAAGAAAAAGAAAAGTGAACTGCGTTTGTTGAAAGATGATCGGAAGCCAATTGGGCTCTCAGTAAAGAGAGACTATGATGTGGGCGGACACCGATATGTGAAGTCAAATGGGCCGAATCTTCATGGATAATTAAATTGGGCTTTAATTGGGCTGATCATTTTTATTGGACTCATTCTTTTTACAACTCTAAATTCTTTCACTACAATCATCTTACGCACAAAATCTCAATTATATGCAGTTCAGGCCTGAATAAGGGGGCCTTGATTGGATGATCAATTATACTATTATCTTTACTTATATACAATACTTTTTTATATTATCTAATATCATAAATTTATTTTAATGTATAATTAATTATTATGTTTTAAAATTACTGTCCCATCTGCCAAGCTTAATTAAGGGTAAGTGTTGGGTTTTTTTTTTTTTCTTTCTAAATATTTAATGGAGTATTTCACGTCATCAAGGTGGGGTCACATAGGATATATATTTGTTTATTTTGGGTCAATTCTGAATATTGGGTGAAATTTGAATAAAATCCAGAAAATATAATCTTTAGAAGACAAATACTGTATTTTAAAAGGCTATTCATGGGATTAAATTTAATTCATGTCCATTTCAAGTTCAATCTGGAGTTTTTCTGTTAATTTGTCCACAAGTATCAACAAGCAATATAGTATCTAAGGCGGCAATAACTTCAAGTTAAATCAGCCGGCCCAGTTTTCTCATAGTTATGCTTCTCTCTTTTTTTTTTTTCCTTTTTTTTTCCCCTTCTAATTTTACGATTATTATACCTAAAATCCTACTTTTATCTGAATCCACCAGTCTTAGAATTCAGATTTTATGATAGTGATTTCCAATGATATTTCACATTAATAACATAACTTTGAATTTTCGGCAAAAAAATCATGAAAAAAAGAAATAAGTAACTCATACTTTCTACGATTTTAATGTGTTATCTTATAGTAGTATTTTAATAATACTTTTATTGCATCACGTGTATGACGACAATTTCCGAGTACGAGATGAAATACTAATTTAAAAAAAAAAAGAGAAAATTTTAAAAAATATGAAGCTACTATAGAATTGGTGGAAATACAGTAATTGTGATATCTCAGGAGGAATTATCTTATTCCAAGTTGTAGTATATATAAGATGATGTAATAATGATTGTAGAGTGGAAAAGAAATAAAAGATCAGGAAAAATTGTATCCATCTTCCTAAAATCTTGCAGAGATAAAAAAAAAAAAAAGGGAGGTTCTTCATTTCAGCCATTTGAGTATGAAACATCCATCAAAGAATTGGCAGATTCATCCCATCTCAAGGCTGTCCCTTCTAAGTTTCACTTCACCAATCAACCTGCTGCTTCCTCTCCTCCTCCTCCTCATCGTTCTTTCCCTATCGTCGATTTCTCTGCCCTCACTGCCGGCGATCCTCATCAACGCTCCAAAACTGTCCACGACATCGCTAAAGCATGTCAAGAATGGGGCTTCTTCAATGTGAGAAAGATAGATCAATGCGTGTGTGTGTGTGTGTTAATTAACAACATGCATGTATTATAATTATTAATACTCATGCATGCAGGTGGTGAATCATGGTATAGATGAGGGGTTGATAGATGCATTATTGCATAGATTTCAGTTTGGGAGAGAAGAGAAAAGCAGTACGAGGCTAAGAGTGCTTCGGATCCTATCAAGTGTGGCAATTTCAAGGTTGCAAATTCTGCTTCTAACCAAACAACCTTCACTTTATGGAGGGATTACCTTAAGCTCTTCGTGCACCCTCTTTTTCACTGCCCTTAACCTCTTGGTACTTTCTTTTACTTTTGAAATTCTCGATTCCTCCCAATTCCCAAATGTATTGCAACTGAATAACAAAGATAATTGCAGCCAAGTTGTGCTGGAATATAGTGAAAAAACCAGAGGAATAGCTCGGAAACTTGTGGAAGCTGTATCAGAATCCCTGGGATTGGATCAAAGCTACGTAGACGAAGCTTTGGGTCTGGATTCCAGTTTTCAAATATTCGCCGCAAATTACTATCCACCCTGCCCTCAGCCAGGTCAAGCGATCGGCCTCCCAACCCACACTGATCCAGGCCTCTTCACCCTCCTCATACACAACCGCGTTCCTGGCTTACAGATCGAGCACGACGGCCACTGGTTCGATGCCTCTGCTCCCACCAATTCGATCATGATTATTGATCCTGATCAGCTCCAGGTAATTAAGCCAAATCTCTATCACTTTGATTTCTGCAAATCTGATGGAAATGGCGATTGGACAGATTTTTAGCAATGGCAGATGCAAGAGCCTCAAGCATAGAGCCGTTGTAAATGAGCATAGAGAGAAAATATCGGTAGTTGTGGGGAATGGGCCATCGAAGGAAGCTGTCGTCGGCCCAGCTGCGCCGCTTGTGGAAAGGGACGGCCGTGAACTGTATCGTTCCGCCAAGTATGAAGAGTATTTGGAATCGCAGCTCACCAAACCGCGTTTCAATGGCAGATCCATTTTGGATGAACAGATGATATTTGACTGACCCCGATTTTGAATATGATCACCTCTTTATCTACATCCATCTATTTATCAATCCATCTACGGTTAAAAACCTTTTCCTATGCAACTATACTCTATTTTACAAATTTTTTGTCAACTTTAAATGCTTCATTTTGCCAAATGTATTTCAAATTTGATACAATATTAGATCAGTTATGATTTGTTCAATATGTAAAATGCATCAAAATGTTCATACGTCAAAGTGTAACCTTTCAAAATTTATTTAAAAAAATGTAAAATCATGTATAATTCAGATGGTAAAATACCTTTAAACCTTATTATTATTATAAAACGAATTATCTATAAATTGTAATGATAAATTATCTCTACTATTTAAGCCAATGCAATAGATTGAAGAACATCACCAATGGGGCAATGTCCCCTTCTGCATTAGTAGTCTCTTCAATTGAAAATAATCAAATACAGAATTTCTGCAGAGTATGATCTCACCAAAGAAAGATTCTGCCTAAAAAATAAGTTTTTCTCAACAAGTTGAGCATTAAAACTTGGTTTAATGCTATAATGTAGGTCGAAAAACTTGATTGGAACTCAAACTTTGGAGGCTGCATCATTGCAAATCGCAATCTAGACCACAATCTTCAAGAACAGGGCCATCGGATTTTGCCAAGAATGGATCGATTCGAAGCCAGAGAAGGGAGAATATAGATGCCAGTAATATGGACCAAACAAGAATGATGTAGGGTGTTCTGTTACGGCGTCCCATTAGACCCTTGAGGAAAGGATAAAGATGCACTATCACCCACAACGCGAATATCAGTTTCCCAAACAGAGGCCCCCATGACTCGTAACCATTAGTAATCGCATTTGAAATTCCAGCAACGACTCCGATTGCATTCAGTATCAAAAGTGTAGTCGGAGGAACAAGCATAGCAGTCCACTTGAACACAGTACAGCTCTGAGAACTCATCATCGTCTCCAGCTTTTGAAGTAACAGTGAAGTTTGTGTTGATGCCAGCGATGACTTTCACAAGTCCCTGAAACACAGCAAATAGGTGGGCGGAAACGCCTCCGATCACCCAGAATTGCTCGTTCCTCCACCAGTCGTCAATGCCAACACCACTCCATCTCATTTCCAGTATGCTCGTTGTGAATATGCAGATGAAGAGGGATAAAAACCACATGCTAGCAACATTATTGAGCTGCATTGAGAACAAAAGGATAAAGTCATAACAATGTTTTTAATGTTAGGTGGTGCAATTTGTTAATGAAGTGCCTATGGAAATACCTCAGGAGTTATAAACTTTTCAGTCAGTAAGCATACAGCAGGCAAGGTGCAGTACATGACTAATGGGATCGATGTTAATGGATATATTGTTGCATTGATGTAGGATAATCGCTCGAGCCATTTGAGACCCCCTCCATACCCGTACCATAGAGGGCAGTGCCTGCTTAAAAATATTTCAACTGAACCAAGGGCCCAGCGTAGTACTTGATGGAGACGATCAGATAGATTTATTGGTGCCGAACCTTTGAATGCCGGTCTTTGAGGATCACAGTATATGGATCGCCATCCATGGCAATGCATTTTAAATCCGGTTAAGATATCTTCCGTAACAGAACCATATATCCATCCGACCTGGACAACAAAATTTGTAAAAGTAAAACATGTTGCACCAAGTATTCTGTATGGGGTCATAACAGAGTTGGCTAATGGGTGGAGGAGTCAGATGACCTAAATAATATTGAATGGAGCCAACATGGAATGAGCAAATCTAACTGAATCAGACTGAAAAGTTCATCAAAATCATATCAGCATGCATATCTTCATCTTTCTACATTATTATATCATACAAATATGCTGGAGAATACCCCCCCACCCCCCCACCCCGAACCTACCAACAAAAAAAGGGACAAAAGACCCTATCACGATAGGAAAAAAACAATTTTTTCAGCATTGAAAATTTAAGCAGGTAATGTAAAGGCTACCTCTTTTCCCCAGTCCGTCTTCTGTTCATATCCACATCCAATCACATGAATGGCTTCCCTCAAAAGAGATGCGGAGCCTGAACTTTCTATTGTTCCACCATCCTCAAGAAGTGTTGATGCGATAAATATTGGAGATTGGCCAAATTTATTCTCTAGTTTATCTTCCAATATCATTGTTGATCTCTCTTTTGTACTCCCTGTGAAGCAAAATTAATATTTTTGCTACAGATTTTAAAAGATACAATATACTGGCTCACACTACCTCAGTTTCTTATTTTTATTCC
This sequence comes from Scutellaria baicalensis, assembly GCA_005771605.1. Taxonomy (NCBI): domain Eukaryota; kingdom Viridiplantae; phylum Streptophyta; class Magnoliopsida; order Lamiales; family Lamiaceae; genus Scutellaria; species Scutellaria baicalensis. Next base: position 28,533,164 of record CM016726.1, read on the forward strand.
TTTTTGCTTTCTAATGTTTAGCTTGCAAAAATTACCAGTCAGAGAGTTACAATAGAATGCCTAAAGATGCGGTGAAAATATAAGCAGCAGTAAAGCAGATTTATCGATTTTAAAAAGCGAAAGACAAGCATGATTTGCTATTAGATTTTGACTAACCCAAAAATTCTTGCAGATGTAAAAGGCATACACGTACTTCTTTATGCTATTATTTATATTTATTTGCCATTCTAGGTGGACAATTACAGATAAACTAATCAGAAAAAGCAAACTGTAAAAACAGGGAATGAGCATATGAAAGAGGAAATCGAAGGAGAACCATGCATAATTAAAATTAAGAAATATGGAGAAAAGTCAGCGAGCAAAAGATGCATTTCACTGTGCTACTTGACTACTTGAAATGGATTACCCATGAATGTGTTTAAATTCAGATTACTTCACGCTACTTAATAGCCTTTTAAAAGAAACAAAGATTGGTTTGTGGAAATTTATGAACTGATAGGCTGACGATTATGATATTATCAAGTAAATTAGAAAACATTTAAAGAGTTAGAAATATGAACCTCACCTTCACTGTTCTTGTCAGTCTCTATATAGCATGGAGGCAGTCTAACATTGTCTTTACCATGATAATAAAGGTCTCATCTCGGTAGTTAAAATTTTAAGCTTTTTTTTCTTCCTTTGAGAACAACACCACCCACAGCAGCACCAATCAGGCCAATTGCATGTAATTTTTGAAGATTCCTTTGACTTCGGAGCATCATAACCATAAAATGCAAGTCTCCTAAACACACATCCAGTGCCCACATATATCGGCCCTTGAATCCCATCTAGACCTTTCATGTTGATCTGGTTAAATTTTCAATTTAGACATGCATAAGAGATTCTAAAAGATCAGCACTTTCAAACACAATAATAAATCATGCTTACATCAAAAAATACAGTGTTCCTGTTAGCATATCGATCATGTCTATCAATTCCGTCAAACCTCTGAGGAAACTGCACATAGCAAACCTTTTTCCCCATCAAAGGATCCATCATAAAACACATTGCTTCTCTTAGAGCCTTGCTATTGTTTATGTAATGATCACAATCCAGATTCAAAATATAAGGTGCATTGGTGAGAACAGCTGAGACACGAACCTGTTTAAGAAGAAATCAAAGAGATATTAACTAAAATCTACTTGGACTCAACCATCTAGATCCACCACCAATTATCCAGCCCTACCTGTGACGGATCAGTTGAGTATTACCTAAATTATAATAGAAATATGAAGCATAGATGTGCTAATCGACACTATTTGACTAGCATTTCTAAGATCTCCAACAGCAACTACATAGGATTGCTCACTGAAGCAAAATGATTAAACTCTCAAGTCGTCGATAAATGCCATAGCTATTACTGCAGTGTAGTAAATTATTTGAAAAAGAAAAAAAGAAATGGGTGAAGGGATAGAAATTTCAACCAAAACAATGAAACTTCAGGTGCATCCTTATCACGGACTTACCAGTGCGTTCATTGCACCAGCCTTTTTATGGTGATCAAAGCCAGGTCTTTTTTCCCTAGAGACATACACTAAGCATGGTAAATCCTTTCCATAAATTCCATGTCCAACACTTTGGCCTAGTAACACCTGAAAAGGCAAATGATATACAATGGGTTGCATATATTGGAAGTGAATAGTCTTGGAGAAATAGCACCAATGAGGTACCTGAATCATTCCAGGATGATCTCGGACATTATTTCCAGGCCATGGCATCCCATCTTGCATTTTCCAACCTTCGTCAGGAACTTTTTGCGCTTTGGCCACAAAAGCATTTATCCGAACTTTGAATTCTTCATACTCCCTCTACAAACAAGCAATAGAATAGAGTGATTGTGATAAAGAAAAGGGCCAGGTAGAGAAACTTTTAAACCTCAGATAGAAAAATTGAAAAATAAACATCATTAACTAGACGCTCAATACTTCTAACCTTAATAGCTCGTCTTTCCTTCACAAATTCGGGGAAGACCTTGTCCTTTAAATAATCCATCTTTTCAGAAAAATAACACTCAGGAGCCCTTGGCTCAATGTTAAATTTCTTGCAGAAAGGAACCCATTTACAAGCGAAGTCAGATGTTTCTGACAAGGCTTCAAATGTCAAGATGGAAGCTCCATCATCAGAAACATAGCATGCCACCTTATCAACTGGATAGTCCACAGCTAGAATTGACAATATTGTATTAGCTGTGACTAATGGGGGTTCTTTCAAAGGGTCCACTGTACTGACAAATATATCAACTGATGAAAGTTCAGAGGGTTGACCTTCCTTCTCATATCTGGATCTCACAACAATCAGATTACTGTAAATATCAATTGGTGGTGCAATTGAGAGAGAGAGAGAGAGAGAATCAGCCACAAACCTTAAGGACAATCTATCCAGGTAGGTTTCCCTATCGACTGGGAACCATTTTGGAAACTGATCGAGAGTCCATGAAATTGCAAACCAAACCTCACAGATAACTGATACAAGCCACAGTGCATAAGCATCGTTTACAGGATGCACGAATCGGTAATGGAAGAAGAATCCAAGAACTACAAGGCGGATTATGATAACCATTCGATAAGGATTAAGCTGGCTAGCTGAAATTGGCAATTTTCTTGACAGTGGCAGTCTGCCCTCATCAATCCTAAATGAATAAAGAAAGAATAAAGCAGTTAAGAACTTGATGCTTGTTCAGTTGGTACAGAGGAATAAGAGCACCGTTGAGCTGAAAAGGTCCGAAAATTCAGATGAAAAATTAGAAACAGAGGTGACAATAACATAATCAGCCAGTGGAAGCTATTTATGTATTGTATTATTTGTATATGGATAACATTAATATCCATAGAATATATCTAATTCACTTAAGGTTTTGAACTTTGCAACATGGGTGGTCCTGAAATTAGCATCACGTTATTATAAAACCATTTTTTTAGATAGACATACAGATTTTGAGTTTTAAATGCAGTCTTGCTTTCTTGTTACAGGAAACCAGATTGCCTGTTAATATTTCAGGCCATTTTAAGAACGTTATACAAAGGTACTTAGGATTCCTAAGTCATGCTATTCTTATTTCAGCTTAAACAGAAGCAAACATATAGACAATATCCCATGGATTTTTCACCTTAAGTGTGTGTTATTTCTGTTCTACTGGAGCTTAGTTACCAAACATTGTACTTTTTTAGGTTTTTATAATAATCACTTTATTCATATTCCAATAAATGGAGTCTTTGTAACATTTCATTTTATTTATTTTCATGATAGAGAACTAATTAAGAGTTGAGGAGGACAAAGAACTCCCTTTGCATAGTGTACTCAAACTCAACCCTAGGAAAATTGTTCACATATAAGTAACAAAATGAATAGATATTCAAATTCAGCTATCTAGAACTTAGTTTCTCAAATTCTCTTATTTGTCTCCTTCAAATTTCTTTCCTTGAAAAAGTCATCCAGTTCACCAAGTACAAGACATGAGGAGAAAGACCCAGGTTGCTACATTTCCATCTATTTCCATTCCCAAAAAAAGGTGTAGTATAGTGGGAAAACATTGGAAGACTCTCTTCGTATTATGTGGTTACCTATAGTCTTTGCGGATTCAGCTTTCAACCAAATTCTTTACTTTTACTACTCTAATAGGGGATTAAAATCAAGAATATAGGAAGTAAAATATTTTCAGATCAATATTCCTTTCCTCTTGCCTTCATTCTATTTATGTAGTCCTTTTTCTTTCTTCTTCCTTAGTTCCTATACACCAGTACAATTCCCTCATTACTAAATTATAGAATAAGTAGGTTTACTTAAAATGTCATGGGGTAAGTTTCTTGAGTTCTTACAAGGGTGGATCGGGTCCTTCACCTCCATCATCGATAAAATTTACTCCTTTTCCATGATTTATTGCATGTAAATACTCTTGCCTCAGTTTCCAGCTCTCCATTTTCTTCTTCCACACTATACTACCATAGCCATAGGCTTCCAAATCCTTTGAAGGTTCAAGGCATTTAGGTTGAACTGTAAAACGATATCTCAGGTAGTGAGATGTACGTTCTTCACACTCATATAAAAGACCAAATATAACATTACGTCAAACAAACTGGTTAGCTCAGCACCTAAGAGCCTTGAATCAGTCAAAGGAAGAGGATAGATGCTTTTACTAGAACTGGCAACATCTGCAGGAACTATAGCATGTTGTTCAGCAGTGAAATCATCCAAGTGTGGCTACCCATTGTAGACAATGAACACAGGAAAATCAGAATTCATAAAGCAATTTTTGAAAAAGCTGGAAATCTATGGAAAAAGGTTGAAAACGAATTGCAAAGATGAAACAGACAAACAGAGTAATTGGAACTGGGAAACTGCTACCGTGTGACCATCTGTGAGGAAATTGATGTGAGAAGCCGAGGTGTGGTCGAAAGACTCTGTAAGCTGGAGGTGCATACTCCCAGGCAAACCATAGCTCAACTGAGTATCATGCTCTGCAAGGTTTTGTAGATTCTGCTGTTTATCCCAAAAGCTGAACTCGTTTTCAAGGTCATCCACATCATCCTCCTCCTCATCACCAACAACCCTAGCACAACCTTGAGACGTTTGAACCTGGTTTTGCATTGAGGACAAACCTGGCCACCTTCCCTACGCTCATACTCGTAACATGTCCTACATATAGGAAGTGCACACTCGTTGCAAGCCACGAACGGCTCCCCATCCACTGTGAATCCAACAGCATCTCCACATATGTGGCATATCTGCCTATTTAACTGTTGCAATGACTTCCTCTGAAGCAACAAATTCCGATATCAGTGAGCAGAAGGGAGAGTAAAAGTAATGACTAATGAAATCGCATATATATGCGGAGAGATGGATTTCGTGACGCTACATAGGTGAAATAACCTTGGTGAAAAACCGATATATCTATGAACACAAACACATACCCATTGCAGCGTATATTTGCAGAAAACGGTGTTACTTACCGAGGATTCTCCATTGCTGCGGATAACTACAAGTTCGTCCCTATTATGAGAACCCGCGACTAAGCACGCACCCACCTCCATTAGATACAACCATGCGAAGAGATTCTCAGTAATAAATAAACTCTGATAACTTGGAATTTCACTTGATCAGTTGCGTCAACCGCGACATGTATAAAATTGATTGAAATTCAATCATCGGAAAAACTTCACGAGTCCGAAACCGGCGATCTCGCTTCTTCACTCTGAATCCCAGAACCACCCCCTTTCCGAATGAGAACCACCAACTCATCATAACTTTGCGTTTGCTTCTCTGCATGTTCAATTGTAATTTCCGCCTCTCCGACCAAAATATCGATCCCGCCAAAACAATTGCATAAGAAGATCCGTTCAACAAATATAATTTAGAGTGGAATTTTACTTTATCGTTTACAGAAAACCATCTCATCATTTTAAATCAACCTAAAATAAACGGCACAAAATTATTCGAAAAAACCTAAACAGGTTTGGGCCGCCAGGTTCTGTTTTATGTTCCTACTTGTAAGCTTATGATTCTATTACCACGGCTTTATTATGATACCATGGACATCTTTATTTTATTAACACACGCCAGCTACTTTTTTTACACTAATACTTATAAACCATTTTTATTTATATATTGTAAATCAATTAAATGTGTTAATTTTTTTATCAACAACTTATAAAAATTAATCATTAGAATAAAATTGAATCTATACATATTAATAAATACATTTCTACTTTGATATTCACATAATTAAAAAAAAAAATTGCTTTATTCAATTGAGGTCGACATGCCTCTTCTTAGAGATCATAGGATTTTTGCTAGATAAGTCTATATATCATTTTAATTCGATTTTGGACACACTTGGTGTCAGTTCGATAATTTGTATTTAGGATTTGATAAATAAAAAAAAGGCAATAATTTTGAATCAATAAGACAAAGTTGCAACAATTTAGATGATAATGAATTGAGAATCAAAAAAACAGGGAAACACTTTTGGTGGATTGTGTGAGAAAAAAAAACATAGGAAGACAGGTCTATTTTTACTTTTGTAATCAATACAGAATTTATTTTCACTTTTCTAGTCATTACAAAATTTAAAATTACTCCGAATGTTTTGAAAATTTCCAGGGCCCAGTGTCCCAAGGCCCAGCCCAACGCCCAAGTGTTGGTCCCTTGTTATCACATTCTTTTTAGAACTACTCTTGTGCACCAATTACACGGATCTCAACTGGATTGCATGTGGACCGTGCACAGGCTGGGCTGGCCCGCCCAGCCCACGCCTTTATTTTTTTCGCTTATTTTGGTCGTTACCTTCACGTTATGTTAATGTTACATTCGTGTTATGTTATGGTTACCTTCGTGTTATGTTAATGTGACCCATCTCTAGATTTCATACCCTTAATTTAAAATCACTAAACTAAAATAACACGAAGGTAACACTAATATAACATGAAGGTAACACTAATATAACATGAAAGTAACATTAACATAACATGAAAGTAAAAAACAATGTTAATCATACCTTCATGTTATGTTAGAGTGACCCTAACATAACATGAGGGTATAACTGCCTGAAGCGGATCTTGGTGGGTTTGAGCGCATCTACCAGGAGCGTAGGGGCGCGTGAGAGCTTGTTTGGGCGTATGAAAATGCACGTTAGAGGCACGTGGGGCGGGTCGACCAGGTGCATGAATCCTAAATCCATGACCAATTGCACAAAATATTTTTCCTTCTTTTTATGATCTATTTTATTTTATAGTCTTATTTTCTTCTCTATCTTCTATTTATCTAGATTTACTAATTGTTTCCTTTTGTGATCTATTTTATCTTATCACAAAAACTCATGTAAGATGATCTCACGGATAGTTTCCGTGAGACGGGTTATTATCAATATGAATTGTTAAGGTGACCTGTCTCATACAAGAAGGTCCGTGAGACGGTCTCACATAAGACTTACCCTTATTTTATTGTCCTTTTTTTCTTCTTTGTCTTCTATTTATTGTAGGTTTTACTAATTTATTCAAACATTTAGGGGTGAACACCATTCGGATACAATTGAAAAGTCGAAACTAATCAAACCGACACATATATTTGATGACTATTGAACCGACACACAATATTTACCCATATGAAAGAGTATGTTATATTGAGAAATTTGACGGGTCTTCTTATGTGAGACATTGGACTAAGAGGGTTGAATCATGTATTGCTTCCAATAATAGATTTTACGTGAGATTCTCAGACGGTTTTTCTTATAATAAATAGATTAAGTCATAATCCATATCTATATATATATAAAAGCAGAATATTCTGCCAAAAATAGCTACAATAAATGTCTCATTTATTAAATATTTCCATTTTAAGAAATCATTAATAACTGTTATTTTAAATTTATTAATAAACAAATACATAAATATTAATAATACATTTAATTTTAATTTATTGTATAGAAACTCAAAAGAAAAAAGTAAATAGGTAAATTTATCTATATATTTCTATACTATAATAATAGAGGAAAATTTTGAGATATTTACAAAAATATTATTTTCTCAACAAAAAAGTGTCGCATCAACAATATTTTTATTTTGCATTTTTTATTATTTAATTCATTCAATTTATAATATATACATTGTATTAGTTTATTCTTATTTTATTAATACTAATTAAGTTATTTTTTATTGAATAATTTCTTATACACCAACAATAGATAATGTTCAAACAATAATTTCAATAATAAATATTAATTTGTTTGGGGATAATTGTATGATATTTAATATAAATATAATTTATAAATAAGTGTAACACTATTAAAGATGCATATATATACATGTATGTATATATATAATGTATTTAGTGTGAAATTATATGTCATTCTAAGTATTTTTTAAATTAATCTTTGAAAGTGTCCCATCAACAAATTTTGCATTTTGCATTTTTTACTATTTAAACCATTTAATCTAATAATATAAACATTGTATTAATTTATTCACATTTTATTGATCTTAATTAAATTAATTTTTATTGAAGAATTTATTAAAAATCAACAATAGATATCCATACAATAATTTAAATAATAAATATTAATTTGCATGGGGATAATTTATACCATAATAATATAAATAAATAAATAAATAAATATAACAAATATTAAAGATGGGTGTATATACATATATGTATATATATCTGAATTATATGTCATCTTAAATATTTTTTAAATTATAAATATCTCATAATCAATAAAATTTTAGTATTTTACTTTACACTTATGATTTCGTATATTTTTATATGAGAGTGCACATTTTAAATTTATATTGTTCATCTGATTATTTAAATTATATGCTTATTTTCTAATTATATTGTCATCATCATGATCGTAGACTACTAATACATTTTAATTCTGTGTTGAGCTTAAATTGTAATGATCAATGTCTTGCTATATAAATTAATTTATGTGATACTTATAAAGGAATAATTGTGTGCTATCTTCGATATTAAGCGATATTAATAAAAAAATTATAATTCAATTTATTTTGAAATAAAAAGTTGAAAATACATAATTGACAGTATTTGCATCATGTTCCTACGCAAAATTTCTAATTTTATTGTGTAATGTTTCTATATATACATACGTATTCACACACACGTGTATTTAATTTAATAGTTGAATTTGATTTTTAATTCATAATTTTTTAGTTTTTTTAGTATATTTAATTTAAGTGACTGAAGATATTAGTTTGTAACATATATGATAAAAAATGTTTCGACTATAATTGTTGTGTATAAAGAAGTTTTTAAAAAACTTATGAACCTTACAGGTAGAATTTCCAATTTTGATTTGAAGATCATGATATTGATACTTTTGTTTTTAGTATTAATCATAGATTAGTGAATTGGATGTGTATAATATCAATATATTGTTGTGAATTGAATTATCTTAAGCAAATTTATATTTCTTAGTTATTAAATATTATATTGTCTTTTATATGCTAAAATCACTTGCACTATATTATGAAATAATTAATATTTACCAATATTATATCACAAAACGCGCATCGCGCGGGTGCGAGTACTAGTTTAATGATAATATATGGAAAAATAAATATCCATTCACCTATTAAGATTGACTTTATTTTAATAAGTGAGTTTTTAAATGAGACTATCTCACAGATCTTATTATATAAGACAAGTCAACCCACAACTCAAACTTTATAATTCATATATAATTTAGTAGAAATGAGTTTAATTCATGAATATAATTAATTCACATTCATCATACGAAAATATTCGTCTCACATGAGTTTTTACATACAGGGATGTGAAAGTAAGTACACAGAAACTCATGTGAGACAGTCTTATGGATAATTTTATTGAGACGGATCCTTATTATCCATGAGTTAAACTCATATCAACAAATTTTCATATGAATTGCTAAATATGAGTTATGGGTTAGTCCACTTATGAGTTATTCCACCTCACGAAAAAAGATACTCCCTCCGTCCCACTATTTTCAGCCTACTTGCCATTTTCGTTTGTCCCAATTAAATCTACCAGCCCCAAAATGGCAAAGAAAATTTTACTCTCTTACCCCTCAATTTCTTTCATTTTACAACTTTTGTACTCAAAAAGTTGGTTTAAATTATAAAATTGCCACTAAAAAATACTCCCTCCGTCCCACTATTTTTAGCCTACTTGTCATTTTCATTTGTCCTAGTTAAATCTGCCAGCTCCAAAATGGCAAAGAAAATTTTACTCTCTTACCCCTCCATTTCTTTCATTTTACAACTTTTGCACTCAAAAAGTTGGTTTAAATTACAAAATTGCCACTAAAAAATATTAAAATAATACATCCAATTAAAATCAACGATTTTTTCTTAATATCTATGCCGATCAAAGTAGATTAAAAATCATGGGACTGAGGTAGTACGTCAGATCGTATCGTATAAGAATTACTCAAATAAGAAAACTCTGAGAAAGAAACGTGAAATAGGTATATTCATTGCAGTGCATTATTGTTTTATAACAAACATCTCGTTCTTCGATTCCATCCTCGCCTCACCGCTCAAACCAACGGATCCCAAATTCATATATATGCTCACTCCGACTCTCTCTTTATACTTCTTCTTCCTATATAAGACTAGGGTTTTGCTGAAACATACCCATTTAGGTTTTCCAATTAGGGAACGCGTAATTTAAGCGGCAACACCTGCAATGGAGGATAAAAAAGAGGCCGTTCAAGGCGCACAGGGCGGCGGTGGCGCTACCGCTGCTTCGGATGAACAGGAGAATCAAATTGCCGATGGCAAAGAATTTCACCAGTTGAAGGATGTGGATGTTGACGGAGCAACAGAGCAGAAAGACGAAGAAATTTCTGTTCAGAGTTCCATCGCAAACCCTGAACATTCGTCTTCTCAGGTTATTTCGGTTGAGCCGGGAAATCCTCCCTCGGTCGGCGCCAATGCGGAAAAATTATGCTTGGAGTCCGTTGGAGCAGAAGATGATAAGTGTGAACAAAAATTGAATGATGAGGTGCCGGAGGTTATGTCCTCTGCGGAGAATGGATCCCGGGAGGAGGAATTGGGAAATAATTCCAGGGATTTAGGAAATGTGCAGAAGGAAGATGAAACGGAAGGGAGGGTAAAAGAGGTGGAGGTTGTGGGTAAGAGCCCAAGGGAGGAAGCAAATGGTGTAATCGTAGAAACAGCGGCACTGCCGGAAACTGAGATGAAGGAGTTGAAGAACGAGCCCGATGTTAAAACTTCTTCTAGATGTTTTCTGTTAGATCCAAATGATGGTATAGGAGATGAATCTGGAAGTGAGGAGGAGCAGGCTGCGTTTATGAAGGAGCTAGAGACTTTCCACAGAGAAAGATGCTTGGACTTCAAGCCTCCGAAATTCTATCAAGAGCCGTTAAATTGCCTCAAGTAACTATTCGTTTGAATTTGTTTTTGCAATATTTTTATATTTTTTCCATTTTTGAAAATGGTACGATATATTTCATTCTGTTTGGAATAGGTTGTGGAGAGCAGTGATCAGACTTGGTGGTTATGAACAGGTATACAGAGGATTTTCCATTTGCACAACTGTTCTGTGATGTCCTAATTTAATCAGCTTTTGCAATGAAGAGGAAACAGGATTTATTAATTATTGGGCCTATTCAATTGTATGTAACATCACTTGTTGAAAAACTTGAAAGACACTTAAACAAGCTCATCAGGGCTACAAGGTGTTTCATTATAGGCATACTCATTCCTTTGTTGGGACTGAAAACTTATCAGCTTAGCTGTTCAAAGTTCGCTGGGATGGGGCAATTTCCTTTTGAAGCTAAGGCGATAGCTCGTGTCATGGGTCTGTGGAGCTCTCCATTGTTGTAGGTGCAAGTGAAATTTTTAGGTTTGGTACCCCACAAAATCATGGTTGGTCTAAACCATCGATCTTAGAATACACTTTTTTCATGCAAGGCAAACACTTCTGGCAAACTTGCTGATCTGCTTGTGCTTAAGTGTGGCAAACTTATGTACTGGCTTGGATGGTTATTCGTGAATGTACTGTTCTGTATTTCACAATGGTTGATACTTGATAGTGAAATTATTCAGCAGATCATTATTATAAAGGGAACTTGTGGGGGTCATTTTGCTGAATTTGGCATGTAGTTGTAGATTCATAAACAACCAACAATATTTGGTTTCTGTTTATGATGTTTAAATCGTAGCATTTTCAAGTGAACTGCTGCTGAAATGAAGTAGTTGCAGTGTTATGACATGTGCTTCATAGGCTGAATCTTGTTTTTTTTTGTTTTGTAGGTGACTTCATTGAAGCTGTGGCGCCAAGTAGGAGAATCCTTTAGACCCCCCAAGTGAGGATCAGCTATAATTTTTAATATAATGTCTCGAGCATGCTTACTTTTAGCAGAACATAATTTTTGCTTCATCTCTCTCTCTCTCTCTCTCTCTCTCTAACACATGGGAATCTTAATGCGAATATTATCATAATTTTCCCTTTGTCCCCTCCCTTTCTTCTAAATAAACCATGATGCAACTTAATGTTATTAAAATTTTCACAGGACTTGTACCACTGTGTCATGGACTTTTCGAGGTTTCTATGAGAAGGTTATATTCTAAACTGAGTTATTCCTTTACTAACTATAATCATGAACCTTGTCTCTTAAATTTGTACTCCCTCCGTCCCCCTTATCTTTGCCACCCTTGACCGGCATGAATACTAAGAAAAAACTGTTGACTTTGATGTGATATGTTATTTTAATGTTTTTGAGTGGCAGTTTTGTAATTAATGTGTGCCTTTTGAGTGCAAAGTAAGTAAAATGAAAGAAATTGAGGGGTAAGGTCGTAATTTTTTTGTTGTCATTTTTGGGCTGACAAAGTTAGCTGGGACAACAAAAAATGGAAAGTAGGCAAAGTTAGCAGGGACGGAGGGAGTATATTTCAAGAAATCAGGATTTTGTTGTGGTTGTGAGCCTGTATGCTTGTATAATAGTATGAATAAAAGTATTTGGGAAGTTATGAAAATGTTGTTGGCTTTTCATTTTTCTTTGCAAAAGAATGGTGGTCTAATGCAGATATAATATTTTATCTTCCTCTGATATTTTCCAAGTGTTCAAGTTAACTTGTAAAAACCAGATAGGTTACTAAGTGGATTATTATGAAAAATTGGAGTTGTGAGCATTGGGATGGGAGCAAACATATCCTTCTTACTGCATATATGTCAGTAAATCAAGATTATGACTTCAACTTGTTCTTAATATTGAAATTCCAATTATCTAGGGAAGGGAAAATCTCAAGGTTCTATCTTCCATGCAATTAATTGCGCATCAAAATTTGTGTGTTTGCACTATCTTCTGTGTCATATATAGTTTTCTCTATTGTGCAATCTGGAACTGATAATTTGTCTTTGTAGGCACTGTTGGAATATGAAAAGTTCAAAATGCGCTGTGGTGAACTACCTTTCACCGATTCTTCTTTATCTGATCCTGCTTCTGGGAATCAGGTGATTTATAATTCGTAAATTTTTTTTTTGGGGGTGGGAGTTATAAGAATAAAATAATTGGTTGTCGTAGTACTAAGGGTCCTTATCATATGCTGAACTTGGCTCTAATTTATGCTATAGCATGTCTAATGAAAAATAAATATATATCTATTTATTTCTGTATCTCAATATTGTAAAGGCTGGAAGAAATATGGTAGCATAGATCTTTTATCTCTAGCAGTATTAAATTAAAAGAATGTTCAATGTATAAGATCCATATAACTTTTTGAATAGATCAATAGACCTTAAGTTTTATGTTTGTTCTATGGATTTTGCAACTCTAGGTTCTGGATTTAGGAGGGTTTGTGAAGGTTTTGAAAATCTTGTGTTTGTTTTGAGATTTTGTAGAGTATGATTCTAGTTAAAATGTTATTTTCACATTGAAAATTGTAGAAAAGTTTAATGTTTGTTGGGAATTGTAAAAAAAGTTGAAAAAGTAGGGTAGGATTATAGGATTAAATCCCAATCCAAGCATGATCTGGATTGAACCCATCTGAAATTCCGGAGTCCGGATGCACAAAGTCCAGAACAAACATTCCTTATTTGTTGGTCAATAAGATCAATCTGGTACATCTGGCTATATGCCACTTTATCATGCCCCTGCAAAGTTTCTGGTTTCTGGTTTATTGACGTTTAATATGGTTCCAACAGTTTAATGTATCATTTTTTGCAAAGTATATTTGGCCAAAGTATGTGAAAATTAAAAAACACTACTTTTATTAACATCTTTGCTTTCCTCCTAAATAGAGTTTTGAATTTCTACTCTGTCCAAAGGTGTAAAAAGATTGTTACATGGAACTATACCTATGCGAATGTAATAATTTTCTGACCAATTTATTTGCAGGTTGAGTTAATTCATGCTTCAGGATCAGGTAGAGCAAGAAGGGATGCTGCGGCTCGTGCCATGCAGGGTTGGCACTCCCAGCGGCTTCTTGGTAATGGTGAGGTTGGAGATCCAATCATTAAGGTATAATTTAATCTTTGTTCTTCATTTTCCATTTTGTTTATTACTAGTGTTTGTACTTTTCTGCTGTATTTCTGGTTCTCAGCTTGTATCATACTTTGTTTTGAAGGATAAGAACCCAATTACGACACCAAAGCGTGAGAAGCAATTAAGAAACATTGGTAAGTTTCTACTTACTGATTTGGAAGATTATTTCCTGATATTCTTTTTTCAACTCTTCACTTCTATTTTTCATTTGTGGTCAATTCTTGATTAAGGCTTCCTGAAGCGCAAGGGATCTCCTGTTGAGCATGCTGTCAGAGTTGCACGTGTGGCATCAAAGTCGCAGTTAAGATCTCTTAGTTTGAAGCCTTTTAAGTTCTGGGCAGTGTGTTAAAGTGATTTTCTGTGTTAAGATATCTCTTTACTGACTAAATAAAAGTTATTTGAATCTGTTGTCTATTTCACTCTTTTATTATATCTACTGCCAACATCCATTCATCTTCCATGCTCCATTCATCTGCTGTCTTTTCTGTGGTTATGATATCTACCTCTATTGCTTAGCCTCCAAATACTCCAGTAATTCTCAACCACCTGATATGCAGAAATAGTTATGTCTCTGAAAGTTTACTAACCTCCTGCTGTGGCCAGTCAAAAAGTCAAAAGGAATTCTATCATGATTTCAATTTATAGACTTCAATTGTGTTTTGACAGATTTGATATAATGGTTGTGGATGTTGGCGTTCCTGCTGATTGGGTGAAGGTGAATGTGCAAAAAATGGTAAGCTTTTCACTGTAGTCTTTGGTATGGAGTGCCCCTGGCCATTGACCATAGAGATCTAACTGGTTTTGACTTGGTGTTTTTTTTTTTTCAGAAAGACTGCTATGAAGTATATGCATTAGTTCCTGGGCTTTTGCGTGAGGAGGCAAGTAACAGAAATATGTTATTAAGTCATTCTATTTTTTACTGTCATTGTGTTGTCTTGTATATTAAACTATATTTAATTGCTGTGGAAGAATAGTCAATTTAAACCTGCCTCGAATACTTGTTTTAGGCATCTGAATTTTGTTGGTAACACCAAGTCTATGAAGTTTCTTGAACAGTGACTTTGCCCATTTTGTGATTTTACTTGCTTTTGGTATATTCTTGTCTCTTTAAGTGTATGTATGGACTCTGAAATGCAGAAATAGTCAGGGGAGAATGGGACATTTTGTTTGGTTTCCATTTATCATTGCCTTGTTGTGTTTTTGGTGGAACTTCAGTTTGCATATCTGTGTCGTATGCAAACAAAAAAAATGTGTTTGGAGGCATGAACTACTAACACAATAGGTTCTGAAAAGAGAATTTGGCTGGTTGACTTTAATCCTTAGGTCACCCCATAAAACAACATGATATATGTAAATTATGTATGGTTGTGTATATTGTAGTTTTTTGGAGTTATTAGTAGTAGGCTCCACTTTTAGTATGTTAAATAAATGTGACAAGAAGATGGTGGTCATTTCGATTTCAGCATCTTAGAAAGTGGTAAAAATGGAGAAGGGAGGGAGGGAGGGACTGTCCATGCATTTCTTTCTCATTCCTTTTCTTTTAATACTCTATCAACTTAGTCCTTGATCTTGATTTGAAAACAGGTGCGTGTACAGTCGGATCCTGCTGGGCGTTTGGTGATATCGGGTCAACCAGAACAACAAGATAATCCTTGGGGTGTCACTCCATTTAAAAAGGTAATTGATGTCGGTTATGGTGTGTGCTGGAAGTGGTGGATGAATTTGTTTGCCATTTATGTAAACAGCTTCCTTTGTCTTTATCTACTTATAAGCTCCGAGTGTGATAATGGTTAATTATTTTTCAATCGTTCAATATGAAATTAAAGATGGTATGGCTTGTGGCATCACAATTCACATTGCTTGGTACCTTTTTTGTTTTAGAATGACAGGATGCTGCCATTAGGAGTAAAGGGATAATAAGAGATGATTCAGTCAAGTTATTAAAACCACACATTTTGGATGATTACATTTTTAGTTGGTAGACCCCCCCCCCCCCCCCCCCCAAGTTTTTTATTGAGAATGACATATGCTGCCATCAGGAACGATAACTAGAGCTTCAAATAAATTTACAAATTGTCTTTTTTTTTTTTTGGGAACAAATTACCAAATTGTCTTAGAATGTATTTATTGTATTTTTATATACATAAAGATGTATTTTGAGCATAACTTGAAATTGACTTGAAACCAAATATGATAATAACACAATAACCTGAATTGCTAGCCATATGGCATACTCAATCCTTTCAATCCTGCCTAGTTGCCTCAGATATCCTATGTTCTAACCATCTACTCAGTATGAGAACGACATTATCTAGCTGAACGCCAATAATGTCTCACTGCTATACCACACTCCGCTGACATGCCAGGGCTCCTATTACGATCTTTAATGATTAGTTTTGTTTAGTACATCATCATCCAATACCTTCTGGTTTTCCTTATTTTAGGATATCTCCTTATTTTTTCTTTCAAGTGTGTGTATATTTCTTAGATACATTAATAATACGCAACAGCCTAACAGGTACCACTAGTGCTAGTTTTAAGTTTGCATGCATATATGTCTAAAACCAACTGCTTCTTGTTTCTGATTGCAAGACTAAAATTATCTGTATGCGACATAAGAATATAAAAACTATGTTTGTTCTCAGGTTGTTAGCTTGCCTACTAGAATCGATCCTCATCAAACATCGGCTGTGGTGACTCTCCACGGGCAGCTATTCGTGCGCGTACCATTCGAGCAGTCAGATATGTAGAGATGGACTAGTTTGCCTTGTAAGATGGTCTTCAGTGGGATCTTGTGTTGTAAGTGTAAAGAGGTTTGTTTACTAGCGTACCATTAGAATCTAGAATTGCTCATCTACTCTTCATTTTGTATATGAATGATGATTTGACCTTCACCCTCTTCAAAATTACATTTATTGTTGCAAATTGTTTGCCTCCTCCTTTTAATTTTTCATGGCTAAATGCACCTTTAAATCCTTGTAATTTTAATTCCCCCTCAAGTGTCCGTACAATTCTGTTTTTTATTTTTCCTCTTGGTCCATGTTGACCAATTGCTTTTTTTTTTTTTGGCTATATTCTACATTTCATGGTCCTTGACGTATTTGACGAAATGGTTGACTTTGCCAGTTAAAAGGGTGTATTGAAATATAAGTCAACAGCTTTGAAAATGGAAAATACAAATAAAGATCTATTGAAACAAAATCTACGTGTACGAGTTTTGACTTCTATTTCCATAACTTGCATTTTGAACGACGACAACAGTATGTCTGGCTACTACATTAAGAAATTTCCTAGTGAGATGAAATATACATACAAGGATTAACTAACACAATAAGTTGTGTATGGATAGATCTAGTGAATTTAAATTAATGAAATTTAAGTTCTAAAGATGTGTTTTTGCCATTTATGATTTTGAAAGGTAAATGTTTAGTGGTTAGAAACTTAAAAGAAATTAGGCAAAACCGTGTTTAACTTTTGCCGTCTAATTGGAAAAATAAGGGTCAGTTGTGATGGAAAACATTATAATATAATTTTCAAAGATTATATATGTAATTACCCATCTCAAATTTCAACAATAATGTGCGTAAATGGGTGTTTTATGTAGACTATCGTCTTATTTTTTCATTTGTTTTATCTCAATAAAATACATGTGCTTCTTTCAGCATACCCTCAAGCAAGAAATTTTGAAAATGTGTGTTGAATCATTAAGTAATTTATAAAATGTGTGTTGAATCATTAAGTAATTTAAAATTGTTCGAGACAATTTATCTGAATTCTTTTTAAGGAAATCGTTAATACTATTTTATTTTTCTTCTATAAAATTTAATAAGACATAAAAAAATTGGTCCAATTCAAATTGATGAGATTTAATTTAATAGTTTAAATGACGGTAATTGTATTTGTAGATGTAATATAATATCTTTGCTTGCATGCATCACGTTGCATGTATCTAGCCCAGTAACTAAGCCTTCTGTTTTATGAAAATCTAATCCTCCTCCATAATGATAACGATAGCTAATTGTGTGATATTATAATATTACCTGTCTTCACACAATTTAATTTCCACTCAAATATATTATCCCAAACAAGATGGAATATGATATTTAAGTTAATAATCAGCCAATTTCACATAAATTAACCAATAAAATAGTTTCTAAATACACCCCCCGTAAAAATAAAAATAAAAAAGTATATAAACCAGTGGCTGATCTGTTCTTTCCTCAAAGCTATACTTATATATTAAAAATTCTTCCATTATTATATTTTTAGGACTAAAATAATATACATCATTGTGATGTCATCATAGTGTCTGACAAATGATTCATGAAGCAAGGCCCTCCCATTTGATAATAATCACCGCCTAACTCCTTTCAATTTATTATTATTATTATTGTTATTATTATTATTGTTATTATTATTATTTACAAGCCAGATAAACATAAAGCTTCCTTCATGACTAAGTGTAGTTAATTGGATATATGTTGTTTTGTTTTATTTATCTATATGTGTATTACATTTTTCCCTGCGGATATTCTAATAATTTGTATTTGAAATAGGTACATATCAGCTGCCTATAATGTATGAAGCATATTGCATACTATGAAATAACTGAGTTTCCTAGTTTTTAACACTTCAAAGTAGTCCTGTTAAAAATAATAATAATAAAGCATAATTAGTTAAATGTACCTATTTCAATGACGTATAATCTTGAAATAATCGATAAAAATATAGAAGTGAAATTATTTACATAAAATTATAAATCCCGACACGTTTTAGGGAGGTCATACTTTCACAATCATTTTTAGATTATATTGAACTCGTTGCAATTAACGATATGTGTGCATTTTACCGACAGACAGATTGTCCCTCTACAAATAAATACTAATTATGGAAATTTATCCAAATTCATCATAGACTGTCATTACATTAAAAAAATAATAGAAAAGGTTAAGTATACAGTTATCCGGAAAGGACTATTTTATCAAATGCAAATTTGTGATTTCATATTCACCTGAATTCTATACACAAACAAATAATTTAAATGAAGGTACGTGAATTAGGGTGCATTAGGATATTCAAAAAAATAATTAAAACAAAATCGAACATTTGACCAAAATTTTGATTGAGGTATCTATGATCTATACCAACAAGAAATATAACATCAAAATGTAATAGAAGATTCAAACTCTTAAAAAATCAGGAGGTGAGATTAATTTATGGCAAACTGCATATGCAAATTGATAACATTTGAAATCAATGAGATAAAATGACAGAAATATAAGCAGAAAAAAAGAGGTATAATATTCCGAGAATCCAAATTACAAATTAAGTGTACAAAAGAATAAGTAATACAAAGAGAAAAAGAAAAAGTAAAAACCATCATATATTTTCCAAGGTATTTCCCTGCATCTATAGTTGTTCATCTTTTAACCTAAAGAATCGATTGATTGCAGAATACTAACACCACCATTATTACACTTTTCATAGATTATGTGTTCCATTATAATCTGTTAATTATCAGAACACCAACTTGGCTTTTTCTTCAACTTTCAAGATGATGAAAGCTTAGAGATATCTTTAGTGGACCTGTTGTACTTCATATGGCTATGCACTAGTTGCCCCGCTGCAATTGCCGACATCAGAGACAGCTCGCCGGCCAGAACTGCTCCGGCGACAATGGTGGCCAGTAACCTCGAATTCGACCCTGCAACATCCTTGCTCGCCCCCTTCACTCCCAGCAAGTTCAGGCACGCCGATTGTGATGCCAGCTGGGTTCCACCGCCGACTGTTCCGACCTCGATGGAAGGCATGGTGACAGAGACGTGAAGGTCCTTCCCGTCGTTGATGGCTTCCATCATGGTGATACAGTGAGAGCTTTCCACGTTCTGGGCCGGATCTTGGCCGGTGGCGAGGTAGACGGCAGAGACGATGTTGCTTGCGTGGGCGTTGAAGCCGCCTAGGGCTCCGGCCAAGGCGGAGCCGGTGAGGTTCTTGAGCATGTTCAGTTCAACCAAGGAGGCAACATCGGTTTTGAGCACCTTCTTCACTGTCTCTTCCTTTATTATAGCTTCACACACCACTGATTTTCCTCTGCCTTCAATCCAATTCACTGCTGCTGCTTTCTTGTCCGAGCAGTAGTTTCCTGTTGAACCCACCATTAACATTACTTCCATTTTTCTAAGGATTAAAATTAATTGCACAAGAAAAAGGGTAGAAGCACTGCTGTTCATGATTTTCAATGACGTGCTAAAAGGGTTAAAAATTAAAACCCAATATATTTTCTACAATTTTAATATCGGAATTTAACGTTAGCGTATGATATATACATGTGACAACGAAAGCTCCACCACCATGTCAAAAAAGAAAAAAGCCCGATATGAAAATTTTAAAATTCATGCAGTGAATTATGATTTTGAATTTGGAAAACCCCATAAAAGTGCAAGAATATTTTGCTTTAAAAAATCATGGTGGGAAATTTTGCTAAAGAAAAGGGAGAGATGGAGTGAAATTTACCAGAGATGCCGATGACATCCATATCTGGGAACTCTTTGTTGAGAAAATCCAAAACATTCTGGACGCCTTTGGAAACCATGTTCATTCCCATGGCGTCTCCTGTGCTGCAGGCGAATCTAATGTAGAGATTCTTGCCGGCGATGGCGCATCTGATGCTCTGAAGCCTACCGAAACGGCTTGAACTGTTGAATACAAGACATAACGTCTCGAAATTAAGAGGGTCTTCGAGGAAGAACTTCAACTCCGCAGCTCGTTTCGCCGTCTGGAATCTGACCACCGGCGCCCTCGTCATTGCGTCTTTCAGGACGACGCTGGTGGCTCCGCCGGAGGCCGAAATAGCCTTGCACCCCCTGTTCGTACTGGCGACGAGGCACCCCTCTGTTGTGGCCATGGGGACAGAAAACTCTGCGCCGTCGAGCAAAAGAGGGCCAGCGATGCCCACCGGAATCTGGATGTAACCCACAGGCATTTCGCAGCACTGACCTAATATGGCGGCGTAATCGAAGCCTTCCAGGGGAAGTCCAGAGAGGGATTTTCCAGTGGTACGCTGCAAGGCCTCGCGGCGGATGGCTGCGGCGCGAAGGCAATCACCTAACTTCGATTCGAGGGCGTAGGAAGGGAGTTTCCCCTCCACAACCGACTTAACAATCTCCTCGTCCTCCTCCGAGGAAAGGGGAAGGGGCGGAGGCAGTACTTGTTTATCAACGATTTTATCAACAGATTTCGGAGAAGGAATCTTACAGGCATCCGGTGGAGGAGCAGCGGCGCAGGGGGCGGCGCGTGAGTCCTCCTTGAGCATCAATTGATCGAAATCGTCGACTATCTCATCATCATCCAAAATCTCGTCGTGTGAAGAGCGAGGAAGAATGAGAGACTGGACGAAGCCGATGCCGAAGAAGCCAAGGAGGTAAATAAACGAAGCGACGAAGAGGACGATGGCGGAGATCTCGGAGAAAGTGACGATGTGGAGAGGAGTGGAGTTCCGAATCTTCTCGCGCCAGCGGATGAGCAGATAATAGACGACAGAGAAGAAGAGAGAGAAGAAGACGGCGTTGGTGAGGTATAGGGGGAGGGGTAAGGCATCGGAGGCCTTCGGTGAGTTTCCCTGGCCGCCTTTCGCCGGAATAGAGTGGAGGTGTGAGCCTTTCGACGGCAGGCGAGCTGCTGCGGCGGCGGCCATGATTGAGGGGTTAGAAGGTCGAGGTTGCAGGGAAAATGAATGAATAAAGAATGAAGCAGTGGATGATTTCTCTTCTCAGAATCCTCCCGGCCTCGCTATTTATTGGTAGTTGTTCATAAAACTACAAAATCAACACTCATACTGTGCCACTTCACATTTTTTTATTTCAATAATTAATAATCTGCCTAATTATTACTATTTCTTTATCTCTTTTTTCAATATTTTCCATCTCTCATTTCCACGATCAAATTATGATTTCTCAATATTATTTAGGGTTGTATATAAATCAAATTATGATTTCTCAATATTATTTAGGGTTGTATATAAATCAAATTATGATTTCTCAATATTATTTAGGGTTGTATATAAATCAGAATAATCAGAACATATTATCTTTTAAATTTGTCCGTAATATGATTAATCATAATTAATTCGATTTTAGCTTCCTTGTTATCAAGTTAATTATGCTTTAATTAACTAGAACTCGAACTTGAATATATTTATATTTATTTTTCAGTACGATCAAAGTAACATAAATTTATATAGGTAGTGTTTTTTTTTTTTTGTCTGATTAGTTTAGAATAAGAAAATTTACACATTTAGTTTAATAAAATAAAAAATTCTTGAAGTTGACTTTCCAACCTAAACCACTTTTTTTTTTTTTTTTTAAATCATTGCTATTATCTACTTTATTTATATGTCGACAAAATACATTTATTAATTTTTTATAATCAATTAAGTTCAGTTAATTTGAGTATATGTGTGCATTATTCATTATTCACTCTATATTTACATACACGTATATATATTATGGTGTGTTAATAGTTAGTGGAAAATTACACGATAAATTGAGTGCATAAGTCAAAACAATTTTTAACATGTATGAATTATTCCAAAAAGTTCTTCGAGAGTTTTTATTTCTGAAATAATTCTTTTGCAACTGAATAAAATTTATAATCTAAATGTTTACGTAAGGGAAGTTGAAAGGAAAAATATATAACATGCATTAAAAAACAAAAATCATATTATGAAGGTTTGTTTCTGTTCATATATATAATTTTCTGTTTTAATCTGCGTTGATAAGAGGAGTTAGGTTGCTAATTAATCGGTCTAATGAAAAATAATAAAATAGTATCCATGTATATAAAAGATTATGTTATTTTAGCAACAGTGAAATTTAAGTAGAGGTAAGTGATTTTATTTCCGTCAATTACTTTTATTTTTTTTGTTACATTTATTGAATAGTTGAAACTCAAAACAATATGAAGATAATTTGACATAGGAAACATAATAATATGGAAGAATAGAGTGACACTTGTTTGCCCCAAAGGCATGGTGCCCCCAAATTAATCATCATATAGTGTTAAATATATACTCTACATGTATCATGCATATATTCTTCAGGTATCATATGAATATTTTTATATACATATGATACTTGTAGATATATTTATAACACCAAAAAACATAACACTTATAGAGTATATATATAACACTTGAAGAACATGTATATAACACCCTAAATCTATGTACCTATCTACCCAGGGATATATAAGTTTTTGACGGAAGAATAATAATGTTGAATAGGTAATAGGGAGTCGTATTGAATGGTTAAATAATGGAATTTTCCTAATTTCCACAAAGGCATACTATTAAAGACATGGTTAAAGTTCCCTTAATTGGCTTCTTTTTCTCCTTTTCCATCCTTTCTCCACTTTAAAAGTCAAGAACGTGTATTTCTACTCTATTTTCCTCTGACTACAATATTGTTTTAGTGTCTTTTCCTCCAACCATTTTGTTTTCTTCTTTTCTTTACAATATGATATTTCGAAAAAAGTCAATAAGCTATTAATTAATTGGCATTTGGCAGTTTGATGTCATTTCTAGTTTCTACCCACTACAACTTCATTAATTATTACTACATTGTTAATTTCTTAGAGCTGTGGTGTGTAAATCACCATCAAATTAATATTTGCTAACTATTTTCTTTAGAAAAATTACATTTTAGAGAAAAAAAATCGTGTCATTCATAAAAATTAATATTTGCGAATTGATTACATTTCTAGTTTCCACGTTATTTTTATTTAGTTGAATTGAACCCAGGGGTTGTGGTGTTATGTCGCATTATGGAATTTTACGCACCTAGGGATATGATTTAATTTTAATGTTGTTGATTAGAGTCAATAGTAGTTTTGTGAAATTTTCAAACTAAGCTGCTGTTTTATGAATCTAATATAATTTAAATTAGTGAATAATTAGGATTTATAAATAATAATAATATAACAAAAAGTATATGTTATTTTCTCAACATTCACACGGCAACCGCATTTTGATCTCTCAATTTGTTTTTTTGTGGTGGAGTTAGTAGGTAGCCTCCCTCCATATGTAAAAAGGAAAATTTCTCTCCCTCTCTTTCTCTCCCAAAATATATATAAAATAATTATGTGAAACTTATGTTAGCCGGCCTCAATAATTTTTGTGAGACGATTTTTATCATCCATAATTCAAACCTATTTTAAGGAATATACATATATGAACTTTGAGATATGAGATATGAACTGATATGTTACGTTTGTAGATTTAGATTAGTGAGATGGTTTCACCTCAAACACACATAATTTTCAATTAGAAGACCCACTTGGTAATCAAAATTCCATCTCTTGCTTTTATTGTTGTATGCTCAATAAATGGATTGTCAACTAACCTAAATTCAACTTTATTAACGAGTTTGATAGGTCCAAAATTGACCTGGTTACTCTATAATCTATATATATATATATATATATATATATATATATATATATATAAAAGTAGGATATTTTACCAAAAATAACTGCAATAAATTATCTACTTATTAAATAATTATTATTTTAAGAAACCTATTAATTGTTTTCATACTGTATTTATTGTAAGAAACTCAATACAAATAAATAAATACAAATAAACTTATTTATTGTATTTTAAGAAACTCAATACAAATAAAAATAAATAAACCTATTTATTGTATTTAAGAAATTCAATACAAATAAATATATATTTAATTTAAGAAATCAGTTACGATACTCAAATTAGTATTTATTGTATAGATATTTCAAATAAAATAAATAAATAGATAAATAAGATGAAATAAGGGATTATATATTTATTATCTCTCATCTTATTTTTAAGTACTTATTTTAAAGGGTAAATTACAAAAAACAACCCCACCTATCGACTTTTTTCAAATTGCAACCTAATCTTTTTTTTTTCAGATTGCCACCCAGTCTTTCTGTCGTTTTGTCGATTATAAATTTTCTGGTGAAATGGAGATTAATTTGTTCACTTTGCAACCTAAACGTTGTTGTTGTTGTTTTTACCTAATTGCAACCTAAACTTTGTGTTTTTATCAGATTGCAACCAAGAATGAAAATTTCGATTCCGGTGGAAATATAGGTAACTTAAATTCACGAAAATATCGTGAAAATATCAATATCTATGGAAATATGGGTACATATATTTATTGTTATTTTTCCTATATTTACTAATATATTCCGATATTTTCTCGATATTTATTGATATTCCATCGATTTTTTACCGATGTTACATATATTTCACCAATTTTGACCAATATTTCCTTGATATTTATTTTATGAATATCGATTACACTTATATAACATAAATGTCACACTCATATATATAACATAAAAGTATCAGTGTGAAGCGAAAAAAAAATCGTGATTTGCGATTGGACAAAAAAATTAAAGTTTGGGTTGCAATTGGATTAAGAGAAAAAGTTTGGGTTGCAATTGGATTAAGAGAAAAATTTTGGGTTGCAAAATGAAAAAAATTAATTCATTTGTCGGAAAAATGACCGGAAATTTTGCAATCGGCAAAACCACAGAAAAATTGGGTGGCAATCTTAAAAAATAAAAAAGACAGATTAGGTTGCAATTTTTAAAAAGTCGATAGCTGGGGTGGGTTTTGTAATTTACCCTATTTTAAATCAATTTTAAATATATAATATATAAAAATCATTATTTAATGATCTTAAATTTAATATTCATATAAAATTTATCAAACTGAAATATGGAAATGTATGTGTGTGGGCTTCAATGAATTTTCATTTTTAAACGTTTTTATGATATATGGTATTAATTTATTGTAAATTGATATTAAATTGTAGAATAAAAAATGTTACAGGTGTACCTAATAGATTACACATATAAAACATATCAAATAGAAAAAATTAGATTAAAATTATTATTGCAAGTTAACGAAATTATTCATTTGAAATATACAAATATTTTATTTTATCTTTCTTATTTTATTTGTATTTGTTGTCAAATTTTATTTATATTTATATTCTGATTAATTAAGGTGGAATAAAGGATTGGACAGAGGTAATTTTTCTGGTTTTTCACAAATTAAAATTTCATCATTCTTAGTCCCTAATATATTGACTTATCAATCTTATAATTATTATTCATAATTTTTTTTATTCAAAATATGTAGATTAAGTCCAATTTTGAATTGTTTCATTTAAATAGATAGCAAGAGAGATTTTCATGTATTTGATAAGCTGATATAATTTTTTATTGATTTTTAACTACATGAGTTAATGTGGGATTGAACCAAAAGAATATAAAATACATGTGTATTTATAGTTATAAATGTCAATAAAATATAAATCTATTTATCGCAATACTCATCATAAGTTTCTAATACATATAACTGTTTTTCAGATTAAATTTTTTTTTAAAATTTCACTACCCATGCAATGTTCGACACAAATTTTTTCTTTGGTAATCCAAGATTAATGCTAGATTTATATTTCAATCCTGAATAGATTAATATGAATAATTTAAAGTTAAATAAGGTATAATACAGATAAAAGTAGCATAATTTTGTTAAATATAATCGTACATTATATGTTATTTATGTTTTTAATAATATATATATAAATTGTGCAAACTGAGTACACAGACTAGTATATAAAAAGCAGGATACCTGCAAAAAGTAATGCAATAAATTATCTACCTATTAAATAATTACTATTTTAAGAAACCTATTAATTGTTTTCATATTGTATTTATTGTAAGAAACTCAATACAATAAATAAATACAAATAAACTTATTTATTGTATTTTAAGAAACTCAATACAAATAAAAATAAATAAACCTATTTATTGTATTTAAGAAATTCAATACAAATAAATAAATATTTAATTTAAGAAATCAGTTACGATACTCAATTAGTATTTATTGTATAGATATTAAATAAATAAATAAATAGATAAATAAGATGAAATAAGAGATTATATATTTATTATCTCTCATCTTATTTTTAAGTACTTATTTTAAAGGGTAAATTACAAAAAACAACTCCACCTATCGACAATTTTCAAATTACAACCTAATCTTTTTTTTTTTTCAGATTGCCACCCAGTCTTTCTGTGGTTTTGTCGATTGCAAATTTTCCGGCGAAATGGAGATTAATTTGTTTACTTTGCAACCTAAACTTTGTTTTTTTTTTTAATCTAATTGCAACCTGAACTTTGTGTTTTTATCAGATTGCAACCAAGAATGAAAAATTCGATTCCGGTGAAAATATAGGTAACTTAAATTCACGGAAATATCGTGAAAATATCAATATCGATGGAAATATGGGTACATATATTTATTGTTATTTTTCCTATATTTACCAATATATTCCGATATTTTCTCAATATTTATTGATATTCCATTGATTTTTTACCGATGTTACATATATTTCACCAATTTTGACCAATATTTCCTTGATATTTATTTTATAAATATCGATCACACTTATATAATATAAATGTCACACTCATATATATAACATAAAGGTGTGAAGTGAAAAAAAATCATGATTTGCGATTGGACAAAAAATTAAAGTTTGGGTTGCAAAGTGAAAAAAATTAATTAATTTGCCGGAACAATGACCGGAAATTTTACAATCGGCAAAATCACAGAAAGACTGAGTGGCAATCTTAAAAAAAAAAAAAAAAGATTAGGTTGCAATTTTAAAAAAGTCGATAGTTGGGGTTGTTTTTTGTAATTTACCCTATTTTAAATCAATTTTAAATATATAATATATAAAATCAATCATTATTTAATGATCTTAAATTTAATATTCATATAAAATTTATCAAACTGAAATATGGAAATGTATGTGTATGGGCTTCAATGATTTTTCATTTTTAAACGTTTTTATGGTACATAGTATTAATTTATTGTAAATTGATATTCAAATATAGAAATAAAAAAATATTATAGGTTTATCTGATAAATTACACATATTAAACATATCAAATAGAAAAAATTAGATTAAAATTATTATTGCAAGTTAACCAACTTATTCATTTGAAATATACAAATATTTTATTTTATCTTTCTTATTTTATATTTATTTGTTGTCAAATTTTATTTATATTTATATTCTGATTAATTGAGGTGGCATAAGGGATTGGACAGAGGTAATTTTTCTGGTTTTTCACAAATTAAAATTTCATCATTCTTAGTCTCTGATATATTGACTTTTCAATCTTATAATTATTATTCATAATTTTATTATTCAAAATGTGTAGATTAAGTCCAATTTTGAATTGTTTCATTTAAATAGATAGCAAGAGAGATTTTCATGTATTTGATAAGTTGATATAATTTTTTATTTGATTTAAAATAAATGAGTTATATGTGGCATGGAACCAAAAGAATTATTTTTAAAATACGTGTGTATTTATAGTTATAAATGTCAATAAAATATAAATCTATTTATCTCAATACTTAAATCATAATATTTCTAATACATATAACTTATTTTTCAATATTAAATTTATTTTTTAAAATTTCACTACCCATATGTAATGTTCTGACACAAATTTTTTTATTTGTTTGTTTAATCCATAGATTAATATATTACTTTATATATTTTCTAATATTTTTGAATATAATTATTTATAATGACATAAATTTAAAATTAAAATATCTAACTTTATACTAATACAAATTAAGAAAGTATCAATATATTTTTGTTAAAATAATAATAATTACATTTTATATGTTATTATATTTTTTTAATAATTATATATATAACACACTGTTCAACGCACATGTACACTACTAGTTATATTTTATAACAACAACTACACGAATAAAAATACCCCATGTGTATGATTTACAGACTATTACACATTGAAATCTATATTTAATTTTAAATACCTATATACCCTATATTTATCATTTTACATGTGTCAAAATGATATATAACTTTCAAAGATTTGTAGGGCATTTAACTGAGCTGATGATATACTCCTATTTAATATCTAATTAATTTTTTAAAATTGCTTGATAATATTTAAGAATATATTTTATTCAATTTAAAAATACATTTCTGGGAGCTTATAATTTTTTTAAATATAGAAATTCCCATCTTGTATATGAAATAAAATCATGTTTCAGTTATATTTAATCAATTTAATTGCAAAATTGACTCGTATATACAATTGAAATTTGATAGAATCCAAGTAAACTCAAAATTCTACAATTTTTTGGGTGAGATCAATAATATAAATAGTTATTGTATTTTTGTTGATTTTCTTAATTAGCCACAGAAAAAACATAAACATAAAATATGCGTTTCATCTTTAAGAATGCAGATCATAATAGTAACATTACACCAAAAGTAATGGCGATTGCATTGGTGTTCTGTAAAACGATTGATGAGTAGAATGTGACAATTAATGAACAAATTATAATGGTCCAATTTGTTTGATCATATTTATTATGTTCATCATTTCATCATTTGTTGGTATATGTGTTTTTATTTTCTTAATTGCAATTTGTAAAACTAGCATTTCGTGTAATGCACGGAAAGATAAGTAATCAATATGTTTAGTTTTAGGTTTTTTTTTTGGTCACATGTTTATTAACATTTATTATATAGTATTATATTAAAAATGTAATAATATAGGACTTTAACAAAGTTTGAATAATTTATTATATAAGGATTTATTATAAGTTCTTTCTATATAATTGGTTTCAAAACAATTATATAAATAAATTAATAAATAAAGGAGACTCTAATATATGACAACATTTTTCTTTAACACAGATGCATGATTGTAAGTTATTAATTATAATATGTGTATAACATAAATTTGTATAAATAGAAATTTTGAATTATAATTAATCAATTTGAGTTTAAAATACAATATCTAAAAGAGCTTGGTGTATGATACTTTTGATCAGATCTTATTCGGTGTTGATCATTGAGGTGAAGCCAAGAGCTTATAGTTCAAGTGGTATCCATTTTATGGTTGTGGTGATTTGGGTTTTAACCCGGGACCTGCAAGTTATTTAATATTTTTAAGAGTAGGTCTTGTGTGAGACAGTCTCATGGATCTTTTTTCGTAAGACGGGTCAACCCTTTATAACCCACACTTAGCACTTCAAATGAAAATTTGTGGATATGAGTTCAATTCACATTGGTAATAAAAATCCGTCTCACGAAACTATCCGTGAGACCGTCTCACATGAGTTTTTGTGTATTTCTAATTCCCTTCCCTCCATTCATGCAAAGATTATTGAAAGAAATAGTAATATTATTGAGTTGAAATATGTTACTTAGACAACTTTTAAATACTAGTGCATAAATAATTAAAAAAACTTACGTGAGACCATCTCACAAAATCCACTAACCAAATCATTGTGAAATATAGGTTGTGGGTAGCATTGAGTTGAAATATGTTACTTAGACAACTTTCAAATATTAGTGCATAAATAATAAGAAAAACTTACATGAGACGGTCTCATGAAACTAACTGACCAAATTATTGTGAAATATAGATTGTAGGTTGACCGTCTCATATAAAATGATCCGTGGAACGATCTCCTATAAGACTTACTATAAATAAGTATAACCTATCATATTTTCAGTAGTATGATTGCACTTAGATTTGTTTTCTAGATATATAAAAACAAAATTCTAATAAAGATCATAATGAAGAAACAATTATTAAAATATATGCTATGCTAATATTTTTAATTTCATGAAATAAAATTAAAATTTGAGTTCGTGATTAAGGAATCCAGAATTATCGTTATCATCCAAAACGACCTTTAACCAAAAGGTACATACATGGTAAACAATAATGCAGATATTAGTGGCGTGTTTGCTTATTATTTGTCTATATTAGAGTTTTTTGGTTTAACAAAATATGTTAAAGTGGGACATTTTCTCTTTTTGGAAAATTATTTCTAAGAATTTCACAAATATTTTTTTCTTTTTGAAAACATCACAAAGATTCTCTAATCTACCAATTTTTTTCTCCAGAATGATAGGTTAAATAATTTATCTTCAAATAAGTTAAATAAGAAAAATAGTTACATCTTTAGAAAGGAGAATTTTGGGGAATTGGCAAGAAGTTTTCAATATGGGGATTTATTTCTATAATATTATTTGGACATCGTATTTCAAATATTGAATCATCTTAATAAAAGTGTATGCATATATATTAGAAATTATTAATAAATGTTAGATAATTTTATTGTTCAATAGCTACGTTTATATCATGTTCCACTGGAAATTGATTCTTGATTAATAATATCCATATATTTGAAAATATATGGATTAGTAACAAATAATTTGATATATTACTAATCAATAACTAATATATGGAAGATATATATTTTCATAAATGTGAAGATATATATTAAGATGTACAAAACATTCAATAAAGTCTGTGAGTACGTACTAAAACATGTTTTCTTTTTTCTTAATTAGGTGCATAGTAATTATATGACAATATAAAAGATATATGTGGAAGGTGACCGTATTTAAAATTATATGTTGTCAATTAAGTTATATAATTTAGGCTCCACATCAGAATTTTGAACCCAAAAAGTTTAAACATTTTTTGAATTGAAACAAGTGTTAAATTGAGCATTTTTTGTGTTATAGTGATAAGTTCATGTTGCGATTGAAATTAAACCCCAAGTATTTGCATTTTAACGTAATTACCCCTAAAATAAAGTGATACAACTTTTAATTTTTAAAATAGTGACTACAAGGCAACAAAAAATTAAACATACTGCATACCTAAAGTTATGTCATTTTAACTAAGGTTTATTGCGCCAAACCCCCTCGTGATTTCATAAGTCTGTATCGGTCCCCCCTCTGTTATGGAAATTGCAAATTTAACACCTATGATAACAGAATTTCGACCCACGTCCCACAACAGTGAAGATGTGTTAATGCCGTGATATTTTTCCACCCTCCTCCACGTTATGCCCCTCATATACACTAAATCGAATATTTTGACTGATGCGTTCGGAAAAGAGAGGGTTGAGAGAAATTTAGGGCTAGAAACGATTCCCCGACCAAACCTCGAATATTCCAACCAAAACTCGCTGTAAAACCAAATACTTTTTTTATTGTCGACCAAGCCTCGAATATCGTAGTTTGCTTTTAGTGTCTGTGAGTGGTGTGGGTGAGGATTGAATCGAAAAGGTAGGTACAATCTATTTTTTTATTTTCGTTCGTTTGCTGTGATTGAAATGATAAGAGTGTTTGTTATTTAGATTTAGGGTTTCATGACTTAGGGATTTAGGGATTTGGACTTAGGGTTTCATGAATTAGGGTTTTGGGAATTGGGTATTTAGGGTTTTTTTTTTGCTGATTTTTGGGGATTTTGAATCCTGGAGGGGGAATTTGGGTTTTAGGGTCTTTTTTTTTTGCTGATTTTTGGGGATTTCGAATCTTGGAGGGTAATTTGGGTTTTAGGGTTTTTTTTTTTTTTTTTTGCTGATATTTTGGGAGTTTGAATTAGGGTTTAGGGAATTGGGGATTTAGGGTTTTTTTTTTTGCCCATTTTTAGGGATTTCGAAATATGGTTGTGAATTTTAGGGTTTTAAGGTTTATGTTTTTGCTGTTTTTTTTGTGATTTCGAATTAGGGTTTATAAATGACAGAATTTGTTAGGGCTTATGTATGTTTGTTATCTGTTGTTGGTAATTTCTGAATTTCTATTTGTATGTATGTTAAACTGAACTTAGGAATTTCTGAATTTTATTTTCCAGATTATGGCTGATGATGGGGAGTATTTTGATTTAGATGCATGGGTTGGGGGTAGTTTTAGATTGTTGGGATCAAAACTAAGGTATGAGGGAGGGATGAGGGTACACATACCACCTGTAAATTCAGATAGGTTTTTCTTTGGGAATCTACTAGAGATTTACAGTGAGGAATGTAATGGGAAGAGTTCTAATGTTGAAGTGTATCCAAGTTCACCTGGGGTAGAGCTTGATAGGGGGTTGAAGTTGATTAGAAATGATCAGGCCCTTCTTGAACTTTTCCAGGAGTACAAGGGTTTACCAGTTATCCCCTTTTATTTTGAGGACCATCCAGGTCCTCTTCTAGCTGTTGATTGTGATGGGAATGTGATATCCACCCAGGAGTCAGTCCCATCAATCTGTTTTGGGGGAGAAACTGAGGGTGAGTTGGGAGATGGTCAGGTTTTGGCTGCTGAGAGTGAGAGTTTGGCTGCTGAGGGTGGTGAGGGTGAGGGTGTTGAGGGACAGGGTGGTGGGGGTGAACAGGGTGAGGGTGTGGGTGAGCATGACCATGGAGTGAGTGATGTTCCATCTGATGAGTCATATAATTTGGACAGTGTGAGTGATGTTTCATCTTCATGCCCCTCATAGGTCCTAGAGGACTTTGAGGGTCCTAAAGATGATGATATTTTTGAAAATAGATCTCCAACACATGCTAGGTCTGTATTTAGGAAATGTAGACAGTTGTTGAGGGAAAGAAAGAAGAGGAAAAAGGTAAAAGCCACAGCTGAAGAGGGGACAGATTTGGGTAGGGGGAAGACAGAATGGTATAGTGAGGAACTAGTCATCTAGGAGATGGGGATAATGAGTGGGCTGAAGGAGTGGACATGGATCAATTTGAGCTAGCTGTTGGGATGAAATTTCAGAATAGGGAGGTCTTTAAGGGTGTCTTGCAGGATTGGGCCATTAGGAAGGGTTATGAATTGAAATACATAAAAAATGAATCAAGAGTGATAACTGCTAGGTGTAAGGACAAATGTGATTGTCCAAACATAATCAAGAAGATTGAAAGTACTCAGAGAAAATTAAGTAGGAATTGTTTTCCTAGCTGGGTAGGGGAGGGCAAATATGAAGTCATGCATTTCTTAGAAAACCATATAGTCAACTTACAAGATAAAGACTGCACATGTGGATTTTTTCAAATGTGTGGGTACCCCTGCTGTCATGCCATAGCTTGCATAACCTTCTATAGGCTGAACCTTGATGAGTATGTACACACTTGTTTCAAAAAGGAAGTGTATATGAGGGTGTACAACCATAGTGTCAATCCTGTCCCGGGTATGCATGACTTTGAGGAGTCCAGTTTGGGGCCAATAGCACCTCCTGATGTGAGGGTGAAAAGGGGCAGACCAAAGAAGAAGAGAAGGGCTGATGGGAATGATCAACAACAAGAAAGGGTGAAAGCTAGCAGGAAGAGGCTTACTCATACATGCTCAATTTGCAAGGCTTTGGCATACAACAAAAGAGGGTGTCCCAGCAAATCAAAAAGAGGAGATCAGCCACATCAAGATGAGGTAGCAGAAGAGGAGGTACATATGATACTCTTTTCCTTGCTTTAAAGTCAATTCATAAAGAGATGTATCTTACTTCTTTCTTTATGAATGTGTTTGATTCCTTTTATTCAATAGGACCAGGCAGATGTACAACATGATGTCTTTGATCAAGATTTTGAAGCAATGTTTGGTTGGGCTGTCCATGAAGATCAGATATTTTACAACCTCTTTCCTCCTTATTAATTCCCCCTACTTCTTCATTCTGTCTATAGAAACTTATAAAATTGTTAACCTGAAAATTTATCCTAACAGCCACCTGTGAACCCCACACCACAGCAGTCCACTCAAGCCTCAGCAGTTGTAAATCCTACCCAATTCTCAAATGCAGAAGATCGGGTAGCAAAAGTACCCAATGCATTTTAACTTACTGTTACTGCAATATTAACTTATATTAATGCATTGTTCTTACTTGTTTTGACAGGTTCATCAATCTGGAGTGCCTACAGTAAAGAACCCTAGGAAGCAAACAAACCCCAAAAGAAGAACAACAAAGAATGGATGAGAGGGTGGTATGTGATACATTTTGGATAGTATTTTGGTACATAGGCATTGGTACATTTATGCAGCCTAGATGTTAGTTAGCATTTGGCATATTTTGGAAATATTTTGATTTGGTCAGCCTCATATTGTCTTTTTTTGATGCAATTGGCTGTTTTGGGCATATATTTTGGGTAATGATGACTTTTTTGGGCATATATTTTCGGTACATATGGACTGAATGGTGACATACATTTATATTTTGCAGCTGCAAGTTTACATGCCATGTAATCCTTGAATTCTCAATTTTTTGCAATTCTCAATTGTTGGCTCCTTTTATTTCTCAATTGTTGTTTTCTTTTCTCAATTATTTTCACTTGTAGGCACATTGGATTCACCACTTCTTCAATGTATTCATCAAAGTAAAAATGGAAAATGATAATATT
Organism: Scutellaria baicalensis; assembly: GCA_005771605.1. Taxonomy (NCBI): domain Eukaryota; kingdom Viridiplantae; phylum Streptophyta; class Magnoliopsida; order Lamiales; family Lamiaceae; genus Scutellaria; species Scutellaria baicalensis. The sequence continues at coordinate 28,568,482 of CM016726.1, forward strand.
CATATTCATAGGTGGAAAATTACAGAAAATAAGTGTAATATTACTTGAGAATTACAATGATAAGAAGCATCAACACAATGAAAATGAAAATTTTGATACTTGTTTGGTTTTTGTCAAGCTTTTCAATCTTCATTGACAGATCGTCACATTTGGAAAGCAACTCTTTAGAATTATTATTGTTGGGAGAGTCCACTTCTTCGTCCAAATCCGGCATTTGCATTTCATTCGAATAATTATTCCTTCCAATCGATGTGGGTTCAAGCCAAGCAAAATACCCACATTGAGACGAGCGGCACGTGCAAAACAATTTACCTATGGTAGCTTTGGATGGACCAACCACTTTAATTTCCGCATTTTTACGGCAATAACACTTCTTATAACTATATCTTAAATCCAATTGTTCTTCATTTTTAGACATCAATGGCCTAAATGTGGAAGATATTTATCCTATAAAAAATTACAAATACATTAAAATGCAAATTTATCAAATTAAATATTAATAAAATTAACTATGTAAAATTATCAAAATAAATTAAATAATTTGCCAAAAAAAAAAAAACGTACCTGGTGGCAGTGGCTGACTAGGGGAGAATTTTTTTTCAATTGCAAAAGTGTGGAGAGGGGGGTTTGATGCATGTAAATAAGTAGTGCATACACATACATATATAATACAAAAGTAGGGGTAATTTTGCACTTTCAACCCCATATAACGGTAAAAAAAGAGGCAACATCGCACTTCAGGCGCGTCGCCCGCAAACCCGTGAAGTCTGACGACTTTGGGGGTTTCACGCAGAGTTTTTAAAATCACATGTGTTTTCCCTGCAATTAACGTAACACAAGGGAGATCGATGCAAATTTACCATAACAGGAGGGGGTCTTCAGGATTTTACCCTTTTAACTAATGATGAAAAATTCTAGTAAAATGATAATCCAAATAAAGATAATGATTTTTCGACAACCAACCAAAACACTTTAGCTTTATTAAATTCGGCATATAATGCAGTAGTAGAGTGTGAAACAAAGAAATAATTTTTATCGTGAAAGTGAAATAAATCTTTACATAAGAACTGTCATTTAATTTCTTCAAGAAAATGCCTTCATGTCAAATTAAAAACGAAAAACACTTTTACCAAAATGAAGAAAAAATAAGCAATTTTGCTTATAATGACATTATCAAGGTCATGTCCAACTTGTTTCATCTTTGTCCAATATATCTATTTCTCCATTGCAATTGCATCACGGGAAATTGTAGTTCCGCTTTTGTAATTAAAGTTGGGCCATCAAGCATTTCTATTAGCTCCATTGTTTGGTGATTATACATGTGATTATAGAACTGGTTGAGAATATGGAAATTAAATACGACAATTAGGGTGGGTCATTAAAATGAAGTGTGTTTGAGAGTTGTGATAATTGGGTGGTGAAATGAGAGAAAATACCCCGAATTACCCATTTAAATATAGTCAATTCACTTTAATACCCATGAATATAAATTTTTATCTTCATCTACCCATCAATATAAACTATTATCCTCAAATACCCATTTTTGACTTTGAAGTCATATATGTACTTTGTTTTACAGAGATGTCAGAATCCTTTCTTTTACTTTTTTACATACGCTTACTTTTATTTTTAAAACATGTGAATAATAAGACAATTAGAAGAAATTTTTTGCCTTAATTAGTTTTAATATTCAAAATTTACAATTGAATTCATTCCACAAAATTCATAAACTAATTTAACTAATTTAAAAGTATGGCTTAACTAATTAACAATTACAAAATTAATAAACTAATTAACGACATAAAAAAGTAGGACTAACGAATTAAAAAATTATACCTAACGAAATTAGAGAAAATTTTCTGAAATTTCGTTAACCCCTTAAATTTGAGGGGTTAACGAAATTAAAGAAAATTAATTTGAGGGGTTAACGAAATTAAAGAAAATTTTCTGAAATTTCGTTAACCCCTCAAATTTAAGGGGTTAACGAAATTAAAGAAAATTAATTTGAGGGGTTAACGAAATTAAAGAAAATTAATTTGATGGGTTAACGAAATTAAAGAAAATTTTCTGAAATTTCGTTAACCCAAATTCCAGAAAATTTTCTTTAATTTCGTTAACCCTTCAAATTTAAGGGGTTAACGAAATTCCAGAAAATTTTCTTTAATTTCGTTAACCCTTCAAATTTAAGGGGTTAACGAAATTCCAGAAAATTTTCTTTAATTTCGTTAACCCTTCAAATTTAAGGGGTTAACGAAATTCCAGAAAATTTTCTTTAATTTCGTTAACCCTTCAAATTTAAGGGGTTAACGAAATTCCAGAAAATTTTCTTTAATTTCGTTAACCCCTCAAATTTAAGGGGTTAACGAAATTGTTTAATTTTTTTTCGTTATTTTGTTCAATAATTCCTACGAAATTTCTACACAAATTCAACAATTATTTCAGTTTAAACATTCAAACAATAATCAAATAACAAACCATTCAAACAATAATTAAACAAAATAAATTATACACAACTAACCTGAATTCAATTATATTACATTTCTACTTTAATATATCAAAATTAATATAAATCAATATATATTACCATTTCTATTTTAATATATTCAATTTCGTTAATTAGTTAATTCGTTAATGAATTGAGAATGAACTTGTTAATTCGTTAAATTTATTTTGTTAATTAGTTAATTAAGTAAGTACTACCTCCGTCCCACCTTATTTTGCCTACTTTGACCGGCACGGATCCTAAGAAAAAACAGTTTGACTTTGATGTGATGTGTTATTTTAATATTTTTGAGTGACAATTTTGTAATTAATGTGTGCTTTTTGAGTGCAAAAGTTGTAAAATGAAAGAAATTGAGGGGTAAGGAAGTAAATTTTTCTTTGCCATTTTTGGGTTGGCAAAATAAGATGGGACAAACAAAAATGGAAAGTAGGCAAAATAGAGCGGGACGGAGGGAGTAATTCTTAATTTATCTATTGCTATTTTTTTGCCATATTCCTTAATTATTCCAATCAATCAATATATATTACTTCCTCCGTCCCATGAAAATTAGTCTACTTGCCATTTTCGTTTGTCCCACTTAAATCTACCAGCCCCAAAATGGCAAAGAAAATTTTACTCTCTTACCCCTCAATTTCTTTCATTTTACAACTTTTGCACTCAAAAAGTTGGTTTAAATTACAAAATTGTCACTCAAAAATATTAAAATAACACATCCAATCAAAGTCAACAGCTTTTTCTTAATATGTGTGCCGGTCAAAGTAGGCTAATATTTGTGGGACGGAGGGAGTATAATATAGATGATTAGTATTTTAAATTCTGACTTTCAATTTCTGACATTCAGTACAAATGTGAAAATGGGTATTTGGGGACATTATTTTAAATTTGTGGGTATAAGGGGTATAAATTGTTGTAAAATAGTTGCTTGATTGCACCTTCTTCCATGAATCAATATATCGAAAATGTAAATATACATAAGACAAGAGATAGGAAGGAGAGAATTTTATTTATCCAAAATCACCACACATCCAATACTTGATTACATTATATATATACAAGTAAAGGAACTTCAAAGGGCATAAGAATATGAATGGTTGTAGAGTAATGTCCACCATAATTGATAAATTAATTTACAACACTCCCCCTTGGACATTACGACTTGATGTACATGCCTCGTTAAAAACTCGCTAGAAAAACCCAGTGGGAAAAAACTAGACGAGAAAAGAGTACATGACATACAAGTTTTTAATGTGTTACACTAGCTGCCTCGTTAAAAACCTTTAACTAAGAAAACCCTGTGGGAAAAAAACTTAGTCAAGGAAAAAAGAGTACAGCGCTGATCTTCAGGACCCAACCTTCAGGGTTAAATGAGTAGAACTATTGGTCTTCAAGACCTAGCATTTATGATTGTTTAATGCTCCCCCTTAAGACAACAATCTTTCATGCCTACACATTCCAATACCATGAGCATATTTTTCAAAAGTAGATGTAGGTAGGGATTTAATAGACAAATCTGCAAGATTGTCACTGGAGCGTATTCACAACTCTTCTGGAGTTCATTGGTTTTATTAAATTTTCATTTCACATTTCCACTACACATTTATGCACCATGCACTAGTTGCATTATCCTCATATATGACTGAGGAATATAAAATATTTACTAATACCACATGACTCACAAATGTATTCTATCAAAAACCTTTTAATCATACACATTTCTATGAGACATCATATAATAATAAGTGGTTTGAAGAAGTGTTAATCAAAATTTGTTTAACATACCTTAAAATTGAAAAACATAACTAGTTTGTATTTTGACATTACGAAGATCTGATATATATAACAACATGTGAATAATCTACCAAAAACTTATTCTAAAGTAAACAAGATAAATTGAATTTTGAAAATACAGAAATATATTTAATGATAATTCAATATTTTGGAGGACCTTTACTAGTAGATTTACCATAATATCAAATCTGATCCATTTTGAAGGATAAATTAGAAGTGAGGAACTTCAGGTCCTATATATACTCAAAATTTTCTTCATAATTAAATGGGTTCTTGCCCACTTCAAGAAATATTGATTGTTTTACTTAGTTGATGAGACATATCCATGAAAAATCTATCCAAAACCTTCTTCGAGAAGATTGATTAGTGTATGAAAATTCCATCAAGGAAATACCCGATCTGCAAGTCGAGACAATAATTGATTTTACTTAAAGTTTAAAAGTTGACTTTTAAATTCGAACTTGCTTCTTCAATTAACATATAAAGATGCATATAATTAACATATAAATATGATACAATATTCATCTAATATTTGCATCATTATAATCACTCAAGAAAATGCATCATTATAATTCTTCTTCAGGAAGAATTCACTTATTTAAATAAATATTTGCAATTAAAGATTTGTGTAGATATGTGATAACAATGTTCATCAAATGTATTCTTAAATTCATATTTGCTGCCAGAGATATCAAGTAGTGGAATATTATATCATTCATATATAACAGGAGAATGTGTTTGATCAAACTCAATAATGGGTCCCTACAGGAACCCTTGAACTACTAGTCTCGCTTTGTACCTCATTATTCTCATTTATTTTCTGTACAAAATCCCATGAATATCCTATGGGGATAACATCCTTAAGGGTATGTATGGAAAATTCATAAACTTTTATTTTGTTCAGTGAGTCTAATTTGACCTTAATTGCATCTTTTCATCTTACCCAATTTGAGCACTTCTGGCACTCAGTCATTGACTTGGGTTCTGGATCCAGATTATCTTTATAGATGATAAGAGCAATTTTGGAGGCAATTATGTTGTCAACAACAATAATACTTATATATTGAGTTTCTCCTATATCCATAATATTAGTTGCAACTTTGATATTTATATCAACCAGATCCTTATCAGATCAAAATATTTTGATCTGGTCGTTCCACAATCCTAGTGTTTTGATTATTTTGTGCACGTGCATAATTACTAGGATTTTTCATCTTCGGGATGCATCTCTTTAGGAGATATTTGGAGTGACTGAACATTTTTGTTACCGCGGATTTTTATATAGGCATTTTACGCTTCAGGCGTAGAGTTACATCAGATATATATGTATAGAAGATACATGTGATTTTGGCACTCCTTTATGATTAGTAAACACGTCTGACAGATTACTTGCTAAATACTGCAAGTTAATTATTTTCTGAACTCCCAGTTCAATTTGACTAGTGCGTGAATCTAAATATTATAGCTTCAATAAAATTTCTCGGCATTCTTTTAATCATTGACTATTATCTCCCCCTAATGCCGATAATATTTTATAGATTTATACTATAACATGGGCACACACTAATTGTAAAAAAAAAAGGGGAATAGTCAAGATATTGCAAATTTGCATGAGCCCAACATGATTCATTTAGACCATTTTGAGTGTAGACGTAAGGAATCGAATGCTCCACTTTAATTTCTAATGACATACAATAGTTATCAAATGCTTTCGAAGCGAATTCAGCGGTATAATCCATTCTAATGGGTTTAAATGGATAATCAGAGAATTGCGCCCGAAGTTCAATAATCTTTGGCAATAAATTTCGTGAAAACGTTATTTCGGTGGATAAAAGACACACATGAGTCCACCTAGTGGAGGCATCAACACATGAGTCTTAATCTATCAATGAAGACCTTTAAATATTGGAATGGTCTTGATGTTGGATGCATTGGTTCACATATATCTCCATGAATTCATTCATAAAAAATAGGAGATCCAATTTCAATTTAAGTAGTAGAAAGATTACTACAACTATTATTTCATCTTTAGAATAAATACAATTTTTTATGGTCTACATTATATTATACAAAATCCAACAATCAGGTTGTGTCATGTCGGGAATGACCCAAACACTCATGTTAAACTATTAGGATCATCAATTTTTCACTCTAGAAGGTCGGATGTATAATACAATCCTAATGAGGAAGAATGAAGTTTTTCCTACAACTTGCTTCCAATGCTTTATGGACTCAGTCACTAAGAGACATTCTACAATATTCATATAAGTGAAAAGTCATTTAGATTGCTGATATGATAACATATTGGTATAAATATGGAGAACTAATGAAGCTCTTCCGGAGCTAATATCTACAAACTAGAATTGTAGCAATTCTTCATTTATTCTAAGTTCAGCTTTGATATAAACGTCTTATCTTTAAGGACACTATTATAAATAGTATTACTCTCTGCCTATTATAAGATACCCTTTTTTCTCCATGTACTAAAAATTAAATCGACAATACTTAAAATAAGCATGCTAGCAAATTTTGAGAATATCATATAGCATGCATAATATTTCAAAAATAAATCATATACTATCATTGCATTTAAATCAATTACGAATTCAACATTCAAAATTAGTACTCATATATCCAAAACTCATATGTTCCATCTAATTAAGGGCAATAATCCTCATTTTACTTAAATGTATTACTTAATCAATTCACATGAGGAGCCCAAACAAACCATGTCAATGTCTTGAAGAGTGGTGCAGTTCATACTACGTATTTAAATCATACGTTTCAGTATTACTGCTTTTGTCATTTTCTAGTTTACCTTCATAAAATTTATATTCTTTTTCTTTTTTAATGTCTGAAGTATCCTGATAATGGTGATGTGAAAATATAATGTTGACCTAACACAAATCATTTTGGCCTTATAACCATTAACATATCTGGTTGTACTATCTGTAACCATTTGATCAATTTTATCAGAGTCTAAGCAGAGAAATTTTGTTCCGATCAAAATCAACACACCAAATCAACGAGCAATGCTACTGCAACCAGGATACCATTACTCATTGGTATAATCTAGACTTAAAAGATGAAAATTATATGGTGTTAAATATGAAAACTATTCAATTACAACACGGATCCACTGCCCGAATCATGGATTGCAGATATTTAACATCTTTTCTTGAATGCTCAGTCAAATTAAGGAAGTGAACATATTTTCCCACCAAGATTTTTTAACTTCTCATTCAATCACACAAAATTTAGCAAAATAATACTAATTACTCCAAGAATAATCTAAAAGCATCATGATGATACTCCAAACGCTACCGACTATTATCTAATCACACAATTGTAAGTTAAAAGAATATATTAGGCTTTTAAATTGTGTTCGTCAAAGAACTCAACTTTCTAACTTGTTACTGCATACTAAATACGGAATTCAAAATTGCAAATAAAGCAAATTAACATAACAAAGTAGAGAAGAAAATTTGAGAAACATACCGATACACTATATTTTGATTGAAGTAAAGAAAAATACCTTGTAAGAAAGACACGATTCTTTCCTAGGGCACAACTCAGATTCCGGTAGAGAATCGTGCTGATAACGTGTTGTAAAATAGTTGCTTGATTGCACCTTCTTCCATGAATCAATATATCGAAAATGTAAATATACATAAGACAAGAGATAGGAAGGAGAGAATTTTATTCATCCAAAATCACCACACATCCAATACTTGATTACATTATATATATACAAGTAAAGGAACTTCAAAGGGCATAAGAATATGAATGGTTGTAGAGTAATGTCCACCATAATTGATAAATTAATTTACAACATAAATATTATAATTATGGGTAAAATTGTGATCCCTTATATGAAATTGGGTATTTTGGTCATCCAACTCTTTACATTAATGGTAGAATTAATGGGAAAATATGGTAGGAGTTAAGTATAGTGGCGCAATTAATAACAAAAATGAGATCATTATCCAAAACAAAAACAGGCTCCAAATCGTACTTGCATCTACCAGTTCATCATTCAAAAAAAAACACATACGTGAAGTGTGAATCGAGGGTTCACCTAGTGTAACATCGATCATTTAATTACAAATGTGAATGCTCTGACTTTTTGCAAACCAAATAACACCACACTTCAAATGTGGGGAGAGAGAGAGAGAAAGCTACATTTTACCCACACTTCAACAGTAAAACGAAGACGTTTTAATATGAGAAAATGATGGAAACGATTTTTTTCTTTTACAGTGCACTAGTCTTAAAAGCAGAGATAAGATCAAATCTGAAGTGTAGGAAAGCCATAAATACTCTTAATAGAGACTTCTAACAACATTCCCGGCAAATGAATTACAAAGGAAAATAGCTGTCTAAGATGTTACATTCTCAGTAAGTTTTTGCTTAAAATGATACACAGCTTCAAAGTAAGACAGAACTGAACCTAATCCAATTGAGGCAAAATCATCTTATCTATTACTTCTCTCACTGGATAAGAGAGAGAGAGAGAGAGAGAGAGAGAGAGAGAGAGAGAGGGAAGTGAGAATCACCAGAAACGCGTAAATTTCAGTTAGAAACAGCCACGGTACCAGCCGCCTCCAGGCTGTTATTATTATTAATCGATTCCCAATCAACTTGTCTAAGAATTTCGAACCGTTCATCCAATGTCACAAATCCGGAATGAGGTGTCACAACGCCACATTTGCCAGCTTGATAAACGAGAAGGATACCTGCTCCCATATCAGGACCGTGGAGCTTTCCAGTAAGCAAGACTCGAAGGGGCATGAAAAGAGATTTTCCCTGGTATGGAAATTGCAATAAATGAATTAGTTAGAGAAAGAGAAAGGTGAGGAAGAATTTCTTCATGGAAACTAACCTTGCGCTTCAGTGATTTACCGAAACTCTTGACCCACTTCTGCCATCCGGCACTGCCTTCTTCAAGCGCATTACTAAACTCACCGCTGTCATAGGCAGTTAGCAAACTGGCAGCAACTTCTGATAGCTTATCTTCTAATACAGGTTTTCCTTCTGGACTGAAACAATGAATTGAAAAAAAAAAAGAAAAAAACCTAAAAAATCTTTCCAAAATATGTATTGGTTATGGCAGAAATACTCGTCAACAAATCTCTCCATCTTTATGTGTAAGGTAAACTTGATTGCAACGAATATCATGAAGATTTTGGTTAAGAAATACTGCACTTAAGCAATGTACTATATGTAGTATAAGCAAGCACTTGCTCTTCTGCTGAAATATTGGTAATAACCTTGTCCAACACTTTGTGCACAAAAATGATGTGTTACAAGCTTCCTTTAGCTCTTTTATGTCAAGGTGACTTGTTTTGTGAGTGGCTAAAACTTTTTGTATTTTAGCAATTAGATTGTGAATTCATTTTTCCAAAGGTAACTCATGGTTATCTGCTCTCTGAAAGATGACTCCATAATTGTCAAATGCCCTCTGACATCCTAGCATTATCTCGAGCAAGCATGAATCCAGAAAATTATAAAAATGTCCCAGTGAGATTTCAATGACACATTAGGGCTTCTAGATAATCTTCTAAAAGCATAGCATTGTTGATCTTATTTCTGAACCATAAAATCTTTATATCATTAACTGGAGTAATTAAAAAATCTACTAAAAGTGTGTAATGATCTTAAATCAAAAGGAAACTTGAAATGAGAGACATGAATAAAAATGCAGCAAAATACTCACAGGTTCCAATTACCTAGCAAGTGTCAAATATAAAGGATAGGAGAGTAGGCTTGTAAGAGCATTGTCAGCATCAGTTACCAAGTCAACACCATCCTTTAGCAGCTGGACAGCCTCCTGATCATAGGATTTAACAAAAGAATTTAACTATCACTACAAAAACCAAGAAATGCAATAAAAGATAAATCATTGCAAGGGCTTAATATCATTAATTTGCTGAGAGAATTATCACTGTACAGTGTGCTAAACAATCTCAAAGCAATTATACTTGTGTAACATTTGAAGGACAGCCACAAAATTTTTAATATGAGGCATGAGATGTAGGATCATCAAGAAAGCTGTAATAAAAACGAAGATGCTTCTTTATGTTTCTACAGTTCACATGAAGGGTAAAATAAGATGGGAAAAAAAATAGAGGCTATACTTCTACAAAGCTGCCTTCTGATTCTGTTACTAGGCCAATGCTCCTCCAACGCTCACCAATAAGCTTGGTTAGTTTGTCTGATGGAAGGGATCTCAAATGTTGTCCGTTCATCCACCTTGCATAATCAAAAGTAAATGTTGAGGCCATGAGCATTATCTGCATTAATAATTCAGCAAGACTACCAATTCTTTGCATGAATAAGAATAGAAATGGGACTATTACTACTAAAACAGCCAAAGGTATAACAAGAACAAGTAATTCAACACAGTGCTAATTTCATGTGCTTCTATGGACAATATAATGTACTAAGTAATCTTGGCTAAATCAAAACCACAACTACCTTAATTTGGCTGAATCAAAGACAGCTCCACTTTTATTGACACGCTCAATTGTGAATTTATCAACTGCAACACATGTCAGAAGATTGATGTCATGAATATAATGACATCAAGCATCTTAAACTGCAATAAATCAGATAAGCAAAGGTTTGACAAGGAGACTAACCTAGTTGGTCAAGGGAGAAAAATTCATTCTCAGTACCATCACCCCAACCCAATAATGCAAGATAGTTCACCATTGCTTGAGGAAGATAACCCATCTCCTTGAACTGGCAAATGTAAATTTCAGCATGAAAGATGGTAGTGTAGGAGAAGGTGATCAACAGCAGAGTAAACAAACGATCATGTTTCTCAAACACCAGAGTTGATGATTTTTGATAATCCTAACTGAAGGAAAGAGGACTCTGAAGGTTAATGCAAAAACAGATTACCTGACCCACTGAAGTTGCCCCATGCCGTTTTGAGAGTTTGCTCTTATCTGGTGCAAGAATCAAAGAAACATGTGCAAATATAGGCATTGGGAATCCAAGAGCCTGGATTTGGGGAAAAGTTCCAATTTTATTAATTTTATCCACATTCAAACAGATATGACTTCGAGAGTAGATAAATAAAAGCAAATCAATAAACTAAATCCAACTTCACTAAACAATGAAAAAGACGAAGATAAATAGACAGATCCTAATAGTACCTTATATATCAAAGCTTGCCTCAAAGTGTTTGGCAAGTGCTCCTCTGCTCTGAAACACAAATTCCAATTATAACACCAAACCATAATAATAATTAAAAAAAAAAACCCAACACACACATGTGTAGAGCAGCATTTGTATCAGCATGCTGTGCTCACCTAATAACATGCGAGATAGCCATGGTAGCATCATCAACAGTTACACAGAAATTGTAAACAGGTTGCCCGTTACTTCTCATAATCACGAAATCACCAAGAGTGTCATAATTCCAGCTTACCTTCATTACACTATCAAGAAAGTTAGTACAAACTAGAAGGCAGGATTAGACCTCTGTTACACATATCAGAAAATTAATTGATAAAACACTGTTCAACAACAAATCCTAGAAATCAGCTGCAGTGAAGCAAATATCACAATTTTGATCAGTTCTAAAATTTTCATGGCTACGCCAAAACTAGCATCCCAAGTCTAAAAGTATTTTCTACACATCCATAAATCTCTTTTATGCTTTCAGATGGAGTTCAATCACCTACCAACTCAACAGAAGGTCATCTCATATTCTGAAAATGCAAGTTTAGAATAATGGATGATATACGTGAAATATCATATCCTCATATACAATCAGGACTGTGACAGTGATCCAGTTCCACAGCAAAATTTAGAGGATTTGAAAACAATATTTTTACTTGCTTAATAAGGAGAGATTTATAAGCTTATGTTCCAGAAACAAAACATAACATGCAAACTGGAAGACCAGCCAAGCTATACCTCACCGCGAATGAGATCAGTCGATTTTCAAACTTCCCATCTTAGGAACTCTGAATCGATAAGTATGAGGTGTCCCCTTTTCCAGCTCCTCTTGCACTTCTGCATCTGTTGCACTGGCCCATTTGCCACTGTACACAGGAGGCAGCTGCTTCAGTTTTGCAATTTCCTTCATTTTTTCCAACTCCTAATGTAATGGTTATAGCTTTAGACAACCAAGTATAAGAAAATGATAAATCTGGAAAACAACAGGCCAAGGAGCATAATTACAAAGAAAACTTAAAAGCTGAAAATCAGTAGCATTGATGCGTATATACAGTTCAAGACATCAGCCATGACGCAAAACTCGAGAGCGATGTATTCCACATTGTGGAAATACAATATACTTCAATAACACACATCATGGAATACTCTACAGGGTATCAAAATACTTTAAAAAACCAATAATAATGGCATACTAAACACATCATTTGTATATAATTATTATATTCAAAGGCATAGTTATACATAATTATTCCAGCGTCTTAGCAATTTAAGAGAGAAAAACTTAAAGTGTCTGAGATTAAAGAAAGCAACTTAAACTCCATTCACAACAACCAACCTCGTTTGAGCAGAAACAGCGATAAACATGGCCAGTTTGCAAGAGTTTATCGGCCTGCTCTTTGTAAAGGGCATTTCTTTCCGATTGTCGATAGGGGCCATAGTTTCCACCAACACCAGGGCCTATATACCAAATCCATCACACTCGGAACACTTAAATTTTTGACAAAAGACAAAAGTATAGAAAAAGTAAAGCATAATCGAGCAACCTTCATCCCAATCGAGACCAAGCCACGTAAGATCACGAAGTAAGGCCTCCTCGGACTCCTTCGTGGATCTCTCTAAATCAGTATCTTCAATTCGGAGCACAAATTTGCCGCCTTTGGACCTGGCAAACAAATAGTTGAAGAGCGCAGTACGAGCACCGCCGACATGGAGATTTCCGGTGGGGGAAGGCGCGAACCGCACTCGAACCACGTCAGTGGACGGCGGCGAGGATGAAGCCGAAACTCTAAAGCTTCTGAAAATTCTTCCCCGCAAAGCCAACTCAGGAACTACGCGGACCCGGATTCCAAGACCCGGGGCTCCGACTAGACAACCCATTTCGAGGAATTGAAAGGGTGTTTTCTTGAAATGGATAGCAATCAACAATGGTGGAAGTAAAGATTGGATTAGATGACTTGTTCCGAATAAAATAAAATAATAATATAAAATCAGGTTAGATGATGTTCGTTTGCCTACCAGTTGGGCCTTCTTGGACCGCTAGCCCATTTAAACTTTAAATTTCTGTGTTGCTGATTTTTCTTTTTTTAATCTCTTTTGTGATAATATATAGATTTATTGTATATTATTTGAATTGAAAGTTTAAATCATGATAGTCAAACAAATAAAAAACAGTGATAATAATATATGACTAGTCGTGTGATGAACTTTTGTTTTAGAAATTATATGTAGTTATATCATATGAAATCTCGAGTAGATATAAATAATTAATTATGAAATAATATCACTCCTACTAACCTACCCACCGTGGACACATATTAATTTGTCCACCGCTAATTTGCTGAAGATCTAGTATATTAATTAATTTGATTTTTCATATAATTAGGGGATGAGATCTCTACACGTCAGCTGTGGACATATTAAGAGTTGTCCACCGTCGACATTTTAGCATTTTTCGAAATAATATATAATATAAATTTATAGCTTTGTTATGTATGATTTTTTGTGTATGAAATATTTTAATGAGAATCAAACAGCCCATATTTAATGGCAGCCCATATTCTAAGGCCCAGATACAGAGGCCCAATTACGCTAAGATGGGACATAAGAGCGTCTCTCTCTGTTATCTCGGAGAAAAGACGATTTTTTTTTTCCGGTGCGCTGCCAGCCCGCCGCCAAGACGTTATTTGTCGCCGGACATTTGTAATTGGTGTGTAATCAGAATCGGTACTCAACGTCTTCGTTTGCCGATATTTTCATACTCGTGTTCTATTGCCCCCAACTACAAAGCATCAACACAGCAGATAAATTGATTGTCTCTGAGTTCCTCTGTTTCTCCGTCGGTGTGAATTTTATATTTGATTCGCTGAATGAAAATCTCTGACTCTCAATATCTGATAGGGAGTTATCCAGAGAGGTTGCCTGCAATGAGCTGTTTGGCACACGTAGTCCAAGTGGGAGTGGGTATAACCCATGTACGGATCAACTCTCAGGGAACTGGGAGGAAGACGATGATGATGGTGATTACTATGAGAGATAGGAGCAAAAACAGAAAGCAACTGCAGAAGGGGAGAAGTCTAAGCATTGAGGCTATCCAAACCGTTCAAGCTTTGAAGAGGGCTGCGAAAAACTCGGATGGATCTCTGGAACAAATTTTTGAAAGCAAATTCAGGCGTTTGTTGAAACTCGATATGATTGCTGTTCTTCGTGAACTCCTTCGCCAAAATCTCTGTCTTTTGGCCCTAAAGGTTTGCCCTCTCTGTCCCTTCCTACTTCGTTCTTTTCCACTACATTGTTTTACTTATCACGGTTGCTTGCATATCAAATGATGTATAAATTAATTTTTCATTGAATTGTGCACTTCTTATTCAAAGAGTTGTAGATACTCTGTGCTCTCTTGCTTCTGTAGTTTCTGCATCGACGTGAACCAGTTCTCGTTGCTTTGTCTAATGCAGAGATTTGTGCTTCTATGGGGACTTGGATTGAAGTTCTTAGTTTTGTCAAGAATTTGAAAAGAATGTCATCCATGTGTTTGTATTAAGTACAAAATCTGACTTCTATGACAGCAATGCTCACAAAAAGATTGATATTCTAAAAATTTCATGTTCATGATATCTAATTTCAGTCCTCACTTCCCTTTCTTTTTTTTTTTTCTTCTTTTTTTCAATTAATGGAAGCATCAGCTTGCTTGTTGGCTCTGTCTGTTATTGATATGGTCTAATCCAAATTGTCATCTTATCTAGGTTTTTGACGATGTCAGAAAAGAAATCTGGTACAGGCCTCAGTTATTACTGTATGCTGAAATGGTTGCAGTCTTGGGAAACAATGGAATGCTCGATAAGGTTGAACAACTTATCATGGAACTCAAAGCAGAAAATAATGTAAATCTGGATCTTCGCAGTTTTAATGCTTTGCTGGAAAGCTTAATGAGTTTAAAGCTCACTGGATTAGCATTGGAGTGTTATAACTTTATGAAATCTGTATCATGTGACCCAGATAGGCTGACATTTCAAATATTAATAGAAGGTTTTACAGCAAATGAGGAAATGGAACTTTTAGCTGTTATACAACAGGATGCTCAGAAATATTATGGCCCTTTCTGGGATTTAGAGGAGGAAGAAACTGACATGATTTCAAAATGTAAGAACTGAATAACTCTACAACTGCTTACTGCCATTATAGCCTAAATCTTTGAATTTTATATCCGGGGCTGTATTGTGATGCATGTATTATGTTGGATTTTTCTTGCCAAATGATATTTCATTTCTTGTTATTTCATCTCAAGATGAAGAGATGGTTCCAAACTAAGTTTTGCATGTGACAAGCTTTTTTTCTTGGCCTGTTCGCTTCTGCTCTGTGCACTGATTATATTTAGTGGCTTTTGTATAGGTAGATGGTACTGGTTTTGTACTGATGTGGTGGACTTTTTGTTCTTCATATGAATAGATAGAGAACCAGTTTAAATAGATGTGGTGAACCAATTTAACTTGCTCTCTCTGGTTGTCAGCTAACATGTTATCTGCATTAGCTATTTGATGGTTCAACGGCTAACTTCACAAGAATAATCAATCTAGACTTGTCTAGGATAACATGTTGGACTGGATCATCAGATATTCTTAAGAATCCAACATTCTTATACTATATCACTGTAATGGCTTATGCTAGAGTTTTCATTTAGAAGTTACAGTGTTTTACCTGTATACCTTTCCCAACCATATCTCTTTCTGAAGAATGTTAGAACTGTTTTCCTGGGAATGTCTGGCCAAACTTCCAGTTTTCTGGTGCAACATTGTAAGATGCTAGTGTTATTCTACTAGCCGTAGTCACCTCAAAGGATAGTGGTTGACCTGCGAGGTTGACGTTGCATTGCCAGTTCTGTCCCCAGTTCCTCCCCATTGGAATCCATCCAGTCCTTGATCCCTTCACTTTAACTCCAACAACTTCTCCATCCAACCCTACGTTGCTGATTAACACTTGCATGAAATAAGCACTGCCCTTGATTGTGAATCTAATTCCGCCCTTTCTTTCACATGCTACCCTATATATACAGGTTCAGTAATTTCACTTGTATTTGTTAGATCAATTATATACATGTGTGTGTGTTATTAGACTGATTAGTATAATTAGCAAGTTTAATATCTTTGAATGAGGGATGTTATCCTTGCACACCCTCCATGCACAGAGGTGTCCAAGGTAACATTCCCAATCCTTGAACTACCTTCTATACTGGATTGGAACTATTTCAGCTTTCAGGTGAGCAATCAGAGAAAATGAAGCCTCTGGTATCTGGAAGTGGGCTCTCGGGAAGTTGCACCATCCACCATTATCAGCGGTGAAGCCATAGTTAGGAGGGCAGAAATCAGTGGCAGTAAGTACGATAGACGGGCTACCTTGCAGGCACCATAGTACGTGATCAACACATCTAATCTCAAAGCAAGCACCACAGGTACTTCCTCTATCAAATAACATTTCACTTAACCCTGCACTGTATTTGCCATAACTGGTCTTATGAAGGTCTCCAAAGCCACATGCGCCCTCTGCATGCAGCAACACAAAGTACTTGACTTCATTTTTCATTCTGAGTATATTATCATATGATCCATATAGCCAACCTAACATAGTGGTATGAACCTGTTCGATGTGTTGATGCCATCGTTGTAACTTTTACAAACAGGGTTAAGAAATTACCAGTGATAATCGAGTCATCTGTATCATTAGAGTACGTTGCAGTGGCAGATTTCCAATCCCCGTCTTGGGCAGTTACTGAGCACATTGAAAGCAGGTAGCAGATGAGTACGGCTTGAAGGTGGAGAGCACCCATTTGAACCCTAATCAAATAGAATAGATGAACTGCATTATTGATCCGTATATTCTTATATCATTCTCCCTTTTAGTTCCCGCCTTTTTCCTTTTTTTTATATGTCTTTTTGGGTCCAAAGGTGCCAGCAGAAACACCTTTATTTAGTATTTGGTCACTTTTAATTGATTATGTAGTGGCATAAGCCGACAAAATGTAACCTAAGCTTTTTTTTTTTGACATATTTCTCTACTTAGTGTGGACTTTGGTAGTGATTGGCAAACAAATTTCCAAGAATACCCCCTTGATATTCTTCTTGTTGGTCTTAAAACACTAAGCTCCGATGACTAATTTAAGGGTGAGTGTAAAAGTGTATTATGGAGAACGAAAACGCGAAAGGAGCTCTACTGTTCTGGAAAACGATGAGTTAATTGCCATCCTATCTTCGCGCTATCCACTTCTACCAATTCCGAAAGGGTACTAACGCAGTACTTCACAATTCATGTATTGATTTCTGAGAACTAGGTGGTTTTGTTTGATGATTTTTTTAGGTTCGAAAAAATTGATATATCTCGGTATGAATTTGATGTGTCGAAGCTAATCATGCAAGACTATCTCTTTTCGATCATTAAAGTTTCGCCTCACATAACACTGCTACAATTTTAGCAAGAGAAAGACGTGTTTAGACAAATTGGGTTGGTTAACAAGGATTATATTATAGTGTATCTATTTATTATTCCTTTGCACCGTCTCTCCTGTTTTTTTATAGGTTAAATGTTTTTTTTTCCTTTCTTGTTTCTTCATTGGAATTAAATATGATGTAAGTACACCCAATTGAATCTACTGAATAAATACTTACTAGTATTTTTGACATTATCAAATTATACAATACAAAAATTCATACATGAAGTCTTACTTAAAAGATAGTTTTCAAGATATTACCTGATATCAAGATTGACCATATTAAATGTGTTGTTCCACCTTATTAATCCACAAATAAATGTCTCATATAAACCTATTATAAAAAAATATTTTATTGATTAACACGACTTGTAAATATAATACGAACGGAATTCATAAAATCTTGATTATTATTTATCGAGTTAAGAATATGATATATTATAGTATTATAGATCATACATTCTATCAGCTAGAATACATTATATTAGTACTGATAATCTAAGCATATAATTTATTCGATTGGGAATCTCCTATTTCAAACTGTATTTCGTAATACCTTTGGGATGTTATTATGTTATATATACCATTAAAATTAGAACATAAAACTACAATTTGAAACTAGAAATCTCATGTGATAAATTTTACAACGGTAAGTTGTTGCCACCACATGGTTTATCACCATATTTTAAACGTGTAGATAGAAATGTAAACTACTTACCATAATTATTCCTGTTTTTATTTTGGCAACTAACTTTTTTGATGTTAGGGTTTAATTTTGGTAAATATTTGTTACAACGGTTAATGAATAATCACATAAAGAAAACGTGATGTTTTTTTAGATAACATTTGACTTGCCAAATATACAAAAATACTAATAATTAACCATGTAATATAGTTAATAGCCGTTATACAATGGACTTGTCAAGTGGTATTGGTATTGGGCCCTTGACCGGCCCACCATAGCCCATATATGTTATCGTCATATTGGACAACTATTTTTTATGTAGAGATGAGTTGCGTTGATCTTAACACGTAAAGAATATCAACGCGAACGCGATTCACGATTGCTTGTAACCGTAAAGGTTGAACGACTTCTCTTCTCTGCACTAACACACCACTAGAGCAGAGAATCCGCCATTTTTGCATCTCGATCGCGAAGAAGAAGAAAAGTAGGCGAGAATCCTTCAATTTGCGAATAGATCTTTAAAGGAAATGGAAAGTTCAGGGGAAATGGTGGCGCTGCCAGTGTTGGTGGAGTCCAATTACAGGGCCTGTACCATTCCCTATCGATTCCCTTCCGATAATCCGAAGAAACCCACACCCACTGAACTCTCTTGGATCAATTTATTCGCCAATTCAATCCCTTCTTTCCGGTTGATTATTTTCTAATATCTCTTTGCTTTTTTAGTAGTGATGAATGATGATATCCTCTTATTGGTTTAATGACTATCAATCAACTACTCTGCAGTAAACGCGCTGAGTCCGACGATACGGTTCCAGATGCTCACTCCAGAGCGGAAAAGTTTGCTCTAAGGTTCCTCAATCGTCCTAATTCTTCAATTGATAGTGATTTTGCTTGTATTTTAATTTTTAACCCGCATCAAGTTCACAGTGTTTACTTGACTTCTTATTTAATCCTCCACAGATATGCAGAAATTCTGGAGGATTTGAAAAAAGATCCAGAGAGTCATGGTGGTCCTCCTGATTGCATTGTACGTTCATCTGTCTAACAAACAAGTTTTTTTTTTTTTTTTTTTTTTTTCAGTTGCAATGTTAAACAAGTTTAAAAAATTGCTTTTCTGCTATTGTTGTTTCAGCTTCTTTGCCAGCTTCGTGAGCAAATCCTTAGAGAAGTGGGGTTCAAAGATATATTCAAAAAGGTCAAGGTATGCATTTCATTTTTTATTAGCACTTCATTAAAAGGTTAATCTTAAGTACCAAATATCATGGCAAAGCAATTTCATAGATGTTAAGTGATGTTGTACATGAGGATCATTGTAAAAACTTTGTGCATCTATAGAAATATATTGCCAGTGGAGGGATTGTAGCTGTTTCAAGAATAAAATGAACGCTTTCCTTCCTGCTACACCTGTATGCATTTACCGATTTTAGCATGTATGGTGTTGAGGCTTGAATGCTACAGTTTTTGCTCCACATATTTCTTCTTTCTTAGAAATGGGAGGAACAAAGCATAGAGATATTACTAAGTGGTTTACCTTGGATTATGTCAGGATGAAGAAAATGCCAAGGCAATATCCTTGTTTGAGGAGGTTGTACGGCATAATGATGCTATTGAGGATGAAGTTGAGCGAGTTCAGAATTTGATAAGAGGGATTTTTGCTGGCAACATATTTGATCTTGGTTCAGCTCAGGTACATTAATCTGTCCTTGGAAATTGTTGGGGGTATTGTCATCTAAAATTTCTAATATTTATTTGTTGCGCATCAGTTAAATCACATTACTTTGGTGATGCTGCTCATTTTCTAGCAATACTAGCTGAAAGTAAAGGCTCATAATTGATAGAAAGATGAGCTTTCTGTATTGATATTACTAGCAGCTGAGGAACTTCTCAGGTGATGACACTTAGCACTAGGGTTCGAAAGACTTTCTTTAACAGTATTAGAAGTGTTTGATTGCATTGAAATTTACACTCATTTTCAGAAATTTGGTGCTTTTATTTAAAATGGAATGGTCATATAATTTAGTCTAGTATCCATTTTTCTGAAGCAAATTTCCCTAGACCTTCCTTAAACTTGTGTTGCTCATGTTGCTTATCTGACTGGGTTTTTTGCTTTTTCATTTTTAAAGCAAGCCTAGGGAATTTTGGCCCCAGATACTGCCTGTAGTAATAGGTTGGTACAAATTCTATTCATAATTTCGTAGACATAATCTAAATCCTAAAAGATTGTGGACTCTTTTACTGTTATGATGTATTTATGCTGATATATCACATGCTTGCTTCTGACATTTGTGACCCAACCCATTTCTGCAATATCAAATTTCCCATTGTCTTAATATTGCATAGTTAATATCTCTGTAATGTTCGCCTTGCAGCTTGTCATAGCCTGACTTGTGCTGTTTTTAGTTACATATATTCCTTTTAATCTTTTCAACTTGATTGGCTTAAGAACAATCTTTTCATTTACATCTTGAAGCTGGCAGAGTTATTTGCAAAGGATGGTATGTCCTTTCAAGCTAGCTGTCAGAACCTTGTCCCTCGACCCTGGGTTATAGATGACCTGGACAGTTTCATTTCTAACTGGGGCCGCAAATCATGGAAAAAGGTCAATTTTTCGTATTGTTTGTTTCAGTGCACTGGCATTTATAATGGGTTTATTTCTCTAACTTTCTAATAATTATGCCACAGGTTGTAATCTTTGTGGATAATTCTGGTGCAGATGTCATTTTGGGTATAATGCCATTTGCGAGGGAGTTACTCAGACGTGGTTCACAGGTTCTGATTTGGGATCTTTTACTTGTTTTACTATACTATAGGATCAGGATGACCAGAGACTTTATCTTGGTTGTATTGTTTTCTTCTCTGGGAACTATTGTAACATATGTTAGAGTGTATCAATCATGGGACTTATAGTTGCCTCACATGCAGTTAAATGATTCTGCTTACAAAGTGCTTGGCTTCGCAATGTTGGTTTGCCAGTCAATTTACTTGATATGAATTTTTTATTGAATACCTAATTCATTGTAGAGATGAACTGATTTGTCATATGTTGTGGCATGAAAACCTGAGTGGTAGCATTTTGAAGTTCATCCACCACCAAGGTTTTGAATGGGGTCTCAGTGCAGTGAATCACACTGCAAGGTTTTGAGTCATGCTTTTTAATGGTATTCACTTTTCCCCATAGATAGCAGAGAAATCAGGTGCTCCTGAGTTCATGCTTTGCCTAATCTGTGATATGGAGATTGTTAGAAACTAATACGTTAACTGGAAGTGCAGTCATCTTTGGCAAAAACAAGTTATGTGACATTTTAGTTTGTTAAATTTAGACCAACTTTGAGCCTGTTTTAAAGGTATTTCTTGTTTTGCAGGTTGTACTGGCTGCAAATGACTTGCCTTCTATCAACGACGTAACATACACCGAGTTAATTGAGATTATATCTAAGGTAGTAGGACAGATCATTATTGGTGCTGTTACAATTTGTCTTCTAGTTTCAGATTCTCTATCAATACTCTGTTTTACAGTTGAGGGATGAGAACGGGAAGCTTCTCGGAGTTGATGCTTCAAATCTTTTAATCTCAAATTCTGGTAATGATTTACCGGTAAGAAGTTCTGCGCTATTTCTGAGTGATTTTGTCTATGGTTGGACTCCTCTACTTATGTGAGTGTACTCTTATCCTTTATAGGTAATTGATCTGACAAGAGTATCACAAGAAATTGCCTACTTAGCAAGTGATGCGGACCTTGTAATCTTGGAAGGAATGGTAAATGTGTCATATACTTCTACCTGTCTTGTAATCCGTTTATAATTCATGGTATTCCTTCTCTAAATGCCAAGAGTGATTGTTTTCTTATTGCAACCTCACGTTCGTCTTTCTATCTTTATTTGTCCAGGGTCGTGGATTAGAGACTAACCTTTATGCGCAGTTCAAATGTGATTCCATGAAAATTGCCATGGTAATGGATCCTATTTTTCATGAAGTGATTCCCCACCTCGTCCTCCAATTTTTTGGTTGTTTATTGTGTATATTACAAAACAATTTTAATTATTGTTCTGAATACGTGTGATTCAGGTGAAACACGTGGAGGTTGCTCAGTTTCTTGGGGGACGACTCTATGATTGTGTGATCAAGTATAATGAGGTTTTGAAGTAATCAACATATTCATCTGCAGAGTGGTTGTTGAATGAACAAATTTGCAGGGCGCACATTAACAAATCTGGTGCATCAGGCACACTAAGTTGGTTAATCTATTTTGTCTATTTTAAGCTAACGCCATGATGCGCTCCTTCATCTTGTAAAGTTGGAAATATCGTTACGATGCTCTCTCTTTACCAATTAGTGCAGTCAAACGGATCTTTTCCATTGCCACTTCGGATTTTCTGTACGTTTAGACAATTCAAGAAAATACATTTTACAGTCTCATCTTCAATACGTAAATTGTAATGATCCGAACGTTCTATTACGAAATTTGACTTTGAAACTTTAGGTTTCAAAGTGAATTGAATTCGTGAATTTGAATGTTAGATCACGTAAAACTCAATTTTGGATTAATTTTGACTTAAGTGGTACTATTTAAGCGGATGCATATAATATCATCGTCTTTAAATCTATTCATTTTTAAATCCAAATGCAAAACTTAAAGTGATATCACAGGTCTTTTTATGAACTCCATTGCATATATAAAGTGTTTCATCCGTTAACCTTGAAGAAAGACTTATAATTCCAAACATACATTTTTCGCAATTCGTAAAATTGGAAGAAGATACATAATGCTAGGAAAAAATCATGAGACAGCAAAAAGAATTTGAGATTAATATAAAAGGAGCAGATACAGCTTTAAGATCTTGATTCTAGCAATACCAACAATTGGAGAGATGCCATCCTAGTCCCTGTATTCTAAAAAGTGTTCATCTCCTGTTTTTGTGTTACCACATATGTCATACGTATTAGATGAAATCACTAATATACACATGACGTATAATGTAAGCATAAGAATATAAGATCAACAGAGGAGTCCCTGCAGAGATGCACAAAATTACAGATATTGATAGTTAGCTCTATGCAGCTACAAAGATTCGACTAGTTGAATACTTCTCTTCATGCTTGGATGTCTGCAGGCATTGACTTTAAGAAGTCTCATAATTGTAGGTCAATAAAGCATGGTTGATAGATGAAATGGTGGAACAATGGAACTTCCTCAATTTATAAATAAGTTGGATGCAACCTAGCAGCCACAGCAAGTACCGGCCTGAAGTATCTCTCGAGATCCAGATCTAGTTATTGATCAAAACAATTAAAAGCCATGAATATGCGATTAAGTTGACACCAAAGAACCATACTTTTCTTTTTCACACAAGAGTTACAGCTCAAGTAGAGTTTGCTTTGGTAAATACTTAATTACTGTTCTAGACAAGAAGTTTTAGCCGATCAAAAAAGCTGGTTGCTACATAGCAATATGAGCAAATTCATAAAGTGGACTGAGTAATGAACAGTATATCAGGAAAATTCAAAAGAGCCGCTACACTGACCATTCCAATAGGACTGAAAGGTGCAGCTTACTATCTCTGCTTCCCAACGGAGTGCAAGTATACCGAGACTGAAACAACCCTGCAAAAAAGAAGATTGTTAAACCTATATATAGCACAGTATTAATTGGACGAGGCTGACTGAATGATAAAATTGAAAAGCATACTCACGTGGAACCAAGAAAGAAGGCAAGGGAAAGATGAAATTGAAATAGAAAAACAGACACAACTGCCGTCAACAACATTGCAACTGATGTAGAATACACCTGCAGAATTTATGGGAATTTAGCGTTTCTGACTTTTATAACAGAAGATAGTGGACTAGAGGAGTAAGTACTCATTGATTCATTCTTTAAATAGAATGTGCGAGCTACCAGGTTGAAAGTAATATTTTTTACCTTCACTATGTTGTCAGCATATTTCATGACCATTGATACAGCAATGCCACTGCAATAACATCAAAGATATTATGAAATGCTCAAGCAAATGGTGATTCAATGAACTATGTTCAGGAACAGCAGAGAAGTACAGAACTACACCTTAATTTACATACAATTAATAGCAATATGCTTTTTAACAACCCACTAAGCCCAATATTTAATGCTACTATTTTCTCTGTAGGATGTCCAAGAAGTGACATCTTACAGTTTAATGTAATGATGTGAGAACATAATCTGATGAATCTTTGATTAGGCAACTACTTTCTGGATGGAAGGAGAGGACATTTGGGGTTGTGGGGGGGGGGGGGGGTTTCTCAACTCAGCTAAAGCTTGGTGCCAATCCAAAATAGAACAATCAAAATTGGGATCGAATGATTGATGGAGCATCAAACAGCAAGTACGGTAGCAGACCCGGAACAGACACAAGAAAAACACAACTAGATTCTAACACGATAAAACAAATCTCTCGTGAAATACTGTTATCATATATAATAAATGCCTTTTTATGTATTTTGAACATATCCCAAAATTGTTGTGAAACAAGAACCCGTCTAGGCCTTCCATAAATCAGAGCATAAAGAGAACCATCACAATCAGCATGCTATACCTTAACTACTGGCATCTCCACCTTAAATTTCTTCTCTTATCTAAAGACTCAAAAATCAAAAGGAACTCCTACACATACTATTAGTTTTTAAGAGGTCCCAAGTATTATAAGTACCTCAGAGCATGGTTCAAAATCATGAGAACGGTAATTAATGAATATCCATGAAAGAATCCCCTGCAGAGAGAATCATAGATGCACTTTAGAATATCCATGTAGCATGTCAAACAGAAGCATCCAAGAAGTATATAAAGGGTAAGAAAATCCAAATTGCCGCTTCATCCTTCAGCAACGACATTGACAAGTTTATTATTATGTTCCCAGTTGTAGGAAAACCTCCTTAAGCAAGTTGTTCAAGAGAGACTATATCATCTTCAGCAGAGTTCCAAATATATTCCCAGAATAATTTCACTGGTTAAAAACACTGGAGTGATAATGATTCTGTATCCATTGAACAGCCTGAATCATGGAGTAATTTCAACTTACTTGTTCATAACAGCATCAAAATCCTGAACAAATATCGCAATAGCATTGAAAACCATCCCAAAAACATACAACCAGAAGTTCTGAACATTAATGTTCCTTGAAGGTCGTTTTTTAATAATAGCCTACAAAAAACAAAGAAAATCAAAACAAGGTCAAATAAATATAAGATAACAATTTTCACAGCAGTTTTTTACAGAACAGGAAAAGGAAAGTCAATTACATATGTCAAGGAGTTATATCAGCCAAAAATAACATAAATTCAACGTACAGTGGCTGCAGAATTGGTAAAACAGTAACAGCTTCCTTTATAAAAAATATTTTAACACGTCATTGAAACACAAGCAGGAGATGCTTAAGATAAGTAAATGACTAAGGATTTACCTCAGTGTAGACTCCAGCAAAACCACTAAGAAGAGCCATGATCTGAGAGATAAACCACCAAGAGTTACCTAAACTATGTTGGAACAGTATAAGAAACTAGCAACATTAATCTTTGTTGTTGACATGTTGTTTTGAAAGAAAGCATTTCATTTTCGCTTACTAAATCCTACATCAAACAGAGTGCTAACATCATGAAAGAACATTTCACTATCAGATTTCAGTTTCAACTTACAATTGCCATCAGCCAACCCTGGAAAGGTGTTTGCAACACTCTATCAGAACTGAAAAAATGAAACAGTGAGATTCCATAAGGACACGTTCGGGATACCAAGACAGAGCAGAAAAGGAAACTTGGAAATAAAAAAACAAAATCTAATGTGTGAGACACATTGGCATGCTCTTTTTTCAACTACCATTAGGGCAGATATGCTAATTGAGTTTCTTTCTCCAATGGGATCAACTATCAGACTATTATCACATTCAGGTTCATATAAATTCTTATTATACTATATAGAGTTATTATGTAGCATGAATATATAACAATCAAGTTCATATCTAATTCAAAAAAAGAAGCAAAACTTGGAGGCGACTTCTGAAAATAAAATCCACGATAATGAGTTGGAAAATTGATCGAATACAAACCATGCAGACATATATTGTCAACTAATTGTGCAATTAGTCTAAAACGCCCAGAATATTTAGAATGATCCTCTTGATGCCCGTCCAACTCTACCAGTAGTTGGAAACACAGAAAGCATCTAAAGAGTCCGTGTCTTCTGAACATTATTTTGCCAGGACTAGAGAACAAGAAAAATTCGCTACATTATGGAAAATGAGATGAAAGATCTAGGTTATGCTTAAAAATAACACCCTTACTTAGAGTTAAGTTGTGCCGTTGTGCACCCTGCACAGAGTAAAACGAAAGCAGCCCACTGAATTTCACTCAACCTGAAAAGAGAAATGATTATAATCAGTTACCCATTTGTTTTGAACAGCCCATCATCCATCATTCATCACCTTCTCATTCATAAACCCATCAAAAATAAAGGTTATCTTTGGGTGTCATGACATCATAAAGCTCTTGAAATTCTTTAATCTAAGGCTTTTTTCAGAGGAGCTCATGTCAAGGAAAGATTTTTGAAGCTTGTAAGCTTTAAATTAAATAATTGTAAGGACCAAGGAACAACTTACTTTCTCTTGAGGATAATACGGTATAACACACCAGTGCTGATTATGTTAAAGTTCTTTAGTATTTGGTATCCTGGAGCATCTACATAGGCAAAGATGTAATACTGCCAGAAGAGAGATATTTAGGAAAGAGCATACTGCAAATGTAACTAAAACTTACTGGTAAAACAAACAAGGGTGAAAACATACTTGAAGTAGATTCTTGATGAGGTAAAGCAAAGCAGGAATGGGATACACGCTAACTTCATCCCATGTCGTACTTAACCTTGTGGGGGGGGAACAGGAAAAATAAGTTGAGTTGGCTAAGAAAAGCACAAAACATTATATTTTCCGCTAATCTTTAAGTTAGAATAACTTTCAAAGTGGTATTTAGCTGTTGTAGAATCTGCCCCCCAAGCATGCTAAGTCGTAAGTTCTGGCTACATTTATTTTAATGTCAAGAATTTGCAACCTAATTAGTGCGGATAAGCTATAAACTGGTAAAGGAAGAGAACTTTCAAGACAAGACTCAGATTAAGATAGTTTTAGTTATGTGGTATATCCGATTGTACAATCTAGAACTATTTATTCAATTATGCTCGCTTTCAATAATTGTTGTCTCAGCACCTTTTACAGTCATAGACAAAGAACATTGGCAAAATCCATGAGCTCTACAATTTAGATTAGCCAATTGATGGAAAATGAATGGGGACAGAACGAACACCTGTTGTCCTCAGTAACACCTTCCGTCCTCCAAATTCTCATCAGCGCTGCAAGTGATAGTGCACATTTCAAAGCCTCTACCTAATCAGAAATAATCAATTGAAGACCAAATTCAGAACATTCTTCCATAAACTGGGACCATTCTACAAAAATAACATAAACAAAGAGAGCACAATTCAGTGATAGCATAATGACTAACCCCAGGAAAGATCATCCACTCACCAAAAAATTTGCAGTTGTAACGCTGTACTCATACTTGCCAGCCCTCTTTGACCAGACAATAAGAATTGCCTGTGAACTTGTAAGAATTGTCAATGCAAGGGTTACAACAGACCTGCGTATATCATTAGTTAATAGGAAGTGATGGGAAAATTATGCAGTTGCTATGCTCCAAGATGTAAAAAATGTACTAAAAACTTTCATACTTGAGCTTCCACTTGGTATGGCCACCAGGGCTGCCTACTAAGGCTGCCATTTTTGTGGGAGAGCCTGTAACCCCAGAAAAGATAAGAGGATAAACAAACACAGCTATATGGAAAATTGACTAATGAGAAATTTTATGTGCGAAATAAATACCGATAATGCAGGTAAGTGAAAAGATATAAAGCAAGTGGTGTATGAAACCTGAATCATGTTTCCCTCGTAAGCTCTCAATATCATCATGAACTGAAGTCCCATCTTTCTCCTAAATAATTCAACATGTATCAGTTCAAAGTGAGGAACAAGTAAGAATCAGTTCACAGTGAGCAGCAAGTAAAGATCGCTCGGGTTGATTTCAAGAATTTTAAAATTGAATCACGCGAATTCAGTGTGCGCTGCGCACAAAACGGACTAAGACTATAAATGTGTAGCACAAAGCAATAGCAGAAGAGAAGCTCGCACAATTATAAGCCATCGAAAAAGTTGTACATATATGATTCAACTGAAGCAGATCAGTAGAATTGATGCAGAAAAACACACATTAGACAAAGAATAATAATCAGATGAGAGGCTTACGACGACCGAATCAAAACGGCAAACGACAACGGCGAAACGAATCGCCGATAGAAATATACACATACATTGTAGATGAGTAGAATTAGAATTGGATAGGAGAGAAGAAGGACAACCTGATCCTTAATTCTTCTGTACTCCATTGTCTATCTGTGTTGTTCAGATTCGATTACTGATGAAAACTATTTCAGTTTTCATGAGAAATTTGGCAAAGATCTTAAAATCTGAATCCAGTGGTTTTTGTTGCAGGCAGGTCGAGCCCAGACTGAGGAACTTCCTTTCACTCTGTGTTTGGATGCGCCTATATAAATCTCACGTTTCCTTTCACACCCAAATAACTATAATCTTTTTCGTAAATTAAAATTAGGGCATGGAGGGCGTATTAACAATTAAAATTAGTGCATGGTTATATATATATTTTTTAAATTTCACAATTGTATTTCGAAATGCATGTAACTTATGCAAAAAAGTTATGAATGGACTAAATATCAAAATTTATGTTATTTTTTGGTGAGAAAAAATAAATCATAACTTAAAAATTTGTTACGTATTCTCCAAATTTTACAAATTTCTGTGACTGCATCACAAGTGTGAGGGTGTTGGGGCTGAAAGGTTGTCACGTGCAAAGTATTCCACAAGAGATGGAAAACTTGATTCTCTTGAGGTGGTTGGACTTAAGTTGTAATCATTTATTTGTCCAAAAGAGACACTCAAACCATCTGCAAGCTTTACCACTTGCAATTTCTTTGGCTAAGCTCATGTGGGCTACAGGAGCTTTGGGTAGTCGTTGAGAATTTGATTCACTTAGACACCTCGATTTAAGCATGAACAGGGATCTTAAGGAGTTGCTGAAAGCATATGTGGTTTGCAAGAGCTGCGCACGTTGAACATTTCCGGTCAAACACCTCTACAATTCCACTACTTTCTCTCTCAAACATTTTCCTCAAGGAGTAGCCCAGCTAAGCTGTCTACACACACTAAGTGAGTTCCGAGGAGGCAGTGTGTGGAGCAACCTCGGATGGTTGAAGAAGTTAAACCGTCTAAGCGGACACCTATCGCTGATTGTCTAGCTAACCGATGGATCAGTGGTCAGGGATGCGAGAGGAAAAAACACATCTTAAACAGCTCTCAATACGTTTCGAGGACATGAATGATCAAAAGCAGAATAAGTCTTCATTGAGGATGGATGTCTTAAATGCTCTGGAACCACATCCGAACCTAAAAAGTCTGTTTATATCCTTATATAAGGGACACAAACTTCCGACTTGGATTTCTTCGTCTCTAAACCAACTAAACTCACAAGATTTTATCATCTGTCTCCATTGCCACCTCTTGGAAAACTGCCATGCTTGGAAACCATTCTGATCATTAGAATGGACGAGCTGAGATTCGTGGGACGAGAATTCTTGGATATTCAGTCATCTTCATCTTCATCAGCTGGCCGTGCTAAGACCATTAATGTATCGTTTCCAAAACTGAAGAATCTGACATTTGAATACTGTCCAGAGTGGGAGGAGGACATAACCGTTGAAGAAGAAGATTCAACTGCCCTGTCATTAATGCCTTGTTTGGCTGAATTGACTATCCAAAATTGCAAAGCTTGAGACAGCTGCCACAACGTCTACTGCATAAGATGAGTTCGTTGCAAGTGTTGAAAATTTCACATTCGATAATTAATCCAGGCCTTCAGCTTAGAGTTGAAAATGTCTAGAACAAATAGATGCAAATGTAGGAATTTTTTTCTTCTTCTTCATGTGATGTTGTTTTATTCAATGTTTGTTATGTATTTTTACTATGGATTCAAACGAAAAATTGATGTATAAAAGTATGATTTGCTTGTATTTCAGTTTATCAATGGAGGAAAACATTGCACTTTGGCCAACTATTCTGCTTAAAAAAATATAGATCTTTCTTTATGAAATACCAATATAACTAACTAAATCTCTTGAAAGAAAAGTTCATATTAAAAAGGAGAGTTAATGGTTCGTATAAATTGTTCTAGGCAAAAACTTGCGTACCCCCGGGACATCGTACCCCTAAAGGCATTATTAGTTTAGTATTAGTTATATACTCATGAGTTATTATTGATGTATTCATAAGGTATTAGTGGTATATCCTTGAAGGTATTAGTGATATAGGTATTAGTTACATATTCATAAAGTATTTCGTATATAACTGAAATATATGTTTTAGTGAAAGTATTATTCAAAATATTATTTATTATATATTAAGGTATTGATCATATTACTTAAAGGTATTACAATAAGTGTTTGAGGGCACGGTACCCGGGGTACGCAAGACCTACTCACTCTAGTATTGTATATTTTTGTCCAAAATAAAAGGCCACAAGAAAATATCTTTAGTAATACTTATGGTTCGGAATTTTTTTTACTACGTAATGCATATATAAATGAATAAATAAATAACCCATAATACTTTTAATAATTATTGGATAGAAAATCCTCCAAATGAGTATGCTTGTTTAGAACAGTTACGAATCATTTATCCACATCACACGATGATAACAAAATAAACCCAAAAAAAATGTACGCATTTATAAGCTTCATGAATTAAAGATTGAATTTTCCAAAGGTTAGCCGAAAGATTTTATGGGGACAAAAAAACAGTTGATGTCGGAAATATACTAGAATTAATAAGCACAGGATGTGGAAAATATGAAGAAATTAATGAACATTGCAGTTTGGTATATAACTATTCACTCACCAAAATCCAAAAAAACATGCAACAATTCCATATCCAATAAAGTAATAATACATGAACACAATAAATCAAGATTACAACAGCCTTACATGATACATAGCAACACAAATCCCATAAATTATTCTTCTACTCGGCATAAATCACCAGATTTGTGTGAATGAATGCCAAATGGCATCCAACAATGGCAAGGGATACAAATGGAAAAAAGCCCTCTATCATCTATCTTCTACATCCACCTCGTTCATTACACAACCTCAAATAAAGCACTTGGGAATCCTGTGTCCCAGGTAGACCTGAGAATACAACCTCGAGTTTACTGAAAAGGCGAAACTTACGTAATGGTAAAGGCATAGAATGCATGAACGAAAAGTAGCATTCACATATCAGTATCATTGTAGTTGCCTAATTTGATTTGTTACTGTATACTACCAGCCTGAAGTTATATTTAGTTCTGACTATTATTACATTAATTATCAATTTGTAGTATTAGGAGTAACTGGATATTATCATAGATGTCCTGGCAAGACATGTCACACTTAGAACAAAACCAGAGAAGAGGAGGATACTGCAGAAAACTTAGAAGCACCTGAAATATGTTGAATCGGATTCGGATACTAAAGAGCTCCAGGTGCATCTCTCATGCTTATATTTACGCTGTTTCGCATGGTCCGCCTTCCAATTCCACCATTGCCTTTCGTCATCATAGCAACAAATTCACCATAGTCAATCCTTCCATCCTAAGGAACATGTTCAGCGAGAGGTTAGCAAAACCTTGGAATGCTAATTTTGTTGATTGAATAAAAAAGTTGTTAGAATAAGAAAATAAGATGATCTTGCAGTGAATCTGCCCCTGCCCTCAACAATATAAGACAATGATCATGCATCCAACAAGTTAGAAAATCATGAGCGCTGTAAAAAACTATCAGTACCTTCATACTTTATATTTTTAAGTAACAAAGATAGCAGTTAATATCCCATAAGCTTAATTTTGAGTCCTTTGGTAGGCATAATAAGCAGAGTAACATAATATCTTTTGAAATAGGTGCTCCTAAGATATATATCCTTGATTCAGCTTGTTATGATGTTATTGGTCAACAATTAAGAACAAATTTAAGATTTTCAAAAGTTTATATTTACAGCATCAATGAAACTCAGGAATGCCCCAGTGACAAGGTGCCTTGTTTTGTCGAAAATCTATAACAAAGACAATATAAAGTCAACACAAACATGAAATATCAGTATGGGGTATGACTTACATTATCTTGATCGACTTCTCTGATTATATCATCAATGAATGATTCATTAATGTTGTGTTCTATACAAGCTTGCTGAAGTTCATCAACAGTAATATAACCACTTCCATCCTTGTCAAAATATTGGAATGCAGCCAAAAGATGTTCCTCACGATCTAGTTTATTCATGTGAATAGTTGCTGCGATAAACTCTCCATAGTCAATTGTTCCACTATTGTCTACATCTGCCTGCAGCAATAGCAATAATTTAGCCAAGTTATAGTGGCCCATAAAACTCAGTAGACTATGAAACAAATTCTCAGTACTATGATAATAGTTAAGATATCACATCATACTAAAAAGTGAGAAAAAAAAGTAATAGAATGTGAAAAGTAGTTTTGTAATAATTGATCAGATATCAAGTTGAAACATTGAAATGGGATTTTCAAGTTCCCCATCTACATGGGCTAATTCTTGTCAATACACACCATTATTTACCTAGACCAACACAGATATGTGGGTTTAATGTGTATTGGAGATAAGAATCCAAACTATATTCTAACAAATGTGAGGATGTTGAACCACATAATTGTGTGAATATCTTTTAGCTATACCTCCTACATCAGGCATTAACATCCTAAAAGTCTCTGAATAATGCTTTTCTCCAAAGTCACTAACCCTGGAAACCTAAACTGAAAATCAGGAAAAAAATATGCAATTTCAACTAATGAACAATGAAAAGTCAACTAAACTGATTTCCCTGCAACAGAGCATTTGTTTCGACTTTCTAAGAGTAGGCATTAACAAATAGAAGTGGTTATAAAGCTGAAAAACAGGCAGAAATTGACTATTGATATTAGGTAACTGTGCAGGGATGCCTAAAATATGAAGACCAGAACAGCTGATTCAGATAATTGTCAAAAGCTTATGAACTTATGAGAAAGATTGCGAGAAACTAGAGCTGGAAGTATACTTTTATATCTTTTATCCACTCATTTAGTCCTTCAATCAGAA
This sequence comes from Scutellaria baicalensis, assembly GCA_005771605.1. NCBI lineage: Eukaryota > Viridiplantae > Streptophyta > Magnoliopsida > Lamiales > Lamiaceae > Scutellaria > Scutellaria baicalensis. The sequence continues at coordinate 28,602,404 of CM016726.1, forward strand.
TCTCATTTGAAGTACGACAACAGTACCAGAGTTTATCGTTAAGTGCATTAATAACTGAAACACTAATAAATGCAAAATCCAAGAAAATATTGAGAGAAAGTTGCCATACTGCATCCATAAGATCGCGTATTTCTGTATCCTTTAAGGTGGATCCATATTTTCTTAATCCAGCTTTAAGTTCATCAAATGTGATTGCTCCACTATTATCAGTGTCCATGGCCTGAAACATCTCTTTTAAGCCGGCAATCTCTTCTTCTGACAAGCTTTCAGCTATTACCTGGAGGAAGACACAGAGAGCCATCAAATTTTAGCGATGAGTTTTTTGATTCTATTGTACTAAGAAGATATGTAAAGAACTTAAACTTTGATGTCAAAATCTAAAATGAGGGATAAACTGTCCTTGGCTAAAGTGATCCTGATATAACATCAGAACCTTAGCAGACAACATTATTTGAAGCAGAAATTAGAAAAGCCCTTTTTATGCTTATTCCATCCATACCCGTAAAGCCATCTTCTTCAACTTATTCATTGCAGAAAACTGTTTAAGACGAGAGAGTACAGCCGGATCTAGGGCCCTGTCAGGAGCAACACCATTTTCACATATCCAAGGATGACCTATGAAGAACAACAAAATATGGTAAATCATCAAACCAGGAAAACCATGGTTGCTGTTATAGAATAAGGCATGGATCCGTATCTCACTTAAGATCAATTACTAATTAAATATTGACACAATGAAACTGTTACTATTACTATAAGAATAAGAACCGTGCAAATGAAATACTTCGACTCATGCAAATATTAAAATGCAGAATAGCACCAAACAACTCATGCTTCCATGGAACAGCATTCTATTGCGAAGATGAAAGACCTTTCCAGAGAGTCAAGGGATATGCAACTAAAACACTCCAGATAGCAACCATGTCTTAATAATAAAAGTGCCAAGATTAATGAAAGGAAAATAGTAGCTACAACAATTCAGGGAACAGGGACAAACATAACACTTCATGAGCAGTCAGCCGGTCTGAAGGTCGCATGCATAACATCTTCCGAATGAGATCCTTAGCACTTTCTGATATCAACGGCCATGGCTCAGAATCAAAATCGATATGACCCTTCAAAACCGCATCAAATATCCCCTGTTGAGTTTCTGAACAATGACAAGACAATCATCATTTATCGAACCCAGAGATGAAACTAGTATAGTAGTTCCATATGAACTTACCAGCCCAAAAGGGAGGCACCCCACTTAACAAAATGTAGAGGATAACACCTGCTGTCCAGACATCTGCTTCAGGGCCATAATGTTTCGAAAGAACCTCAGGTGCAACGTAATATGGGCTTCCAACAACATCACGAAAAATCTGACCTGATTGAAAACAAATCATGGATGAAGTTAGACAAACACCTGGAAAATGGAATCTCCTGATCATTCATACATCAAACAACACAACAAAACCATAAAAAAACGTATTTTAACTATACCTGGCTTGAAAAAGACAGAGAGTCCAAAATCGATAGCTTTAAGAGAGAAATCATCATCCTTGTTGACCAACAAAAAGTTTTCTGGTTTAAGATCTCTATGCATTACCCCGAGCGAATGGCATGCCTCAACAACTCCCACGATGATCTTAGTCAGCTGGGCTGCTTTTCTCTCACTGTAGTGTCCCCTTTGTATTATGCGGTCAAACAACTCACCTCCTGCACAAAGTTCCATTACAATATGAACATACAGAGGATCCTCATACGCTCCCTTAATGGTGACTATATTCGTGTGACCAGCCAGATGGTGCATTATCTGAATCTCCCTCCTAACATCCTCAACATCTTCTTTGGATATCAACTTCCTCTTTGAGATGGACTTACAAGCATATTCAGTGCCAGTCGAGATCTCAGTGCACAAATAAGTGGTGCCAAATTGGCCTTGCCCTAACTTACGGCCTAAATTGTAAAGGTCTCGGATATTAGCAGTCTTGTGACCCAACACAAAGTAAGCCTGGTTTGTAGCGCCACGATTCATGATGCTGTCTTTCCTAGGACTAATGAGGGGAGGGTTGGGTTCCTTTGTGGGGTTTGGCTGGGATTCTTTGGACAAGTCCTGATTGGTATAGTCAGAAGAATTTGAGCAGGCTGATGATCCTTTGCGCTTGGAGTTCGATTGATCTTCAGGCACGTTGTAGCCCTGAAAAGGTTTGTCTCCAGATGATCCACGGCATGTATTGCCCATGAAACAACTCAACTTCCCCCCTTACTTCCTTTCTCTCTTTCTCTCTCACCTCAATTTTTTCCTTTTTAGTTCTCTCCTCATACAACAATTTCTTGCATCAATAAGAAGTACATGGAATCTGAAAATCAGAAACAAACCAAGAAGGTAAGCCTTGCAGGATTAGCCCCAAATCAATAACGTATTACAATCTCAAAAGTCAAAACAAACAAGTAATCACGCACATTTTCCTCCAACCCCCACCCTCCCTAATCCAAGAACCAAGCTTACAAAAGAATAAATACACTTACAAAAAGACAGATGAAATGACACAGAAAAAGACAGGCAAGAAAGGAAAAAAAAAAATCAAATTCTTGAACCAGATCGGACTCAGAATACAAGAGCAAGCAACCCCTCACACATCAATCAAGAAATTTAATCGCAGAAAATAGAAAGAGGAAAAAAGATACCACACACAAAGCATATATGCAGGGCAAAAAGATCTTGAGAAAAAAGCTAAATAGTAGCAGAAGAAAAAGTAAGCAGCGAAGAAAGAGTAAAAAGTGTGTATGTATAAACAAAGTAAGAGTGATGAAACATGTATGTATACACGTACTCTGCAGATTGGGATTCAGGAAGGTTTGAGGAAGACGATGGGATGTTGGATAGAATCTCGACCACCACCTTCCTGGTTCTTGCATTCTCTGCTAATCTCTCTCTCTCTCTCTTCCCTCTTTCTTTTTTTATTTAATTTTGAAAATACTTATCCGATCCATATAAATAATTTTTTAGAATTTTCGACATGAATTAAAATTCGTTGAAACTAGACAAAAATGTTTTTAAGACACCTCTCCCCACTCATTCTCTTATTTAGGATCATCTCTTACTTTTTTGACTTTTTTAATTAATGAACACTAGATATAAACAGTGTTGTCGTTTATTATGAAATTTAAAGTGAGATTTTTTTCCACTCATCATAAAACTTACGTGAAATTGAATTCTTGGTAAAACATGGAAACAATTATTAAACCCACGTTGGTAAGATCATCTCCAATGGAGGAGGCAAATTACTACTTAAACGCAAATGAAGGAAAATTGTGACTCTAATGAACTACGCAAATCCAAACTCAAATTTGAGTTTGTAAACAGTAGCAAATTTTTACTGTTCATAACTCAAAATTATTTTTTTCATTTATTTTATTCATTTACAATTATTTCTGTTTTTCTTTTTCATTTATTTTATTTATTTATTTCCATATTTTGAGCTATTATATTTTATGTATTAATTTTATATACTTGATATTTGGTATTTGATACATTATATAATTTATATATCTATAAGTATTGCATTATATTGTAGATTATATAATTTAATAAATATAAACATGAATTATAATTAATAGAAATACGATAAGATATCATATAATGTTTAACGAAAATTACAATGAAATTTACTAAAACACATAAGCATTGCAACATGTTAAATTTAAACTAATAAAACACATCATACTAGATTTACTACAACAAAAATATAAATGAAATGCAATTAAACTCCATATATAATATGAATTTTAGTAATCCAGTAGACCACTTCCAGTCCCTTCAATTTTATTAAAATATTCTCCATAAGTGTTGGTGGAATTTGCAGGCTAAGATCGACTCATAATTTTGAGTTGCTCACTCTGGAACCATGAACGTGTAACCGGATCAGAAATTTTGTCCAAATTCATGCGCATTATTTTATCTTCCCTTTTCTGTATTTCATCTGCCCTCTTTAGTTGCATCTCTTCTAAAATTCGTTCTTGACGTGCGTTTGATTCAGCCATTAAATTTTGAAACATTTTATTTCCTCCTTCCAGAGATTCCATAACACGAGATGATTCTTCTCCTTTTTTTCCTTTTATGTTTAGCTTTTTTCACTCCCTCTGGTCGCATTTGGGATAATAGAGAAATATTATTTTCATCACTCAAGTTAATATTGAATTGAGTTATTCCTAGAGAAGAAAGGGCAGGAGAATCTAACATTGATGATTCTGATTGTGATGAATAATTAACGCGTTTCTGACTGTTGATAATTCCTAAATCCACAAAAAATTTCGGAAGACCATTGTAGAATTGAGAAGTTAGAAATGAGAAACAAATGAATTCAAAAGATGTGGAAGTGTGAATTTTTGGGTTCATTTATAGTTTGGATAGTACACACTCTCATGGCTACAAATGGCTATCAATGGCTACAAATTAACCCACATGAATTGTGCACTAAATGCACACCCACCACTTTCCAACCATCATTTTAACGGTTGAGATCAAGAGATAAAAAAAAAAAAAAACTATCAATGGCTACAAATGATCCCACATGGATTGTGCAGTAAATGCACACTGACAACTTTCCAACCATCATTTTAACAGTTGAGATCAAGAGATAAAAAAAAACTATCAATGGCTACAAATGATCCCACATGGATTGTGTAGTAAATGCACACTGACAACTTTCTAACCATCATTTTAACGGTTGAGATCAAGAGATAAAAAAAAAAACTATCAATGGCTACAAATGAACTCACATGGATTGTGCAGTAAATGCACACCCACCACTTTCCAAATGATGGTTGGAAAGTTGTCAGTATTTGTATATTAATATGTATTTGTGATGAATTTTATAATATAATTTTGGTATTTTTAATAAGATTTATAGTTCATAAATATTTTTTTATAATTGAAACCAATTAAGTTAATTTTTTTCTAAAATAAATAAATATTTGATATTAAATAAAATTTGAAAAATAAAAATTAAAAATATTGTAAAAGAGTATTCCAATTTAAGTTTAAAGGGTTGAAGATAGTGATAAATTTAATGTCAAAATCAAGATTTTGAGTTTGAATTTGTGTAAAATGATTATTGACGCTCTAAGTACAGAAAAGGTAAGTGTGTATTCTCCTTTAATGTTGCGAGTGAGTTGAATGTGGTTTCCCATTTTCTCCCCTGACATTCGTATATTCCTAAGCGTATCATTGTATAGGGTATTGGCATTTAGTACAGATAGATAAATGATTGACAGCTTTTCAACTTAGGAAAAATCAACTATAATTTCATTGCTACACTCTCTGATGAGCAATAATGTCCACAATTTTGTGTTCTTTTCTTTGAATGATAACAATATTTTTTTACACACGAAATTATTGATTCATGCATGATGTCGGTCAATTTGGGACCTATTGATTTATTTTACTATTTGGTTCTTAAGAATAAGATTTAAAATTGTTGTAAAACGGGTTATCAAGAACTTCAAACTAGCTCACGTGAATCATACACCACATTGTAACTTGTACTTGTAACAATATAAATATACAAAATAGAGAAAGTATAATTGTATCCAAAAACCCCCAAAAGCCCCTTTTATTAATAGAAGTTGTAACATATATATACATGAACATGAATATCAAAAGTCCATTGTACATGAAAGGCCAAGGGTATAAGGATCTTAAAAGTCTCAAGAGTAATGTCCATATTAAATTGATATTATAACACTCCCCTTGGACATTACGATTTAATGTACATGTCTCGTTAAAAACTCGTTAGAAAACCCAATGGGAAAAAAAGTAGACGAGAAAAGAGTACATGACATGTATGTCAAAATGTGTTGCATTAGCTGCCTCATTAAAAACTTTTAACTAAGAAAACCCAGTGGGAAAAATTTAGTAAAGGGAAAAAGAGTACAGACATTGGTCTTCAGGACCCAACCTTCAGGATTGTTTTAAAAATATTTTGAATTTCTCCCCCTCAAGACGACAAGTCTTCAAATGTCTACACTTCAATTCTATGAACGTATACGTGGGTAGAAATCTAGTGAACACCACATGATTGCACTAAAGCATACTTTTTTTTACTTTATGCAGGAATTTCGTGAAGAAACCTGAATTAAAACTTACATGGAAAAGTGATAAAGAAGACTATAAATTTACATTACAAGGTAGATATATATATTTTTTTGGTTAGAAATAATTGGAAATTAATCATATATCTTGTTTTTATATTTCTTTTATGTTTTTTGAGATTTTTATCATAGAATTTATTTGTTTTAAAGATAACATGCTTAAAAGTAGTTAGTTGAATTATTCCTTCTATCTTATATAGAACATAGCTTCCATGTTGTGATTTGTTTACATAAACATTATTCCTTTATCTTGAATAGTGTACTTGAAATGTGATCATTTCTATAGAATTCATATCCATCTTATTTATATATAAACTAAGTTTAAAATTACAATATCTTATTTTATTACCGTACCTAGAGATTATCTCCAACAATTAAATATTTAAAATATATAATATATAAATTACTTAATTTCATTATATTACATTTGTATATACTTTTTTTCCCAAGTCTCAAATAAAAATAATATAATTGTATTTTATAAAATTTTATCCCGTACATCGCACGGATACAAAACTAGTTGTTCGTAAGTCGGAGATAATAAGAATAAGTATTGTCCCTATTCTACCACATTATATAGTCAACCCTAGTAGATCTAAAGCATACATATATATAAACTCGTAATGAAAGAAAAAAATAGAAAAAAATTCCAATTAAAGTTAGGCTAAAAACAAATCACAAAACTGGCAAAACGGATATGAAAATGGATCTACTTGTTACCAAGCCAAAAGTTGTCTTAAAGAATATACCCTGGAAAAGGAATAAAATTGAATTAGTATCACATGATTGATAAAAGAGTAAGTCTCTTATGAATTAGGTGCATAGATCAATGCACCGGATTGGATCCGGGTCAGGGGGACTGCTCTTTTTTTTTTTTTTTTTTCGCGCATGATTTTTAAAAATGTTCGCATATCAATAGGTTATGTTAGACAGACATTTACGTTATGTTAGACATACCTTTAAACTATGTTGAACATACCAGTTCTGCCCAAATTTCATACCTTATCTTTTTTGGGCTTGATTTTTGAATTTTGACACATACCTGATATCACCACGTTATGTTAGACATACATTTACGTTGTGTTAGACATATCTTTATACATACTTAGACATACATTTGTATATGTTAGACATACCTTTGTATATAGTTAGACCTACCTACATAAGATATGTTTAACATAACACAAATGTTGGTCTAACTATATACAAAGGTAGGTCTATTGGAGCGAATTTTGGGTGAGCTTCAGCGCGAGTGTTCAGGCGCGTGGGAGCGCGTGCAGGTGAGTGGGAGTCGCGTGGAAGTACTTTTTGGGCGCGTGAATAGATCGATCTGGTTGCACGATGTATAAAAGTTTTTACCTTGATAAAATTAGCCATTATTATTATTATTATTATTATTATTATTATTATTATTATTATTATTTCGTCGGATAGGGGCCCACAGGCCAAGTCAGCAATCAAAATTGACAACTGCTTCCCCAGTACTAATCTTATGGTTGCTGATTCTTTGCGCAGACCTCGTGCACTTTAAATTGGAAAAAATGATGTAGGAACAAATATCCTTTGACTGAATTGCAAATTTATACTCCCTCCGTCCCGGTCCAAGTTACCTACTTGGACCGGACATGGAACCTAAGAAAATGCAGTTGACTAGGTTACTTTTTAATTAAAAAAGTGTTTTTTATACTTTTTGTTGTTGTTTTTTGACTTTTTGTTGTTGTTTCTTGACTTTTTGGTTACTTTTTGATTAGTTTTTGATTAAAAAATGTTATTTCTTTGTCATTTTGGGGTTGGTAAGTTCGATTGGGACGGACGAAAATGGCAAGTAGGTAAGTTGGAGCGGGACGGAGGGAGTACTAATTAAAGAAATTATTCACACTCTCGATCAATTGTCCTAGTCAGGGTAAGATGTTGCACTCTTCGAAGTGAGCCATTTAGGTTTTGTTTCAGGATAATCAAAAATAAATGTTAATGCCATGTGTATATATAGATATTATTATTTAATATTATTACCCGTTTAGAATTAGGATATACTTTTCCAAATTTTGTAATCTATGGTTTATTGGGCCTCAATTTATGCGAAACAGACCTAAAATTGATGGTATTAAAACAAAGCAATAAAATCGACTGGATCGGCAAGAATCGACCATTTAAAATCGACCAACACATCAATTTCAAGTGATTTACTGCTTTGTTGCACTAATATCTTATGTAGTTTAACTGGTGTTTAACATGATTCGTTCATAAGAATTCATACGTCAAAAAATATTATAATTTACAGTTGATAATGAAACATTATTTGAAATATTCAAAATTTTGTGGGTGGATGATTGACTTTTTTATTTTTTTATTAATTTGTCATGTTCATGAAGATGTATACTTCATTATTCATGATTTGACCAGATAGTAAAGCGAATTTGAATGTTTGTCCCATTTTTCCTTTTTCTTTTCTTTTTAAACAAAAGTCACATTCTGATCAAATAAGGCTTGGGTTTTTTTAGAACTACTTGCAACTTCTCCGACATTAAAATAAAAATATTAGTCACTGTCAAGATCAGCCTCTCAAACTACTCCAAATTCACTCAATTTGGCAATGCAACAGAAAACACCAACTCAAGAAATCAACTCAATGAACTAAGCTAGATAATTGAATCAAGAACAAAACAATCAACACTCAAGGGATTACGTGGTTCGGCTTAACAAATGCCTACATCCACGGGAAAATATGGGAGGGAATTCTTATTGCAAATCGAACAAGAGTTTGATTACAATTCACTCTGCAAATCTAAAACTCAAAACTTAGAAACCCTATTCTGCGCTGCTCTCTTTAAGCTACAATCTCACTGAATAAAACTCTACTATAAACAATGGAATGAACTCCTATTTATAGACCTCTCTCCTAGCTAACTGCAGCAACAAGAATCAAGTAGATCCGTTGAGAAACGAGCTCTGAATCTTGATCTGAAGATCATCCCCGTTCTTGAAGATGATTCCCAGCTTGATAGCTCCTCAGCCGTAGATTAGATGAACGGCTCAGATTTGATCCTGGACTAACGTCTCTCAACCGCTTCCAACGACTTGAAATCGCACTCCCGTAAGCGCGCTTTTATAAGTGGAAAAACGCTTACTTCTAAGCTTTCAAACCAGATTTAATCGTGGCCCTTGGATCTGACGAACGGCCCAGATTACTCCTGCACTAACTAACAAAAACGAACAAAAAACACAAAACAAAGCCTCACGCTTTTATAAGTAAAACATGCGACTTTGCCTATTGCTTAACAACAGTGAATAGACAACACTTGAGCTGAAAAGAAACACTTTCAAATCTCCACCTTCAGCTCATGTTCTTCTTATTCTCTGCCAAGCAATACAAACTTACCACTTTCAGGTTCCATTAGCTGAGGCCTTCCCTGTTAGACCTATCAGATCCATACACAAGCTAAACTTCTTCACTGGTAAGGCTTTGGTTAGTGCATCAGCTGGATTAATTTCAGTGGGAATTTTGCAAATCTTAACCTCTTGCTTCTCTACTTTATCTCTTATGAACTGAAGCCTTACATCTATATGCTTAGTTCTTTCATGAAAACTCTGATGCTTAGCTAGATGTATGGCACTTTGGCTGTCACAAAACACAGAGATACATGCTTGACTAATACCAAATTCATGCAATATACCCTTCAACCATAGTGATTCTTTTACAGCTTCTGTTAAAGCAATATACTCAGCTTCTGTTGTGCTTAAGGCAACTACAGATTGTTGACTAGTTTTCCAACTAATAGCAGTCCCATAAAGAGTAAACACATAACCAGTTAAAGACTTCCTATTATCTAAGTTGGCAGCAAAATCAGCATCAACATACCCAATGACAGGTTCATGTTCATCAGCCTTAGACTTGAATCTTAAACCAGTTTCTGTTGTTCCATTTATGTATCTTAGTACATGCTTAACAGTATGCCAATGTTCTAAACCTGGATCAGACATATACCTACTTATTACACTCATTGGATGAGCCAAATCAGGTCTGCAGCAAACCATTCCATACATGATACTGCCTACAGCACTAGCATAAGGTATACTGTCCATTTTAGTCTTTTCTTCTTGAGTTTTAGGACATTGATCATATGATAGTTTAGTTCCTACACTTATAGGTGTGCTAATTATCTTGGCTTGATTCATTTGAAATCTAATGAGCACTTTCTTAAGATAATCAGTTTGGTGTAGCACTATACTACCATCCTTTTCATTTCTTAGAATGTCCATGCCTAACATCCTCTTAGCTTCTCCTAAATCTTTCATTTCAAATTCAGAATTAAGCATGTTCTTTACTGAGTTTATTCCAACAAGAGAATTACTAGCAATTAGCATATCATCAACATATAAGAGTAGAAACACAAAGTACATAGAATCATGCTTAAAATAAACACAATCATCATACTTGCTTTTAATGAACTTTGCTTTAAACATAAATTGATCAAACCTTAAGTACCACTGCCTTGGGCTTTGCTTAAGGCCATACAATGATCTTTGAAGCAAGCATGCCTTGGAATCCTTATCTGCAAGATGCAAGCCCTCTGGAATCTTCATGTAGATCTGCTCCTTAAGTTTTCCATGCAAGAATGCAGTGGTGACATCCATTTGATGAAGCTGCAAGTTAAAGTGAGCAACAAGAGCAAGTAATATTCTAATAGAGCAGTGTTTTACCACAGGGGAGAAGATTTCATTGTAATCCACTCCTTCCTTTTGAGTGAAACCCTTAGCTACTAGTCTTGCCTTGTATCTTATAGCTCCACCCTTTGAAGCCTCCACCTTTTTTCTGAAAATCCATTTACATCCAATCAGCTTTTTCTTGTTTGGTTTGCTTACAATCTGCCATGTGTGATTCTTTTCCAGAGACTGCAGTTCCTCTTGAATAGCCATTAGCCATTTATTCTTTTCCTTGCATGTTATAGCTTCTCTAAAATCCTTAGGCTGTGAGTTGTCTATCTCTTCAGCAGCTAGTAGAACATAGGCTGTGAAGTTTGAATCAGCAAATCTGGTAGGTGGTTTGATCATTCTTCTAGTTCTATCCCTCACCAATTGATAATTCTCTAGATTGGTTTGCTCTTCTTCATCAGTGTTTCCTTCCTCAGTTTCTGATTCTGAATTCATAATCTCAGGTGGCTGAAGCTCCTCCTTTTCCTTTTCAGACTCCACCTCAAAGTGAGATGGTTCATTTCCTTCTTGTGTTTGCTCAGTGGTTTCTGACTGAGCTTGAGTTTTCAGAGGCATAGTTGATTCATCAAAGGTGACATCCTTAGCAATGATACATTTCTGATTGTTAGGTTCCATGCACCATAGCTTATAGCCCTTAACTCCCTTTGGATACCCTAGAAAGACACACTTCCATGCTCTAGGTTCCAGTTTCCCTTGCTTTACATGAGCATATGCTTGACAACCAAATATCCTTAGCTTAGAGTAATCTGAAGGCTTGCCAAACCACATTTCATATGGTGTTTTGAATTCAATAGCAGAAGATGGACTTTTGTTAATTAAATGAACAGCTGTATCCACTGCCTCTCCCCAAAAACTTTTACTTAAACCAGAGCTAATGAGCATACATCTAACCTTATTTAGTATGGTAAGATTCATTCTCTCAGCTAAACCATTTTGTTGAGGTGTGGATGGCACAGTCTTATGTCTAATAATTCCCTTCTCTGCACAAAACTGATTGAATTCATTTGAAACAAATTCCAGACCATTGTCTGTTCTAAGGCACTTGATTGTCTTTCCAGATTGATTCTCTATTTCAATAAGCCAATCCTTAAATTTCTGAAAGGTCTCATCCTTGGATTTCAGTATATATACCCAAACTCTCCTAGAGTAGTCATCTATTATAGATAAGAAGTATCTACCACCATTCCTAGTAGGTGTTCTAGATGGACCCCATAGATCAGAATGGATGTATTCCAAGGTTCCTTTAGTGCTGTGTTTAGCTTTACCAAAACTCAGTTTCTTAGCTTTTCCTAGGATGCAATTTTCACACATCTCTAAGTTAGTGATCTTATCAGAGCCAAAACTTCCCTTCTTTGATAGTTCCTGCAGGCCTTTCAAACTCATATGACCTAATCTTTCATGCCATAACTTGGTGCAATCTCTTTTGGTAGCATTACATTCATTACTGATTATATGTTCACCTTCTAGATAGTAAAGATCATGCTTCTTAAACCCTTTCATTACAGCTTTAGTTCCTTTAGTTATGTGCATTTTACCATCTTCAGAAGTGAATTTATATCCCTGAGTGTCTAGCATGCCAAGTGAGATTAGATTCCTCTTAAGATCAGGTACATATCTTACATGCTCTAATTTTCTTTTAACCCCATCATGCATCAAGAAAGTAACAGATCCTATTCCCTCTATATAGCATACATGATCATTTCCTAACAACACTGAGCCTAGTCTTTTAATTTCAAGATTAGAAAACCATTCTCTATTAGGAGTCATATGAAAAGTACACCCTGAATCTAGGATCCATTCTTTGTTAGAAGTTTCAGAGGTTATAGCAAGTACCTCAGCAGATTCATACCCTGAGTTTGATCCTTCTTGCTGCACAGTGGGATTGGCTTGAGTTTGTGGTGCTTTTCCTTTTGCTTTCAAGAACTGCTTGTACTTTATGCAGTCTTTCTTGTGATGACCTGGCTTATGACAATGAAAGCAAGTATTATTTTCAACATCATTATAAGATTCTACCTGAGGCTTCACTTCATTCTTGGTTTGAGATGATTTAGCTTGCTTTGGAGTCTGCTTCTTCTTTCCAGCTTTGATGGCAAGTCCTTCTCCAGTGGTCACATTCTTGTTTCCACCTTTCTTTGAGAGTTCTTTTGACTTCAAGGCTACAATCACCTCTTCCAGTGTAATTGATTCCTGTCTAGAGTAAATCAAAGTGTCAATAAAGGTTTCATAAGAATCAGGTAGAGCTGTTAGCAGTAGCAATGCTTTGTCTTCTTCCTCCAGTGTTATTCCAATATTCTCCAAGTCATCTAAGATTTTGTGAAAATCTTCTAGTTGAGCAGGAGCTGGTTTATCAAGTTTCATTCTATAGGCATAAAGCCTCTTCTTCATGGATAGCCTGTTTGCCAGTGTCTTAACCATGTAGAGACTCTCCAATTTCTCCCAAACACCTTGAGCTGTCTTCTCCTTGGAAACTTCCCTTAGCACTTTGTCTCCTAGGCATAGGATTATGGTGCTTCTTGCTTTGTTCAGTAGCTTAGCCTTCTCAGCAGCTGTCAGCTCTGTTGGTAGAGCTTCAATTCCCTGCACAGCTCCTTCCAATCCTTGTTGAACCAGTAGAGCTTCAATCTTGATTCTCCACAGGCCAAAATCCCCTTCTCCATTGAACTTCTCAACTTCAAACTTGGTGGATCCCATTCTTCTTAGAGGCTGTGACTTCGCTTCCCACAGACGGCGCCAATTTGTCAAGATCAGCCTCTCAAACTACTCCAAATTCACTCAATTTGGCAATGCAACAGAAAACACCAACTCAAGAAATCAACTCAATGAACTAAGCTAGATAATTGAATCAAGAACAAAACAATCAACACTCAAGGGATTACGTGGTTCGGCTTAACAAATGCCTACATCCACGGGAAAATATGGGAGGGAATTCTTATTGCAAATCGAACAAGAGTTTGATTACAATTCACTCTGCAAATCTAAAACTCAAAACTTAGAAACCCTATTCTGCGCTGCTCTCTTTAAGCTACAATCTCACTGAATAAAACTCTACTATAAACAATGGAATGAACTCCTATTTATAGACCTCTCTCCTAGCTAACTGCAGCAACAAGAATCAAGTAGATCCGTTGAGAAACGAGCTCTGAATCTTGATCTGAAGATCATCCCCGTTCTTGAAGATGATTCCCAGCTTGATAGCTCCTCAGCCGTAGATTAGATGAACGGCTCAGATTTGATCCTGGACTAACGTCTCTCAACCGCTTCCAACGACTTGAAATCGCACTCCCGTAAGCGCGCTTTTATAAGTGGAAAAACGCTTACTTCTAAGCTTTCAAACCAGATTTAATCGTGGCCCTTGGATCTGACGAACGGCCCAGATTACTCCTGCACTAACTAACAAAAACGAACAAAAAACACAAAACAAAGCCTCACGCTTTTATAAGTAAAACATGCGACTTTGCCTATTGCTTAACAACAGTGAATAGACAACACTTGAGCTGAAAAGAAACACTTTCAGTCACTCACTTTAGTTTTTTTATTATAAGTAGGTGGGATAGGAAATAAAGAGATTATTATAGTAAAGGAGAGGCCTTTCATACCTTTTGAATCCCTTTCCTACTTATGACATGCACTTCGTACTTCACCTACTTTACCTTCATTTTAATTTTATGTTAGAAAGTTAATAATAATGTAAAATAAAAAAAAAGGTAAACAACAAAATTAGTATTGGATGAGACACCTTCTCCATCACATGTCTTCTTGAATTCCTATATAAACACTAAGACAGATCAGTAGTACCAGTGTCCTAATAATAATACATATCTCACTCAAAGAGTTGAGTTTGGCATTTTTCTCCATAAAGAAATTAAAGATGGATGAGAAGAAGGGCAAAGTATGTGTAAGTGGTGCAGCTGGCTTCGTAGCTTCATGGCTGATCAAACGCCTTCTTTTATCCGGTTATCACGTCGTCGGAACTGTCAGAGATCCAGGTTTATAACAAACTATTACTCGAGTTACTTTGTGAATTTGAATACCGTGTGTATATATGCATCGTTCTCATTCATTTCTGGCACAGGAGATGATAACAAGGTCGGACATCTATGGAGTCTAGAGGGAGCAAGAGAGAGACTCCGACTGGTGAGGGCCGACTTGATGGTCGAGGGCAGCTTCGATGCAGCAATCATGGGATGCCATGGAGTTTTCCACACTGCTTCTCCTGTGCTAGGTCTACCTAAATCCGATCCCAAGGCAAGTGATCCATATATAATTTAGACATATATATTATATAATAGACCAAAATATTAAAAAAGGGTGTATTCGATCGTACGTAGTTCATGACATTCGTTTTTGTTGTTAATGTTGTGTGTAAATGAATCAGCAGATTGAGATACTGCAACCTGCGATTGATGGCACGTTGAATGTGCTGCGTTCATGCAAGAAGAATCCATCGCTGAGGCGCGTGGTTTTCACTTCTTCTTCATCAACGGTGAGGGTGAGAGACGATTTCGACCCTAATGTACCGTTGGATGAGTCTTCCTGGAGTTCTGAGGAGCTCTGTGAGAGGCTCAAGGTGTGTATAGTACGTACTGGCGAATCACATCTATCATTCTCAATTAATATTTGATCAAATTACCAGATAAACCTCAAGATTTTGAAATTTACATTCAAATCAATTAGCTCTGAAAAATTAATTAAATGACGTTTTGGTGTTCATCGTACTAGATTTGGTATGTATTGTCGAAAACCCTGGCAGAAAAGGCAGCATGGAAATTCTGTGAAGAAAACAAAATCGATCTGGTAACCATTCTTCCTTCATTTGTGATTGGACCAAGTTTGCCACCTGTTTTATGCTCTACTGCATCTGATGTGCTTGGCTTGCTCAAAGGTACGTGAGTCCATAATGATAAATTAGTATAATGGAATAATGCATGCATGCATGCATGATTTAATTTGTTGTATATATATATATATATTCATTCAAATAAACGAGCAGGAGATACGAATAAATTCGCGTGGCATGGAAGAATGGGATACGTTCACATCGATGACGTGGCAACAAGCCACATCCTCGCATACGAGAACGAAAACGCGAAAGGACGTTACCTGTGCAGCTCTACTGTTCTGGAAAATGACGAGTTAGTTGCCATCCTATCGTCGCGCTATCCGCTCCTACCAATTCCGAAAGGGTACAAACTCAATACTTCACAATTTATGTATCGACCTTTGAAAACTAGCTTGTTTTGTTTTGACGATTTTTTTTTCAGGTTCGAAAAAATTGATAGACCTCGATATGAATTTGATGTGTCGAAGCTGATCAAGGGGCTAGGGATGAAATTCAGATCAATTGAAGAGATGTTTGATGATTGTGTTGAGTCTCTAACCATGCAAGGCCATCTCTCTTCGGTCATCAAAGTTTCGCCTCGCGTAACAGTGTTATAATTTAATCAGGAGATGACATGTTTAGACAAATCAGGTTGATTAATGAGGATTATACTATAGTAATGTCGTCTATCTACCTATATTTCGTTGCACTCTCTATCTCTCCCTCCTCCCTTTGGTTTAGAGATTTCTCTTTTCTTGTTTCTTCAATGGAATCGGATATGATGTGAGTGCTTCCAATTGATTCCAATTTTAAGGAATAGTAGCTAAATATTTATTGGTGACTCAATAATAATAATAGCTTCTTCTGAATTAAAAAAAAAAAAAAAACTCATCAAAAAGCAAAAAAAAAAGTATACCTTGAAGGCATATTCAGAAAAGTTTAACCTTGTGTCCATCTTCCTCTTTTTTTTTTTCCCCGATCAATTAGTCTAACCGCATATTGAATATCTATGTCTATGTATATAATTTATTTCAGTTGGGAATCTACAATTTTAAATTGTATTTCGTAATACATTTCAAACGACAACAATATATTACACCACCTTGGTGGTGTTATTTTATTCAGGTATATATATTATTAGAGTAATCAAAATATAAAATTAAATTACGATTTGGAACTAGAAATCTCTCATGTGATGAACTTTACGACGGTAAGTTGTTGCCAACACAAGGTAATTTATTACCATATTCTAAACGTGTTGATAGAAATAATGTAAACTACTTTCCATTATTATTCCCTGCTTTTATTTTGGTAACTAACTTTTTGTTGTTAGGGTTAATTTTGGTAAATATTTGTTAATGAATTATCCCATTAAAAAAACACAAAAACTTTTATGCATCAGGTGCATGGATCCAGATCCATGCACCCGACCCGACCCGCGCGTGTACGCGCTTCCACACGCGTCTGACGCGCCCTCACGCGCTCCCACGCGCCTGGGCGGATGCGCACCTTTAGGTTACGTTAAGGATACCTTTCAGTTATGTTAAGGATACCTTTAAGTTATGGTAAGGATACCTTTCAGGGATACATTTCAGTTATGTTAAGGATACCTTTAAGTTATGGTAAGGATACCTTTCAGTTATGTTAAGAATACCTTTGAAATCTTGATTCCAGGTTACATGTCATGTTATGTTAAGAATACTTTTTAGTTATATTAAGCATACCTTTAGGTTATGTTAAGGATACCTTTAGTTATGTTAAGAATACCTTTTGGTTATATTAAGCATACCTTTCAGTTATGTTAAGAATACCTTTAAGTGATGTTAAGGATACCTTTGAAATCGTGATTCCAGGTTACATACCATGTTATGTTAAGAATACCTTTTAGTTATGTTAAGCATACCTTTAGGTTATGTTAAGGATACATTTAATTATTTTAAGAATATCTTTTGATTATATTAAACATACTTTTAGGTATATTAAGGATACCTTTAGGTTATGTTAAGAATACTTTTATGTTATGTTAGAGATACCTTTGTGTACAAAATGTGTAACACAACTACCTTATGGATAAGGTATCTCTAACATAACATAAAAGTATCCTTAACATAACATAAATGTATGCCTGACCTAAATTAAATGTATGAAATTTGGGTACAAAGGTATCCTTAACATAACCTAAAGGTATCTCTATACATTACCTAAAGGTATTCTTAACATAACCTAAAGGTATGTCTAACTTAACGTAAAGGTATGAAATCTGGACATAATGGTATCATTAAGGTAATCTAAAGGTATTCTTACGCATTACATAAAGGTATTCTTACGCATAACTAAAAGTCATGACTAAAATTAAAAAAAAAACAAGCGCGAAAAAAAAAGAAGCGGGTCGGATTACCCGGATCCGACCCGGGTGCATGGATCTAAGATCCATGCACCTGATGCACAAGAGACTTACTCTTAAAAAAAACGTGTTTTTTGTAGATTACATTTGACTTGCCAAATATAACGTAGATACTAATAATTAACCATAAATATGGTAATAGTTAATCAGTTCTGCTAATCTACCCACCGTGAACACATATTACTGCTGACGTGGTGAAGATTTAACATATCAATTAATTTGACTTTCCATATAATTAGGGAATAAGATTTTTACACATTAACGATGGACATATTAAAAGTTGCCCACAGTAGACATTTTAATATTTTTCAATAGCCGTTATGTTGTGGACTAGTGGTATTGGTATTGGTATTGGGCCTTGACCTAGTGGTATAGGAATTGGGCCATGGACGGGCCCACCTTAGCCCATAGATGTTATCGTCATATTGGACAATTTGACAGTTGGATCCAAGATTTACAAATAATAAAAAATAATAAGAAATTCCCACAAAAGACATCACTGATTTTGAAGTCATGCCGGCGTTGGACTTACGACAGTGGCGCTTGATTTCTTCCATCGTAAGTTGTTGATTTTGTCTTTCTTCTCCGCCGTTCGCCGTCGATGAACAGAAGAGAGGGGCAATCAAGAATGAGGAGGTGCTCCTTTGACTATCGCTACCTCCTCCTCCTCACCGTCTTGCCTTTCATGTACATCCAGGTCATACCACCATTTAATTATCTCTGCTTTTCACCAATCAATTGCGTTTTCTTTCAGTAATTCTGGATTCTTTTGATTTTATTGATTATCCTTGGTAATCACTCGATTTTTGTCATTGCTGGCTGCAAGCCTGCAACTGATGATGCCGTAATGTTTTGAGTTGAAACTAAACACTTTTTCTTGCGGTTGGTTGTTTTCTTCCCTAGCACCTGTGAATTGAATGTTTTTGATAAATTGTGCCCATGTTTCTTTTGGCTCTGTGTGCTGTGTTGATTTGATTACGTTAGTGCTGCAAAGTTTGATGAATTTATGATCCGTCTAACTCATTTTGTTGTTGCACAGATGCGCCTTTTTTCTACCCAATCACAGTACGCCGAGCGGCTTGCCAATGCTGTATGTATGCCTTGTTTTAATATAGTGAATCTTGATTGTATCTTTGGTTCGCTCCTAATTATAAGCCTCGGTAACCTTTTAGTGGTAGTGGCATTAGTACTGGCACTTGGTGTGTCCACTTTGAAGTTTGAAATTTCCACCTTTTGTGGTAGTGAAGCATATGGAATCCTCATAATGTCTTGATTGCAGATTGAGGCAGAAAATCTGTGTACAAGACAGACTAGATCATTAATTGATCAGATTAGCTCGCAACAAGGACGAATTATTTCTCTCGAAGGTGCATTATCATTTCTACTTCAACTTTGATGAGTGGCGATCTTTTCCTAATCGGTTTGAATTGTCTTTCCACAAATTTACTGAAACCTTGCTTTCAAAGTTGAGGGTTTTAAATAATTTTCACCAATTGTACGAAGATTTCGTATATAGTATTTTGTATTTCAGCTGGTAGGAGGACAAGGAATTTTCTAGCCATATATAGAAAGTTTTCAAGTACAATTGTTTATACTTCTGAAAGGATTGAAAATTAAGCTTATCTTTTCGTAATCTTATTTCCTTGAATTATCTCAGTTAGTTTATAATTTGGTACTTGCTTCTGTATCTTTTTATTAATATACAAAGTTGAGTAATTACTTATCTTGTGGCCGGTACAATTATGATTGCTGAATTTCAGAAGAAAAGGAACGCCGAGATGAAGAATGCAGACAGTTGAGAGCACTTGTTCAAGATCTAGAAAGTATGCTTCTGTGGCTCCTTCCTTAATCTCAAGAAAATGGTTTCTTGCTATGCACATGACAAGATATTTTATTTTTCTTATTGATTACATATTCTGTAAAAAAATATTCTTCTTTCATAGAAGAAGAATGTAACATCAAGTAAAGACCTATAAACCTCATTCTTGTCTGCAGAAACAGTATGTCTTTTGCACGAATTAAGGATGACAATCAAAGAAAAACACTTGCTAGACTGAAATAATGCTTGCTTGTTCTCGAATTCCTAGAGTTATAAGGATTCCGTTTTGTGAATTAAACTTCAGGAAAATAATCTCTTGCATTCCATTTTTTTAGGGAAATTTATAGAAACTATCATTGAGGTTTAACCTATTCATAGAAATATCTTAATATATTCTGATTACAAATACCCCTTGAGGTACTACAAACGCTTTCTTGCGGTTTCTATCTTCTTTAAGTACCCCCTCAACTGGTGCAGCTGTCTTGGGAGGCATTTGTAATTTACAAACTTTTCTTTTTTTCTTATGGTTGTAGGTCAATCTAGATTTGCATAAAATTTCACTTTTCAATTCACCCGTTGTCCATGATAATGGGTGCACATGGTATTGTCATAATTATTCTCTGTTATACTGCAGGAAAGGGTGTCAAGAAACTTGTTGGTGATGTACAGGTTTGGATGAACTGAAACATTTATTATATATGTTATTTTATTAACTTAACTATTGATTGCTGAACATGTACCTGACTGAATGATCAGGCTCCAGTAGCAGCAGTTGTGATTATGGCCTGTAACCGTGCGGATTACCTTGAGAGGACTATTAAGTCAATTCTAAAGTATGATTTGTTTTCTTGCATGTTTTGGTGCGTTAGTTGCTTGCAGTCTTCTGTCTAACTTTCAAGCTTAACAGGTATCAAAGTCCCATTTCATCAAGATATCCTTTGTTCGTATCACAGGTACTCAAAAATTGCTTCTGATTCATTAGTTCAACATTTTCCTCATACATTTATTGATTATCTCAGATTGAGGAGTAAATTGTTCATTCTTTTCTTATTGAGCAGGATGGATCAGATCCACATGTTAAAAGTAAGGCATTGAGCTATGATCAGCTAACCTACATGCAGGTAATTTGATTTTGTTCCATTTCATAAAGCATCATACATTAGTGGCTCATTATTAAGCCAACTAATTTCTTAGGCATTTTCTATCCAGTCACATTTCCGTTTTAATACAGAAAGAACTTACAATTGTTATTTCTTGGAAGTTTTTCATCAATTTTGCTTAACATCAGTTAAGAAATGGAGGACTTCTTCAAGTCTTCTGATGTATCTTTGTTGCACTGTTAGAACTCTGACATAATGTTTATATCTGCCTCAGCATCTGGATTATGAACCTGTGCATACAGAAAGACCTGGGGAGTTGATTGCATATTACAAGATTGCACGTATAGTTTTTGATTACGTGGTTTGTTTTTCTTAATCATCTATTATGTTAGAGGACACAGCTCTTTCCGGAAAAGTTAATTGCTTCCTTTTCAGGCCATTATAAATGGGCATTGGATCAATTGTTTTACAAACATAAATTTAGCCGAGTGATCATCCTTGAAGGTGCCTGTAAACTTCTTTCATTTTCCCATCCTTTCTAGTTTCTTTTCCCCATCTCAGCCTTTCACTGGGTGCATATCTCAACTTGCAGATGATATGGAAATTGCTCCTGATTTCTTTGACTATTTTGGGGCTGGTGCTGCTCTCCTTGACCGTGACAAGTGAGATTTTTGTACTCCATCAGTATCTTCTCTGAGACTCCAATTATGTTCAACCTCAGTTACTAATAAGTTATTTCATTTCGTTATTGCACCTGGTATAGATCCATTATGGCAATTTCTTCATGGAATGATAATGGACAGAGACAATTTGTACATGATCCTTGTAAGTTACTCAGTTCCTTGTATGATCTTCTTCTATCTGCTATAATATTGTGCCTTGGTAGAACATGGTAATATAGTATATTCCTTTGACTCAAAGGAAGGTTGCAATTTATGGCCTCTAGAAATTACTGATCTATATGATATTTCTGTTCTGATATTTGTAGTTATGAGTTGCTCAAGAAATCTTGGTTGGCTGGTATTTCTATTCTGATATTCTTCTCTGTCTTGTCTAATACAATGTGGCAGTCTTCAAGATGTAGATTTTTCTAACTAATAGGTGTGATCTAGGCTCTGCAGTTTGCTTATATTTAAATGAAAAGGTAAAGCAGTGGGAGGTAGAATATACACGTATTTGTTATCCTATCTTTAGGATGTGCAGTCTTCAAGTTGTACATTTTTTCAATTAAATCAAAAGGTAATGATCCTTTGAAACTTGACAAAAGGTCAATCTGTGATATGAGAAATAAATTTGTATATCTCGCTTGTTGCTGCACAAAGCCAAAAAAGTATCTACACACACACACACACACACACACATATATATATATTGTGTATTTGTAACAGTAATATAATATTGTTTACCAGATATTTTTCCATTACTAAATTATTGCAGATATTGTTCTTTTTTCTCAAGTTATACCCTTTTTTTTCCTGAAAATCTCTGAATTGTATTAAGAGAAGTCTTCACTCTGTCAATTTAGCAGCTGATCAACCATAATGTAAATGCTGTTTCTTCTCATGCTTCTTTTTGGTTGGGATGAGATATGCTGTCATTGTTCTCCTTTCCTAATCTTTTTTAGCATATTGTTTAGGATGAGATTCTGTTACATGCGGAACTTAATTTAGATATTTGTACTCAGCAGTTGAATAATGCAGATGCCCAATTTCCACTGTGATGGCTGGGTGTTCTAGCAAATAACCTTATAGGTCACTGTCTTCTACTATTTCTTTCATATTCTCATATCTTGTGCAGATGTGCTTTATCGCTCAGATTTTTTCCCTGGACTTGGATGGATGCTTTCAAAATCCACATGGGATGAGTTGTCTCCTAAATGGCCGAAGGCATATCCTTCAAGAGCTATATTGTTGAGTCAGATTTGAACATATTATTTATACTTAAATGCATGATATAACTATTTTTATATATTTATCTTTTGTTGCAATATTGAGAATTTTCTTGACCAAGAAATTACTTATTGGGATGACTGGTTGAGACTGAAAGAGAACCACAAAGGCCGACAGTTCATTCGTCCAGAAGTGTGCAGAACATATAATTTTGGAGAGCATGTATGTATTTTTGAAACATTCTCTAGATTTTTTTTTTTTTGAGTACTTTAATGCTGTATCATCATCGCCGGTATCAATTTATTCCTTTATTATATAGTAGCTAGTCTCGTTTTACTAGAGACCATACAATGTGGCATGAACTCAAAATTCTCAAATGAACTATGCTACTCCTAATATTATTTGCATCAATCTGTCTGGTCCAGGATAAGCAGTTAATATTGTTGTATCATGGATTGTTTAACAAAATGTAGTGGAAATATTCTAAGCATTACTTAGAAAATTTGTAGCACTGAAAACAGTTTATCTTTTCTTTTGTTGTCAATAGTGGGATGCCCTGGTTTCTGTCAAGTATAGATGAATTACCTCTTCTGTGTGAATATTTGGTTTTGTAAGTTAACTTCTTAATTCCTTATCACTAAGTACATGCGGCACGGTTTTTGCTATATTTGACTACTGCAATTAAAATCTGATTTTGTTGCTAAGTTATGTGTTTTTACGTAGGATACGCTTCTGCTTTTTATACCATGCTCTTGTTCTTCACTAGTGTAATCCTGATCTTCATGAGCACTTAACCATTATCTGCTTTGGTAATGGTTTTACTATAGTCCTCTGCTATAGATTGAATCTTTCTAGAAACTTGCATTTATTAGGCTACTTTTCTCATAGGGTTCCAGTATGGGGCAGTTCTTCAGACAATATCTTGAACCCATCAAGCTGAACGACGTCCAGGTATGTAACCATTTAGCTTGTTTACTCTCTTCTTGTGCTTGCCATTTCTGAAAGCATCTTTGATTGTATTGAAGGTTGAATGGAAGTCAATGGACCTGAGTTACCTGGAGGAGGTAAATTCTTGTATTAAGACGAGAAAAAATCTCATAATGATAATATGAAAAGAAAGTTAAAATTTCATAGTTCAAAATATATAAAACCTCAGAGTTATTATAGGACAAGTACGTGGAGCACTTCTCAAACTTGCTTAAAAAGGCAACTCCTATGCACGGAACTGATGCTATTTTAAAGGCATCTAACATTGATGGTGATGTTCGTATTTTGTACCAAGACCAACCAGATTTTGAGCGCATTGCAAGTCAATTTGGTATTTTTGAAGAATGGAAGGTAAAGTTATTACTTAAAGGAATTTTTGTCATTTGTGCGATATATGTATTTTCTCAACATGGCAGAACCCTTAGGTTGATACTCTTAAACTTAGTCACCTGGTAAAGAAAAATAAAATAAAATAAAATCATCCTTTTTAGCCACAGTAAAATTTCATTCTTTTTTAAGTAGGCAAAATGTTTTTCTTTCCTATATGCCATTATGGGTTTTTGGTGGTCTGAGCAAAGGGCAGAATGGCTTGGGTTGATTATACGGGTTGGAAGGGTGTAGATGTCCCTTTTTATAAAATAGTGAAACTTTTGTTGTGGCTCCTCTTGAATCTCCAGAAAGGTTTTTTTTTTGTGATGGATTTTTGTTTTACAGGACGGTATCCCAAGAACTGCTTATAAAGGAGTTGTAGTTTTCCGGTATCAAACACAAAAACGCATATTCCTTGTTGGCCCAGATTCTTTACAACAACTTGGAATCAGTTAGAGTCGAGATGGATATATTCTAATAACTTGGTTGAGATTTTGATTGACGAGTAAGTTGACACATCTAGTCTTGCAATTAGCAAGTCCAATATGATTTAGATTATCTATTGTTTCATGTATAACAACCTACTTGGAACTTACACGGTTTTTCTTAGGTATCACTGACTTTTCAACAAATATATCTGGAAATTCTGTTTAGAACATTGAAAAGATCGTGGATAACATGTATACTACTTTTCTTTGACCTTCTGGTGACTGACTATTGCTTCATTCCAGTTAGATTTGTGCACGTTAAGGGTTTTGAGATAAAATAAAATGATTTGAGTTGGGTATTATTGGAATTACATAATTTTGGACAGATTTTAAAACTGTATTCTCTGTTGAAATATATATACAGAATGATTTTCTTGAAGAGACTTTTTTTTGTTTAGAGTAAATCAAAATGATTTACTATCCGAGTGAAACATCATTGACCACAAAGAGGCCTATTAATTTGGATTCAAGGATCCAAATTATTGATTAATAGAAAGAAATAGAATGAGACATTGAAATATAATAGAGGATCCAGATCTGTTTGCAGTTGGTGGAGGGCGAGCAAAATTCTTGTACTTCAAATTCCATTTTTGTTCGCCACGTTTCCTATTCTTCAATGTCGACTCATTTGATAATATCCACATCGCTATAGCCAGATTTGTTAATCACATATGAAGAGGATTTTAAGTTGAGATGGCAATAATCAATCAATGGTGGTCATATCAAGAGGTGTTGCATGCAATGAGGGGTGCGGTTGTCCATCCCCTTGTCCGGGTGGCAACTCTTGCAGGTAGATACAAATGTTTCATCGATGTTCGTATTTATGCATTTTATATATTAATTGGTTGCAGATGTAGTGAGTCGAAGATGGAGCACAAGCAGTGTTCGTGTGGAGAACACTGCTGGTGCAACCCCTGCAGGTTCTCCCAAGCAGCGGCAGGACGGGGAAGGCCTTTTGTAAGTGTTGCACTGCCTGCATGCAACTCTTTACACTATTTTATATTTTGTGAGGAGTGAAACATTACAAATATTTCATTAAATCAAACGTAAGATAATTAAATGCTTTTGACTTAAAAATGCCCAATTTTCAATCTGTATCTTACAGAAAGAGGATAAATCTATTCCAATTAGTTGGGGCGGTCCAGAAATCTAAATCCCGACTTTTTTCTTGCAATGATATTAGACCCCCAAAAAAAAAAAAAAGGGTTATTTTGAAAATCTTGTACATGAAGCTCCATTTTTCATGCATAAAAGGGTATGATAATGGTCAAACTTTGATTAAGTCATTGTTTTACACTGACCAATCTATGAATGTTTCATTTCGTTCACACAACATATTACACATGCAACATGTCACTTTTGATATTTGTCATTAAAATATCCTCAACCTCATTAACCCCATTGTAATCCAGGTAGTCAATATTGTTATGATAAAAAAAGAAAAATAGATTATAATTGTTTTACTAAAGTTAGCACTGCTAATTGTTTTAGCATGGAATATATTGATTTCTACTTTAAAAAGTAGAGCAAATGTGCCAAAATACACAAATTTTTTTAAGGAATTGACTTTTCTAACATTGGATATAACAAAAAGTACTTTTCTACCACAAAATATAAGAAAATTACCTTTTCTACACTATTTTGACTCGGTCATAGAGAAATCATTAAGTAATGATGGCTTGATGATATATTCAATTTTATTTATACTTATTTAACAATTGTCCAACAACTTTAATTACAATTTTATTTGCTCTTTTTATTTATACGTATTTTACAATTGTTTTATCCAACAATTCTAATTAGTAATTTATATAATTTATAGATTATGGTTCGATTAATTAGTACGAGAACCACTATAATATGTTAATCGAAGCACAATAATTTATATTTAATTTAATAGAATTACTGAATATAATTTAGGTGGTTCGAGTTGTTCGATCACTAGTGTAAAAAACCAAAATTTTCCAAAGTGATCGAACCACTATGTCAAATTCATAGTGGTTCGATCAACAGTGTAAAAAACCAAATTTTTTCAAAGTGATCGAACAACTATGTCAAATTCATAGTGGTTCGATCAACAGTGTAAAAAACCAATTTTTTACAAAGTAATCGAACCACTATGTCAAATTCATAGTGGTTCGATCAACAGTGTAAAAAACCATTTTTTTACAAAGTGATCGAACCACTATGTCAAAGTGGTTCGAGCACCTTTGCCATTTTCAAATTTTTTTTACAAAGTGGTTCGAGCACTTTTGCCAAAGTGGTTCGAGCACCTTTGCCAAATTTTTTTACAAAGTGGTTCAAGCACCTTTGCCAAATTTTTTACAAAGTGGTTCGAGCACCTTTGCCAAATTTTTTTACAAAGTGGTTCGAGCACCTTTGCCATTTTCAAAATTTTTTTTATACCATTTTTGGATTATTCATTTAAATTTGGTTTAATACACTAATAATCGAACTTCATTTATCAATTTAATTACTTTTATCAATTTATATAATTTGTTGGATAAAACAATTGTTAAATAATAGTATAAATAAATTGAATATATCATCAAGCTATCATTACTCAATGATTTCTCCATGACCGAGTCAAAATAGTGTAGAAAAGGTAACTTTCTTATATTTTGTGGTAAAAAAGTATTTTTGTTATATTCAATGTTAGAAAAGTAAATTTCTTAAAAAAATTTGTGTAATTTCGGCTGGGCTCTCTTAAAAAGTATTACTTTCGACTAGGAAAGTGTCTCGTTTTGAGCGTTATTTTTTTTCTAAATAAAATAGTTTATTCTTTCTAAAAATGTACTTGAAGTATCACTTTTTACTTCAAAACTATTGAAATATACGTTTCTTATGTTACTGTGGATTAACACGTCATGTAAATTAGATCCATAAAATCCTTCTACAAGAACCCTATTTTTCAAACTGATGAACTGTATTAGCAAAGAGATAGGTTTGTAACCCTGAGGGTGTGATTGGTAAGATGGAATGGAGTGGGAATGGAATCATCATTCCCTTCCATTCGTATGTTTTTAGAATTGGGAATCACCATTTCCGAAGGAATCACTATTATCATGAATATAGGAATGGACATTCCTTCCTACCCCCATGGTATTGTGTATTCCTGTTTACGAAGAACAACAATTTTCTTTATTAATTTTGACAATTATTATTTTATTTTATTTTATTTTAAATAAATTATAAAATTAATTTATTATTCTATAAATAATATTTAGTTAGTTATAACTAATATAAAATAATAATTAATAATATAAAATTAATATATAATAAAAGTATAGCAAGAGCAAAACAACAGGAAAATAATATTACTAAATACATAAATAATATAAAATAATTAATAAATATAAAAATATTAAAAATAAATATAATGAAATTATTTGTATTATATAATACATATAATTTTAGTTTTGCTCTAAAATTTATATCTAAATATGAATATATACAATATTTGTAAACATATACAAATAAGATAAATAGATACTAGAATAAATAATAGTTTATATAAAAACATATAAATAAATTGTAACTAAAATATATTTTATACAATATAAAATAAGAAACTTAGTGAAATAATATAAAAATAATTAATAAAAATTGGGATAAATATTAAATAATTTTACGACTTCAAGAAAATGTAAATTAATAAAAAAATAATAAAATTAAAAAAATTAATATAATATACCTTAATATTGGTGTAATGATTAATTTTCTGCATTTTTAAAATTTAAAATACCCATTATCTAAATTTAAGTGATATATTGAACAAGAATATTAATATAAAATTATACTGAAAAATAATTTGGTTAGATAAATATTGATTTAATAATTATACAATTAATTTATAATTATCAATTCTGAAAAAAAATCATATGAATTATTTCATTTATTTTCTATTCCTTTGTGATACAATCATAAGAATCAATAGTTTTATACCATTCTTTTCCCATCACTATTCCATTCTTAGGTTCATTCCATTCCCACCTAATTTCATTTCATCATATCAATCATGGCCTAAAATTTAAAGTACTTCCATTTTTCCTAAATAACGTGGCCTAAAATCCTAATAGAACAAAAAAGGTTTCAATGTCTCAAATTCATCATTCATAAACATAGGAGTAAAACTTGTGTGTCCCAGGGACACGGTGTCCTCAAATTAATTTACATATGGTGTTAAATATATACTTTACAAGTATCATGTATATACTCTTCAGTTATCACATGTATATTTTTATGTACATATGAAACATGTAGAGTATATTTATAACATCAGAAATATAACACCTATGAAGTCTATATATAATATCTGAAAACATATATATAACACCTAAATTTGTACCCTTATGTGCCCCATGAGTATATAAATTTTTGACCAAACATAGATATGTTTGGGAATGTGATAACAATTCAACTCAATACACAAATAAACAATATACACACATATATAGTCTATAGCTTTTGACAAATGATTCATTAGAAAGTCGGAGACAACTCCATCATTAGCCATTAGACGCGTTTTTTTTTTTTTTTTGTAAAAAAGAAAATCCAAAACCATGAAA
Organism: Scutellaria baicalensis; assembly: GCA_005771605.1. Lineage (NCBI taxonomy): Eukaryota > Viridiplantae > Streptophyta > Magnoliopsida > Lamiales > Lamiaceae > Scutellaria > Scutellaria baicalensis. Next base: position 28,631,698 of record CM016726.1, read on the forward strand.
GAAAGACAAATGTGCATATTCTCAGAGTACAAATTGTGATGTTTCTTAATAATTCCCTAGCCCAAACCTCATTCTTCCTTATTATTTGAATATTATTTTATTAAAGTCATGTCTATAATATATGTAGTAATTAAATTTACTCGTTTCTAATTGAATATTAACAACACTTCAAGTGTAAAGTTCTTCACTAAAGGTTAAATAATAAAAAAAGACCAAAGTTTCGGTCAAAACTAGATAAATAAATAAAAGTAGAAAGAACACCTACTTTGAAGTTGAACTCCTAAAAATAGGAAATGACAATGGAATCATTGTTTAATACTAATATTGAATAGAATTAAACATTTTAGATAGATATATTATTAAAGAGTAAATGTGCCAAATTACACGATTATTTTTAAGGAATTGACTTTCCTAACATTGGATATAACAAAAAGTACTTTTCTACCACAAAATATAAGAAAGTTACATTTTCTACACTATTTTGACTCGGTCATGGAGAAATCATTGAGTAATGATGGCTTGATGATATATTCAATTTTATTTATACTTATTCTATTTAACAATTGTTTTATCCAACAATAATTTATATAATTAGTAATTTATATAATTTATAATGGTTCGATTAATTAGTACGAGAACCACTATAATATGTTAATCGAAGCACAATAATTTATACTTAATTTAATAGAATTACTGAATATAATTTAGGTGGTTCGAGTGGTTCAAATAGTGCTATGGTTTACATTTGGTTTGGGGTCAAAATGTAATAAAATTTCTTTTTCCATGGGGTCAAACTAAAAATTAAAAAAAATTGACATAGTGGTTCGATCACTTTGGAAAAAAATGGTTTTTTACACTAGTGATCGAACCACTATGAATTTGACATAGTTGTTCGATCACTTTGGAAAAAAAATGGTTTTTTACACTAGTGATTGAACCACTATGAATTTGACATAGTTGTTCGATCACTTTGGAAAAAAAATGATTTTTTACACTAGTGATCGAACCACTATGAATTTGACATAGTTGTTCGATCACTTTGGAAAAAATTGGTTTTTTTCACTAGTGATCGAACCACTATGAATTTGACATAGTGGTTCAATCACTTTGGAAAAAATTGGTTTTTTACATTGGTGATTGAACCACTATGAATTTGACATAGTGGTTCGATCACTTTGGAAAAAATTGGTTTTTTACACTGGTGATCGAACCACTATTCGAACCACTATGAATTTGACATAGTGGTTCGATCACTTTGGAAAAAATTGGTTTTTTACACCGGTGATCGAACCACTATGAATTTGACATAGTGGTTCGATCACTTTGGAAAAAAAATGATTTTTTACACTGGTGATCGAACCACTATGAATTTGACATAGTGGTTCGATCACTTTGGAAAAAAATGGTTTTTTACACTAGTGATCGAACCTTGTCAATGAATTTGACATAGTGGTTCGATCACTTTGGAAAATTTTGGGTTTTTACACTATTAATTGAACCGCTCGAACCACCTAAATTATATTCAGTAATTCTATTAAATTAAGTATAAATTATTGTGCTTCGATTAACATATTATAGTGGTTCTCGTACTAATTAATCGAACCATAATTTATAAATTATATAAATTACTAATTAGAGTTGTTGGATAAAACAATTGTTAAATAAGTATAAATAAAATTGAATATATCATCAAGCCATCATTACTTAATGATTTATGCATGATGGAGTCAAAATAGTGTAGAAAAGATAACTTTCTTATATTTTATAATAAAAAAATATTTTTATTATATTAAATGTTAAAAAAGTCAATTAATTAAAAAAATTTGTGTAATTTCCGTTGGCTCTCTAAAGCTATTATTAAAATAGAAAGATGTTTCAACTGCAGTTGAGTGTGATGGATGGATATGGGTCCAAATTTCCACGTATAATACGCTGTTTTGACTTGACTTTGTTCTGTTTTCATGTCCCCATGCATCAAGACTCAGTCTCTCTCTCTCTCTCCCCAGAATTGAACTTTCATTGTTACATAAGTAGAAATCAAAATCCACTATTTTTGGTTCACTTTTTTATGGTTTGAGTCAACAAAGCTGCAGGCTAAAGCTCCTTTTGTGTTTTTTAATTGTTAGGAAAAAGCATAAAGTCGACAAGGAAGAAAGAGGGGCGTGATTGCATGCCATGAATGAATGATCATCTTTATACTTTGCTTGTCTCAAATTCTGCTCCACCTTTTTCGGTTTAATTTGTAGTTGCCAATCATGGGGATTTGCTTCAGCTCTGCCTCTGTTGATCAAAGCCCACCTTCCACTACCCAATTCAGTTCAGGTTTGTGATCACATCTATGTTAAATTTCATGATTTTGTGATCGGTTGATGAGGGTTGACTGCGATTGTTTTAGTCAATGATTTTTATTTTTATTTTTTCGAATTATGGCAGTGGCGGTATCGGAGACGACGACCAATACGACGTCGTCGAGCGGCAGCAGCAGCGCTGTTTCCGGTAAGAGTGGGTTCTCGGCGGCGAGTGGCGGCGATGAGGTGGGTGTGAGTCGGGCGGGGCAGATGTTGCCCCAACCCAATTTGAGGATTTTCACCTTCTCAGAACTGAAAGCTGCTACGAGGAATTTCAGAAGTGATACGGTGCTTGGAGAAGGGGGTTTTGGGAAGGTTTACAAAGGGTGGCTTGATGAGAAATCCACTGGAAAAACTGCTACTGGAACTGTGATTGCTGTTAAGAAGTTGAATTCTGAAAGTATACAGGGCTTTCAGGAGTGGCAGGTATATCAATCTATCTCTTCCCAATGAACCTATTCAAATTAGGGATTAGCTGATTGTTTTGACGGATTGAGAATTCATGCATGCTTTATGTTTATGCTAAAAGAGAATGCATGATAGGAATCTATATCTTAAGCCTATGTTCAGTACCATTAATGATCAGAATATGATGTGAGATTGTACTGAAGGAAGAATAGGTTTTGTTGATCTTCTTTTGGGATTAGAAGGATTAAAGTGATAAATAATCCTTGTGCAGTCTGAGGTGAACTTCCTTGGAAGACTTTCTCATCCCAATCTGGTGAAGCTGTTGGGCTACTGTTTGGAGGATGAAGAGCTACTTCTGGTCTACGAATTCATGCAAAAAGGCAGCTTGGAGAACCATCTTTTTGGAAGTAAGTGAGCAAATTAAATGCCTGCAGCTTTATATTGTGTCGTTACTGAATTTCGTGAGTTTGCTCGATTAGGGGGCTCATCTGTTCAGCCGCTTACGTGGGATACTAGGCTTAAGATATTGATCGGAGCAGCTCATGGTTTGGCATTCTTGCATGCATCAGACAAAAAAGTTATTTACAGAGACTTCAAGGCCTCAAACATATTGCTTGATGGAGTAAGCTTCCATCGGAGTTGACTCTACTACTTAATTTGCATTTTTGAGTATCAAACCATAATTATATATAGCACAACTTACTTTTTCCTTCTCAGTCATACAATGCCAAGATATCTGATTTTGGCCTAGCAAAATTGGGTCCAACAGCTAGTAAATCCCATGTGACAACACAGGTTATGGGGACGTATGGTTACGCTGCCCCTGAGTACGTTGCCACAGGTAATGATAACTCCAGAGTTTCTAAAATCGAAAGAAAATGGAACGAATTCTAATGACACTTTTATCCCAGGGCACTTGTATGTGAAGAGCGACGTCTACGGCTTTGGTGTGGTGTTAGTGGAAATGCTGACAGGTTTGCGAGCACTTGATACCAATCGCCCATCTGGACAACATAATCTGGTCGATTGGATCAAGCCACATTTATCGGAGAGGAGGAAGTTAAAGCACATTATAGATACGCGTTTGGAGGGAATATTCCCTTCTAGATCTGCTCTACAAATAGCTCATCTTGCTCTGAATTGTCTTGAAAGTGAACCCAAAAACAGACCATCAATGCAAGAAATAGTTGAGACACTCGAAAGAATTGGCTCTACATATGAGAGACCAAGAGAGACTAGAGTACGGTCTAGTCATCACTCAGTCCATCGACGTGGCCAACAATCTTTGCAGTATCGCTCTCCACTTCATCCAAGGCAAGAGGGTAATCGAGCCTATCCATTGCCACGACGCACATAATGCTCGTGTTTTTGTATTCATATTTTGATCAATTTTTATGCCATGAACTTGCTTTTATGATGGTAAATAGAGGTCAAAGAGTAGAGATTTCTCACATTGCAATAGTGCTACGTACGTTGTATGGAGTGCTGCTACACATGTTTAATATTTATATACATGGACTTGCACAAATAAATAGTTGTAGTTTAAGTCTTGTACCATGCAACGTGTTTTATTCTTCAATATTCTGGGCAAAATTAATGTGGTAGTTTAAAGATTTGAATGCCGGAAACATATGTATCTCCATTTGCTTTTATGTTGTATACCAAGCTTGTACGGTACAACTCATTGGGTTGAAATGAAATTAAATCTACTTTAAGTTATAAATTTTTTGTTCGATTTTGATTTGAACTATATAACATACATATTTTTGCATTTGATAAAGTCTAACATTTGCTCTCGAATAAATTTAAAATTTACAAATTATGAAATCAGTTCATGTTCAATCAATCAAAATTAGATCAAACCAGGTTCAATTAGTAGTCAATTGTCTCAGTTAAATTTAATTAGTGTATTATATCTTATATTATATAATTTAGATTTGAAACCCTAGTCTTTTCCCTAATTTGTCACGAGTATAAAGAAAGTACCACGAATATCAGCCCTAGTTAAATCTAATGTCACTATAAATTTTTATAAGATTTAAAATTAAATGCACGTTTAAAAATTTTATTGTAACATTTCTAAAAAATTATATCCTGTTTAACCTAATTATATCCTACAAAGTTCCCATATTTATTTTCGGACCTTTGGTATTACGGTTATCGTACTCGCAATCATGAGTTTATGGAAGGGAAGGGGCCTTTGGGTCACAAACAAAGTATTTTACATCTTGATATATAAATCACGGATTTCAGCGATCATCACTTCCTCAATAGAGTTCCCACTTCCCACTTGAGAAAAACCAGAGATTGTTCGTTACAAATCAAGAAGAAAAACGCAAGACTGAGGACAGATTCTGATTCCGATCTGCTTCGCGTTGTCAAGAATCGTCCTTGAAACTCGACGCCGGCAAATTCTCCTGTAGATTTACTGTATAATGAGAGGCGGTTTAACGGAATGTTTTATGTATGTATCGCTTGTCGCAATCTTCTTCTTCCTGGTAATTACGATTTTTTTTGTCTTTCTTTTCTGATTCAACTATCGATGTTTCGCATGTGTATGATGCCACTGCGTTCGATATTATGTTGTTGCTTTGGACGATTTTCTGATTCTTGAATCTTGAGTTCATCTAGATCGGACGTCGTGCTTTCAATTGCATATATATTATTATACCAGGTTTTATTAAGATTTGAATACGTTATGTGGTGCAAGATTTGTCTTTCTCTGGCTCTTTCCCCCCGCAAGGCCCGCTGTTTGCAAATTTGAATTTGCTGCATTATGCTTCATCTATTACTCGAGAATTTTTTTGTTCAGTCTTCTCAATGCTTATCCATTCCCTTGTTTACCTTTTCTTGATTGCTATTTATGCATATCTTTTTCCAAATTCGGTTTTCTTCTAGAGCAATGGTGGCGCTTGGAGTATCTTTTACGTGTGTGAATTACATCGATATCTATGTATAGTGCTTGGATGAAATGTCTTAACTAGGAATTGAATCTCTTATGGCGATGTTTGGAGTATTTGTATCTGATATTGGACTATTTTGATTAGGAACATATCTGTCTAGCAATTTCTTCCAATTTTACTTTCTGATCATGGTCGTGATTGCATTATTTCTGAATTATCTTACATATCATAAATGATGCAGGATATGAATCTTGTTTCACCAGTCAGAGCAGAGGTGTCACATTCTGCCCTGTAAGATTTTGATTAGTTAGTATGTTTGCTAGTGGCTAATTGAATTTATGGTGACAAGATTCAAGTCATGATTTATTGCATCTCATGCTTCCATCTTATCCTTTATTTTCAGTCAAAGAGAACGTAAAATGCATGCCCCACTATATGACTGTCCACAGTGTCTTCAAAGAAAGGTAAATAATTTCATTTCCAGGCTAAGGTTGAATGTTTATCCTTCTATTCAAACTATCCTGAAAATGTCCTTCGGTGTTTAAATCCTTTTTAACTTGATTTCTTGGTTGCCACTGGAACTGATGCTATTGCCGATGAGGATTTCACTTGAGATTACTGATAAGGGATTAAATATATTTACTGATAGGATGACTTAGGTTTATGTGGAGGATAATGTAACTAAGCACATAGATGGATTTGCTAGGATGCTCAAATTCTGAATAATGTGAGTAATGCCTAAAAGAACAAATTTCATATTTGTCTGAGCCAAGTGTTTCTTATATGTACTAGAATCCGAGCATATACTTTGATTAGACTAAACAATGCACAAACTGATGCCTCATTTGATTGGTCTAAACATGATTTGGCAGGACCAGGGCAACATCAGTTCTACTACTCGTACTGATGGAAAGGTAAACACTTTATTTTATCTTTGATGGAAGCCAAGTGAATAACAGTGTGAGTGTGTTTGTCTATTTCATGCAGGATTTTGACATAATCGTAACATACAGTGACCCATCTGGTGTTGTTCAAGTTAGGAGTGTCAGGTCTAGGGACCTATCTTCTTCATGGGTATGGAGAAGCCCTAGTGATGAAAACCATGATCGAACAAGGAGTTCACTGGTGATTTTTCGCAACTGTACTATCACAATCAGTCTCTTCATCCAATGCTCTAAAATCCAATATGTCATGTTTCTTCTAGGTTACTTACCCTCTTCATCAATCTCCTGTCTCAGTTGGCACTGGACCCATTTCAACCTAAATTGAGCTATAAGGACAATGGTGAGGACTTCAGTGAGGATCAGCAATTTGGAGGGGAAATCCCACAAACACAGGCGTATCCTGTCCATCCAGTGAAACTTAAGAGACAGGTGAAATGTGTTGTCTGCATTTATACAGATGGTATATTTCTTTGACTCTGATGTAATATTTGTTTCTCTTACTTCAGGTCCTACGCAATGAAAGGAGGAAGAAGCGTACCGCAGATCTGATCAAACAAGACAAAGAGATAGAAAACCAAATGCAAGAAGCAGCCATCAAACGAGCTGGGGATCTTGACACCACTATCAAGGGTAAATACAGTATATGGAGGAAAGAATACGATAATCCCAACTCTGACTCCACGATAAAACTTATGAGAGATCAGATTGTAATGGCTAAAGCTTACGCAACAATTGCCAAGGCTAAGAATGAAACTGTTCTTTATAATTCAATAATGAAGCATTCCAGGGAAAGTCAACTGGCCATCGGAGATGCAACATCTGATGCTGAACTCCATCCAAGGTCTTGCTACAATTCTCTGGTAAAATTATGCCGATGCTGGCTATAAGCTCTTGTACAATTTTTTTAATTCTTTTTCTTTCCCTTCCTGCATCAGTGCTCTTGATCAAGCAAAAGCCATGGGTCACATTCTAGCTACAGCAAAGGACCAGTTATATGATTGTGTTACAATAGCAAGAAAGTTGAGAATCATGCTTCAATCCAGTGAAACTAACGTAAATTCATTGAAGAAGAAGAGTTCGTTTCTGATACAGTTGGCTGCAAAAACTGTCCCCAGACCATTGCATTGCATTCCGTTAGTCCTCACCACAGACTATCATCTTAATAATTATGAGGACAAAGATTTTCCGTACAAAGAGAAATTTGAAGATCCATCTTTCTACCATTATGCCATCTTTTCTGATAATGTAGTTGCAACATCTGTCGTCGTGAATTCAACAGTGCTACATTCAAAAGACCCTGATAGGAATGTTTTCCATATAGTCACAGATAAGCTGAATTTTGCAGCTATGAAAATGTGGTTTCTAGTTAATGCTCCTGCAGGTGCTGCAATCCAAGTCCAGAATGTGGATGATTTCACCTGGCTCAATTCTTCATATTGTCCTGTCCTTCGTCAGCTTGAATCTGCACGGATGATTGAATACTATTTCAAGGCACATCAATCATCATCTGGAGCCTCTGACAATCTGAAATACAGGAATCCAAAATACTTGTCGATGCTTAATCACCTTCGGTTTTACCTTCCTGAAGTTTTTCCAAAGCTGGATAAGATATTGTTCCTGGATGATGACATTGTTATTCAGAAGGATCTGACGCCTTTATGGTCGGTTAATCTGCAAGGGATGGTGAATGGTGCTGTTGAAACCTGCAAAGAGAGCTTCCATAGATTTGACAAGTATCTGAACTTTTCAAATCCAAAAATATCTCAAAATTTCGATCCAAATGCTTGTGGCTGGGCATATGGCATGAACATCTTTGATTTGAGAGAATGGAGGAAACGGGACATTACTGGGATATATCATTACTGGCAAAGCATGGTATGGAACCATCTTACTCAAACCTTTTTCCATTATCTTTGGTGCTTTCAGAACATATAGGTTGTGAAACTCTCTCTCTCTCTGTCTCTCTCTCTGTCTGATGTTAATATTATTCCAGAACGAGGACAGGACTCTATGGAAACTCGGCACACTGCCTCCAGGCCTGATTACTTTCTACAACTTGACCTATCCTCTGGACCGAAGCTGGCATGTGTTGGGGTTAGGTTATGATCCTGCTCTTAACCACACAGCAATAGAGAAAGCTGCTGTTGTGCATTATAATGGAAACTATAAACCATGGTTGGATCTTGCCATTGCAAAGTACAGATCATACTGGTCTAAATATGTCATGTATGATAATTTCTATTTACGGCTGTGTAACCTTAATGAACAATGAGCAATTATTCTTTTTTCCCTCACATCTCTTGGTGAATATCCTGTGTAGAATAGCTTTGATGCGTCACATATTTGTGTTCTCTTCTTTACTTATTTAGGGAGAGGTTTCCTTCCTCCTATGTAAAAGTAAAAGAGTAATCGAAACACTAGTAATTTTTGACAGTCTTGATTTGTTCATAGTAACAACAGCAAGATAAGATGCTGTTACTGTTTCAAAGATAGGCACTTTGGGGCACAGAGTTGAAGGTGAAATTCGCCCCTACAAAGAGGTAACGACGATCGAGAAAAGGAAGACAATGACATTAGAAATTGCTGCGTGTTTTATTGGAGTTGACCCCGAATTTCAACATTAACAGTGGTCTTCTTCTTAATCTTAATTAAACAATATATTCATAATTTTCAGGGCGATAGAACTCGGTGCAAACATGCAAATCAACTTCCTTAACATACTTCTCTTTTCCTTAACATACATAGCTGCAACTAATCCTAACCTTTCAGGCGATCACATACTAATCAACTGCGGTTCAACAGCAGCAACAGTAGTCAATGGCAGAGAATGGCTCCCTCATTTACACCCAAAATTTTCATCCTCCATAACGCTCCATGGATCCTCGACCCAATCAAGTGGCGAACCAAAGCTAGCCATCTCCGTTGATCCTGTTCCGTACAACACTGCACGAGCCTCTCGTTCCCTGTTCTCCTACAAATTTCTGCTCAATTCAGGTCAGAAATTTATCCGCCTTCACTTCAATCCTACTTCGTACAAAGGTTTTCAGAGATTCAACGACCTTTTCACCGTTAAAGCTGGTCCTTTCACTTTACTCGCCAACTTCAGTGCTTCAATGACTGCCGATGCTCTTGCTGTGACTACTTTTGTAAAGGAATTCTGTGTAATCATCGGGGAAAATCAACCCTTGAACATAGTTTTTGCTCCTTCAACTAGCTCATCTAAATATTCTTATGCTTTCATAAACGGGATCGAGGTTATCTCTGTACCTCCAACCCTTGATTACTGTCATGGTGGAGATAGTGGAGTCCAAGTGGTTGGGCACAAGTCACTGATTTATGTTGATAATACTACTGCTCTTGAAATAGTTCATCGGCAAAATATAAAATGGGGTTCTTTGTCATCTGGGGATGATGTCACTGCCATGTTTGGGATGTTGGGAACAGTTGTTAAAGCAAAGGGAAACAAGGTTAGTATTATGACCTGGAGGATATCTGTCGATGTGGGATTCAGATATTTGGTGAGGATTCATTTCTGTGAGCTAGGACTCAAAATGATAGAGGCTGGGCATAAGGATTTCTCACTGATTATTAACCAGAAGATTGTCTCTTCTAGTGCAGAGATACTTCAAGAAAGAGGGAATCAAAGCATGCTTTGGTATAAAAACTATATGGTTATGATGGAAGGAGACAAACAAGAGGGTAAACGTGACATCTTTATTTGTCTTCAATCTAATCATGTTTTCTTAAATAGAGATGGTCCACTTGAAGGATTTGAAGTATTCAAGTTAAGCAACCCTGACAACAGTCTTTCCAGTCCAAATCCTCTACCTCCAATACGAGATTCACCAGTTCCAAACTCTACAAATTGTGCCATCTCTTCTTGGTCGTAGAAATGCAATTGCAACGGTTATATTTGCTACAATTTGTCTGGTAAACATTATTGTTCATATGCTGCGGCAATCTTTGGGAGCTAGCTTTACTGAGGAGGAAGAAAAGAAGCCATCACCCAGGGCACAGCGACTCTGTCGTATCTTTTCGCTAGCTGAGATCCAATCAGTCACAGATAACTTCCATGATTCATATATCATAGGAAAGGGTGGATTTGGTAAAGTCTACAAAGCACTTATAGATAATGGGCAAGAAACTGTAGCCATAAAGCGATTGAAAGCAGACTCCAATCAGGGGAAGCGTGAGTTTTGGACAGAGATTGAGACGCTTTCTGAGCTTCGACATTTTAATCTGGTTCCTTTAATTGGATACTGCAATGAGCAGGGGGAAATGATGCTTGTTTATGAGTACATGTCCTGTGGGACATTGGCTGACCATCTTTACAAACTTGCTAGGAAAAACAATGCTTATCATCTTCTCTCTTGGAAGCAACGACTTCAGATCTGCATTGGAGCTGGTCGAGGACTGGACTATCTTCACACAGGCAATGGGATTATACATCGCGATGTAAAGGCTTCTAATATTCTACTTGATGAAAAATTTGTGGCCAAGGTTTCAGATTTTGGCTTAGCTAAAACTGGAAGTGGAAGTGATTCCCAGAGCCAGGCTAGCACAAATCTTAAAGGCACATTTGGGTACATTGACCCAGATTATTTCAGAACTCGTAAACTAACAACTAAAAGCGACGTATATTCCTTTGGTGTGGTGTTGTTGGAAGTATTGTGTGGAAGACAAGCAGTGGAGCCATGGGTTGCAGAGGAAAGGCGTAGTCTAACTATGTGGGCTCAAGACAACATTAGTAAGGGACAGGTTGAAAAGATTGTAACTCCAGCTCTGAGGGAAGAAGTATCACCAGATAGCCTGAAGACATTTGTGAGGATTGCTGGAAAATGTCTGCTTGATGAACCAAAGAAACGTCCAGTAATGACACGCGTTGTTTTAAAACTTGAGTTTGCTCTTGAGCAGCAAGAAAATGCAGAATCTTTGGCACCAAAAGAGCGAGCTATTCTTTCTGATATATTTCCATCTACTGATAAACCTCAAAAGGAGAACAAGAATGAGATAACTGATCTAGTTGATCCTACGCCATATACTAATCAAAAACAGCAGGAGAAACCCAAATCTTTGTCAGCTAATGAGAATTCAAGTCCGGCTGATGCCTTGCCTGCTGATGATAGAACTATCTTATCAGTTAGCAGAAGGCAAACAGCAACTTCCTCTAATCTGCAAAACACAACTTCTCTGCCAAGAGAACAAACTAACAGCAACATGATTAATTCTGGAAACAGAGATGAGAGAAAATCCATGGTGCATAGGCTATCACGAAAACTTTGGCCATGGGATGCACTGTGGAAACCAGGAAAATTACCAAAAAAAAAGAATTTGGTCAGCCATGCTCTATCAGGTATTGATTTGTCTAGTAGTTTAAGCATTTATATCCTTTTTTTTTATTTATATGATGCTAAAAAGATGATTGACACATTATTGTGCTGCTGAGTTTCATATTAGTGTATCTCATTACCATAAGCATGTTAATGCTGAGCCAGCTCAGCAGCTACAAACTAAACAAAAAATGAATCTTGATATGGATTTAGTAGTGGGATACATTCCACATGATCAACTATCCATCCAAGAGACATACTTTGACACAGTTTAAACAGGGCCAACTCCATCTGATAAGCCCTTAACAGATCAAGTATCTAACACAATTAGCTTTATCTTGGCGATGATCACCATGATTTTTGTTTGTGCATCTTTCCATTTATTTATGAAATTTACATTGTTTGATGTTAGCTGCAAGAGCTTCAACTTTATTTATGCTATCAGCAATAAATAGATTGATGGGCTTATACCATTAAAACTGATTGATGGTAGTGATTCCAACTATAGCAGCTATGTTTTTAAATGATCAATTAATGTGAAAAGATGGGCTTGTTCACTGATGTAACTTGATTAATTACCACTTCTCTTACAATACTCTTGAAATTGATTTCGTGTATATTTTTCAGCACCAATAGTACATAGGACCAGCATTCAAACAATGTCAGCAGGAGTCACTGCTTTGGAGAAGAGGACAGGTGGAAGCAATGAGTTGATTCTGATGCCAATTTTAAGGGCTTTCTATTTTGAAGAGCTGAAGGCCGCCACAAGGAATTTCAACAGAGATACATTTCTCGGAGAAGGTGGTTTTGGGCCAGTTTATAGAGGTTGGATCCATCACCAAGACAGGTTGTTCCATACTGTAGAGGGAAGTAAAATCATGGTTGCTATTAAGAAGTTGAATTCTACAAGTTGGCAAGGGTTAAAAGAGTGGCAGGTAATTATCAACCATTCTATGTGACTAGTTTCTGAACCACTGCCATTCTCTTTTAACTTTCCAGTTTGTAGTGCATCTAGTTATAGTTAATCAGTGTAGTCTGTAGATATCTCTTTCTTTTTTTTGGCTCACAAAACATAAGAAGAGGATGACTATCTAGCTCCACAAACTTCTCCTATCTTCTTACCTAGTTTTACTTCCCCCTAGTCACATTTCCTTATTCAACCATTGTCACTCTGAGAAATTTGCATTTCTTTTATTTCTCAGAAGAATAGTCTGTTACACTTCATTTGATGTTACTAATTTAACTAGTTGCAATGTCTGTATTACAATATAAAAATAAAATTTAAATAAAACTAATAACAACTATATACTTCATATGTGCAATTTTGTTATCTTTTTTGAGTGACTTAATCTAAATTAATGTTCTCCAATTGAGTGTGTATTAATATTATTTACTTTTTAATTGGAATTTTTTTTATTTAATTCTTTGGTGAATATAAGTGCATTCTTTTTTGATACAGATATATTATGATGGGCTTATCAATTGAATGAGAGTTAATGTTTATGAGAAAGATTGATGTTTTATTTTTGAATTATTCGATTTAATGGTTTCAATAAACTCATTTTGTATTGTCTAATTTATAATCATTAATGCTTTGTTGAAGAGAAACATATATGATAATATACATGATTTATTATAATAGCTGTTAATTTGATTTATCATAATTAATAATTTTGAATGTATTGATATATAGTTTTTTAAATTTTGTTATATTTAAGTTTTCTACAATTCTAATTATTCATTAGTGAGTTATACACTTATACTATAAAAAAAATAGGGCAACACATGAATTTGTCCAACCAAATAATTATAACATTATCTAATTATGGTATGCTTAGAGTATGTCTTTCATTTTTATTTATAAATTTCACTATGAACAAGTAAATTCAACACATATATACAAATCTGGGCAGGAAAAAATGTAAAGATTTCTGTCTTAGACATTGTTCTTCTTTTATATATAGATATATAAATTGTGCCAATTTATCTGTGCAGAATGAAGTGAACTTCCTTGGAAGACTCTCTCATCCTAATCTTGTGAAACTATTAGGGTACTGTTGGGAGAAGAAAGAATTACTTCTTGTATACGAATTCTTGCATAAAGGCAGCTTAGACAACCATCTTTTTGGAAGTAAGTAGCTACACAAATACCAACTTTATGTATTATGATATTTACATTAGACAAAGGCATTCTTCTGAAGAGTCTGAATTTCGTGAGTTTGCTCATTAGGGGGTTTGTCTGTTCAGCCACTTTCGTGGGATATGAGGCTTTATATATTGATTGGAGCAGCTAAAGGTTTGGCATTCTTGCATGCATCTGAAAGACAAGTTATTTATAGAGACTTCAAGGCCTCAAACATATTACTTGACAGTGTAAGCTCTCTACTTCTTGTTGTAGACCTCAGTTAGCTCATTGTGGAAGTTTGTCTTGCATTTTTTGTCTTAATTAGATCAATTTTTTGGACTTCTGTTTAATCTTGTTCTGTCCCATGGACTAAGCTTTTATACTGGTAAGGAATTGATATATCAGACATCTGTTCCCACTTTTCTTTTTTAAGTTATTAACTTGGGAACTAAGAATGTACAAATTTTTTTAGCTGAAAGGATATTCCTTATATTTAGCCTTTACTTACTTTTTTTCTTGTCAGTCATATAATGCCAAGCTATCTGATTTTGGCCTAGCAAAAATGGGACCAACAGCTGATTATTCCCATGTGACAACACGGCTTATGGGAACATATGGCTACGCTGCTCCTGAATATCTTGCAACAGGTAAATACTCCAACTTTACAGAGTCTCTAAATCGAAAGAAAATGGAACGAATTCTAATGAGACTTTTATCCCAGGGCACTTGTATGTGAAGAGCGACGTCTACGGCTTTGGTGTGGTGTTAGTGGAAATGCTGACAGGTTTGCGAGCACTTGATACCAATCGCCCATCTGGACAACATAATCTGGTCGATTGGATCAAGCCACATTTATCGGAGAGGAGGAAGTTAAAGCACATTATAGATACGCGTTTGGAGGGAATATTCCCTTCTAGATCTGCTCTACAAATAGCTCATCTTGCTCTGAGTTGTCTTGAAAATGATCCTAAAAACAGACCATCAATGCAAGAAGTTGTTGAGACACTGGAAAGAATAGATGCAGCAGGTGTTGAGAAACTTAGACAGCCTAGAGTGCACTTTAGTCAACATGTTGCTGAACGGTATCTGTAGTGCATTTATCCAGTTTCTTTTTTTAATCACAGTCCATTTATCCAGCTGATCCTGAGATAAAAGGTGAATCCATTACCAGAAGCTTCAGATATCTTTTCGAGTTAGCGTATAAATAAAGGTTAAGGTTATTGTGACGAAAACTGGTATGTATTTATCCAATTTAAAATGTAGATTATTAGTAATCTGTGTTGTAAAAAAATATTTATATTTGTAATATCTTTGGTAAGAGAAGGTCGCCATACATTAGTTAGATGCGTAAGTCTTGTGTGAGATCGTCTCACGGATTCCATTTCGTGAGACGGGTCAACCCGCCCCGGTCAATGTCCGGTCAACGACAGTCAACAGTTGGTCAACGTTGTTGACCAAAAAGTATTACATGTCATGCATAAAAGTATTACGTATCATATATAAAAGTATTACATTTATAATATAATACTGTTATTCTACTCACATAATACTTCTATGTGTATGATGTGATACTTTTAATTAGTATTATGTACTACATATAAAAGTATTACATGATATATATAAAAATATTATTTGTTGATTTCAATAGTGTTACATGTTGCACACAAAAACATTACATTATGAGAGTATTATTTGTTGATTTTAATAGTATAATATGTTGTACATAAGTATTACATTTGTGTATTAGACAATATTTTTCTATATATCATCTAATACTTCATAGTATTACATGATACACATAAAAGTATTACTTGTTAATTTCAATAGTATTACATGTCTATCTATATATAAAAGGAGGACAGTTGGTAAAATTTACAATTTTGTCACTTTCCCTCCTAAAAATGTCAAATCAAGATTTTAGTTAATAAAAAAATTGTAAAAACTATTAGTATTTTCAAGAGAATTAATTATGTTATGTTGTAATCTTATTATTATTATTATTATTATTATTATTATTATTATTATTATTATTATTATTATATAGATAGATCATCATCATCATCATCATCATCATCATCATCATTATTTGTTGTTGTTGATAAATAATGTTTAATGTTGAACAATAATTTAATTCTTTTGTGTTAACTATCATTATTTAATGTCTAAAATTATTCACATTCTCATTTAAAATTAAAGAAATTTTAAGATATTTTTGTAATTTTGAAAAAATTGTTGTATATAAGTAAATATTTCAAAATTTATATTGTTGATTGATCAATTTTTGACCAATTCCAAAAATCATTAGCTTATCAAATTATTTATTAAACTAAGAAAAATATTCAACAAAAGATAAAAACAAATAGAATGTAAGTTTTCAAAATATTAAATTTCTTTTTTTTTTTTGCTAACTTTAATTACTTAATGTTTATAATATTCATATTATCAGTTTTAAAGTTAAATATATTCTAAAATATTTTTTTGTAATTATGAGAATGTAGTATATAAATAAATATTTCAAAACTTATATTGTTAATTTGTCATTTTTAACTAATTTCGAAAATCATTGACTTATTAAATTATCTATATCAAGCCATGAAAAAAAATTAAATGAAAAAGAAAAACAAATAGAATGTAAGCTTTCAAGTTGTTAATCTTTTTTTTTTGTTAACTAAAGTTACTTAATGTTTATAATTATTCATATTATCAATTTTAAAGTTAAAATAAATTTTAAGATAGTTTTTGTAATTATGATAAATTTTGTACATAAATAAAGATTCAAATTTATATTGTGTTAAATGGTCATTTTAACTAACTTCATCATTGACTTATCAAATTATCTATCGAGCCAACGACCATAACTTTTTTTCAAAAAACAAATAAATAGAATATAAACTTTCAATTTCGTTATTTAAATTATTTATAATTTTATATTCCAACCTTTTAATATTGTCAAATATAATGTAGAATAACATATATAATTTGTGTTATTAGAATTTAAAATAACACGTCCCAAGAAAACGAATGCACATGGAAGTTTGAGAAACACACGAGAGATCGGGCCAACCAAATTATACTTTCTTTAACTAAAACTCTACTTTACCCAATAATTAATTTTAATTAATAAAATATAACTTTAAAAATTAATAAATATATGGTAAATATATTTCTATATCATACAACATTTGGAATAATAAAAGATATATAAATAACTTTTAATATAACTATCAAAATAAATAATAAACCGCGCATCGCGCGGGTGAAATACTAGTTACACATAAAAGTATCACATGATGTATATAAAAGTATTACTTGTTGATTTCAATAGTATTACATGTTGCACATACAAGTATTACATGTTGCACATAAAAGTATTGCATGATGTTATGTTCTTATAATGTAATAATATTTTTGTGTGTATTAGGTAATATACTTTTATATATCATTTAATACGTCATAATGTAATACATTCATGTATATTAGGTGATATTTTTCTATAGATCAGATAATACTTTTGTATTATATACATATAATGTATAATATATTACAAAAATATTAAATATTATATAGAAAAATATTACCTACTACACATGAAAGTATTACATATTTTCATACATTCTAATCAAATCCAAAATCATATTATTTTACAAATGTATTATATAATATATTGAAAAGTAATACCTAAACCACACAAAAGTATTACATAATTTTTCAAAACTTTGTCACACATGATATACATAAAAATATTACATTATAAAAGTAAAAGTGTTACATTCATAATGTAATATTTTTATGTATGTTGTGTACTACTTTTATATATAATATGTAATACTTTTGGTTAACGGCGTTGACTTTCGACTGTTGATCATTGACTTTTGACAGTTGACTTTTGATGGTTGACCGTTGACTTTTGGCTTTGACTTTGACCGATGACTTTTGACCGGGTCGGGTTGACCCGTCTCACTGAATGGGATCCGTGAGACGGTCTCATACAAGAATTTGTCTAGTTAGATCTTTATGTCCAGATTTCATATCCTTGCTGCAATATTTCAATTTTAAAAAATAGTCACCAACCTTTATAATATGTTAGTCATACTTTTATATTATATTAATTACACTTTCATGTCATATTAGTCATGTCCTTATATACTAATATTATACATTTTTGTAATACTTTAATTTTATAAAAACCAATAATTTTGTTACAATTTATACATGTATACATTTATATGATATTAATTATATTTTTATATCTCCATAATAACCATACATTTATGTAATATATACTCCCTTCAATTCTTTTTATAAGTCTTCCTAAGCTCCTTCACGAAAATTAAAAAAAAAAATTTCTTCCCAAATTAACCTTAATTAATACTCCAAAAATTTTCATTGAATTAAATACTTGTAAATACTTGGAAATAAATATTCTTTGAATTTAATTAATGGAGAAATTGAAAAAGGCATAAGGTCATTGTTGGTAAAAAAATTTGAAAAAACATATACTTTGAATATAATTTCAAAGGCTAAAAAGACTTATAAAAAGAATTGGAGGGAGTATAAAAATACAATTAACATATTATTCCGTGTTCACGACATGTTGAACCTTTCTGTATATCGTGAACACGATACTATATTTTGTGTTCACGATATGTTGAACCTTTCTGTATATCATGAATAAGATATTATATTTTGTGTTGACGACATGTTCACCTTATCTGAAAAGTTTGATTCGAGTCAAGTTTTCTGGACTCGACTCGAGTTTCCTGGACTCGAATCCAGAATATTTTCTGAACTTTTCTTATGTAAATATAACTAAAATTGAGGGTATTATGAACATTTCACTTTCTAAATTGAATAAAAAAAATACTTCCCAAAAAAAATAAAAAATTTCTTATCTCATGAAAATGAGTACCTTGCAAATCTTTGCTTTTCTTAAATTCGTACTCATCATTGATTGAGAGAGAGAGAGAGAGGAAGTTGCCGCGTGATGGGAAATGTTGAAATTAGTTATTTGGATTTGACCCGGAATTCTTCAAATTTAAGCTATATATAATTTCCAATGATTTTTTATAATCCAAACACAAGACATTGAAAACATGCACATGATCTCCCTCCTAATTCTCTTCTTCATCTTCTTCACAGGCAAAGCTACCAGTGATCCTAAACTCCTCTCACTCGACCACCTTTCCATCAGTTGCGGCTCTGCTGCTCCTTCAACTGCATTCAATGGCAGAGAATGGCTCCCTGATTTGTGCCCAAAATTTTCATCCTCCATAACGCTCCAAGGATCCTCGACGCAATCAAGTGTCGAACCAGAGCTAACCGTCTCCATTGATCCAGTTCCGTACAACACTGCACGCTTCTCTCATTCCCAATTCTCCTACAAATTTCTACTCAATTCAGGTCAGAAATTTATCCGCCTTCACTTTAATCCTACTTCGTACAAAGGTTTTCAGAGATTCAACGACTTTTTCACCGTTGAAGCTGGTCCTTTCACACTACTCGCTAACTTTAGTGCTTCACTGACTGCCGATGCTCTTGCTGTGGCTACTTTTGTAAAGGAATTCTGTATAATTATACAGGATAATCAACCTTTGACCATAGTTTTTACCCCTTCAATTAGCGCATCTAAATATACTTATGCTTTCATAAACGGGATCGAGGTTATCTCAGTACCTCCAACCCTTGATTACTGTCATGGTGGAGATATTGGAGTCCAAGTGGTTGGGCATAAGTCTGTGATTTATGTTGATAATACTACTGCCCTTGAAATGGTTCATCGGCACAATATAAAATGGGGCTCTGTGTCATCTGGTGATGATATCACCGCCATGTTTGGGATGTGGGAACAATTGTTAAAGCAAAGGGAAATAAGGTTAATAATATGACTTGGAGAATATCTGTCGATGTGGGATTCAGATATTTGGTGAGGATTCACTTCTGTGAGCTAGGACTCAGAATGGTAGAGACTGGGCTTAAGGATTTTATACTGATTATCAATCAGATAATTGTGTCTACTAGTACCGATATACTGCAAGAAAGGGGGAATCAAAGCATGCTTTGGTATAAGAACTATATGGTGATCGTGGATGGAGACAAACGAGAGGGTAAACGTGATATCTTTATATCTCTGAAGTCTAACCATGTTTTCTTGGATAGAGATGGTCCACTTGAAGGATTTGAAGTATTCAAGTTAAGTAACCATGACTACAGTCTTTCCAGTCCAAATCCTCTACCTCCAATACGAGATTCACCATTCCAAACTCTACAAATTGTGCCATCTCTTCTTGGTCGTAGAAATGCAATTGCAACGGTCATATTTGCTGCAATTTGTCTGGTAAACATTATTGTTCATATGCTGCGGCAATCTTTGGGAGCTAGCTTTACTGAGGAGGAAGAAAAGAAGCCATCACCCAGGGCACAGCGACTCTGTCGTATCTTTTCGCTAGCTGAGATCCAATCAGTCACAGATAACTTCCATGATTCATATATCATAGGAAAGGGTGGATTTGGTAAAGTCTACAAAGCACTTATAGATAATGGGCAAGAAACTGTAGCCATAAAGCGATTGAAAGCAGACTCCAATCAGGGGAAGCGTGAGTTTTGGACAGAGATTGAGACGCTTTCTGAGCTTCGACATTTTAATCTGGTTCCTTTAATTGGATACTGCAATGAGCAGGGGGAAATGATGCTTGTTTATGAGTACATGTCCTGTGGGACATTGGCTGACCATCTTTACAAACTTGCTAGGAAAAACAATGCTTATCATCTTCTCTCTTGGAAGCAACGACTTCAGATCTGCATTGGAGCTGGTCGAGGACTGGACTATCTTCACACAGGCAATGGGATTATACATCGCGATGTAAAGGCTTCTAATATTCTACTTGATGAAAAATTTGTGGCCAAGGTTTCAGATTTTGGCTTGGCTAAAACTGGAAGTGGAAGTGATTCCCAGAGCCAGGCTAGCACAAATCTTAAAGGCACATTTGGGTACATTGACCCAGATTATTTCAGAACTCGTAAACTAACAACTAAAAGCGACGTATATTCCTTTGGTGTGGTGTTGTTGGAAGTATTGTGTGGAAGACAAGCAGTGGAGCCATGGGTTGCAGAGGAAAGGCGTAGTCTAACTATGTGGGCTCAAGACAACATTAGTAAGGGACAGGTTGAAAAGATTGTAACTCCAGCTCTGAGGGAAGAAGTATCACCAGATAGCCTGAAGACATTTGTGAGGATTGCTGGAAAATGTCTGCTTGATGAACCAAAGAAACGTCCAGCAATGACACGCGTTGTTTTAAAACTTGAGTTTGCACTTGAGCAGCAAGAAAATGCAGAATCTTTGGCACCAAAAGAGAGAGTTATTCTTTCTGATGTATATCCATCTACTGATAAACCTCAAAAGGAGAACATGAATTTCTTGCTACCAAATGGGAGAACAAATGTTGCAAACGTCTTGCCTCATAAAGATTCAGCATCGAATGAGATAACTGATCTGTTTGATGCAATGCCAAATATTAATAAAAAACAGGACGAGCAAGCCAAATCATTTTCACCTAATGCGAACGCAAGTACCTTGTCAGGTGGTGGTAGAACTATCTTATCAGTTAGCACAGGACTAGCAGCAGCTTCCCCTAATGTGAAAAATGCAACATCTCTCCTGAGTAGTCAGAATTACAGTAACATGATTAGTTCTGGAATGAAAGATGAGAGAAAATCCCTGATACAAAAGCTATCACGAAAATTTTGGCCATGGGATGCGCCTTGGAGAACTGGAAAATCATTGAAGAAAAAGAATTTGTTCAGACATGCACTATCAGGTATTGATTTGTATAGTAACTTAAGAATCATTTTTATTCATAAATAGTAAGAAAAATGGAAAAGACATAAATCAGCCGGTGCCATTTTTTTTGTTAGCTAACTCAGTCCATAAGCATTTTAATATGGAGCCAGCTTAATAGCTGCAGACTTCTAAAACAATATTCGGGAATCTTATTATGGATTTATTACAAATTTATTATTCTACAAAGATAGTTAACTAGCGGTGAGGGATATATTATAAGTGTTTTACATTAGCTTACCTGATAAACCCCACCAAATTACGATTGCAATTCACCTACTCATGGCTGTTATTGTGCACCTTTCATTTATTGAAACTAAGTTTGTTCGAGTTTCCAATATAAGTTTCACTTTTTGGTTAGATAAAACAATAAGTTGGACGCAGATGGTCTTATTTCAAGATTTGTTGGCACCACAACCCATTTTATTGTTAAGACATGGCTATGTTAAATCTTCCAACCTCACAAGATAACACTGGATTTTGAGTCGTCGTCATTTGTTACTCTTAAATGTTTTGATACTCACCTGCAAACTACCTAATTACAGTGTTATGATCATAATTAAAACAAAAATGAGTGTAAATTGGTTACCGATCACTTCTCATCGGTGTAATCTTGCAGCACCACTACAACATGGGACTAGAAAAATGAATTTAAGTCGCAGCACCGCTTCTGGGCAGAGAATAGGGAGCAATGATATCTCGAGTTCCAATTTAAGAATTTTCTCCTTTTCGGAACTGAAGGCCGCCACAAAAAGTTTCAGTAAGGATACAGTTATTGGATCGGGTGGCTTTGGGATAGTTTACAAGGGTTGTCTGAAGGAGGGTTCCACTGCCAAAAGCGAAAGTGGATCCAACGTTGCTATTAAGAAGTTGAGACGTGAAGGCTTGCAGGGGTTTAAAGAGTGGCAGGTAATTAATTTAAGTTCTTTGTGTGTGGTTTTCGCATTACTTTTGTCTTCACTGCTTATTCATTGGTACAACCTTAATTCAGTAAGAGAATAAGTTAAGTTCCCAAAATATTATTTTAACTCAACCGAAAGTTCAAGTTGGGATATAACCCCACCTTGAGTGTGTCATATTTATTCTTGTAAGTGGTTGATGGGTGGCTATGAGTTCCTATAGCTTTCCTTCACATCATACTTAATCAGAAGAATAGCATTATTGGGAAAACCATAAATTTTCTTGCTCCACATTTTCCTCACATTTTCTTGAATAATTTCATTTATATCCACCGTTTTTATGATCCCTTCTAGTTGTGGCACATAAAAGTAAAACACTCGAATGATGTAGTCCTTGGGAGGATACCATGTCATGAATTACAATTTGTACATCATTAGCCATGGTTACTATAAGGAAAAACACTCAAATGATGGTCCTTAGATTCGCTTTGCTTTCTGAGACTATATTCAGAGTTTGTTTCCCATGTGGCTATGTCCATGGATCCTTTTCTGGTTCAAAAACTGACTTTTTAGTTTCTATCCATGTGTCACAATGATTAATGCGTGCAGTCTGAGGTGATTTTTCTTGGAAAGCTTTCTCATCCTAATCTGGTTAAGCTGTTGGGTTACTGCTGGACGGATGAAGAGCTACTGCTTGTATATGAATTCATGGAAAAAGGCAGCTTAGAGGTTCCTATTTTCACCTGTAAGAGTTATACATCTGTAGCCATACATAGTGATTTTGATTGCTTGAAGAATTATTGAAATAAGCCAGAGATTGCAGTTATACTGAGTTTGGTTTTGTAGGGAATTCTGCTGTTGAGCCGCTTCCATGGGATATTAGGCTTAATATATTAATTGGAGCAGCTCGAGGTCTGGCATTCTTACATGCATATGAACCCTCAGTTATCTTTAGAGACTTCAAGCCCTCAAACATATTGCTTGATGAGGTAAGCTAAAAAAATGTGTATAATCATAGAGATTTGTGCGTTTCTTCTTATTTCCTCTGCTACATGAATTACTTGTATGTTTGTAATTTTGGTGTCAATAAAGTTCCTTTGAACTCGTTGAAAATTGATGATGCGTGATTAAAAGATTATTATGATTTGAGGTTATCTTTGATTTGTTTTTTGGCTTGATTTTGGGTCTCAGTCATACGGGGCAAAGATCACAGACTTTGGATTTGCAAAATCGGGTCCAATGGGTGATCATACCCATGTGTCAACACAGGTAATGGGGACATACGGTTATGCTGCCCCTGAGTACATTGCGACAGGTAATATATGTTATCACTTTTACCTTTCAAACTGTGGACACTATGACAAAAATACATGGCATTGATATCATAATGACATTTTCTTTTCCACCAGGGCACTTGACTACAAAGAGCGATGTATATAGCTTTGGTGTGGTATTATTAGAAATGCTCACAGGTTTGCGAGCAATGGACAAAAATCGTCCAAGTAGACAACAAAGTTTGGTTGTTTGGATGAAGTCATATTTAGTCAAGACAAACAAGCTAGAGAAGGTAATGGATCCACGTTTGGAAGGAAGATATCCTACCAAATCTGCATCAGAAGTAGCTCAGCTTGCTTTAAAATGTCTTGAATCCAATAATAAAAGGAGACCATCGATGCAAGAAGTTGTTGAGGCACTGGAAAGAATTGATTCAGCTGTTGAGAAACCACCGAGGCGGCCTCGAGTACACTTTTAGTTTTCTGCAAAGATGCTAATCCACACACCTTTTATCCAGTACAGATATTGCAGTGACTGAATAAAGATTCATGTGATGTTGAAGGAACAGTGTATTAGATTATTTAGTGGTATGGTCAGTTGTAAGATAGTTTAGTAGTTTATTAGAACAGTGTATCAGTGCAAGGTCTCTCTGTAGTTGATCAAATAAAAAAAAGGGTGAGACTATATACACCCCAAAATACTTAACACACCCAAAAATTGTACTTTTATACCTTTAAAAAAAAAAAAAAAAAAGTGGGATGTGTTTAGCAAGTATTAAGGTGTGTATAGTTTCACCCTTAAAAAAATCCACATTTTAGCACCACCAATTTAAATCATTTGTGAGTGTTGGTCATGAGGATACCATTTGTGGATACATAAAATATCACTTCTTAGTAACTACACGTTAAGAAAATGTTAAAATGTCCATGGTAGACAATCTTTAATATGTCCGTCTTTGATTTATAATGATCTTATTCTCAATTTGTATAGAAAGTGAAATTAATTAATATGATGAATTTCTTATTCCCAATTTGTATGAAAAATGAAATTAATTAATATGTTGAATATCTAACACATCAACGATGGACATATATTAATGTGCGGGATACAGAGCTATACATTAGTATCAATGGGGTTGATGTATTTACAAGAAGGT
This sequence comes from Scutellaria baicalensis, assembly GCA_005771605.1. Classification (NCBI taxonomy): domain Eukaryota; kingdom Viridiplantae; phylum Streptophyta; class Magnoliopsida; order Lamiales; family Lamiaceae; genus Scutellaria; species Scutellaria baicalensis. The sequence continues at coordinate 28,656,920 of CM016726.1, forward strand.
TATGATTAGATTTTGTAATTAAGCCTTTTAAATATTTTAAGTAAAAATAGATGCAATCAATGACATTTCAATTGGCATTCAAATATCTTCTTCAGCCAACATTTTGATCAACAGCCATATATTGTATTATTGTGAAACCCCTAATTTTTGTATTTTCGCGCCTGAGATTTATAGTGACTCATCTTTCCGGCGATAACATTACACACGAACTCAACTACCATTATTAGGGTTTTGCAGGTGTCAACTTTCAATTGTGAAGTCTAAATTACTATATCCACTTCTTCCGTTGTCCGAAACCAGGAACAATTTTTGGGCCCAAATCATACCTGCGAGGGAAGAGGTGTTTCATTGATCGAGTAAATCCTTCAATTATGGCGGAGGCGACTTCGATGCAACAACCAATCATGAATTTGGGGCATCATCCAGCATTTGTCGAAGAACCATCAGTTACACTGTTGGTTCGACATCTCCCCGAAGCGATTCCCCATGATACTCTTACCAGACTCTTCTCTCATTATGGCGCCTCTTCCGTCCGCCCCTGTTCTCATGGAAGGTTATTTTAACCCTCTAACCTCCTCTTTTTTTCTTTTTTCTTTTTGTTAGTTTTTCCTACTCCTGTTGATTATGGTAATCAAGTTTATGATGCTGTCTCTTTCTCGGTTTTCATTTACAAAGTTGCTGCTTTGGTGAAACTTTTAATTAAACTTTCCACTGAAACTGATGCAATATGCTTATATGTAGGGTAAAAAATTGTGCCTTTGTTGATTTCAAGAACGAAGTAACAGCATACCAGGCCCAGAGGCAGTTACACGGGTATTTCCTCGTTAACCATTACTTAACTCTTCTTTTGTTATCTGAGAAGTCTCTAACAAGAGTATTACTGAATCCATGTATTAATTATTTATGATGCCACTTATAGTGCTTGCTTGAATTAAATTATGTGGTGTCAGGTTACGGTTTCTTGGTAAAGTTTTGTCTGTCGAGAGAGCTAGTAAAGTAATTCAAGACCCTAAGCAACAACAAAGTGAAAGAGACTTTAAGAAGGATGTCACATTGGTGAAAGATGCTTTTGTCCCCAAAGGCTCTACTGGTGTTTATGCTAGTGAACCTGTTGCCGAAAAACTCGGTGTCGACTATCCATTTCCACCCTACCTTGAGTATGTTCTACTGTTTTTGCTTTTGAGACTGTTTGTTCTTTCAAGTAAGTTCTGTATTCTGTAGAAAATTCGGTATGAACTAATTTCTTTCTTTGAATCTCCTCTGTATACGTATGATGTGTATTTTTGTAAGTTGTTTGGTCGCTCAAGTAGATGCTTGCAGCTGTATTTCCTTGGATATGTATCATCTGGTGCTCCTTGTACTACATGTGTACTATTCAAGCAAATAATTTCTGTTACAGATATGCTTATCCACCACCTGATGGTCACATTCTGACGAATATCGTGAATGCCCTTATTGCCGTTCCCCGTTTTTACACTCAGGTTTACTGGAATTCTGTCCCCTTTCTTCCAAATTCTTTCTTTCTTTCTCTACCCCTCTGCACCAGAAATTTATTCCTTCAGATTCTTCTGTATGTACTCATGATAACAGGTTTTGCATCTGATGAACAAAATGAATATTCCTGCTCCATTTCGGAAGGCATTACCTACTCCACCTCTTCCAGTATCAGAACCGCCACCACCACCTCCTCCTCCATCCTTGGAGACTAACATGAAAAATTTGTCTAGTAGTGAGTCAGAATTGGATTCCTCAGATGAGGTGATTCTCTTGTATTTGTTATTATCTTTACCTTTGTTTCTTTTTCAACCTGTCCTCTGCGAACTTGTTCAACATTGTTCTAGTCCTATTGATTTTAGTTAGTTGAAAGAGGAGGCTTTTTCTAACAAACTATTGGTTATTTAAAGTTTTAAACTTCTATATGTCTAGCCTTGAGGCTGTTCCATTAATTATGATTGCACTGATCTCCTTTGTCTCGTCCCTTTCCCTTCTTATGTTATATGCTGGCTTACGACAGACTATAGGGGATTTCTAATGGTGGATGTAAATTGTGTAATAACTCAAATGGTTAGGAAGTTGGACAAGAGGCTAGACCTAAGCGAAAGCGTGTCAAGCGACACGCAATTGTAGGCCCTGCTGTTGACAAGGATGTGGCTCATGAGGCCGTTGGACTGAAGCAAGTTGCATTAGTTCCAAAAGAAATGCCTATAATAAAAAAGAACAACCCTATATTACAGGTTCCTTCCTTTGATATTGATTCAATGTACTTATTTTCCTTTTGAAACACTTTTTATATTGTGGTGTTTTGACATGCTTGCAGATAAAATTAGCAAATAAACAGGTAGAACCTGAACCAAAGGATGCTGCTGCTGGTAAGGAATTGCAAGAGTCAAACCCTGAAAACTCTGTTCGTGAACCGTTTGCATCTCTAGAAGATCTAAATAGTGGAAAAATGCCTCCAGAGGAAATCTTGTCACTTCCCAGATTTAAGGTATCAAAATAATTTATTTTGAAACCTATTGTCTATGAGAAGATAGCTAAGTTTATAAACTAAATCTTTAGAATACTTACTGTTACTGCAACGTAGAGCTTCCAATAAAATCCTAAACCTGCATGTCTGTTGTTATTTATAAAGCTAGTGCAGACTGTTGGGGACAGTATGCTGGACTTTTGCTGCACACATTACCTTAGGTTGTAGAGTTTATTCAGCGTGAATGGCTGTCATTAATGTCACCAAAACCTATGAACTCTGTATCATGTTCTCAGTTCTAGGTAGTTGCGATATTGATGATTAGTAAGAATACTTTTATATGGCAAAGAGGTGTGTGTGCTTGCTTTGCCATTACTGCCAATAGTGTTATTCATTTGATGGTTGATTGTGTGGATAAATGCTTCCATTCTGAGACTGAAGATTTAACTGATTTAATGAACAGAATTATACTGCTGGAGATCCAACTCCTGTTCTGTACATCAAGAACTTGGCAAAAGATGTGGTTGTTGATGACTTCTACTTTATATTTGGTGAGTTTAATCACTCTCATTGTGGTGATGATGTTTATTGGGAGACTGAGAAAAAGTACTTTGGCATCTATGTTTTAACATAGATGCTGAAGTTCTTTGTTCCCTTAATCAATTACTGAAGTTTATTTATCATCAGTCTCTTTAATCTATATGTTGCTGATGCTTTTGTTACAGGATCACTTTTCGGGAGCATTGATGCAGTCAAATCCAATCTTACTGTTAAGTTAATGCAGGTGAGATATTTTTGTATACTATCCAAACCAATCCCTTGGCTGTTTCATATTTGAAGCATCATTTTCATAATGATACTAAACTCATATGCTAGAATAAATTGGGCAGATAGATAAGTTCTGTGTAAGATAAGGTCGTGACTAATTTTAGTACCTAAATGCACCTGGATAATGAGGACCCTTGGGCCTATAAAGTGAATGTATACGTTTTTATATGTCCAACAATATTACAAGATGATACTGCCCACATTCTGACAATGTAAAACATTTAAAATCAAAGACTTGAATTGGAAGGCACTATAGTGAGCTTCTTCACCTTGGAATTTCTAGAACTTTTTTGTGAAATAAATTTCCTCAGACAAGAAACCATTTTCACTACCATGATTCAATCTTTTGCTTATGCTTGATGAATCACATCTGTCAGTTAAAACTTAAAAGGTTGACCCTTCTCATATAGCTCTCTTGGAGTTTTTTAAAATATGCGTGGGTATTTCTCCACTGTTGTCATTATTATGTACATTTAGCTAAAGTCTCATAACTGCTCTTCTTTTAGGAAGGAAGAATGAGGGGCCAAGCATTTGTTACGTTCCCGACAGTTGAACTTGCTCGTAATGCTTTGGTAGCTTTTCCAACTCAAAGCAAGCTAGCGCTTTTTTCCTTTTCTTCTGCAATCATCTATCTGACCAATCTATGTGGTTTTAGCATATTGGGTTGTTCAGGCCTGATCATGATTTCTACTGATAAACGATTTACATGTGAACGAGTGCAGAACGCTGTAAATGGTTATGTATTCAAAGGCAAGCCCATTGTCATTCAATTTGGCAGGAGTCCTGCAGCTGCTGCTAAAGTCAACTAAAGGGAGAAATAGCTATCATTATAACAAGGATTATGGAGCAATATTCTTTTTCAGTTATATTAAGAAAAATCAAGCACAAAAGTTTCTCTTACCGAAATTTGAAATATGGCCGAGGTTGTGTATTTGATTGAATTAGTGATTAGGAAATTTTGTAATCTGCTGTGTATATAAATTAATCATCTGGCAATTTTTCAGTAGGATCTGTACATTGAAAAAAAGGCCGAAAATGTGATCAAATTTTGCACGACCAAGTTGTATGCATGTTTTCCTTGTATTTCTGTTTCTCTGTGTGCGTTCTGATGTTGTTAGATTATGCATTTAATTGCGCATTTTGGCCACCATACTAACAAGAAAAGTTTCAGCTATGATTTAATTATTTTTCCGTCAGTTGTATGAACTTGGTAATTTTATAGTAGGACTAAAGTTAGAAATTAGCGTGATGTCTTTATTTGGAAAAATCGAAATGAAGTGAACAAACGAAATTATTAGGAATCAAAATCGATTTTGCAATTCCGATTATAAGGGAATAGTGCAGTCCTTGAATATATATATGCCAATCTCAAATTGGGGGTAGTTCTACTTCTACTACACATTGCCATTGCCGTGCTGGACTGTTTGTTTGAAAGGAATCGGAGAAGTTGCCGTTTTGCGAAAAATATCGACTTTATGCTGTCTCCGCCGCCGTTACACCAGCAACTCACTTTGAGTTTACGCCTGAGTTGGCATTGCCCCCATCATCAGATCACTTTGCGCTAGAATTCGATTGAAAATTTAGGTATGGAACAAGCAAAATTGCTGGCGAAAACTCTAAGCATAAACTCCAACAATCCCCAGTTCGCATGGCTTCTCTTTAAGCGCTTCATTAACAACAACAATGATACCACCGTAACTCATTCTTCATTCCTACATCATTCTCTCCCTCTCATCATCCCAATTCTCATTGGCGCCCAAATGTTCTCCGAAATCGATTCTCTTCACCACCAACTTCTCCTTTTTCCGACGCCACCCCATCATGCTTTGTATTCAATAGTTAAGATTCTTGCCAAGGCAGGCCATATTCATAAGGCCTTTTCTCAATTTCAATCTCTTCGGACCAATTTTCCCCATACCCCGCCATCTATTATCTTGTATAATTTTCTTATTCAAACTTCTCTTAAAGAAAACCATCCCAATTTCGTGTCTTGGCTGTATAAAGACATGATTTTTTCCAAGGTGAAGCCCCAAACTTACACTTTCAATCTTTTGATCAGTGGGCTTTGTGATTCGGGTCGGTTAGAAGACGCCCGGGAGGTGTTTGATAAAATGCCTGAAAAAGGATGCGAGCCTAATGAGTACAGTTTTGGAATTTTGGCACGTGGGTATTGTCGATATGGGCTTGCTTTTAAAGGTTTGGGGCTTTTAGATATAATGAAGGGAATGAATTTGGTGCCAAATATAGTGATATACAATACACTTATATCAAGTTTGTGTAATGAGGGTAAGGATGATGAAGCTGAGAGGTTGGTTGAGATGATGAAAGAGGACGGCCTCATTCCAAATGTTGTTACCTTTAACACAAGGATTTCTGCTCTTTGTAAGGCTGAGAAGATTCTCGAAGCGTCCAGGATATTTAGGGATATGCAAATGGGTGAGTTAGGATCGCCGATGCCTAATGTTGTGACACACAATTTGATGTTGGAAGGCTTTTGCAGGGAGGGGATGTTAGAAGAAGCAAGGAACCTAGTTGCGTCTATGAAAAGAGATGCTAATTTCTCGAATGTGGAGTCTTATAACATATGGCTGTTGGGTTTGGTGAGGAATGGAAAACTTTTGGAGGCTCAAAATCTCCTAAAAGAGATGGCTGATGAGGGAGTGCAACCAAATGCATACTCGTATAACATTTTAATTGATGGGTTATGTAAAAATGACATGCTTGAAGATGCAAGGAGAGTTGTTGGTCTGATGATAACTGGAGGAGTTCCCCCTGATGTAGCCACTTACAGCACGTTGCTCCAAGGGTATTGCAGAAAAAGAAAGAATGTGGAGGCTAGTAAAATTCTAAATGATATGATTAGAGGTGGGTGTTTACCGAATACTTACATATGCAATATATTGCTGCGTAGCCTGTGGAGAGAAGGTAAACTAGCAGAAGCTGAGAAGTTAATGCAAAAGATGAACGAAAGAGGAGATGGATTAGATACTGTGAGCTGCAATATTGTGATTGATGGCTTATGTAGAACTGGTAATGTCGATAAAGCAGTTGAAATCGTGAGTGAAATGTGGATTCATGGAAGTTCTGCTCTTGGCAACTTTGGGAACTCATATATTGGTCTAGTGGATGAAAATAGGAAAAGATGCTTGCCTGACTTGATTACATATTCAACAGTCATAAATGGACTATGCAGAGATGGACGTCTTGAAGACGCAAAAAAGAAGTTTGTTGAGATGTTGGGGAGAAACTTGAATCCTGATTCAACTGTCTATGATATTTTTCTTTATAACTTGTGTAAGAGAGGGAAGATGTCCTCTGCTTTTCAGGTTCTTAAAGACATGGAGAGAAAAGGTTGCAGTAAGACCCTGCAAACTTACAATTGCTTGATATTTGGATTAGCTAAAACAAATCAAATATTTGAAATGATTGGCTTGATGGATGAGATGAAAGAAAGAGGTATTTCTCCTAATGTTTACACTTACAACATTGTTCTTCGTTCTCTGTGTGAGGGAGAAAGAAGTGAAGAATCAATAGTTCTTCTAGATGAGATGCTGCAAAAAGGAATAACACCTAATTTATATTCCTTCAAACTGTTGATCAAAACCTTCTGCAGGACTGGGGAGTTCAGACCAGCACAAGATGTGTTTGAGATCGCCATCAGTGTATGTGGTCATAAGGAAGTACTTTATAGTTTGATGTTCAATGAGTTGCTTTCTGGAGGGGAACTTTTGGAAGCTAAGCAATTATTTGAAGCTGCATTAGACAGATGTTTCAGTTTGAGCAGTTTTTCTTACAAAGATCTCATTGACAAACTGTGTGTTGACGAATATTTTGAATTTGCTCATGATATTATTAAGAAAATGGTGCAGCGTGGTTGTAGATTTGACCCAGCATTATTCATACCTGTGATTGATTATTTAGGTAGAAGAGGAAATAAACATGAGGTTAATGAACTGACTGAGAGAATGCTGGCAATGGGTTCAGAAGTTGAGATTAAAAATATAGTTCACAGCGAAGACAAAAATTTAAATCGTGGAAGACAACATAAAGACAATGGCAATGATTGGCAAACCATTCTGCACAGGTATGGATGTCAAAGTGGCTATGTGAATTTCAGCATTCTTTTTCTCTTCATCTATATATTAAACGCCTTGTCTTTTTGGATGTTGCTTTATATGAATACTATCGGCATTTGTCAATCATGTTTATAGAATGCCGGTGTCATTCAATTCACAATTTGATTATTACAATATATCTTTGATCTGCTGCTCAGATCTTCTAGAATTCTGGGCATACTTTGATTGGGGACTATGAGATTTTTATGACTGGAAAAGTTGCTAATTAGCAACACAATTAATGCTATTGGTTCATTGTCCTGAGATGGGATGCCAAGGCTTCTAACTTTGGGAATTGTGTTCCAGTTGTTAAGACACCAGAGCTGATAGATACTTTACGCTTATTCCACCAACTGATTCTAATTCAGTACCTGTTACTCTTTTTATAAGTGTCTTGATATCATGTTCTCTGCTCGATTGTCGCAGAGATGATGGGAGTGCCATAGCAATGAAAACTTTGAAGCGAGTACAGAAAGGCTGGGGTCACGGTAACTTATCATATTCTCAAGCACAGAAAAAAGACTTTCTTGATGATTGGGATTCTGCTATCTAAGTTCTTGATAGTGGAGATCCTCTGTTATTAACTGTGTGGGGAGTCAGGATGAATGCACCAATCGAGTTCTGAGATGATCACCATATATCTTTCCATGGGCTGTGGCTCTCTTCAGGTAAGGTCAAAGGAGATTACTGAGTGAATTTTCTTATCCAGGAACAAGATTTCTCCATCTTTCTTGCTCTAATTAGTTGATTTCTTTCCTCTGCTTTTAGGAAGCATTAACTGTAGGAGCAGCTCAAGATTACTGTGGTTTGCAAATAATGTTGAAGAGGCAGGTAAGTTGCTGTCATCTTTCGAAATCTATACTTGCCTTCTGTGTTTAAAATATTTCATTAAAAAGTGCGAGCTTGAGAAAGATCGCTTGGACTTTGTAGGCTGGTTCAGGAATTCGGCTGCCCACTTGAAGTTGTCTTGTTTATATCTTGCTCTATGAATCTTACAACTTTACAAGATAGCGTAAGAACCACAAACGACATGTGATGATTGTCAGTTATATAGAAGCAAATACAAATGCACCAATTTCCATTGACTGATTTAAGAGGCATTCTTCCTCTATCTGCTATGTTTATTGCCAAAAGGATTGCTTGGACAGAAAAATCATTTGGGGAAGATAGTCAAGAAACTCTACTTTCAGGACCCAAGTTTGTGAATCTGTCCTTTTATTACCTCTGTCTGTCAAAATGGAAGAGTTCTGCAGTAAATCTATAGCAAGCTAGTGTAAAGTCTGATGATGTTTCCTTCAATTGCTTTTATACTAGAATGGATCTAACAACTGTAGGAATTTACAAAATAAAAAACATAATATTTCCCAATTATAAATAATTACAAGATTTGTTACTACTTCATTCTTTAGAGATGGATCATAGTTGGATATTTCGATTTCTGTATTATTGTGAATTATATTCAGTTGCACTTGATAGCAAAACCTATCTATCTGCCTATAATCTGTCTTTTCTCATCACAAATATAACCTCAAGATTAGGAGCATTGAGTCCATGGGCAAGGTTTGGACAAAAACAACGTCATGCAATTTACATATTACGTCATCTCTCTAATTGTGCCTTGTATTTATAATGCTACTATATATTTACTTACCATATATTTATTTTTAACAAACTTGATTAATTTTACTATTTTACTGCAACCTCCTTTTAACGGTAAAAAAATATATAAAAACGTGGAAAACATGTAAAATAATGGGAAACCTAAATTTGGAAAGTTCTAACCCTTGCCTTGCCAGTTGCCACAATAAACGGTAAAAAAAAAAAAAAAACGTGGAAAGCATGTAAAATAATGGGAAACATAAATCTGGAAATTTCAATTAACGGTAAAAATGCTAAGAAAAACGTGGAAAGCATGCAAGATAACAGAAAACATAAATTCGTCAATTTCGATTAACGGTAAAAATATTTTTTAAAATAACGTGGATATTGATCAAAAGTGTAGTTAACTTATTCATTTGTTTATTTCTGGAAGCAAAGTGAACATTTTAAGTACTTTTAAAATATGCTTTAACAAAATATAGATAAGATGCTTTAAACAGAAAGTATTGAGCTTTCTTTTATATTAATGAGTATAGAGCACTTGTGCTGCATGACGGGATAAAAAAGTTATAGTAAAAATATAAAATTATTATTAGGACCTTAGATAATAATCTTTTGTAATGATTTAAAATCTATATTGAATTAGAGTTCTAAAATAATAGAATTCCATATGATTTTGATTTGAATTATAATATAAAATTATTTAAATATGAAATTCCTAAATTATTATAATCTTAAATAATAATCTTTATGGGAAACATCCGTAGTAATTCATATTTTATAGGAAACACCAGTACTTTTATATAGGTAATAATAGATAAGTCTAATTGTTGTTTGTAAATTGGGTATAAAGAGGTCGTTACCTCAACTGTGTTAGTTTTAATATGTGGCGTGTATTAAATGTTATGTAACATGAGATTCCTAAATTATTATAATCTTAAATAATAATCTTTATGGGAAACATCCGTAGTAATTCATATTTTATAGGAAACACCAGTACTTTTATATAGGTAATAATAGATAAGTCTAATTGTTGTTTGTAAATTGGGTATAAAGAGGTCGTTACCTCAACCGTGTTAGTTTTAATATGTGGCGTGTATTAAATGTTATGTAACATGAGATGTCACATCAAATGTAATAGAAGATCCAGACTCTTTTCAGTAAGGATGAAAATTTCGATTTTGATGGAAAGTATCTTAATTTCACGAAAATATGGATATCGATGAAACTATTTATCGATATTCCATAAATATTTACCGATATTTTCTTGATATTTGTACCTTAGCCATCAATATCAAATCGAATTTTGACGATATTTCACCTATTTTTCTATCATTTGTATTTGAAGCCTCTGAAATCAATACTGATATTCATCAATATTTTGCTGATATTTTGATTAAAAGAATTCTCGTTTAGTTACCATGATAACAAAAAGAAATGGAAATATCGGTGAAATGTTAAAGATATATGGGGATATTTCATCATCCTTACTATACCAACGATCGTGCAACTCCTCCTCTGCCCAATCCAGATTGTGAGAACAAAGAAACAAGAACATCCCTCTTCATTTTAGTGTAGTGTTAGGAGTAGATTATATTTGGTTGTGAATGATGAAAAGAAAGGAGCATGGAGTGTTGTTCTTCTTTGCTTAGCAAAAATAAAATGGAAAAAGTAGCAAGTGCAGAGAGTTGAAAACAGATATTGGAGAAAGTGTTTGTACATATTATGGTACAGAGATGGAAAATTAAACAAAGACAGGATCATGTCACTATAGTTTGGCATCGTCAATATGAAGATGGCCATGATGAAATAGTCGCCATTGAGTATGATGCATTCCTAACATTAGACGCCCATACTTGCGGAAAGAGGCAACAGTAATAGGTTGTTGTCCCTTTGAACAGGTCGAACTTCACACGACATCCTTATTCATCGTAATACACACTTTAGTATGGACCATTGCTACCAAATGAACTTCCAAAACTTGAATGATAATATGATTGATTCAAACATAGTTTGATTGTTCTGCTCTTGGATGACCTGTGTATATCTGTACATTCTTCAAGATCAGCGTCGCAAGTTAACAGCACCCATTCAGAGTCGTCATCCAGGTATTTTATATCAACTCTACTGCCCTGCTCTATGTTAAAACGCCTGAATACCTCTTGCTGTAAATCTCTGAAACCCCACTGTGGTTGCAGGCTAAGACGGATATTTTCGTCTCCAAATGCAGCTTTCACTCTAAAATAACCAACGTTATGCACTTTTCTGCTGTTTTTTGGCACAGGTTGAGGTGGAGCCTCAGTAGAAGCATGGTCACTGTATATCTTTTGGCTGTATGATCGGACAAGAAGCTTTCTATCCTCTTGCCCCAACTCATCCAATCCTTGCTCGCTTCGTGCTCTCTTTAGCACCCCCACATTCTGTTCTGCTGATAAAGCATCTCCACTGCTCAAGCCATTGACTGGGAGAGACGACTGCTTCACCCCGGTGGAACAACAATAGCTTGAACTGGAGCTATGGCTACCAGAGGAAGTAGGTGATTTTGAAGTAGTTGTTGCAGGGCTTAACAAGGTGCTCTCGAGCTGAGTGTTCGCCCTGTTGCATCTGAGAACTCATCATTGGTAAGTTGCTGATTCCTTGTGCATTTGGAGAGACGAGTTCTGGGAAGTTGTTGTAAAATGAACTTAGTTGGATAGAACCCTCGGCACCCTGGACTGAATCAATCACAAGTTGAAGTTTCTGCAATGAGTGACCGACTTTCTTGATCTTCCGAGAAGGCCATCTGGTTATCCCATGCTGCCTGCATATTCTTTTCAAGGTAGTTGGGCACACTGCAACAAAGATGCATACAAGAATCTTTAGTGAACTGGAATTATTCATAAGTTTCAGATATATAGAATCCCACTAGGTTGGGAAACCAACTTAGATTAAGCTTTAGAGAAATTATCATACCTCCAATGTTTTTAGCAGCATCTTTTAGGCTTCCAGCAAAATATTGCCTTAGTACTTGCAAGCTAATAGTCTTCTCAGTCTTTGTCCTTTTCTTTTCACTATTTGTTTTAGCACCAGTGGAAATATTTCCACTAGAAAAGCAAAAATTTCCACTACCACCAGCACTGAGTTTGGATCCAGAGTAGTCCTGGTGTTGGCCATGCTCTAGAAAACCTGGCTCAATGATGAAATTCCGACTTATCCCACTTCGTCGTCACATTGAACTCTCCAGGTTCCTCTTTTTGATGGCCCAATGATGCAGAAACTTCTTTGCCCTTTTGCTGAGAATCCACCGCCTGCATAATCCAAGACGAAGCATCTGTAGATGGTGCCTTGGATGGAAAAGCTACCACCCTTTGATGTTTTCCGACATCTGAAGCCTCCCTAGCCAACTCCTGATCTGTAACCACTCGTAAGCTCTGGCAGGTTCGTTGTATTACAGATGATAAAGAGTCAAGCATGGTTATGTGATCTTCAGCACTTCTGCAGTTTACAGGCAAGAAGAACTCCAGAACAAAATCAGCAGTCCCTGTATACGTACTTCTGAGCCGTATGGCAACAGCAGCACACAAGTTATGCACCCTAGCATGATGTGATAGAGGATATTCTGTTTTGCTAAAAACTGTGATGTCTTCAGAGAAACATGGTTGATTTGTCATGAAAGCTTTCCCAGCAATACCTTCACCTTTGAGCAAGTGATGCTCGGAACAGGCCTCATGAAAGCTACAAACTTCTTGATCAGCAACGTAGCAGGCAGAGTCGATTGTTGAAACACAATGCGTATAATTCTCTTCCGAGTGTCTACAGCCACTTTTGCCTTGTTGAGCACACAGAGCCCATGTTTGTGCCAAAGGCAATTTATGTGCATCACACACGCATTTTAAGACATTTTTTATCTCCATCAATGCAGATTGGTAGGATTCAGTGCAATCCTCTACATTTGGAAGACCCAGTATGCTAGAACTCTTCAAATCAACAGCCTGTTAGAGAGTAATAGTATCAGTCAGCATGGTTGTAAAGCAGAGATGATCATCAAATAGTTTGAACAGAAAACAGAAACAACACCTCTAGAGCCTTGCAGACATTTTCAAGTTCAGGGCGATAGTTACGTTTCTGGCTGGTGGTCACGATTTCAACTACACTCCCAAGCAATTGCCACTGCCACGTTCAAAAACAGGAAGTGCTAGTGATCCTCTAACATCACACAACTGAGCATGGTTCACTCGTGGATACTCCTCTCGTTTGAAAAACCGAACATCAGGAGTCCACTCCGGCAGCTTGTTCAAGAAAACACGTCCGGGCAAACCAGCAAGCTCTTTAGAGTCTTCATCAGCTGCAAACTGATAGCTTTGAGAAACATCCCTATACTCTGCAAGATTCTTGCAGTTTGTATTCAACGAAAAGGGTTGATTATTAGTCGTGAGGACTTGCCTCCCCCCTTTCTTCACAGGCACCCAAATCTGAATTAGCACATCTTTATCCCTTATAGAATCTTTCAAGTAGTCTATAGCTTGTACTAGTTTCTTCTGCACTGAGATGGACCGGACCGGATTCCTGTTCGGCCTAACCCACAGCCTTCTGTTGGCTTCTGTTTCTTCGTACAGAAAGTTTGTGGATTGGCCTAAAGAAACTGAAGGAAGAGAGGGTTCATGGGTTTGTGCTTGACTTTCTGAAAACTCATCCATTTTGGCACAAGTGAGAGATGGTAGGCCAAGAATGTCTGTTTTTTCGGTTTCTTGATTTGGATTAGTGTTTAGGGTAGAAAGATTAGTATCCGAAGAAGGAAAGAAAAAGGAAGCAGGGTTTAGATCGGTTGAAGAAGGCTGCCAAAAGTTAGATTCATTGGTAGTTTCTAACCAGAATCCATCATACAAGAGTTCATCCATGAAATTGAAATCAATATTGCTGCAATCTGATAAAGCTCCCACCATGGTATTAGGTGTAAAGGCCCCATCTTCCATGATCAGTAACTTTCATTCCTCCATCCTAACAGCACCCAAACTGGAAAAAAGAAATCATGATGATGAAAAACAAGAATCGGAACTTCCAAAACCCAATCACAAATGCATTTCAGAGGGATGTTGAAAGCAGAAACCATGTGTAGGTATAGCTTCTTCATCATCAGTTCATCATTCATAATTATACCAAACCCCTCAAACATGAACTATATAGACTTAGTGTTAGCATAGAATCTCTTTCGAGTCAACTTTCAGAATTCTTCTTTGGACAGAATTAACAGAACCTGATTCAACACACACACACACACTACACAGAGTTTCAAGAAAAGAAGTAATAAATTACATGCAACATAGACAGGAGAAAGAAAGGATGAAAAGAGAAGCACTCACATGAAGAAGATTCTTTGGAAAATTCCTCTTAAACGACCATTTGTACTGTTTCAACAAGAGCAGAAAGATTGATGAGGTGACATTTAAGACAGGATTGGGAATGGATGGTTAGATGTTTCCTCTCTCACTCTAAGAATCGGACCTCAAAGACAAGAACCAATTTTATTGTTAAAAAAACAGAAATAGAAAGGTTCCCTTTTCCCTATCTGCGATTCTTGGGTGTGTAGTTGGTTTTATTCTGTGTATGATGCAACTTGCAATGAAGAGTGGCCGAATCTCTTTTATGCAAACACTATGCACTGGTACCCATCATTACCATCTTACTCATTCTTTTTTCTCTATTTTAACCCTTTTCGGTAAATTCTCCTTTTTTCTTCACACTCCCATGCCATGCCCTTCTTTCAAATAATAATCTTACGTGCATGATTTAGCTATGCCATTTTTATGTGTATTAATTGAAAATAAATTCACCTAATATCGACATGATAAATTTATTTTTTAGTATATTATAATTTCTATTTTCAAGAAAAATTGAGATTATTCTAATCTAATTCAGAACTTGACCTGAGCATTAAGATGACCGATCTGATTATATGAAAACCGGTGGAAGTAATCGTCCGATATTCGGTATCCAATATTGTTAGAGTTTTTTTTCATGAAAATAAAAGAAGGAAGCAATATTGTTTTATGATATGTTTAAATTTGTATATCGGATATTATACATTTATAAGTTATGCATCAGGATATGTTGAGAATGAATGTGAGACGAACCAACCTACAACCTCCTTTCATAATTCATATATAAATTAGTGAAAATGGATAAAATTGAATTGCCTCAAAACAATTATTCATAAAACTCAATCATGTAAGTTTCAATATAATATGTATTTGTTATGTTTTCTCAACTACCATTCCCAATACCACCAAACGATTTTTACAAGAGAGAGAAAAGATTCATAGGGAGGAGGATGTCATGTCAGCATTGACTTTAAGATTCGAAATGCAGTTAAACTCAAATCCAGTTTGTTCACATCTTTACCCTTGTCTTATTTTAATACCAGTCTTGTTCAAAGTTTACAGTGGCGTGACTAACTATAATTGATCCCTCTTATTATTTTATTTATTCTTTTGATCCACAAACCTAAAGATTCTACTTTCTTCTTTTTAGTTTCAGCTTCATCCATCGCCCATCGACATCTATGGCCCCAATATTTTGGTCATCTATTTAAGTATACACACATATTTCACCTTCTCTACGTATTTCTCTACATTAAATAACAATTTCAATTATTATCCTCATAATTACTAAGTACACGTACGTATGTATTTGAGTTTTATTTTCTTTCATCATTCAGTTTAATGATTATGGATATTTTTATATAGATAAAAACTTCTATACATCTGGATCTAGCTAGGATCCATGTACTCGAGTTGATCTGGTTCGAGCGCTCGAAAATATATTTCCACATGTTTGACGCTCCTACGCGTTTGGTCGGTCCACAATCCACCTAAATTTGTTCTCGTGTACAACACCTTTATGACTAATATAACATACAATTAGTATTAACATAACATAAAGTCGTGATAAAAGAAAATGCATGGATTCGGGTTGGCCCGGATTCAGACCCGTCCTTTGAATTTGTATGTGCACCAGCGGCACAGGAGACCTACTATTTAATACAAGTATTTTTTTATCACAAAAACTTGTGAGACGGTCTCACAAATAATTTATATGAGACAGATCTTTCTTACCCATTACTCAGTTTCGCAAATTTATATATATGTGAATTGTAAATTGTGAAATATGAATTGTGTTTTACGTAAATGATTTGTTAGAGTAACTCAAATAAAATTTGCTCCTTGTTTATTTGTTCCTTCCCTTGGAGTAACACAAGACCCACTTAATGTTTAATGTTAGGTTGTTGTATAAACTGATGAAATTGTTAAGAAGGCTGTTTCTCAAAAATCTAACATACCCTGTTTAATAATTGTCTACTATATTGTAGTATTAAATTCGGTTGAATTCTGATTTCCTACCTATTCGTGACCATGACGACAATAAAATTATTAACTTAAAGAGAGAAAAGAATTGTTTAATCATAATGAGAGCATCAAGAATAGGGTTCCCATCCCATGTGGTAGGGTATCTCATTCATACACTGCACCTTATGTATTTGTTACCTGCAGAAACAACCAATGATGAAAATATTGATTTCGATGGATATATTGATACCTTTATTTTATGAAAATATCGATGGATATATCGATTTCGGTGGAAATATCGGTGATGTGGTCGAACTGACCACATTCAAACTACCTCGAAAACCCGACCCGGACTTGAAGGACGATCGACGCGAACAAATTAGGAAATAATGAGTTCGTTCAAGCGAACAAATATCCGGCATGTCAATCGAACTGATCCAGCTCGTAACCCGTAATGTCGAACTGAGATGTGGGATGCCGAGCTAATACGAGCGAACTAATTCAAATTTGAGATAACTCCCACGATTGCGAGAATCTCGCCACTTCCCAGGTTTTTAGGAGAAAATCTCAACTGCCACATCCCACTCCTAGGAAATCACGTTTCTCTCAGGGAGTATATATATATCCTTTGTTTTTCTAATTTGCACACACAATCACAATCCTAATTTACACACTAAGCATTCAAAATCGAGAGCAACACTTTTGTGAGATTACTGACTTGAGCGTCGGAGTCCCTTCACCGGGAAAAACCCCCGGTGTTCTTTGTTTTGCAGGTTTTCTTAATCGGAGAATTCCAATCATCGTCGGAGAATTCCAGTTTGGCGTCGGAGAATTTCGAACGGCATCGGAGAAGTGGAGGATCGGAGTCGAGTCAAATCAATTGGGGCCGTCTGTGGGAAAGATTTTTTGAACTTTGAGCATTTAAGACGTAGAAGGCCACAAAAATGGTGAATACCAGAGGATCAAGAAGAAGGTTGGATGAAGGAGCACCGTCCGTGCAACAAAATGAGGATCGGAATTTCGCGCCGGCAAATCCTCCCGGCACTGTCACATTGACACCGGAGGAACTCTCGGCTTTAATAGAGACTGCTGTTCAAAAAGCCTTGGGCAAGCAGAAGGTGGATTCACAACAGGATAACACTGACATACCTGTTGGAAGAGAACAAGAGGGCGACAGATCTCGGATGGATGAACAGGAAAGCCAATCTGGTCACCCTCGTGGCCAAAAAAGAGGACATGACGAACTATCTGAGAGAGTAGATGGTTTACGAAAGGAGCTACGGGAAGTTCAGCGAACTGTTCGACGTATTCCTCGGAGTTCCAGAGGTAACCCTTTCTCTGAGGAGGTGATGGAAGACGAGTTGCCCGCCTCTTTTCGGCCGGTGAATTTCGAATATGATGGTGCTTCGGATCCATGGGATCATATATGTCGATTCGATAATACTGCTCTACTGCATCGGTACTCCGATGGTATTAAGTGTAGGGTGTTCGCCACTACCCTTACCAAGGCTGCTCAGACATGGTTCAGTCAGCTGAATGATGGGACGATTCATAATTTTGAACAACTATCAGAGTTGTTTTTACATCAGTTCGCCAGTTCTAGAAAGCAGAGACGATCTACCCAGACGTTGTTCGGTGTGAGGCAGAAAGCGGATGAAACCCTACGGAACTATGTTAAAAGGTTTACTGCTGCTACTTTAGAAGCTCCTGAGGCTTCAGACGATTTAGTTGTAAGTGCTTTCATCCAAGGATTGAAAGAAGGGGATCTCCATACTTCACTGGTTAAGAAGACCCCCAACAATTTTGACGAACTGTTACAGAGGTCTACCAAGTACATCAACTTGGAGGAGGCAGTTCGAATGAAGAAAGGAGAGACTTCAAGTCGTCTGAGCCGAACGCAACATGATAATGAAACAGCCAGGAGGAGAGATGGGGGCGAGCAACGAGCAAGATTTGCTCCACCCCCTTTAAGGGAAAATAAGACAGGGCGGAGGTACGAACATTATACGCCCATGACTATGCCCCCTGGACAGGTATTAATGGAGATATGGAACTTGCCCCAGTTGAAATGGCCGTCGACCTGGAGTCCTAATCCGAAGAAACCAGCCACCTTCGGCAACGGTAAATTGTGTCGATTTCATAATAAATATGGGCATGGAACTGATGAATGTTTACATTTGCGAGATGAACTGGAGAGGCTAATCAGGGAGAACAAGTTAGCCCGTTTCGTTCGTCAGAACCGATCAAACCGAGAGCATCGGAATGATCGAAGAGAGCCCAGACAAGATAGAAGGCAGGAACAACAGGAATTACCTCCACCACCACCACCCCCGGCGCGAGCTAGACCCGAACAAGAAGAAAGGCCTACTATTCACATGATCATGGGTGGGCCGACAGATGGAGATTCTAATAGAGCTCGTAAGGCGAGACTCAACTCTGTTAAGCACGAACAGAATACAGTTCATTCTATTTTCGAAGAGGTTGCAATTGAGTTCGGAGTTCGCGATCGAGTTGCTATTCAGAGCCCTCAGTTTGATGCTATGGTGATCGTTGCGGAGATAGGGGGTTTTAACGTTGAACGGGTTTTTGTGGATACTGGCAGTTCGGTGGACATCATGTTCATGGACTGTTTCAGAAAGATGAGATCTACGGTAGAGGTAAAGCCTGTAGAAACTTCACTTTATGGTTTTGCAGGGGAGTCTGTAACGGTGTATGGCAAAATTCAATTGCCTATGGTCTTAGGAGACGAAGAGTGGAGGCAGAACAAAACGACGACCTTCCTTATAGTGGATGCGCCTTCTCAATATAACGTGATTTTGGGTCGACCTTCCTTGAGTTCGTATGCTGCCGTTATCTCACCTGCCCATTTGATGATGAAGTTTCCAGTTGAGAATGAGGAAGGGAGAATAGTTGGAGTTGGAGTTGTTCATGGCGATCAACAAACTGCTCGGCGTTGTTATGTCGCTGCAGTTCGACAATCCGAATCTCGCAAGCGCCATAGCGAACAGAGAAACGATAGCGATCGCGGAAGGGATAAAAGTCTGAAAAAAGATGGTAATACAAGCACAGTAGAGTTCGCAGAAGGTGAACTAATGAGTGTGGAGTTGATCCCGGAGCTACCTGGACATTCAGTTCGTCTCGGAAGTCAATTGTCGGAACGAACCAAAGGGGAAATTGTGGCTGCTCTTAAAGACAATGTGGATTTGTTCGCCTGGAAACCAGAAGATTTGAAGGGTATAAACCCGGAAGTAGTTATTCATAAGCTGAATATCAAGCCTGATGTTCGACCAGTTAAGCAGAAGCTAAGGCATTTCGGGGAACAACAGAATAAAATCATCAAGGAAGAGATTGAGAAGTTGCTCGAAATTGGACACATTGAGGAGATCCAGTATCCTCGATGGTTGGCAAACGTTGTGTTAGTCCTGAAGCCAGGAAATAAGTGGCGGATGTGTATCGACTTCCGAGATTTGAATAAAGCATGCCCCAAAGACCATTATCCTCTTCCGCGGATCGACAAACTGGTGGATTCTACTGCCGGATGTGAACTATTGAGCATGATGGATGCAGCCCAAGGATACCATCAAATCATGTTACACCCGGAGGATAAACCCAATGTGGCCTTTATCACATCATCAGGTACATATTGCTATACTGTTATGCCATTCGGACTGAAAAATGCAGGAGCTACCTACCAACGAATGGTGAACGAAGTGTTTAAACACCAACTGGGCCGCAATATGGAAGCATATGTTGATGATATGCTAGTAAAGAGCATACAGGCGAACACCCATGCAGATGACTTGAGGGAAACGATGGCCACAATCCGAAAACATGGGATGCGATTGAATCCAGCCAAGTGTTCGTTCGGTGTGCGAGCAGGGAAATTCTTGGGGTATATGGTGACGAACAGAGGGATCGAGGTAAACCCCAGCAAAGTTCGAGCTATACAAGAAATGACGCCTCCTCGAACCATTAAAGAAGTGCAGACACTAACAGGCCGCATTGTTGCCTTAAGTAGGTTTATATCCAGGTTGGCGGACAGAGGTTTGCCTTTTTTCAAAATTCTAAGGAAGAGTGGTCGGTTTAGTTGGGATGACGAATGCCAGAAAGCGTTCGAAGAATTGAAGGCATTTCTCCTCACACTCCCTTTATTAAAACAGCCTGTGAAGGGAAGTATGATGGTTGTTTACTTGGCAGTTGGAGAAGAGTCAGTCAGTTCGGTTCTTGTTCGAGAGGAAAGAAGGGATCAATTCCCCGTGTACTTTGTTAGTAAAGTTCTGCATGGGGCAGAAGTTCGCTATACTGAAGTAGAAAAGGTTGCTTATGCCTTAGTCATCACGGCCAGGAGACTGAGGCCATATTTTTTGGGTTATGAGATCACGGTGCGAACGAACCATCCGCTGAGTATAGTGTTGGGCAAACCGGATGCATCTGGGAGATTAGTCAAGTGGGCGATCGAGCTGGGGCAGTTCGATTTGAAGTATGAACCACGAACCGCCATAAAAGGTCAAGCCTTGGCTGATTTCATTCAGGAAACAACCAGGTTACAGGATAAGAAAGAATGGGAAGTTTTTGTCGATGGGTCCTCGTCCCGCCAGGGCGCAGGAGCAGGGATATTGCTGATTAGCCCCGAGAAAGATGAGTTAGAGTTCGCCATAAAATTTCAATTTAAGGCATCTAACAATGAAGCAGAATATGAAGCTTTTTTGCAGGGTTTGAAAATAGCCGAGCAGGCTGGAGCTCGCGATCTGACAGTTAAGTCGGACTCACAATTGGTTACACAACAACTCAGAAACCAATGTGAAGTTAAAGAAGATCGTATGATTTCTTATGTACAACAAATACGAGAAATGGAGAAACGATTTGAAAAACTACAGATCGAGCAAATACCTCGGTGTGAAAATCAGAGGGCAAATTATCTTGCTAAAATAGGGAGTTCGCTGCAGGACTGTTCGAAGAGAAGTATTACAGTCATGGGGGTAGGAAAGGAAAATGAAGTGCTGAATATTGACTTGGCCGAACAAGACTGGAGAACTCCTTTCTTGAAATTTCTAGGCGGAATCAGAGATGGATTAGCAAAAGATCTCGAGAAATTGGAAAAACAAGCTCGGTTCTACTACATGTTAGATGGGGCGTTGTATCGAAAAACTTTCCTACCAACAGATGCCAGATGTTTATCCAAAGAGGAGGGGTTTAAGGTTTTAAAGGAAGCGCACGAAGGAGGATGTGCCGAACATGCGGGGGCTCGAGCATTGGCTCGCAAGGTCGCCCGAGCTGGTTTCTACTGGCCAACGATGAAGAATGACGCCGAAGAACTAGTTCGGAAATGCAATGCCTGTCAGAAACATGGTTGGCGAATTCGCACGCCAGCAACAGATATGCTTACGGTATGTTCGCCTTGCCCTTTTGCCAGATGGGGAATTGATATAGTTGGTCCACTTGTAAAAACCAGAGGAAATAAGCAATTCTTGGTAGTGGCTGTGGATTACTTCACTAAGTGGGTTGAAGCCGAACCTTTGGTTAAGATCGCTGAACCAGATATGATCCACTTTATATGGAAGAGTATTTGTTGCAGATTCGGCTTACCCAGAATTTTAGTGTCAGATAACGGAGCCCAATTCAGAGGCAAAAAGATTACAGGATGGTGTAAAGAGATGAAAATTTTACAGGTGTTTACCCCAGTAGCTCATCCTCAAGCGAATGGACAAGTCGAAGTGGTTAATCGAATAATTCTGGATGGAATCAAAAAACGGCTGGAATTTGAAAAGTCGAACTGGGTGGACGAACTGCCATCCGTTTTATGGGCATATCGAACTTCACCTAGATCGACTACGGGAGAAACTCCTTTCAGTTTAGCATTCGGCATGGAAGCGGTAGTCCCAGCTGAAATTCAGGGAGAAGCTCTACGAATCACTAATTTTGATCCACAGCAGAATGAAGAATTAATTCGAACAGATTTGTTATTTCTGGAGGAAATTCGAGGTGAAGCCAGAGTTCGCCACGAGTTATACAAGAGGCGTATTCAAGCAGCTTTCAACAGAAAAGTTCGAAAAAGAGAATTTCAAGTAGGAGATTTGGTTCTAAGGCAATCGGATGCCTTGTTGGAGATTGGAAAACTTGATGCCATTTGGGAAGGACCATACACTGTTACAAAAGTCTTACCAGGTGGATCATACGAGCTCGTCGATGAGCATGGAAAGGAACTGCCAAGACCTTGGCACATCAACCACTTGAAGAAATTTTACACTTGAAATCTCAAACCCTAGTATGTTGCTTTTTATTTTTTCAAGTTGTTGTTTTTATGAATAATAGATATTTTTCTGCTCCGTGGACGTAGGTCGATTTGACCGAACCACGTTACATCTTCGAGTCTTTTCATGTTGATTTTTGCTTAACTCTTACAAACACAATCATATTGTGGAACGAACTCACAGTTCCCTCGGAACTCAACGATTACGAACTCACAGTTCCCTCGGAACTCAACGATTACGAACTCACAGTTCCCTCGGAACTCAACGATTAAGCACGAAGCAGTTCCCTCGGAACTCAACGATTAAGCACGAAGCAGTTCCCTCGGAACTCAACGATTAAGCACGAAGCAGTTCCCTCGGAACTCAACGATTAAGCACGAAGCAGTTCCCTCGGAACTTAACGATGAAGCGCGAAGTAGTTCCCTTGGAACTCAATGATTAAGTACGAGAAGTTCCTTCGGAACTTAATGATTAAGCATGTTAAAGTTCCCTCGGAACTCATGAATTGAGCATACTGAAGAAGTTCCCTCGGAACTTACTGATTAAGCGAACTCAATGTTTATCGCAAATGGAAGAAGTTCCATTGAACTTGATGACTAAACAAAGTAAAGCGAGGAAGTTCTACCGAACTCAATGATTAACGCAAATTAAAGAGTTCTATCGAACTTAAGGATTGAGCGAAGTAAAGGGAACTCTTTCACGATTCGCTAAGTAAGTATTTGATTAAGTATTTGATTCATGACTTAGTGAAAATTCATTCGAATGTTAGTAATTGCATAAACTAAGAACACGTGAAGATAGGCGAACTATATTCGATAAGCAAAAAAGTTGATTCATTACAAAACGATTACAAAGTTTTACAAAAAAAGCAAAAAGTACAAGTATGGAAAAATCTATGTACGATCGGGAGAAGGAGTAAGTTGGGCATCGACTGGCTCGAGGGTTTCGAACATGTCTTCGGGCAGAGGAGGAGTTGGACTCCGAGGAGTTGCGGCTGGAGCAGGAAGCGACGAACTCGGGCCAGGGAGGTCGAGCTGATTGTCCGGAAGGACTTCCTTGAGTGCCTCCTCAAGACAACCCGACCACCATTGTTCGGTGTTTATGTCGCCGTTCGGGTCGCCACGCCAACCAGGTGGAACGGAGTGAGTCCGCATCACCTCCTGGGCTAGCTCGTTCACATCGAACTGAACAGCCTCCCCGGCTCGCTCCTGGCAGAGTCGAACTGCCTCTTCGAAGTAAGTCACAGCCATCGGAGCCGCCTTGGACAGGAATAGAAGAGAGTCCCAAAGGCGGAAGACAAGCCTTTCTCGGAACTCTTCCGCCACCAGCTTCATCTCGGGGCTTCGAGCGAACTGGTAGAAGCCATTTTTATACATGACTTCTCCAAATTCAGCTCGGGACCTTTCAGCCTCTTCCAGCTTCTCCCGCAGATTTTCGTTTTCAGCTCGCGCATTTGAGATGGCGGTTTGCTGTTCCACGGCGAACTGCTCCTTAGCCAGTAGGAGCTCTTCCTTCTTTGCCACTTCGGAGCGAGCGACAGCTAATTCTAGCTCTCTCTCTTCCAGCTGAGCAGTTAGGTTTTCAACCTTGCTAGAGTGCTCGCTCAGATCGCTCTCCAAGGTGTGCTTCTCCTGAAGAGTGCTCCTCAACCTATCCCGTCGCTTGAACGCTCTCTCACCCCTGGCCTCAAAGCGCTTGGCCAGACTGACAAGTAGAGAGACGTCCTCCTCGAGCTCCTTCCTCTCAACGTCTTCCTCCCCTTTCTCCTTCCCCTTTGCCACTGCCTTGCCCGATTTAACCAAGGCTTGAGCCTGCTCGGACTCCT
The DNA here is from genome assembly GCA_005771605.1 of Scutellaria baicalensis. NCBI lineage: Eukaryota > Viridiplantae > Streptophyta > Magnoliopsida > Lamiales > Lamiaceae > Scutellaria > Scutellaria baicalensis. Next base: position 28,681,327 of record CM016726.1, read on the forward strand.
CTGCAGTTCGCACCACCTCTTTCGAGGCGCCCTCCTCAGTTCGCGGTTTTTTGGCGGGTGCCTTCTTTTGCGAGCTCGAAGGCGCCTTTTTCTTCCGTCGAAGAGGAGCATCTTCGACCGGGTCAGAGGTGGGGATGGCAGCCTCCGTAACAGGACGAACAGGAGAGGCCTCGGCCGGGTTCAGGCTAGCTTTTGGCGCCAGTTCGCCTAATCTTCTCTCTTCTTTCTCACGGAAGGCCGCTGCTTGGCGGCTGTTCACCGCATCATCTGCTGGAGAGAAGGTAGCCTTGCCTCCGGACTTGAGAACGAAGAAGTTATTCATTTCTCGATCTGTGACATAGAACGCGAATTGTTAGTATAATAAAAAAGAAATATATACATATATATATAATTAAATTAGCAACCTAAGTCGAACTGGCGTGAAATTGGAGTGTTCGGATAAAATCCCCAGAACGCCAACAATTGTTCGCATGAACTCATGCGAACTATGTCGAACATTCCCTCCCGAAATAGCCTTGCTAAGGCCCCAAGTTCGAAGTCCCTCGCAGGAGCAGGCTCATTTCGGTTCGAACTCTCAACCCAGGGGAGAGATCCAAAGGTTCTATTATTTGGAGCACGGACAAAAAAATAATATTTTTCCCAGGAGCTGATTTTTTCATCTCCTGGGGACAAAAATTGGGCACGCTTTTGTCCGCTTCGGGGGCTTAAATAGAAGCGGAAAGGATTGGTGTGCTTGAGCACGAAACAAGAACGAAACTGTTCGGAAGTCGGTTCAACCCCCATCCATTTGCACACCATATAAAATGCTACGATGTAGCTTATGGAGTTCGGGTGCAACTGGTTAGGGCATACCCCGTAGGCCGAACCAACCTCCAGGAGAAAAGGATGGATGGGAGGAATTAAACCTACGCTCACGTGTCGCAAAAACCACGTGTAGCACCCGGAGGGAGCCCGATGTGGTCGATCATCGGGGCCGGGAATTACTATAGAATAACCTGCCGCTGTAATAAGCGAGCTCAGAAGAATAGTGTGTGTTGGAGTGGCTTTGGTGGCGGAGAAAACATCTTGAATAGATTTTTTGCGAGATCGCTTAGGAGGGGAAGAGGAGGAAAGGATTTGACGACCAGAACAAGAAGCCGTCGGGACTGGCGAATCTGAGGCAGTTCGCAAGGGAAATCCCTCAAAACCTTCCTCAGATTCACTCTCATCCCTCAAATGGATCAAGAAAGGGGAAGACATTTTGAAGAGAAATATGAAATGAGAAAGAAGGAAGAGTACCTGGGTTTTTTGTGTTTGAAACTTGGAAAATCTCAAAGAGGAGTATTCTTGCTTAAGGAAAGAGAAGTGAGTTTTTGCAGAAGAGGTTTTGCGAAAATGAGAAAGGGGTATATATAGGCGAAAATCCTTGATTTTGGGGGGAAAACTGAAAAGTCACAAGATCTCAGCCGTCTGGAGCAGTTCGATCCAACGGTGAAGGCGAAACGTCGCATATCCGACCGTTGGATACAGTTCGATCCAACGGTGGATACGAAAAGACGCGTTTAAAAGGACGGAGATAATCTCGCCCGTTAGATGCAGTTCGATCCAACGGAGATAACAGCTTTGATCTTATCCGTAGGATTCAGTTCGATCTGACGGTTAAAATCAATCGGCGCCTAGGGATTCACGTACTGACAAATGCGATCTTAGCCGTCAGATGTAGTTCGATCGAACGGCAACGACGAAAGGGCGCCTCGGGATGGAGAAAACGTCACAGACGAATGATGGATGGGACGTGATGCTTCTTGAAGAAGCTTCATAGATTGACAACAGCTCGAACTGTGCGATTACAGTTCGCACTCTGAAAGGGGGGGAGTACTGATGTGGTCGAACTGACCACATTCAAACTACCTCGAAAACCCGACCCGGACTTGAAGGACGATCGACGCGAACAAATTAGGAAATAATGAGTTCGTTCAAGCGAACAAATATCCGGCATGTCAATCGAACTGATCCAGCTCGTAACCCGTAATGTCGAACTGAGATGTGGGATGCCGAGCTAATACGAGCGAACTAATTCAAATTTGAGATAACTCCCACGATTGCGAGAATCTCGCCACTTCCCAGGTTTTTAGGAGAAAATCTCAACTGCCACATCCCACTCCTAGGAAATCACGTTTCTCTCAGGGAGTATATATATATCCTTTGTTTTTCTAATTTGCACACACAATCACAATCCTAATTTACACACTAAGCATTCAAAATCGAGAGCAACACTTTTGTGAGATTACTGACTTGAGCGTCGGAGTCCCTTCACCGAGAAAAACCCCCGGTGTTCTTTGTTTTGCAGGTTTTCTTAATCGGAGAATTCCAATCATCGTCGGAGAATTCCAGTTTGGCGTCGGAGAATTTCGAACGGCATCGGAGAAGTGGAGGATCGGAGTCGAGTCAAATCAATCGGTACATTTATTTTCCCGACATTTACAGATATTCTCCCGATATTTATCAATATATACCGATATTTCCCGATATTTATCGATATTTACCAATATTTATCGATATTTTCCCGATGTTTTCCTATATTTTTCAATATTTACCAATATTCCACCGATATTTACCAATATTTCCTTGATATTCACGAATTTTTCTATAATTTTTACCTGAAACCAATGATATCGAAATTGATATTGATATTTAGCCAATATTTATTGATATTTCATTTATTTTTTTACCAAAAAATGAAAATATCGGTAATATATCGTTACAACCCGTTTTTGTTTCGGTCACGTGAAAAAATGGAAATATCGGGGATATATCGGAGATATATTGAGATATTTTCATCCTTGGAAACAACACAAATATCTTTCCATTTTGGTCCTTAATTCCCATTTATTCCCTTTCATCTTTTTTTTCCCCTTCCTTTTATATATCCTAGTGAAAGAATAAAGCAAATTCTTTTAATTTTCACAAAAACTTTTATGCATCAGGTGCATGGATCTTAGATCCATGCACCCGACCCGACCCGCGCGTGTACGCGCTTCCATGCGCGTCTGACGCGCCCTCACGCGCTCCCACGCGCCTGGGCGGATGCGCACCTTTAGGTTACGTTAAGGATACCTTTCAGTTATGTTAAGGATACCTTTAAGTTATGGTAAGGATACCTTTCAGGGATACATTTCAGTTATGTTAAGAATACCTTTAAGTTATGGTAAGGATACCTTTCAGTTATGTTAAGAATACCTTTGAAATCCTGATTCCAGGTTACATGTCATGTTATGTTAAGAATACTTTTTAGTTATGTTAAACATACCTTTAGGTTATGTTAAGGATACCTTTAGTTATGTTAAGAATACCTTTTGGTTATATTAAGCATACCTTTAGGTTATGTTAAGAATACCTTTAAGTGATGTTAAGAATACCTTTGAAATCGTGATTCCAGGTTACATACCATGTTATGTTAAGAATACCTTTTAGTTATGTTAAGCATACCTTTAGGTTATGTTAAGGATACCTTTAATTATTTTAAGAATACCTTTTGATTATATTAAACATACTTTTAGGTATATTAAGGATACCTTTAGGTTATGTTAAGAATACTTTTATGTTATGTTAGAGATACCTTTGTGTACAAAATGTGTAACACAACTACCTTATGGATAAGGTATCTTTAACATAACATAAAAGTATCCTTAACATAACATAAATGTATGTCTGACCTAAATTAAATGTATGAAATTTGGGCACAAAGGTATCCTTAACATAACCTAAAGGTATCTCTATACATTACCTAAAGGTATTCTTAACATAACCTAAAGGTATGTCTAACTTAACGTAAATGTATGAAATCTGGGCATAATGGTATCATTAAGGTAATCTAAAGGTATTCTTACGCATTACATAAAGGTATTCTTACGCATAACTAAAAGTCATGACTAAAATTGAAAAAAAAACAAGCGCGAAAAAAAAAAAAAAAAAAAAAGAAGCGGGTCGGATTACCCGGATCCGACCCGGGTGCATGGATCTAAGATCCATGCACCTGATGCACAAGAGACTTACTCTTTAATTTTATATTCCATGAATATTGTCTTGTTCTTGTTCCATGCACCATCCTTCAATTATATATAATATAAATATGAGTGTCTTGTACTATCTGTCTGTTGTCTTACAATTTTCAAAAAAATTACGATTATTTCATCAATTTTCAGTAAAATCATTATATGATCACTTAGTACACTTACTAGCATTTATATTTTATACATACATAAATATAATAGAAGAAATGAATCAAAATTAGAATGGGTGAATTACTATTAGATGGTGTGTGTATATATATATATATTGTGAATATATGAAGAGGAAAGGCATTAGTGGATGTCAAGTTTGAAACTAATATAAAATATTAATTGCAAAAAAAAAAAAAAGGTGTTAAATATAATTAAGGTAGGTTAAGGAAGCGGCAAGTGGATTAAACGGCTCTCAGAATGGTGGAGGGCCACAGCCGAGCCGCAGCGAACCCGGCCTTGTGCTTCTTTCATCAACTCGCCGCCGCGTCTCGCTTCCTACTTGCCCCACACCTAACTATTAATCCCCCAATTTCAATTTACATTAACTACGGGAAATATACCCATGCGATGCACTGTTTGTAATATATAATTAATTAGTTTTAAAATTTCTAATACTATAATGTAATAATATTATCTTAACCTAAATTATATATTAATAAGAATTCAATTCTTTATAATTAGTGTCACATCTTAAATAATATTATAATTTTAAAATGCAAACAATAATATATAAATGTGTGTGTATATATATATATATATATGTTTAACAATGAATTTTAAATTCTATATTTGAAATATGAGGTTGTTAAATAAACATCAATTTTGTACACGTACCCATTAATATTGTAAATTAAAATAAATGAATCAAATTTAGTACTGAGAAACATTTATTGTAAATGAAAATCGATATCTAAAAAATATGTTAGTTCATAAAGATATGTTGTGCATGTTACAGATTAATATAGATATAAGTATCATGATTAATATATTATTATATCTGTTGATTCCTACTTATTAACAAATGTGGTGTTAGTAAATAATTCTTTTGCATTCACAATTTTAGATATCATTAGAAAAAGATATAAATCTCATCCAATAATTAAAAGATCTTGATATGTATTTAATAATATAGCTAGTTTGTATTGACAAATATATCAAATAACTATACCAAAATGTTTTTCATTGTTATTAATTTCTCAAACAATCTAAGACTTTTTATTTTAAAAATCTTTTTTCTTATTTCCTAATCTATAGCTTAATTAGTCATTTATCTTTGTGTTTGTAATCTTGTTAAATACAGTTTTGCACTAAAATGTAAATATAAAATTTATATTTTTCATAAACTAAAACAAAATTTAAAATATAAAATAATTAATTTAAGGATTATAATTTATATGAAATATAGAAAAAATATAAAATATATTTCATAACCTACCTACCTATAGGTATAGCCTAACCTAGTGGACCCCACAACCATTAAAAATATACATCTTTTTATTTTTGATTTATTTAATTTTTTATAACTACTTTCTTTCCATTTATAGTAGGTTAATTTGAGAGGGAAAATTAGTTATTACTATTTTTATTGAAGATCTTCTTTTTATATAGATATAGATATATATTATTTATTTCTCCTAATCTTTCATTCTATACATAATCATTCAATTATTACTATAATTAATTAGTTCCAAAATTACATAAATCTTACGTCATAGCTATTAAAATCAAATCTATTAATCCATCACACACCACCCATCATCAAACTAACAAATCAGCCGATAAACCAACCCAGAGTTATATTAAAACCCACACGATTGATGGGACTCATGTAAGAAGTGGTCTTTATGGTCATTAAATTCTCAATCATGTTTCTCTATCAATTTCATTGCTGTGCGTCAATTTTTCATTCTTTTTATTAAAGAAGTGGATTGATGGAAAGGTGAGAATTTCCCTTAGTTAGGTGGTGAAGAAGATGATTGCAGAATTCACACCATATTGAGATTAGTGAATCCAACTTGTTATTTGAATTAGGATAGTTAGAAAAAGAAATTGAGGATTAATTGAGTACTGGAATCCTCGTGAATCCAGTCCATGATTCCATTATTAATGAGGAGAGAGAGAGAGAGAGAGGGTTTCACAATAGGCTGTGCTTCAGGAGAAGCAGCAGGGCCACGCATGTTGGTTATGGGGAAACACCAATGCTTATGACCTCATTATTCACTTCATTATTAAGATTTTAATAACACTAACCAAATCTCATTTACCTGATTATGCACATATAATCTACTCTTAATCATAGCTGGGAGGGCCCCACCCCATTCATCTTGCGTCACCATTTTATTTAATCACTTGAGTTGAGACCACGGCACTAACCCATTACCCAACTACTTAAACACAACTTTAGATTTCAATACACACACACACATATATATATTACAATTCTAGACACCCACCCTACTTTGTACTTGCTAACAATATTTGCATACTATTAATTTTATTTAATCCTTACCTATTTTGCACCTAGCTATACCATTTTATATATACTTACAGATTTATTTATTTTGGTCAAGTTAGAATAATATATTATATTTCTTCAAAATAGCTCTTATAAGTTATAACTGACGAAACTCTCGATTAGATTGTTGGTGCAATTTTTTTTAAGTCTGCATCCCAACATAAACCTAACATTTAATTGATGATATGTGGGTACTTGCTTATTAAAACAAAGATAAACTTGTAAATTAATTAAGAAGAAAAAGAAAAGTAAAAGCAGATTTTTTTTTTTTGATGGATTCATATTGGTAAAGCGTGATAGTGAAGTTGAGGGTGTCAACGTCATGTGTGTGAAAGAAAGTACTAACACAAAAGTAAGCTTAGATAATTGGATATTATGAGCTAAGCATTATTTTAACAAGTTGGATTAGTCATTGATAATGATGCATATTATTAATATATACCAATTTGATATGTACAAGAGAGAGAGAGAGAGATTAAATTCAAATTTTGATGGTTTGATGACAAATTGTTGTGGTTAGTTTGTCCCTCCTTTTCATGGGCTTATGTCAGGTTTTAGAGTGGAGTTAAAAGCTGAATATATATAATATAAGTTAATTAAATATTGTGATTTATGTGGTACCATCTCTTGAATCTATTTATTAAATGGGTTATAACTATCGTTCATAATTCACAAACTGGATATTGACTTGTGAAAATTGATTGTAGTAGTGGGTATCAAGTTTCACCTTACATAATTATATATTTATATTCATAAGTTTCAGTGGTAAATTAACTAAGAAAAAAAGGTAGGGATTTAATTAGTGTATATATGTAGTTGAAAATAAATAATTTATAAATGAATATGGTATAATATTAGGTGCATTCAACACAAAGCTCAAGAAAAGATTGAAAACATATTAGAATATAATTAGTGGAAAGTGGTGAGTAATAGAAAATGTATATTATGTAGTATTGTAGTAATGGTCATGGATCCTTGTGAACAACTCAGCCTATGCTATCTGATGTCAGTATCTATCTATTTTTGGATTATATTCTACACTTGTGTATCTGTTGACTTTTTTTTTTTGGTTGATAAAAAGCTTTGATTTAAGTTTATAAGAAGAAGAAATGTTAGAAACTCGAATTGGATAAGTAAATTTGGAATATGTAAAATTAAACAATTATAGATATAAGCGAAGTCTTCTTTTCCAAAAAAAGAGTAGACAAAAAGAAGAGAGGGATCATATAAGTTGTACTTTTTTCAATACTAGAAATCACTCAAATTCCAACGGAACAATTCCGTTGGAATTTTGTGAAATATCGTTGGAATTTTGCAAAATTCTGTTGGAATTCTTCATTCCAACGGAAGTGGACCGTCGGAAAAAGGGGCGTTGGAATTTAAATTCCGACGGAAATTCCAACGAAAAAACGATTCCAACGGAACATTCCAACGGTATTTTTCTGTTGGAATATACAATCACAAAAAAAATTCCAACATTATTCCAACAGGAATTTCCAATGGCGTTGAATTCCGTTGGAAATTCTATTGGAAATTATAAAAATTCCAACGGAATTTCCAACAACGTTGAATTCTGTTGGAAATTCCAACGGTTATTATTTCCGTTGGAATTTCTGTTGGAATTTGATTGTTTTCTAGTAGTGTTAAATGTTAATCACAATTTGTCTGCTATATGTGTGATGATAACTTTAATTTTGTATGTTTAGTGTTACCAAATTAAGTGAATCCAATTAATATATAACCAAATTGTGTATATTTGCTATGCATACATGTAAACCTTATCCTTTTGTAGTTGGATAGAAATCAAGCTTCCCAATATCATCAGAAGCTCCTTCTTATCATTAGATCAATGTCTCATTAACTTTCAAAATAAGAGTTAGCTAGTCTTCTGTGCAATTAGTGCACATACAATTCGGGTCGGGTTCTGGTCGACCCGGATTCGCACACTATTTTTTTTCTTTTTTTTATTGAATTTTATGTTTTCGCTTCAGGTTGTTACATTTATGTTATATGCGTGTGACTTTTATGTTATATAAGTGTGATTTTTATGTACAAATGTAATGACCTTTATATACTCTAACTTAGAAAAAAAAAGAATTTTAGCAAAATTTGTACATATTTACCTTTATGTAATATTAGTTGCACATATATTCATCCTAAAAATGCGCTGAATTTTGAAAATTTCCATTTTTTTCAAAGTTATGGATCATAAAAGTCATAATATTTGTACATAATACATAAAGGTCACAACAATACAACATAAAAGTTTCAATCTGAAGCGAAAAAACCTGAAAATCTCTATTTTTTCCTAAGTTACTGAACATAAAGGTCATAACATTTATATATAAATGTCATACTTATATAACGTAAAGGTCATATCCTAACAACATAAAGGTAACAGCTTGAAGCGAAAGAAAAAAAAAAAGAGGAAAACCTAGGTGCGCGGATCCGGGTCGGGTCACCCCCAATTGCACCAATCCAGATCTGTGCACCTCATGCACAACAACATTTGCCTCAAAATAAAACATTCTACTATTTAAAACTAACCTACTTAAAATTGAATAAATTTTATGTGTGTCATTTTATACGAGATGAGTTCAATCCACATCCCACGCTTCACAATTCACTAATAAATTTATATTTAGTGGATAAAAATGACTTGTCTCACGGAAATTATCCGTTTTTATGTTTAACATTTGGGAAATTAGGATGATAAAAAGGGTTTAAATTACAATCTTTTTGTTTAAGTTTTTTGAAAGCAATTCCAAAGGGACTAGCTAGCTCTCACATATTCTCATACATTCATATGATCAGATTCCAAGCCATCACACTCACTCAGTTCCCAATTGATCATCATCATCGCTAATTATAGTTAAATTAACCAAATATCCGAAATTGGTAAACGTTTTAGGTGATACTGTCACATTATTAAACTAATATTAAATTACCTATATTATCAAAGTCAAACCTCAATTATTCACATGATGACGAGATAATGTGTCCCACATCCAATTGTTTCCATATATTATAAACATATATATATATATATATATTCTGTTAATAAAATCAATTATCAGATACCATAGAGATCCAATATGGCTATATCTGAATTATCACTTTGGTATATACAATGGAGATTCTTTCGGATATATTCCAGTATTTTACAATAATTATAGTGGAAATCCAGAGTCAAATCAGGATTACGAAATTGTACTTATATACTTATTAATTTCATGAATTATATATGTCAAGTGTCTGACGTGGCATCTAAGTATGAAAACCATCCATTGAGTGAATAATTTAAAAATAAGTTCAAACTTGGCCTAAATGGAAAAAGCCTTACATCTTAATCTCATTCTCTTACAGTTGTACTATAAAAAAGTAATATACTAATAAATATAAATAAATGAAATACTATTATTCCTCAAGAAATTTTTATATGTTTATAATGGCCTTGTGGCCTCCTCATACCTATGTCAATGGAACTACATTAAATAAGATTAAAAAAATAATTATTGAATAAAAAAATTTAGGATGTGCAACAGTGCAAGCCAACAAAAGTTGATTTACATGTAATATAATAAAATTAATCTTTCTAAGGTCAACTCTTAATTTAAAGAAAAACCTAATAGTGGGGAATTTTTGGTTATTAATCCATAATTATTATTATCTCTAAAATTACTTGGTAATAATCGGAATAGTCACAATCAGATCTTTATTGAGTCATTTGTAAGTATACATACATTGTGTATTCTTGAATTTATAAGTACTTCACTTATTTAACATTAATAAAATCACGAGGAGAAAACCTTGAAGAAACCAAAATATTGAAGCTTAATTCATAATGGGCTCACCTTTACACACAGTTCAATTAATCGTGAGATCAATTAGTGGCCCAGCCCGGCCCATATATAATGTCTTATGCTGTATCTATGCGGCAATAAATGATGAGCAGGCCCACTAAATTATTTAACTAAGCACCTACATAAGTACTGCTAAATTGATTAATGTTGATGGAATCAAATAAACACAAGAAATACACCTGTGATCAATATCGAGTTGTGGACATCCTATTTGGGGACCAAAAACATACATAAAATCACTACATGTACACTAGGTCAAATCTACACTAAATACATACATATATAGATAAAATACAGTTTGTAAACGATCTTATAGGTGGTATATGTAGAATATATACACGTGAATATATATATATATATATATATATCTTCAAAGGCCTAACCTCAAATCCAAGTCAGGCAACCCAGAAGAAAAGGATGTAGAATGGTGGTGGTTTTGAGGAGCAGGAAAATTCAAATTGAAATCCAAATGGAAAGCAGAGAGTGTAGAAGAAGCAATTTCCATCTTGTCCCAATGGCACCTCTTATGTCCACCCAAAGCTTGGCCAGTGGAGAAAACCCGGTAGCAAACACTGCATTTGTGGCCCTCACCACCACCAATGCACCACCCTTCTTCCTCCTCATCCTCCTTCTTCGTGTTCGCGTAGCATCCCTTCACGTTCTTGTGGCTCGCTCGGTGCCCTCCCAACGCCTGGTGAGACCCGAACACCTTCTTGCAACTGGAGCACTCGAACCGGCAACTCGTACCCGACAGCGTTCCTTGATTGGCCAGAATGAGCAAACACGCGGCCACCTCGTGATCCTCCTCTGTCACGAGGGGAGGGGTTATTGGCGGTGGTCGGAAGTTGGGCGGGGGTTTGATGCCGCGCCACTGGCGCTCGGGGTGGCAGCGCATGTGGCCGAAGAGGGCTTTGGGTGACCAGAAAGTCTTGCCGCACTCGGTGCATGGAATGGTGATGTGGGGGTTCGGTTTAGGGTAGGGTGGGTCCGGTCGGAGAAGAAGCTTGGTGCGCTTCTTTTTGGAGGAGGAGGAGGGGGGCAGGTTTAATGGTCGGAGATCCAAGGGAAGGCAGTTTGTGGTGTCCATGCCCATGTAAGAATCAAACCAAAAATTGTAACAAGTGGAATAGCCTTCACTTATATACTACGAGTAGGAACGTGTCGGCGGTTATTTTTCTAGAGAGAGAGAGTGCAGGGTAGTTATTTTCAGTTATGCAGCTCTATCCTATTCCCCCTATTTTCTCCCCCCTGTCCTCCACTTTAAATACTAGAGAGAGAGAGAGAGAGATTATGATCATCATCAGACAATAAAAATGAATCAAAACTGAAACAAATTTTGTATAAAGACTAGAATCACGAATCATGATCACGATAAACTGATTAAAATTAAGTTTGTAACACAAACACAGAAAAGGAGAAATATGCTGTTTATTCACAAAAGGATATATTCAACTAAACAATGATATTAAATAGAAATGATATCATTTTTACATAGGAATGGCCCCAGATCCTCCACATGAAGTCATGAACATATACATACTACGACCTTAGAAGTACATCGCCTTTGCGTTGGTTTGGCAGATAACCTTTGTTTCACTTGTGCAACTGCTCCCGTTGAACATTCTTTCCGTATTTACCCGCCACATCAATTAACCGAACTCGTTTCATCTCTTTTGCTGAAGCACAAAAAAAGAAAACAAATGTGTGTGCATATTACGACTTTTCACCATCAATCGAGTTTTCAAAAGCAAAGCATGATATATAAGAGAGAATCCTCAACAATGTTGAGGACAAATGACAAACAAACACAGAGGACAAGCAGCATTTCAAATTTGTTACATGCAAGGTTATTGAGATATGCAAATTCAAATGCAAATCAGCTATATAAAGAGTTCAAGTAATAGGCATAGGTTTATGATCCAACTAATAGTCTAATACATGTGACTCAACAAGACAACAAAAAATATCAAATGATATATGTTGAACGTTCCACACACTATCTACTTTGTGATACTTATATCCTACATGTTAGGTGGAATACCAATGGCATTCAATAAATCTGAAGAGAATATAACACAAAACACTAAGAACTCTTCAAAGGGTAAGTGGATAACAAGGATGTTGAAGCATATTACAACCCTTCATGATTATATGGTTTCCATTAGATCTCAAGCAAGATTGACAAAGAGAGTTTGATAAGTACACATCACCATATATTCATAAAACTTTTAAAAATCAGATGGCATTCCTAGTCTAATTACTGCTATATATATTTTCTTTCTTTCCTTCTTTCTTTTCCTTCTGTTATTCATGCACGTGAAATTTATCAACCTTTTTATTTTTTTCCCTTTTCTTTTTAGAAAGAACTATCATATTTTCTAGACATCATTTTTAAAATATATCTTTAGATAACTAGGAATCGTGAGATGGCAAACAAAGCCTTACTTTTGCGAGTTTTTATTTGATATATTTTTATATATTTCAGACCCTAGAATTGATAGTTATTATATTAAGAGTTAAAAAGAAAGAAAGAAACCAAAACGTAAAACACTCCAATAAGTGAACAGTATTTATTTGAATTGTTTAGGAGCAATGTTGTCCATTTAATAGTTTTTTTGGAAGCATCAAAGAAACCCTCAAGGTGTAGGATCTACTTAGAATGATGAAATTCACAGAGCCAATAATAATATACAATCTAGATCAGAATGTACAGCAGGAAAAAAAAAAAAAGAATGGGAAATGGAATCCATATATACCACAAAAAACAACAAAAAGATTTCTACAAAATAATATTACCTTCCTCCAACGAAAGCTTAATTGATCGGTTCTCAAGTTCAACAGCATGTCTGCTAAGTTCAACAGAGGAAAGCGATCGAAGCACTGCCAGTTAAAACAAGAAAGCCAATACTGAAGAATACTAAAATAAACGATAAGTTGCACATAGTACAAGAAATGAAAATGCATACTCTGAACATATTCATATTGATCTGATTGATCCAACATCTTCAATAATCTCTGCAAGCGACAATATCGTTCTTCCCAAAGCATAATATTTACCATTATTGGATCTACTGATGAAGGATTTGCAAAGTTAAGTTGAACATGTTCAATATTTTCTGGTGATGAGTTGTTACTAGAAATTCCAAGTGAAGGAGAAACTGAGCGTCTTGTAGATGAAAAACTTGGGGAAGATGCTCTCTGATGTGGTGCAGCATCTGATACACAATTCACAGGCTCATTCATTTCTGTAAGTTGTTGTGGTGTCGAAACCTGGTCATTGGGTTTCGCTAAATGAGGACAACCAACAGCATCTGTATTACTCTTTGCTAAATCTGTTTCAGGTTTTCTGCGAACATAGACTATGTGACGAGTCCCAACGTTAGTTTTCCCCTGGTTGCACTCAGGCATGGGTCTTTTAGTTCCAGAAATCTTAATTTCTTCACCAGAAACTTCACTATCTTCCATAAATAAAGGATTTTCAACAGATTTTGACACAACAATTGGGCTTTCATTACGTGAATCCTGCAATTCTGATTTATTGGCAGCTACATTCACTGAAAGCTGCTTATCAGAGTTCGACAAACCAGATTCAGCATGAGCAAGCCCGTATTCAGTAAATGTAGAATCTTTTGTTTGTTGAACCATCAGAATCTCAACCTTATGAGTTAGATGAAATCCTGAAACTGAAATACAATAAATTAAGCTAACATTGAAATAATTCAGAAAGTCTAGTGCCCACAGTTCACTGGAAAAGAAAAATGATGAATACCGGGAACCACCAGAAGAACATATGAACATTGAATGTTATTGCCCTAAGTGATTATAAAGATGTTCCAATCAAGAAAACTGCTGCAAACCATCCAGTAAATAAGTAAAAACCTAAAACTGATACAACCAATGCAGGTATTCAAATAATTGAACAAATGCAAGGAGAAGAAGCAACGAAAGCTGTTTGTAATTGTCCCTCCTGATCATGTCTAATAAACCATCCTGTGCTAAAAATCACAAGGTGATACTGACAAAGCATTTCGTTCCTTCTCTAACTTTTAGGTTTCCACTCATAATCAAATCGTTTGTCTTTCTTCTTCCATAAAATCAATTTCAAATTATACTAATACCATCCAATTAAAGGTTGAATCTCTTTTTATGTGAACACTTATCTCACGAATATACAACATATTCCAGAACCAAAACAATTGTATATCATAATATAAGAGATTACTTCCACAACAAATAGCAAAACCTAAAACGAGCAAGACACGCCCACTAAACCTAATAACCCAAATTCCCAACGAACAAGCAAAATTGGACAAGGGAAAAAAAAAATAAAAAATCATCAGTATCAAACATAAGAAAGGAATCGCAAGAATCAGCGCCACTCACAAATCAACCGAGAAGCATATAGAATAGGATGTAAAGAAACTCTACTTAATTTCATCAAGAGTGGGTGAAATTCTTACACAGCGATCACAACATTCGTAGAAATAGCGAGTAGAGAAAGAGTTGGCCCCAAAAATTAAGAATAAATTTGAAGAGACAGAGTGGAGGAGAGGATTACAGTGCAGGTGGAATAATGACGTTGCTTGAGGCTGGGGAGAGAGACCCACCCTGTCCTGTGTAGCCACAGATTCAGAGAGAGAGAGAGAGAGAGAGAGAGAGAGAGTTTTGGTGATAAAAAAAGGTGTTTCGCGGACTAGTGTTGTATGTGCTTGCGCGTATGCCTTCTCGCAGAGATGTGAAACTCTGTGAAACGGGGTGTTATGTTATGCCCACATTAACACAATGCCCTTTTACCTTTTTTTTTGTCTTTTTTCCCTAGACTTAGATTTCACTATTTTATTTATGGGAGAAATTTTATATTTCAAACTTTGTAAGAAATTTCTGGATTTCAATTTTACGGATGTCTCAAAATTTTCACGTTACATCCACGCAAGAATAGATGGAGAGGGTTTCTTTTTTTTTTTTTTCTTTTCCCTTTTTAGTTGTTTGTCATTCATCGACATCTCTCTTGATTTGCACCTCATCCAAGTGGGGAATCTATGTTCAATGTGACATTTCTTTGTATCTCTAATCAAAAGTGTAGACGGGGAAAAGTAGTGCTAACATCATCTTTCATCTCATAACTATGATTTCTTCTTATTTTGATCTCATAATTGTTGCAATGTTCAATTTAGTCTCAGATTTCAATCCAATTTTTGTGAATTGAGGTTTTTCGGTGACCTAAAAATGATGTGGTAACATGAGTTAATTCTTATTGATTCACATTATGTCATTTTTATGCCATCGGAAAGTCATGTTTCAGCCAAATTAGAATATTTTGATCAAAATTGGACTGAAATCGAATAAAATATTAAATTGAAAATCATGACTTACGAAATCGAAATTGGAATACAACAAATGTTTGATCCAAGAAGGGTCGGTTAACCAAGTTTAGTGTTTTTTTTTTAATAAAATAAATCTTGTGTACACTGATAAATTAATAACTAATTGGGTAGGTTTCATGTGAGATCTCTCACGGATCATGTTATGTTGAACGGATCAATTCATAACCCACATTTAACAATTCACATGATAATTTATAAAAATGAATTCAATTATCGCATAAAAAGGATCTACATCGGGAAATTAACATATCACATTAGTTTTTGTGGAGCTAACAAGACACTTAATTGAAGATGTGTTTGCCTAGCAGAATTCACCTATCAACAATTAGTATGCGAATTAATTGTACGAGATCTGTTTGAACACATTTGTGGCCAAAAAAGCCAACACGAGGGCTTGTATTATTGT
This sequence comes from Scutellaria baicalensis, assembly GCA_005771605.1. NCBI lineage: Eukaryota > Viridiplantae > Streptophyta > Magnoliopsida > Lamiales > Lamiaceae > Scutellaria > Scutellaria baicalensis. The sequence continues at coordinate 28,697,538 of CM016726.1, forward strand.
TCATAGTTTTAAATAAGTATTTGCAACCATTTATATGAATTTTCTCTGGACTCATATTGCAGTTTAAATGCTTTGAGATCATCGAAACTTCGAGTTTATTTCTCTCTCAATTTCAAACTTACGTAGACTCTACGAACTAACAGCATGCTCAACTTTAAAGCTTAAATTCGCCCAAATTACTTCCAATAAAATATGCATCACCTTTAAAGTCCAATCTGGACCGATCCTACTAAAACGACGTCGTTTGACATCTCTAAATCAGCTTCAATTTTCTTAAACATCATCACATTGTTTCTTTTGTATAACAGATAGTGAATACCTTGCAGGCTGCAGTAGCGGAGCCTCATACGCTAAGGGTCACCATTTCATGATTCACAATTATCAAACAAAATATCTATGGTGATAAGACAGAAAAATACAAGATTCCAACATGAATACATTCGAGTATGTATGTACACAGGCACGAATTAATAAGAGTGTGCGTCCAAAATGTTGTGCTGAAGAAAGCTTATAGGGCGAGCGTAAAGCCCCAACATAAAAGTGAGCGTCTTTATTCTCACGCCTCAATTTCAGATGCCATTCTCATGTAATATGCCTCATTGAACTTCACTAATTTTACTTTCCTTTGCTTAGAAAATAAAAATAAAAATTGTAGAACACTTGTGAGATTATTGACCGAGGTTTCCCAGAAGTCGTTCAACAGCTGCATGAACATTTCCTGATGTAGCACGGAGCGCTCTGATATTTTCTTGGGTGTCGAAGAAACCCATCTCTTGTAGCTGTGATAGCTGGGTTGCATAGAGTTCTTCAGGGGGCACTAAGGAACGAGAAACATTGAGATTATCAGATGGAAAGAACAGAAAATGTGGAATATGTAAGATCAATAGAAAGTTGAAGAGAGTTGCAACCATCGGGGGCATTAGGAACAGCAAAACCACCGGCTCCAAGTCCACCAAACATGTTCATCAGCAGGTCCAAACCCATATTGTTTTGTGTTCCTGCAATGAAAGAACAGAAAAAGGGTGTGGCGTAGGAACAAGTGTACAGAATAAGAAACGTAAATCAATGAAACTGTTTCATCCAGTTTTAGGTAGCCTTATACCTCTGCCTTGACCAGTCTGATCTCCTTCCCTGCAAATGGGGATTTAATAGGTCACGACATTGCTCAATACCATCAAATCAAATAAGAAAGAAAATATCTCTCAGCTGGGAAAATATAAAGTTGACTAAAGACAGATAACAAACAAATTAGGCGACAATTGCAAGCAAAGACACCAACAAGTTGATATCACAATTTTTTAAAGGTTCACAACTTATTGAATGAGGTTACGCCAACCAAAAATGTTTTATTTGATAGACGAGTCTTTTGGTAAGGCATTTACAGAAAGATGGCTACTCCAGTTAATAGCCTGTATGCAAGACAACCACTATGCATCACATTTAAGGATAACCGATATAGAGCTGTGACATTATTTTAGATAACTTTAGAACAGCTGATTTAGTTGACTTTCTCTCAGATTTAGGGATCCTGTATTATAATTGTAAACCCAAAAGGAAAGATGCAACCACACGTTCAACACAAAAACATAGCAATCATCATCTACTGTTAAGTAATTCTATATCCTTGGATGTGCATGTGTTGCATCAAATTAATAAAAAATAATAATAGTTTTTCTCACTCACAGGGTTGACTGCTGCCGAGTAATTTGAGAAAGTTGTTGCTGCAAAGCCATCATTTGCTGAAAATTAAAAATTGAGAAGCTTGTAAGAAAAAGCGGCATAGATTCACATAGTATTGGAAAATGTTGCATCACTTTCGGAAGATACATTTATAGACAAACTCAAAAGAGAATTTGAAAATTTGAAATACAAAGAATGAAAATATACGACAATGAAGCATTTCTATAAACATACACAGTCAATATTCAAGGGGAAAAGAAATTGTTGACAACATTACCAAAATCATAAATATTGAGTAAATATGTACACAATCATAGTAGTTCTTTCACCTTAAAATATTTAACAAACTGAGATTGCTAGCATACAATCATTAAAATTGCTAGCATACAATCATTAAATTAGACATTATTGTGTTAAGAATCTTGATGCAACCCTTTTTTCACTTTAATGGTAAAATCTTTCCTTTGTGTGCGTATGGTGTGTGTGTGTGAGAATAGCATCCAAACCCCTAGATGCATAAAATTGACTAGGATCCTGTTTTAATTCGAAGAAAAATCAAGATAAATTACATCATATGTTTCTGCATTTTTAGGTAAGCCTCGTAATTATACCAACAATGACAAACCCATTAGATCAAACTTTCCTGAGATTTCAAGTATTCAATGATGCTATCAAGTACTCAACCACCCCCTCCAATGTTAATCAATTAACCCGACCAAAAAAAAAAGGAGGACATGCTGTAGACAATTTGAGTGAACAAAGAAGGTATACCTGCATTGTCTCAGGAGAGGTCAATTGTCTAAGAATTTCTGGGTTTTGCATCATTTCTCTTAATTGAGGGTTCATGTCAAGCATTCCGCGTAGTTGAGGATTGAGCCCCATGATCTACAAGAAAATTTTAACTTCAGTAAACATAAAGCCAAAATCAGATTAACCAAAGGCCATGTTACTGCAGTAGTACTTGATCCATGTATTGAGGGTTGGAAAGCAAGCTTTGCATCATCTGTGCCACAGCTGGATTTTGCAAAAACTGATTGAACGTAGAGGGATCAGCCATGCCCGTATGATCCATTTCAGGAAGACCGAGCCCTCCCAGTCCAGTAATTGAAGGTAGTCTTGCATCTCCAGCTGGATTAGTTCTTGTAGCACTATTTGTTTGAGAACCTCCTAAAATAAACATTCGGGAGCTCAGATAGATGTCCTCACTAAATACGCAGATTCTATCAATTTGAAGAAAATCAAGATATGGAGAAGCCGGAGAGATTCAATATCACATATATAGACACACATTTATTCAGAACAAAAGGAAGTTATTATTAAATGTTCTAAATTAATCAAGCAATGAAGTTGCAATAACTTGTCATCCAAGAACTTGGTAAGAAAATCATTCAGTGTCCAAAGATTCACATAAAATGCATACACAATACCTAAGTTAAGACTACCACAACAAGCTAAACTGAATGCCTCGCTATAGACACTTAAATGTGGTTATTACATAAAAAAGGAAAAGAAGTGTTGGCGCATTTGACATACTTGGATAAGCAAAAAAAAAAGGAAATTACTGGTGCCACACATAAGCTACCCAATGCATACTTAATTGTTAATCAAGCATATACATATTACATTAACTTTTGACATTAAACATGCTTGATCTCACCAGTATTGCTCCATGGATTGGGGAGTGGATTAACATTGGGAACAGTTGTTCCCGTTTCAGGTCCAGCAGTTGGATTAGATCCATCTCTCGTTTGAGCACCCCCTTGATTCCCCAAGAGAGCCGCAAATGGATTTGATCCGGCATCAGCCGCACCACCACCTGCATTTGTTGCATTCAGGAAGGGTTCTTGGACATTTTCATACATGCGCCTGAGCATGTTGAATCCCTCAGGAGAAGATTCAATATTACTCATTGCCCTATCAGTATTTCGCATCATTTCGCGCATTAGCTCAGGATTCCTTGCTGCTTCTAATGTTTGCCGAAGGATGCTAGGATCATTCAGAATGTGAGCAAGTTCAGGGTTCCGATCAATTATTTCACGCATTTGAGGGTTACTCATAATTAAGCTGCGCATAATCTCAGGGTTGTTCATTAAGCTTTGAATGGCAGGCATGTTCATTATGTCTCTCATCATGTTAGGATTCTGAGTTAGTTGTTGCTGCACCTGTTCAAACTCTGGAAGTCCAGCTCCAAATAATCCTGATGCTCCATTCCCACCTAGTGCACCCAAACCAAGTCTGGAAATAGGGATGCACCTGCACCAGCCACCCCAGTGCCCCCTGGATTTGGGCCACTGCCTTGTGTGACAGCAGGAGTACTGTTGGTGTTTTCAGTACTAGCAGGAACAGGAGCAGGAGGAGCAGCAGCTGATGCAGAACCACGAACCATGTGAACAGTGTGATCTGCTTGCAAACCTATTTAAGAGTGGGAAAACACCAATGCTTAGAAGAAAAACAAAAGCAAGATTCATTTAAGAGCAAAGGTTAATTAAAATATTTAAAGGATCAAAAAATATCAACAAAGTAATTATTCAGCATTTTACTAGCAACAAGAGTTTCAAAAGGCAATGGACAATCATTAATGACAGAACAAGCTCCCATGATATTGCTAGATATCATTTGAGGATATCTTCTGTGAGGATAAATTAACGAGCCTAGAAATTTGACATAAAAATCATCAGCAACAATTGGATCATATGCAATAGAAATTTGTGTAACACATGCAAGATACAGAGTTCCGAACACATAGCAGAGATGATGGTGAAGAGTGATCAAAGAAAACTAATTCAGCAACAAGTATGTAACTAGTTGTACCGCATGTATTGGCACTATTGATGAAGCCAGTGTGCACTTGCTTATCCATTTTATTGAGCAGTCATTCACACTATACAGAACATAGGTAATGGATGATGTCAGGCTGAGGTGGAAAATTATCTCCCCTTACAATCTTTAATATGTGTTAATTGTGAGGAGGTATTGTATCAGGCGGACAATTGTCCTATATCATAAGAATCAGATAGGTGGCCTAAAAATTTCCAACTTACTTTTTACTTCTATTATTCAAAATAATTTAGGCACGTTGATCCAAATAAAGTCTGCAGGGTACGTTTGTAATTATGGACCATATTACAAAGGTATATATTCCTTAAGTAACATACAGTTGGAACATCAAGAAATATGCTTAAAGATTCCAAGTGGCGCAGCAATTAGTTTACAATCTGGGTGAGAATTCAGTTTTTTCAACCGACAAATATCTATTAATTATACTTCCGACAATAAAACCAAGCTTCTAAACGCATCCACCTTAAGATCTGAAATCTACATGCCTATAATCAGGCTTCACCCAGAATACGCATTGTTGTATGCCAATCGCAACTAGCAGGTCGCAAAATAATTTTTCCCCCTGCTCCATTATGAAGTGTTAAGTTTTCATTACCTCAGTAACCATTCTTTTTATGTCGATCTTATCCAATAAATAGATACCACCTTTTAAGTCCATCATTTTTCCAAAAATTCATGAATGTCGTTTTCTCAATTATTCCGGTAGATGCTATTTCTTTTTTCAGAAAGTTCACAGCTTACTAAGAGCAAATGTCAACATGCTATGAATTATGATATTCCAAGAACAGACAAAAATTAAACAACCGTTATTGGTGAAGGTATTCAATTGTCAGAATTTACTTCCGCAGGCGCCACAGAAACCAAGAATCAAACCAAATCAACATATCTATTATCACCCCAAAAACATGTAAGCATACAAATTGAGCATTCAGATACTTATCAACCAAACAAAACAATAATCAGATTTACAGAGAAGTCAGCAATAACTACAATCAAATACAAATGAAATCCGAGATAAAGAAGAATTAAAGCAAGGCAAAATCCAAGGGAGATAAGCATACCATAGCTGACTAGGGTTTGGTCATCCTTCAAGATCCGGCCTTTATAGATCAGACGCTGCTGTTCAGCAGGCACATCGCAGTTCTGCGCCAAGACACCTTTGAATTCCGCCACCGTCAATTCGAGGCTCGCTTTCACGGAGAATTTAGAGCCGTTTGAGCATCGGATGTTTACATTCACCTCCTCAGTCCCCGCAACCCCGACGCTGGACTCTGCCTCCGCAACCATATTTCTTTCTGTAATTGATTTTAGTCTCGACAAATTCAGGCGAACCAGATAAAAAACCCTAACCCTATTTCGAGAAAATCAAAGCTTAGGCCTCCCTGTCTCCAAGAATGAGTATGAAATTGCAGCGAAGTAATTAATAGAGAGCAAAGCAAAGTAAATTAAATGAGATTTGCCAATTTGGAGGCTCAAAATAACAAAGAAATAACAGGAAAAGACAAAAGGAGGAATGGGGGCGAAAGAGGAAACTGAGGAAATATAATAATCAAACAGTAGTGGGTTGTTGCGAAAATAATCGAATCTTAGAGGACGAAATAATAATTTTTTATTTTCAATTAAGTCCCCTATTATATTCATCTTCTAACATCGGTCTCTTGTGTGCACATACATAAGTTGTTAAATCATAAATGTTATCTCTTCAAAATTAATAATATTACAGAAATGACAATAATTCGAACACTATATCAGCCTTTATTTTTTTATTATTACCATTATCATTATTATTGTTATGATTATTATTATTTATATTGTCTCCTCCATCTTCACTCCACTAACTTCTTTTTTTCTTTAATGTGATTTCTTAGCTTGGTTGCCACCATTATTCAGAATCATTTAGTTGATTTCATTATTTTTCTTAAACAGTAATTTTCAGAGATATCCTTTGTTTTCTCCACAAATAAAATAGAATTTATTGATTCTCGTGACCAACTTTTTAATTCATACCATCAAATTAAAATATATTATTATTATTGAAAAAAAAGAAAGGAAGGAATGACTCAAATTAGAGGAAAGGTATCATTACTGTAGAACAATGAATTGTACATTTGGCACCTTCCTAGATTTCAGAGTGTGTAAAAGGTAATAGGGAATGGGTGAATTCTTATGTGAAATTACATCAGATCAATTCACGTCTGAATTAGTGAAATTTGTGTTTGGTTTATAGATTAAAAGTATTGTCTTATGAAATTCTATATGTTTCACACAACTTTTTTTTTTTTATATATAGGAAAATTGATTAGAAACCACGTAGGGTCCGTTTAATCAATTGAATTAGATTTGGTTTGAGTGATATAAAAATGATATCTTTTCAATTAAGGTTTGAAAAAATATTTAATTATCAATTCGGATTGAAAGATAACATTTGTATATTGTAGATATAAAAATCATTTAATCAACAATCGAATTGCTGATAAAAAATTAATAGAACAAATATATTAAAATCCTAAGACCTATAGGACGGGACCAACAATTATTGATCCCCTAAATGGAATGAAATACAAAATAAATAAATTATATTATATTATGTAAGCGTTGTTATTGGGCTAGCTTATGATGCTTTATAGCCCGCGGGCCTCAAGTCAGTATTGGGCCTGAATACCTATGGGCTTTTTTATTTTTATTACAACCAAAAGTCTAACTAAAAGTCAACCAAAGTGGAGAGGTGTGGGGGTGGTTGGGTTGGGTGAGGGACTCAAGGCTCGTCGTCGCTGGAGTTGAAGGAGAAATAAGTTTAGCAATGGAGAATCGGGCGATTCTCAAAGAGTGGTTCAACCGAGTTGACTCTCAGGCTACCGGAAATATTACTGCAGCTCAGCTTAAGGTTTTAAAATTTTTTGCTCTTCAATCCATGAATGAAATAAAAAACTCCCAATTCATAGACAATCAAAAATCTGATTTTACTTGTGTAACATTGTAACGAGTTGTTTTCTAATTTCCCGATGATCAGAGTGCATTTGCCGTCGGAAACCTTCATTTCCCCGTGTCAGTTGTCCAGCAAATGATCAGGTATGGTGTGTGCTTGTATAAACTGGGTTTGGAATTATTAACTAGTTTCGTTATACGAGGATAGGAATTGGCCTTTGATGTTGATTTCCGTGCTGTTCAGGATGTATGATTTTGACAGTAATGGAACTATGAGCTTTGAAGGTGTGTTCTTTTGCTCTCGTCTTTTTTTTTTTTTTTTTGGGGGTTCTATGATTCTAGTTATGCATTTATTGGTTTTTCACTTCATTTTGCTGTGATTTGAATGCTATTTTTATAATATTCAGCTTGATCAAGAATGAGTGTTTCTTAACATTTTTTCTATTTCTGTTTTCCAGAATTTGTCGAACTTAACAAGTTTCTTCTCAAGGTCAGTCTGTTCTCTTCGGAAAGTTATGTTTTCCAAAATTAGTATGTATACTTGTTGCGATTCCATGGAATACGTTAAGCTAGGTGAACGGAGACCTTTGGGCTCATTAGAGAGACCAATCTCATGGAACAAGAATAATTTTCTGCTTGTTTTATTCACTGATCATAGCCTTATTATATAAAGATTACAAGGAACGTTAAAGATGGAAAACTAGGACCAGGACAGCTAAAATGCTAGGTACTGAGCTAAATGAAGTCTCACATCCCATAAATCAATCAGCAATTAATCAAACAAGGATCCTGTCTGATTGTGCTTTCCGTATGTCCAAATGCATCCATACCATATAGTCATTCCTCCAAATTGTGTGTTTTAGGGTGACATTCAATTTTTTGTTTTTTTGCTACGATATGCAGGAGGGGTCTTATCTGCATTACATGTTTGGTATTTGCTTTGGTTTTGCAGGTTCAGCAGGCGTTTTCAGTCCTGGAGAGGTGACTTTTTGCTAATATTTGACTATGAATATGCAATTTGATCTAGTGACTGATCAAGGTGTCTTATATATTTGAATATTAGTGATTCAGTTCTCTGATGAGAGTACACCCATTTTTGTTCCATTCATGGGCATAACCAACAACATACTATCTTTTGATATATGGTATGCAATACTTCGTTTTTTGATAGTATTAACTGAGTTATAAGTTTGAAATTTGATTTATATTTAGTCTTGTAGATTGGAAACTATAATAGAATTTCGGTTTTGGTCGACCATTGTTGCTGGCTGTTTGTATAATTGGAATAGTCCCTTATGTGATATGTCGGTTGTCATGTAAGTTCAGTTGAATGCAATTGTTTGCTTCATGTGGTACTCTCTCTTTTCCATATGTTTGAAGATATTCTTATCTACAATACATTGTCTCTAGACTTGATAATACATTTTGATTAAAGAGCCATAATATGTGGGCCACAATTATTGGTTGCAATTATTGTGGTAATCGCAAGAAAGGACTATGGTAATTATGCTATTTTCTTTTGCATGGTGGAGTAGGGGACGTGGATTTCTTGCTCCAGATGAAGCATCTAAGGTACATAAGTTTCATATTTGAGCACTGGTTCTTATGGTTCTTTGTTTTTGCCTTTTAACTTAGTTCCCAAACATGTAACACTAGCAATTTCGAGATGCTTATTATTTCCTTCTGAGGACTTCCCCAATGCATGTTGTTCCATCCTTCTTTATTGTTTTGCTCGTTATTAATATTTTCACAAATGTTTCATAGGCATTGGTGAAAATTGGATTCTCACTTGATTCTCCAGCTTTGTACACTGTTTGTGAGGTAAAACTAATGTGATTTAATACTTCAATATACATGGTTGATAGAAGATTGTAATTGATTTTGTTCCTTCTTGATAATCATGCAGAGTTTTGATCAAACAAAGAGTGGCAAACTCAGACTTGACGATTTCATTTCTCTTTGTATATTTGTACAGTCAGCCAGGTCCGTAACTCAGTAAGCTTAGAGTAGTTATTTCTCTACATTTCTTAATCAATAGTATAAAAAACCAGAAAGGCATTTGGCATTTTCTCTTCTTAACTACGTTGACAAGCTACCTACTAGCAGTTGTCCCATTTGCATGACTCAGTTGATGTCAGGTTCTTTGGTGGTTTGCTCAATATGAAAACCATCTTAAAATATGTTTTTTCCTTGTATTTCTTTCTCGTAATCATCTTAACTTCTCAGAGTCTGCTTTTAGTAGTTTGAAATCCAGTTCATGTGTGCTGTTGGATTTTGTTTTACATCCAAGAAGTCCTAAAAGTGATATGTTATATTTAGATTTTGTTGATGTGGATTTTCAGATCAATTTTGATGCCAATATTTTCTCATGATGTCTCAATTATTCTCTTGTATCTTCTTAGGAACCTTTTTAATTCATTTGATACAAGCAAGCAAGGCAGGGTGACTCTTGATTTCAATCAATTTATTTACTGCAGTGAGTGCCCAAATCCTTCTTCCCCACATTGATCAAGTGGAATGCATGCTAATCATTTAATACCATCCTTAATATCACTTCTAACCAGCACCTTGTCTTTCTCCTTTTGCCCAGCTTCAAATTGCAGAATTTGATGAACCTTCATGATCATTCGGTGAGAAGGGTGTTAGCAGATGCTCCTGTAATCATGTACTTACTTTTTTTTTTTCAAGGTCAATTCACAGCACATGTTCTAAAAGGCGCTAGGTGTCATCTTCAGATCGGGATCAAACAGCTAGACAAGGCCTTGTAGAACAGTGTGGGATTCCCAAATAGGAGGATTTTATGATTCTGTATTTTCTTGTTGACAATTCCCTGAATCATATGTTAATAGCTCAACAAAAGCTCCTAGTCAGATTTAGTGAGACAGCCATTTGTTCATGAAAGTTTCCATGGAAACAGTAAACTCATGAGAAAGGTATTCATGAGTAGAAAACAAAGTGGGATGACCATAGTCATGGACACAATGTATTGGAAAATGATGAAATATTGAACAATTGGCAGAGTGGAGATGAAGGGGCGGCTGAGTGCCAACTATGTCCAAAAAAGATAAAGAAAACGTGTGTGTATGTGTGTGTGTGTGTAGGGGGGATGCATCACAATGCAATCTGGACTTCAATACTCATCTTAAATAACTCACATTTAATTCAAATATTCTATTTGATTGTGAGCTAGGATGGGCCCTTTCCCTATTTCCTTCTTTATCTGAATCATTCCACTACTGTCCATATTCGTCATCTTTTGTTTTCACATTATTACCACTCATCATATCCATATTCTCACGGATTTCTTGGTGGCATGTGAATTAGTTTGATTGATTCAGTTTGGAATGTGTTGTTTGAAAAAGATGATGATGATTCATTCTACTACGTGTCTGATGAGGAATGATTTGTCTTTGCTTAAGAATGCACTGGTTAGGACAAAATTAAAGAAGACTACATATGAGTCATCTTCAAGAAATCAATTTCAATTTTCAACTCATTGTGATAGTGTGCACCGCATTGGCTGTCTTTTAGTGCATATTCATTGTGCTTTTCAACAATTTTCCACTAAAAATGTACACACACATAGAACCAGTTAAAAAAACAAGTTGAACTCAACCTCAATTAACTCGATCGATCAAAATTTGGTTTGACCACGTTTGACTACTCAATTTGTTATTTGTTTTATATATATTCCTTAAGAAAAATTAACAAAAGCATTAGACTGTCGGTTGGAATTAAACCGCTAATTAAAATGAAATCGGTTTAGTTACCGGTTCAATTATAAAATAAAAGCTGATTTCTTGAACCAGTGATAAAAAAAAGAAAAGAAAAAAAAAAGAGGTGGGTGAGGCTCAAAGTGGGCCCAGATGTGGATTTGGTTGTCTTAAAAAAAAAAAGTACAGAAAAAAAAGAGGGGGCAGCAAAAATAGTGAGAGATGAGGAAGAGCATGTGAAGACGCGTCAGGCATGTCCATGGCGGAAAACGCGTGGCCCAACTGCCTTCAATTCCAACCATCTCCTCCTTTTGTTTCCTTTTTACCCGCGAAAATTCCACCCTTCAATTCCGCAATCACTAAAAGCAATAATCTTCAAGCATAATCACTCATCACTGTAAATTAAAGGAGCGCCGCAATCATGGTTTTTGGCGGGTGGTGGTGATGTGCTAGTGTTCCTCCTCAATGGAGTGGGAAGGAGGAGGAGGAAGCAGAATTCAGGGGAAGAGAAATGGGGATTTGAGGTCTTCGATGGAGCGAGGGAGTGGGGTTGAAGCAGTGAGAGAAATGGTGGAGTTGATTGAGAAAGTTGGATCCTATGTAGGGTTCAGAAGAACTCAGAGGAAAGAGTGTTTCAACTTAGTGAGAAGGTTGAAGCTTCTGATGCCTCTGCTCGAAGAGATTTTGGAGTTGGATCCCTCCATTTCTGATGAAGCATTCTCTGATTTGGTTAATCTCAAGAAAGCACTAATGGCTTCCAAGAAACTGCTCAAAACTTGCAACTCGGGGAGCAAGATCTTTCTTGTTAGAATCCTCTCAATCTCAATCTCTCTTCTTCCTCACTTCTATCGCTTTGTTTAATTGGTTCTTTTCTCTCTCTCTCTCTCTCTCTCTCTCTCTCTCTCTCTCTCTCTCTCTCTCTCTCTCTCTCTCTCTCTCTGTCTCTCTCTAGGCTATAGAGAGTGAGGCGATGATCAGCAGATTTCATGGCGTCTACGAGAGGATAAACGAGGCCCTGAATGACATGCCTTATGAAAAGCTTGGCATCTCTGAAGAAGTTAAAGAGCAGGTAATCGTGATTTCGTTGTGTTTTGCCTGCTTCGAAACGAATAATCTGTGCCAATTTATTTAGCTTGAGTAAGTTTAACAGTGAAAGCATGTTTTTGAAATCCCACTTCAGCATGAACAAACAAGGGATTGATTCATTTGTGCTTCAGTATCTAAGATTGGTTTCCACAGGTGGAGCTAATGCGTATGCAACTCAAACGAGCTAAACGGAGGACTGAATCACAGGATATGGAACTTGCGATGGATATGATGGTCGTATTTTCAAGAAACGATGAACGCAATGCAGATGATGCTATAATAGAAAGACTAGCTAAGAAATTGGATTTACATACTGCATCAGAGCTCAAAACAGAAGCCATGGCTGTGAGAAAACTTGTGAAGACCAAGGAGAAAGGTGCCACACAGCAAATTGTAGATCTCCTGGCAAAATTTAAGCAGATAGCTGGAGTTGATGAAAACAGTGTTCTTGATAAGCCTACATTGGCTAAATGTTTGGAGAAGAGCAAATCCTTGTTAATACCTCATGAATTCCTCTGTCCAATCAGTCTGGAAATTATGGCAGATCCTGTCATAATTGGCACTGGACAGGTAATCCTGTTGTTCATTACTTGAACAATTCCGAGATTGTATCTTAGTTGAACATACTTTTGAATTGTGCGGTTACTCATTTTGTTTATCCGGTGCAATTGTCTTAGACCTACGAACGAGAGAGCATACAGAAGTGGTTAAATTCAGGACATAGAACATGCCCAAAAACAGGACAAAAGTTGAATCACTTGACAGTGGCTCCAAATTTTGCCCTTCGCAATCTTATTCAGCAATGGTGTGGAAAGAATAACTACGACCTGCCCAAGAAGGAAGTGTGTGACGACCCTGACATTGCATCTTCTCCACTTGCTGAGGAGGCTTCTTTGTTGATTCAGAATCTGTATTCGTCCAATGTGAACGTCCAGAGAGATGCTATTGTCAGAATCCGAATGCTGTCCAAAGAATCTCCCGATAGTAGAATCTTGATTGCAAACAGCGGAGGGATTCCCCCTCTGGTTTATCTCCTATCATATACAGATTCTGAGATGCAACAACACATTGTTACGGCCCTTTTGAACCTATCACTGGATGATGCAAACAAAAAGCTCATTGCTAGAGAAGGAGCCATACCTGTTATTATTCAAGTTCTGCGTAATGGAACAGAAGAAGCTAAGGAAAATTCGGCTGCAGCCTTGTTCAGTTTGTCGACTCTTGATGAGAACAAAGCTCTCGTGGGTTGCTCCAATGGAATTCCACCACTTGTAGACCTCTTACGAACTGGGACCAACAGAGGTAAAAAGGATGCTGCCACAGCACTGTTCAGCTTGGTGATCAACCAAGCAAATAGATCAAGAGCGATCAAAGCGGGTATAATACCTCCATTGCTTCATCTGCTTAAAGAAAACAGTTTGAACATGGTTGATGAAGCCCTCTCGATTTTGCTACTTATAGCATCACATCCTGAAGGAAGAAATGAAATTGGACGACTATCCTTTATACAGACACTGGTTGAAATAGTACGAGATGGGACTCCCAAGAACAAGGAATGTGCCACAGCTGTAATACTCGAGTTAGGATCAAACAATTCATCTTGTTTGCTGGCGGCACTGCAATACGGTGTTTACGACCATTTAGTAGAGATTACAAGAAGTGGAACAACCAGAGCACAAAGAAAGGCGAACTCCCTTTTGCACTTGATGAGTAAGAATGAGCACATACCATTTGTTCCTCGGAAATGATGCTGTTATTGCGGGCTGCATACCTGTTGCAAATACCTTGTTTTTTCTATACAAACATGTATAACTCTGCTTTTGAAATTTGTTAACAACTACAAGAAATATTTGCAAATGAAGATGAAGCTTTTCTATCAAGTTAAGAATGTGATTTATTCTCGATTTACCAAGCTTATGAGCTGATTACAACTCCTGATAGATGGACTAGTTGAAGATTAAGGATCACAACTTGAAGAAATTGTTCTGAACGAAAAACAAATTTGGAAACTTCAGTGTTTATTAGCAGATGAAAACAGAGTCTATACTAATCGACGAAGCTCTCCAGTGTTAATATCAAACTTTCGGTGCTGTGAGAGAACGGAGTGGACTTTGACTGCCTCTATTCTTGAGATCAAATCATTTTCCTGCGTTCTTCCATGTTCCTTTGCTGCCTTCAGGGTTGTCTGTAAAATCTGCAGCGGATCACCATGGCTTACTAGAAGGACAGAGCACCTACAGCAGTGAAACTTGTGTTAATAACACAAACATTGAGATCTGTCTTAGACAATCGAGATGATTCCGAAAGATGCAGTATTCAAGGAACAGATGGACATGCACTTTAATCTGATCTTCTAATTATATTTTTGTGAACAATGGCAATAACTTTTGTTAAGCGAACGAAAACAGTTGTTTTATATCAGTAACCGGTTACATAAGAATAAGGTTGTGTATACTTGTCTAAGTGACCCCGAAGACCAACCACTATCACTACTTCACAAAATCTGCTAAATGCTAACAATAATGACACTTTTCATAGTTACACATCGATCCACATGAATGAAAATAGAAAGAGAAGAAAAGTGATGAATATTACCCTTCAAATTCTGATTCCATCACCGTGAAGGCCCTTGTGAGCCTGGTGACAACATCCGCAACACTTTCTCCTCCTTCCGGTTGTATAAAGGGATCTTTCTCATCCATGGCCCAAATCTCAGGGTACTTTAGTGGAAAAAGAAATCAACAGGTCATTACTTAATTGAGCATGGATTAATTATAAAGATCATTTTAGCTAATCAACTCTAAGCTAAGTTGCTAACTACACAAGAAACACACAGGCGTAATCAGGTCTGAGCATGTGTACAACTGTCTTAGTTGATTTCAAGAACTTATTCATTCAAATGAAAGGCTTACTTTATCATGAGACTTCAGCTCAAACAAAGGACCAAAGAATCGCTCTCGAATATCCTGTATTTCCTGTAAAGAAAATAACAATAGACCTTGAGGCATGTGAACATATGAAAGAGAAACAAGATATCTAAGTCCATCCATAGGACAGTTCATGTTTGGCTTATTATCGGTTTCAAGAGTAGTGATCTTGTTCTAAGTACAAAACGGAGCTCTATAGCAGCATGTACTTTTTTTGCAAGGCCAAACCAAGAAGTTGGGTTTTGTTTTACTTTGGAAGAACAGTACACTTTCAGACAAAATTATAGTGACTTAAAAGTCGACTAAAATTTAACAACTTAACAATTTAATCCATCCCCAAACAGTGATGCTATCCTTAGTTTCAAGAATGTACTCTACTTTGTAACTCCAATCAGGAAATCAATGACAAGTGATGTTCTTCAATATTTGAATAGATCATAACTCACCTTGCACTGTGGACCTTCGAATGGAATACCTAAAACAGAAGCAACCTCTTTTGCTGTATGTCTGGTCCTTGAGAATGGTGAATAGCATATTCGGACATCCTCCAAACCAATTTTGTTTTCTTTCAGTTCCTGCACAGACAATTCTGGGTTAAAACAAAACCTAACATTAAAATTGGGGAAAAAGAAAAGGATTCTTTTTTAACAAAGAAATAGGCTAACTACTAGCCTTGAGGAAAGATTCTCCTGCCAAACGAGCCTGTTGAACCCCATCAGAAGCCAGTTGATACTGTTCAAGAATCCCATTTTCCTGCCATAATCAGAACAGGAGAATTACAAATCAGTACACAACATTGTATAAATCTTGAAAAAAAGAGATCAAGAAACGAACCAGAGAGGAGACTATGAGTCCACTTTGATTGGGAATGCTTTTTCCATGCCTCAAAATCCAATATTTGTTCTTCAAAAATGATTGGCTCCCCATCGCCTTCTACACGACGCTCAATCTTATTGGTTTTTGTCAAGACTTCTTAGGTATAATCATATAACCAATGAATTTCATCTATAAGAATTAGATTTGGCAATTGCTAAATATAACTCAATCTTTCCTTTTTGATTGTGCTTCCTTGATAAAAATTGTGATTTGATGAACACTTTCTTGAGAAGACATAGTTTCAAAATCTTGGGATTTAATAGTTTTATAGGGTATGGTATGAGGCCCAATAAAGTGGGTGGGCCGTAGGCCCAGATCAAATGATGGGCTGGGCCTTGTAACCCAAACCCATAGTACAATTTCATCAGGAGAACGTACAAGTCATCTCCCAAGAAAACACAAAATCAGATCTCTGCACTCTCTTCTAAGCTGCGAAATACTGGAAATTCTCTCGTAGAAATGGCGCTAAATCTCCGTCAAAAGCAAACGGGTAAGTCTTCATCTCATGTATTCTCTTGTGTCAGGTTCGAATTTTATGATTATGTAATTTTCGATGCCGAATTTGCAGAGTGCATTATTAAGATGCTGAATCTGAACCAGGCGGTGGGGATCACCGGTGGAACGGCGAACGAGGAAGTGTACAAGATCTTGATCTACGATAGATTTTGCCAGGATATACTATCGCCATTGATCCACGTCAAGGACTTGCGCAAGCATGGAATCACCCTCTACTTTCTCCTTGATAAGGATCGGAATCCCGTGCACGATGTCCCCTGCCGTGTACTTTCTCCAGCCGACGCCGCACAACGTGCATCGCATCATCTCCGACGCCTCCCGAGGGCTTTATGACTCCTTCCACCTCAATTTCTCCTCCTCCATACCCAGGCCACTCCTTGAGGAACTCGCCTCTGGTACGATTCATTCACATTCGGATTTTTTAAGCTCTATGAGTGTTCAATTTGCTTGGGATAGAAGAGCTTTAAAAAAAGTTAATTCATGTTCTTTTAGGAAGAATGGTCTATCAAGTTGTTGATTTGATCTCATCAAGCATAGTGTGAATTGTAATCTGTTTATCCTTTTATCTTTGATTCCTGGTTTTGCTGTTTGAATAGTCAGAAGGAGTATTGCTTTTGGTGGATGGTTACTATTAGAGAAGTGCTCCTTTGAGATTTAGATTGTTGTAGTTAATCACGCTTGTTAACATCATTAAGGGATCATGGTAGGATAGAAGTCCTAGAGTATGATCATTTGGAAATCATTTTTTCAGTTCATATTGCTTGAGTTAGAAACATAGCAAGACCTGATATTTATTTTTGTTCTCATTTTTTGGTTAAGGTACAATTAATTCTGATTCAATTCAGAGGGTTTCTAAGGTGCATGATCAGTATTTGGAATTTGTGACTCTGGAAGATAACTTATTCTCACTTGCCAATAAGAATTGCTATGTTCAGTTAAACGATCCGTCCGCCGGAGATAAAGAGATTGAGGAAATTATTGAAAAGATTGTTGGAGGGTTGTTCTGTGTTTTGGCAACCCTTGCAGTTGTACCTATTATTAGGTGTCCTCGTGGAGGACCAGCTGAGATGGTGGGGTCTCTTCTGGACCAGAGATTGCGGGACCATTTGCTGGCAAAGAACAATTTGTTCACAGAGGGTGGGAACTTTGCCAGCTCGTTTCAGAGACCAATTTTGTGTATATTTGACAGGAATTTTGAGCTATCCGTGGCTATACAACATGACTTTAGGTATAAGCCACTTGTTCATGATGTGCTTGGTCTGAGGTTGAATAGATTGAACGTGAAAGGAGAGAAAGGCGGGATGAAATCATTTGAATTGGATCGCTCTGACCCATTTTGGACAGCAAATGGGTCACTGGAGTTTCCAGAAGTTGCTGTAGAAATCGAGACACAATTGAATAAGTATAAGAGAGATGTTGAAGAGGTAAATAGGCGGACTGGTGGTGATGAGGCTCAATTTGACGGCACAGATTTGATTGGCAACACGAAGCATTTGATGAATGCAGTGAATTCGCTCCCTGAATTGACTGAGAGGAAGCAAGTGATTGACAAGCACACCAACATTGCTACTGCATTGTTGGGTGAGATCAAGGAGAGATCTCTTGATTCTTTTGCTAAAAAGGAGAGTGAAATGATGATCAGAGGTGGGATTGATCGTAATGAGCTTCTTGGTGTGCTCAAGGGCAAAGGGACTAAGATGGACAAATTGCGGTTTGCTATCATGTTTCTTATTTCAACAGAAAGCACCCCTCCAACAGAAATTGACATGGTAGAAACAACATTGAGAGAATTTGAGGTTGACACCAGTGCATTTCAATACGTGAAGAAGATGAAATCATTGAATGTTTCTCTAGCATCAGCTAATTCTGCAAGCAGGAGCAATATTGTTGCTTGGGCAGAAAATCTATATGGGCACTCACTTAGTGCAGTAACTGCTGGTGTAAAAAATTTGCTGTCCAATGATCATCAATTGGCTTTGACAAGAACAGTTGATGCATTAATGGAGGGTAAACCAAACCCTGAAATCGACTCATATCTTGTCTTTGATCCCCGTGCCCCAAAGTCTTCCATGGGCTCAAGCGGAAGCCACATGAAAGGACCATTTAAAGAAGCTATTGTATTCATGATCGGAGGTGGAAACTATGTCGAGTATGGGAGCTTGCAAGAGCTTGTTCATCGCCAACAACCCCCCAAGCATGTTATATATGGAACCACGGAGATTCTATCAGGAGATGACTTTGTGGAGCAGCTTGCATTGTTGGGGCAGAAAATGGGTTTAGGAAGCAGTCAGACCACTGGTCCAAATAGATAAGAAGTTTTCGCTTACCTTAGCACACACTGTGGTTTTACAAACGCTGCTGTAATTGGATACACTGTGCTGTACTCGAAGATGCATTGAAATCATCTGCGATGAATCTTGATCTTGTTTTTGGTGATGATTGTCGACTCTGGTGCTATCTGGTGCCTAAAGGAAGTAGTAGTGGGAAAAATTTCAGCGTTGTTCAAACATGTGTATTGATACTTGTTCTTATGCAATAGTGTTATGTTTTGTATTCTTTAAGCATCAATCTGTTTGCCTATTAGCTAAACTTTTCTTGGATATGGTTCAGATTTACATCAGGATCAGTTATGATATTGTTGCTTCCAGAATGTTCAGTCTTATTCAAATCCCATTTGGCTTTTGCTACTTGGTCGCTTTACACCAAATCCTTTATACTCGTGCTTGAGGATTGTTCTTCTGCTCATTAAATAAAAAAAGTCGCACCTTTTTCTTTCCTTAAAAAGGGGGTTGCTTTACACCCCAAACATGTTTCAACAGCTTGTATCTCATGAAATGCAATTTGTATTGTAAGACAAATATAAGTCCATCAACACTAAGATATTCTTTCAACAATTGTATACTTATAAACACTAATAATGTACTCAATGTGCATCATATTTAAATTAGTGATTTTATTTCATTATTTAATATTTTGTGAAAAATGTGAATGAAAGAACAATATTTACAATATAGAGGATACAATAATGATATGAAGTCAATTAATTTGATGAATCAATTATGAATTTTCTTTTTTAATTCTCAAAGACACAAAAAGACGAATAAAAAGTCAACTAGGGATCAAAATAATAATAAGGGAAAAGTAGATGGGCATAATTGCAAAAGGTAGAAAAATTCCCGTACTCTACCCGCTCTTTCCTTGTTCTGCCTTCCATGAAACACCACCACCACCGCTGCAATCACATCTCAGTCAAAAACCTTTTCATCTAACCCTAATTCCAACGTCGAATTCTGATTCACTGTTACTCCCAAAGCCAAGATGTACAGAAGAGGAACCCTCCCGATGATCAAGCATCTCCTCTCCACCCGATCCACAATCACGACCCGATCCGTTACCTACATGCCTCGCCCCGGCGACGGATCCCCACGCCCTGTGACTCTGGTTCCAGGCGACGGCGTTGGCCCACTTGTCACCGGCGCCGTTGAGCAAGTTATGGAGGCGATGCACGCGCCCGTGTATTTCGAGAAGTATGACATACATGGTGATATGAATAGCGTACCAGAGGAGTTGATTGAATCAATCAGGAAAAATAAGGTCTGTCTTAAGGGAGGACTGAGAACTCCTGTGGGCGGAGGCATTAGCTCGTTGAATATGATTTTGAGGAAGGAGCTTGATCTCTATGCATCGCTCGTGCATTGCTTTAATCTAAAGGGGCTCCCCACGCGGCATGACAATGTTGATATTGTGGTGATTCGAGAGAATACCGAGGGTGAGTACTCTGGTCTCGAACACGAGGTTGTCCCAGGAGTTGTTGAAAGCCTTAAGGTATAGACTTTTGGTTTTCGATTTTATTTTCGGCTATGTGCATGTTCATCTGAGGAATTATTCTTCTCTCTACTTGTTTTTTGCACTTATGATGAATTCTGTTTGCAAAGTTTGTGATCCTTTATTTTTGCCAGTGTTAGGCTAAGCAATTTTAGGGGTTCTTTAATTTGCTCTGTTTCAGTTATCTCTTCGTTTTCTGGATTCTTATGCGATCTATCCTCTAGAAGTGTCCTACCCAACTTAGTCCTAGAAGAAAATCTAGTGTTAATTATGGATATTTACTAGCCAATGACAGAACTTGATGTTGACAACCTTGTTTGACTCTTTAAAAATTGGTTGCTTACCTCTTGATGATTATATAACAATATCGTCACTAGCTAACTAACCATCTAACATATAATGTTCTGGCATGTGGCCTAGTTCCGATAATCAGTTCTAGTATTATATTGATTGAACCCTGGATGAACACCCTTAGACCTCATGTCTTGCCTGTGAAGAGCACTAGAGATACAATGATATTCAAGAGCAGAGGACTACAAAGGTTATAAATAACAATATAATGTTGTTGCAGTAAGAGGTGAGGGGCTTTTGGTATAATTCTTAAGCTGAGGAGCCTGTTCAGAACATGAATTTATGATTTTCAATTCCTTGTGTCATTGCTTGAGGCTCCATCATTTCTTTAGATGTCTGCCCTGTGTATTCTTATTAGACTGTTCTGTCTTTGTTTTTCCTTAAACATCAAGTTTATTTTACTTGACCCTTCTTTTTTACCTTTGAACCCTTACTGAATCACTTGTGTCCTTGTACATTACTTCATATTATTCCAAAATGGGTTTGCATATCCTTTTTCCATGTGTGGAAAATGGATAATTTATATAGGAGTTTGCTAGAACAATTCTTCCCCTGTCCCTGCATGTGTGTGCGACTCCATTTTAAACGTGTCAGCCACCAACCTTCTAATTGAGTAATTTTGATTCCTGAATTAAATGTATGAAGTACTCTGTAGCATGCTTAGTTTATTGCTACCGGGCAAACTTAAAGTAGATTTTTCATTTTCCTTCTTATTATGTAGCAAGTACAACGTTTGCTTGATTATCTGAGAATGTGCCGGTATCCCTGTTTCTCATTTTGCCAAATTGCTAGGTGATAACAAAGTTCTGTTCAGAACGGATTGCAAAATACGCCTTTGAGTATGCCTACCTCAACAACCGAAAGAAAGTGACAGCTGTGCACAAAGCAAACATTATGAAACTTGCTGATGGTCTATTTTTAGAATCCTGTCGTGAAATCGCTAGCAAATATCCCGGTATCCAGTACAACGAGATGATTGTTGATAACTGCTCAATGCAACTTGTTTCCAAGCCTGAGCAATTTGATGTGATGGTAAGTGACTAGAGCAATCTGCTTTTTACACTATATCCTCCTTGTCCTTTTCAACTCAGTATGGTATCTATTTGTTGTTTTCACTATCAACCTTAAATATATCCCACCTATAGTTCAATATGGAGTAAATTTACATTTTTCAGGTAACTCCAAATCTCTATGGTAATCTGGTTGCAAATACTGCTGCTGGTATAGCAGGAGGTACTGGTGTCATGCCTGGAGGTATGTATCATAATCAGATTTGAGATGTTATTTCCCCTTTCAAGAATTGAAAAGATAGCATCACAATCAAGCTCATGGTTTCTTGGTGAGAGCTGTGCTCGACTTATGATGTGTCTTGCCTTCCCACCTTTTGGTTTATTCCTGTAATCGACCTGATTGAGCAAGGAAAATATATCATAAAGGTATCTTAATCCTGCTACGATAAATTTCAGGAAACGTGGGGGCTGATCATGCTATTTTTGAGCAAGGTGCTTCTGCGGGAAATGTAGGAAATGAGATATTGGTAGAGCAAAAGAAGGCAAACCCAGTGGCGTTGCTTCTTTCATCTGCTATGATGCTACGCCATCTGCAGTTTCCTTCGTTTGCTGATCGACTAGAGATTGCAGTAAAGCGCGTAATATCAGAAGGTAAACATCGGACCAAAGATCTTGGAGGAGACAGCACTACACAGGAAGTTGTTGATGCTGTCATTGCGAATCTGAATTAACCTCTCTTTTCTCATGCCATGCACCATTCCAGATTTGTGGACCATCTATTGGTCTTGCCACCAAATTCTCACTTGATTCTTGTAATAATTTTAATTTTAACGTACATTAATAGCTGAGTTGCTTATAGAAAGGATTCACCATTCCTAGCCAAATAAAGATGATCGGTTGATCTTGTTAGTTAGTTGGCCAAAGGAGCCAAAGAATTGAAATTTCTTCAATGGATGTTGGTATAGTTGGTTTCCAAATGATGGAATTTTATTTAGTTTTCTTCAGTAGTACGTCACATGTAAGATGTAACATTTTTTGTCCCTTGTCAGATTTTATACCAAGCAATCACTGGGTAAATATTACAGCAGATCATGCTTAGGAGCATTACAACTATGGTGTTGTGTAAGGACATGAGACGAAAACCTAAACGAAAAAAGGGTCTGATCAAATTACTGTTTGAGCCATACACACCAAAAATTATCAGTTCATTACTAAAATTTCAAGAGTGAATGAAACTATTTCACAGATCATGTTCCATGAGACAACCCAAATGTCACAAGCGACATATAAATTAATGAAAATTGGTTTGATTTATGGGTTAAAAAAATTTGTCTCATGAAAACTCTTCACGAGATCGTTTCACGCAAGTTTTTGTGAAATTTCAATAAGATGTTCGACTATTTTCTACTACAAGTATGTTGTAAAATATACCATAATAATGCCGTTTGAGTTGAAGACACTGTACATTTTCCCAGAGATGAAAATTTATCGAGATCAAAGCAGAGAATTGCATCAAACTGAAGCTAATTACTAAACAGCAAAATTTTGTAAACCTTAAGAGGGGATTCCTAGTTCTGCAAGTTCAACAAGTTAATGAATGAAACAACATTTTCCAACCTTTCACCCCCAAACGATTGGGAGTATTGGACATGAAAAGTATTTACAGTCATAATTTCTGAAGGAGCACCAATCGACTTGAATCTGAATCAACAGTACTCAGAGGCTCAATGAGTTAAAGAGGTTGCTAAATTCCTTCACGTCTCAAACTTCTCAGCCTACAAGTTAAACAGGATTTGAGAATTTAAAAACCAGAAATCGAAATGACAACATTATTCACATTGAACCCCTCTGAAATCTAACTTCGGAAAACACATCAACAGGCTTTCCATTCAACTTAACTATACATTCTAACCTCGATTCTTTTAACATTGTCATGAAGGAACCACCAGGGACCACTTCGTTGTGTTATTCTGAAAAGAATAATATACAGAATCAATGAAATTTGAAACAAACTTGCCCACTGCAACTCTTGAAAATACAGAATTACTACAATTATGGTTACTTGAGATCTCCCACTGTCCTACCAATGATTTCATAGTTATACAAATCAATGATTATCAATTCAGAAATCCTTTTAAAAGCTAAAACAAAGCTCACATAAAGAGAACAAACAACAGTTAAATACTTTAACTGGAAAAGGGAACATCGCAATTTGTCACACTTTACCTGATAAATCCAGCCACCATTCTAAGTGTCATTAGGAGAGTTAGGCCAAACCAAACACCGGGAAGACCCATGACTGTAGGAGCATATATCAAAACTGCAGAAGATATTGCACCAACCACCATCTACATTTGAAAAACGAGGTTATCTAAAAGAATTATCCCTCATATGATCAATGATGTAATAGAACATATCATAAGCTGACCATTGAAATCGCAGCGTAACAAAAGTCTGAAACACCATAATGCAGACCATCGAAGATAAAAGCTAAAGCATTTATGGGTTGGCTGGCACTGACAAACTGCACCATCCCATGCAATAAAGTTAGGAAATTATGGGGCATTGCCACCATTAAAGACAAACATAACTTTTAGAGTCAGATTTACTTTACTTACCAGAATACCGGTTTTAACAACCTGGAGGACTTCCACATCCTTGGTGAATATTGGCGCCAAATAACTAAAAGAAACACCTAGTATTGCAGCTAAGAGAACACCAGTGACGATGCTTATCTGAAAAGTTAAAAGGTAATATCATGAAAATGTACCAGGAACAGAAAGAACGAGGACCTGATCTAGAATAATGAGAAGCAATGATAGTGAGATGTACCTTAAGCGAGAAGTGAGTGAGATCTTTCACAGTCACGTAATCGTCTTTTGATATATAACTGGCAATTAAGGCCTGAAAAATCCAAAATTTGAATCCAAAGGTGATCAAGAAAGTGAGTAAGAGTAATGTACTGATATCATTAATGATGAACTAACATAAACCATAGTCTGCAAAGTGAGCAGTACAGTTAAACTAGTACAAAGCATCAAGCATATGCTTGGTCATATATCCACGGAAGAAATGGATAAATGTGGGCAATTTGGTAAGTAAACCACTCCACGCCCAGAAAAAAATTCCGAGAAAAAAAAAAGAAGAGAGGAGGTTAAAGCCTTCAAAATCACCTGAGTTGCTGCACTAAGAGCATCAGTAAGTAGTGATACAGCAAGCCACACTTGTAAGCATATTTGATGAGCAGCCATAGCTACAGGTCCCTGACGAGCCGCCATGGATGTACCAAGTGTCATAGTGAAAAGAACAGCAAGAGTCCTCCCAATTAGGAAACCACCTAACAACTCCAAAGTTATTGGACAACATATAAGATAAAAGACTTCAAGATACATTATGGATAGCAATAATAACATTTTGGATATTGGATAAGGTATCCTTGAAATCATAAACCAGTATATGCTATTCTAAAGGACAATAGCACTCAATATGTAACGATTGAAACATTTTGCTGCTAATCTTATGGATTAATCAACCTTCCAGCATAAGCCATCATTTTTTTAACCATGCACATCCCCAAAAACATATTTATTTAACCCAGAAAGAAGAATATAAAAGCACCCTTGTTCCAAAGAAAGTAAATTTTGGGTAAATTATAGACTTAATTTATACCTGCATGTAGAAGGCGACCTCTTAAATTGTGACTCATACTCTTAAAGCTATTTTTACGTGTATGAACCAATGTTTCTAAATCTCATGATAACAAGCAAAATGGCTCTAATATATCTGGGATGGAAAATGCATTTGAAGCAAGATACATGACTGGTGTGCTTACCTGATTTCAGATAATTACCAAACTGCAGTTCCCCAAGTTTTGGAGGCAATAATACAGCTTTCTTATTAAGATACCAAATCATTGAAAAGGTGACGATGTATCTGCCACAAGCAACAAAACAATCAAGTACAAACAAATACAAGAACATGGCATGAAAGTTAAAAAGTGAAACAAAAGCCAGTGAAGGGAGCATGTAAGAATACATACTGAGACACAACGGTGGAAATGGCAGCTCCACAAACACCCAACCGACAACAATACATAAATAAAGGAAAGAGGAGTATAGCAGTGAAATTTCCGAAACCTGGAGGCACAAGTCACACCAGTTCTTTAGAGAGATATTAATAGAAAAAAATAAAGATAGATAGGAAGGTTGATATGCATAAGCATGTGCAAAGAAAAATGAGCAGGAGTAAAACTGATACCACAAACTTTTTGTAGATAACAATGAGTCACTGCTTAGCTACAATTCTGAAAAACCCTTGAAATAATCTTTTATAGTCATAAACAAGGATTACTTCTTTCTATAGCACATATATAATAGCTAATCACTGATAACTTTACCTAAATCAAGTGGTTCAATATTAAATACAATCAGCCCCAAACCTTAGATTAAGACAAATTCCAAAACAATGAGAAGAACAGCTATCAACTCTTGAAAGAACAAGTGGCATTTCAGCAACAGTCAAAATTTACAACTCTAGACATTCAAAGTTTTTGGTGAAGAAACAAAATAAACCATCTCAAAAAAAGAAAAATGAGAAAAACAGTTAGCCATCTGTAAGTATGGCATTCATGACATTGTAAACATGTTCATTCGTTCTACATTTACAAATATAGGCATGTTGGGTAGTCAAAATGCTTCCAAAAAATAGGAAGAACAGAGGGTTATATGTTTTCTTTATTTCACGGTCAAACAATTATAAAAAATTTAGTTTGAGCTTACATTTGTACAATCCAGAACCTGGAAACTTACCTAAACAGAAAACAGGGGTCTTCGTATCCTTGAAACCTCTGAAAATGCCTTGAAGTGCCAAAGAAACAACAAAAGCAGGAGCACCAAGGGCCCTCAGAATAAGAAAACGTTGTGCAGGAGCACGCATTGAAGAAGCCTGCAACAAAAATAATGTCCTTGAAGGACAAGTCCACCAAAATGGTAGTTATATACATCATAGCAACACACAAATGTTTACTGCCTTCATTCCTGTGCTAGTGAACATATGAGAATTATGAGGCTTAATTGGTTTCTAAGTATTACAGCATACTGCTCGACACAACATGCATGAAATTTAAACTAGAGTTCAAAAATCCAGTCACAGTCACAGTTACTTCAACTTCTAGCCATACATGGCGCACTTATGAGTTACTCACTTACTCTTGCATATGAAGAAACAGAATTTACATGATAAATAGCACCAGAAGCTCATAAATTGAGATAGATTGAGATGATAATAAATCTAGATTTTGACTGCTTTTAAATTTGTTACCGGTGATATGCCCATCAGACTGAGAAGAGGTCCAGATCCCAGAACCAGGGCCGTAGCTTCAAATATTCCAATACAAACAGCTAAGAATAAAGCTGTTGACACTGACGAGAGCTGCAGCTTTTCTTCTGCATCATTAAAGGATCCAACACGTTAAATTCACTCAACAAAAAAGATCACATTCCCCAAGCATTTGAAGATAGTGAAGGAAATGAACTCACATGACTTCATAAAATGATATGCATTACAACTAGGCTAGAAAGAAATATACTACCTGATGTGGAAAATCTGCCTGCGTTCTTTGAAATGTCTTCAGCCACAAAAGAAGTAGCAACACTGAGGAGGGGAATATTAAAAAGCTTCGAGATTATGTTGAAAAGTGATATGGAGACACCAGCAGAAGCCAACTCCACAGAACCTAGATATGAAACATGGTTACGAGGAGAGTAAGAGAAACAAAAAGAAATGAACAACTTCTCAAAATTACTGGGGGAACATTGTTTTCGATTTAATAACTTACTACAGAAATCAAGTCCAAAAGAGAGTTAAAAAAAAAAAAAAGATAAGAGGATACTGAAAAGCACAATAGAAATTTGTTCAAAGAACTTCATTCAGGAAAATCATAACTTTTAAATATCAAAGAGTAAATAATACTGTTGAAACACCACAGATAAACCTATATCATTGAACCGCATCAAAAGATAATGATATTGAAAGGAAAATATGCTTTAAAAATCTGGGACATATTTTTTTCTCTTCTTCTTGAACAATCCAAGCAAACAGAAGAATGGAAGATTGGAGCCTCCAATGGCATCATGGCAACAAAAACATATCAAGAACTATTAGATATTCAACCACCACTACAGGCCTTTGATCATAAGAATTTGATCGGACACAAGAAAGACTCAGAATAGTGTGAGGTTATTCCAAACTCAACCCTCTAGCAATAAAACATAATACCTTCGTTGTGTCAAAAGTTGATACTTAAACTTCTAACTTTACAAAGTTTAGACAATGACGAATACTTAAACATAAAGCACTAGTATATCAAGGAAATGAACAAAAACATAATCACTAATGTTGCAATGCTCAAAAGCCACATTTCAAAATGAAACCAGCGAACCTTACCCAAGCGACCGATATATGCAGTCTCCATCAGTTGAACCATCGGGTCAATTGCCTGTCCACCAAGTGCTGGTAAAGACAGCATTATAAGCTCATGTCCTAGCATCTTTTAATTTAGATGTATTAGCAGGAGATTCCCTCAAGTTGTCATTAATTTCATTGATCTCAGAAGAAACACTCCCATTCAACTCACTGAAAACAAACAGAATAAATTTCAGTGACTTGTTCATTATCAGAATCCACATAACTTTCAGAAGATGATGAGTCGATTGTATGATACATGTCAACCAGTCAACTATAATACGATGGAAAATCATTCACATTGATTCAGATTTTCAGATTTCACAGTAAGTAGTTCCACCATCACGAATTTAGGCAAAAAAACATTATTATGCTCATTTCTTACATCGAGTAGTTCCATAGCACAAAATCACAAACAATAACCAGATAGCCAACAGCACAGGTACCACAATTCAAAATCAACCATTCAATGAAAATACCATGCACACAACACATTTTCTCTTATCATGGATTATATAAGACGACAAAAGGATTTCATACTTAAGCCCTCCACTTGAATCAGAGGGGTGACAATCTTCTTGAATAGCAGCACTCTCCTCCAAAAGATTAGGCTGCACACCACAATCTGGACTCAACTGACAATAGAATCTCGGAAAATCCCGTTTCCCTTGACGAATAACCGGACAAGGCAACAACAGTTTTGCCCTGTCCAAGGACAGAGAACATAGGCCGCCGCCGCCGATAATACTTCTCCGTCTCCAAAGGAAACAGCGAAGCCCATTTAAATTTGTAGAGGGATGATCCCACTTGCTACTCCCACTCCATAAACCGCAAGAAACAGCGGCACTCAGTTGGGCGGCCACCATATCCGCTCTAAATTCTTGAAACGCCTTCCACAAGGCACTTGCAAATTCTTACTGCGTATAATACATATCAAAACAATTTAATTTCTGAGATTATTCGCCGGGTTTGGATAATTCTGAAATCAAGAAACAAAAAAAAAAAAAACAACAGAACGGGGAGACAGAATTCTTTTAAAGTTTAGTTATCAAGAACAGTAGAAGCATAGAAGGCATCTAGAAGGTGATCAAGAAAGGGGATTGATTACCAGAAACATTCGCAGAGTATTGTAGGAGGAGATTAAATTAATCGACGTCGGTTGTTAAGGGCGGTTTTCGTTGCGTCTGAGGTTTATGCTTCGTAACGTACACCCGAGTCCCGACACATTCCTGAAGGTGGCACTGCACTACTTACAATTTCTTACTGCCCAATTTCCCTGAAGTTATGTTATACAACTGGCACATAAAATTTGGGTTGAACCGAATTTGTACACTTTTATTTTTTTTTAATTTTATTTTTTCATTTCAGATTGTTACTTTTTTATTAGGTTACCTCTTGTACAACTGGTGCACATAAAATTTGGGTCGGATTTGGGTTGATCCGGATTCGTGCACTTTTATTATTATTTTTTTAATTTTATTTTTTCATTTCAGATTGTTACATTTTTGTTATATGCATGTGACTTTTATATTATATAAGTGTGACATATATTTATAAATGTAATAACCTTTATATACTCTAACTTATAAAAAAATGAAGAATTTTAGCAAAATTTATACATATTTACGTTTATGTACTATTAATTGCACATATATTCATCCGTAAAATGCACTAAATTTTGAAAATTTCAAAAAAAATTCAAAGTTATGGATTATAAAGGTCATAATATTTGTACATAAATGTCACAAGAATTGTACATAAAGGTTACAACAATACAACATAAAGATCTTAATCTGAAGCGAAAAAACCTGAAAATCTTCATTTTTTCCTAAGTTACTGAACATAAAGGTGATAACATTTATATATAAAGGTCACACTTATATAATGTAAAACTCACATCCTTACAACATAAAGGTAATAGCCTGAAGCGAAAAAAAAAAAATTCAGGTGCACGGATCCGGATCGGGTTGCCCAGTTGCACCAATCCAGATCCGTGCACCTAATGCATAGCAGCATTTGTCTTTCCGTTATTATCCCTTCTATGCTTTTCTTTTTATTTTCTTTATAAAATGATTTTCCATATTTGTTTTCAATAAATATTTTCCATTCTTTCCATGTTTGTTTTAAAGATAGATTTCCCAACAAAAGAACATATCTTTGGAAAAATCCGTTACCGCTAACGCTATTTTAAGTAAACGATTTAATTCGAGAAACTAATTAAAATTCCATCAAGTTTAATTCATGGGTTAATGGGATGTTATCATTAGAAGTTCCATAACATTATTTTATACATATAGTTATTTTTAGGGAAGACATTTAACGTCTTATCTCACAAAGTATAGAAGAACATTGTATTATATTTTGTATAAAACATAAAAATGGAATAAGATAAAAACCCATCCATGATAATATTATCAAAATGACAATTGATTAGGCAGAAAATGAAGCTCACGTTTAAAAAATAACATTACACTTTCCTCGTAATAGATCTTGTCCAAAGAAAACGGCTCTATAAAAACCAATATACAAACCTGAGCGAGTTATTATATCATTGTCCCATGCTCTTACATTAACCTCATCTCACTTCACAAAGGAAATACAAAGCACCATTACATTGAGAAATATTACGATTCCATTCCATCTCCAACATGGCAAACTTGTCGCGGATGATCTTGGAGCTGCATCCAAAACCACAATACAAGTTGTTCATAGTACGGAATCAGAAAGTGTCAAAGAAAACATATATAAATAAAACGATTTTCTTCAACAATATTGATCACACAACATTTGCCTTAGTGATTCAATTCAGCAAGATATATAATTAACAAGTAAATACGAAAGACACAAGCAAGGATGTAATAATCAAAACCCACCAGGGCATGTAGATTCCGTAGCTACCCCTGTGAAAATCGTTTGGTTGTAACCAGCATAGGTGCAGGTGGTTCGATTGCAACCTGAGGACATGGTACTTCCAAGATTGAAGCTTTCTGAACCCTCACACCGAATTACAGGGCACAATGAATTAACCCTGGAAGATGAGTTAAGGGCGGAAGGTTCGCATTGTAACCTGAACAAATAAGACAAAGGTGAGAAGGAACAAAGTCAAGACAAAGAAGATATGAAATTTTGGGGAAGAAATCTACACTTACATCCAGCTAACTGAAGCATCACATCTGCACCTTACACAGCTATTAGCCGTGAAGGTATAGGTGTCGTTTGGAACGAGTAAAGGGTAGTCCAGCGAATTATTGTTTACCAATGAAGTACAAGCTGTTAGAAGGCACACATAAATCAAGTATCAGACACAAGATCAAGCTTCAAAGCTGTAGTATACTTGATATATAGATCTAAACTTATGAAACCTACAAGATTTATTGTTTTGATTAGAAAATGCGTGCTTATCACTTTAAATAACTTATCTTTCTTAAGAAACAGGACCTAATTGTAGTAAATGCCCTGTTGATATTGAAGATTAGGCCATCATACAAAGCTAGATTAGACGTAAAATAAACATCATTGAAGATAAGATTGAGAGGGAACTGAGTTCGTTCCATATATGAAGGGGTTTTACCAACCAACAATGATGAAGAAAGTAGAAGGAAAAGATAATTTGCACCAAACTTGGAATTCTTTAAACATCATTGACTAAAAACCCACAAAGCAAGTGGAGTAATAATTAATTCTCTACAATCATTCCTTCTTGTCAACCACGAAGCCATTAAACGCACTTAAGCGCCCACCATTGAAGCTCACTACACTAACTTTTCACATTCCAAAAGCAGACTTTTTCATAAATTAAAATTCATCATCTGCCTATCACAACTGAATGAAAAGTTCACATTTTTCCTAGACACAATTTCCCATCAATCAAAATTATCTGAACTTCCAGAGATTATACAAACAAGCGCAAAGTACTGTAGTAGAAATCAAATACCTTTAAGAGGAAGATCAAGAACATCTCCAGCTTTTAGGTCTTGAGGGTTGGTCAAATTATTGAGATTGAGGAGGATATTCTGAGAGACATTATACTGTTGAGCAATCCCCTCGACGGAGTTGCCACTCGCCACCACGTGTCCATAGTGCACCACCTGCTGCCCCTCCACGTCATCGCAGCTGCAAGGAAGGGGTATCCACAGGACCTGCCCCACCTCAATCAAGTCCGGGTTGGGTATATTGTTCACGGCCTGGATCTCTTGGAGGGTGACCACGCCGGAGAACACCTCCGACGCTATATGGAAGAGCCCGTCGCCGGCAACCACCGTGTAGTTGGGGCGGCGGTCGGATATTCCGGTCCCGTTTCTGCAGACGCAGGGGAAGGGGATCTTGACGGTCTGGCCGACGTCGACCGAGTAGTTGGAGGGGGTGGAGAGGGGGAGGTTGTTGGCGCCGAGGACGGAGCGGAGGTTCTTGACGTTGAAGAGGCGTTGCACGGCGGAGATGGTGGTGGCATTGGGGGACACGAAGTCGACGATGGCGTTGCAGGTGGCGCCGCCGGTGTTGCAGCGGAAGGGCTTCGCGGATGTGAGGTTTGATGAAGAAACGGCGATGAAGAGAAATAGAGCTGACAGTAAAAACCTCTTGGAAGGTCCCATGATTTCTGCTCTCTTTCGGACAAGAAAATGTAGGTTTTTTTATGTTGGTAATGTAAAAACAGTTTCAAATTCTAATTTATACAAACATTTCATTCATAACCCAATTTATAACCTCTCTGTAGAAATGAGAAATGGGAAGAAAGTGTGAGGATAGAGATGGGACTGGAATGTGGACATGGAAATTTCGTTGACTTTACTATCTCATATAAGCACTCAAACACTCATATATATGCTATGGAACTGGATCTTTTCGAGATGTTATTTCATCTTATATCTCATTATTTTTAATAAATAACAAGTTTGAATTGATAATTTTTCAATAGATATGTTATAACTTGTGTGTCTAGGGGTTTGAATTCAGGTCAAACACAATTTGTGCATTATAAGATAGATACCACTTGAGTTATAAGTCTATGGTATTTTAAACTATAGGTTGAATGTTTTTCAATTATAAATATTTAAAAAAATTAAAAAGAAATTAATATCAGTCCAATGAATTATCATTATAATTTTGCCTTTAGAAATGAAGTTAATATATTTAATAAAAATTCAAAATAGAGCGGACATAGGAAAGAATAAAATAATTGAAAATCTAACAATGACGTATCTCTTTACAACTGTGGAATAGAGTGTTATTGAATGAAATTGGTTACATTAAAAATTGCGTAAGAAGTGGGGAAAATGTGTAGAAAATGTAATTAATGGGAAGAAGACTTGACTCGGAGAAAACATCATAGTGTGTTTCCACACCTTGTAATGTCCATGTTAGTTATGTCATATATTCCTATTTCATGAGTCTGACCAAATAAATAATATTCCATTGTGTTTGATCTATGAGACGGTCTCATAAATAGTTTTTGTGAGACAAATTCTTATTACCCATGAATTGAACTCATATCCACAAATTTTCATATGAATTGTTAAATGCAGGTTATGGGTTGGCCCGTCTCACAAAAAAGATCCGTGAAACAGTCTCACATAATATCTATACTCTTGATTTATTTATCAAATGAGTGCTACTTAATGTAGCATAAATTAAAATTAATGCATAATTTGGAATTCATATTTATTCAAACTTGAAAGTGAAACTGCAACTCATTGGCTAATGTGAAGCAGTCGATAATAAATTCCAACGGCTGCATTCTAGGACTTATCAAAATACAGTCTTTCTTAAATTAGTTGAATAGTAAGCATTAAACCAGAAAAGACAATGACAATGACCACGACAAAGTCATAGGTATGGTATTTCTTTACATACTATTTCTAACAGAACTCAAGTCTCAGAAAATATTTATTTTAGCTGATCCAACGTGAGATCACTTCATAAATCTATTTATATGAGATTGTTTGATGCATCTGAGATCGCTTCATGAATCTTCATTAGATCATGGATAATAAGAATTAGTCTGACGAAAACTATTCGTAAGACTGTCTCACGTAAGTTTTAGCGTTTCAGAGTGTGTATCTTATAAAACCATTTTACAGATTTATTGCACAGTGTGGAACCGGTTAGTCCATAATCCAAAACCCCACAATTCACATATTGTTTGTGGGTGATGAGACTCTATCTTACAATAACTATGTGTGAGATGTTTGATATTAATTTTTGTGTAAAGAAAAAAAAAGATATGAGTTAGAGGTTCAAAATATGGAGAGAAAAAATTCCCAAGTAATTATAATTCAAAATTTTACGTGCCGTTCCGTCTGGGTTAAGTAAGGTTGCTGCTTTTATAACTAAATTTATTTATTTAAAAGAATACAATATTCAATTTTGTTTCCATACAAAATTACTATAACCATACAGTAGGAAATACCCATTTCATTTCCAAAATCTAATTCTTATTATAAAAACAACAAAAGGAAATGGGATAGAGAAGAAATAGAAATATTAAAAATTGATTGATCACTTCATATAGATCGTACAACAAATAATAGAAGAGTGAGTCTTGTGTGAGACCGTCTCACGGATCATGTTATGTGAGACGAGTTGACCCACAACCCAAACTTCCAAATTCACATATAAATTAACAGATATGGATTTGATCCATTGATAAAAATGATCCGTCTCATGAAAATTATTCGTGAGAGCTTCTCACACAAGTTTTTGTGATAATAGAATCCTCTCTTGGACTTTTAACAAATTTCCGACAACTGGGTCCTGAAAAGGCCCAACTAGGATGAAAAGGCCCATGTAATCCAACTTGGGCCTTGTTGATCCAGTTAATTGAATCAAGCTTCAAATATTTGGAGCCCAGATAAAACCTGTAAACAAGTTCGTTTAGGATATTAATATTTCCTTTTTTTTAATAATAATAATAATAATAATAATAATAATAATAATAATAATAATAATAATGTTTAGGTGGCCAGGTCTGAACCTGCACATAGTCTAATCTGTAAGAAATAATAAAAATGCAAAATATGGCGTATGAGTGATGAATGTGAATCACATAGATCTGATAAAGATTAGAAGGGATAAAATTTAGATTTAGACGACATCGTTTTCGGAAATTAGTTAACAAACTAATCATTTTAGTTCATAGTTATGAGCATTAGGTAGATTAGATATAGATCATGTTGTTGCCTTCTAAGCTATATGCTAACTACTTCACCTTCCTTTTTTTTCCTCGTTTATATTTGCTTTCCTTGATATCTTTTATAATGCTTTTTAATACTATATATAGCTTAGGCTTGACATTAACTTTAATTCAGATATTTTTGAAACGAAACTTCACTTTTTTTGTTAATTATATTATTTATTTAAGTACCTGTATCGACACAAATCAATGTATCATGTTTTTATTTTTTTGTAATAAATATGTAGTGATTTATTTTGCTACTAGGTCGATACTCTTAAGAAGGTAATTAATCTTTATTTGTTTATTTATTGTTTATATGAGTTTTACAATTGTGAAGTCCGCATCAACTCCCTAAGATACAAGTTTATTTATTTAATATTTGACTTATCCCCTTATTCAAAATATTATATATATACACATATACATAACTTATCAACTAAGAATTATATGTTATTATACTCATAAGCTTGATTTGATGGTATATGAAATTTTCAACTTGAATTAAGATTTAAGGCCGAGTCTTTCATCCTTCCTCCAATTGTAGCTTAAATAATCAGTTTTAGAAATAATCTTTTTTTATTCAAAGGAAACTTTCTTTTTTGGGTAATTAAATGAAAAAAAAATTAAAGGTAGTTACTTGTCACTATAAATCAGACTATTATCATTAGAAACTTAATAAGTGATTATAAAATACAAGGGGGCACTTCCATTAGGGGCAATAACTTTCTAATTAGCATAACAAAAAGTTGTCACAATATTTTGAAAATTGATATTTAATCTAAGATAATACAATTTAATTTATTTAACACAGAATTTGTTGTTACAATAATTTTTTTTTCCCTTGGATAATTGGATACTAGTTTACTACTAATTGTAATTCATACTCACGTGGGCATGTTAGGATTTTTGTTGTATAATTACTGTTTTCGATGCTTTACAAAATGTAAATATGGTTTTCTTTCTAAAACTTTTCTCGTTAATCTACAAATTCATAATGAACAATATTAAATAGTAGTATAACAAGTACTTTCGCCTCTTAAATGTGTTTCCTTTTGTTAAAAAGAAAATGCTGTCTTGTAGAATACAGCAATTAATTTCTTGACCTTTGGATCGCCATGAGAAGTCTAAAAATTCAAAAAAAAAAAAAAAAACTCTAAAAATATTAATTAAAAATAAAGAAATGATAAAAGAATATGGAAATATAGAGATGATAAGGGTCTGACCAAAAGAATATAAAGAAATGAGAGGCAACGGTAGATTTCAATTAAATAAATATTTGAATGACATATGACTGTCTGTCATGTCATGAGAGTGCGGTTTTCCCAAATTTCATGTTTAGTATTCTTTGATCCAAAAATAAATATTGTTTTAATATTTTATACATAAATTAAGAAATATGATTAAAAGTTAGATCTACTCTTATTTAAGTTTAATTAATGAAGAGTATTTTTCTCTTTCCTTTCTTAACAACATTTAATTTGAGAGAAGTAAATAAGGTATCTTCGGTATATTGCATATAAACATACATTGAAATTCTAAAACGACAATTATTTTAGGATAAATTTTGCTTGCTAAAACGATATTTATTTTGGGACGGGTAATATTAATTATTTCGAGCAATTATAGTGTAAAATCATCATACAAATCTTATTGTACCAAAAATGTATATCGATAATCGATCTATTGCGATTAATTTTGAAATCTGAGAAAATATGAAAAATGAATTTGAATTATAGATGATGATCGCTTTTCATAAAATCGTAGACAATCTGATATTAATTTTTTTGCCAAATAAAAAATGTTGAATATAAACAAACAGTCACTCCACCCATAAAAAGGGCTTTAATTTGTTGGAACTTGGGAAGCTAAAAGCTCGAAGCACTTTTATTATCCTGTTTTCTTGTTTGGATCGTCCTGCGTCTTCTTCATTGTTTTATCTTAATCCAATTTCATCGCAACAAACCGGTTTTAGTGTACCAGAATTTAACAATTAATTTTTGAAAAGGGAAAAAGGGGGGGGGTGAATATCCAATTTATGAATTGTTATATATGACATATAATTTATCCAATGAACGACTTCTTATCTGACGTGGTTATGATTCAATCTTCTAATGTTTTATAAATAAAAAGAAGGGTTCAACCAACCGCCACTTTGAACATTGAAGACCATAGAGATTAGTTCAACCCTCAGATTTCTGACATTATTAATTTAATAACACTTCTTTTTTTAATAATCATCATATTTGCTCAACTAATCCCTCAAGTTTGATTGGAACAATATTTAAAAAAAAATTACTTAGTTACATAACATATATATATATAGGTTTGTAATTAAAGATAAAACCTCATTTCAAATGATTCAAATCAAATTTCACAAAATGATGATCTCATATGAAATCTTAAAAAAAAAAAAGAATATACATATATCTTGCAATCTAATCAAAACATTAGGTTTTTACAGTCACATTACAATATTAAATATGAAGACCAACGATTATTGATATCATTGTAAAGCCAACTGTTCATGAGGATGCTCAATATAATATCTCTAATAATGTTGAGTCATCAAAATGGGTAAAATTGCAAAATATTCCTAATATTACATATGAAAATACCAAAAAAAAAAAAAAAAACAGAGCGAGTGAATAGAAATTTCGAAGATGGTTAATGCATTTTGTAAGTAACCAATATGAAAATAGAGCAGATAAAACATATTATTAATTAAGAGTTAATCAACCAAACTGACAGCTTATCAACCATTAAGTCAACAAAGCCTAATTTAGCAAACTCCAGGTAATTAAATTTTTTGGGGACCCCTAATCTAATTGGATCCGTTCGCCACCTACTATCAATTTCTTCATTAATCTAATTGCTTAATTCAAACAAAAGACCTAATTTTTTATCCCAAAAAAAAAAAAAAAACACGTTTTAAATAGGATGAAGCAGAATGAAGTGTATACATATATAGGGCGATATTGTTAGGACATATGATGTTGAGGTGATCTAAATGAGTAGTACCCATTTTGTCAATGAACCAAACATCCTACAATAACCCTTTACTTGAGAGGACAACAAGATACTTAAATGAGATGCTTCACCAAATTAAAGTACAGCTTAGATAAGATTTCAGTTTTGTCATATATTTGGGTGGGCGGTAATTAATACTTTAATTTGGTATTTATGTTTCCCAAAACATGGATGAAAATATAATGAGGGTGGTGAGAGTAGAACAAGTTGTGTGCTAGCAGACAAATATACAAATTTAAATTGAGATTGTAGATCGTTGAATCCTAAGCAGTTTCATTACATTATTCTAAGTGTGTTTAGTGGAGATTAAGACGAAGTTTTTGTTTTAGATATTGGCATAAACAAAAGAAGCAGGCCTGAAAACCACGTGAACCAAGTGCAGCTCATCAACATATAATGGAATCATCATACCATACATGCACTTTCTTTTGTTTTTTTGCCTTTTCAAATCTATATCTCCCACATCAGTTTTGAGAGTTTTATTCAAATTTTTATGAATTTCTTTAACAATTTAAATTACTTATTTTGCAAAACAAAAAGTTATTCATTAGATATTTTTTTTAAACCATATTACACGGTAGAAAGAGTCAAGTTATTAGTCAACATATATACATGTTAATTAATTAATTTTCTAGGAAAAATATCTTTTTATCACAAAAAGTGTATAAGACGATCTCACGAATAATTTATGGGAAAAACTTTTTTAACAACTAACTGAATCTATTTCACAAATTTATATGTGATTTCTGAAATGTGGGTTGACCCGTTTCACATAAAATGATTCATACGACTCTCTCACATAACACTTAATTTTATTTTTTAAAGTAGCATCATCATATTTAGATCCTATGCCTTCCAATTCACTAAGCCAAATATGTGTAGTAGACGTTTATTCAAAAAAACAACAATTGGTTACGAAAAATGTAAAATATTTTGTGTAATTGGTGCATGGATCCATGCACCTTGATCGATCGGCCCCACGCACCGCACGTGTTTCACTCGTCCCAACGCGCTCCCACGCGCTTGATGAGTGCGCTCAAATCCACCAAAATTCGCTCCAAGCAGTCATACCTTCATGTTATGTTAGTGTTACCTACATGAAGGTAACACTAACATAACATGAAAGTCAGTTTAACATAACATGAAGATATGATTAACATTGTTTTTTACCTTCATGTTATGTTAGTGTTATCTTCATGTTATTTTAGTTCAATGATTTTAAACTAAGAGTATGAAATTTGGAATTTGGAAACGAGGTCACGCTAACATAACACGAAGGTAACACTAACATAACATGAAGGTAATACTAACATAACATAAAGGTCACGACCCAAACACGTGAAAAATAATGGGGTGCGGTGCACGGATCTGGTGCATAGGAGAGTTACCCTACGAAAAGAAGTAAAATCCAGTGTAATGATTTTCACAATATTTTATAGAAAATAAAAATCTATAATTTCAAAAGAATTTAAATGATACAATCGATATAGTATCCAATTAACTAGTAAAACTTGATATTTGGTAGTAGTCAAAAAATCTTAGATATATAAATCTCGGAAAAATCTGAAGTAAGATTTTGAAGCATCCATTCAAAGAGAGAGGTTAGCATTTAAGTGGGCCCAAGATTTGAAAAGCCAAAAAAAAAGACTCCAATGTTTGGTATCTGGGATTAAAAAAAAAAAAAAAAAGGAAAGGAAAGATAGTCGTTGCTGGTTGTAACAAACATTTTTAGTACGACACAAACCTTGCCGAGTTTTCAACTACATATATATGTCTACTACAGATCACAATCCTCAGACATTTTCGTTTTTAGACCATTTCTCTTTCTCTCTCTTCATTCATTCATTCATTCGACGACATGAGCATTACGAAGAAGAAGGCGCCGCACAGGGATGAATTGATCGGCCTCCAGATTTTGCAGGGTATTATATTCCGGCAACACCGCCGCCACCGCCGCCTCCATCATCTCCTCCCTCTCTTCTCCGCCGTCTCCGGCTGTCTACTCCTCTTTCTGGCCGTTTTTTTGTTTCTCTGCCCGCCCATCGCCGACCAGAGCCGCCGCCACCACCTCACCCTCAATACATCGGTATATATGTCCTTGAAGCTTTGTTTGTTGATTAATTTTAATCTTTTGTCCGATTCTGTTTGTCTGAATTGTTCCTTTTCTTGATTTTTTCTGTTAATGAAGTTCAATAACAGAGTCGAATCCCGCATTAATGTGGAGAAAGAAAAAGTGTTTCGCGTTCCGGTGAGTTTGTGAATGTAATCTGTTTGATTAAATACGTACACCGATAAATAGTGTGTGTTTGTGTGTGTGTTATTTCTTAGTTTTTGGTGATGAATAGCCGTTGATTTTGATGAAACTGTAGATGAATGGAGGAATCTTAGGCCGTGACTTGTGGGCTTCAAATCAATCCAATTTGTTTTACGGATGCAGCAATGCCAGCGAGGCCTTTCTAAGTACTCTCCCATCCCTTGTCATAAATGTATCCATATCTATTCTCTTCTCACTCGCCATACTTGTCTGATTTTGGGAAAACATAAAGTTCTTGAATGGTTGAATCTATCAAGATTCATGAAAAAGGAAGGCTGACTTTTGAGTTTAATATATAGGTCCTAATCAATGATTTCCACTCCTAGTTGGTTGCAAAGATAAATTACTCTTCTGGTTTTAACCGGGGTTGTACTTACTGATGTTGATGAATTACATATTGCAGATACGGAAATGAAAACGAAACCTAATAGATACTTGATGATTGCAACTAGTGGAGGCTTAAATCAACAAAGAACAGGGGTAAGTTAATTATGTTGCAGTTACCTTGCAATGAGATTTCTTGATTTATGTCCCACTAATCTTGGTTAATTTGATATGAAAAACATTGAGATTATTGAATACTGAGGTTTATAGCACCAAGTAATCATGATCTTGATATCGACTTTATACAGGATTAGGCTGAGTAATCCTATCTATGTGTCCTAACTGGTAAAATGTCAACTTCTAATGAGAGAACACAAGCAAGATAAAAAAGATGATCTCAGATGATGCCCCACCAGAAACTAGTTTGTAGGCCTTTTCAAGTGTTTATCAAGTCTAGGTTGGATCTACCTGATTATCTAAATTATGCATTAAAATCATATACTTTACGATGTGAATTTAGTTGCATGTTTAATTATTATGAGGGATGAAAAGGAGAATACTGAGTGAAAAATACTTTCTATGATTGCACAAAATGGAAACATATGTGCCTTTCCTTTAATTAGTTATTGAATCATCCTTCGTCTCATTGTACCAGATAGTAGATGCTGTCGTTGCAGCCTATATCTTAAATGCGACACTGATCATTCCTAAGCTGGACCAAAAATCTTTCTGGAAGGATGCCAGGTTTCTTTAGTATATATGTAGCACTCCTTGCATGTGCTTTCTGAATAATCATGTTTCTTTAGGGACTTGCATTAACTGAATTTTGTTTCTGCAGCAACTTCTCGCAGATCTTTGCTGTCGATTGGTTTATGAAGTACC
Organism: Scutellaria baicalensis; assembly: GCA_005771605.1. Classification (NCBI taxonomy): domain Eukaryota; kingdom Viridiplantae; phylum Streptophyta; class Magnoliopsida; order Lamiales; family Lamiaceae; genus Scutellaria; species Scutellaria baicalensis. The sequence goes on from CM016726.1 coordinate 28,739,465, forward strand.
TCTTGAAAGACATAAGAATTATTGAACAGGTTCCAGAAAATGCAGGGAAAGTCATAACTACGCGTGCTCCAAGGAAATGCAATAAGAAATGCTATGAGACGCGTATCCTGCCCATCTATCAGAGAAAACATGTACGTATTTTCCAGAGAATTTTCAATGAACCATCTAGTTCTTTTCTTGGAGCTTCTTGGACTGCTAATAGAGATCTGGTGCTAGGCTTGTTTGATGCTGGCAATCTCATCTATACATAACTAGACACTCAAGACTGCATCTGAAAAATGTTTGTTCTGTTCTCAGGTGCAGGTTGTTCATCTTACGAAGTTTGATTATAGGTTGTCAAATCGGCTTGATCTGGATTTACAGAAACTGAGATGTAGAGTTAACTACCATGCTTTGAGATTCGCTGATCCCATTCTTCAGATGGGGATGAAATTAGTTGAAAGGATGAGAATGAAAAGCAACAATTATGTTGCGTTGCACTTAAGGTATATAGACTATTCAATGTGATTGCTTTCATAATCCCACTTGTAAACCAATGTTGTTTGCTTGTTCTTGTAGCTTCCATTCCTACTTTGGCAAATTTGGAAGTCTTAGAGTGATGATTTATTGCTGACTTTCAGTTGTTCAAATGACAGATTTGAACCTGATATGCTAGCTTTCTCCGGATGCTATTATGGAGGCGGAGAGAAAGAAATGAAAGAACTGGGTGCCATACGAAAGAGGTGGAAAACTTTACATGTAAGTCCAACCTCTTATACCGAAATTTAGATCACAAAAAAGTCCAATCGATATATAATCATCATTGACTTGTTTTGCAGACAAAGAATCCTGAAAAGGAACGAAGGCATGGAAAATGTCCGCTAAGTCCTGAGGAAGTTGGCCTGATGTTAAGAGCACTCGGTTTTGGAAAAGGCGTACATATATATGTTGCATCTGGTGAAGTATACGGAGGTGAAGAAACACTAGCACCTTTAAAAGCTCTCTTCCCCAACTTTCATACAAAAGAAACTCTTGCTAGCAAGGAAGAGCTTGCACAATTTTCAACCTATTCCTCAAGAATGGCTGCACTGGATTTCATTGTCTGTGATGAAAGTGATGTTTTTGTAGCCAACAACAATGGAAACATGGCAAAAATACTTGCTGGGAAACGGTATGTGTCTGTCTCTTTACTTGGGCTCAAGTTTTCAACTCCAAGACATTGTAGGCTGAAGTTAGGCCCTCTTATTGCAGGAGATACTTTGGCCACAAACGAACAATCCGACCAAATGCAAAGAAACTTTATCGGCTGTTCCATGATCGACATAACATGACATGGGATGAATTCACAGCACATGTTAGAACATTCCAGATTGGTTTCATGGGAGAGCCAAATGAGGTGAAACCGGGGAGGGGTGAGTTCCACGAACACCCCTTGTCCTGCATATGTGAAAAATCTGGATCAAGGGCTGTTAGTGGGGTATACGGTGGTGAAGCAAGTGATGAAGGTTTCTCAGAAGACGAGCAAGATCTGTCTGAAACAGAGTATCTCGACGATGATAATGGGATACGAGAGAGAGTGTTGCCTAATAGAAGAGACTCTGGTTTACCTGAACTGCAAGAAGCTGAAGAAATATTTTCAGATTAGATTGAGGTTATTCACATTGATCTGCTGATATTCAGCAACAAAGTTTTGAGATCATGATTCAACCAAAGAGTTTTAAAGCATGCATCTACCGATGATGTTTTAGTGTGTGTTGATTCACATGACTAGGTATAGCAGAAACAACGTTGTACATACATAATCTTTTGCCACCTAGGATTTGAGCTGCTCGCTTTGTTTGTTTCCTTTCAACTTTGTAAATAATCGATTTTTATTTTTTTTAATGGTTCCTCGTCTTTTTTAGAGGGAATATCAATCCAATTCTTGAATTATGCTTTTCTCACTTATATTTCATATGCTTATAGAAACTATTTATCTTAAAAAATTAATTCATCTTTAAGCACGATAAGTCACTTCCAATTTAACTATTTTTGAATAATTTCCTATCTTTATCTCTATTCTCAAACATTATATGGTTCTTTTTGGTTATTTTATGATTCCTGATAATTGTTTTTGATAGTAATTTTTACGTTTATGGATTTTTTATGAATTAAAAAAAATAAAAAGTGAAAAGGACCAACGGTAGAGAGTGGCAGGCTGAGGTGGACAGTAGGTGAACCGTAATCCAAACAGGCGGACGTGGCATCTGTTGTTCCATTCTCTTTCCTTTGATGATACCATCAAAGTAGAGAGAAAGAGAGAGATAGGAACACATAGTGAGGAGAGAGAAAGAGAGGCGTTGATGGCCGCCACAATTCATGCTCGGTTATCCACCGCTCCTAAACTTAACCTTCACTCCCATGCCTCGCTTTCCTGGCGGCGCACTTTAGCAACCGACGCCATTGCCTCCACCTCCTCCCGTCCTCCCGCCTCTTCCACTTCCATTACAAAAGGTAAGTAAATCATCGCACCCTGCCTGATTCCAATTTGGCAGCCTCATTTCTCACCAAATTTCCCTAATCTGATTTTCTTAGGCCGGGGTAATGCGGCAGTAATAACATGTAACGCGCAGGCGCCACCGGCGGCGGTGAATTTGGCGCCGGGAACGCCGGTGAGACCGACGAGTGTACTGGTGGTGGGTGCTACGGGCACATTGGGCAGGCAGATTGTGAGGAGAGCACTGGATGAGGGTTATGATGTCCGGTGCCTCGTCAGACCTCGGCCCGCCCCTGCTGATTTTCTACGCGACTGGGGCGCCACTGTTGTCAATGTAAACCTAACTATTGCAACAGAATATTTGTTCTTAAAGTGTGTGATTCATTGAACTAGGAGAGAGTATATCGTATATGTATACATTTCTTGATCATGCTTCTTATTGTTTCCTCGTTCTATGTGATATAATATGTTATTCAAGTCTCTGTGGCTCCATAGTGTTTTGAATTATAGCGCACTGGAGAAAAGAATTGTTGTATCTGTCTAATATTGAAAGGAAGATCTCGTGTTTTTATCTTGTTGCATATTGACTGACTGGGAGTTTCTTGAGCAGGCAGACTTGAGCAAGCCGGAGACGATACCAGCTACATTGGTTGGCATACATACGGTTATTGACTGTGCAACAGGACGCCCAGAGGAGCCTATAAAAACTGTGAGGATACTTGCCAGCTATATATATTTTGCATGTGAATAGTGGTGTATTATGATGAATGCCTGCTCAAAAATTCTAATCTGGTTCAACTTTTCGCCTTTAGGTAGATTGGGAAGGAAAAGTTGCTCTTATACAATGTGCAAAGGCTATGGGAATCCAAAAATTTGTCTTCTTTTCCATCCACAACTGTGACAAGCATCCTGAGGTTCCACTTATGGAGATCAAGTATTGCACTGAGAAGTTTCTTCGTGATTCAGGCCTGAATCACATCGTTATACGGCTTTGTGGTTTCATGCAGGTCATTGTCATACCTTTGGTGGATGTTTGGTGTCCTTTGCTTTCTCATATTGTCAAAATTGCTTCATTGTGTACATTTGGTTCATTGATGAGGGAACGCAGTGTTGAATCATTCTCCAAGCACTTGAAATTCGAAACTCACATTACTTGTCTTGATACTATCACTAAATAATTGTTTTGATATTTGTCAGTTGATGTTTACTCTGAGATCCAAATTTGGGTGTTTATTAGTTCATTCCGTTGCTACACTAATTGTCATCAGATGAACATTGCTTATGGTTTGAATGGTGGTTCCCACTATTTCAGGGCTTGATTGGACAGTATGCAGTACCCATACTGGAAGAAAAATCTGTTTGGGGCACTGATGCTCCTACAAGAATAGCATACATGGACACCCAGGTAAATGGTGTTGCTTTTGTCGTGCACAAGTTTTTACAAATAATTACTATTCCAATAATTGTTATATGTTTACCAGGATATTGCTCGACTAACATTTATCGCTCTACGCAATGAGAGCATCAATGGAAAATTTCTTACTTTTGCTGGACCTCGTGCATGGACTACCCAAGAGGTAAATAAAAATATTTTAGATTAGTTGAGCACTTTATAATTATGGGATATCAAGAAGTATGCTAATCCATTCAGGTTTATATAACCATAATCTAGACTATGCATAGCCTGCTCTGATAGATTTATTTAAAATCAATAATCCAATGATCCAGGTTATTTCTATCATGAAGAATGTGTTTTGCCAGATTTCACCTCTCTAAATTCGTTCCAGCAGTTATTAGCTCGATGATAGATCAGTTAAAGTCTGTACCTCAACTCTAAATCAGATTTAGACATTATATTTATTAGGGTATCTTGGTTTCAGGTCATTACCTTGTGTGAGAGGCTTGCTGGTCAAGATGCAAATGTCACCACTGTTCCAGTCTCAGTTCTGAGATTTACTCGTCAGCTGACTCGTTTATTCGAATGGACCAATGATGTTGCTGATAGATTGGCATTTTCAGAGGTATGATCTTTTCTTCTGTGTGCTTACTGGTGCTCAGTACTCACTGCCAATGGACACTTGCACCACACCCATAAGGCAAGATACTTTTCATCACCTTGACCTGAAACGTGCTAACTGTGGTCTTATCAGACTCTCTCAATCGCTTTATTAAGCGAAAATATGGACTTCTCCCTTTTAAAATATCAGAAGTAACAACTTTGAATTTATTAAACTGATTTGATCCGTTTCAAAAATACCCCATACACTAGTTCCATCAATAATCTGTTGGTGGTGTTGATCTTGAACTAACAAGTAGTTACTTTGATGACTTCTATAGGTTCTTAGCAGTGATACTGTTTTCTCTGTCCCAATGTCTGAGACATACAATATTCTTGGAGTGGATGCCAAGGATATTAGCTCGCTAGAAAAATACTTGCAGGATTATTTCACAAACATTTTGAAGAAGTTGAAAGACATCAAAGCAAGTTCTAAACAAACTGACATTTTCTTCTGACGGCAGGACTTTGGCATCTTTCGTGCAGTCGATAAGTTTCATGTTTTCATAAATAAGTTGTATATGTGTTGAATATTATCATCTTCTTGTATCACATAGAAATTCATGGCATAACAATTGTAGAGAATTCATAGTTGAGAAGCAGTAATTGAGAATCTGTCCATGAGTTTGCATTTGATGTATAAACCTCGTTTTGAACTTTTCTTTTAACAAACTTTGTTGGATTTCAAATCCACTCTCAGATCAAATCCTTCGATTCAAATGCAATCTAAGTTAATAGTGTTCAGTCAGACCTATCTTCTTAAACAAGTTATACTTTGATGAGGATCAAGCTGTAGCTTTTGCACCTCAAATGGATATCCTAAACATGAAGATCTGCTATTGCATTATATAATCATGTTTTCATTTCATTTCAAATACTATAAATATAATGGTTTCATATTATACATGTGACATGGGCTACTTAAAAGGCCATTCATACTAACAAAATGAATTCGTAAATAGAGCAGCAATACAACTCGCTTTGTGTGATAACAATCCAATCCAACCCATTTAGGGAGCAACCCACATGTTGATCTTATCCCAATTCAATCCACTATTTTTTTTTCACTATCTATAAAATACTTCAGAAAACAGCACCAGTTCATATTTGCTATATTATGTATTGGTTTACCCAAAAAAAACATGGGAGGAATTTTTTCTTCCTACAAATATTAGGTCCTTATACTTTTGATTCTACTTAAATTTTGTACTTAGTGGTTATACAAGGACCAAATTTTATATGGATAGTATGCTATAAATTCAACTTTTATAAGAACATAATTCATATAGAACTGAAAAATAAAACTTATAATGTCAAAAAAAAAAGTCTTTCTAATATGCAGTTTTGCTGTTTGTAAATGTAATGATAGAAGTTTGGACTAAATTAGGGTGGTGGTACACAAAAAGGAATCAGAAATGGGGTCAAAAGTCTGAAGTGGGTGGGCCTACTCAACTGGACCTTGACAATATATTGCCCTTTTTTGTGGACTCAATTCTCTCTCATCAATTTTAAATTAAACTATTATCTTATCATACCTCCAATCCCATAACTACATTGGAATTTGACAATTATGATTTATGTTCGTTCAAATAACATATATATTGGTCTCCACAACATAATAATGTCTTCTAAACATTAATAAAATGGTATTTATTGCATTTTTTTCACACAATAAACTAATTTATATGAAGAATAATAAAATATATAGAATGTAGATGATAGACACAAGAAAACGGAGAGAATAGTTATATCATTTAATATTTTTGCACATTGAAAATGGACATAATTTATTCTTCTTCTTTTTTCCGTTAAGCATGAACAGTGGGTAGCCAACCTCTATCTTTAATTATTGTTGTTATTATAATTAATTATAAACGAAATCATTATTATTATTATTATTGTTATTCTTATTCTTAATATGTATGTCAAATAAAGATTAAAATTTTCAGAGTAGTATTCTTTTATCTCTTATAAATGTCCCCAGTTGTGGATTTGGGAAGCAGCTGACCTAATGATATTTGCTGTAACAAACAATACAACAAAAAAAAAAAAAAGAGGCAAAATGTGACTTTTCTCAATCTCTAAGAAGTAATGGCTATCATTTCATTTTTTTTAAATGTGAACATCTTATCTTACTTACAAGACAATGACAATGTGTTCTCCAATTTTTTAGTGTGTGTTTTTCTTTTTAAATACTCCAATTTTAAAAATAAAGAAACCAAAATTATAACCCAACATTATATTATATACAAGTGTTTAAACAATCTCAATTATCTGGTTTTTCATTTCTCAAAAATTATGTGAGATGATCTTATGAATAATTTTTGTGAGACAAGTCAATTTCACCAATGAATCAAACTCATATCTATTAATTTATGTATGAATTGTGAAGTGTGAGTCGTGGGTTGACTTATCTCACGTAATATTTTGTGTGTGGGTTGTGAAGTATGGATCGCAGGTTGATCTAGTCTCACGTAATATGATTGGTGATTTACTCTTTTTTTTATTTTGGGGGTTATTGTGTAATAATTGAATAATCACATGATGAATTTTTATTTTATTTTAAATAAGAACCCTACATTTAATCTACACTAAAATAATAAATATATATATATATATATTTGAAAAATGTAAAATCCCAACCAAATTTAGAAAGGTAGTTGGAAGGAAAAGAGACATTAAGTAGGATGATGGCATGAAATTGGCTCGAGTCCAATCCAAAGGGCCAACCATCAATTTTCATTATCTTCAAACTTAATTATGATTTCACCAACTCTTCTAACCATATATAATTCATTCATTAACTTACACAATTACTATTATTATTGTTGTTATAACTCAATCCTTATGTCGGTCAGTGGTGGACACATTAATATGTGTTAAAAATATCATTAATTTCACTTTTTATATAATTAAGGAATTGAGATCATCACACGTTAGCGTGAACATAATAAGAGCTCCATTTTGACATTTTAACGCTAACTTGAAGTAACAATTTTACCTATTTGAGTTACTATCACATAATTCATGGGACGCAATAGTTTTTTTTTTTTTCTTCTGAATTCAAACTCAAACCATTACCCTAACATATAATTTGAAGGATTGAGGATTTTTTTTTTTTTTAATAATTCATGGGGTTTTAATGGTGTTAAAAAAAAAAAAAGCTATAGATGGGACAATGTGTGATTTGTTTCTTATTTTTGAATAGTACCATACACCATGCATAGGAAATGATAGTAGCTTCTTTAAAAAAAAAAAAAAACGATGAGAACAATGGACAATTAATTCAAAGATGTGTCATTTTCTATCAACTGTCTTATCCTTCCAATTCTCACTTGTTTAATCATGTTATTCTATATATTCTTTTTATAAATTGAAATAATAATGAAGGAAATAATTGCATGGATTTCATGTCCTGCAAATGCAATTGTCCTCTCTCCTCCAAACATCACACACCCTCTATTCTCCATATCATATTATTTATCATTGTAGGGTACCCTTAATCAAACCACTCCTACTCTTTCCATTCTATTTTATTTTTCAAAATTAAATATATTTCTGGAAATATATACTAGTTCACATACAAATATATTCCCCATTATATTGTTGCTTAATTGATTTTTTTTTTTTTGAGGAACAATAAAAGAAGTTGATCATATTAAATAGAAGTGTATATATCAATAAAAAAATCTAAATTGTCCCGAATTAAAACAAATGTTAAATTGAGCGTTTTTATATTACAGTCAAAAGTTCATGTTACAATTGAAACAAAACTCTGAGTTTGTGTTTTTTACGTAATTAACCCAGTATTTATTTTAAATAACTATCGTGCTTGAAATATGGTGATTGATGTGTGATATCATATACAGATGATATTGTGTGAATGATGTGTATTAATAAGTGCACATCCTATTCATCCTTAACTCATGATAAGGATATGTTTATTAATTGGTTTTCCAATAAAAGGCCGAAAAACATATGTGTGGGGGCCGTCCAAAAAGCAAACAATCCTTGTCATTGAAATGATCATATTGAATTTCTTTTATGGAAACCATTCTATTATTTTCCACAAATTAATTGATGTTAATTTGTAACCTAAAATATTTTGGACCCTTTTAGGATTTTTATTATTATTATTATTATTTGCATTTTTTGGGCTAGAGACAAGGGTAAAAGGCACATAGTGTTGGGTGAATGGGTGTTTGGCCTTCCTTAATTATTAAGATTTGTGTTTGGCAACACGGATATGACAATTCCTGGAAACGATACATTGGATTAATCAAATCCGTACAAGCCTACAGAGACTATGGTACAATTCTTTCACATGCATCTCCTACCGTGATTTCCTAATAAAACCTTTTTTTTATTTTGATGGAAATAAAATAAGAAATAAATCATGTGTGATGCTTTTTTCCATGCTACTCTAATTTGTTTCTATCTGAATATATTTAAAACAATTTTATGATATGTATATTTTTAATTAATTTTGTACTTCAAAATACTTTATTTGTGATGTAAGTGGAGTTGGATTGGTATCATGTGAAGTCACCGTAGATTCTTCATTTATTTCAACTTTCAGATTTTACTTCAACTCCTATTTTAGTTCATTCTAAATAAATACAAAAATAAAAAGGACCTTGAATAAAATTCCTAAAAAAGTACGAAAGAATTAATATATAAACAAAAATTAATAATCTTGATTACAAAGCTTTTGATATTAAAATCTCCCGACCATATATCACGTGATCATCAAAGTGCTTCAGGTATTTATTTTTAAAAGAAAATCTAAAGTCAATAAGTTTGTTTCCCAATTTAAAATAAAAAGGTAATTAATTTAGAAATGAGATGTAAAGAACAAAATTAATAAAAAATAATTATATATTTCTGATCCCCACCCCACATGTTTAATCTTTGGAGAAAAGTGAAAATAAGATCCATGAAAAAGAAAGGAAAAAGAGGGACAGTTGAGACCAGAAGTGAATGCAAAGTGAATTGCAGGCCAATAGGAAATTACCTAATAAATAATTAAATAAAGGTCGGGACTAATTTTGATACGAGTATTTTACGTGAGACGACTCAACACATATTCTACATTTCACAATTTATATATAAATTTATGAAAATTAGTTCGATTAATGAGTAAAGATAAGTCATCTTAAGAAAACTATTTAGAAACCGTTTTACACGAATTTTTATGATCAAATAATTAAAAGCCAAAATAGCAATTTGTTCCAAGGAGACATGGATGGAAAATGGTGCAGAGGAAAGAAAGGGGAAATTTTAAAGTGATGTCAAACTTCAATCTCTCTCACACAACTTGTATATAGTAATAATATATATATATATATATATGGTATATATAATATTTGTAATTTCAATTTAGGTGATTCTTTGAGTTGGAGTAGCATTAGGGTCCGATTCGTCAAGTTGACGAGCTAACTTCTACTTTATATTTTATATATAAGAAATCAACGAAGTCAAAAAAGTAACTCTAATATATGCAATAATTCATTATTTAAATATTTGTATACATTTACTAATATTATTAATTAATACTTAGGTTCATTGTGTTTGATAATATTTTGAGGCCTCGTGGGCCTTCTTTTACTTCTATTTTCTAAATAAAGAAATATCTTATTAGCTAGATTGTTTTTTAGCTAGTGTCTATTAATTCAAATTTATTATCCTAGTTACCTAATTAAGATATAAAATTAGTATGTAATAAGCACTAATTTATTTATTTTTTAGGGAAAAAAAGAAAAGTGCAAAAAGAGTAGGAGATGAGGTGTTCACCATCCTCGATCTCACTTTATTCCATTAAAGTGTGAGAAAGTGAATCAGAAAGTTGCTATTTTTGTTTTCAACACTAATTGCTTACCTACCATCAGGTGTCTCTCTTCTCTTGCATATCAATCACATATATATATATAGAGCCCAGTTCAAACTACACAATTTTTTTAAAAAAATTAATTTTTCTAAAATTAAATATAACAAAAATATTTTTTTACCATATAATATAAGAAAGTTACATTTTCTACACTATTTTGACTCGGTCATGGAGAAATGATTGGGTAATGATAGTCTCATGATATATTCTATTTATTTATACTATTATTTAACAATTGATTTATCCAACAAATCATATATATTGATAAAAGTAATTAAATTGATAAATGAGGCTCGATTAATATACAAAATGAGGATCTTTTAATTGAATGATTTTAGGTATATTAAATTGAAAGTTTTTGAAATTGAACTATCAATTGTAAATAATTAAACAAATTTGCGAATAAAAACCAACTATTAAAAAACCAAAATTTTCAAATTAATCGAACCACTATGTCTAATTCATGGTGGTTTGATTAATTAAATTTAAAATCCACCAAAATTATAAGTGGTTCGATTAACCACCAAAATTAATTATACTACATTTAAATTAAACATAGTGTAATAGTGTAAGTGGTTCGATTAACCACCAAAATTAATTATACTACAATTAATTTTATTATCCACCAAAATTATAAGTGGTTCGATTAACCACCAAAATTATTAATTGGAGTTTCAAAGCAATGATCGAACCAATTAATAAACATTTCAATTATAATTTACTACCATGATCGAACCACTTTAATTTACTACCATGATCGAACCATTAATTTACTACCATGATCGAACCACTTTAATAATTATTGCTTTGAAATGAATTTGTATAATAGTGGAGTTATTAATTTAATTATAATTTACTACCATGATCGAACCACTATTATTAGTGGTTCGATCAAACACTAATAATTAATGTATATATTGGTTACTTTATATAAACACTAATAAAATTATGTCAAATTCATAGTGGTTCGATCAACAGTGTAAAAAACTAAATTTTTCCAAATTGATCGAACCACTATGTCAAATTCATAGTGGTTCGATCAACAGTGTAAAAAACCAATTTTTTTCAAATTGATCGAACCACTATGTCAAATTCATAGTGGTTTGATCAACAGTGTAAAAAACTAAATTTTTCCAAATTGATCGAACCACTATGTCAAATTCATAGTGATTCGATTAACAGTGTAAAAAACCAATTTTTTTCAAATTGATCGAACCACTATGTCAAATTCATAGTGGTTCGATCAACAGTGTAAAAAACCAATTTTTTTCAAATTGATCGAACCACTATGTCAAATTCATAGTGGTTTGATCAACAGTGTAAAAAACTAAATTTTTCCAAATTGATCGAACCACTATGTCAAATTCATAGTGATTCGATTAACAGTGTAAAAAACCAATTTTTTTCAAATTGATCGAACCACTATGTCAAATTCATAGTGGTTCGATCAACAGTGTAAAAAATCAATTTTTTTTTTCAAATTGATCGAACCACTATGTCAAATTCATAGTAGTTCGATCAACAGTGTAAAAAACCAATTTTTTCCAAATTGATCGAACCATTATGTCAAATTCATAGTGGTTCGATCAACAGTGTAAAAAACCATTTTTTTTCAAATTGATCGAACCACTATGTCAAATTCATAGTGGTTCGATCAACAATGTAAAAAACCAATTTTTTCCAAATTGATCAAACCACTATGTCAAATTTATAGTGGTTCGATCAACAGTGTAAAAAACCATTTTTTTTCCAAATTGATCAAACCACTATATCTAATTCATAGTTGTTCGATTAATTAAATTTAAAAACCAAATTGAACCACTTTGAAAGCACTAATCGAAACATAGTGGTTCGATCACAACCAAATTGAAACCACTTTCAAATTACTCATTGCTTTATTAATTAAATAGTGGTTCGATCACAACCAAATTGAAACCACTTTCAAATTACTCATTGCTTTATTAATTAAATAGTGGTTCGATCACATTGCTTTATTAATTACATTAATGGTTCGATCATTTCAAACATATTAGTATAAATAAATTTAATTACTTTTATTAATTAATGGTTTTTATATTAATTGAGCCTCATTTATCAATTTAATTACTTTTATCAATTTATAACAATTGTTGGATAAAACAATTGTTAAATAATAGTATAAATAAATAGAATATATCATCAGGCTATCATTACTCAATCATTTCTCCATGACCGAGTCAAAATAGTGTAGAAAAGGTAACTTTCTTATATTTTGTGGTAAAAAAATACTTTTGTTATATTCAATGTTAGAAAAGTCAATTCCTTAAATTTTTCCGTTTAGTTTGACACATTTCCTCCATATATATCCCAATTCTTTATTCCCTCCATTTCAATATTCATATCCATATAAACGACGTCACAAATTAGCGCTTGCTCGAATTTGTAGTCTTTTCACAGTTAAATAATTTAATACTAATTTTCACAAATGCAACAAGATTTATTTGATATAATTCATGAGCCAAAAGTAAAATTAATTAAGTATTTAAAATCGAAGCATTGGGATCACCATTAAATCTAAGCACCTTCTCTCTCTCATGTATTAATAATATTATTCTTCTCAAGATTTAGGTAAAATAAATAGGAGCATGATATGTAGTAAATATGGATCTGATGAGACTATTAAAAAAAGAAGCCAAAAATTGGCAGAGTTAAGATTCCTTTTGTACGTAGTAGAATGCATGTGTAACTTAGAATTCAAAATATTCCTAGCCAATATTATCTAATTATATATTTAATTTCATTTCCTGCTGTTATATAAATAAATGTATGTATATATATATATAAATATACTATTACAATACAAATTTAGTAGTGATGATAGGATGAAATTGTCAGAACCATGTGGGAAACATCTGTGTGGCCACTTCCTTCAATAGTGAACACTATGGAATTCTAAGTTATTTTGTTTCCATTAATTAATCTTGTCACACAACAACATATGAATTAATTATAACATTAACATAATTATACCATAGATATTATAATTGATCGATCACAGATTGTAATTCGTTATTCAAGTAATATATATATATATATATATATATACTGTGTTTAATTTGCAGGCGACCAAACAAATGAAGAATGCGATGGTGTGATGTCATACATTCTATTTAAACCTAATTATCACTTTTTGATTAACAACTTTTCGATGTTGTCTTAATATTTAGGACTAATTCCCACCTTCAATACTAGTCCTTCAACTAGCATTTTAATTACTTGGACAACTTTCTCAATGCTATTGCTAGCTACTTTGCTCAAAAGTGTGTTATGCATACGAGTCATGCAGTCGATCACCGATTGTACACTAAAATGGTAGTTGTTTCATGCGATGCACATGCATGTATCATGAGATTTATAACAAATAAGTAGAAGAAAATTAGTACTTCATATTGAACATGAATTGAGTCACTGACACAGTTGGATTAATGCTCTTATGTTTCAATAAGATGAAATAATTTCTTTCTTTTTATTTAATGCTTAATATTGTAAAATCAAACGGGACCTATCGGAATATGGCAAAGTATATATATAGCTGATAAGTAGGTGTTTCTTTAATTAAATAAAATAGTTGGAAGCACATGCTATGAAAATACTTTTTTAACATGTATATTTAACTCTTTAGTGAGGTAGGCAACGTAGAATTAGTAGATTAGAATATGAATATTCGAGAAAAAAGATAGAATAATTAATTCCAATACTTTTTGTTGCAACCATAGTGGGATTCCAATCACAGCAGCTCAAGTAATCTTTTCCCCCCTTTTTTTTTTCCCTTTCTAGATTTTGCTTACAGTGTTATTTACTCTCAAATTCTGCCATTTTTGTACTATTTTTTTCAATACCAAAATTTACTTCAAATGCCTACCTCCTTCATTTCTATTACATCTAAAAAGAACATTATGGAATATTCGTTTATCCATTTTTTTTAACAATTTCATTAATACTTTTAAAGATAAATAATATATTCTTCAACGGTGAGATCATGTACTCCGTAAAGATATTATATGAAGGACAATTTTATACACACCCCAAACAATACTAAACACACCCCATCTATACACATACTCCTTTTTTTATTATCTTAATTTTCATGTGTATAGATGGGGTGTGTTTAGTATTGCTTGGGGTGTGTGTAGAATTTCTCTTATATGAATGTCCGACTTGCCATTTTATATCTGCGTAAGCTACAAAATGGTGCTTAATTTGCTAGAAAATAATGTCCTTTAGTACTAGGATATTTCAATTTTGGGAATTGAAAATAGGGTTTGTAAGTGTGCTTACTTGAAATAGTTATGAAGAGACAATGTGCATATGATTGTTGCAGTTGTGCAAACCTTCCTCCACATGCATATGTTTTTCCAACTACAATTATTGTACGACACAATCCCAATCGTATTTCATAATTTAAAATATATCAACTTTATAATTTTATCGGTTACATGTTCAAGTGGTTAGACTGATTCAGATCCATCCTCCTTAAATTTGAAAATATCAGCATCAATATTTTATTTCATTCTATTTTTGGAAGTATAACAAACCAAATTATAATTTGATAAATGTATATCACGTCTTGATTTTTTTCTAAAATTAAAACATTGCAATTTGAGGTCAAAGTCAATTCAAAGAAGCGTCAAAGTCAAAATTGGAGGGTCATCCTTTTCCAAAAATGTGAGCTCATAGACATGGACCCTTCCTTCGATTTTGTACTAATTTCAAATCTTTTTACTCTTCTCGTCACAAAATTCTCTTCTACTTCATTTCCATCTAATATAATAATTATGATTGAATTTACATAATTACCCTCTCATTTTATGTTGCCTTTACATTCAAAATATATTATTTTACATGATTGGCAATAAAATATAGATTTAAATTTGATAGGAGATATGGTGAGATAAGGTCATATGTGGAAAAGTCGCTACAAATCATGAACGCGATATTTCCGTGGAAAGGTTTAATAAAACACGTTTTCTGTTAGAGAGTTTGTGGTCAATATTTAAGGATTAATTTTGGAAGGTTATTAATTTTGTCTCCTCATCTCTATACCTAATTCTGGAATTTTGAAAGGGATCGATTAAGGGGTTCAATATTTCATCTTCTTTATTGGTCCTTCGATTATATAACTCTTCCAAATCTGCCTATTATTTTCCATTTATGTGAAAATATGGTTTAACAATCTTCTGCTTTGTCTCCTTTTATCTTCTTACTTAAAATAATTGACACCCAAAATTAAATATGTAATTCAAACATAATGATCATCCGATTTATTGTGGGTAGTAACACAAACACACCATCAATCTAAATAACCACAACTATCAATATTTCCTATAGGTATGACCCAGGATGAAAATATCGGTTTCGATAAATATATCGGTACCTTAATTTTACGGAAATATCGATGGATATATCGGTACATATATTTTTCCGATATTTACCGATATATTGCCGATATTTCCCTATATTTATCGATATTTACCGATATTTTCCCGATATTTATCGATATTTATCGATGTTTCAGCGATATTTACCGATTTTTCCTTAATATTCATGAATTTTCTTATAATTTTTACCTGAAGCCACTGATATTGAAATCGATACCAATTTTTACCGACATTTAGCTAATAATTATTGATTTTTCATTTATTTTTTATCAAAAAATGAAAATATCGAAGATATATCGTGACAGTCCATTTTTGTTTCGATCACGTGAAAAAACGGAAATATCGGAGATATATCGGGATATTTTCATCCTTGGGTATGACCACCTTATATCTCTCTATCCATCTTTCCTAGTCGCATTATCTCCTACTTGGAATTGAACAAAAAAAATTAACTAACAATGGTATGAAGTTATGAAATTGTTAAAAGATAAAAATGTTGTGATGAGCCAAGTTGGTCCCTTGGTGAGCTGACTGATGGTGGGCACCCATTTTTCACCAAAAAGGATAAAATACACTTGGGGTGTTTGGCTAAACTTATTTTTAGAGCTTATAAGCTATCATATCGTATAAGATGTTTTTTGAGCTTATAAGATGTTTAATTTAAGTTTAATATAAGTTGTTGAAGTGTTTGAGTAAATAAGATATTGGAGCTTATAAGTTATTAGTAATGACATTTGTGTAATTTCAATGATTAAATTTGAAGGCGTTTTAAAAAACAAGCTCTTATTTTAGAAATAAGTTGGGATTTCTAACTTTTCAAAAAATAGTACATCTTATAAGCTCATAAAATAAGACCTTATTTTTAAAAGTTAGCCAAACACTTTTAAGAAGCTTACAAGCACTTAACATCTTATAAACTCTTTTAAGAAACTTATAAGTGTAGCCAAACACCCTCTTAATCATGCATTCATTGGTGCTTTGAGTTTGGAATAGTGAATAGATTATTAATATTTCACTTTTTAATTATTTTAGTTATTGCCATCTTCAATTATTACATGATTTGATTCTTGACTTAAAGTAAACATAATTATTTCATCAACTTCTTTTTCTATAGTGATTGAGATGACATAGTACGATAGAATAATGACCGAGCTTTAATTATTATTATTATTAATATTATCATCATCATTATTATTATTGAAGTGTGAGAACAACCAACAACTGCAAATGAAAGACATTCCCAAAATGATATTATAAGTTTAATTAATTTCTACGACAATGATGTAAGGTATATTTGAGGTATCAACACAAATATATTACTTCATAAATAATGCTGATGACAACAACATATTAAGTTTTCAGAAGTATTGATGATGCATTTATCTCTTATAAATAAATAAATAAATTATTATCTCGAATGAAATATTTATGGATTAAATTACTCCAGATTAACTTCTAATATTTCAATAATTAAGGGTGTGTTGAAGACAAAAATTGGGTCCTCGCATTGGAATTGGGACCACAGGCTGGTCTGATTCTGTTGTTTGGACAATATATACTTCAATCTCATCAATTTCCAGTAAATTCAATTAAATGGCCTCCAATTTTAGATATGTAGGACATTAATTTGTGGTTCAATTTTGATGATTTCTTATCATCATGAAATTTTTATGATTAATTGCCATTATTTTAATAATGTAATACAGTGATTACATTAAGAACATTGTGGCTATATCAATAGGGATGATTGTTTTCATTATGATATCATTGGTAGGAATTTTTATGTCTGTTGACCGTTAAGTGATTTTGTTCTATATGTCAGACACCACCACCTTCATTTTGTCCATTTATTCATGTCTTTGGTGAATAATTTTGTGTTTATAATACAATGATGAAATTTTTGATTTTTGATTTTTTTAGTTTGGTTAACCTGCTATAACAAGTCAATTAATACATTATTGATTTGTCATTCATGTTATGTGTTGATGTTGAAACATAAGTTAATTTTAATAGATACATTATTTAAATTATTTATTATCATACATATGTTTTAACCTGCTATCATTTTTTTTTAGTTTTTGCGAATCTTAAAAAGCAAAAATAACAACAGATTTAATGAGCCAACTTCTTTTTCTCGACCTCCATATCCGATCTACGTAGGCAAGTTAAGCGGGTACTTAAGGGAGCATGTGGTTTAAGATGGGTAAAAGTTGCAAATTGAAGTGAGTAAAAGGCTAAATAAGAGAAAAGTGAAGGGTGAAATTGTAAATTAAAAATAAAATGAAGTGGAGTAGCAAGGGGTACATGAGTCAAACTACCAAATCATGCTTTTCAACTACCAACTCCAAATGCTAAGAAACTCCCAATAATGTTTTTAATCAATATTTAAGGGCCTGACTTTGAACCATAGTTGAATGATAAATATTAGTATAATTTTTCGCTTATATTAGAGATTTGTAACATGATTCGATTAAATATATCATTACAATTTCGCAAAAACTCATGTGAGACGGTCTCACGGATAGTTTTCGTAAGACGGATCCTTATTACCCATGAATTGAATATATATCATAAACTTTCATATGAATTGCTAAGTGTGGGTTATGGGTTGACCCGTCTCACGAAAAAGGATTCGTGAGACGGTCTCACACAAGACTTACTATTACAATTTATGTTTTGATAAATTCAAATACATATTAAGGTATGGTGTTTTCTTTTTTTCTTTTTCAAAGATAGTTAAGGTAGGATGTTTTTTTATTGATTTCATATAAAATCAGATTAAGGGGATTTTTTTTCAGAACATATTCAAAGTTTTTTTTTCATCTGAGGTAAATTTTATTTATACAATTTTAACCGTTTTAACAGGACTTATGACAGGTTATAAATGCTATTTCCTTAGAAGCAAATATCATCCTATTGATATTTAATTCAAATAATGACAGATGATAAATACTATACTATTTTTCTAGAAGCAAATCTCATCAACCCTTTCTCTCTGTTTTTTTTTAATAATGACATTTAGATAGCAGATTATTATTATTATTATACTTTCTTCGTCATATACAGGGTGATTTCTTTTTTGAGGTACCCATATATATTACAGTTTTTATACACAGAATTAATTGACTCATTTAATAATTATTCACGTTCAGTTTATCTTTATTGTCATAAAATAAAAAATAATAAACATTAAGTAATATTAGATACTAATATGCTAGTATAAAGTTGACTTGTTTATTGGTGAATTGAATGATTTCTCTATTTTAGTAAAATTTGGATCAAATTTTTTTTAATTAATATATATATATATATATGAGATTGTGGAATATTATCATTATAAATAGAAAAAACAAAGCATTAAAGTAGAGAGAGTAAATCCAATAAAGAAATAATAGAAATTTGTTTCTCTCTCTCTCTCTCACTCACCGACGTTCATCCCCTCTCCCCTTCGCACACTCGCCACACACACATACTCTCTCTCTCTCTCTCCTGCTACTATCCGACGACACTCTTCCTGCTGGCAAATACCAAGAAACAAATTTTATTAATAAAGAAAAGATTCCATTTTCTCCTTCCTTTCCCCTTTTCCCCCAACCCTAAATTTCTTCCTCATCAACCATGCTTTAGCCTTAATCTTTTATTTACCCCCAAGTTTTCTTTTTTATTTTTCTTGCTTAATCAATTTTGATGGGGTGTGCCAATTCCAAGCTTGATGATTCGCCGGCGGTCATCTTATGCCGTGACCGGTGTGCCTTTCTTGACGAAGCCGTACGACAGCGTTTTACCTTCGCCGAAGCCCATATGGCTTATCTTCACTCTCTCAAGGCCGTCGGCC
Source organism: Scutellaria baicalensis (assembly GCA_005771605.1). Taxonomy (NCBI): domain Eukaryota; kingdom Viridiplantae; phylum Streptophyta; class Magnoliopsida; order Lamiales; family Lamiaceae; genus Scutellaria; species Scutellaria baicalensis. Next base: position 28,759,115 of record CM016726.1, read on the forward strand.
TCTCATTAGACCGGTTTTTCAATCAAGATCTCGACGGTTCCGCGGATGGCCCGCCCTCCCCGGTTCTGAACCTCCCGGCTCACAGAAAAGGGGACCCACATCCACCGGAGCCATCGGGCTCGCCGCCGGAGAAAATTCAACACCACCTCGACTCCCACTCAGACTCCGGTTCGCATCTCCACTTCCACTCCGATGACTCGGAGGATGAGGACGGCTCTTTGTCCGAGTCGCTGCATCATCATGACGTCAGCTCTCCGGTTCACCAGCAAGACCTCTCGTACGGTGGCTATTTCGCCGATTACGAGAACCTCAATCCGAATCTTCCAGGCGGCGGCGGCGGCAGGGGGTTTATGAATATAAATTATATGAAAAACCAAGCGGCGCCGTCGGTAGTGTATACACATCGGCCAATGAGTCCAGAAACTATGCATATGGGTGAATCTTCTGCCCCTTCTTCGTCGTACTATCCTAATCCTTATCCTAATTATTCTTATAGTAATAATCAGAACCCAAACCCTTCTTATCCTACGTATAATTACAATAACAACTTTAATGGTTATCCAAATTACGGTGGCGGAGGTGGGTATTTTGGTGGTTCTTCTCCCCCGCCGGCACCATATGGTGGCGGCTATTCTTCTAATCCGGCGGTTGCTTCAACTTCAAAAGCGCCCCCACCTCCTCCGCCACCGAGCTCCTCGGCCTGGGATTTTCTGAATCCTTTTGAGAGCTTCGATAAATATTATCCGCCTTATACTCCAAGCCGCGACTCAAGGGAGGTGAGAGAGGAAGAGGGGATTCCCGATTTGGAGGATGAGGAGGATGAGGTCGTTAAAGAAGTTCATGGCGATCAGAAGTTTGTGGATAGTGGAAGAAGCAGTTACTCAAAGCCGGGAGTACCGGAAGAAGATGGCCGAGTGATGAAGGATGCAGAGTTACAGTATAGAGCAAGGCCGAGCGTAGGAATGGAGAGTGATCCTGTGGAGTATGAGGTGCATATGGTGGATAAGAAGGTTGTCGATGCTGAAGAGGGGTCGAAAGATCGTGGCAATGCAGCTGGATTTAAACCTCGTGGTGGGTTCAAGGGCGATTCCGAAGTTATGAGGGAGATTCAAGTTCAATTTGAGCGTGCATCGGAGTCTGGAAGTGAGCTCGCTAAGTTTCTTGAAGTTGGGAAGCTTCCTTACAAACGAAAACATGGTGGCAATCATGGTAAAATTTTGAATTTTTATTTTTATTTAGTGTGAGATTTGTTTCATAATTTGCTTCCAACAGATGCTTTCTTGTAATTTCCAAGAAGAAACATTTATGGAAGGGTTCTTCTGGCCGTTGAGAATGATTAATTTGCAGTTGTTTTTTTATTTTTCTTTTCCCTGATTGGTTTGAAGAGCTGTGTTCTAATTAATTGTCATATTTTCAGTGAAGTAACTTAATCAGGATGGAACTCTGATAAGTGGTACCAATTTGATTTCTCTGTTATGTTTAACTTGAAGTATCTGTTGCCAGTTTCTTCCAAGATATTGCATTTGCCGATGGTGTCATCACAACCTTCAACATCTAAAAGCTCTGATAGTGCCGATCCAGCGTTGTTAGAGATCAATCAAGAAGTGGAGCTGAGGTCCAAAAATCTTTCTTCTACTTTGCATAAACTGTACCTTTGGGAGAAAAAGCTGTATGAAGAAGTCAAGGTACAGTGTTAATTCTGCTCATTATTTCAATTTTCTTTTCCCTTCTTTCTTCCTCATTTTCCTGCTACTATATTCTCTGCTGTTAATCCATTGGGTGTAGTTGATTCATTATACATGTTTTCTGATTATATGGTTTGTGGTCCCCTGTTGGCACTTTTTCCAAGAGTACATTCAAAAAATTTAATGTGATAACTCTGTAATACATTTATTCTGCATTATTTTTTCCCCGATAGGCGATAGATATTATGACCTTCAGAATAATCTACATAATTATTGATTGGTGTACTACGATTTTGTAAGTTTATTGCATTATTCTGCACCTTCCAGAAGAAAACCAGTAAAGTATACTATAAGTTGTATCAATATGTGACTATTGCAGATTTATTCATTGAAGCGTCCATTTACTTGCACGTCACTATAGTTCTAGAGCTGAAAATAAATATACATACACACAGTCCCTTAAAATGTAAATTTTCTAGTTTTCTCTGTCACTTAAGTTTATTGTTCTTATCCAAGCATGTTGTTTGTGGATCTACTGAATGTGTTGTTTTAAATTTGAGAGTGATGTTTATGGATTCGTAGATTGTGCGACACAAAATGAGAATTCTCTTTACCTAATTGTTCCAATTTAGAAAGTGTCTGGCACTTGATGCATCTATGTTGAGTCTGGAACTTGTGATTTGCTGCCATAGATTAATTAAATCTTATCTGAGGAGGCAATATTTCATAACTTGTAGTCAAGACCAAGTTGAGTATTATCATTACTGATTACTTGAAGACATTCAATTTTAATTGATAAGGTTGTAACTTATATGTATGCTGCAGGTTGAGGAAAAAATGAGAGTTCTTCATGAGCGGAAGTCTAGAAAACTGAAGCGCTTGGATGAAAAGGGTGCCGAGCATCAAAAAGTTGATGCTACCAGAACTTTGGTGAGGAGTCTCTCCACAAAAATTAGGATTGCAATCCAGGTAGTTGATAAGATCTCAGTGAAGATAAACAGCTTGAGGGATGAAGAACTGTGGCCACAACTAAATGAATTCATTCAAGGGTATGTCATTGTCAATATATATTCTTTGGAAACAAATTGTACTGGTCACTTTCCTTGTAGAACGTCCTTATTGCTTTTTTTGTGCTTGTTTATTTATTACTCATTGACTTAGAATTGTTCTTGTATCTTGATTGATGAACAGAGTTAACTATAGTTTCTCCCTGTAGTGTACTTCATAGACTTCCCTATGTTCTTGCCTTTTTTTTTTTTTTTAAAGTGCAAAAAGTGAGTGAAAACTACTGACACAACAGTTATCGGGCACACTTCATTAACTATCTCTTTTTACTTAAAATAGAATGTTGTCCATGGTCCTGCGAGTCTCTTTGGTGAGGAAGGTTGTGATAAGAAGAAGCTACTCTAGCATTGGGCAAGGAATAAAATATCAGTTTGGTTGGAGTGATGGAAATCATAATTGAAATTTCAGATGATGCTTTGAAGTGTATTTGACTGGAGACTTTGCTGTTTCCAAATATGATATTTGTGAAACGTGAGGGATGCTGGGCTTATAATTCATTATATCGGGAACTTGGCATTCTAAGTGACTTGGAAAATCTCGATTCGTATTTCCTTTTTTTAGACTTTTTGCTTGTTCTGTTTTGTGTTTCTGAAGCTTAGCAGATTCATATGAATTGTTCATTTGTGGTTGTACAGTATTGTTCTGAGATAATGTCTTGATAGTTTTATTTTCCTTATGTTTTTTTCCTAGGATGACTAGAATGTGGAAGTCCATGCTTGAGTGCCATCGTAGTCAATGTCAAGCAATTGTAGAAGCCAAACGGTTGGACGCCATTGCCATCCGAAAGCACTTTAGTGATACTCATTTCGAAGCCACTCAGCAGCTTGAACATGATCTGATTAATTGGACTCTAAGGTTTTCTTACTGGGTAGGTGCACAAAAGGGTTTTGTCAGAGCATTGAATAACTGGCTCCTGAAATGTCTCCTCTATGTTCCTGAAGAAACAGCCGATGGGATAGTCCCGTTCTCTCCCGGTAGGATTGGTGCACCTCCAGTATTTGTTGTCTGTAATCAATGGTGGCAATCTTTGGAAAGAATATCAGAGAAAGAAGCCATTGATTGTATGCGGGACTTTGCCTCAAACGTCCTTCGTCTGTGGGAACATGACAAGGCAGTAATGCGCCAAAAGATGTTGGCAAACAAGGACGATCGGAAAATTAAGAGTCTTGACAAAGAAGATCAGAAAATACAGAAGGAGATTCAGGCGTTGGACAAAAGGATGGTTTTGATTTCTGCAGATGACAAAGGTATGGCATTAGGACATGCTGTGTATCAAAGTGAAACCACCAAAGCAGGAAGTCTACAGTCAAGTCTGCAGCATGTTCTTGAAGCAATGGAGAAGTTTACTTCCAGTTCACTTAAAGTCTACGAGGAGCTATTGCAGCGCATTGAAGAGGACAATCTCACCAGGGAGCAAGAAAAGGTTTCTTAGGGTTAGAGAACGCTGAGCTAAAATCTGTATTTTTGTTTAACCAAATCTGGGTCAAACCTGATTCGACATCTCTTTATAAGTGGGAGAAAGAAGAGCATAATGGACTTATCATCATATAGGAGCTTGGTGCTTCTGCATTTATGCCTATAGTCGAGAACTAGATTAACGAGCATGGAGAATAATATGCTATTTCCAAACTTGGCTCGGATTGTGAGATGACAAGCGTGAATCTTCTTCTGCTGCTCATAACAGGAACAGTTGAAGATAAGCGTGTAGATGATGCTCATGGCTCTTCGACCGAAAACCCGAGGTAAGCTAATATCTAGTCGGGGCAAGCTGGGATGCATTTTAACAGTCATGTCTTGGTGAATGAAGGTAAAGGTATGGAACTTGGATCATGAAATGGTGGAAAGAGAAAGCTTTCCTTTTATGGGCGTGAGAAAGTAGGTCATGTATAGAAGTAGAAGCTCATATTAATAGATGTTTTATCCAAATATTTGTACAGGAATTCTTTATAATGTATTTATTCAAATTCTGATGTAGCTTTAAATAAGGTGGATGGAGAGGTTGAGTAGAGGATGAATTTAATTATTGTTGCATTGGTAAATGACCCATTACTTCCCAACTGGAAATCCCATTTTAAAAGCTACTACTATATGTTACTCCCTTCGTTCTGGCCTAATTTGTATATTTGTCATTTTTGTTTGTCCAATTCTAATTTGCCAACCCATAAATGACAAAGGAAAAATTCCCTCCTTACCTTTTATATTTTTGTCATTTTATAAAATTGTCACCCCAATTTTCCTTTTAAATTATAATTAAAGTGCAAAAAACATAAAGTTAACACATCCAATCAAAGTCAACTGTATTTTCTTAGGCTCCGTGTGCGGTTAAAGTAGACAAATTAGACCGGGACGGAGGGAGTATCATTCATTGATTGATACATGATCATCATCATCATCCCCCCTTTTTATGTCATACTGCTTTTGCTTTTTAGCTTCTAGGTTTATGGATATCTATCTCATGGATTTTGTACATTCAACTATGGATTCAAATTGAAATAGTTGTAGTCTTTGTAATTTGGGATTTGAAATATTGAAACAAAGGATTGAAAATTATGTGGAAAGAAATGATGGCCTTTTTTAGTCCTTAGAGGAATTTCCATGTTCTCAATTACTTGTTTTTACTTATGTTCATGAAAGGAAACCCAACCATGCTACTAGTTAGTGTCTATTCCTTTTCTACGAAGAAGATGTTTATTCATATCAAGATTTGACAATAGAATTCAATGCCTTGTTACATCTTAATATTTTATTATTTTTTTCTTCTCAAATTTCTCTTTAGTTATGCCTTGGATTTATTGAGTAATAATTTGTTGGGATCCAAATATATATACGTAATAATGTTTGAATATAAAAATGAGATTATTATAGAGATTCATTTCATATTGAATTAGTCAACATGGGTCAACGGAGTCAATCAAATCTTCTTGAAAATACTTATTTATTTATTTGATTTTGACTATAGATCCAGTCGAAAAAATTAATTAAACAAGTTACTTTTCTTGAATTGCAACCAAAAAATCCTTTTAGACCGTTAAAATCAGATCGCGGCAGTTATCATGTAAATTAAGCAAGGCAACTAAATCTGACATGTGATAAACTTACCATAATTACTCTCACTGGATAAATCCCTGGCTAAACCTACCCAAATTAAAAGGATTTGATCAAAATATGACAAACATTTCCATATTTTAGAGAAGACTTTCCAAATAGTTTTGGTTAGTGAGTCAAAGTAAAGAGAAGCATCATGATTATTAGTAGCAATAAAGGTGGGTAAAATGTTGCATATAAGCAGAAGCAATAAAAGTCGTTTGTCTAACCCACATTAGATGAAAAATTACAATTGAGACAAGAAAAGAAGTGAGACACGAGATTTATATGGTTCGGAGAAATAACTCTTACGTCCACGGTGGTGCAGCCAAGTATTTATTTAAAATACTCAAGAGGATTACAAATTATTAGCCTCACAGAATGTTTATCCTCACACATGTCTCTATTTTCTAGTTTTTCTGCTCACTTAACAAAACATAAAATACAAGCTTATTTATAGGTGCAAGTAGATGAATCTAGATACATTTGAAGAATGTATCATACAGGATTAATTCTCTTCTGACTAGAAGTTGGAGAGACATGCATAGGTTCATGGATCACCATTAATTTGAGTCAATGTATTTTTCCAACATAAAAAGCCATTTCCTTGGAATGAATATATCTATTACCTATATAAAAATATGAATATTTCTTACAAAATATGGATTTCCTAATATATTCTTATAAAAGATTTTATTTAAGGTTATAATAGTAATTTGTGATTTTTATATTTAAATAATTTTACATTAGAATTCTAAATCAAAATCATATAGAATTCTATTATAAGTAAGACTCTATTATACAAGGACTTTAATTTATTAGATTTGATTTTATTTAAGGTTATAATAGTAATTTGTGATTTTTATATTTAAATAATTTTACATTAGAATTCTAAATCAAAATCATATAAAATTTTATTATAAGTGGGACTTTATTATATAAGAACTTTAATTTATTAGATTTTTTTAAATTTAATATAGATTGTATATCCTTATAATTTTTTTTATTTAAGTCGATTAATAGTAATATAATATTTTTAATTTAAAAATTCATCATCCGCATGCAACGCATGTGCTGATACTCGTATATATATATATATATATATAGTAGGTCTTGCGTGTTCCTTGGAATGAATATATATATATAGTAGGTCTTGCGTGCCCCCGAGGCACCGTGCCCCCAAACACTTATTGTAATACATTTAAGTAATATGAGTAATACCTTAATACTATGTAACAAGTAATATCTTAAATAATACCTTCACTAAAACATATTCAATTATACACATAATACCTTATGAATATGCAACTAATACCTTTAAGAATATACCACTAATACCTTATGAATACACCAATAATACCTCATGGATATATATCTAATACCAAACTAACAATAACTTTGGGAATACGGTGCACCGGGGGTACGCAAGTTTTTTACCATATATATATATATACGAGTGGGAAAGTGAAGTAGGATGGAAAGACGACAGATGCAAAGCTGAAAGAAAAGAAAAACGTTGGCTTCCAATTCAACAAATGCCCATCGTTTTGATTTTCCCATACTCGGTTCTCATTCCCACTTGCCTTCTGTTTCAGCTGGCGATGCTTCCTGTGACTCTCTCTCTCTCTACATATATATATATATACACACACAAGTATCAGCACATGCGTTGCATATGAAGAATAAATTTTTTAAATCAAAAATATTATATTATTATTAACCTTAAAATAATAATTTCTTATAGAAATATACAATCTATATTAAATTAAATTCAAAAAAAAGTATAGTAAATTAGAGTCCTACTCGTAATAGAACACTATATGATTTTGGTTTAAAATTCTTATGTAAAATTATTTAAATATGAAAATTATAAATTACTATTATAACCTTAAATAAAAATTTTAATAAGGATATATTGGGCAATCCATATTTTGTAAGAAATATCTATACTTTTATATAGGTAATAGATATGCTTGTCCAATTAATTTAATCACAACATGCGTGTAAAGCACAATAATCAGATCCCAATCCCAACAATCTCTCTTAATTTTCAAATCCAATATGTCCTGTTCTTGTACACAATTTCTTGACTGTAATAATAAGTGTTAAGAGTCCTGACTGATTATTTGTCTTATGACTCGATTTTTAATGTTGTTTTTCTCAATCTCCCATTTCAGCAGTTAACAAAACAAGAAACAAATTGTCTGAAAGGTTTTTACTTTTCTTTTGTGTGATGGCTTTAACAGCAATCCTTTCAGATTCCGCCACGCGTCGATTGCGATAAGAGTCTCTGATGTGTCAAGTAGATGCTTTTCTTTATTTCTATTTCCACACTAATTTACATGATTAAGGATCTTCAGAGCTATTGATTGATTGATTAATGGCATCAAATCATTGTTTAAATACAAGGGGAAATCATTGTTGCTTATGAGTTAAGGACCTATTATAGGAGGAGTGTCGGTCCCTTGTGGCTTCTCTCTGTTCTGGATTTTCAACCGGGTAATTAGTAAAGAACTCCGTTTAATCTGCATGTAAGAAAGATCGGTGAGAGAGAGACGTGAGAGAAGGAAAGGAAGCAGTGATTCAGCTTGATTACTTACAAGCATTCACACACTGAAAAAAGATCCCATCTTTTCTTTTAAATTTCCCTTTTTTATTCTTTATCTGTTGCTGCATCCTCAACACTGTTTCTTCGTTTGTCTATTAATGCTTTTCCGAGTAAAAGTCTTGGAACTTGAAAGTGAGAGAAGATAGAGAGAGAGAGGGAGGGGGGGTTCTTGAATTGTTGCAGAGAGTTATGGGCTGCTGTGTTTCACGATTTTCACCAACGGAGACGCACCCAGAGAAGGAAAAGCTCCAAACCCACGGCGGAGGCCCGATTTTAAGCGGCCGACCGCCGCCTCCACCTGCAGCCGCTGGCGGCGGAGCTGAGCTCGGAATAGCTTCATCTGGGGTTCCATCTTTTTCTGAGTTTTCCTTCGCAGACCTCAAAACTGCTACGAATAACTTCAGCCCAGATTTTATAGTCTCAGAAAGCGGCGAAAAGGCCCCGAATATTGTTTACAAAGGGCGCCTGCAAAACCGCCGGTTGATCGCCGTCAAGAAGTTTCCGAAGCTATCTTGGCCCGACCCGAAACAGTTTGCGGTATTTTCCTTGTATTACAGACATAATTCGTGTATTTCTTTTACATATGGGGATTTACTTAGCTTCTGTAAAATCCTGTTTGTAGGAGGAGGCCTGGGGAGTAGGGAAATTGAGGCATCGGAGATTGGCAAACTTAATAGGATATTGCTGTGATGGTGACGAGAGGTTGTTGGTTGCTGAGTTCATGCCCAATGACACCCTTGCCAAGCATTTATTTCACTGTATGTACTATCTCTATGATTTTATTGCTGCTTTTCTTGGTTGTTGGATTAACACAGTTGTCTGTATTTAGTGTATGTGATTGTTTCTGCTATGAGAAAAAAATGGCATATAATTTGGATGAAAATAAGGTTTTCCTTGTTTGGTTTCAAGAATGATGTAATAAGCATTTATCATGCCTGTTGTTTGTGTGTGTTCATATTTGATGAGAATCAGTCTTGGCCTAACTTATTGAATAGGGGAAAGACAGACGATTGAATGGGCCATGCGGTTGAGAGTAGCACTTCATATAGGGGAAGCCTTAGAATACTGCAGCAATGAAGGCCATCATTTGTATCACGACCTCAATGCCTATAGGGTTCTCTTTGATGAGGTGATTTGAAGAATCTGATTTTCGTTGCAAAGAGTATTGCCCTGCATATTTGTTTGTGCATGCACTCATGTTAAGTAAATTTGACGCAACTTTTCAGGATGGAGATCCTCGGCTTTCATGTTTTGGGCTAATGAAAAATAGTCGGGATGGGAAGAGTTATAGCACGAATCTTGCATATACACCCCCGGAATATTTGAAAAATGGTGATCTTCCTGAGCTTACATTATTGTTTTGTGTGGATGAGGAAACACTCTGTTTTGATGCTTCCACTTGTACTTAGAATGAATACGTCTAACTATTCATTAGTTATGTCCCAGCAGTCGTCTGAGTTGTTTCTCAAGAATCTGAGTCACATTTTTTGGTTACTCTTCAAGGAATGATTTAGAACAACTTCACAAGATTTACAATTTAGTATAGACTCTAGGAAACATTATGAAGTAGAGCATAGATTTTAGAGGCGAGAGGCGCAAGGGTCGCCCTGGCGCCCGAGGCGAGAGTCGTGCGCCTCTTGAGCAGAGGTGCTGAATAAGTAAAATTAATAAGAAAAATATAAATCTCTTAATTAAGCCTAATAAATCCATAACATAAAGTTCAAACTTCAAAATAAATGATAAAACACATAAAATAGAGTTCATAGTTCAAGCTATGTCTCAAATACATGAAATCCGGCAGGCGGTAGCAGCGGCCGATGGTGATCGGCGGTGGCAGTCTGCTGTCGGCGCCGGCAGCAGCAGTTGGGTGGGTTAAGGTTGGACGTTTAAGGGTAGTAGAGTAGAAGTGTAAAACTATATTTTTGAACCCTAATTCACTTGTCTCCAAAACCCATCCTATATATCTATTTCTATTATTTATATAAAAGTATGAATATTTCTTACAAAATATGGATTGCCTATTTTATCCTTATTAAAGATTTTATTTAAGGTTATAATAGTAATTTATGATTTTCATATTTAAATAATTTTACAAAAGAATTCTAAATCAAAATCTTATAGAGTTCTATTATGAGTATGACTCTAAATACTATACATTTTTTTTGAATTTAATTTAATTTAATATAGATTGTATATCCTTGTAAAAAAAAAATTATTATCTATGATTAATAGTATTATAATATTTTTGATTTAAATAATTCATCCTCCACATGCGACGCATGTGTTGATACTCGTATACTAAAAAATATATGTACTAAATATTAAATTTAAATAAAAAAAAGTGGATGTGAGAGAGACGCGCTTGAGGCGCACAGAGGTGCTCGCCTCTTAAACAGCGCCTGCCTCAGCCCTTGAGAGGCGCTACCCTCTGCGCCCCTTGCGCCTCTCGCCCGGGCGCGCCTCTAACAAGTATGAAGTAGAGAGTCGAAACTCTACACAAATAGATAAGAAAATGAAGTCTTTCAACTACATTTCCATGTTTGTCGCACAGGCTTGAAAACTAAATGGGGATAACTTTTCATGTTCTACTTATCGTCCAGTCTCAGAGCAGAAAGATATACTTCTTCTGGCCACTATCTAGTCCTATAGATATAAATTTCTGATTTTTGTGCTTTCAGTTTTTCACTGATCTCTATCGAACTAGTCAAATATTTACTCTTGATTTGTTGTATTATGTGTATTGTAGGACGGGTGACCCCTGAAAGTGTCGTCTATAGCTTTGGCACTGTCCTCTTGGATCTACTGAGTGGAAAGCACATACCTCCAAGTCATGTGAGTTCCTTTTATTCATATCTTATTTTAGTTTTGGGGTCTTTATTTTATCTTTTTTTATCTACTTCATCTTTGTTGAGTAATCAACATCCTACATGGTTGTAGTGTGTGTATCTCTATGAAGAATTTGTTGAAAAATTACTTTTAACAATCAACTAATCTCATCATATAGTGATTGTATTGCTCTTCCTGAGTGCAGGCTCTTGATATGATACGTGGTAAAAACATCATACTTTTGATGGATTCTCATTTGGAGGGCAAATTCTCTACTGAAGAGGCAACAGTAGTTGTCGGTCTTGCCTCTCAATGTTTGCAATACGAACCACGAGAGAGGCCTAATATAAAGGATCTTGTTGCTACCCTTTCTCCATTACAGCCAAAATCAGATGTAAATGTCCAGAATTACAGTCTCATATCAAATGAACCTTATTCTATTCATCCATAATCAAGGGGGTTTTAGTGTCCTTATTTATCCATTTTGGATTTTAGGTGCCTTCTCATGTCATGCTTGGAATATCTAAGCATGAAGATGCGCCAGCAACACCACAGCGTCCACTTTCTCCGATGGGTGAGGCATGTTCTCGACTGGATCTCACTGCTATACACCAAATCTTGGTGAACACGCACTACAGAGACGATGAAGGGACCAACGAGGTGATTCTTTGACTTGGACCATATAATACATACTTTTGTTGAACTTCGAATGTTATTCCTCAAAGCAATTGTTCTCTTCCAGTTGTCGTTCCAAGAATGGACACAACAGATGAGAGACATGCTGGATGCTAGAAAGCGCGGTGATTATGCTTTCCGTGACAAGGACTTTAAGGCTTCTATAGATTGTTATTCTCAGGTACTGTATATAGTCTTCTCAACTGATATAGCATACTGTTCGTGGCATGATGACTTGATATCTCTCTCTTCTACTTGCCCAGTTTATAGATGTTGGGACCATGGTTTCTCCGACTGTTTATGCTCGTCGCAGTCTGTGTTATCTGATGACTGATCAACCCAATGTGGCCCTTCGAGATGCAATGCAAGCACAAATTGTGTATCCAGATTGGCCCACAGCTTTCTACATGCAATCAGTTGCCCTTGCCAAGCTGGACATGCTCCAAGATGCTGCTGATATGTTGAAGGAGGCTTCTGCTTTAGAAGAAAAGAGGCAAAAAGGTGGGAGGCCCTCATAACAATCCCGTTTTTTCGTTCATCGATTCTTCATTCTTCACAATCCTCCCAATGTTTGTAAATCTTCAGTGACAATTTGGCATTTATTTCTCAAACAAAAGATGTATCATACAACTCCAGTTCTTGCAGTAATAGAAGATTCATTCATCTCAACAGCTCTTTCCGTTTACATCTTATATTCGACCATCTGTTCGTGCTGATAAGTTTAAGAAAACAGATACCCTTTTGAGACCATGTCTTGAAGATGCAATCATAATAAAATCATGGACCTAATGGTGGGAAACACTGCATGGACATCCAACTCACCTGTCATTTAATTTGCAATTGTCTCAAGAACTTAAAAACTTGTGTAATACTTTATACTTAATAGGGACAGCAAATTTAATGGCACTCGTGCACTAACAAATAATTGAGTCTTCCCACGAGGTATTCTTATTACATTAAGTGAGCAAGTGCCTCTGTTACTTCATTGGTCCTTAAGATGGGAAACATTGCAAAGACATCGCCATAATAATAGTGAATCCACATCTCGATCACATTACTCGTGGTTGAGAAGACAACGACGATTCCTTTTGTCTCCTTCGCCTATATATATACTCAGCAAAGGCATCATATGGACCATCACAACTTTCTTCAATCAAGTCAATTCATATCCTCATTTTCTCCGATGGCATTCTCACCCCTGAGATCAAAGGCACTTCACCATGGCCGTTCTCTTAGCCTACCTTCTAAACTACACCCAGCCATTTCCCAGTTCAACGAAAACTTATCCCTAATTAAAGCTTCTCAGCCAACCTCTTCTTCATTGTCATCAATGGAGAAAAGACTAATCGGCCTTAGAAACCTGTACTGCAACATTGATGATCTACTCATGTTGCCTCACATTCAGCAGATCATTTCTCAGGATTGTGAGGAGAAATGGGTGGATCAGGTCTTGGATGGTTACATCAGGCTCTTGGATGCCTGCACCACAGCTAAAGATCTCTTCTCGCAGACAAAGCACGACGTACAAGAGCTTCTTTCTGCTCTAAGGAGAAAGGATGTGGATGGCATCCATAGCTATCAGACATCAAGAAAGAAGTCCAAGAAGATGATCCAAAAGTCCTTGAAAGATTTAAGGAGTTTGAGAAGTAAAGACAATGATGTACCCTTGTCCAAAGATGGTGAAACCATGGCTCTTGTACACATGTTAAAAGAAGCAGAATCAGTAGCCACTGCCATGCTTGAATCCTCGCTGTCATATTTGATGGGGAGTAAGGTGCAGGCGAAGATGAGTGGGTGGTCATTGGTATCGAAGCTAATCCCCTCAAAGAAGGTGTCCTGCGAAGGCGATGAAACAGATTCGAATGAATTCAATAAAGTGGAAAGTTTCTTGAAGATGGAAGGAGATGATACACAACTTATGAATCACTTAAAAGAGATGGATACAAGCATTCAGATTCCTGAAGAAGAGCTTGAATGCCTGTTCAGGCAGTTGATCAAAACCAGAGTTTTCCTTCTCAACATTCTCAATCTCTAGGCATCAGATTCTGACAGAATCTATGAAATTTTGTACATTAGGAAAAAGTTGTAGGCTGTACATTGAAATATATACTTGTTAATATCCCTGATAACTTGAATACAAATCACAAAAAATCTCCCATACATCTTGTCCAACTGAAAGTTCAATTCTTACATTTTCATTTTAGTTCTCATACAAAGAAACGGGTTTTCTCAAGAACACGGTATCTTGGATCTGTTAGCAGAAATTACACATCTTTTTCAGGTTCTATGGTGTAACAGAAAAAGCTTAGTGGCCTGTTTTACTTTACCAAGTTAAACAATGAAGGGTGCACGAGGGTTTTTGTATTTTTTAACAATATCAACGTTGTCAAGATTCCATTTGTCTCTTAGGAGTAAACCGCTACTGACTAAATCATTTAAGAGATTTAAAAGGGAAGCCATGAATCCACGTTCTTTTCGTTTTATGAGAGATAAGAATGTGTAATTTATCTGTTATGTTTGCAGAACAATTTCAATCACCTTAGTTTCTTCATAACCCTTGATAATGAAAATAACAGAGATGATACTAATGAATTCTTCCACTGAGATTTACCTGATCTTACTTCTTTCCAACAGAACAAGAAAAAAGTGAAAAAATAATTAAGGAATCCAGGATTATCTTTCATTCACAAAAGTGAAAATCTTCAGATATTAAAGATTTCAAGTAAGTCTGGGAATGAAATCCTAAACAAATGTGTTCAAGAATTCAGGTTGTTGAAGAATAGCTTACGATGCAGTTAATCAAAACCAGGGTGTTCCTCAACCACTAGGCATCAGATTCATCATGAAATTCAAGAAACCAAAGGTTTGTTCTACATCTCATTTGTCTAATTTCTTGGTGTTAATTACTAATAAAAAACTGTTTCTTGATAATTTTTCAGAAAGTTTTAACCTAATTTATGTTTTTGTCCCTTTTTGTCTTCTTCTATCGCACGAATTGAATTGAATAAGTTTAAAAAGAAACCCCCTCCCTCTCTTGTACAGTTAAAGTTGTCAAGATTCCTATTGTCTCAACATTTACTGACCAAATATTCAAGAAAACTTTTAAAAATAAGAACCCTAGATCTACAGGCTTTTAGACAAGTGAAGGATCTGCAATTTGTCTCATCTATGTGGCAAGAGAGGACGATGGTAGTACCAACACAATATAGAGTAGTTGAAGTTTCACAAATTTCAGAAAGATAATGAATCCACACGAGGGGCCTTGCATTATTTGATGATAACAAGGTTGTCATTATTCGAATTCAGACAACTGTATTGAAAATGGTGTTGAATCCCACATGCTTTCATCAGACAAAACTAGATTAAAAAATGTGCTGCAATGGTGGGAAACATTGCATAGACATCGCCATATTCATCGATGATCCAGATCAAAGGATTCCTTGTGTCCTCTTCACCCCTACATATATTCACCACGTCCATATTGGTAAAGCCATCACAAGTTTCTTCATTCAAGTTTCATACCCTCTTCTTTCACCAAGGAAATAGAAACAATGGCTTTCTCACCATTGAGATCAAAAGCCCTTCACCATGGCCGCTCTCTTAGCTTGCCAAACCCTTCCATTTCCCTGTTTGATGAGAGCTTGTCCAGAGTCACATCTTCTAAGCCCACTTCCTCATCGCTCTCGTCAATCAACGGCAAGATAAATGGCCTCACAAATCTGTATAGCACCATTGATGATCTGCTTGTCCTGCCTCACAATCAACACATTGTTTCAGACAAATGTGTTGACCAAACATTGGATGATCACATTAGACTATTGGATGCTTGCAGTGTGGTCAAAGATGTGGTATTGGTCATAAAGCAGGATTTGAGGGAGCTTCTATCTTCTGTGAGGAGAAAGGATGTGAATGGCATCCATGGTTACCTTGAATCAAGAAAGAAGTCCAAGAAAATGATCCAAACGTGTTTGAAAAGCTTGAGGAGTTCTAAGAATAACGATTTAACCAGCATGGAGAAAGAGCCTGAAAAACTAAGTCTTGTTTGCATGTTAAAAGAAGCAGAATCAGTGGCCTTATCTGCGTTGGATTCCTTGTTGGCATACTCAATGGGGCAAGCAAGGAAGAGTGGGTGGTCAATGGTGTCAACCCTGATCCAATCCAAGAAAGTATCGAATCAAGTAGAAGAAACGTTGTCGAATGAGTTCGAGAAGGTGGGTTCATTGTTGCAATTGAGCCATGAAAACCATGAGCTAATGAGTCACTTGAAAGAGATGGATACAAGCATTCTGGTTCTTGAAGAAGAGCTAGAGTTTTTGTTCAGGCAGTTGATTAAAACCAGGGTTTCCCTCCTCAACATTCTCAATCACTAGACTCATTCTGAGATTGAAAATTTTGTATGATAGGAAAGTTGTAGTTTATACTTGTACATATACAATGACGATTAATACAAAAGAAACACAAAGTTTCTTGTCTCATTTCCTGATCTTTTAGTTGGTTTATAACTATTACAAATACCCGAGTTTACATCTAAAACATATGCGTCTATATCTGACGGTATTAAAAGGTTGAAACACAAGTTTTTTAATGTGCAATCCACCTTAGTAAAAATAATCTGTTATACAACCTGTGTGTGATCTTCTATACTTATATATTCTGAGTTTTATATCAATTGGAAGAAGTATACATCATACATGGTGGCAGAGATTGATGTTTTTCTGATCAAGGTTCTGTTGTGATAAGGAGTAATGTGATCTTGTTCTGGATTCACTAATTATCCAGCAATGCCAATGCAATGTTTACCACCATCAAAACAGAGACTTCATACAATACTAATACGCGTCTCTGAATTTCTGCGTTATTAATATATTATCGAGTTTTTTTGTCCTGAAGCAATGAAGATACAATATCATATTTGCAAGTGTGCAGGATTGATTAATGGAGGTGCCATGCCAAGTAGATGTAATTGTGCAACTTTGGTTGCCTTTCTTCAGAACCTCGTGCATTAGATTAAAATAGAAGTTTCATTCATGTCAACCATTTATGATCTGTCCATGTTAGAAGGGGCAGGTGACAATTTGCATTAATTTATGCATCAGATGATGCAACAACTAAATTTAAGAAATAAACTCTCAGCTTGTAATATAAGAGTGGAAAACATTGCAGAAACAGCGTTACTCAAGATCCCATATGGTACCAAAATGTTAGAACAAAACTGAAAGCCAAGGTTGAGAGCTTTTGCAAACAAAACCCATAAATCCACTAGAATAGGAAACAAGTAGGAATTCACAGTTTTCTTGATTTAGTACTAGATAAGAATAAAGCTTAAATAGGATTCAACAGATAGAGGTGAAATTGTCTAGCCAGGGACTAAACTGCATCCAAAAAGAGTCCTGTGTCCAATCCATGCTGTATTTAGGGAGTTGAAGCTCTCCTAGATTCTGAATCCCACTTGGAAGAACAAGGCTGGAAGAACAACCCCTCACTTTATTACCACACTCCTCGTATTTCTCCTCTCCAATTCCAAACACCATCTCTTCTTCTTTCTCTCTCTTCAATCCCATCTCATTCAACTCCTCAACTTGGCTGCTGAAGGAGATGGAATCCATGGGAGGTGAACAAGCATAAGTCTTCATCTCCTCCTCCATTGCAGCCCTCTGCTCCAACACCTTCAACGACGTCGCTTTCATGTATATCTTACACAACACTATGTCCTGCAGCATTATAACATAACATCACTCAATTTGCAGAGTTCAGACAAGTTGAATGAAGAATCAAGAATGTGTACATGCGGACTAGGACTACCTTGGGTGGGGAGCATTTATCAGGCAAACGATACTCATTCATGATCCACTCGGTCTTTCTGCCACGTGGCGCTCTGCCCTCGTAGAAAACCAGGGTTTTCTTCAGCCCTAACACCTTCTTCGGATCGGATAGGCTCAGGATCTGGCGGTCCGACCCGGTTGCCTTCCAGAACCCCTTTTCGGTGGTCCGGTTCGGCCGCCCTCCACTGCCATGCTTTCTGTCTCTCGGCACGAAGAAATACCACTCTCTTTCACCAATTTTTGCGAGCCCTGTTTCATTACACAACAACAACAACCGTTATTACATCTTCGAAATCATGTCTGAAGAAAATTCTAGGGTTTTTTTTAATTACCAGGCAGTTCCCTGGGATCGTAATTGTATATGTTGAGAAAACCGATGATGTCGCCGCGTAATTTCTTGCCAAACACCATGCTTTTGAGGTAGAAATTCAGGAGCTCTTCTTCAGTGGGGTGGAACCTAAATCCAGGTAACTTCATCTCACTCTTCGATTCATCCATGGATGCGAGTGTTAGTTTTTCGACCGTTCTTTTATTCAAGATTTGTTCTTATCTTTTTCAAATAGAATGTGAAGCGACACAAAGATACTTGAAAAATCTATGCATACAACATGGACACATGAGGGCTGGTTTATATAGCACCAACATTTGATTGTTTGTACGAGAAAGAAACAAGTAATTCCATGTGGACCATTAAGAATCATTTATTTATTTGAAAATGGGAGATTTAAAGTCTTGTAATTAGAAACAAAAAAAAAAAGACTTGAATGACGCGGTTTCAGTAGTGATTGAGTGTTGATCATGATGATCTATGAGATAATAGACAATTGAATTTCCAATCAAATGGAAATATAGTCCAATCCAATGGAACCTCCATTTCAAGATTTCATTTCTTGAAACTAGTAGCCAGGTAATTCTTACATAACTCCACTCTGGACCAACTAAAATAGTTCATTGCTTTTTCCGAGTATATATCTATTTCTAATTTACATTTTCATAGTCCATTGTGTTGTGTTACATTCATTACTGAAATAATTATTCCTTGGTGATGAAAAATACTGATTGCAAATTAATGAATTACATAAGAGAGTTTTTTTGATAAAAGAATAACAATTAAAGAAATAATATGCTAAGAATGTTGTCTTACAAATTCTACTCTATGTTATCTAATGTTTTGTGCGTATTAGGAAATATTTTTCTATAACTATCAGACAATACTTATGTATTATGTACATATGCTTAATAATGTAATGCAAAAATATTATCTGATATTTAAAAAGATACTACCTAATATAAACGAAAGCATCACATGTTGCATGACTCGACCGCGAGGAAGATTCTAATATATAAAAAAGTATTACACAATAAATACAAAAGGTATTATAATTTTTTAAATGTTTATTTCCGACCCAACCTGTTTAATAGATCGAGATTTTTGAGACGACTTATCCCAAAACTTTATCTTACTTTGCGAGGTAAAGAATACAATCTCTATAATACAACGGCTCTAATACAAGGTAAGGCACCACTGAATTAAGGTTTGTTAGTCCCGAGTTCATCGTAAGAATATCAACATTAATAATTATTCTTCAAATATAATTACATAGAGATATCTAATAACAGAATTGGTTGATTATCACCGATTGTTGGAAGTTGACAGTACACAACAAATATAATTGTATGAGCAGAAACCATGAGTCATATATATTATATGGACACACTATAAATCAATCAATAAACAGAATATACACAAATTTCCAAATTTACAAATAATTTCTGAAATGGTCATAAACGCGTTTGGGGCATCATTGTAAATAACATGAAAATCTGAGGAAAATTAATCAAAGAATAAATAACACTTGACTTGGAAAGTCTTCCCCGAAGACTCATGTCCACTGCATATGGGGCCCTTTTCTTGACTCAAAAGTCGACCAATATTTTCTATGAATTTGACAACTCAAATCATGTCTTTTCCTCCTTTTTCCATTTTTAACTTAACATTTCTACTTTTTTCTTTTTAAATCCATTCTAGTTATATGACTCATTCAAACTCACCAAGGTATGAATGAAAATTATTATGTCATTATTATGTCCTCGTGTATCTAATTATATAAGATTGATGAAGTCACGATTGATCTTTCATAATTCACATATTAATTTGTGAAAATTACGTTTTGTCTATAAATAACGTGAGATCGTGTTGTGTATATTTTTTTTATCTATTTCAGTTGTCTTTATAGAACTGATATCTCTTTTAGTATAAGTATTAGTACTCGCACCCGCACGATGTACGATCTGTGATATAATGTTGGTAAATATTAATTATTTGATAATATAGTATAAGTAATTTTAGTATATATAAGACATTATAATATTTAATAACTAAGAAAATCTAAATTTGCTTAAGATAATTTAATTCACAACAATATATTGATATTATACACATCCAATTCACTAATTTATGATTAATACTAAAAACAAAAGTATCAATCATGATTTTCAAATCAAAATTGGAATTTTAACATGCAAGGATAATTGTAAGTTTTTTTAAAACTTCTATATACACAACGATTCTATTTGAAACTTTTTTTTTATCATCTGTGTTACAAACTAATATCATAAATCACTTAAATTAAATATACTAAAAAAACTAAAAAAAATTATGAATTAAAAATCAAATTCAATTTATTAAATTAAATACATGTGTATGAGTATGTATATATAGAAACAACAAACAATAATAAAATTGGAAATTTTATGTAGAAACTTAATGCAATCACTGTCAATTATATATTTTCAACATTTTATTTTAAAATAAATTGAAGTAGAAAAATATTTTTAATTAATATCGCTTAACATCGAAGATGACAGATAATTATTTCATTATAATTAGTATCATGTAAATTAATTGATATAGACCGACATTGATCATTACAATTTAAGCTCAACACAAAATCGAAATGTAGTAGTAGTGATCATGATGATGACAATATAATTAGAAACTAATTAAGCATATAATTTAAATAATTAGTTGAGTCATCTAAATTCAAAGTGTGCACTATCATATAAAAATATACGAAGTCCTAAGTGTAAAGTAAAAGGTGAAAATTTTATTCCATTATGAGATATTTATAATTTAAAAAATATTTAGGATGACATATTATTCTAACTAAATACATATTATTATATATACATATACATATATGTATATACACACATCTTTAATAGTGTTATATTTATTTGTTAATATGATATAAATTATCATCATGCAAATTAATATTTATTATTGAAATTATTGTATGGATATCTATTGTTGGTATTTAAGAAATTATTCAATAAAATTAATTTAATTAAGATCAATAAAATGAGAATAAACTAATACAATATTTATATTATTAAATTTAATGAATTAAATAGTAAAAAATGAAAGAAAAAAAACTGTTGACGGGACACTTACAAATATTAATTTAAAAAATACTGTGGATGACATAAAATTTCACACTAAATACATATTATATATATATACATATATGTATATACACACATCTTTAATAGTGTTACACTTGTTTATTAATTATATTTATATTAAATATAATATCAATTATCCCTCAACAAATTAATACTTATTATTGAAATGATTGTTTGGACAATATCTATTGTTGGTATTTAAGAAATTACTAAAATAAGAATAAACTAATACAATACTTATATTATAAATTGAAGTGGAAATATCTCCGATTACCCAATTTGACAAGTCAATTAACTTGTTTACCCATTTTTATGGGAAGTTACTTTTTTACTCAATTTGAGGGCGAAATGTCAATAATGCCCTTAACTTAAGTTTATATTTACATAAACCACAAATATATCAACATATGATGAACACGATATTATATTTCGTGTTCATGACATGTTGAACATTTCTGCATTTCATGAACAAGATATTATATTACGTGTTCACGATATGTGAACCTTTCTGCATTTCGTGAACACGATATTATATTCCGTGTTTACGACATGTTGAACATTGTTGCATTTCGTGAACACGATATTATATTCCGTGTTCACGACATGTTCACCTTATCTGAAAAGTTGACTCGAGTCGAAGAAAGTTGACTCGAGTCCAGGAAACTTGACTCGAGTCCAGGATATTTTTTGAACTTTTCTTATGTATATATAACTTAAGTTGGGGGTATTATAGACATTTCACTATCCAAATTGGGTAAAAAAGTTACTTCCTAGAAAAATAGGTAGATAAGTTCATTGTCTTATGATAATGGGTACTTTGTAAATTGACCCTAAATTGAATGAATTAAGTAATAAAAAATACAAAAAAAAAAAAAGATTGTTGAAGTGACACTTTTTGTTGGAAAAAGAGTATTGCTATAAATATTTTCAATTTTTCCTTTATTATTATAGTATAGAAATATATAGATAGATTTATCTAATTATTTTTTCTTTTGAATTTCTATACAATAAATATAAAATTAAATGTCTTAAATATTAATACTTATTTATACTTTTGTTAATAAATATAAAATGAGAGTTGTTAAAGATTTTCTTAAAATGGAAATATTTAATAAATGAGACATTTATTGCAGTTATTTTTGGCAGAATATTCTGCTTATATATATATATATATAGATTTTGTATTTTGTTTCAATTGTTCTATTAATATACAGGTAAGGTTTATGATTATCATCAGGTTAATAAAACACAATTGGTAACAAAATGATTCTAGTTATTTTTTGTTGCTCACATATAGATATAAAGAGACATGTTATTGATTCTTAATAACTGAGTTAGTTTTGTTAAAAGGGAATTTAAAGTAGCTTTCATTGAAATTTCCCGGAAATTCAGTTATTGCCATTTAAAGCAAAAACAAGATTATCATTATTTCCTCCACAACAATTTTAGTTACTTTATGGAAAACAAATCTTATTTCTAATTTACCTTTTTAGCTGCCATTTATAATATATCTTCTCTTAGTCATTCAAAAAAATTACATATTTTTCAACTTACCATATTTTATCTTATTCATTCTTTATCACCCACCTTTTGAACCTGTGTTGCTGGAGGTTTCTCCCACACCTCCTACCACTTGACTATTCCCTTGGTATATTTGTGTCCAATCTTAATGTTTTTGTAAGTTGTGATGAGAGATGTCATTGTAGTTGGTGCAAAGTTGCAATTTATTTTAATACAAGTATATTATTTATTAATAAAATAACATCATTCGATAAACTGATTATTTTAAAATATCAAATCACAAGATGAGTTTGGATGCAAACCCATATGATATAACTGCCGTTGTGAAAGTCGCCAAATAAATGAGAGCCCACAAACATCACAATAAACAAATGGGCCTCACTTATAACCCTATTCTTTGCCTTCACAAGTACTTTCACAATGTTACAAATAAGCCAATAACCATTTTAATCTTCTTGTACTTCTCTACAAAATAGCAATCTTGTCACCATTAGAGCTAGCATTTTAATTCATAAGGTCCTATTGCCTTGTTAAGATTTAATTATGCATTATTGTTTTATCATGAGAAAAGACAATTATAATACATTTTATCAACATTTACATAAATGTAAATGTAGGAAAAATAAACATGTAAAATTATAAAAATACATATTTTAGATTACAAAAGAAGAAGCTAAAAATGTAATTTCAAAAAGGCATATATATAGAAAGAAGCATGCAATATAATGTGTGAAAATGTGAAAAGAGTGGAACATTTCTTGTCCAAAAAGCACAAATGGGAGCAAAGTGTTGTTACACCACAAACACAAACATACCTTAAACACAGTCTGAATTAAAAAGGGCAGAGCAAAATGCAGGCATGCTGCTCACAAACACCCTACACAGCATAGCACCACTGTATATGTATACAAGTTAATAAAGCTGCTGCTGCATTTTTTGTTGTATTCCTTTTGTAATTACCTTCTATTTAACCAAAATATAAATGGTTTCAATCCAACACCACACATTTAGTTTCAGATACATACAAACGCATATTTTTCACTTCCAAAAATACAACAAGAAACTACTCTCTTCCCATCTTCTTGTCCTAACCTTTCCTGCTTCTCTTTCTTCTACACCACACCATTTTTGGTATGGTCAGAAATTTGAGCTGATGCCCTTTTTGAAATCAGGCTTAAACTTAACAATTAGCAGATTTCTTTTTGGTTTTTCAAAATATATATAAATCAAGTTAAGTAGAGCTGCTATACATATAAATATATATATACTAGCACTGCTTAATTTGTCTTCTTGTTCATAAATCAAAGAGCAACTTCAGCTTGTTGCAGAGTAGTAGTGAATCCCAGTTGTTGCTGAATCTCCCAATTCAAGTTAGCGACAACTTCATCTTGCACAGGCACGTATTCCTACGAGGAAATGGGGGATGTAAGAAAGGCAAAACTGTGGAGATTCTTTATTTGATCAGCCATATTGTCTTTGCCATTTTGGTGAAACAGAAGAAATGAATTCATTAATTGATTGTGATATACCTCCAGTTTGTGAACCAGCTCTTTGGCATTTGAAGCTGATACAAAGATGTTGCGCTGACATGGCTTAATGAACCCATCGTCCACTGCCTTGTCTATGAAGCTTAGGAGGTAGTTGTAGTACCCATCAACGTTCAGTAACCCCACCTGTGTGATCATCAACATCATCTTCCCATCTTTAACAAAACTAGTGTAATGTTTGGATTCAAGATTCAGATGCTCACACACACACACACACACACACACACATATATATACATATATATATATATATATATATATATATCCTTACAGGTTTATCATGGATCCCCAGTTGAGCCCATGTTATAACCTCCAACAACTCCTCCAGAGTGCCATATCCTCCTACTTAACCATATCATGATCATTCAACAACATAAACATGGAAATTTTTTTAAAGAAATAGTGTATGCATGAGAGAGAGAGAGAGAGAGAGAGAGAGGGAGAGAGTTTAAAGGGGGGTTGAACCTGGCAAAGCAATGAAGCAATCAGAATGGCGGGCCATTTCTGCCTTTCTCTGGTGCATATCAGCCACCACCTTCAACTCCCCCACAGTCTCACCAGTTTTCTGCCAATTTAATTTTAAGAATCCAACCTTTTTATTACATGAACTTCCAAGACATTTGGATAAGATAAATAAAGAAACAAGTAAAGAAACATGATAAATTAGTAAAAACACAACCTCTTTGCCAACCAAAGGTCTGGGTATGATCCTGTGATACCACCATAAATCCCAAAGGTTAACAATATAGAACACAACAAAATACACAAATACAAAAAAAAAAAAATATATATATATATATATATCAGCCCACCCAAGAACATGTCCGCCGCCGCCATGAACAGCGTTGGCCACCAAACCCATCAACCCAATGCTTCCTCCACCATACACAAGATCCAACCTTTTCTCCACCTTCATGCACACACAAACAATCACGCAACATATCCCAATAATAAAACACAAACAAGATGGGATTTTGTGTGCTTTAAACATAAGAGACATATCGCCATTGATCTTGAATAAAGGCATTACCAACTCTTGCCCTAGCTCGAGCGCGGCTTCTCTGTAACAATCCCTCTTCCCAGGGCTACTTCCACAGTAAACACAAACCCTCTTGAATCTTGATTTCGAACCCAATTTCTCTTCTTCCATCCTCTTGGAACTTAGTGTAAAAGAGACCTAACAATACATCCACAGCACCCTATAATCTTCGCTTTTATAACGTATTAAAACAGAAAAGGCCTTTGATTTTTCTTCCTTTTTTTTTTTTTCTGAAAACAAACAAATGATTAAATCGGACAAATAGAAAATAGAGAATGCCTGCTTTTCTTTGGGTATGGGCTTCGGGCTTTGCGCTTTCAAACCCTGAGCGTACACGTGGCTATATGCCTCAAATATTAGGTTTTAGCAGTGGTAATTAATTTTACAGTATAGGGAATAGGAGTAATTTCTTTTTTTTATCTCCACAATTATTTAATATTTTATTTCTACCTCTTTCTTGACTTGGAAATCTTGATACTATATTCTCAAATATTTATTAGGATTTTTTGCATCATCTACACAATATATGTTAAATACTTTTAAAAAAATACAAGTTATCCCACAAGAAATTGTGTTTGTTAGTATACAAAATAGATGAAAATTAAGTGAAAAGATGGGTTATAACAATATAAAATCAAGTCAAATCAAATGAATTGGCCTAAAATTAAGCTCTCTCATATTCACTTGTCCTACATATCTATTCCTACTCCTATTTATTTAATGCTAACTGCAAAACAATCATTTCCTCTATTTTCTTCACACACGTGCAATCTCAATTCTCGAGTATTAATTATACTACTATTTTATAAGAAAACATGACTTTAAAAAATAAATCATCCGGTTTGATTTTAAAATATAAGAAAATATTTGCTTACCTTCTTCAGAATAAATTTGATCTTTCATGTTAATTTTTTTTGGATGAAAATTTGATCTTTTATGTGAAAGTATAACACATTTTTTCTCATAATGGGTAAAAAAAATTGTAATGTAAAATCGTGGAACAAATATTCTCCCTTCAATTCCTACACCCAATTCTTTTCTTTTTTTTGTTCGTTATTTTTATTTTTAAAACTTTATGATATTACATAATAATGAGTCACTCTTCTATTGCCGTATTTGAATTTTGATGCGTGGGTTTAATAATTGTGCTAGCCCAAAGTAGGAAAAATTATTCTGAAAGTACTAATTAAGCATTTTAAATTCTTTTAATGGAGTACTGACTAAAAGTTATTACTATTATTTCTAACATTTAATCTCAAATTAATATGTGTCATAAATATAATCCAGTTTTTGGTAGCAATGGGTAGTGTTTAATCAACATATCCTTACTTTTCATGTTAACTGCATGCTTTTTCAATGATGATATCGTTTAAAGTATTAATTATCACATTAATGGATTTTACTCCACTTCTTGCTTGCAATTAATGTAAATAAACTTGAAAAAATATGAGTTAATGTAAAAGTTAGGCGAGTTCAGTAGAAAAGCCCACTCTCTCTAAGAATTTCCATAAATAGGTTAATTGGAAAATATTAGTTCAATATTCCCTCATATTTATATTAAGTGTCATCCTTAAATTTTACACATAAATTAAAAATTATTTTATTTTTATAATATACTCTTCATTAATTAAATTTTTCTTTGAGCTTTATCGAACACATGGGTAATATATAATCAATAAATGCATAAATATATTAAATATAGGGGCATATTATGAAAATAATGTTCAGATCGTCACTTAAAAAACAAGAAGTTAAAAATTAAAAAATGACCCGGCTTAAACTGAATAGGAGGGCGTATATTTTTGTCAAGATAAAAACTATTATTTATTTGTGTTCATTTTCTTCCATATATGGAGACGATCTTGAAAGGAGTAAAAGAAAAAT
This sequence comes from Scutellaria baicalensis, assembly GCA_005771605.1. Taxonomy (NCBI): domain Eukaryota; kingdom Viridiplantae; phylum Streptophyta; class Magnoliopsida; order Lamiales; family Lamiaceae; genus Scutellaria; species Scutellaria baicalensis. The sequence continues at coordinate 28,786,336 of CM016726.1, forward strand.
GAGGAAGAATATTTTGTAATTATTTTCAAACTCAAAATTTGTATCTTTTAATTACCTTTTAAATTATAAGAATATTTGAATTTTCCATATTTATTGAGTAAATCTCAATCCCATAAAATGATTTTCGAACAAATTATTTGAAGTTGTTTGTAGACCTGGTTGATGAAGGCTTTACACCAGAACGAAGGACCAAACTACACTTAATTACTGACACAACTAATCCTAGGGTTAGATTTAACTGCAATTCCACATGTCTTAATTCACATAATTATACCCCACTATCTAGGGTTAATGTCCAAGAGGGCCATTGTTGTAGAATTTAATCAAGTGACATGCTATTTAATTAACAAATAAAGAAAGAAAAGAAATCACTAATTATTAAGACATCCCAACACTACATACATATTATTGTTAGTTTTGCATTATCTTAGGTGAAAATTGTCACTAATTTTCAACAATGTGCATCGTCTTGTGAGAATATTATAGATAATATTTCATTTTCTTAAATATAAAATGAAATGAAAAAAATAAACGTAAATGAAAAAGAAATTAAACACAGAGAAATAAAGATGACGCATATATTCGACATCTATTAACTTGACACAGAAGAAATGGTTGAGAAAAGTTGTCGGAAGAATTTTATAGCATTGTTGGAAAAGAAAAAACTAACACTATAGAAATATCTTGGTTCAATACTGGAGATGTTCTAATGTGACAATGATCTTAATACATAAGAATTATATACAAGAGGATTAAGATCGACCACAGGTTAAATTAATTTATTATGATTCAATTAATTAAAGCACTCGATCTTTAAATAGCTATTAACATTATTAGTGTCGACCATTAACACTATAAATGAAATATTCTTATTAAAATATTTGATCTGGCTACATGCATGTAAATGAAGATACAATGCATACTATGATCAGGGACGGATCTAGAATTTTGTTTCAAGGAGGGCAAAATTATCTATTAAGTAAAATTTTATAATCTAAGGGGGACGAACCCTTATAAATCATTAAAAATAATGAAAAATATAAAAAAATACATATAAAAGTAACAATTTTGAAAATTAAAATGGGGAAATTAAAATAATATCAGATGGTTATCAAATGACGTTATAATCCCGATTCTAACGAATGGAGTCAGGTATGATTTTTTTTTTTATAAATATTAGTCGTCCCATTTAAATTTGATTATCTCAACATTTGAATTTTAAAATATTAAATTACATTTGAGAGTTGTTGAACTCAAGATTCATGTAAAATATGTTGTAGGTGTATAGTTGAACTTGATCCAAGTACGAACCCATCCATAGCATAGGCCATAACGTAACCTGTTAATTTCCACCACCATTTAATTTGACAGTGATTAGTTAGCTAAATTTATTAGAAACTCAAACTGTCATTAATAAGGATATCAAGGTCCTCACCCTAGCTAGCTTATACACTAGCTAGCAAAGTGAATCTCTCTCTCTCTCTATATATATATATATATATATACACTACTATAATTTTGTACATATCAAATTTTATCAACAATACATAATATTTTTGGGTAATTAATGAATATGAAATACTTCATGTTCATATTTTACTTACAAAATAGGATTCAGAGTTATGCTTATAATCCAGAATAAGTGTAGTATATAATTAATACAAGATGATGATGATGATGATGATGATGATGATGATAGTAAAAGTGAAATTTATCTTCAAATGTATACCATATTATGCCTCTAGCTACTATCTTCAATAAACTAGGAAAATTAATAAGAGAAAAAAAAAACAAATGTAATTCCTCTTGCAGTAGGAATCAAGATCAAAATATCAACTCAAATCATGTCCGTGTGTTTTGGCAAATTTGTCGATTGCAAATTTTCCGGTGAAATAGAGATCACGTAAGAGTCATGTGACTTAATTTGTTCACTTTTGCAACCAATTTTTTTTATATCTAATTGAAACATAGACTTTGGGTTTTTATCAAATTGCAATCAAGGATGAAAAATTCGGTTTCAGTGGAAATATACGTATCTTAATTTCACAAAAATATTGATATCGATGGACATGCGGTACATATATTTATTGATATTTTTATATACTTACAGATATTTTCCCAATAGTTATTGATATTCCACTTATGCTTACATATATTCCACCAATTTTGACCGATATTTCCTTGATATATATTTTTTGAATATCGATCACAATTATATAACATAAAAGTCACACTCATACAACATAAAAGAAACAACCTGAAGCGGAAAAACATAATCATGATTTGCGATTGGATAAAAAAAAATTTGGGGTGCAATTAGATTAAAAAAAAATTGGGTTGCACAGTGAAAAAATTAATTCATTTGCGGGAAAAATGTTCGGAAAAATAATTTATGTTGCAATCTGAAATTTAAAAAAATGATTAGGTTGCAATTGGGAAAAAAAAAAAGTTTAGGTTGTAAAATGAAAAAAGTCGATAAGATGAGTTGTTTTTTTGTACTTTGCCTTATATATATATATATCGTTAAAACTTGCGTGCCCCTGCAACACGAATATTAGATCTATGCCTGAGCCGACCCACGGTATGATGTTAGATATATACTCTTCAGGTATCACGTGTCTAGTTTTCACGTATTCTTTTTATCACGTGTATACACTTAAGATATTACTTTCTATGTTAAAACGTCGTATTAGATATATATTCTTCTGATATCACATATATACTTTTTAAGTATCAGGTGTATACTCTTAAGGTATTACTTTGTATCATGTTAAAACGTAGTGTTAGATATATACTCTTCAGGTATCACTTATATACCTGTTACATTCTTGAGGTAAGTGTTAAAAATATACTTTTGAAGTATCACTCTTCAGGTATCATGTGTATACCCTTAAAGTACTACTTGTTTATTCACCAAAGATATCGATTTTATTTATTTATGTAAGTAATACCTTAAAAGTACTATATATATAATACTGAAAAATGAGTCCGCTACTTCAAATACCCAATTTAAGATAAAAAAATATTTAATTTACCCACCAATATAACATAATATCATCAAATACCCACTTTTATAAAAGAATATCCCCAAATACCCATTTTTTTAAGAATTGCACTGCAAATCATTTTTGCATTTAATGCACTAATAACTGTCAACCTACCCCCACCCGCCCCCAAACCTACACGTGTAAATGAAATAAAAAAAATGTAAATTAAATTTAAAAAAACGGGCCCTCTCTCTTTCACCCCTCTCTTGAATTTAGGTTTCATTTCGTGAATTTAGGAAATTTATAATTTCACAGAAGCTTTCGTAAAACCCTGAAAAATATAGGGTTTCACGAAAGATTGACAGGTTTCGTGAAACCTGTCAACCATTCGTGAAGCCCTGAAAATATAGGGTTTCACGAAACCTCTGAAGGTTTCGTGAAACCCTATATTTTCAGGGTTTCAAGGTTTCGTGAAACCCTATATTTTCAGGGCTTCACGAAAGGTTCAAGGTTTCGTACAACCCTAGAATAGAGCTTAGTTTTTAATTTATGTAAATTATTTAAAAAATTATGTAAAAATTTTAAAAAATTAGGAATTGGTTAATTATTGATTGATTAATATTTAGACTTAGTTTTTAAACATCTCTAAATAGTAACCCATCAACAATTAACCAAGTAAAAAAGTAAAAATAAAATGTGAAAATAAAAAAGCAAAAGTAAATAAAACGAAGAAAAGTAAAAAATAAAAAACTGACATAAGTTGCCAATCATTTGCAGTAAAATGAAAAGTGGGTATTTGTATACATTTTCTTATATATATGGATATATGGAGACAATTTATTATATTGGTGGGTAAAATAATCCCTTCTTATATTTATATGGGTATTTCAAACCATTTCGTCCTGACAAATATATATTTATTTAGAAGTTCGAACATCTGATAGAGCACTACTATTATGAATTACTGTTGCTCAGAACACCACCGGAAAGGCCAACCCACTCCAGACATTGTTACACACATCAATTTGACAGCACTGAGAAATTCTATTCGTACGCCGGACTGAGACCCCATTGACGCATCGGAGATTTTTATTGTCGCCGGATCAATTAACAGCAAGTAGAGATCAAGATATCATGGTTGATCTAAATTACAGTCCAAGACAGACCACCCTAATTAACCACAGTTAGAAGCTTATAATTTGGATTTATTTATATATGATACCAAAACTCAAAACTCATAGTAGTAGTATTACTTTTGATTATGATTAATTAATTAATCTGTCATTTATTGATTAGATCCGCATAAAAAAGTGCATTATGGGATAGTAGTAGGTCAAAGTGGTAATTTGGTGGTAAGAGTAAAAGTAGGTAAGTGAAAAAGGCAGCAATAAATAAAGGGCCACATCAAGTAATATTAAATATACCCCATTTATACATATATTTCTTTTTTAATTATTTTAATTTATATGTATATAAATGAAGTGTGTTTAGTATTGGTTGGGGTGTGTATAGAATTAGCCAAATAAATGGGGATATAAGTTTTGAAGTAGTTGATAATTGATATATATATATATATATATTGTGAGTACTGTTTAAACAGTAATAGTATATCTATCTTGACTTTACAGTTCAAATTGAATTTGGAATGTCGAAAACGTCTCTCTATCTTTGTAACAACTTCCACTATGCTTTCCTGCTCTGCCCATCACCACTACCTATCATGTTTCTCTACCAAACCTACTACCTATATATCTCTCTCCTTGTGAACTTCAACTACATTTATTACCTTTTCATTTTACTAATTCTTCATAAAATATAGATCATTTTACATGAAACAGAATTTCACATAATCTCGTATTAAATTTGTATTCATCGTGCCGACTTTGCAAGTTAACATGCATCTTATGTTTAATTCATATAACTGTCTTTTAAGTGAGACAATCCTATAAAAAGTCCATTCATTTTATTTTGTTTTCCCCACTTTTTATTTAGGCACATTTTGGCTAACTGCTTTTAATTCTCTTATTTAATAAGATGTTCATGATTTTAGATCGTTAAATTTATAGATCATTTTTCCATGAAAGTTGATCCTATTAAGAATTAGGGTTTTTGTATGATACACAACAGTTTTCTTATTAATACACAACGCTTTAGAAAGCGTTGTGGTTTTCTGTTTCAGTTTGAAAAGTAGTTAGCCACGTCAGCTTTGGCGGATATTTTTCTGTTTCTCTCTCATTCTATATAAACAACTCTTGTACATCTTTTCACTCAGAAATCAAATCACATTTTATTTTTACATATGATTTTTGATATGGTATCATGAAGCCTAGAACCTTCTCTCCTTCTTCTTCTTCTCAAGCTTGATTCGTTCTTCCATGGCGAATTTTTCACTTCCCACGTTTACCACTCTTACTCTGCGGCTGGATCGTTCCAACTTCACCTACTGGAGGTCGCAAGTGTTAGCGACAGTAACGACTGATGGTTTTGATCCAATTCTTCACGGCGATGAGCGATCGGTTCGGATGAATTTGAGATCACTGAGAACGGTTCGACTTGCCGACGAGTTGAGTTTGTTGAATGGCTACGTCGAGATCAATTTCTGAAGAGCTGGCTTTTGAGCTCAATTTCAGATTCGATGCTTGGATTCGTGAGTCGATTCACGCATTCGTTTGAAATCTGGCGTTCACTCGATCAAATGTTTCGCAGTCAGTCCAAGGCTCGGGTTATGAGTATTAGATTTCAGCTGCAAACTCTTAAGAAAGGCGATTCTTCTGTTGCGGATTTTTTCATGAAAATGCAGAATTTGGCTGACCAATTGCAAGCTGCAGGTCAACCGCTGAATGATGATGATCTTCTTCTATACATTCTTGGTGGTTTAGGCTCGGAATTTGAAAGTGTTGTTGTGAATCTCACCACTCGAAGTGAAGCAATTTCTCTAACTGAAGCTCAGTTTGTTCTTCAAACACATGAGATGGGTTTGGCTCAAAGTCCTTCGCTCGTGGCAAATACTGCTAGTGTTTCATCTTCTTCACCTGGATCATTCACTCCTTCGGCTAATGTTGGTGTTGCTAGGGGTCATTTTGCAGATCGATCTAGAGGCTCCTTTCGTGGTCGTGGTCGTGGCCGATTCTATAGAGGCGGAAGAGGAGTTGTGTGTCAATTGTATGGAAAATCCAATCATGTAGCCATGAAATGTTTCAGACGCTTTGATGTATCTTTTCAAGGCCTGGAAAACTCAGCTCCTCCTCCTTAAGCTAATCTCCTTAGTGCTGGTAATGTGACTGTCCCTTCTATTGGTTCTAACAATTCACTTGTTTCGTCTCAAGGAGCTTCAAGTTTCTCTCCGGATTGGATCCTGGATAATGGAGCCACACATCATGTTACCTCGGCATTGGATCATCTTCAGTTGCACTATTCTTATCCAGGTAAGCAAAAGCTTGTTGTTGGTAATGGTTCTAGCCTCTCTATCTCCAGCATTGGTTCTACTTCTTATCCTACACTATCATCTTCGCATGTTCATCTCCAAAATGTTCTATTCGTACCCGATATAACCAAAAATTTACTTAGCATTTCCCAATTTTTAAAAGATAATGATGCCTTGATTGAATTTCTTACTAATTGTTGCCTTGTCAAGGATTTGAGAACTCACAAGGTGCTGTTGAAAGGGGCTCTTAGGGATGGCTTGTATCAGCTGGACTTGTCCCATCTCCCTTCGCATCCTCTTCGAACCATGCCATCTCTTTCTAATCCTTCTTCCTTTATGTGTAATAGTTCACATTCCCCTCAATCACATTTGGATTCTCCTTCTCTTAATAAGTCATGTAATAGCTCTATTTTGTTGTGGCATAGTAGACTTGGTCATCCTTGTAAAAACACATTGGCTAAGGTTTTACGTACAATAAATGTTTCGTGTAATCGGCTTGATTTCTTTTGTGATGCATGTAAAGCTGGCAAATTACATCAAATGCATTTCTCTTCTAATGTTCACACTACTACTAAACCTTTAGAAATTGTGCATATGGATGTTTGGGGACCTTCGGCAACTATATCTAGGGAAGGCTACAAATATTATGTTTTGTTTGTAGATGATTACACTCGTTACTCATGGATTTATCCTCTTGTTCTTAAGTCCGATGTCTCTGAAATTTTTAAGAAGTTCTTGCCTCTTGTAGAGCGTCTATTTACCACAAAACTTAAGGCTATACATTGTGATATGGGTGGTGAGTTTAAAGCTCTTTATTCATTTCTTAACAATCTAGGTGTATCAATTAGACATTCATGTCCTTATACACATCAACAAATGGTTTGGTTGAAAGAAAACATCAACATGTTACGGATTTGGGTCTTACTCTTTTGGCTCATGCATCTCTTTCTTTAGCTTTTTGGTGGGATGCTTTCCAATCGGCAGTGTTTCTTATAAATAGATTGCCAAGTGCTTCTCTTTTTGGTCATACTCCTTACTCAAAGATTTATAATAAAGATCCTGATTATTCTTTCTTGAAAGTGTTTGGTTGTGCTTGCTTTCCTTATCTTCGGCCTTATCAAAATCATAAGTTGCAATTTAGGAGTCAAAAATGTGTGTTCATAGGCTATAGTCCTTTTCATAAGGGTTACAAATGTTTGCATCCTAGTGGTAGAGTTTACATTGCTAGGACTGTGGCTTTTAATGAGGAGGAGTTTCCATATGTAGACTTATTCTCTTCCTCGCCATCTCTAAAGCATCATGATCTTTCCATTTCTCATCTCCTATTCTCCCTACTTCTATTCCTCAAATGGAAATCTCTACTTCATCGCCTAATTCTAGTTCTTCCAGCTCAAGTGCTCAGTTTGATGGATCATCCCTGGGACCTCAATCAACAGGTAACCTTCCTTCCATTCCTTTATCTTCTCAATCAAATCCTTTGCCTCAAAATGTCACATCTATTCACCCTATGGTCACTTGGTCCAAGGCTGGAATTATCAAACCTAGAGCTTTTCTTGTTGATTTTTCTCTTCATGAACCTTTCAATGTCCAACAAGCTTTAGCTCATCCTAAATGGAAAAGTGCAATGGAGGAGGAATTCAAGGCCTTGCAACAAAACAACACATGGAAATTGGTTCCTCTATCCTCTAATATCCATCCAATTACGAACAAGTGGATTTTTCGAATCAAAAAGAACTCGGATGGAAGCATTAATAAGTACAAGGCTCGATTAGTGGCACGGGGTTCCAACAAAATGCGGGTGTTGATTACTTCGATACATTCAGCCCGGTGGTTAAACCCTTAACCATACTCCTCATTTTTACCTTGGCAGTCACAAAGGGATGGAAAATACAGCAAGTGGATGTCAACAATGCCTTTCTCAAAGGTGATCTCAAGGAGACAGTGTACATGGTTCAACCTGAGGGCTTTCTTGATCATGTTCATCCCAATTATGTTTGCCAACTACAGAGATCCTTGTATGGTCTTCGCCAAGCTCCCAAAGGCATGGTATGATAAGCTTACTTCCTTTCTTCTTTCTCAAGGATTACATAAGTCAAATTCGGATAGCTCAATGTTCTATCTTCACACACATGGCAAATCTTTGGTTGTCTTAGTATATGTTGATGATATATTGGTTACTGGCGATGATGATGATATGGTTGCATCTCTTATTCGCACTTTGGATGCTACATTCTCTCTTAAACATCTTGGGGAAGTAAGCTATTTTTTGGGCACCGAGGCACGTCGTACTGAATCGGGCATTCATCTATCCCAATCGAAGTATGTTCGCGATATTATTCACACTGCAGGGCTTATTGGTTCCAAACCTAGTCCCACTCCATTTCTCTCGGGTCAGAAACTCTCTATTAATGATAGTGCCTTATTTGATCAGCCTTCCTTATATCGAAGTGTGGTTGGGAGCCTTCAATACCTCACGTTGACGAGGCCTGATATTGCTTTTATCGTGAATCGATTGAGTCAATTTCTTCATTCTCCAACAATTAATCATTGGAAGGCCTGCAAGAGAGTGCTTCGTTTTCTTCTTGGGACTCAAGGTTTTGGTATTCACTTCAAGCCTGTTACTCGTTTTGTGTTGGAGGGCTTTGCTGATTCTGACTTCGCAAGTGATAATGATGATAGGAGAAGCACCACTGGCTATTGCATTTATCTTGGCCCAAATATTCTCACGTGGAGCAGCAAGAAGCAGCATGTAGTGGCTCGCAGTAGCACAGAGGCTGAGTATCGAGCTTTGTCTCTCGCTACCATGGATCTTGTATGGCTCACGGGTGTTCTTGGGGAGCTAGGCGTTCGTGTTGAGTCTTCTCCATTGCTGTGGTGCGATAATCAGGGTGCGATCAAGTTGGCATTTAACTCGGCTTTCCACGCTCGAACGAAACACATCGAGGTTGATGTCCATTTTTTGCGAGAGAAGGTTTCACGACGGGAACTCGATGTTCGTTTCGTACCTTCGGAGTTTCAGGTCGCTGACATCTTCACCAAATCATTATCTGATTCTCGGTTTGCTATGCTCAGCTCGCGTCTCACGTTGGTTGATTGTCCAGGATGAAGAGTGCTTGGTGCGTATTAAGAATTAGGGTTTTTGTATGATACACAACAGTTTTCTTATTAATACACAACGCTTTAGAAAGCGTTGTGGTTTTCTGTTTCAGTTTGAAAAGTAGTTAGCCACGTCAGCTTCGGCGGTTATTTTTCTGTTTCTCTCTCATTCTATATAAACAACTCTTGTACATCTTTTCACTCAGAAATCAAATCACATTTTATTTTTGGGGAATTCTATACACACCCCAAACATTTCTAAACACACCCCATCTACACACACATTCATTTTTTTATTATTTTAATGTTTATGTCTATTGTTGGGGTGTGTTTAGTATTTTTACAAGAGCTTTAATCTAAAAATTGAAATTAATCATTGACGTATAAAAATCATATGTAAAAATAAAGGGGAATTCTCAGTATCATATGTACTGAGAATTCAACAAGAGCTTGCAGAACATGATCCCTAAAAATCATTGACGTATAGAATTCCCCTTTATTTTTACATATGATTTTTGATAGATCCTTTATAATTAATCATATACGTCAATGATTAATCAGTAAAATGTTCTTGAAATCTTTTAAGAAATTATAAACTGGGTCAAACATCTAATATAGACCCATATTAAACTGAAAACATGAAGGATGTTGCATTATTTAATCTTTGCCGTGGAAATGCATGTAATATCTGCATACACACCACTAATTTTAGGGATCATGTTCTGCAAGATTAAAGCTATAATTTCAAGCTCCATGCAGTTTGATTGTAACAAGTAATTGAGAGAAGGAAAAATATAAATTTTAGTCCGACAGTTTCGACCTTGTTTAATTTTGGTACGCTAAACTTTCTTTTTCTTCCTTTTTTCTTTTTTAAATTTTGATTCCTTAATTGTTGATTTTATTTAAATATTTGTCTTCTTTATTGAAATAACCAACATTGTTGACATGACAATCTAAAAATCCGAAATTAATATCAGTATTTATTATTTTTCTACAACATTTCTTGATTTACATCAAGTAAAGAGGGTAGGATCAAACAGGGTATAGTTCTTCGTCTTCCCCTTTTCGTGATTAGAAATGGAAGAAAAGTTGAGAGGACAAATTGAGTGTAGAAAGTACACAGCAAATCATTGCAAGTCTAGGGACAAGACTAGTTGATTAGTTTTGTTACTATTTAAAACCACCCCCAAAAAAAAAAAAAGGTGGATTGGATTGGTGGTGCGGCAAATGGTATGTAGGTAGGGTGGCGCTTTAATTTCAGTAGCAGCGGCGGCGACAAATCATATTTCATTTCCAATGCAGTAATATAATAACATTAATTCCTATAAATAAATAGATGTCCATTTCGTCATTAATATGCCTAATCCACCTCACTTTAATGGATAAAACTTATACTACCTCCCCCAAAATAAATGACATTTTAATTTTTTACACATATATTAAGAAATGTGATAAAAAGTCCAATGTACCCCTATTTAAGTTTAATTAATGAGAAACTTTTATCTCTTTAACACATTTAATTTGAGATGAGTAAATAATGACATATTTGGTATATTGCATGTAAATATGCTTTGAAATACGGAAACGACAATTATTTTGGGACAAATTTTAGTAGCTAAAACGTCATTTATTTTGGGACGGAGGTAGTATATCCTTTGGGTATTATATATATTTTATAGGTGATATATATATTTTTGTTATACATATATTCTATAGATATCATATGTATATAAGAATATAGATATAATATCTAAAGAATATATATAATATATGTAGAATATATATATAATATCATATAATAGATTAAGTTGGGTCACCGTACCCGGAATACACAAATGTCACTCCACTTTAATATTCTGCTTTCTTTCTAATCATCACTTATTGCATCCTCCACTTTCTATGCCAAACCTTTTCGTTTAACTTAGAATCAGTTTGGGATATTTTTTCTTAATTAAGAAGAATAAATAAAATATTCCTTCAACTAAGAGATGTAATTGATTAGGGGTGGGTGGGTAGAGCATATCGTATTTAAAATTCTATATCGATATCGTATTAAAAAATTCAATATTAAAATATTAAATACTATTATCGAATCGAAAAATTTGATATCAAAATATTCAATAGTTATTGAATCGAAAAATTCGGTATACTGAAGTTTCGGTATCATAAGTAGTCATACAATTTCATAACGATATACCGAATTTTTCAATATATCGAAAATATCGTCATACCAAAATGAAATATATATAACGAAACTCCGATATACTAAAAATATCGTTATACCGAAATAAAAACTATTTACCGAAACTTTGGTAAACAAAAATTTTCAATATTTTTATTTTTTCAATATGATAATCTCGATATTTCAACATTTAAATATTTTTTTCCATCCCTATAATTGAGAGATATGCTCTGAGTTACAAAGATACTTGTAAATGGGTATCAACAAGATTCCAAACCTCTATGATAGGGGCATTTTGGGATTGTTTCGATGTTCTTTTGAGTTGTTTTTACCATTTAATATCCTAAGGGAGATAAATTTTACCGTTGATTTGTTTCTATCTCTGGATTTTTTAAGCCTTTTATCACGTCACATATACTCATGCGGATCAATTTTTTCCTATAATAATTGTGTTTTCTTTTCTTAACACCTAAAACAATCTGCAATATTAATGTATTATGCTTCATTAAATTATATGGGATTCTTTTCAAAAAAAAAAAATGGGATTAGTTAGGGACACAATAGTCAATTTTCATTTGATTCACGGAGATGGTGACGATGAATGTGGTGAAATAGGTGGTGAGAAATGTATTCAATCTTTTTCCCTGAAGAGAATAAAAATCGATCCTAAAAGTACTCGGAATATGAAAAAAATTGGAAAAAAAGAAGAAGAAGAGAAATGAAGCGGGCCATAAATCTTGTTTTCTATGTCCAATAGGATTATGGGCCTGAGGTTCAGCCCAATAGGCCCTTCTCCGTCTATTGACGACATTATAATTATAATCAGTTGAAACCATTTACTCCTAAACATTACCCTAAATTAAAACATTCATTGACAGAATAGTATGAGAAACCCTTTCACATATCATTTATTGTGAGATTAGTTAACTTACAACTCACATTTCACAATTCATATATAAATTTATGGAAATAGATTTGATTGGTGGGTAAAAAAGACCCGTCTCACGAAAACTATTCGTAAGACAGTTTCACACAAATTTTTATGTTAAAAGAATACACATTTTCTTTTTTCTTTTGAAAGCAAATGTGTATACTATTAAATAATAATTAGATTCTTAAATACACTTAATTATATATTATAAAATATGATATTTAATCTATTGGTCATACAGTAACTTATAAAAGCTTCAAAAACGCTAGGAAATTCTCAATTTCTTTATGATAATTTGTAAAAGTAAAAAGTTAAGAATTGAGTTACAATCATAAAAAAGTGATGAAGTCTGACATATATATTAGGATTAATTTCAATCTTCATCTTGTTCATAACGTTTTTTTTTTTTTATTCTTCATTTTTTAACAATCACGTATACATATTTCAATTTTAATCTTGTATTTTTCAACATTTTCAAATTTTAGTCAAATTTTTTAAAATTTTAGTTCAATTTTCATGGGAATTTTAATCCTGTATTTTTCAACATTTTCGAATTTTAGTCAATTTTTTTTTAAATTTTAGTTCAATTTTCATGGCAATTCCTGAAATTGCCGATGCCACGCGAGATTTTTTATGGTAATCTGATCAAAGTGAGATCAAAATTTGAAAATAAAGGATATCAATTGGAAAATTTTGTAATCTATAAAATCAAAATTGAAAAATGTATACTTAAATTGTCAAAAGAATCGGAAGAGTCATACACAATCAAAATTGAAATTAACCATAGTTTTTATAATTAGATATATATGTGGGGAGAGAGGGAGGAAGAGAGACATGAAAATATATGAGTAAGAAGTAAACGAAGAAAAAGGTTAATTCCTTGAAGAAATAATTTAGATACACCATATGACTACATTATGTGAATGAATTAGACAACAAACCATGTATTGTATTATTGATCATGAGTACTTGTAAGTTAATTGTGGATGCATGTATGTTGTTCAAAATAGCTTCTTCTTATTTCCAGGTCCCATCATCACAAGGAGAGCAAGGTTCTTGGGCAATATCAGTGATTTGGATGCCTGCATCATAAATCGCACTGTTGTTCCAATCAGCAGGAAGCACGCTTTTAGCCCAATACCACTTCCCATCGAAGCCAGCTGTCACCACAAACCGGAACTGCAGGGCCCCACTTGGAACCCTACTTGTCTTCCACACAGCACCGTAGTCCCTACTCATGTAGTTCCAGTTTGGCGATCCTACCTGCATTTCATTATTCACCTATCATTTACTACCTTTCTTCTAAATAATGTGTGTAAATTAGTGTGAATAGTAATAGTACCTGAGCCACGTCCATTGCCACGACCTCTGTTTGACCACCTTGATACAACAGTTTGATGGCCAAAAAATGTGGCTTCTGGCTTGATTCTTCCACTCGAACTGCCAGATTCTTCTTCTTGTAGTCACATGGTACCCTGATTAATTATATGAGTCAAGTAATTAATTATTAATAATCATATTTATATATAATAACGAAGGAATCAAATCAATAAATTCCAATTCATTCAATGATCTTGTGATTTTTCTTTTTAGTTTTTTAGTGGGATCATATCATAGCAATATCAATAGCAATAGTGATTGGCTTAAAGTGTATAAGTAATAGGTATTGGGGCAGCAACAGCTATTTGTTATTGTGTATGGTGGGTGCACCAACGCGGCCCACTAGTCTACTGCCCACATTTGTCCTTTTCTTGAAATCATTATTATTATTATTATTACAGAAAAACGGCATAACCAATTCTCATAATAAATTCAACCTCAATATTTCAGGGGATTTGTCTCACAATCCATCCATCATCAATTAATAAAAGCCTCGTGTCTTTCTCACTCATCATAAACATAAATTAATGAGCATCTAGTCTAGGTTGAAACAGAGAGTCTCACCTCTTATATTCCACGTCAGCAATTCCGAGTCGAAGAAGATCCCGTCCCATGCCCTGGTTGGCCATACCCATGAAAGCTCTGCTGCTCAACACAAAACCACCAGTCTTGTTATCAGTGTTCACATCTGTGACTATCACCCTCGTCCCTTCTTTACTGCAAACCTTTTCATCCTTGCATCTCATCTGCAATCAAGATGATAATATTAATCTCAGCATCAATAATCACATCAATAAACATGCACGTTCTTTTCAATTAAAAACCTGAAAACAAGCACCACAAGCAGCTCCATCTTTATAAATGGAGGGAGGCGCAGCAGCAAGACGACCCTCATTGAATCCTATCGCCAGAGATCCATACCCACAACCTCCAGCTGCATTCACAATTAATCAACGGCGCCACAAAACAAAAAAGGAAAGCAGAGAAATTTGTAATAATCTTACACTGGAGGGATTGAGCTTTGGAGAAGAAAGCAACTTTGGATTGGTGAACACATCGATCGCAGGCAGTTGCAGACGAAGAAAGAAGAAGGAAAGATAGAAGGGAAAGAAGAGGAAAAGGAGACATGGTTAGTTGAATCAATGCAGAGAATGGTGAGTGTGTACTGTATTATATATAGAGAGAGGGGTGGGGGACAGGTGTCTGACCTCTTTTTCAAACAGGTAAAATATTGCTGTAATAATGATATAATGTAGTCATCGGAAATATGCTGACGTGGAGGCCAGGAAATAGACACCCACTTGCCTTAACGCGCCTTCTCAATCATTTTATTACAACTATCTATCTCTCTCTCCCTTTTCTATTTGAAGACATTAATATAGATTACAGATTTATATAGATTATAGAAATAACTGGAAAAATCGATTGTGGTAATGAAATTCTTAGGCGTGTGAAATTGTATGGACACACCACCGACTTGGTAGTGGAAATCGAGAGACCTTTTTGGTGGGTGTGTGTTTGTGCGCATTAAATTAGAGTTGACAATTACACTGCCTTTTCTTCACTTAACTAATCTTTACTATATTTTGGGGAAATCAGTGTTTTATTTGCTACCTTACACATGTCATGATGTAACCAACCATATTCTTAATTTTAGGACTAATTCGTTTCTTCTCATTTGTTATCACCTATCACATCCCTTCACCTTTCGGATAACACATCATTTTCTACTACTAATCTCAGCCTTTGATTTGTAAATTTCATAAAAAGGGGTAGAATTTACCATCACATATAATGAATTGTATGTTATATGTTCCAACAACTTGAGGACGTTATACACAAACAAGGGGCCCGTATTTTCAGCCCGTCTTTTGAGATAGAAGTAGGACGAGGTCATCACGGGCCTTTTGAAGAGCAACGGTCAAGTTGTCGGGGTCGCTTCCACCCGCCTGGGCGAAGTTGGGGCGGCCACCCCCTCTTCCACCGCACACCTTGGCTATTGGCCCGATGAACTTCCCTGCTTGGATACCAAGATTAACTACACCTGGAGTAAATGCAGCGACTAAACTGACTCGTTTCTCATCTGGGGACGACCCCAAAATCACGGCTGCTGGATCTTGTAAAGTATCGATTAAATACTCTGCAGCGCTCTTCAACGCATCCGCATCAATCTCATCCATGCTCTCCACTACCACCCTGGATTAGAAAAAAAAGATGATACTCTGTTTTGCTTGCTGCTTATCATGCAAGAAACTTTTACCTTATCTTCGATGAAGATCCTATTGTAATTGCCTTGTTGATAATACTGGATGCTTTGTAAACTGCTGCTTTTGCTCGTGCGGCTGCAACCTCATTTCTTGTCTCTCGTAGATCTTTCAAAAGATTGTTTACTCGAGTTGTCACATCTTCAGCATTCACCTTCATAAAATAACATGTCTTAATGACATATATATATATATATATACACTACTTCAAAATGAAGAGCAGACAAATAGCAAGCATACTTTGAGGGTGGAGCATAGCTGCTTCATGTAGTTATCTCTGGAGATTACATACTCAATAAAAGCTTCTCCAGCCACTGCTTCAATGCGCCTGATTCCAGATGCGATTCCTTGTTCTGAAATTATTTTGAACCCTCGTATTTCTGCAGTATTTCCTACGTGGGTCCCACCACATAGTTCCATGGATACACCAGGGACCTCTACGACGCGCACCTAAGGAAATGTAGTAGACAATCATACATCAGATGAACACTCTGAATTCATACTATGATGCAAGGCCTTTTACTGTACGGATTTGTATAAATGGATACCTGTTCTCCATATTTTTCACCAAACATGGCAATAGCTCCAGCCTTCTTTGCATCGGTCAATGCCATCACCTTTGTGTCAAGGAGTGTAGCATCTCCGATCCATTGGTTAATCAGCCTTTCAATTTCTGTGAGCTCATTTTCCCGAAGAGCTCTATTGAAATTGAAGTCAAACCGGAGGCGATCAAAAGCGACCAGTGAGCCAGCTTGAGATGTTTCCTCGCCTATTACTTTCTTAAGTGCCGCTTGAAGCAGATGTGTAGCAGTATGATGAACCTGGAAAAGAAGCAAAAACAAATTGATTGAAACAAATGATTTGTCATCTGATAACTGACACAGATCAGTATACGGGGTTGTACCTTTGCTCCTTGCCTCAAGTGCATATCTACTTCAGCTTCTACTTCTCTGCCTACCTCTAGAACACCTTTTGTGACATTTCCTTTGTGGACAAATATGTTACCAAGTGACTTTTGGACATCTTCGATCTTTACAACAGCTTCATGGTTTCCAGAGCCAGTAACGTATAGAAAGCCGTTATCCCCAATTTGACCCCCTGATTCAGCATAGAAGGGGGTCCTATCCAGTAACACTTCAACTTCATTTCCTTCAGAAACGTGCCCCACTGGCTTGCCATTTACTAACAGACCCTCAACTACTGCTTTGGTACTAAGTGTGGTATAACCAAGAAACTCAGTGTCTGGAATATTTTCTATTAGCTCGGCTCCATTTTCAACAGAGAGCTTGACTGTATTATGTGCCGCCTGAGATTGGCGTCTCTGGGTTTCCATTTCAATATCAAAACCTTCCATGTCTATACCAACGCCACGTTCATCAGCAACTTCTTTTGTTATCTCCACTGGAAACCCATATGTATCATACAGAAGAAATGCATCCTTGCCAGATATACAAGGTACAGTTCCGTTCTTCTGAGCACTCGACAATGCATCAGTTAATATTTGCTCGAGAAGCCTTTCTCCTCTCTCAAGAGTCAAAACAAAGCGAAGTTCCTCCCTTTTCAATTCCTCAAGGATACGTTGAGTTCTTGTCTTTACTTCTGGATCTATGTTTGTGCTTAATTTGATAACTTCTTCAGCCAGTACAGGCAAAAATGCTCCTTCAAGATTTCCCATGACATCCCCCTTTATACCTAGTATCCTTCCAGTCCGAACAGCCCTTCTGATGAGACGTCGAACCACATAACCTCTCCCTATGTTTGATGGGAAAACTCCATCTGATATAAGATAAACTATTGCACGCATGTGATCTCCAATTATCTGAAAATAGGGTGAGATATTGGTGAAATAATTCGAGATTTTGAAACGGCAAATCAGTTTATTGGAAAGAAACTAAACATATATTACAAGAACAGCATACTTTAAGGTTTGTTTTTGCAGACTCATCTGCAAGTGTATAAGATATATTTGCCAAATTTGAGGCCTTCTCTATGATAGGAAAAATCAAGTCAGTTTCATAATTGTTTGGAACCTGCAAAAGAAAACGCAAAGGAGTTTCGCAGGTGAAAATAACATCGTATCTGGATTAGTTAGTATTATTTAAGTTCAGCGACACTTACCTGTTGAAGTATGCGAGCCATTCGCTCTAAGCCTAGCCCAGTATCAATGTTCTTTTGTTTTAAGGGTTCAAGTGATCCATCGTCCTGTCTATTGTATTGCATCAAGACGAGGTTGTAGAACTCTATAAATCTAGAATCATCTCCAAGATCCTGTCATTCATTAAACGTAAAATCATGACAAGTAGTGATATAAAAAAGAAAAGAAAAAACAAAAATCATTATTTAACCTTAAACTTGAAATATGAAGCTAAAAATGGTACCAAACTTGCTGATTAAACACAAGAAAGGAAGTTCAAGCAATACAGAAAACTAGAGTTTCTCCTGATTTCGACAAATTCTTACAACATCTGAATGTCCCCTCTCTGGATGGAAATCATAATAAATTTCAGTGCAAGGCCCACAGGGACCAGTTACTCCACTGGTCCAGAAGTTGTCCTCTTCACCAAGTTTCATAATGCGATTTGCAGGAACACCTATCTGCAAGAACAAAAGTGAATGAGAAAATATATATGCATATAATCGCCATCAAAACATTGTGTCTATCCAGAATGTAACAAACACATAAATGTACGACTCTTAACAAGGCATTAACTAAGTACGATCAATTGACAACCAAGACCTAGATATGGGGATAATTTTGATAATCAATACATAGATTTGTAGCAAGACATGAAGGGATAGAGTGCATTCTCTCTACATATGCTTGATAGGATTGTGAGCATGCTCGCTTAAAGTTAGTACCTAAATATATGTTTAAAACTCACAAGAAAGGACACTATTGAATGCTCTTATAAAAAGAGATGTAATTTGCTGATTACCTCATCATGCCATATTGAAAAAGTTTCATCATCATCTTTATATACACTAATCCATAATCTGTCAGCTGGTAATCCATACCTATATGCAATCAGTGAAGCACAAAATGTTCTTAGAAGAAGCATATGTGCAAAAGCTTATACACACATCCTCCTAACACATCAACATTTAAAGTTTCAATTTAAATCTAATGATTGTGAACAAAATCTAAAGAAAAAGTTAATCTGTTATAATTAAATTAAAAACATAAGGAGACAGATGTAAGATGATACAAAATCAACGACATATAATATTGTCTCTAACTTACAAAAAGACATTTAAAATTGAGAATTGATATAGTCACTTAAGATTTTTTTCTCAACCTTCTAAATTATACTCTCTGCTCGATGAAGTTATATGAAATAATCTGATTTAGCAATAATCATGAGTTAATATTATGTACCAGAAAATCTAGATTGAACTCAGATCACATACAAATTAGTTGTTGACAAAATGGTTAAAGCAAAAACGGGCCAAAGTAGAGCCCCAGAAGCTCACCGTACAACTCATTCTGGAGTCAATTAAGGAATTCAAATTACTATCTATGGTTAGAATGTTTTCATCAGGTTAATACATACTCCACTGTTGAAAGCTCCCAAGCCCATTTTATAGCCTCGTGTTTGAAGTAGTCTCCAAAACTAAAATTTCCAAGCATTTCAAAGAACGTCTGATGTCGAGATGTTCGACCTACATTCTCAATGTCATTTGTCCGTATGCATTTCTGAGAAGTTGCAGCACGGGGCACTTCTCTAGGCACCTGACAATGTTTAAATGACAAAGTCAATTCTAAATTTAAACCACAATATTCACAGCATTTCCTGAGCACATTATAAAATTTATTACCCCCTTCCTGACGCCTAATGGTGAACAATTTTGAACTGTATTTCTTTAGGAAATACTGATAACATCACCACTGGAATCAACTGTCGGTACATATACTGTTTTCCTCAACAGATTTCATCTGATAGAAAAGTTTTTATATTTTTTAAAATGAGTGCAAATAATGGCATGAAAGTTCTAAACACAGGATTGGACTAATTCTATACCCTACAAAATATGGAATAACAAAAACCAACCAATCAGTAACACACATGCATATGCACCCAGATACACAATCCCAAGAGAAGCAGAGAGAGATATGAGCATGAATTAACGAGTAGCACAGGAGCATGACTAGTTTGAAAACCATCCAGCATCAGGACAGGAACTACTGATTTTGAGGTTAAAAAGAATTAGTTCCTTCAGCCTCGACTCATGCATACTCACGGACCTAAAATGCAAGCTGAGGAAGCACATATAGAACCTTCCCAAGGAATATAGGCTTGAACTGAAGCATCCCAGCAATTGTTAATAAAACTGTTGGATCCTCTGGGACAAGAGAAGAACTTGGAAGAACTTTGTGACCCCTCGCAGCATAAAATTCAAGAAATCTTCTGCGGATAGAGTCACCACTAGCAGAAAGATCTAATGGTTTACTATCCACAAGTTCCTCAGCCAAGGGTTGTGCTGAAGCTGAAAGGGAAACCATATTCATGTTATATAGTCCTACAAATCCAAGAAAAGTACACTATGAGTCTTCCTCATTAGATTTACAGAGACATTTACCTCTTGCAATGAAAAGTTCGGATCCTTTGGCATGGGAACTCTTATAGTTCAATATACAAGGATCCACTAAAGCTAGAGCTTGCCTGGGGAAGCCTCTATAGTCTCTAGTACCTGCTTTTCATTCACTTTTCATTACACAGAACTATACAAGAAAAAAATATCAAAAAAATAACAAAGTACCACCAAAGAAGGAAAAATACACTTGCAGTGATTTTATCCTGAAAGTCATGATGGATGGTAGTATTTCTTCAGGTAAGTTCATCAAAAAGATCACGTAGCTATACTAAATTACATTTCCTTTCAAACTAGTGTTGCATTGATGCATAAACAAAATTAGTTGTTTGGAGTAATTAATTTATCTTGAAGAATGGACAAGGTCCAAAGATATACAAAGCAAATTTCCATTAACATAATTTTTTATAAAAC
Source organism: Scutellaria baicalensis (assembly GCA_005771605.1). Classification (NCBI taxonomy): domain Eukaryota; kingdom Viridiplantae; phylum Streptophyta; class Magnoliopsida; order Lamiales; family Lamiaceae; genus Scutellaria; species Scutellaria baicalensis. The sequence goes on from CM016726.1 coordinate 28,807,604, forward strand.
TCTAAACTACCTATGGATCAACGAAAGCAGGATAATCAATTTCTTTTTGATAATTCATATGAGACAGAACTTAAAATACACCACAAAATTATGGTCAAACATACAGTACCCACATCTTTCTGAAGTATCTAAGAAGTACTGTATATAAAGATTGTTTTCCAAACAATTCTTGATTTTTAATATGAACTATAATCTCACATGGATCGAGTTCTCCAGAGTAAAACCAAATCAAGAATATCAAGAAAACCAAGAAAACAGATAAGAAACGGGAAATAAAATTAAAAAAAAAAAAAGAATAAACGATTGTTTTCCAAACAATTCTTGATTTTTAATATTAACCATAATCTCACATTGGTCGAGTTCCTAGTAAAACCAAATCAAGAAAACAGATTAGAAACGGGAGAGAGAGGGAGAGAGAGAAGAATAAACGACGGTTTTCCAAACAGTTCTTGATTTTTAATTTTAACTATTATCTCACATGGGTCGAGTTCCTCCAGAGTAAAACCAAATCAAGAAAATCAAGAAAACAGATAAGAAACGGGAAATAGCAAAGAAAAAAAAAAATTTTGATTTTTAAAATTTAAAACTATAATCTCACATGAATCGAGTTCCTCCAGAGTAAAACCGAATTAAGAAAACAGATTAGAAACGAGAGAGAGAGAGAGAGAGAGAGAGAGGAATAAACGATTGTTCTCCAAACAATTTTTGATTTTTAATATTAACTATAATCTCATGGGTCGAGTTCCTCCAGAGTAAAACCAAATCAAGAAAATCAAGAAAACAGATGAGAAACGGGAAATAACAGAAGAAAGAAAGAAAAAAAGGAGGATAATCTTCCAAGTCAAATTATAACATTACAAGGAAACAGATAGAAACACAGATAGGAAGCGAGTTTCTCTTTGAGAGAGTGTGAAATGAAGGGGAAAAAGAAGAGATTACCAGTGGTAAAAGAAAAGTGAAACGTTGAAGTGGGCAATGAAAAAAGGGATTTCCCGCGCTGTCTGCTATGCAGAAAGAGGGGGGGCTTCAAGCTTCCCATCTCCCACACACAGTGTTGCTAAATGTGTCGTCGCAGGAAGTCTCTAATCGACCGTTATGTAAGTTGGAAAACGAAGAGAGAAAGGATAAGCTTTATGGGGATATGAATATGAATATGATATCCTCTTTATTGGGCTTTGGGCCGAGTAATTTATTAGGTTAATGGGCTTCTGACCTACTTCAGCCCACTAATTCAACTTCATGGGCTATCCTTCTCGCGGTTTTTGATACCCTACTCTTGGTCAGATTTCACATGGGCCTTGCACATCTAATTCCCCAAATCATAAAACCACATTTAATGCATTGCAGCCACCTTCTTCACATCAACACAAACAACAATCATTTCAATTTCTCTAGCATTCAAGATCAAGAAAAGTGCCCCTCAAATCCACAACGATGATTAGTCCAAGAAAAATGATCAAGATGGCAAGAAAATGGCATAAAGTGGCAGCCCTTGTAAGAAAACTTTGCCAAGAAATATATATCGATGGAGTTTAGTACATTTACAGTGGCTGAAAAAGGGCATTTCATCGTATACACCACTGATAAAATGAACAATTCAGTTTTGAAGGAATTATTAAGAATGTGTGTGAAGAGGAATTTGGATGGGCGAGGAGTGATGAACCAATCGCATTGCCTTGTTCATGGATGGAATATGTGTTATCTCTTTGATGCAAAAGAAAGCAGCCAAAGATGCTAAGAAAGCTTTTATCCATGCCTTCTTCTAGATCTTCTTCATCTTATTGTGTACATCAACAAGAAACAAGAAGTGTATCATGTGGCTGTTGAAAGTTATGTCTTTTTTTTTTTTATAAAAACTAAGGTTCTTGATAATTATACATTTTTGCACTAAAAAAATACATTAAAAGTCTCCCATAAATGATTTATAAATTTGTCTGCATTCTTTAATCATTACTTAGTTGAATTACTTAAAAGTACCACTTCAATAATACTTGAATGATTTTACCACAGATGACGATCATATTAGCATTTTATCGTCCTAATTGTATTATTAAACTCAATTTAAGAAATTCACAACCTCAATAAAGATACTAGATGTTAGAAGTAAATGGTTTCCATAAATACTTATACACAAATTTAGAGTAGGATTCTTATAAACTCGAATTTGATTGTATGATATGAATCAATCTATAATTCATGAAGTAGAGATTAACTTGCACAAATAATTTTATCCAGTTGTGGCTAGTAAACCCTATCTTACAAAATTTATATATGAAACGAGATTACATAAATTATTTTTGTAAGTTGATATTTGGCAACCCATCAAGAGATGGGACCCAAACATAGAATATGTGTTTTTAGATTACCTCATAGACTTCATTTAAGATCTATCTTTTTTTGGAGCCAACAATTAACTTTTGAATAGACTCAAATACACAAAGAGAGGGGCAACCTTTAACTTTACTATTGTACCATATTTCCCTCGGAATTTTCTAAGATTCTCATCCTTCTTATTTTTCACACTCCGTTGATTGAAAATTGAAACACATACTTTCTATATATACTATCATATTGCAATTTTTATAAATTCAATGTTTATTTAATACTATATGCAATCATATAGAGAGATGATGACATTTACTATACATATATATATATGATGTATGTGGTATGCATATATAATATTAAAAAATGAAATCGAAATTCTATCGGAAATCGACGTGACAATAGTTGGTTAAGGCATTTAATAATATATGTACACGCATTCTGAATATGGAAGTCCTGAATGGCAGCTAATAATATATGCTACAATTATTTATCATCAAATTATTAATATGATGATAGAATATTTGTCATGGTCTGATTAATTAGGGTGTGCCTCTATTGTGTTGTATTAAATTTAATTATTGACCTTAAATTCAATATTCAAACTATGTGAGCCGCCATATATGTGACCCTCCTAATCATAGGCTCTATTTAATTATTAATTAATCCATTCTTCTGCTCATTCCCAGTCCTTTACGTTTTTATAAAATGAAGTCAAAAGCCATCATATGAACATGAGAAATATATATCTATCCTTTTCTTTTTTTTACCAACAACAAGACTTTTAATTAATTTGTTCACCCAGCCTTCTTAATTTTCTACTATACAAGTTTACCTTTTGTTAACCTTTATCCTTAATTAGTTAATTAACAAAGTGAAGAGGAAACTTATTGGGAGTAAAGTCAAAATAGTATATAAGTGAAATGGATAGAAAAATGAAAAACGAGGTGTAGTAGACGGAAGTTAACAAAAATTAAAGTGCAGGAGTTAACATGTAATTACACAAACACATAATTTATAGCAATCACAGCAAAAAAAAAAAAAAGGAATTTTTTCTTAAAGACTAAAAGAAGTCAATGGAGAATATGATCACTTATGAAAATTATATAAAGAACTTAATTTTTTTACTTTGTGTTCATCTATTAAACCTAGCTATAAATGGTCATACATAATACACACACACACACACACACACACATATATATATATAATGCATAGTATTTCCATGTTTAATTTAACATGTTAATTTGGTTGAGTACTTTAATTAGTTTTCACTTTTCAGTCCTTGAGTGAGCACCCCAGACATGACCTTATTTGAGAAAACAAATGAAAGAACATGTTTCCACAACCACATAAATTTCACAAGTAAGAAAAACACATAGCGCAATAGGTAGCAGTTAAGCAGCCAGTTTAATTTGTGAATCTGATTTTCTTGAAGTCAATATTTTGTCCCCCACCAAAAAGATGGTCAACTTATACACACTATGGAGCAACAATTTCTCCACTTTTTAATGCTCAACCATATGTACTTTAATTTAATCTCATTCCAATTCCCACAACCCACTAAACTAAAAAAATACTCCATCTCATGTACATCATGGCAACTAACCCTAATTAATTGAATAAATCAAGCCCATATCTCCATCTATTTATATATATCCCCAAAACCCATCCCACAAAACAACGACTAGTGAGGGCAAAGGATAATATATCACCAAATTACTTTCTCAACACATAGAAAAGTTGAGAAGAAAGAGATACAAAAATGGGTGATGCAAGGAGTCATGATGAAGTTAATGAAGGAGCAAGCTCAGCTCCGATCACCCCACGGCCAGCGTCGGTGGCTCCGACGCCTCCCATGGCCCACACCCCACAAATCGTGTCTCTTCCGCCGTCGCAGTTCCACTCACCTTCCCTGACCCGATCGCCGCTGCTCACCCCGGGCGGCACCAACAGGAAAACCCCGAGAATGATAAGGACCCCACGTTTCATCACTCCTTTGGGTAGCCCTTTGAGAAAAGCCATTAAGCTCACCAAGCTTGACCCTCAAGATGCATGGCTTCCTATCACTGAGTCAAGAAACGGGAATGCTTACTATGCTGCTTATCATACTTTGTGTTCTGGGATTGGGGTTCAGGCCCTTATTCTCCCTGTTGCTTTCACCATTCTTGGCTGGTAATTACTATATAAATTCATATTCGAAAGTACGTGGCATCTTGTTTATTTGCTTTTTTTTTTTTTGTGATTATTGAATCAAAATATGTGTGATTTGATTTTCCAGGACATGGGCTGTTATTGGCTTGACTTTGGCTTTCATATGGCAACTATACACTCTCTACTTACTGGTTCAACTCCATGAATCTCCTGAAAATGGGATTCGCTACAGCAGATACATGCAGTTAGCCAGTGCAACTTTTGGTAAGGCCGATGCATGAGATGAGGTTTTCTAATCTCTGCAATTAATTAAATTCAGATAAAAATCTATCTTCTTGTTAATTCTGATCATATATATCACGTCAGGAGAAAGACTATCAAAATTTCTGGCGGCGGTTCCAATCATGTATCTCTCCGGCGGTACATGTGTGGCCCTGATAGTGATCGGAGGCTCGACGTCCAAGATTTTCTTCCAAACAGTGTGTGGGGCCACTTGCACTTCCAAGCCCTTGACCAACGTGGAGTGGTACCTGGTGTTTACATGCGCGGCGGTGCTGCTCTCTCAGCTCCCAAACTTGAACTCCATCGCCGGAATTTCTTTGGTGGGAGCTCTCACCGCCGTCGGATACTGCACCGGAATATGGGCGGTGTCGGTGTCGGAGGGCAGGCTGCCCAATGTCTCCTACAACCCGGTCAGGTCTGGCACCGATATTGGAAGGATTTTTGATGTGTTGAATGCACTCGGGATCATTGCTTTTGCTTTCAGAGGACATAATCTCATTCTTGAAATCCAGGTCACTTTCCTTAATTTCTTTATTATTATTATTATTATTTATGGACCTGTTTCTTTTTTTACTAAACTCTGGACTTTGAATAATCAGTAACTATATAAGTATTTTAATTTCCTCCTTGTACGCATCATCTTTTGAATATAGCTAGCTGATTTGACCAACGGAATTTGTAGAATCCGTTTCACATTAATTTAGCTAGTCAGTCGAAATACTATTAAAAGGGTTTGACTTATCTAGTCGGGATTGGTTTGGTAAAAAGCTTGGCTGATCAACCTAGCCACCATCATGTTTGTTACAAGTTAGATTGGACTAAAAAACGTCTAGTATTAAATATCTGTCAGAATATGATGAAGTTGATATTCACGACAAACTAGCCGAAAAACACGAATTCCACTCCATTAGTATACATGAACATCAATAGTGATCTGTAAATGAATAAGTTTGATTTAAATTTTGGTCATGTTTTAAGACAATTTCTATTTTCCAACAATAATTCTAATTCTTTATGTTGTGATTTTATCAATTCCGATTTAATTTTGGTCGGAGCGACAGTTAATTTTTGACCCCATGTCACTAAAAGTTGTTGAAAGTTCCAGCCAACAAAACTTTGAAAACAGATTTTCAATTGTCAAAAAATGGAGAGTAACTTATATATACGAGATCAAAATTGAAATCACGAATATTGATTTATCATATATATATATATATATATATTCAGTTTAGTTAATGTGTGTGAATTTGAACATGTTAATTACAGGCCACAATGCCTTCCAGCGAGAAGCATCCATCCAGTGTTCCAATGTGGAGAGGTGTAAAAGCCGCTTACACTATAGTCGCATTCTGTTTATTTCCACTAGCAATTGGTGGTTATTGGGCCTATGGTCACATGGTAAACCTCTAATCTAATCTAATCATTCAAATTCCATCTCTCTCAAATAAATTATTACATTAATTCTATCTATCCTCAATTAGTTACTACAACAACAACAACATATCGATCCTCAGATCGACACAATTAACTTATAACAATATCTGTGGTCATGATCAACAGATTCCAGCCAACGGAGGCATGTTGACGGCGTTGTACGCTTTCCACAGCAGCGATGTATCACGATCCGTGCTAGGGTTCATAAGTCTGTTCGTCATAATCAACGCCGCCAGCTCATTCCAAATCTACGGAATGCCCATGTTCGACGACATGGAGTCCAACTACACACGAAGGTTCAAGAAGCCCTGCCCGCTGTGGCTCCGGGCCATCATCCGGGCCGTCTTCGGCTTCACATGCTTCTTCTTGGCGGTGGCAATGCCCTTCCTGGGCAGTATGGCGGGGTTGATCGGAGGCATTGCTCTGCCCGTCACCTTGGCATACCCATGTTTCATGTGGCTTAAAATGAAAAAGCCCAAGACTTATAGCCCAACATGGTGCCTCAACTGGGCTTTGGGCCTCCTTGGGATGGTCCTCAGTGGACTCTTGACTGCTGCTGGGGTCTATGTTGTCATCGACACTGGAGTTCAAATCAGCTTCTTTAACCCTCACTAACACTAACACTAATTAATTAATTACACTTTTTTTTCTTTTTTGGGTTTAGCTTCTTCTTCTTCTTCTTTTTTATTATTATTGGGGAAATATTGAATTAGATTTTGATAGGTTTTGGTGGAAAATAAATTATTGTATTTGTTAAATGTAATGTGAAAGGATTATTATGTTCCTACCAACCAGGGTCATTATGGTCTTTTTGTTTTTCTCTTTTTGGGATATTAAATTGGCAATTAAAGATTCTTTCAGAAAGAATAATGTGGAGACCGCCTTCAACAAAAATAGTTGTGTCGTGATGTGTATATCCATCCATCATGTAAAATAATCAATTTCCTGTTTTCTTCGTTGAATTAATGTTTTTGGGTTGATATTTTATGTCCTCTATATATATATATATATATATATATATATATGCGGTCCTTAATTATTATTAAAATAAAAGGTTTGGTGGATAGTTTTTTCTTGTTATGTTAGATAATAATTGCAATATTACAGGTCTGATTTTCCACGTTTGGGGTATAGATTCATATGAATCAAATTCCTCCAAAGTGAGGGGATAATGAAATTGATTGCCACTTCTTTCATTTTATTTTCTATTTTCATTCCCCTTAATTAGGCCTTAAGTAACCCAATATTTGTTTCTATCCTTATGATAATTAAGATGTACTGTATATTAAAAAAAAAAAACGAAATATCAAAATTTAGAATATAATATTCCAACACAATGTAGAAATTAGGAAAAGGATGAAGATGAGTAGGTGATGTCGTTTCAAATTTAGGAAGCATGATGCTCACTATGCCTCTCCACAAACATCCTCCTTTACCTATTTTTCCAACTTTGATTTATATATTTTTATTCTCAACTTGTCAATTATAGAAGAATATACTAAAATTAGTCCTTCTTCCCTTTTCCAAATACTCTTGATTGTGATTTGTGTTTCATTAGAATCTTTAGAGTTAGGGTAGGTCTTGAGTGAGACCGTCTCACGAATCTTTTTTCGTGAGACGGGTCAACTCATTACCCACACTTAGCAATTCATATGAAAATTTGTAGATATGAGTTCATTTCATGGGTGATAAGGATCCGTCTCACTGGAAACTATCTGTGAGACCGTCTCACATGAGTTTTTGTATTAGAGGTATATGGGTTTGATTTTTTTTTTTTTTTGGTTTTCCATTGAGGATAGCTTTTTGTGTCCCCAAGAAATTAAATTCCTCATCGATCAAGCGATTTGTTTCGTTACGACGTAGATAATGGACTTGCTATAATCATTTTTGACTATTAAATCTCCAATGCTTAATTCAGATCGTTCAAATTGAAAATGTGAAATCAGGGTATGCAAGTGAGAACTCGATTGTGATACATATTCTAATATTTTTTTTTATAAAAAATTATATTACTTCGTTACACAAATATTTTTCCATAATATGTATCAATTTCACGACTCGAACTTATTTTTTATAAATTAATATTTATTTTATGGATTATGAGCTTTTCTCCCGTTAATTTTCTTTTTCACCAAATAAAAAATCCCAACATAATACTTGAACTTTTTCAAGATTTAATGACGTAATAACATTAACGGTGGCACATCAGACATGCACATAATTATGATGTCTAAATATTTTTCAAGTATGAAATAAATTATAAAAATAATTAAGTCTTAATTGAGGTTATCATAGCTTTAATAAAAGTTGTACAACATTTCCAATTGGCATGAGTATAAATTGATGATTAGATATGCATCAAAGTGCATGCTAATATCATCACAATATGCAAGAATCAAATGGATGGATACATCACTTAGCTTATAAAACTGTCTATTAGGTTAGCATTAGCACGACACTCTTGCGTGGCACTGCTAATAATAATAATAAAAATCTAGATTATCTAATCGATCTAACTAATATATATTTCGTATATTGAGAATTAATTGAGGTGGAGCTTGAACTCTGGTGAGAAGAAGGGTTGATTAACTTTTTTAGGGGCTAAATCAGTACAAAATCAATATTTTTATAACATAATATACAGTCTTAATGGTATTGCATTTCCAAAATAAAAATAAAAATTAGGGGCTAAAGTTTTATAGTGACTAAAAAACGAGTATGCTCCTGATTAAATGATCAAACGGTTACAACTAAATTTCACTAGCATAAGTGTCTAAAATTCTTGGGGGATATAAATTATAGAATCTGTATTTTGTATTCTCTACTAATATTAAATGAGTATAATATAATGAATTTAATGCTTAATCACAATGTAAGTAAAAACTGATTCTATTTGTTCATATAGCAATATACTACCTCCGTCCCGGTTATCTTTGCCACCTTTGACCGGCACGAATTCTAAGAAAAAACTGTTGACTTTGATGTGATGTGTTATTTTAATGTTTTTGAGTGGCAGTTTTGTAATTAATGTGTGCTTTTTGAGTGTAAAGTAAGTAAAATGAAAGAATTTGAGGGGTAAGGTCGTAATTTTTTTGTTGTCATTTTTTGGCTGGCAAAGTTAGCTGGGACGTCCAAAAATGGAAAGTAGACAAAGATAAGCGGGACGGAGGGAGTATATGTGTGTATATTTGTTACATATAAAGACCAACCTACACATATGGATAAAGAGAGTAATAGTCTAGTAGACTATATTAAAAGAAGAGAGAGAGAGAGAGAGAGAGAGAGAGAGAGAGAGAGAGAGAGAGAGAGAGAGAGAGAGAGAGAGAGAATGACAATTTGTATTTGTTACATTTAATTTTTCCTTCGTATTTGACTTGAATCTGATTAATTAATTCGAATAAAAAAGTTTTTAAACCATGGCATTGAAGGAAGTAGGGAAATTTGAAAAGTGTTCAAACTTGGTTGTTACATTATAGTGTAAAACAAAAAGTCATTTTTATATATAACTAAAACAAAAAGGTCATTTTTAGTAATAGTACATGCCATTTAATCATTTCAATAGAATTAAATACATAACCCTAACTAGATTGATTATTATTATTAAATGAGTACAGCTCTTATTAAATTAATTTGTGATATATTATATCAATTCATAATCCATTTTTCAAATATGAGTAGACATTTTTGGTCGTACGCTAAATTTTGAACCCTCAAATTTATTTGGGTCACAGATGTGATGAAATACACTCTTAATTACGTGTGATTGATAAATTATTGATTAGTAAGACACCAAATTTTACCTTTAATTATTAATAAACAAGGGTCCATAAATGATTTGTAAGAAAGTGATTGACTAAAAAATAAAGTGGTTGTCTTCTTTTGAAAAACATAAAAATCAAAATCACAATTTCACACAAAATCACATTATTTTGTTTTATTTTATATCATATATTATTTTAATAATACAGTTGCATACATACACACTAATAGAAGATACATTTAATTAGAACACTTCATACAATAGTGGGCTGAGAAAATTTCATGTCAGACCATCTCATGGACCATTTGATATGAGATGAGTCAACTCATGATTCATACTTCACAATTTACATATAAATTAACGGATATGGATTTGATTAATGAGTAAAAAGAATATATCTCAAAAAAATTATCAGTAAGACATCTCACACAAGTTTTTGTGTGACTTGTATAAATGAAACATAACAAGAAATGAAAAGAGATGAGTGGGCTATCCTTTGTTTTCTCTTTCTTCTTTTTTTCTTTTTAGAAACAATTTACTAGTACAACATTTTAGAAATTATATATCCTTATTTTTCTTAAAATTAGTATAGGAAGAACTATGTTTTTATCGTACGTGGCATTTAAAAATCAAACAAATGTGAAAACTAAAAGCATGTTTTCCTACATCTCTACATCTATTTATTAAATCAGTCATCTACAAGTTTATTAAATCTAATAAGTACGATAAAACTGGCTGAAACTTTGATTGATCACATTCAACAATTTCAAGTACAATTAAATTCATTCAACAAACAAATTGATATTTCACTTTATTTTTATTTTTACCAAAAGCTTGTAGTTCAACTGACATTTCATTTTTTTTTAACATATAAATTATGTGATGACCAGGGTTGAAACTATTGATCATGCAAAATTTTTTAGTCTTTATTCCCTCATTTCACTTGACACTTGGCTCATTAGAAAAACCACAAATAAATCAATTAAATTTTGATTAAATTAAAATAAAATTGAGTTAAGTAACCCAATCAACATTAGATCCACTGAAATATAATTGACTACAACTTGTGATTACAGTCAAATCTAAATATATAAAATATTAATAATACACTAATAAGTAGTTAATATTAAAAGCAAAGCATTTAAATCCACAATTAAAGAAATAAAAGCATTGAATCCACAAAATCTACAAAGAAAAAAGTAGTAAAATGACCGACTGGCGTGCGGCCCCACTTGTCAGCCACCACAAATTTGGATTTTTTTGTTTCAACTAAAGTTGCCTTCATGGAAAATAATTGGAGAGCCCCGGTGCAGAATCAATAAAAATAAACCTAACCACTAAAATAGCATGTTTGATATGTAATCGTCTTACAAATTTTTTTATGTGAGATAAATCAAGTTATAATTCATAATTTTACATATAACTCGAATGATTTTGGCTAGTCATTTCTCATCGATCAAATTGAATTTTATTTTTGAAGAATATAAATTGAGATCTGAATAAACTAAGTTAAGTATAAAAAATGGTGGAAAATATATCATGAAAGATAGATATTTGGTTTCACCCAGTAGAATTTGACTATGTTATGGTATTGATTTTAAGGGTGAGTGACCCAAAATAATTCAATCACTATATTATGGATAAAAATAGTCACTACTAAGTTGAAATCCAAAAAATAGTCATTGATTGACATAAAGTAAATTTGAAGTCAACATAACAGTAAATTGGTTGGCAGTAAGATGATAGGAATTTTGTCCAACTTTTTGACTAAAAAATAGGGTTATTCGAAAATTATTACCCTTATTTTCGAATAACCTTTTAAGGTTATTCGAAAATAAGAGTGATAATTTTCGAATAACCCTAAAAAAATTTCGAAATTTTTTTTTGGGTTATACGAAAATGTTGAGGGTTGCACGAAAATGTTCTTGTATAGGGTTACACGAAAATTACTCTTATTCGAAAATTATGTAATTTCGAATAACCCTAAAAAAAAATTCGAAAATTATTTTCAAATTTTTTTTTTGGGTTACATGAAAATGTTTTTGTAGGGTTACACGAAAATTACTCTTATTCAAAAATTACATATAATTTTCGAATAACCCTATTTTTTTAGGGTTATTCGAAATTATCACCCTTATTTTCGAATAACCCTATTTTTTTTAGGGATATAGGGTTATTCGAAAATAAGGGTGATAATTTCGAATAACCCTAAAAAAATAGGGTTATTCGAATTATTCGAACAATGCGTATAAAATTCGAATAAGCACATATTTAAAATTAAAATGCACTTATTCAAACAATGCACAATGCATGCTTAATTGAATAATACAATGCTTATTCGAACAATACAATGCATTCGAATAAGCACATATTTAAAACTTATTGTTCACATAATTTGAATAATTCGAAAAATTAAATATTTAATACTTCACATTTTCGTGTAACCCTACACAACATTTTCGTGTAACCTTAATCATTTTCGTGTAGCCCTTCAACACATTTTCGTGTAACCCTATGTCAACATTTTTGTGTACAATTGAACCCTTAATTTTTGATGTTTTCGTGTTAAATTTAATACATGCAAAAACTATATTATAAATTATGCCAAAAAAAAAAGGGAAAAAGTTGGATGTGGATTTTCATGATTTTTAAATGTCACGAATAATTCATCTAGGAGCACTAAAATATGCTACATGAGAATACCCAAAATAGTCAAAAGTTAAAAAGAATTTCTATCTCTGCAACAATTCTCTGACAAGATTGATAAAAAATTTTGTCATTTGATTTTTATTCACTTTATGTCAAATCAATAACTATTTTGGGTAAATATTATAGTTATTAGGTTAAAATGTGAATATGAATTTAGTTAAGATCATTTTTTACATAAAATATAGTGAAAATGTTAAATTGGGGTATTTTCGATGAGATTGTGTTGACCCGTAATTGACTTTAGGACACACAAATTATTTGATTAATCCAAACTTATTTTCCTTCAAAACAGATTTAGTGGGCTGGGGTGTTGCCTCTTCTCAAAATGGGTTTTTATGTTCGCATATGATGAATGGACCCAATGTCGCAAGTGTACCGACCCGATGAAGTTGGTTGGACCCGTATCCTTAGCTTACTCTTAGCACATTTCCTCCTAATCGGCTCAATCATTTCTAACACGATCGGGCCTAATCTGATTTGACTATAAATTTCCGAATTTACCCCTGATCAGAACACTGGCACAACATAATATATGAAGAAACTAAAATAAAAAAAGAGAGAGACCCTGCAGTATCTCTTTATAAAGGCTTACGTCACACATGCTTACGTCACTGCATACTAAACGTGGTTCACACCAATCAAATAGCACATATATAGCCTAGTGTCAAAAAGATCACCAAATTGGTCTTTCCTCTTTCACCAGGGAAGATATTGACCTTTCTAACCCTAACAACTATTATATATCTCTCTCTTCTTCTCTTACAATACACACACATAAAACACACACTCGAAGGTTTTACTTAGCCCTAACCATGGCAGAAATCTCGATTCTTTCTCGCGCTGATTCTTCCAAGAGATCCTCTAAAGTGATACCATTATCTGACCAAACAAATCTCGCAGAGAGCTTTAAAGGTGATGAACAAATCATATATGTCGCAGACACCTCGTCGGAAAAGCAGAATGGTACAATCGCAGCCATGTCCGTCGATGGCGGTGATGAGGTTTCCGGCGAGCACAATCCTCATGACGCTTGGCTGCCGATCACTGCATCCAGAAACGGCACCGTTTTCACTGCTGCATTTCATCTCTTCTGTTCAGGGATCGGAATTCAAGTGCTTTCACTTCCCATGGCATTCGTTTCGCTTGGATGGTAAGATTAACCCTTTCTCATTTCAATGTATTGCTTTTAGATTTATGATGCAACACGTTTTTATTTCATCCTTCATTTATTCTTTAGATATAAGTGAAAATTATGTATACGATTGGATCAAAATAATGCGTTAATATATATATATATATATATAATTTGATAAAGAAATCATATATGTAAATGGGGTATCAAATTGTGGAAGAAAATTTCTATTCGATTACCAGTAAAATTTTGATTGTTTTATTAATTTAAAAGATGCAATTTTCTTGTAAATTAAATTATTGTTAAAGGAAAAAAAAATCTCCCTCCATCGCATAAACTTTATATAATTGCTTTTTGGGCTTTGTGTACAGATCAGGAAGATAATTAAAAAAAAGTCATAAATGTCAATTTCCTATGTTATGATATCATTTAATGACCAATATATTATTCATTTAATGTTTCATACATTTTTAAGATGAAAAGATTAAAAACAATTATTATATATTAAGAAGTAGAAAGTTGACTATATATTTTGGATATCCGAGGAAAGGATCGTGAGATTAAAGTTGTTCTCTGGAGGATAGAGGGAATAATATTTATTCATCAGCAACTAATAAATAATTTGTGGGCTCAAAAATATGAGAAATAATTTGCCTCCGATTAATGTCATATTTTTAGAGCATGGTATTGAGATTATGAAATTAAAAATAGAAAATCGAAGACTGTATCTAGAAATTGGGGGAAGAGTGGAAACAGTTTCCGAACTAGACGACATGCATTAATAATTAAATATTGCTTAATATTGCACCTTTTTTTTAAATCAGTCAAGCAAGTGTGTTTTATTTAGTCTTGTATACATCATAACATTTATAAAGTGTGACGCGAATAAAGAACCCAAATCATAATCAGAAAAGAAACTATCTTTTCACGTTACTCCCATTATGCACTACTTTTTATCTTCCAAAAATAAATTAAAAAAGACTGCATTACTTTTTAGAAATGGAAATGGAGAATAAAGAAAATACCTCTTACATTTTTTTCAGGCAAAAACTTATATACCCTGGCGCATATAAACACAGATTTAGGTGTTATATATGTGCTCTTCAGGTGTTTTATATATACTTTATAGGTATTATGTTTTTTGGTGTTATACATATACTCTATAGGTATCATATTTATATAAAAATATACATATACATGAAGAATATACACATAATACCTATAGAGTATGTATTTAATACCAATATGATGATTATTAATTTGGGGCCACCATGCCCCAGGGCATACAAGTATCACTCTTGTTTTTATTATAGAGATTTTGAGGTGTGAATATTCCATTGTATTTATTAAAGTTGATTAAATGGAAAACAGGTTGTGGGGCATTCTCTGCTTGTCTCTACTATTTTCATGGCAATTCTACACTATATGGCTTCTCGTAAATCTCCATGAATCTGCTCCACTTACTGGGATTCGTTACAGCAGATTCGTTCACCTCTCTATCGTAGCATTTGGTTAGTGTATATTAATTCTTTCTCCTAATAAGTTATTAGATTGATTAGAACATGTTGAAGTTATTAATGTCTTGTTTTTTTAGGTGAAAAACTTGGAAAGTTGCTGGCCATTTTTCCAACTATGTACCTTTCAGGCGGAACGTGTGTGTTGTACATAATCGCAGGAGGCGCGACCATGGAACTTTTCTTCCAAACCGTGTGCGACTCTAACTGCAAGGCGAACACATTAACAGGAGCTCAATGGTTCTTAGCATTCATCTTCATAGCCATTTTCATAGCTCACTTCTTCCCTAACCTCAACTCACTGGCCTCTGTCGCGCTTATTGGGTCCATAACGGCACTTGCATATTGTAGCCTTCTATGGATCTTGTCCCTCACCAAAGGACGACATGAAGATCACGCTGAAGCTGCAGTTGTATTAACCGGCGATGCTTCTAGAGTCCGTGATGCATTCACTGGTATTGAGATCATAGCTCTTGCTTTCAGAGGACACAATCTTGTGCTGGAGATACAGGGGACATTGCCTGCAAATCGGAAACAGTCATCGAGTAAGTCAATGTGGAGAGGAGTCAAGATTTCGTATCTGCTTATTGCAATGTGCATGTATCCACTTGCAATAGTTGGATATTGGGCATATGGAGATAAGGTACAACCTTTGAACTTTGTCTGAATCATCCATCTTCATTGATGTATGAAACTTATCTGCAGAAGCTGATTATGATCTTTTTTGCTTCAGATGCCTAAGAATGGAGGAATCCTTAGTGCTTTCACAAAGTTCCACCAAAACAGTACATCGAAGTACATTATTGGCAGCATGTATCTGATCATGATAATCAACTATCTATGTGCCTTTCAAATATATGCCATGCCCACATTCGACAACTTGGGGCGCCTCTATGTGGCCAAGAAAAACGGGCCATGCCCGAAATGGGTCTGGTCAGCGATCAAGGTGTTCTTTGGAGGATTGACATATTTCATATCAGTAGCATTCCCATTCTTGCCAAGTTTGGCTACATTCATAGGCGCGATTGGATTGCCTCTGACTCTTGTCTATCCATGTTTCATGTGGATTGCCATCAAGAAACCTCGAAGGTTTAGCAGAATGTGGTGCCTCAACGTGGGGCTTGGTTCATTAGGCGTAGTGCTCAGCGTAATGTTTTTAGCTGCAGCTCTATGGTCTTTGATAGTTGATGGCTTAGAAGCTAACTTCTTCAAGCCCAAATGAGCACTTTCAAAAGACATTTTTTGCATATTTCGAGAACTGTAGGCTAACAACATTTACATGAAATTTAATGACAAGGCAATGGTTAAACTGTTTCAAATAGTACAATTACATGTATGCATCACCATTACAAGCTGCTTCTGAGGATGCAAGTGTTAATGATAAACACAAGACTGAGACTTGGTTAAATTAAGAGGCTTTCCCAGATGGTTGCCTCTCAAAGTAACTTCACATAAGATATTTCTGTAGAATTTGGGCTTTACTAGATTACCTAAAACGTAGGCTCTTGATCTGATCGTGAATGTTAGATTCAACGGTACGGACATGTCCTCAACACGTCCTCTAGCACTATTTAGCGATGGAATTCCTCCATATAGTGGCACCTGTTGGCCCTGAATCACTGCTATCACTTTTCTGTCACTCTTTCTCAACTGATAAAATTCTTTGATCTAGGGGAAAAAGAAAAACACATCATTATCAGAGCACTAGAGAATTCTAACGTTGTAAGTGAAATCATGAAAAGGGTAAGCAAGAAACTATGCCACTTGAGATTCAATTCATAATATAAGCATTCAGACAAAGGAATAGGGGTCGAGTTTAAATGAGATGAGTTAACAGAACTTTTGCCAAGTAAAATACATTCAACATACACATTAGAGAAATTAAGTTAAATACCGAATGAAATGAAATCTTTAGACAGATCTATGCAATTTAGGAGGAATGAATGAAAGAAAATGAATCTAGTGGGGTCTTTCATTCACATTTCATCCATCTAGAACATATCCTATCAATTTCTTCAACAATTCAATCACAAGACACTACATTACTAGTACACATCAACCGCAACAGACAATGTCCAACAACGCATTTCATTACACAGTTGCAATAAAGGACAAGAATGAAATAGCAATCGAACAATGTCCAATTAATGGGAGTCCAATTATTTGATTCGTATAGCGATTGAACACTCGAAACACTAGCGGCCAAGCAATTCCTTCTCATCACAAACTATACAAAGTCCAAATCAAATAAAATGACAAAAAGAGACAATAAAATATTAAGGAAATTAAAACAGAAAAACTTACAAGCCCAGAAGCGATTTTGAGGTCGAGATAGTGAAGGTGGAGAGGTGTGGAAGTGACGTGGACGCCAAAGAAGGTAGCAGGGTTCCTGTAGAAGATCTTGACCGTCGAATTCAAGGTTAGCATATCCGTTGGAACACCACTGGCATCCATTCCCGCTTGTACATTGAAATTCTCAAACAGGATGTTCTGTACACACCCATATCCAAAGTAATAATAATCAATTCCTCTGACAAAACCCTTTTCCTCTTTTTATTTATATATGGTCCTCACTATCCATCACATGACCAATTTTATCCCCCACATTTTATCATTCGTTTACTACATATATTCACACACGGATTGAATTCCATTTCATATTATCAACACTGATTTAGTTCACTGAACCAACTACTAACATTCAAATACACTGTCGTATTGCTTCTATCAGATCGTAGTAATTAATGAAAGTCATGGAAATGGTTTTTTTTTTTTTTTTCTTAAACGATTTCTTGGCAATTTCTCTCAACTAGCAAGAAAGGGTTGCCGGGTTAACTAAAAAGTAAAGTTCTTTGTTAATCAAGATTCAAGAAATTCAAGACTGAGTTAACTCGGAAGGTTAAGAAAACAAGAAGCACAGGAAAGGAAAGGGACAAAAACAACAGTAAAACGTCAAGAAAACGAAATCTTGACTCAACTCATGCACATATACAAGGAGACAAGCATTAAAAGGAGGGGGAAAAGGACTAGTAGAAACCCTGAATAATCAAATCTTGGACTCACCTTAACGATAATTCTGGGTTTGTAAGATAAACTGGAGGCCCAAAGAATCAAAGAAAACATAGAAAAAAGGAGCAGAAAAGATAAGAGGAAGCAGACGACATAAAACTTGACTTGTGCACCATCATCCCTTTCATCCTCGCCCTCATCATCCTCCTCCTCATCCTCCTCCGCGTCCTCAGCCTCATTATACTTCCTCTGCATCCGCCGCCACCCGACTCCGCCGGAGTTCCTTGGGTTCTTCAACGAGGCCGAGAATCTTGAAGTGGAAGACTCACGTGAGTGGTGAATGGGCGAGCAGTGGTACTGGAAATGGTGGGTGGGCGACCCGAATGGGCTCGACCCGTACGACATTTTCTCAAGATCGTGCTGCGAGTGCGACGGGCTCTGCACGTAGTACAGCGGCCGCCGGGGAGAGCGCGGCGGCGTCGAGGCTTCGATGCTGGTCACCTCTGAGTCGGATTTGACATGCATTGCCACCCCCATGGATTTTCTTGGAAGAATCAAAAAATGGAGGAGGAGGAGCAGAGAGAGGTTTGTGCAATAAATTACTGGATATCTGGGGTTTAAATGCGGGGAGAGATGGAAGAGAAAAAGAAGGTTTTGAAAAAGAAGGGGTAATCAATTTCTATTTTGGATAATTATGATGGATGATGGGTTTGTTTGTCTCATAATGTTTGAGGAGTCCGAGAATAATGCTTCTTCACTTGAGCGTGAATTCCACGCTCCTCTTTGTACCATCCTCCTACTTTGTGTTTTGTGAAAGCTGGGAGATTAGGTAAATTAACTAATAAATCTAAATATCATGAAAGTTTTTCTATCATTTTTAGTACACCTTTTGATAAGTTTGAACATTCGACTTTACATAGCAAGATTTAAAGAAGATATTTAGAATACAACAAATAAATTCCTTGAATTTATATAACAAATCTGTGAGATTTAATATATTGTGTATAATATTACTTTTAAAACGAGAGATCGAATCGAATAGTTTAATTTAGTGAATGTGTGTTCTATTAACTATATCTTTCGACCTAAAAATATAAAAAGTTATTGAACTTGATGGAGGTAAAGTTGTATTTGGTTCATTAATATTTCAAAAGGTAGGAAGTGAACATTAATTATTCTTATTTTTTCATTTTATTTGTAGGGTTACTACATTTCACAGTGATTATTGTTTCATAAAATAACAATTGTTTTAATTCATTCCCATATTAATTGTTGTCAATAAGAGTTAATTATATTGGTCCAACTTTATGGATACTTTGCTTTAACATATTTTTTTAGCATGATATGTTAACTATGAATATTAAATGTTGGAAAAATATAATGAACTTTTATACATAACATTTATAATGGTTTAAAAACCTAAGTTTCTGTCAAACAACTTTAATCTAAAATTATTTTAAAATTAAGTTGAACATTTTTCAGAAAAATCAATTAGATTTCCTAATTGATATTGAGAATTGAGGCATATGGAGTTGATTTGACGAACGCTGCCTTGGTGGTCTTGAAAATAGTGGAGCGTGAGAACACACATTCCAAAAGCGAGTGGTGTTGAAGCCTATTTGTTGCTGCTAGGATAAATAATGTAATGGTCCCCACAATCGGATTTTGGTCTTTTTTTTTTTTTTTAAGGCACAAGAAATTAGAATTAGGAGATTGTATTAGACCAACTAATATTTCATCTCGCCATTTATTATTTATTCTAATAATTATATTAAAAGTTATTTATATATTTTTTATTATTTTAAATATTGTATGATATAGAAATATATTTATCATATTTTTATTAATTTTTAAAGTTATATTTTATTATTTAAAAATAATTATTGGGTAAAGTAGAGTTTTAGTTGAAGAACGTAGAATTTGGTTGACTCTATCTCTCTTATGTTTTTCAAACTTCCCTATGCATTTGTTTTCTTAGAACGTGTTATTTTCAATTCTAATAACACAAATTATATGTGTTATTCTACATTATGTTTGACAATATTAAAAGGTTGGAATACAAAATTATAAATAATCTAAACAACGAAATTAAAAGCTTATATTCTATTTATTTGTTTTTTGAAAAAAAATTATGGTCGTTGGTTCGATAGATAATTTGATAAGTCAATGATGAAGTTAGTTAAAAATGATCATTTAACAGTATAAATTTTGAATATTTATTTATGTACAAAATTTATCATAATTACAGAAACTATCTTAAAATTTATTTTAACTTTAAAATTGATAATATGAATAATTATAAACATTAAGTAACTTTAGTTAACAAACAAAAAAAAAAGATTAACAACTTAAAAGCTTACATTCTATTTGTCTTTCTTTTTCATTGAATTTTTTTCATGGCTTGATATAGATAATTTAATAAGTCAATGATTTTCAAAATTTGTTAAAAGTGACAAATTAACAATATAAGTCTTGAAATATTTATTTATATACAACATTCTCATAATTACAAAAAATATTTTAGAATATATTTAACTTTAAAACTGATAATATGAATCATTATAAACATTAAGTAATTAAAGTTAGCAAAAAAAAATTAATATTTTGAAAACTTACATTCTATTAAGAAATATTTTATCTTAAATCCATGCAATCGAGTCGGATTTGGGTTACCCGATCCGCTTCTCTTTTTTTTTTCACGCTAACTTTTTAAAATTTTTGTCATAATCTTTACTTATGTTAAGGATACATTTATGTAATGTGTAAAAATATTTTTAGGTTATATTAAGGATACATTTATGCCCAAATTTCATACATTTACGTTAAGTTAAACATATATTTAGATTGTGTTAAGGATACCTTTAGGTTATGTGAAGGATACCTTTATGCCCAAATTTCATAGATTTATTTTACGTCAGACATACATTTAGGTTATGTTAATGATACATTTATATTATGTTAGAGATACCTTATCCATAACATAGTTGTGTTACACATTTTGTAGACAAAGGTATCTCTAACATAACATAAAAATATATTTAACATAACCTAAAAGTATCCTTCATATAATGTAAAGGTATGTGACTGGGGCGAATTCTAAGGGTATCAAATCAGGATTCAAAGGAACCTGGAATCACGATTTTAAATGTATCTTTAACATCACCTAAGGCTCCGTTTGGATAGAGTGATTTAAAATCCAGAATTTGAAATGAGTGGATTTCAAATCCTCTTAAGTTGGATTTGAAATCCACCAAAATAACTCCAAAGTTAGCTCAAAATGAAAACCATGGATTTCAAATCTACGTTCATCCAAACACTACAGGTGGATTTGCTACCATTGATTTCAAATCTCTCCTCAAATCCATCAATCCAAATGGACCCTAAAGACATTCTTAACATAACCTAAATGTTTGCTTAATATAACTAAAAGATATTATTAACATAATTAAAAGTATCATTAACATAACCTAAAGGTATGCTTAACATAACTAAAAATATTCTTAACATAACGTGGTATGTAACCTGAAATCAGGATTTCAAAGGTATCCTTAACATAACTAAAAGGTATCCTTAACGAGCGAATTTGAGTGGATTTGAGCGCATCCACCAAGCGCATGGGACGCGCGTGGAAGCGCGTATAAGCGTGGGTCGGGTCAAATCCATGCACCTGATGCATAAAAGTTTTTGTGTTTTCTTTTAATATTTGATTGAATAAAATTAATTGTAAATAATAAATTAATGATGAAAATTATGTATTGGTGTAATATTTTATTGTGAAAATGTGAATTTATGTGGTATTTTATAAAACTATATCTGGTATTGAATCTATTGATTGATAATTTTAACGCAAAAACTCATATGAGACGGTCTCACGGATAGTTTCCGTGAGACGAATCCTTATTATCCATGAATTGAATCCATATCCACAAACTTTCATATGAATTTCTAAGTGTGGGTTATGGGTTGACCTGTCTCACGAAAAAAGATCCGTGAGACGGTCTCACACAAGACTTACTCTAATTTTAATATAGATAATAATAATTATGTTTGATTTTGTGATTTGATTTTAAATAAAAAATAAACACACATATATAGAATTTGAATTTGAAAATCTCGTTGTGTCAACTTCCTTCCAATCATCATAACCCAAGGAATTTGACTAAAGAACATAGTATTACTTTTGCTAATTTTCAGTTTGTGAGCCTGTGTTCTTGCTAGGAGTGATTAGTGTTTTAAGCTCCAAATGGGATAATTTAATGATTTTGATTCATGAGAAATCATTTCATGAAGACGAGATTAATCAAACAAATACCCAGAACTAACCAATTTCTTAAAATATGACCCCAAAAATACCCTCTCCTATAGTGATAAACCAAATATAACACATTTGTTATATTTTTGACCAAAAATACTCACTTTGACTTCAAAGTAAGACATGATTTGACAAGTTCTTTATCTTTGTCTCCTATGCTCCAATTTAAATGTATCAAATGTATGTGTGCATATCTACGAAAACAAGGGGTAATGACATGTGTAAAGTGGACAAATTCCCCTTTAGAAAAATTAAGAAAATTAAACATATAAATAAAAGAAAATTAAAGAAAGTTGAAAAAAATAAAAAACAGCACTGTAGATTCGAACCCAGGACCACAACTAACAAAATAAGCTGAAGTTCCATTGGGACAAACAAAATATATACCATAGTTTTCGTGTAACACCTAAAAATAGGGTTACACGAAAACTCCCAGTGTAGTTTTCGTGTAACCCTATTTTTAGGTGTTACACGAAAAGTATTATATTCATCTTCTTTGTCCCAGTGGAACTTGAGCTTATTTTGTTCATTGTGGTCTTAGGTTTGAATCCTACCAGCAGCAATGTGCTAATTTTTTTCAACTTTTTTTTGCCTACAAAAGTGGGACAAAATCTGACAAGATTATCTTTCAACATCCAGTGGACAAATGTGATTTGACAATCTCATTTATACATTAGTCAAAATGGGTATTTTTGACCCAAAATATAGTGAATGTGTTATTTTTGTCCTTTTATTATAGTGATGGTTATTTTTGGTCCAAAATATAGTAAATGGGGTAAATTTAGCCCTTGTCCCATCTGGAAAATATATATTGACCAGTGAAAATTAAGTTGTATTATATCACATAAAATTATTTAAAAAAATCGAGTTTTTTTTAACACTGTTTTAAAAAGAATGATGTATGCAATTACGCAGTCAAGTACCCAAATATTTTGAATTTATATGAACTAGAATATTCCCCAGTTTTTATAGATATTGTGCATGTTATGTAATGATAAAAGTAGTTTATATAAACATTTTGTGCTAGATTTTTCATATATTTAATGTGATCTTAAGCATGAGTTGAGAATCAATTTTCGAAACTTTGTTAGAGCATTTCCAAGGGGTTACTCAACCCCACACTCAAACTCAATTTTGTAGAAATGGAAGCTCCAATGGGGCCGCAAAATTGAACGCAAATTTACCACTTACTGTTCACAACTCAAATTTTTTTCTTTTCTTTTTCATTTATTTTATTCATTTACAATTATTTCTATTTTTCTTTTTCATTTATTTTATTTATTTAATTCCACATTTTGAGTTATTATATTTTATGTATTGATTTTATATACTTGATATTTGATATTTGATACATTATATAATTTATATATCTATAAGTATTGTATTATATTGTAGATTATATAATTTAATAAATATAAACATGAATTATAATTAATAGAAATATAAAATTCGTTCTTGACATGCGTTTGATTCAACCATTAAATCTTGAAACATTTTATTTCATTCCTCCAGGGATTCCATAACACGAGATGATTCTTCTCCTTTTTGGCTTCAGTGATATTGTTAGGCAAAGTATAATTGTATTTGACTTTTACGTGTGACCAAAAATGGTCTAATTCGGAATGTTAGTTATAATTTTGGTATTTTTAATAAGATTTATAGTTCTTAGATATTTTATTATTATTGAAACCAATTAAGTTAATTTTTTTATGAACTAAAATAAATAAATATTTGATATTAAATAAAATTTGAAAAATAAAAATTAAGAATATTATAAGAGAATATTCCAATTTGAGTTTAAAGGGTTGGAGATAGTGGCAAATTTGGTGGCAAAATCAATATTTGAGTTTGGATTTGAGTAAAATGGTTGGAGATGATCTTATTGTATGTTAGAAAGTATTATATATCACAAAAACTCATGTGAGAGACGGTCTCACGGATAGTTTCCGTGAGACGGATCCTTAAAATTCATGAATTGAATCCATATCCACAAATTTCTATATGAATTGATATGTGTGGGTTATGGGTTGATCCGTCTCACGAAAAAATATCTGTGAGTCGTGAGACGGTCTCACACAAGAACTTATATTTTACTCAATTCTATGGAATAATTTGCATTTTTTTTTTTTACATTTGTTGTGCGAGATGTTTGTGACACGCATCTTGTAAAATTATATTAATAATTCAGTACACAAACACTATTTTAAGCAAATGTTTGGCTCAAGGAAAAAAAAAAAAAAAGGAGGCGTAAAAAGACAGAAAACTCGTTCAATAATATTCATTGCCTTGACATGCTGTAAACCAGATTTTCTTTATGCCATCGAGAAATTGGGCTTGGGCCTTCGCCCTTAATTCGTTTCTTGGTGATCCAACTCATAATTGGGTCCTTCAAGGCCCAACACATTCGTTTCTTGATTTAAAATTTGGGTGTAGGTTGATTTTCCTACAGAAATTGATACTACCTCCATCCCAGGTTATTTTGCCTACTTTGACAGGCACGAAACTTAAGAAAACACTGTTTGACTTTGATGTGATATGTTATTTTAATATTTTTTAGATATTTGGTTCATAATACCCATTAAAAATAGATTTCTCAATATAAATTCGAATCCCAAAACAATCTACAAGGGGAGAGAGATTGTGCAATGAAGAGAGAGAAGAAAAATCGAGAGAGTAGATACGGGTTTTGTAGGCTTGAAGGTTGTACGATTATTTTACAGCATAATTGTACTTTTGGATTTTGTAGGTTGTAAATAAAAGTCTTTTAAGGGGGTTGTATTTTAAAAATTGGATTGTGGAGATAAATAATGGGGTTTTTTTTTTTTTTTTTGAAAAGATAATGGGGTTTTATTTTAAAAATTGGATTGTGGAGATAAATAATGGGGTTGTATTTATAATCCCATTAACAAAATCGTGATTGAGATTTAACATATTATTTGTTTCTCATGTGTGTTCCTAATTTAACCATTTGTACTTTAAGAAAAGTGGATTAATCGAGTTTTGTTGTGAAATTCACTGAATTTAATGAACATGTTTTCTTTTGGTAAATATGTTTGCTTTACATATACTGAAAATTCTATTTTTACTTTTTAGTCATGTATAATTGTATACATGTATATCTCACTTTCAAATCTACATTAACTTCTTGACATTGGTTAAAAGACACGTGTTACATTTATAACATAGGATTGTGTTTTCTGTTAAAATTAATAAATCACATGTTCTATTTCAAGATTTTGTTTTTGACGAAATATTCCAAGATTTTGTTTAAAGAAAGAAAGTAGCATTTATGTTCGTAATCTTCATATCCATATATAAAATCAAGAATTGAGGAAGTTTCCACGTTTACATCACTCGAAAATCTTTAAACGGTAATATTATGGAGAAGTTGACTAAACAAACAAGTCAAACAAATAATAATATAAACTCAGTATAAATCCTAGGTGTAACGCGTATATCCACCTCACAATTAATCATCCTACACTCATCATTAATTAATCACTATCACAATTTGTGTGATGCCATATAGTACCAAATTATTAATACTCAATAAATTAAGAACCTTTCTTTTTTAACAATTTTATTTGCTCATAAGTTGGGTTCTTTTTTTTTTTTTTCTTTTCTTTACACAATCGTACATAAATAAATACCTAGGCATGATTCATAAGGGCAATATTAGAATCACAAGTCTCATTGAATATAAAGTAAACTTGGAAACCATAAGAGTTAAGATTGTTCGCAATATGAAGGGAAAAAAAAAAATTGACATGAAAATTCCGTGTGTACCCTCAATGGTCACGGTCAGGCAATTTTTCCAGCTAAAAGCCAATCATCAAAATAAGATTAACCAGAAAAGAAAAGAAAAAGGGAAAAATAATGATATAGAAAACCCTTCCACACCGTTACGCGTTTACGGAGAAGAAGATTTGCTGAAGCATGATTCATAAGGGCAATCGGGTCATTTCAAGGGCTATCAACGCATCAACTAGTTGTACCATGGGCATTAGAATAGTGCACCTCGTATGAAGGGTTCCATCTTCTTAGTTTCAGCCCACTACGCATTTATTTCTATTTCTTGACGCATTTTTCTAGTTATTACTTAAAGCTCCAATTTCCAGGAACTACGAAACTCATTCTGTTTCCAGTTCATATTTAATTTATTTTTTTATTGCTTTCCTTTTTCTACCACCTATTTATATATCAACCCATTCATAAATCACAATCCCCACCTCTACTCTGTGTTCATTTCAAGAAGTTAGTTTATTTCATATTTTTTCTCTTCATAATTCTTGAAGATACAGAAAATGTGGCATTTTGTAGTTGTTATTCTCTGCCTTGTCGGAACTGTGGTCGGTGATGATCCTTACCGCTACTTTACATGGACAGTCACTTATGGTGACATTTATCCTTTGGGTAATCGTCAACAGGTTCGATCCTCTCATTGATTTGCATTTCCCTTTCTATATATACGGTTTCGTTGCATGCATGTAAAACCTTGTATCGCATCAACAACTTCATCAAGATCGAAAAATGTGACGTGATTATTACTTTGATCAATATGTCTTGAACGTGAATTTGTACGTACTTTTTCTCTTTCATTCATATTCCATTATCGTAGTTATAAAACCAGTGCTTTTTTTTGTCAATAATTGCAGGGAATTCTGATAAACGGACAATTTCCAGGACCTGAAATAGAATCAGTAACAAATGATAATATTATCATCAATGTCTACAATAACTTGCCAGAGCCGTTCCTTCTCTCTTGGTTAGTTCTCAAGCATCATAATATATATTATGTTTTTATTACAAATGGTGTTTAAATTAATTTGTTATGTAAGTGCACTTTATGTAGCAATCACTTAACACTAACATAATAGAAAATGGGAGACGATATAATATTTTACATCAGATGCTTCAATACCTATCATAATAATTGATGAGAATACTTAATTATGTATAATGTTTAATATCTGAAATGATATAATTACAGTACTACTAAATTGCATATGTGAACTGCACCTTACTTTACGTGTGGAATTTGCATTGTCACATTCAAAAGTAAAACTTATAATTGAGTACACTTGTGATTATATTAAAGTGCAAAACAAAATTAAAGATTGATTCTCATAATATAATTACAAGATTTAAAAAAAAAAAGAAGATTTGTTAAAAAAAAAAGATGGGTATTTGGACAGGAATGGGATACAGCAGAGGAAGAACTCATTCGAAGATGGAGTGTACGGAACGACGTGTCCGATCCCTCCCGGCAAGAACTTCACCTACGTTCTGCAAATGAAAGATCAAATCGGAAGCTTCTACTACTTTCCATCACTCGCTTTCCACAAAGCTGCTGGTGGATTTGGCGCCATTCGAATCCTCAGCAGGCCCAAGATCCCCGTCCCCTTCCCTGATCCCGCCGGCGATTTCGCCCTTCTCATTGGAGACTGGTATAAAGCCAATCACAAGGTATTATTTTGCCCTACCTTTTTACAACCACGTGAATGCCATCGAAACCAGTTCCAATAAGTGTCCGAAATTTTGCAGGTTTTGCAGTCGGTTTTGGACAACGGTAAAATGCTGGCACCGCCGGATGGCATTCTCATCAATGGCCGTGCTTCCAACAATGCGGCCGAGTTGAAATTTGATGCAGGGAAAACATACAGGCTGAGAATATCGAATGTTGGTCTGAGAAATTCACTGAATTTCCGGATTCAGGGGCATAGCATGAAGTTAGTTGAGGTTGAAGGAACCCACACCGTGCAGACCACGATAACCTCCCTGGACGTGCACGTAGGCCAATCCTACTCCGTCCTCGTCACCGCCGATCAGCCTCCTCAGGACTACTACATCGCCGTGTCGACTCGCTTCGACTCTAAACCCCTCACCACCACCGCCGTGTTGCACTACACCAACTCCAGAAAGCCTGTCTCCGGCCCTGTTCCACCGCCGCCACCCGCCGACGTTCAGTGGTCTCTGAACCAAGCTCGGTCAATCAGGACCAACCTCACAGCCAGTGGACCCAGGCCGAACCCGCAAGGCTCGTACCACTATGGCCAAATCAACGTCTCCAGAACGATCGTGGTAGCCAACTTACCTGGTTTAGTTAACGGTAAACAACGTTATGCAGTGAACGGCGTTTCGTTCGTTCCGGCTGATACGCCCCTCAAACTGGCTGATTATTTCAACATCGGAGGTGTGTTCCGTGTCGGAAGCATCCCCGATTCACCTCCCGCAGGCAGAGGAATTCGCCTCGATGCATCTGTAATGGGCGCAGACTATAGAGCATTTGTGGAAATCGTGTTTCAGAACAACGAGAACATCATCCAAAGCTGGCATCTTGATGGACATTCTTTCTTTGTAGTGGGGTGAGTTTAATGCTTTTGTCTGTTTCCTTTGATCCATCCACAATGGAGTTCATGCTAAGGTTGCGATGACATTTCTTGCAGAATGGATGGAGGTTCTTGGACACCTAACAGTCGGAAACAGTACAATCTTGCAGATGCTGTTTTCCGGTCAACTACACAGGTGAGAATCAAGATTCATAAACTGTTGTTAGCATTAATATGATAAGTAAATGACCATGTTTTCTATTTTTGAATTACAGGTTTATCCCAAGTCATGGACAGCAATTTATGTAGCACTTGACAATGTAGGAATGTGGAATCTTAGGAGTGAGTTCTGGGCAAGGCAGTACCTGGGACAACAGTTCTATCTTCGTGTCTATACACCCGTTAAGTCTACCAGAGACGAGTATCCCATTCCGCAGAATGCTTTGCTTTGTGGAAGAGCCACTGGCAAAAGATTGTAATATATATACTATTTCACATGTGAATCCATTTGTAATACATTCTTTTGTATGTCTGGAAAATAAAGAAAGGAAATGAAAAGAAGGTTCAAGTCTTATACATGTTTGTCTTATCTTATTTAGTAAATTATAGAGCAGAATCCTTGTATGAACTTTGAACTCAATAAATTGTCTCTGGTTTTTACAATGAGCATTTCGCATTGTAAGTTTTGTGCAGTTTTTTACCGGCAAGTAATCTTGTATGAACCGAATTATATTACTGTATTCAACATCTTATGTTTTGAACTAAAAATATTTTTCTTGTTTTTGAAGACAAAGTCCTCTGTCTTATATTAATTACATTTCTTGATCATTGAAATAATATATTATCGGCTGTACTCATTCGGATTATCCGCCCTACCAAATTCCTGGTTTTTATGGAACGTCTACTAGTGCTTGAAAATTATCTTGTCATCGCTATACCATTGAAATCTAGTATGCATAAAAGACCTAAAAATCTCTTATATAAACTGCAAAGAGTGAAAAGAATTCTCCAAATACTTTTGACACTTAACTAAGTTTTAGATAGCATTATGGCAAAGTCACACATTTCTCCATTTCTTTGTCTATTTGTTATCTTGGCAAACATCATCCCTCACTCAGCTGATGAAAAGTCCCCCACGGTTTTTATATTAGGCGACTCGACTGCAGATGTTGGAACTAATTCTTATTTGAGTGGTAGTCTCGCAAGAGCTGATTTCCCACACAATGGGATTGACTTCCCTAAATCGCGCCCAACTGGAAGGTTCAGCAATGGCTTTAACAGTGCTGATTATGTTGGTTAGTAAGTTAAATTTTGCATCTTGCATTGCATATTATTGTACTCTACCTAGTTTATTCTTCTCTAAATATGTTTGAAAATACCATGCTGGTGACATCTTTTCTTGAAATGTTGATCTCATAGCCAAGTTTTTTGGTCTCAAGAGAAGCCCACCACCTTATCTGTTTCTTCTTACCTTAAAATCTCATCATCTCCGAAAGCATCTCTTGGAAGGGGTTAACTTCGCCTCAGCTGGTTCCGGCCTTCTTGATATAACCGGTCAGAACTTGGTAAGAACCGTTCCTCATCATTTATTACAGGAACCCATTAAGACATTTCATGCTCACATGTTCTGTTTTCATGGCTATGTGGAAAACAAGACGGTGGTGCCCTTATCACAGCAGATCACTCAGTTTTCGATAGTGAAGGATAATCTCACTTCCGTGATAGGTTCTGTAGCAACAGAAGCAAAGCTCTCTAAATCAATGTTCTTCATCAGTATAGGAAGCAATGACATTTTTGGCTATTTCATGATCAAGAGTACAATGCCCAAAGACCAGTTCATTGGCATTCTTATCTCTGCATATTCACAACACATCATTGTAAGATCGCTTAAGTTATCAAACTTGAAACACTTCCAAGAATTATTGAGTACTTCAAATTGATTCTGTTCTTTGTTTTCTTGGTACTAGAACTTGTACAAGCTCGGGGCAAGGAAATTCGGCATCATAAGTGTACCACCAGTGGGTTGCTGTCCATCCCAACGGCTTGTTCAGAAACTCGTGAATGGAGTTGATGGTTGCTTCGAGGTACAGAATGACTTTGCGCAGACTTTCTTCTCAGCACTCGACACCCTTCTGCGCAACCTCAGCTCAAAGCTTCCTGGATTTAAGTACTCACTTGGAAATGGATACAGAATGACAATTGATGTAATAAATAATCCAAAGGCCTCTGGTAATTAAACCAATTGATCATAGTACATATATATATAACTTTGTGGCTTACAAATTGTGGCTATAGTTGCTGATATTCTCCATTCTTGTAGGATTTGAGCATGTGGATTCAGCATGCTGTGGATCCGGGGTTTTAAACGCGGAAGGTCCTTGTAATTCAACAGCATCACTTTGTTCAGATCGACGCAAGTATCTGTTCTGGGATCTCTTCCACCCTACCAAGAGTGCTGCTTTTCTAGCAGCAAAAACACTCTACAATGGATCTCCACATTATGTGTCACCCATTAATTTTTCACAGTTGGCCATGGACAATTAGTATCAACAGATTTAGTTGTCTGAAGTGCACTTTCATAGAATAAGTGGAATGTCATAGAGACCATACTAATATGTCTTCTTAGATTATCAGTTTGATTTTTAAGAATCTTTGTTTCTAGTCAAAGTACTTGGATAGAAGTGGCTAAAACTACGTCCAAGGCCGGCTTATATGTCTTTAATGTATGTTGATGTAAAATACTACATCATTGGATTTGTTCTTGTCCTAATACTACCAAGAGAAACGTGCCAAAAGGGCCCTCTTCTTTGTGCTACTAAAAGTTGCAGAGTAATTTTATAGAACTAACTAGAATTCAATCAGAAAAATTACCTCCAATTCCATATGTAATTGATTCAAATGAGAAGTTCATAAGGAGATCATTTTATAAGTCGTATGTAGTTCACGTTTAAAGAATAACTAGTTACATCAGATATCACTAGAGTCTGACTCAGCATGTTCACTAAAATCCTCATCCTTGTGTTCAATCTGGCTAATGAGATCCCCGCTTTTTTTCTGGATCTCTAACACGTAACTTGGCTCTTCAAGAAACTGCAATATCTGCCCAGAAAGAGAAGAAATATGTAAGTTATCATCAAGACCAGAAAACAAAACAGGTTTTAGCTGGCTATTTTGGAAGCTGAGATGATGTACTGTTTTCATTGTTGGTCTTCTAGAAGATGAATGCAAGAGACAGAGGCGAGTTACGATTATCATTGCTTTCATCTCATCCTTGTTGTAGTCTTCATTCAGGCTGGGATCAATGAGACGTTCATCTAAGCCACAGGTCATCAGAGACCTCACC
Organism: Scutellaria baicalensis; assembly: GCA_005771605.1. Lineage (NCBI taxonomy): Eukaryota > Viridiplantae > Streptophyta > Magnoliopsida > Lamiales > Lamiaceae > Scutellaria > Scutellaria baicalensis. The sequence goes on from CM016726.1 coordinate 28,839,907, forward strand.
TGCAATATTTCCATGGAGATTAGAAAAACTATTGAAAAGAACTAATAAACTTCTCGATTTTTTTTAACCTGTAATACTGATCCTTCTTGATTTGTCGCTGTTGATCCATTCGCCAGTTTTCCAGTGATCAGCTCCAATAGCACAGTCCCATAAGAATACACATCTATCTTCTCATCAATTTTCCCATACATTATGTACTCTGGCGCCAAGTATCCAGATGTCATTACATGAACCGGCTTTTTATGTGCTAAAGATCGATGCATTGAAAAATGTACTTTCGCTGCTCCAAAATCTGATAGCTGGAACATAAAATCCTTAGTACATACCAAAGATAAATGTAAATTATTTACAGGTACGGAAATGGGAATAGTTAGAAAATTTTGGCTCACTTGTGGTTTGCCATCTTCTGAGAGGAGAATGTTAGACGAATTTACATAAGTGTGTATAACGGGAGGATAACAAGAATGAAGGTAGTCTAATGCCTTAGCCACCCCAAGTGCAATTTGCATCCTCTCACTCCATTTCAATTCACTGAGCCTCTGCTTCAAACCTGAACTGAGTAGATTGTAAACAATTGCATGCATTTCTTTACAATAACAGTATCCAACAATCTGGATGATGTTTTCATGTTTCAAGCCGCTCAATATCTCCACTTCTTGGAAGAACATCTCCTCGGCATACTGGGAGGCCTTGAGAACCTTCACTGCTACTGCCAGACCATCTTCAAGTACGGCTCGATAAACGCTACTCTTTGCACCTTCTCCAATCAACATATGAGGACAAAAATTGTCTGTGGCATGGTTAAGTTCTCCTAACGTGAATCGCCTGTTGTTACTCTTTGCTTCCAACATAGCTGATCTTTGGAGCAACTTTAGACCATTCTTGGCACTGATGAAGCTTCCACTTTCAGAAGGCAGTGATGCTGAAGCTGTTAATGAAGATGGCATTGATACAGATTTTCTGACTGGAGATCTGATTCTTGAGTGATCAGAGCTGCTGGATTCTGATAAAGACGAGGCAAAAGTGCGACAAGCTCTAGAGCTCGATCCTTGCTGTGAAGTTCCCATCCCCTGATGTAGGATTTTGCCTGCACTGTCCATTATTAGAAGCTTGCAAGTAGGAGGCAGTGCTTTCAGATATTTGGCAATTGCAGAGCTTTCTGGGCTGCAGAAACGGAAGTATTAGCAATGGCTATATAACTGCTATTACATGGAGTGATGGTGGTGGTTTGAATTTACCAGATGCTGCTACATCCAACAGCAAGAATTGTAGCAAATGAAACCCGAACTTGGTGTGCCAGTTCTGTTATGTAGCAGTTTCCACTACAAATCTTGACTTCAAAATCCACCTGATTCACCAAAAGAAAGCAACTTAAGAGAAACTGGAAAAGCTTAAAATCCCCAACAGAAAAGTAGACCATCCAACCTGCTTGGATTTGCAAAGATCTTCAAAAATATGGAACGTATTTGGATCAAAAGCATCATCACAGTGATTTTGCACATGAATAGCAAGAACCGTGTCTCCTCGAATGACCACCGAATGCAGCAACCTCAACAGCATTTCTCTACTGCAATTATCGGATTTCAAGCCAACTATGATTCTTCTGTTGCTAAAAGCAGGGGCTCCTAGCCACCCCAGAATCCCTCTACTCATTCTCAGGTTTCACAGATGATATTTGTGAGGAGTAGCAGCATCCCATTGCAAGAATTCCAGTAAATTAGAGAGAGGTTTGTGAGTCGGCTCAAGAACCTGATAAGTTGATAGTCTATATCGCACTTGACGGAGGAGCTTAATTTGGGCCCTCTTACATAAATTTGAGTTGGTTTAAGAATTTAATGATGTCTGGTTAGAAACGCAATTAAACACCAAGCAATTGCAATCTACCAGGCATAACTTCTTGACCGAATGAATTAAATATGCACGGAATTCCTTCATCATCTTCTTCTTTTTTTTTTGAATCTGTGATAGTTTGGCGCGATAGATGCTGGAAACCAAACAGCAGGTATGAATTTATTATAGTGTAATAAATTTGGGAATGGGTAGAAAACGATAGTCAATTTGAAAAGACAAAAGGAACCTTGAAGATGCAGATGAAAGGTACACTCACCAGCCCTAGATACTACATTCTCTCAAGTGGAGACACACAAATAAATATGACTATGACCTTTCACAATATTGGTAAGCATCAACAGGACCTTCTCTCTTCCAACTCCTGAATTATCACTATCACCAGACACTCTCATACACATGGCATGTATGTATAAAGAAGATCACATCACAGAAGTACCATTTGCTACATAAATATCCAAACCTAATGGGAGGAGGAAGATACAAGCCAACACCCGATACGTGAGTACTCAAGTTTAGTCTTTTCACGGATAGGCGTTAATTCGATCAAAAGCAGCAGCCTAACTTCTGGAAAACCAACACTGTATGCCGCCAAACCGGAACAACAAACCATGAGTTTAAGTGTGTTTGGAGAGGGTTTAAGTGGATTTCGAAAAATCCTGATTTTATTGGAAAATGTAGTATTAAATTGTGAAAGGTAAGTGTGTTGATAAATCGATGATAGAGTAGGTATCATCTACAGGGATATGTAGCCAAAGTCAAATATTGACATTGAAAAAATGACAAGTTACAAGTTCAGAAGTGTTTATTAGAAGCAACAATATCCATCTAACATTAATTCTTTTAGAAGTCAAAGATTGCTGATTACATGCAGTAAATCACTGCCAAAGACAAGTGCGTCTTAAGATGCATTCACATTATCATCCGAGAATCTTAGTAAAGGTTTACACAGTAAGGTTTATTATCACACCCTATTGCATCAAGCTGAGATTTTTTCGAGAAGCTGGAAGCCAAAGCTGTTTTGTTTAGTCATCAATATAATCACACAGACATGAAACTGCAGCTCATTTCCACAAGTCCCAAATGAAAACCATCAGGTTTCTCATGAAAAGATGCAATCATGACTTCTCAGCAACCTGCATATTCAAATTCATCGAAACCATATGGCGTTAAAAGTAGGATTCAGAATCATTGATTTAAAGACTTAAGGAACCAAAAGGTTCTAAAAATTGTCAAAGGGGCATGGGCATGGAAAAACACTTGAAAGTCTTGGGTATAAAAGGATAGAAGGAAAAAGTAACACCCAAAAAGTAACTAGAAGGAATGTAGTTAGGCACTCTACACACTAAAAATGGATTTTCCTGCTAATTATGAGGGGCAGTACACGAGAGAGAGCAATTAGTGTAAGGGATACCCACAATTCCATCAGCCACTATTCTTATAATTAAACAAAGAGTGCACATAAGAAATTCCAGCAGCACAAACTAAAGTAGATAAGGGATCTAATTCATGAGTGTTAATTATCAGATTCTGTTACAAGCATAATTAATCTGTTATTTTATCCTCCAACCAGTATAATGCTATTAAAACTGACGAATCTACTCAGGTCAGTGGTTCACATTAGTGACCACTCAAAACATGTTTAATTCGAGAAGGGTTCCTTGTAACAACTTCAATAATTTGTTTTGTCTAATTCATCACTCAGACTTACCAAAATAGATTTATTAGGACGGATAAAGATTAAAACATTGGCTGATACAGCTTCTTAAATCTTTGAACAACTAATTGATCCATGCAAAACTCACCCCAAAGTGATCCAGGTGTTTCCATTGCAGCTAAAAACCATGACCACACTTTTGTGCAAACAACATACAAATTTCACTTAAGGTTCTGATCAATCATAGAGTTAACAGAGTGGCAAGATTTTGCAATCATTTATTTAATGTAAATCTGCATTTCACCTGGTTAAGGGGATTATCTGGAGATTTCTTCCAGAGCTTCCAAATCATATCCTTGTATTGAGTGTGTGTTAGACCTGGTTTCTCCTCCTTCAACTTTGGAAGTTCAGCTTCTTCAAAAGCCTGCAACCATAAAGTTCAGCAAAAAAGTAATGCATCAATAGACACAATTTACTTGAAAAACCAAAATATCAACAATAAATATAGAAATGCATAGTGATCAACACTTCATAAATCAGTCCAAGTTTCCTATTTTTCATAATAACACAGGACAAGCGATCAATTACTTAAACTATCCTTCTAAATCACAAAAAAACTAACCTGAAATCTTGACTAAAATCAAGCTAATACACAAAATGAGAAAATTGGACTCCCAAATCGTACCTTGAATGCGGCCTTAAGCCTCTTTTCAGGATGCTTATCCACTGGTAAACCATCCACCACGGTCATCCGCGAGATAGCTTCCTCCACAGTCCTCGCCTCAATAACAGAATCATCGCGATTAGTATTCACCACGTTCACCATCCTCTGGTACTCCTCCTCATCTGCAGTTCGAGTCTGTTTCTTCTTATCCTCCTCCGCGCGTCGCTGCATCGCCGCCTGCTCCTCCTCCTTCCGCCGCCTCAGTTCCGCCTCCGTCACCTTTGGCAAAGGAACTGAAACCCTATTAGCCTTTTTATCCGGCTTCTTTATGCTTTTCTCGAGTTCCTTCTCTTCTAACTCGGCTAATCGACGCGCCTCAGCTTTCCGGGCGTTGGCCTCGGCTCGTTTCTCGGCTTCCTCTTCGCGCTTCTTGGCAGCTCGCGATTTGGCTCCCTCGGCTTCGCGCCAGTACTGGTCTTCTTTATCCTTGGTTTCACGCTCTTTGCGCTCGGATTCGGTGGCGCTTCTTCGAGCCCTAGCCTCCTCGGCTTTGCTGTTTACTCCCATCTTCTTCGGCATTTTCAACGATTATCTTGTTTTCCACTCTGCGATAATACCCGCTATTAGATCAAATTTTGGGAAATTTCTGCCGAAAAAATTTGGGGATTAGGTTTTAATAGCGTGAACGAATTGAAATCAATCTTGCGTACTCTAGAAAATAGTTCACCAACTGAAGAGTTGTTGTATAACTTGTAAAATAGGAAAGGGGAGAGAGAAATTGAAAGCGGCCGAAATGGGCCTTTTTATGGGCCTCAAACCTTACTACTATCCCATCATCTGTTGGGCCGAATTGGTGCCACATAAACTGATTTTATGATGAAAAGTTTAAATTGATATATGGAATTCTTTTAACAGGCACTGCATATGAAACCATTAGGTAGAATTATAAATGTTTTTAACATCATTGTAAAAAAAAAAGACATAATTGTCTATAGCATTGAATACATAACTATTTTCAAACTAGCTACTTTATGTATTGGATTTAAACATAGCATTCAAATAATTTCTTGATGTTCTTGAATTTATTCCTACCAACATTGGGTGAAGCAGTTTGGTTGATAAGCTGAGTGATGATTTGCCCATTGGTTCACATGTAGGAACGTGCAAACTCAACTATTTAAAAAGGGCTGGTAGGCCCGGCCCGGCCCGGCCCGGCCCGATGAGAGTAGTTAACGCAAATTAATTAGCTATGTTGAACGCCTAGTCAGGTCAGACTTGAGACATTTGATTGCGCATGTGAATCAACGCGACTTAATTACGAAACTCTTACTAATCCCTGGGCCCGGCCCTACATATTCATTCTCTTTTTCAATTTCACTTTCATTAACTAATTATCAATTCTAATTGATACTTAAAAAATGATTATACTGAATGTAATGCATTCATACCGAACGAATAGACTACTGAAATTAAGCTGGATTTATAATTCCTCCATTTAAATGGTAAAATTTAATTGGTCATTATTTTATAAATTATATAACTCCTATTTCAAACTAAATATAAAATGGAAAATTTTGCTCCTTTAAAACAAAAATCCAAAGAGAGAGGATAAAACCCATAACAATGGTGTATTTCTTTCTATTTTGTTTTGCAAGACCTTTAAACAATTCCACTCTGATTATAAGTCATGCTTTTCTCTTAGTGGAAGCAACGTCATTGTCAAGTTATCTATTCACTTACTATCAATAGTATACATGTGATCACATAGTGTTACTTGTGAGGTGGTATTTTTGGATTCATTGTAGTCTTTATATCTATTTTGTCAGCAAAAGAACAAATAAAACGGTGTTAGTTAAATGACCTAATTATTTCTTCGTATACATTTATCAATGAATATTGAATTTCTATATTCTTATTTGCTTCTTAAACCTTTAATTAGTACTCCCTCTGTCCCGGTCGAAGTTGCCTACGTCAATCAGACACGGAGCTTAAAAAAATGCAGTTGACTCTTACTTTTTACTTTTTATACTTTTTACTTACTTTTTGCTTAAGGAGGTAATTTTTTTTTTTTTTTGGTCATTTATAAGCTGGTAAGTTAGATTGGGAAAAAAAAATGACAAGTAGACAAGTTCGGGTGAGATGGATGAAGTACTTATAAACACATTAACGTAGACCTTGCATTTTGAATTGCATTGAAATTATAGAATTGGTCTTTAGTGGTAGAGACGGATGACTATATATCTTAAATGGCCCGTGAAAGTGCTATATCCTATCCTATAGCCGACCTAATGCCCTAGTACATAAAAATAAAACAAACCTTATAATTTGCACATTCCAATTAGAGTTAGTACTTCAAAATACCACTTTGGATATAACAACATAAAATTTTGCCATTGAAGATAAAACATTATCACAATATACCATCAAATATAACTTAATATAACATTCTACCACATTTTTCATCAAAAATTACCTCATTACCCTTGTTGACTTTCCAAAACCAATTTTCCAAACCTTTTCATTTTTATTTCCATATAATTAATTCTTGATCCAAACAAAATATATAAATTTATCAGGCCCAACATGCTTCCGTAAAATAAATTAATCTGTTGGAGATCATACCTTTCTTCGACCAGAACAGCACCGGGTGAGGTGGCTCGCAACACCACCAGCTGGAAAATCACTGCCCCTAGACCGTTTTACGAACAGCTCCTCACTGTTCAACTTCGCTCTCTGGGAAGTTGGTCTACAAGTTATCCAGCTCCTTCAGCAACTGCCCAGCACAACCTTGGTTCGTTTCCTACACCAGGTGTACAAGGAATCCCTCCAACAGATAAATAAATCGAACGGAGACACGTTGAAGCTAAAGCCTCTCTTTTATTAAGAACTAATAAATATTTATTACATTATCTATAAACTCCTTTTGGGAGGAGAATATAGAATTAGCCTCTCATTGAGATGGCTATTACTCGTAGATACATAAACTAAAAACTAAACTCAGAAAACTTAAACTATTACAGAGAAGATTTTATTTTGAAGAAAACTATGGAGAATGGTTGATGTCCTTAGCTTCCTTCTGCTTGATCTATTTATAGATGGAAATCCGGACTTGAAATTCGGATTTCAAACTTGCTTAAGCCAGCTGTCCACCTTTTGTGAGTGGATCAACCACTGAGTCCGTGATTGCCAGCTTTTCCTTTCTCGTGACTCACCCCATGTGAGATTGTCGGGGAATCTACTTTTTCTTTCCCGTGACTTTCTCGCATGTGATGTTAGTGGGCGTGACTCAGCCCATCTTACTCTGTCGGGGAATCTTTGAAGTTTGGCCTTCGTGGACCCCTCGGATAGCTTTTCTTTTGAGCAGACTCTTTGTCATCTTCTGCTCTTTTTTCTCGTCTGTCAGGCTTGGATCGAAACCCTTTCCCAAACTCGGGTTGTTTCTGCTCCGGGCATGCTTGACAAATATGATCTTTCCATCTGCCAATATGTGCCATGTTGCAGAACTTCCGGTAAGTCTCTTTGCTTGCCGGTATCTTGTTTTCCCAAAGGATTCTTCTCTTGGTTTCAAAGAGATCCTCTGCAAAGCTTGTAGTAGTTCCTGTCATGGAATTCAGCATGAAAGATCCATTCGCTGAATTGTGAAAGAACTTGAAGTTGTATTTGACTTTGTCCATCTCAGTTAGACAAACCCAAAGACCCCATGCTCGTCTAGTAGAAGCGTCATCTTCTGAGAACGATCCTACTAAGATTGGAGTATCTTCTGGATTCACCGCCTTGACATTTTTCAAAGCGTTTCCATCTGGTCTCCTAAGCTTGATAAAGTGAAAGGCTTCATGGAAACCCTTCTTAGCTGGTTCTGGAGCTGCACTGAAAAAATATAACTCCAGAATATCTCCCCTGGCCAAATATTGATTATTGACCCAAGTCTCGTGTACCGCCGTTCCTATCCATTTCGGTAATTTCGAAATTTCTGGGAAATTTGGTGAAACAGTATAAACTGAAGCAAGAGCTCCAAAATTATACCATTCTTGTACTTCATTTGGATGACTTCCTGGTTTCATCCAAACTCTAGGATATTTTCCAGAGGCATCGATAACCGTCCTCTCTGGGTGAATACCCTGTCTTGTGATAAGTTTCTCCCATTGCTTTTGGTAATCCTGCATAGGTGAAGAAACAAAAATCTCGTTAATTTGAACCTTATTTTTGCCAGTTTGTGGCCTTAGGTTCAACTCTCCCTCTTTTACCCCAGAGGTGCTGGGTTGATTTGAAGACTCGGGTTTTGACACCGGAGCTTCAACATTTGTCCCAGTTGGTGCATCCTCAAGGAATGCATCACCTGAAGAACGCTCGGGTATGGTATTTGAATCCATAACAATCGGGTTAGAGACCCGTTCTCTTATTTCCCTCTTTTGCACCGTTGGAGATGCAGCCTGAAGGATAGGCCCTTGTAACACATTGAACAATTGTCCATGTGCGTTCTGGCATGCTCGTATTAGACCAGAGACGGATCTCTGATCAGCCTGTTGAAGTCGCTGGGCAACTTCTGCATTGATACATAAAGTATCAAAGCCTCGTTGTAGGCTCTCTAGGTTTTCCCTGAGCTGCCTTACTCGTTTGAGGACCTCGTCAGCGACGTGTCCTTCCATCTCGTGTCAAGAAATCTGCAAGAACATTCTCATTAGATTTCACAATGACAATATCATAATCATAATATTGACATTCAGCCTGCCATCTTTGTATCCTAGCTTTTTCTGGTTTAGATTCAATTTTATTTTTCAGAAAAGCTTTGACACTAGAATTATCGATTTTCAGGATGAACTTCTTGGCTAGTAAGAATAAAGGCCATTTCTTGAATGCCTTTCTGACTGCGAAGAACTCCTTCTTTAGTAATGGGCTAAACACCTTCCTGTAATTTGCCAGGTTGTTTATAAACATACCAGCAAAATTAACAACTCCGAGAAAACTTTGAAGTTGTTTCTTGTCTTTGAGGATATCTGGAAATCCTTGAATCTTTTCCACAATATGGTTTTGTAGGATGATTCCAGATTCATCGATCTCAATTCCAAGGAATTCGATCTGTCTTGTAGCGATCACTGCCTTCTTCTCAGAAAGCACCAATCCTTCCTTGTGACAAACATCTGAAAAGATTTCCAAATGTTTGAGATGTTCTTTCATGTTCTTAGAGGCGATGAGTATATCATCAATATATACGAACATGAAACTGAAATAATCTTTGAAAAGATTATCCATCTTTCTCTGATATATCTGAGGAGCGTTTGCCAATCCCATAGGCATCACGTTCCAGATATAATGTCCTTGTGGTGTGGAGAAGGCTGTAAACTTCTTGCTTCCTTCCTCCATCATAATCTGGTAAAATCCAGACTTACAATCGAACTTAGAGAATACCTTAGCACCTTTGATGCTATTGACAAGGTGTTCTCTACTCGGGATGTAGTATCCATCGAACTCCAAGATGTTATTAATTCCTTTGTAATTAATAACAAGCCTTGGCTTTCCTCGCTTGATTTCTCCATGATTTCTAACAAGAAATCCCGGGCTGCTGTATGGAGAAACTCCTGGTGAGATAAGCTTAAGGTCCAGATGTTCCTTAAGTATCTTCTGCATATCCTCACGATCCGCTTGGTTCATAAGGATGGGCTTGAATCTTACGAACTCGTGTTCCTTTCCGGCTTTCACCTTTAGGGATGCTTTGAGCTCGTTCTTGTTCCACCATGCCAAAGGATCTTCATTGTAATTCCTTTGGATCTTCTTCTTGATATCCTCGAGTGAAATATGTTCTTCAATGGAGATCTCACTCGACTGATTCTCCAATTGGCTTAGCAATTCTGCAAAAACAATTGGAGGAACTTCTTCTTCATCTTGTACCCTAAATGAATACAAGTGATTATCCCACGCCTTGGTCCCTGGTCTTGTATGACCAAATTGTCGGTAGGATAAAAGTGCATCGCCAAATCTTCTTCTATCCGCCATTTTTGGATTTTGAAGTTTGGCATCATCACCACGCTTGCTGCGAAACGTGATTGGCATCTTTCTGTAGAATGCCTCTCGTAATCTTTGGACAATGATCTTATGATCACATAGTGTTGTGAAAATAAGCCTTCTTGTCTCATTTTCCTGTGTAAAGCGCTTGAATGTTTGTAGGAAATTGTTACCTAGCAATACATCTGCGCCTGTATCATGGAAATAGATTGGTGGCATCTTGACTTTGTACCATGGGGTACCTCCTGCTCCACCGATCATGATTTCCGCTTGCTTGATTCCTCGGTTAAGGATAAGAATCCTTTTAGAGAAATCTCTCCCTGCGATAGCTGGTAGATCTTCACCAATTTCCTTAGGGAAAACCTCCTGCTTTGCAGTACATATCCCGGCGCCTGAATCAATGTAGGCGGCGAAATATTCGGCCTTGTATTCCTCATATATCATTCCGATTGAAATGTATATGGAGAATGGGCTAGTGGTCATCTGATTCGATATCTTTTGTTGGCCACTGTGAACTCCATTCCTTCTTGTAATCTCTCCCAAGGTTTGTGTTCCTCGAGAAATTCAATTCCCAGTATCAACTGATCTGAGATTCTTCCTGGAACTCCTCCGATAGTCAATTCCATTTCTCCCATTTTTAGGGTTCCTTGAAATCTTCCGACTATAGGTTGTTGGAGGTAATATAGGGCATTACAGGGAAGTGTATTTTCCCTTTGAGTAATGTCAAATAGCACTTCAGCTCTCCTTGTGTTTTGAAAACATTTGGGATATGCTGAATTGTACTCGGTCTCTTTTCTTCCCAACGGCTGCTACTCATTAGCCTATCTTGTTGGAAAGACATCCGCCTGGGCTCAATTCTGAGACTCTGGCTCCTGTTGAAGACGGGTTGATCTTGGATCCTCATGTCGATCTCCTTTATGGTTGGAGATTGTATGAGTTCTGGAAGAACCACCCTTGCAAAATCCTCAAAGATTCTTGGGATTTCAATGAATTCCTTTCTTAAGAATACATCTGAATGATGTGTATTCGAAAGAGCGTAGGAAATCTTGTAGGTGATCGAGTAGGGTCTGTTTCCTTCTTTCATCAGATCATTTCTTTTGAAATCTTGATGAAGGGTTAAGACTCGGTTGAAATCTCGATCTCCCAAATTGTATGCAATCCTTGGATATACATCAAATGCCAATTTTCCTGCACACAAATTTCCTGTAATAGCCCCAAGGTATGAATCCTTGAGATTTGAGATTCGCTTGTCGCATATTGCCAGGTTGAGTGGCGAATCTACTCCTTCTTTGAAGGTTGCTTTAATGACAACTCTTATGGCTCCGATGTGAATCCACGAGAGTGTATTTGCAACTTCTCTTTTGACTCTGCTTTTGATCTCCTGTATTTCTTGGTAAGGGATCAATTGCATCTCGATCTGATTACCAGTGAGCTCCATTGGGATGGCGAACTCTCCGGTAGTCACTCTGTGGATAAGTTGGTGTTTTCTGCTGCGAAAACCAATCTTATCCAAAGCCTTTTCCATAGCTCCAATGGTGAAACCATCGTACATCTGAAGCTTGGAGTCTTCCTTCATAATCCTCATTAGAGTCTTATGGGACACCGTAGTGTGGGAGAGATATCCTGACATATCTTCTCTCACCGTTGTTTGAAGAATTTCTTCTTCACTCTGATTCTGAGCTGGATTCACTTCCATCTTCAGAATAGATCTCCTCTTCATAGATGCTTTCATCTGAGGGTATATCCTCAAATTGATACACCTGTATGAGATCTTGATAGTAGACAGCTTCTTCAAGTTCGGGTGTTGCCTCGAACTGTCTAATACCTCGTTTCTCATTTTCTGGGCAGTCTGTTGAGATATGCCCACTTGCTCCGCACGTCCAGCAATTACAGTCTTTGAAACTTTCATTGGCTCGAGTGTGAGCTCGTCTGAAAGTTCTCCTTCCTGGAGTTCTGCTGGTACTTCCTTGATTAGAACCTGTATAAGTTCTTCTCCTGTTTGGTATTGGTCTTTGCCCAGTTTTGTAACTTCGGGCCTTTTGTTTTGACCAAACCCTTCTTGGTCTCCATGAAGACCGGCGATTGCCTCTCCTGTTGTTGCTTCCACGGTGGTATGGATGGCTTCGTTGTTTCTGTCTCTTATGCCTCCGTGGTTGACCTCCAACGACTGTTGGAATGTCGTTTTCTTCGCAACATAAGGGAACCATCTTATTGATTCCTCTTAATCTCTTGTAGTTCTTGTAGAGCTGTGCCTGATGACACCATTCGGATAGCTTAGCTTTTAGGAAAGACATCCTTCTAGCTACTGTATCCATATCATCTGCTTGCTTGTATTCCCTGATCAACATTTCTCTCCAGGGACTTGGAATCTTCGCAAAGAATAACTGCGAAGCTTCTTGATCTTCCACCTTAGACTTCCATCTGTACTCGGTGAAAAGCTTGATATATTCATCAATATGACAAATATCATGTAACTCGAGGCTATAGAGGGCTTGTTTATATCTTCTTCTTTTCTCTTCCTCTATTCCTTCAAAAAATCCGATGCCGATAAAATGGATTTTGAATAATTTTGCCATATTATCAACAATCGTCTTTAATGAATCACCAGTTGTAACATTGTTCTTTATATCTGGTGATGTCATATCCCACGCGATCCTGACTGATCCTTCTAGACTCATTTCTAGTAATAGAATGAATGAGTCTTTCGTAAGATCGAGTGTTCCTGCAGCAATCCTCATAGCCGATGCCCAATCATCAATAAGGATTTCGCGATTCCTGAAATCTGGAATATCCAGATTTAGCATCAACCCATACGGATGTATTGGGTCAAGCTGTGACTTTCCATAAGGCGTATTCATAAGATTCGGCCTTTTGGAACGTAGTCGGGTTCCTCTTACACCAATAGGATGTTCTCCTGTGGTGAAATCCCCCACGTGCGGCATTCGTTCGTCCACCACTTCATGTGATCCGGAACTTTCTGCTACATTGGGATTGACTGGTGGTCTCTGCTGTTGTTGATCACGAGTGACCAAGGCAGATTCTTCTCCTGCATTCATCTTTAGATCTATAAGACTTAATCCCGCAAAGGATTCTTTTAAGTCCTCCAGATCTTGCAGATTTATCCTTTCGAAGTCCATTACTTGTTGGTAACGGATTTTCCTCTGATGATGGCAATAAGCTTTTCATCATTGGTCATGGGTCGTACAACTTCAGTTGGTTTCCCATCTCGGTGAAGATAGGGAACTGTTCCGAAATTTATACGTTTCCTTTCTCCGGAAGAACTTGGTCGATTCTCCAGATTCTTGACTCTTTTTTGAATATCATGAACGATTTCAAGAGTCTCTTGTTGAATTTTCATCATCGTCTCCAGTTGGCCTTGGATCTGATGAACTTGTGCCGGTATGTGTTTATGGTGGTCACCATAACTTTGCACCGTCTTCTGGATTTCTCTAAGATCTGATGAAATCTTAGAGGTATCTGGTTGTATCTCCTTCCACTTCTGGTCTTCCATCAGAATCTATGGAACCGATGGTCATCCGTCTGGTGGTTGGTTATGTCCTCCTGTAACCTATGGTTTATGTCAAGGAGGTCCATTTGATACTCTGCTCGTTTGGTGCAACGCCTCAATTCAATGGTAGTGGCACCTTCTCTTTGTTTTTGGGCGTATTGGTGGTTCCAATACATTACCCCTTCAACATGCTCTTGCGCTTTTATCGTCAACATTTGACGATATTCCCTGAATGATCTACATCTTGGACAGACGTCCATATTAGATGCTCCATCAGACATGATTTTGATGAGCTGCTTCCTGATGATTCATCAGATCGCAATATAATATCTCGTTTACTGTGAGGTAGCCCATATAATATGCGGCTCGTCTCTCACACTGCCTCAAAGTTTCCTCGTCGGCTCCGGCTTCTTCTTTTTCGGCATATTGGTTGTGCCAATATGTCACCTGATCTCGATGTTCTTGAGCATACATCGTCAAAATTTGACGATATCTCCTGTAGAATATACATCCTGGACATTCGCCCAGATCCATTCTTTTCTCGAATGATTCTCCTCACCAAAGTTAATTATAGATAAAACATAATAAATATAAATTTAGTTCTTAATAAAACCTAGGCTCTGATACCATTTTCGGACGGATCTTTTTCCCGAGGCGATACGTGGCATTGTTACACCTATCAAGTCTGTCTGGAACAAATAAACAGATCAAGATCAAGACTGTCTTGACTCTGTAGAAAGTTCCAGCATACGACTAGCAAGGTTTCCAGCCTATATACCATCTTCGGGTTCGGATCGGGTCAAAAATCATATGGATATTAATGAATTAATTTGGAATAATCATACTTGATTTTGGAAAAAACATATATCAATTAAACACATAAGGACATTTTGGTCATTTTTTCAAAAAGTGGTAGTTTTTGATATTAAGTTATGTTGGGTGGTATTTTGTGGATTTGTTATAAGAAAAGTAGTATTTTGAGGGGTTATCTCTTCCAATTATATATATATATATATATATATGTCTCTTCAAACCCCTATTTTGACCCACTAAAAAGGTTCAAGTTTAAGTCCATGGGTCAAAAAACTTGATTTCATTACGTGACCAAAATCTCACCCAACATCATCCCATTCTTCTGAATTGCAACATCATTTCCCCAATTAGAATATCCACTCACTACACACATATCTACCTCTTCTTTCTCCATCAGATTCTTTCCTAATCTTGCCTTTCATTTTGAATTTTTGAACACTCAACATGCTTTCTCTCAACTACTAACTTGTTTTCTTCTTCATTCGTTTTTGTTTTCTGTATTTCTCTAGTTGATTTGAAGTGCTAGACAACCATGCAATTTTTAAATTTCCATAAAATGATATATAAATATATATGAACAAGGGTATAATAAGAAGTTGAGTAAAGTACTTTTTTTGCCTCATAAAGTAGGTCCCCTAGCAATTTAGGACTTTATTTATTCGGGCTGACAAATGTGGACAGTAAATTACAAAAAAGAGCAATTTATGCCCAATTTCAGCCCGAATCGCTTATTTGGGCTGAAATCGCACGTGCAGTGCACGTGTGGCCCTAATTTCGGGCTTTTCGGGCCAATTTAACTGAGGTGGAATAAAAATAAAGCAAAAAAAAACATTTTTTTAGAATAAAAATAAAATTAAAATCAAAAAAAAAAAGTCCCCCCCCCCCCAAATCCCCCTCCCCCGCAGCCCCCCCTCCCCCAATCCTCCCCCCTCCGTTGATTCTCCCACCGCCGCCGCCGCCGACAGCTCGCCCAAATCCCCCTCCCCCCGCAGCCCCCCCTCCCCCAAATTCACTGCCCCTCCCCCCGCAGCCCCCCCCCTCCCCCAATCCTCCCCCCCTCCGTTGATTCTCCCACCGCCGCCACCGCCGCCGCCGACAGCTCATTTTGGAGGTGAAACCGAGAAACCGAGATCTGATTTCCTGAAACTGAAAGAAACCGAGAGAGAGATCTGATTTGATTTGAGATTTCACATCGAGAGAGAGAGAGGGAGAGAGAGAGAGAGAGAGAGAGAGAAACCGACCTTGAAGACCAGAATGGTGGTGGTGGTGGGATTCCGGCGGCGGCGTGGTATGGATGAAGAGGAAGAAGATGATTCTTTTAATACATTTTAATGTTTATTTTATGTTTTATTTCCACATCACTATTTTATATCCAAGTGGCATTCATGTGTACAATTAAATTACATTTAAATATAAGATGGTTGCCACATCAGTTAAATTGGCCCGAAAAGCCCGAAATTAGGGCCACACGTGCACTGCACGTGCGATTTCAGCCCAAATAAGCGATTCGGGCTGAAATTGGGCATAAATTGCTCTTTTTTGTAATTTACTGTCCACATTTACCAGCCCGAATAAATAAAGTCCTAAATTGCCAGGGGACCTACTTTATGGGGCAAAAAAAGTATTTTACTCTAAGAAGTTTTAGGTTAAAATTATTTTTGGATGTAAATTAAGTATTGTGTTTTCCTATAATTGGTAAAATGCCAAGTATATCTCTTTATGGGATCGATATAATAATTTGAAATCAATTTTATTACGACATTAAGTATTTTATCTTATTTTAAAAAGGAATGAAGTTAGCATTACAATTAACTAAAAAGTAAGAAATATATATATAAATGTCATGAATACACATATATTTAAAATTAGGAATGAACAATATAATTTGTGTATTTATTAAGTGACAGTGGTTTGAAGAAGAGTTATGAGTAGGGCATGAAATTTAAATGTGATAGAAGCATCAATAAATTGATGAGTGATAGAGGTAAAAAGCCAATAATTTTGTGTACCATAAAATGATGCATTGGAAGATGGGTAGTTGAGAGAAGGGGCCTCCGCCTAGCCTAGGAATAAACGAATCAAAAGAAAAGTGAGTCAACGAACATCCACCGGATTCTCCGATCCAACGCCTGGGCAAGGGAGCCCTATCTTTCTTATCATGAGAACCACCGCTTCCTATAATTCCCTCCCTTCTCTTATTAATATATCATTTTTACTTTTAAATAAAAGGAAATACAAATAAAAGAAAAGAAATAAACGAGACGCCGTTTCGTCTCTTCTACACGCAACGCCTCCACATTCCCTTCCAACACTTCATCATTCCACCTTTTTCTCTTTGGGTAAAACTTGTTTGAGATCGTGTTTCGTATAATTTTTTTTAGATTGATCTTTTTTACCCATTAATTAAACTCATTTTTATAAATTCATATGTGAATTGTGAGCTGTGGGTTGTGACATGTGGATTGATCCATCTGACAAAAATGATCCGTGAGACTATCTCGCAAGAGACTCACTATTTCTTTTTTTAGGTGGTGAGTTTTGCAGTAAAGTGTTTTATGAATCTTTTTTCGTGCAACCAGATAATTTATAATTTATACTTTAAAATTTACATATAAATTAATGTATATAAATTTGAACATATTCAAATCATATATAAATTAGTGGATTTGATTTAAAACAAGTTTTTGGGTTATTTTTACCTTGTATTATGGGGGGGGGGGGGGGGGGGGGACACATAATTTTTGCTTTACTCATAAATTCTTTTTTTTTTTTTTTAATAAAAGAAGGGAAAGTATCTAGATATAATTACAAATCAAGTCATAAATTAACTACTTGTCAATGATCACATGCTCATATATTAAAATTTTATATAACTGAATAAGTTGTAGCTAGTCACGATAATATGAAGAGTATGTCTCCTATGAATCAGGTGTATGGATCTTATATCCATGCACCCGGGTCGGATCAGGGTTAGGGACGCGCTTTTCTTCTTTTTTTTTTTTTTCGCGCATGGTTTTTGAAATTTTGCACCTACCAATAGGTTATGTTAGACCTACTTTGACGTTATGTTAAACATACATTTACGCTATGTTAAACCTACCTATCTGCCAATATTTCATACTTTTTTTTTTTGCTTGGTTTTTGAATTTTGGCACCTACCACTACGTTATGTTAGACATACATTTACGTAATATGTTAGACCTACCTTTATGTTATATTAAGCCTACCTTTCTGCCCAAATTTCATACTTTACATTTAAAAAAAAAACCCCCCTAAATTGTCCACATGTACCATTACGTTGTATTAGACATATTTTTATGTATAGTTAGACCTAACTTTGTGTTATGTTAGACCTACCTACAATAGGTAGGTCTAATATCACACAAATGTAGGTCTATTTGAACGAACTTGGGTGAGTTTCAGCACGTGAGGCGCTTACACGCGTGGGTCGGGTCGGTTGCATGGACTCATGCATAAAAGTTTTTGCTTAATATGAATATAAAAAAATTGACTAATAATTTCGAATTGCATTATAAAATTGCAAAAAGTTGAATTTTATTTCCAATTAAAGTGAAAATCAAGATTTTATTCGTAATTGGACTTATTTAAAAGAAATTCATAAACATTTATGATTGTGTCACGCGAAATGGTCTACTGGATTTATGATTTTTAATGATCTCAGTTATTGAGGTTTGAATGAAAATCAGTAGTCGCACTCCCATTAGTTCAATACCATGTATTTATATTCATGGAGTAAATGCTAATACCATGTAGGGATTATTATTGAAAACAAAATTCAAATCCATATTTTACAAATATCATAAAAATTTGACTATCTATCACTATAATAATTGTCCCATTCATTCACCGTATTCATGTATAGTTACAAGTTTCGAGTCCTAAAACGGTTATATTTTTATTTTTTTCAAGCCGTGACCTTTTTTCTTTATATATTATATTTCATGTATTATTTTGGATATTCTTAAAAATTCACGAAATCTTGTTTATATCCAATGTTTTACCCATTTTTTATTGAGCAATTACTGATGAAAATATATAATGTCATCATCTGATAATGATATTCTTTCAATAATTTTTATCATACTTCAAATCATTGGAGCGTAAGATATCTACCTCCATTTAGATGTATCTAGAATGACAAAAAAGAATTTTATTTTAGATGCCTTTTGAGGTCTAATTTTTATAGAATGCAATTTTATTTTATTTTACTTTGACCAATATGGAATGCAAATGTTAAAAGATTAAATATCTATTATAAAATGCTGTAGTAACTGATATGATAAAAACCATTATTGAATTTCAATTTATTTAATTAAATTAATGTGTAAGTATTTAGTCTTAGAGATACTCTGTCGTGAAACCTAGTAAATAAATTGGACTTTGTCAATTTCTAGTTAAATTACCTACTTTTTTTCCCATTGTTTCTACCTATTTAGTCAATCTCTTGAGGATATTTAGTAATAGTTCTTCCTTTATTTTATATTTTGTACTTGTTAAATAAATTGGATTTATTTTCTTCATCTGCCGCAAAAATTCCATAATTTTGGCAGGTGGGAACAGGGCATAAAACGAAAATGAAAAAATAAAATAAAATCATTTCTTCGTTAAAACACAAACACCAACGTCGTTCTGCAGCGTACCTGGTCCACACAACACAATCGCATCCTTGCCGTTAAATGACCGCTTCTCCGTTAACGCCGTCACCTCAAATTTAGTCACATCTATACATATAGAGAGAGAAAGGAAGAGAGAAGTTGGAAGAGTTGAGTAGAGAGAGAGAGAGAGAGAGAGAGAGAGTACCTGCTGCTTTGCTTTTATAGTTGTCGGCTTTTACTTTTTCCACTCTCCATCTTCTCCACCTTCACCACAGCTCTTATCTGCAACAAAATTCCTGGTAACGGCAGAGCTACGTTTGCGAAACGACGAGAATGTGCATCTGAGATCTCTGTATTTTCACTCAATTGTAGCTTTTCATTGAAAAAAATGGGGAGTGTATCTTCGGAGGAAGGCAGTGAAGAGAGGTGTGGGAGTTACAGCCTCAGCGCTGACGTCAGCGAGTCGGAGAGCTCGAATGATGAAGTGGAGGATGAACTCCGAGGCGCGTCAAGTTCTGCCGGTTTCTCCCCGTTCGCCGCCGGGAGTTCGGCGCCTTACACGCCGACGTTTAGTTTCCCTTTGATCGGAGGCAAGGATGTGGTGGTTTGGGACGATAAACCGCTGAAAAGTGGCTCTGATGTGTCAGGTTTGTGCTAATTACTTGTTGCGTTTGCGTAAATTTGGTAATGTCAACCCTACTGAAGTTAGGTCGATCCTGCATAATTATCTTTTAAGAATTTGAGCATTATGAGCTGTACATTTTAGGGATTGATATACAGCAGCTTTAAACAAAAACATTAAGTAGCAATTTGTATTTGCTTTGCTAAAAAGTTGTTGCTTTGCTTTTGGATCCACCGATCTGTTTTGCCACTGTCTTTCGTTGAATTGATGAATTTTTCATGATTTTGCGTTGGTACCTAAAGTCGCTGTCGGTGGATGTGGATGATAACAGATTGTCTTTCCCTGGTGTTTCATATCGTTTCAGAAATCATTGCAATGTACTGAATATTTATTTTTGTATGGCACATTTTAGAAATCGAGATGATGAAGGAAAGATTTGCTAAACTACTTCTGGGTGAAGACATGTCTGGAGGGGGCAAAGGAGTTTGTACTGCCCTAGCCATTTCAAATGCTATTACCAATCTTTCTGGTATTTCCCATTATAGATTTCCAGTGTTCCATACATGTAATGGTACAATTTCCCAATGTGACTGTTCTTTCTCTTCATATTATAGCAACTGTATTTGGGGAACTATGGAGGCTGGAGCCAATGGCTCCACAAAAGAAGGCAATGTGGTGCAGAGAGATGGAATGGCTCTTGTCCGTGAGTGATTCAATTGTCGAACTTGTTCCTTCAGTTCAACAATTTCCTGGTGGTGGCACGTATGAGGTAATGGCTACAAGACCACGCTCCGACTTGTATATGAATTTGCCAGCACTCAAGAAGCTTGATGCGATGCTGATTAGCATTCTTGATGGGTTTCGTGATACGGAGTTTTGGTATGTTGATCGTGGAATAGTTATGGATGATTCCGATAAGTACACACCTGGTGTATTGTCTGGGAGGCCTTCAGTTAGACAGGAAGAGAAGTGGTGGCTTCCATGCCCTAGAGTTCCTGGAAAAGGGTTGTCTGAGGATTCAAGAAAGAGGTTGCAACAGTGCAGGGATTGCACAAACCAGATTCTGAAAGCAGCATTGGCCATAAACAACAATGTGCTTGCTGAGATGGACATTCCAACAGCATACATTGAAACATTACCTAAGGTGATTTTTCCTAATCTTGGTAAAAAATGAGTTTATGGCTTCATATAAAATAAAGCTCAACTGCATTTGGTCATTGCAGAATGGAAGAGATTGTCTTGGCGATATCATCTACCGCTACATTACTGCGGATCAGTTCTCACCAGAATATCTTCTCGATTGCCTTGACTTATCATCGGAGCATCACACACTTGATGTAGCAAATAGAATTGAGGCTGCAGTGCATGTCTGGAAAATGAAAGAAAGGAAGAAACACCCCAATGTTCAGAAATCTAAACGGAAGTCATGGGGCGGTAAGGTCAAGGGTTTTGTTGCTGATGGAGAAAAGAACCTATTTCTTGCTCAACGTGCTGAAACCCTACTGCATAGTCTTAGACTTCGCTTTCCTGGTCTTCCACAAACTGCGCTGGATATGAGCAAAATTCAGTACAACAAGGTGGTTAATTAAATCTTGCATTCTCTTACTAGTTTATAGGTGATTATCATTTGATATCCCTTGATCTTATTTTGCTTATCATGAAAGTTTGATATCTCTTGCAGGATGTAGGGCACTCGATTCTTGAAAGTTATTCTAGAGTAATGGAAAGCTTGGCATTCAACATAATTGCAAGGATTGATGACGTCTTGTTTGTTGATGATGCCACTATGCGTTGTGCTGCTGCAGAGTCAATGTCAATATTCGGCAGGGGAGGAGGCTTCAATGGCCTCCCCATTCAAAAGAAGATGTCTCCAAGCCCCTTCTCGATTCAACACACCCCTTACACATCCCCATTCGCGACTCCAACATTTTGCTCCTCCCCACCCCTGCCCAGTAGCCCAAGAAGGTCTGTTACTCCACTAAGCAAGACTAGCCTATCAAGACTACCAAATCATAAGTCCGACAAAATTGTACCCGCTGACTTGGATAAACTCTGGTCATATGCTAGTAATCTTGGTTCAAGAAGAGTTTCAGGTGATGCCCCTGAGCGCGACTGATTAACTCAATATCTGGCTGAAAGCCTGGGGGAGAAGTGAAGAGGGAAGAGGATAACTTATGTTCTATGTCCTGTATATGTTGCTTTAGCATAGGTATTTTCTTGTTGAAGTTTTGACCATGTTTTTCTAGCATTTAACCTGAAAATTAGGTCTATTTATTCCCCCTAGTTGTGCGGTCTCTATATGGCATGATGATGGGTTACATTGCTATCACTGAACATGTGTCGTTTACAGATTGTAGATCACTGAATGTGGTTATTAATGGCACTGGCAATTTCACATCATGTAACAGAGACTTGGAAATTTGAAGCATTCATCCCACATGTATAATTTCAAAGTAACAGGTATACAGTAGGCTACTACTATGTTGGATAACATGGTAACATAAAAAGTAATGAATTTCTTGGTCAAATGCTGTAGCACTGAAGATGTATATTTTAGGTATGAACAATCAATTACTTTAGGATTGAATACAAAACATATAATAGGAAATGCCAATTCTTCACACGGTGGAGTTCACCATTTACATAAAGTAAAAGGGATTATTGTTCAGGCTTTCTTAATGGATCATGATGTGTTGAGTTTTCATCAGTAATCAAAACAGAACATGCAAACTCAATGAGTGGCAGCATTCATGTTCCATCTTTTTTGTAGTAGTTAACGTGTTGATACACAAAACACAACATGAAAACATGAATCCTGTAAATTCTATGTTATCAGATAGCACAGCACAAGCAGGATAAGAAAATAACAAGTTAATGTTTAGGTTTATTCATATTGTCATAATGTCAACCTTATTTGGAAAAAACATGAATTGCCACCAGTACATCGATACCAAGTAAACAAGAATGCAATGTGGAATCAGGGAGTAGAGTGGAGATGAAAATTAGTTTCATAGAGCAGACCAGAAGACTGGTAGAAATACAAACCATAGAAAGAAGTATATGCAAGTAATAAATTGAAAGCAGGAAAAACTGAAACTATATAATTTATGTAGCAGCAACTAATAGGTTGATCAGGATCACTGACATTATAGCCTTGCAGGAACACAAAAACCTTTGAATTGGGAGTTGCACTGAAAAAGCCATGCACAAACAAATCCAGTTCATCCACTTTGTTGCCTACTTATCCCTCCCATCTGAACCTCTGAAATTGTTAAATGTTCAATAGATTCAGCCCAGCCTGCATAAATATGAGAACACCAACAGATTTAGTTTGCTTCAATAGGTAGAAAATAATATTATTTGAATTTGCATCTGAGTGCTAAGAGTAAAGAAATACAAGCACAGTGGCTCAGTTCATATATGTACAGAAGTAATAATGTTGAGGAAATTAAAGCAATCCTTCTCATCACTCATCAGTACTAACAGAGGCTTAAGACCAAAATGACAAGACTAATTTTATGTACATCACAAACAATATTTCCAAGTTTTGAACTTGAAAATCTTCTAAAAACAGCAGAATCAGCCCCGTCTACAATCAACAGCAATGCCAATAGTAACCAAGCTCTAATGGAAATGCATAAATGGAATTAAATGATAAACTGATAAACCAAAGCTTACTTCAACAGATGCAGTTGAATAAACCCAATCAGGAGGTGGCCAAAACATCTCCGAAAAACCAGCACGGCTACTGATCGGCCCAATACTTTCACTACCCAAATCAAACACTCCAATGCCACGGTTCTTACATACACCATCCTCCTCCCTATTGCAGTATTGATCAGTAAAAAATATGCAGTTCCCCTTACACCTATCATCGCCAAAGATTTCTGAAGCTGATGCTGAAAACGTACAATTATCACTCAAAAACAGCATATTATCCCCCAAATCAGTTATCTCTATCCATTTCCCTGCCTCCTCATCCAACCTAAACACCTTGAACTTCACAGTTCTCTCACTCATGAAACGATCAAACTCCTCGTAAAACTCGAACACCTCATTGAAACCCAAGTCATCTGCAGCTCCACCACTGGAATACATATCCACTAGCAACAGCTCCCCGGCAGAATCCACAAGAAACTTCTTGTCACCACCAAAAACCGAACTGGCAACATCACGCACCTTCAAATCTGCAGTGTCCACAAGAACAATTCTACCCATGTTATCTACGGCATAGAATTTCCCATTCCTAAGGACCACATCGTCATAAGGCGATGTAAAATCATCGATGAGCTTCCATTTGTCATCGCCAGATTTATAGACCACCAATTTCCCAGACACATGGATTGTCAAAAGCACAAACCCATCACCCAAATTATTCAAAACCGCAACCTTTTCCATGTAAAGATTTCCAGCCTCTCCAATCGAATTGGCCGTGGGTCTAAAATTGATATACTGAAGAACATATTCTTCGCCCAATTCTTTAACCCTAATATTGTAGAAACTAAAGAGTTTAGGGAAAGAGTTAGGCAAGGGTTTGAATCGGGATCGAGCAAGCGGGTTGAGAAGATGCATCCGAGTGGGGTTATCCCGTTCGAGTTTGATGATCCATGAGGAATGACGGGTGGGCGATGATTGGAGAGAATAAACGGTACGCTTAGAGAGGTAAAAGCCCCAGGTGGTGTCGGAGATGCCGGAGTTAGGGAGGATGGGAAAGCGAGTGGGCACATAGGGCGGAGGAACGGCGGTGCGCCAGGTGGCGCAGACAGAGCGGAAGCGAAGGACGTCGATTGAGGTGGGGAGGTGTTGGGAGATGACATGAAGTAGTTCCGAGGGGAGGGTAGTCCAATCCGCCATTGACGATTGAAGCAGATAAGAAGAGATTGGATTTGGATTGAAAAATCAATACCAGTTAGCAGGATCTATTGAGAAAGGACACTACACGTTTGCTCTCAACCGATTACTATACGGTTACTATTAGGCTGTGCTTATTTATTTATACTTTGGCTTTTTCTAATCATAACACATTAATAATCCTTATTTGATTTATATTAAATTTGAGTTCTTTTCTTAAAAAAAATTGAATTTGTCATTATCACTAATAGAGGGATACAGTTATTAACGACTTTGGTCATCATCAATAATTAACTGAAATATGGATTACAAGTATGAAAACTGAATTGAGTAATATGGATTACATACATGTAAAAGAACCAAAGTAGAACTAATCTGCTGTGGCCGGGCCTACCAGCAGTGTGTAGACAATGGCTGCTGCTAAAGGTTCTTCATATATACAAAATAAACGAGACTAGCCTTGAACTGACAAATTATCAAAATTCCTAAACTTCAACAAAAGGATTATGTTGCTGAGAAAAGGAGTATTTCATCATACCAGAAACAAACCTCTCTGAGATACGTATTCTCATGTCAATGTTGCTGGCTGCATCATTTACTCGAAAATCGTAATGTAATTATATCCAATAAAAGTGGTAAACCTTGATAGCCCACGAGATATAAGTCCGTTTCGCCATATATCCTTCTCAGGTTCATCATCTGCACCATTTGTATGATTAGTGAAGTCTCACTGGTATCAAGTATATACTAGAGAGCGCACAATTTAGAATTCATTCATTACCAACTCTATACTGATGATGTTGAACTCCTTTTTCGGATACATGACTCAAGTTTTTGCACCTCATTCCTATGTCCATCACTGATTTCTTTCAATAGCTGCAACCTCGTTTCTATGGATGAAACTGCTATCTCCTGTGAATCGCTCTCAGGTTTCTGGTAGCATATTAGTTTCACCATCATGCCCTGGCAAAAAAAAGTTGAAACATTGCTTAAGCATGTCTTCTTCTACCTAGTAACAAACGTTGAGATGTTGTCTAACGACTATCATACCTCATGTTGATTTTTGCGGGAATAGTCTCGTAACAAGGACTTTATGAGTTTCTTGCGGAGTGAGAGTGTATCATTAGCGACATTCCTGAAAATGAACGATGATAGATGGTGCAGGACGAGTGAGAATGACATTGAACTCCGGTTTGCTGCTTTGTCAAGGGCACCAGAGACCCATGATTTCATGTACGCTTCAAGGATCCTCTCATCATCCTGTAAAATTAGAAATCAATTCATGAACATTAAACCATCACCAGTCTTGCTTTGAGAAAATCAAAATTGTGCAGAATTATTCTAGATTCAAAATAAACAAAAGTTAAGAATCAAATTGTTTGCTCATAGTACCTCAATAGGTTCGAGATAACCCTCAGCCTTTGCAAAGCACTTAGGCAGAGACGGCAGAAGTTCAAGAGCATGAGCATTAGATAAGGCATTCCACGTGGCAAGCCTTACGGAAGCTTCAACAGATCTGTGTAAATATATTGCAACTTGCCGGCCAAATAACGCGTCGCCATAAGACTCAGCAGCAAATTGCTCCACTAGAGTTTCAACAAATGTAGAGTAGTTCTCATGGATGTCTGATTCAAATTTCAGGGACTCCTCTTTACCATGCACATCTGGAAACTTTTTCTCGTCAAGGATTTCACCATAAACATTTTGCAAGGTTTCATAGACATCCCTGTTCTTTGCATCTTCAAGAACATCCATTCCAGAAAGTAACATTACAGACATTGCATGAAGTTTCCAAACAACTGGAACATATTTAATAGGAGAGCAGAACTCAAAGCCAACGAAAGTAGAGCATGCTTCAACACCCAGGAGAAAAAAGAGACCAGCCTTGGCAACTTCAAGAAAGTCCAAGGGCACCACCATATAGGTTTCTCTGGAAGAAGCCCCAGGAGGACGTAAATTCTTGTCAAACTGAAAAGTGGAGATTGCACTAAGAAACCAATGTGCAGGAAGAGGTAATCTCTGCTGAGCCCACTCTAATGTCAATGAAGATGACTTTTCACCAGACACATTTAATGCATCCATATTTTCAGGAATAGTTTCCAAAGAACGAAGGTCTTTCTTCAGAAAATTATGGGTAACATGGCTGATTTCACTGGTTCCTTTTTGTTTCTTCGCAGCAACCCACCGGTTTCTGAAGTGAGTGGCCAAAACATTAGCAAACAGCAGATATTCATCTTCTTCATAATTCCAGTTGAAAGGTTTGTATCCTTTCTTAAGTGCAAGGAACTCGCGGATGCCAAAATCAATATACTTCAGTACATGAACCTGAAAAATGGCTTTTAGTAACTTGTCAAGAACAGGACCATTCCCTGGTCCGACAATTAAGCAAGCTGTAAGGGCACAATTTAGCTTTTGCATCACATAGATCATATCTCCAGCTTCAAATGGAACTTGGGATGGGGATATTTCAGATATTTCAAGCAAGTAAACGAGCAATTTTGCATCTTGCTGAGCCAACAAAGACTTTAAGGACCAATATCCCCCACCAGAGGCACCCCATCCCACACCAACTCCTGGGGCAGGGCCACCTCGGCCAAACATCTCAATAGATTGTATGCATTGCCAGTCATTGGTAATTAATTTCATTAAAGTTGATATCAAAAATTGTACTTCAACTGTACAGGACTTGAGCATCCCATTAGCAAGAACTATATCGTCCCTTGAAAGACTATGAAATTTAGATGGTGTAGAATGAATATCAAGGTTTGCATGTTGGATCAACTTATCAACAGAATCAACTACTTGGACCAATCCTTGGAGGCAACATTGAGAAGATATCGCCAATTCTTGCCTTTCTTCAAGTCTTAAATGGCATAAATAGTCAACTATTGAACCGTCCTCAGGAGGATCAGTACTGTAGATCATATCACTTGGTCCGGCAAACCTGAAGTATCCCTTTTTAATTATGGCAAGTCCAATCTTAGGGACGAAATCCGGCAACCATGGCAGTCGAGAATTACACGAACTCATACTGTTCTCAGGGATCACAGCTTTGAGCAAACTGGCAAGCATATTTAACACAGAAGATATGACCCATAATGAGGAATTAACTTCTGAATCCTGCAAACTGTGATTCTTACCATCTTTAGGCTGGCAGTTGAAGAGTCTTGATATATTTGCAACATTTTTCACATCAATCCACTCAAGGGCGAGATCAATAATAGGGCCAAAGTGACTCCATGACCAAGTCAATTCATCTTGAGCAGCATCCTCCATTCTTTCATTCATGCATGAATAGAAGTTTGGAAGTCTACCAGCTAAAACATCCAGAAGAAGATATGCTTCCCTTGCTATGGCACAAAATTCACTCATCACATTGTTGTCAATTAGATTCTCAATTGGAGGCACACTCAACCACACACATAACGAAGTAAATAGGTCAGAGAAGTCAGAAATGTTATATCCATATTGAATGGAGACCTTCCACAGACGTAATTGTTCAACCAGCAAAGCAGATGAAAGTTTGCAAGCCTCTCTCCCAGATTTTACCCATTGATCAACAGAAATTGGATATCGATACAAGTGCCAGGTCACCTGATGCAGAATTCCATTGTTTATTAATGCTAAGCAACGCTTCCTGTTAAGCCGAGCAATCACCTTCAAAACCAACAGAGAATGAAAAAATGTATTTTTCGTCAGAAGAATATACAAAAGCTTACAACACAAGCTAGTAAAATAAGTTCAGAAGTGATAAGAAAAAAAGGTTAACCATAAACCACAACTCACTTTTAAGAGAGTAACAGCCTTTATTTTGCAAGAATTGATTTCTAATTGTTCTGTTGAAGCAAATCTGCTAGCAACTGTCTGAACAAGATTTTCATAATCGGCAACCGCAGCACCACATGTTGGGGAATGCCTTGCTATGGCAATCAATATGGAAATCAAGCATTCTTCTAACGTTTTAGCAGGATCTCTCTGTTACCACATGAATTGTTAGTTGTTCGTTTTTCAAGGCAATAAATTTTAAGACGATTTGCACCAAAATGTTACCTCTAAAAGATAATAGATTCTTGCAATAATCCCCATTCTAACAAGACCTGCAGCAAAATCTTGCCCAGCAATGACTATATCATCCTGAATAGTGTGTTCACTTTCAGCTTTCTCACCCATCAGCTCCTCACCAAAACGAAGAATATTGGAAGATTTGGTGCTATACTTCCAAAAGCCACCACGAAGAAAACCTACATTAACATCTGATTTACTTCTAAACACAGGAGCAGTACAAACATCCCTCGCATAAGTTGGTGTCATCTAAAAAAGAAGGAAGTCAGTCATGACTTACGAAGATGAACTCATAGCCCACACTAATAATAAGAAAACAATTTCCAGAAACCACACTCTACCTCTGAGATGTCAAATAAGATGTTGTTCGTATCACAGCTTAGCACACACTGAATGGCCTTAGCACAAGCAAGAACCACAGTGTCGTGGATATCATCGAGGGACATTCTGCGAAGTATATAAGAAAGCACACTGTAAGCGTCACTCCAAATTTAGGGCTCATAGGTACCTGTGTGTTTTGGTTATACATTAAGGGAAGGGAATAAATACTTAGGGAATGAAAAGATATATATATATATATATATATATATATATATGATCATAATCACCTGCATGATGTTAATATTCCAAGACATCATTGTCTAGTGTAAAACATATTACCAATCAACTATGTTATCATTTCAAAGAGATACTTTCTAAGAACTAAAGTACTACTATTACAGGTTAGATTTCGGTAAAATTAAGAAAACTATCAAGATCATATGGTGAATTAAAAATACTGGCCAACAGCCTGAGCTGCTTAAAAATTATAAATATCAAAGCAAGTAGTACGCGATGCATATAGATGAAAAAAACTCAGATATCTTATTTGATTTAATAATTCAGCAGTAATACTTTAGCAGTGTAGCAACCTCGTACTTCATGCATGCGATGATGTTACAGACAGTGAATTACAGCACAAATGTTGGATAGTATAATATGATAACGTAATTAGACAGACTAAAGAACTGAATAAAACCAGACAAGTTGTTACCCATAAAGCATTTTAGATTACCTCAGTGTTAAAGCAAGTTCAGGTTCTGGGCCCAGAGCAAAAGCCCAAATAGCCTCCCAGTCAACAGGCTCCTCAGCATCGGTAGAGCTAGTAGCAGAATCAACTTGTTTCTGGCAGATGTTGCTAATTGCTCTACTAAGTATAGCTGCAATTATGTGTAAAGCAAACGTACGTTGCCCGGGAAACTGAAACCAGTGTTCCCAAAGCGTCCAAGATTACCATGGAACACAATGACATTGTTAAACAGGCATGTCTGCACAATAGGGTGCCATAAATAGATGTACTTACCACACTTCTAGTTAAGGCTACTGCTTCTTTTATTGTATAACCAACTGCACCAGGGTCACCTTCAGTACGAAGATAATCACGTAAAGAGACATTATTTGGATTGTATGTACTTTCCAATGACGCCTTACCTACAATAGCCAACTTTTTACAATCATCATCAGGAAAAAAAATAGGACAGTCTAAACCACAAAAGAATTTAACTTCACAAAACAATGGTCACATTAGCATTTGTAGCCTTACTAGTATCTGGTGTATGAGCAGTATCACTGTCAATAATGTTCCCATCCGAGGAAAATCTCACATCTCTTGCATGCTCAACCCTTTTGCTCCAAGAATCCCACGTGCTACATTTTTCTGGATTTACATTTAAGGAATCTTTATCATCTTTATCTTTCGGCGTGTCTCCAGGAGGTATTTTCACAGGCTCCTCACAGATTGTGCTTTCAGAGCTTTTTGTCAAAACTTTATCATGTTGTGTACTATCTGATACACTGCTCGCAACATCTGACAAAGTAAACTTCTGCCTCTTGACTTTGGCTTGGCCCCTTTTTTTCAGGGCATTTATCAAATTGGGGTCCAGCTTTGCCATTAGTTCAGCTTGTGCTTCAGCAATTTCATGAACAGACATATTTGCTAATCGAGCATGGTTCTCAGCATCAATCTCACTTTGAATACTGTTTTCTTCTCCACCTACCAATTTCTGTGCAATAAAAACAGAAGCCATGGATGAGTTCTGCATATTCGGTGTTTTCAAATCTACTTCCGTACTATTCAACCCATTCTGATACGTAGGCACCTCCTTCACAAAAATATTTTCCTCAGATTTAGCAACGCAAATTTGGACATTATTTTCATTTTTGGCATGTTTGAAGCTGTGAAGCTCCTCGGAACTAGCCATCTCCGATGTGTCTTTTCTTCCCTCTTTTGCAATTTTTACCACTGAAGTGTTGTTATCCTTCTTTATAGACTGTAACCTGTGATCATCTGGATCAGCAAGTTTTCTAGTTAAATTATTAGAAGTAATTTCTCTCTCTTTCTGGCCAACTTCCAATCTAGTTGAGTTAAATTCCTTTTTCTTCCTACATGACGAAGAATTACCATCATTTTTCACTATCTCCTGCCACTGGCTGAAATCCAAACCCTTCTTTTCTTTTCGTTGAACTGGATTAGCGAGTGTAGCCAATTCCATCACATCAAAATCTTCCTCTTCTTCAACATCCTCATCCACATCAACAATATCATTAATAATTTTGGAATTCCCAACCTTAGGAGCCCAATGCTGTCGAACAACATTACAAAATGATCACTTATAATCCTTAAAAGTGTCGGAAACAAAATAAGAACAATAATAACAATGAAAGACGAGTCGTTTTAGTTAATTCCACAGACCACACAACAAAACCATCTAACATAAACTATGATAAACCAAAACAGAAGTGGAACAAAGAAGAGAAAGAAGCATACATACCGGGCCGTGCGAGCGGTGGCGCGCCGCCGGGAAAGGCAGAACAGTGGGCCGTGGGGCCGAAGGCGGAACCAAAGGCACATCTTGCGAAATTCCCTTTTCAACTATGCCGCCGATCAATCGAGAAACAACATTTTCACTAATTTGCAGCGGGTTTGCTCCAAAAATCTTGGGTTTTGGGTTTTTGAACCCTCCGCTGGTATCATTATCCATGGCTTCAAAATCAAACACGCACCGTTTCAGAGTGCGTGCGAGTTCGATTGCGAAGGATCAGAGGTGTGTGAAGTTCAAGAACAGATGATACCAAATTCTTCTTGACGGTGTTCTTGAGTGTCTTCCACAAGAAACTGTGAGACTGAGTGCATTCTAATTTGAAAATAGAGAAATAAGAGGTTTTATTCTTTCCCTATGGGCTTGGGCCCTGACAATTATTTTTAATGCGGTTTTTATCTTTCCATATATGGGCTTGGGCCCTGACAATTATTTTTAATGCGGTTTTTATCTTTCCATATATGGGCTTGGGCCCTGACAATTATTTTTAATGGGGTTTTTATCTTTCCATATATGGGCTTGGGCCCTGAATGATTTTTTCTCCTTCACCAGAAACTTGGGCCATTCTTCTTCATTCAAAACCATCACCATATTATTATAATGTTTGTTCATTGAGTTTGTCATTCATAATTTATCATAAGTTCATTATGAAGACATTTGGAAAATTCAAATCGAAATCAACATTATAATGTCGAAACATGACTCTTTTTTATTATGATTAAAATTATTATTGTTATTATTATTTGGGATAGGAAGTGTGTATAATATTTCAAAGTTGAAACTTTATTTGCATATGAAAAGTACGGGTGATAAAAAAAATGCACACCTTTATAAACTTCTATGACAGAGAACTAGTTAGATGTAGGATCCGAGTTTGCCCTTTTCTATCCTCTACTAATTTATAGGATGTAGAAATACTTAGTGAAGCAGCATTTGCAGGGAAAGTTGATTGTGATGAGGGTTGAACCAATTATCCCACATCGGCAAAAGACCAAACAAAAGCGGAGACTCCACTGAATAAATTGAAGGCGAGATGAGAGAGAATAGCCACGCAGCTGCGCATCGAGCACATAGCGAACTATTCTTTCGCCTTTTACTAAAGAATACCGTGTGCTCGTTGCAATTCAAGCAGCATACGCCTTTTTTTGGAGGGTTTTTCCTCTTTTGGGAAATCCCAACAATTAAGTCAAATTTTTGTATTATCATTAGGTTAATTAAAATTAAAATCACTGTTTAAGTTTTTCGTATACGTTTTAGATGATTTTTACTTGTTCTATTATGATATTAAGGATTTGTTAGTTGAGTTGTCTTTAAATAAAGTAGTTCTAGTTTTGCATTTATATCTACTTTAAAATTTTAAATTTCATAGCATTCTGATTTTGCCAAGTATTTAGAAAAACTCTATTTTCTATCATTGTATCTTATATCATAAAAATTTGAAGGAGAAAAAAGAAGCCCCATTCTGTGTATACTACTAATAAACAATAGTAATGACATAAAAAAATAACAATAACGTGTAACATATATATAAAACTAGGGGTGCTTAGGTCGGTTCGGTAGTTGAACTGAATCGAATTCCTAAAACCGAAATTTGTAATTGAAAAAACCGAATCGAACCGAATAGTGAAGAAAACTGATTAAAAACCGAACCGAAATAGTCGGTTCGGTACGGCACAAAACCAAAATTTATATTTCTTCTAATTTCTCATAAATCAAAACTTAGTAATTAAGATGTGATTTTTAAAAAAGTAAATACTTCAACCATCAAAATTTAATTTTGGACAAAACAGCAAAATAAGATCAACCGAAGTCTAAAATTAAGATCAAAGTTAAAACAAAAAATAGCAAAAAAAACTATAATGTCTCCTAACCATAATTAAACCACCAAAGTCTAATTTTAAACGTAACAAAAGAATTTACAACCAAATCCTCCAACAATAAAAATATATATTTAGATGATATATATCTATAACAATACACATTTATATGGTAATATTTAATAAAAACATATAAAATATATTCATATGATTTATATTTCGGTTCGGTTATTTCGGTTATTTTTCACTCAAAACCGAACCGAACCGAATTATCCGAATTTTTCAAAAATTAAAATCGAAACCAAACCGAATTAAAAATAACCGAACCGAAATACTAATTTTGGTTCTGTTCGATCGATTAATTCGATTTTAACCGAATTGTAAACCCTATATAAAACGATATTTATAAGATGTAGCGAAAAAGTTGAAATGAAAAATATTATTGAGTGGTGATTGGTCATTGGATATTAGTAAATTTCCCAAATGCGAGGAAACTACACTAGTCAAGAAATTGGCCCACTTGACTATCCTTTAAATTCATGCTGCCTAATTCTAATTAGTACACTATGAAGTCGTCTAAGAAATTAAATTACTCACATTCATAATTATTTAACACTTAAAATATTAAAATGGCAACACCAACAAATATTAGTACATCCAGCCCTCAAAGTTGACGAAATGATTTTCTAAATTTCTTTATATTCATCGATTCGTACTTGTCACCTCCATGCATTATTGCTCGTCACCACTCTAATCAATATATTCTTGACTGATGATCAATATATTTAATTTAGTTCCGTCCTGTTTCAGCAGCTTCAATAATATATTTTTCCACCCATCATATTTTAACTTATGAGGAGTTTGAGATGCATATAATTTAAGATGGATTTATAATTTAAGGGCATCAGAGCAAAAAAATTTAGGTTTTATTTACAGACGATAGAGATATTTTTCTCAATTATAGGCAGAGAAAAAGATCAATATCTAACACCATACCAAATACTCCATAAGCGTGATTTATTAATTTTTTTATTGATGAAAGTGGTAAAAATTAACTCCCTTATGCACATCATCTACTATAAAAATATTAAATAGTATTGTTTTGTCCATAAACATTACTTTCAATATTTTTACTAAAATTATTTATTTCAATAAGTTAGAATACTTAATTAATATATATATATATATATATATATATATTCAGCCTCCACGACTGACTTCTTGTATGCCTATATATACGTCAACTCATCTCTCTCAACAAATTCAGAGAAAAACAAAGAGGGGAAAAAGAGAAGAAGTGGAGAGTATAATAA